>OV702283.1:48800923-50172423 GCA_916181665.1 Avena sativa | reverse complement strand
CGCCGCCGCTCGCTCCCTGGTCGCCAAGGCTATGCGACACGGCTTCTACTGGCCCACCGCACACGCCGACGCTGTCGACATCGTCCAGCGATGCGCCGGGTGCCAGAAGTACGCCAATCAGACGCACGTACCGAGCTCGGCGCTCAAAACAATCCCCATCACCTGGCCATTCGCTGTGTGGGGCATGGACATGGTAGGCCCCTTCAAGAAGGGCCCCTCTGGCTACACCCACCTGTTAGTCGCCGTCGACAAATTCACGAAGTGGGTGGAGGCCAAGCCAGTCCGGAAATGCGACGGGAAGACCGCCACTAAGTTCTTACGCGAGCTCATATATCGCTACGGGTTCCCCAACAGCATCATCACGGACAACGGCACCAACTTCGCCAAGGGAGCCATGGCCGAATTCTGCGAAGAGCACCATATCCGGCTCGACCTCGCGTCAGTCGCTCACCCGGAATCCAACGGCCAGGCGGAACGGGCCAACCAAAGCATCCTCCACGGCCTGAAGCCGCGACTCCAAGTACCACTCGAGCGCACCGCCGGGTGCTAGGTCGAGGAGTTGCCCTCCGTCATCTGGGGGATCCGCACCTCAGTCAACAGATCGACGGGATTCACTCCCTTCTTCATGGTGTACGGTGCCGAAGCAGTCATGCCCACCGACCTCGAACACGACTCGCCGCGAGTCGTCCACTATACGGAGGCTGCAAACGAGCTGGCCCGCCAAGATGGGGTCGACCAACTCGACGAAGCACGCGATCTCGCTCGGTCACGCACCGCCATCTACCAGCAAGGACTCCGCCGCTACCACAGCCGGCGGGTGAAAGCTCGCACCTTCCAGGAAGGCGACCTGGTGTTACGCCTCATCCAGGACAAGAAGGGCATGCACAAGCTTTCCCCTCCGTGGGAAGGCCCATTCGCTATCGGGCGCGTACTCGGCAACGACGCCTACTACCTCACCGACGTCCGCGGGGACGGCGAACTCGACGTCAAGCGACCATGGAATGTAAACCTCCTCCGGAAGTTCTACTCCTAGAACCTCACACATGTACTCTCCAGTCGCTATGAAATAAAAGAAACGGTTACCGCAAATTGCGCCTACTCTCCATGACTTGTGCCACTCGCACTCGTAATAACAGCGTTATGCTAAATGCAGAAGTCAACCTTTGGTACAGCGATCGGCACGGCTAAGTAGTGCGGTGTAAGAGCACTGAATCACTTCAGGTCTTGCATCGTCCACGAATAACGCCAACCCGGAGCCCCACTGGAGTCGCCTAGCTCGACTGGTTCTACGAGCCAAGACAACTGCCCTCGCTTATCACAGCGACCTTGGTCCTCCGCATCCTCGGCATAGCGACTCGAATGGCTAAGTACCACGCTCGGGGACTGAAGACCAGTTCGTTGCGAGCGGTCCGGGAAAACGCCAAGTAAGAGAGCATGCCCAGGACTCGCCACGCGACTGACCCCACGGGCCAGGCAGGAGTGACGCGCTCACACCAACGCGCTAAGTCCTCAACCACCCTCCAGTCGTGCCTAGAACTACCAAGTACCACGCTCGGGGACTCGGCCACCCGACCTCGTTCGCGCACGGGAAAACGGTAAAGTATAGATCACTCAAGGGAGTCGCCTAGCGACTGGCTCTTCGAGCTCGGGCGAGTCGACTAAAACATCAAAACACATAACAACAACACATACATCATACACGAGATAAACCCCACAAAAGGGCGGACGCGCTCGGGGACTCGTCCAACACCAATCAAAAGCACACAAACAAATACCAAAATAGACACGACGTCTCATTCAATCGCATATTGCATTGTTTTATGTTACAAAATATGCCCGCGTGGAAGAACTGCTGCTAACGCTTCAAGGCAAACTACCCTACTCTGCAGGCTTCGATGACGACTCGCCAGCATCCTGGCGATTACGGATGAACGCCGTGTACGGGTTTGATGGATACGTCGTCAGTTCACCCGTCATTGCCGCGAGAAAAGGCTGCTCGACCTTGAAGTCACGATGCGGCGGCTCGGGGTCGTTCGGCGCGACAATCGTCTCCTGGTACGGCAGGAGGTCGCCCATTGCCCAGACACGTTCCGAGTACGTGGCGGCACGTTCTTGCAACTTGAGGACCTCGGACAGCTCCACCGTGCCAGTCGACGATGGATACCCACTCGTCACATCGTCAACGTCGAAATCTTCGGGGAAGTGGGCGAGTCCAAGGCTCAGTTCCGTCGACGCTCCACGCCGAAACGCCGACCGCGTCATGAACTCAACGACCGCGGGCGCCTTCTCCAAATATTTCCACACCTCAACGAGGTCGCTGGGAATCACCTCCGTGGGCGATATTTCTTGGAGGTAGGCGCGGATGCACGTCGCCGACAGCGTCGCCGAGTCGACGAGCATGCTTACGCACTGCCTCGCGTCAAGCGAGCTCGCTTCTTCTTCGCTATCAATGATGCGACCTGCGAGAAGAAGACAATGATGAGTACGACGGATACCACAAAAATCACAACTATTAGAAAGGGAAGATGCACTCACCAAGCAACGGGCGGGCGAGTCCCGTGATGAAGCACTAAAGCGACGTGTGGTCGTCCTGAAGCCCAGCAATAAGGACTTCCGACACCTTGCGATCCTCCTCTGCGGCCGCAATGGCGGCCTTAGCTCGCCCGTCCGCCGAGCTCGCTTCTTCTCTCGCCTCCTGCAGTTCGCGCTCGAGGTCGGCGATCCGTTGTTCAGCGGCACCCAGAGCAGATCGCGCCGCCACCAACTCACCAGCGGGGACAAGCTCCTGGCGAGCTTCCTCTGCCTTCACAGCAACAGCCTGAAGCCCTTTGTTCGCCTCTTGGACGATGGCCAGCTCCTTCTCCGCGCGCTGTTTCGCGGCCAATCGGTCCGCCGACTCAAGCTGCAGACCCTGCACATCACCGAAAAAGTTAGTTAAAACGAACTTCCTAAGTGCCCACCCGCTGAAATTCAGCGAGTGCGCACTCGGGGACTGGCGATCAAGAAATTCCTAAGTGCCCACCCGCTGAAATTCAGCGAGTGCGCACTCGGGGACTGGCGATCAAGAAATTCCTAAGTGCCCACCCGCTAAAATTTAGCGCGTGCGCACTCGGGGACTGGATACGAAAATAAAAGACGAGAAATTATAAGAATCAAGCCGCTGCAAAGCACCGACCTGATCCTCGGGGACTGGATGTACCTGGATGGCTGCGCCAAGCATGCTGTGGAGTTGTATCGCGTCCACGGATGCGAGTAACGCTGGCGTGTGCCCACGACGCTGGTCGACTTCAGCATCGGCGGTCCCCGGAGCGTGGCTCGAGGGCGCAGCCCCGCTCGCCGTGGCCGCCTTGGTCACGAAGCGGGGAAAGGTAGCGATAGAGGCACCCGCTCCAAGGGAAGTCGCCTCCGCCGTTCCAGGCAAGGAAGCGCCCTCCTTCGTAGATGCGGCTGCCTCCACCGCGGGCCCGGCCGGCACGGCCGCCGTGTCATCAGATATAGTGACGATGTCGTCGCCCTTGGCCTTCTTACTGCCATCCGCTGAGGCGACGACCTTGTCCGCCTTCCTCTTGCGGGAAGGATCCTCCTCGCTAGCGGCGGAGGGTACCTTGGCCATGGTCGGATGGCCCATCCTTTTCACTCCGGTCCTGCGCATTAATCGAATCAACAAAGACAATTGAAATAGTTATGGAAAATAAGGAAGGGTGAGCGCACTCACTTGGCGACTGGGATGAAACGTAGCCCCGTACGAAGGCCGGCCGGTTTTTCCAGTTCAGGGCCCAGTCGGCGACTGAGCCCCAGTTCCAGGACGTCGCGTGCCCAGGACACGGACGGTTTCTTCGTCGTTGAGGCCGCGGCTGGCGCCTCTGGGACATCCTCGGCGGGAGCTTCCTCGCGAGTTGGAGCCGTTACAGCCGGAGCTTCCTTGCGGGGCGAAGCCGCCGCAGCCGGAGCCTCCTTGCGAGGCGAAGTCGCCGCAGCCGGAGCCTCCCCCAGCCCAGAGACTGGGGCGAATGGCGGAGGCATTGAGGCCAGCGGCACTACCACGGTCGCCGTATCCAGCGCGGTTGTCGCTGGTGGCGCGCCGTCACCAGCTGGGCTGGGAGCATCGGAGCTGCTCGCCGAGTGCGGCGGTGAGGCTGTCCTCGACGGCTTCGTTTTCTTCTTCGGGGGGCCCTCGCCTCCCTCTCCTTCTTATTCTTCTTCGACGGAGTGGCTTGACGGCGCGAGGTGGTCTCTGGGAGCTCGTCGTCGTCATCATGACGCTCGAGGCTTCTGCTCGCCTCGATCTCGCGCTGACGTTGCCCGCGGGTCTTTCGGACCAGCGGGGCGACTTCCTCTTCGGACTCGTCCTCGTCGTCCTCGTTGCCCCTCGCGGGTGGCGATTCGCCTATGTCCTGGGCGGATGGCCCCGGGCTCTCATCATCCGAAGGTGGGAGCCACCCTTCCACCACTTGGAATAGCTGCGATGAATACAAAACAGAATCAGAATTACCGCGACTGCATACACTGCGACTGCGAACAAGGTAAAGAAATTACCGTTGGAGCCGGACGCTTCGCGGTGTAGGGGGCGACCCCAGCCTGCGCATCCAGGTACACCGCCTGGGTGATCTTCTTCAACGCTGGGAGATAATCCTCCAGCTTCCATTCGTCGAGGCAGGCCTTCGTCGAGTCTCCCCGGCCCGTGTACTGGTACATATAGTGGTCGCGTTGGGCGAGTGGAACGAGCCGTCGCCCAAGCCAGCAATTGTACAAATTTATCGTCTGAAGTCCCTTCTTTTTCAGACCACGGATGGTCTGGAGCATCTCGTCAACGCCCATCCGCTGGTCGACGGGGAGCTTGCCGACTTGAAGATGGCGCGGCTCGGAACGATTGGCCGAGTACCGCGGGATCGCCACCTCGTCCTCCGGGGTCGCCTCGGCCACGTAGAACCACGACTTCTTCCAGTCGCTCGCTGCCTTGGCGGGTAGCATCAGATCAAAGAAAGAAGCTTTGGACTTGAGCTGGAACGTCAAGCCACCCGCGGCTAGCATTGGGCCGCCTGCCTCCTCGCGGCTGATCCGTCCGTGGAACAGATCTTGCCACAAGGGAAAGTAGGGCCGGCAGCCCAAGTAGCACTCGCAGAACGCCACGAAGATGGCGAGCTGCTCGATGCTGTGGGGACCCAGATCTGAAGGCTGGATCCCGTAGTAGGCGCAAAAGCGCCGGAAGAACAAAGACGTGGGAAACCCTAGCCCCCGCTCGAGATGACTGGTGAAACAGACGAATTCCCTCTCTCGCGGGTTTGGGGTCGTTTCTCTGGCTGCGGGGATACGCCAACAGCCGGCTCGCAGGATCCCGGCCTCCTCGAAAGAGGCCAGCTGCGCCCTCGTGCACTTGTACCTACCCCACGGTTCGGTGGAAAGGGCCATGGCCGAGAGGTTGGTTGGGGATCGGAGGGTTCGGGTCGATTGGATCGCGGAGCGAAGGAAGGAAAATGCCCGCACTTGGAAGAAGTGGTGAGCAGTTGGTTCTACGATTGCCTGCCATTCCTCTTATATAGCAGGAGTTACCCGCCAAATCAGGAGGCCGTTACCGCGCGATGATTACGCCGAAAGTTACCGTTGGATTACCTCAACGGCTAGTTTGACCGCGCCTGACGGTCCAACTCCAGCCATTCGGCTCGCCAAGTCAATCACTATGACCGCATCTCGCCGACTCGACTCGCCCAAGCCGCGACTTGGTTCACCGGATTTCCTCCTTTATACAGGAGCCCGCCGACGATTCGACTGGATGCCTACTCTGAAGCCGTATACTCCGACTGCCAGCAGCCGCTTACGCCTAATCGACGACGGCCTCGGGGACTACTGATGGGGATATGTCTATTGGGGTATACCCAGCAGGGCGTTTCCGACTGGCCCATGAGCTGGCGAGTGGGCCTGCAGAACGGCGAGTGGATTGAAGCCCAGCAAGGTACCGAGCGACTGGAAGCTGAAGGCCCAGGCGAGTAGATAGGCCCAGTCGGACTAGGTTAAACGACTACTGAAGCTGTAACTGAATCGGTTGAGATATGTAAACCCTAGGGGAGGTGAGCCTATATAAACCTCCCTATGGGGTGAGTAGAGACACGTTCCCTCATACACCCCAGCGACTCGCCGCCTAGTCGCCGAGCTCGCCCATTGTAACACCTCCATAATACAATCTAGCAGGAGTAGGTCTTTACCCTCCGGGGGCCGAACCTGGGTAAAACCCTGTGTCTTTGCCCTCATCTCGCACCACAGATGGCTGGTCGCCCTTGCCCCTCGTTCTACTACTCGCTGCCGATTGCAGCATCTGCCGTGACCATTCCCACGACACCCTAGAGCATCGGCTTCTTCCTCGACTGAACGTCGTCGTCGTCTGCGTCCACTCCGACGACCTCCCCCGGTAATCCCTCACCGCCCCTCTCACTCTCAATTACGCTCGTATACTCACTGGACTCTTTCACATCTAACAACACCATCGGCTTACCTTCCCTTGCCTTGTAGCCTCGCCAACGACGACGCCCGAGCTCGCCCGTCGCCAAGACTATCTCGGACGAGCAATCGCCAGCAACTCTGTGCGCCCTTCGACCAATGACGACCACGTTGAGCATCAGCACGACCATGCAAATCTGTTATCGCCCCCTATTTCTCCCTCGCTTCCTAGATTCACCGGAACGTCATCGCCTGAGCGCCACCGCCACTCGACGTTGAGCCAGTGTCGCCAGTTAGTGACCAATAGATCTGAGCCGTCAGATGCAAATCCTATGGTTGTGTTAGATGACTAAATCAAACTTTTATTGTATGATCTGAGCCGTGCGGTGTAATTTAGATCCAACGATCCACGCAGCGCGATCCTCACGAAACGGTATGGGCCAATAGGAAACTGACGCGTGGCGCATATTTTGTTTTAAAAACGGAAATGATCTATTAGATGAGTGATTTTCCAAAATTCATAACTTTTGTTTTATACGTCCAAAAATTAAAACATTTATATCAATGAATTCATAAAAATGTGAACTTTGCAACAGTGGCCTTAGTTTAGTATTTTGCTTCTGGAAAATTAGGTATTGCCAGTTCCCTTGCTTCTTCGAGTAAGTCTACTCCATCTTCTCGGGGCTCTTTTACCTCGACTTCCGAGTATTGCCTTATCTTTGGCGAGTCATATTCTATGTCGGCAGGCAAAACTGCTTCAGCCCCATATACAAGTAAAAATGGCGTGTAACCAGTTGAATGATTCGAAGTTGTTCTTAGGCTCCACAGTACTGAGGGTAGTTCCTCTATCCAACAACCAGGTGATCTCTGGAGTGGTTCCATTAAGCGGGGTTTTATCCCGGACAGAACTAATCCATTACCCCGTTCAACTTGTCCATTTGATTCTGCATGGGCTACTGATGCTACATCGAGTCTTATTCGGTGTTTCCCACATAAGCGAGCAAAAGCTCCTTCGGCAAAGTTCGTGCCATTGTCAGTGATCACGCCGTGTGGGTAACCGTATTTGAGGATTATATCCCTCAAGAATGTAACAGCTGTTTTACCATCCAATGTCTTGATTGGTTTCACTTCTATCCACTTGGTGAACTTATCAATCATGACCAAGATATGAGTCATGCCTCCCCTTGCTGGTTTGAATGGTCCTACCATATCTAGGCACCATACTGCAAAAGGCCAAGTAATTGGTATAGTCTTCAATTCAGACGCTGGTAAATGCGACTTGGACGCATAGTGTTGACAACCACTGCATCTTCCGACTAACTCTTGCGCTTGTGCCAATGCGCTTGGCCAGTAGAATCCATGTCGGAATGCCTTGGCTACCAATGCTCTTGATGACGCATGGTGCCCGCACTCTCCTTGATGGATATCCAATAAGATCTCCTGGCCTTTCTCTGAGCTAATACAACGCTGCAGTACACTTGTGACACTTCGCTTGTAAAGTTCCTTGTTGATTATGGTGTACGCTTTTGCCCTTCGTGTTGTTTGCCTTGCCAATGCTTCATCACTCGGCAAGGTCCCATCTTTCAAATAGCTGAATATTGGTTGTGCCCATGTTGGTATTTGTGGTTTCGGGTCTGCTTCAACATCAATGTCCATTGGTTTCGCCGACATATGCTCTGTCGACATAACCTGAGGAGTCCCCGAGTGTGATCCGGCGATCCCTGAATTGAACGGATCAGTCCCTGAGTGACTCGAACCTACCGTTGAGTCGATGTCCATTGGCACTGCCTATGATTCCTGACTCGCCGGGATGACCCTGATTGATTCGGACTCCGGTGATGGCTTGATCGATGGCTTCCTGAGATGCTCCAACGCTACCCCTGGTGGTATTGCTTGCCTAGATGATCCTAGTTTGGAGAATACATCTGCTGCCTCATTTTCTGCTCTAGGAATGTGATGAAATTCACAACCGTCGAAGTATACCGAAATTTGTTGCACGTGGAAACGATATAATGCCATATTTGCATCCAGCGCATCCCAATGTCCAAACACTTGCTGAATCACCAAATCCGAATCGCCAAAACACATGATCCTTTTGATATCAATCTCTTTGGCTACTTTAATGCCATGGACAAGTGCTTCGTACTCGGCAACATTGTTAGAAGCAGCAACATGAATCTGCAACACGTATCTCAGTTGATCCCTCTTTGGAGATGTGAGCACTATCCCAGCGCCCATACCCATTTTCGTCTTGGACCCGTCGAAATGCATTTTCCAGTAATTCGGATCTGGCAGTGGTGGTTCGTACTGCATTTCCATCCATTCTACAAAGAAATCTGACACAGCTTGAGATTTTATTGCATCCCGCCTATCATATTGTAGAGTGTATGGTGCCAGTTCGATGGCCCATTTGGCGACTCTACGGCTGGCATCTTTGCTGCCCAATATATCCGAGATAGGTGCCTCGCATATTACCCGGATTGGGTGTTCTTGAAAGTAATGTTTCAGCTTCTTTGCTGCCATATATACCCCATATGTCATCTTCTGATAATGCGGGTAATTCTGTTTCGAGACAGAGAGCACTTCGCTCAAGTAATACACCGGTCTTTGGACTGATTTGCCCCCTTCTTCACGTTCAACCACTATTACTGTACTTACAACTCTGTTGGTTGCGGCGACATAGAGAAACATTGGCTCCTTGGATAATGGTTGACGCTAATATTGGTGTTGTTGCCAACATTTTCTTTAATTCATGGAAAGCGCTATCAGCTTGCTGTGTCCATGTGAATTTGTGTGATTTCTTCATCAGTTGATATAGTGGTAGGGCTTTTTCACCTAGCCGACTAACAAACCTGCTCAACGAGGCCAGGCATCCAGTAAACTTTTGGACATCATTGAGGGTTTTTGGCAATTCCATTCTTTCGATGGCCCTGATCTTTGTCGGGTTAGCTTCGATTCCTCGGCTGGATACAAGGAATCCGAGTAACTTGCCAGCCGAGACACCAAATGTACATTTTTCTGGATTAAGCTTCATCCGGAATCTTCTCAAGTTTGCGAATGTTTGACGCAAGTCCTCAATTAGAGTATGACTTTGTTTGGTTTTTATTACCACATCATCGACGTATACTTGAACATTTTTGCCCATTGATCTTGCAAGTATTTTTGCATGCATATTTGATACGTTGCGCCTGCATTTCTCAATCCAAATGGCATGGTGTGATAGCAATAAGCCCCGTACGGGGTGATAAAAGCTGTCTTTATTTGATCACTTGGATTCAGTGGTATCTGATAGAATCCTGAATACGCATCCACAAACGACAACAACTCACACCCAGCAGTAGAATCTATGACTTGATCGATACAGAGGAAATGGATCTTTTGGACACGCCTTATTGAGGTTCGTGTAATCAATACACATGCTCCATACCACTGCCACATTCGGGTCATCTTTTTTCTTCTCAACCAAGACTGGATTTGACAACCAGTCCGGGTGCAATACCTCCATGATGAATCCAGCAGCTAAAAGTCTTGCAATCTCGGCAGCTATTACTTTCCTCCTATCTTCGCCGAAGTGGCGGAGGGGTTGCTTCACCGGCTTTGCATCTGGCCTCACATGAAGAGAGTGCTCAGCCAGCTCCCTCGGAACCCCTTGCAGATCTTGAGTGGACCATGCAAAGATGTCCCGATTCTCACGGAGGAAGCTGGTGAGCTCGCTTTCCTATTTGTCTGTAAGGCCAGCCCCAATGGTAACTGTGCGCTCTGGGAAAGTTTCATCCACCCGCACCTTTTTGGTTTCCTTGGTAGCTTGAAATGACACACTGCCATGCGGGTTGGTGAGTGCCGGCATGGACATTTGTGTTGCTTTGGCCAATGCTGCCACTTCCAACATCTGACTTTTCTCTTGTGCTATGACAAGTGACTCGGCTAGTGAAGATCCGGCTGAGGCACAAGCAATAGATCTTTTGTAATCTCCTTCAACTGTGATCACCCCACATGGGCCTGGCAGCTTCATCTTCAAGTAAGCGATGTGAGGAGTAGCCATGAACTTTGCCATAGCCGGCCTGCCGAGTAAGGCATGATATGAGCTGACCAAATCTACCACCTCAAACTCTATAGCTTCAGTGCGACAATTTTCTCTGTTGCCGAATAAGACGTCGACCTAGATCTTTCCAATTGGCTCACAGGACAGTCCTGGCACGATACCGTGGAAAGTTGTCTTAGTCGGCTCCAGCATGTTCATGGTAATGCCTAACTTGAGGATGGTATCCTTGTACATGATGTTGATGCTACTGCCATCGTCGATTAATACCTTTGAAAATTTCACGTTGATATCTGGGCCCATGAATGTTGGATCCAAAACCAGAGTGTATCCTCCAGGTGTTGGCATGATCTTGGGGTGATCTTTTATACTCCAAGTTATCTCTTGCTCAGACCAATGAATATACTTGGGAATTGTCGGCATCGTGGCATTCACTTCCATCATTCGTCACTGCTGGCTCTTCTTGTCATTTGGCTCTATGACAAAGATAACATAGCTCTAGTGATGTTCTCTATACTCATTTCTGGTTCCGTGGCCGACATGGGCATCGTCGCCTCTTCGATTGTCCACCTGGTGCACAGCTTCTCTTCTTTCTTGATTCTGATACCTTGGCTGCCTGTTTTCATATCTGTTATCTGCTCCTACTGCTTGAGCATTTCCTCATGTAAGTGGTGGAGGTGGAGGTGGTGGAAGCTGCTTATTCGGTGAGTCCACTCTATCTCCCTTCTGAAACCAAGTACATTGCCTCGTCGTGTGATTGGATAGTTTACTCGGACTAGGCGTGTGAAACTTACATGGTTGATCCAGTATCATCTCATAGGTGTATTTTTGTCGGTCCTGATACTGCTTCCTCTGATCGTATGGCCTTTTTCCGTCATTATTTGGCACCCATTATTGTTGACCATTTGTCCTTTGACGCTGACTGCTTCTAGAATCTGGATGATCCTGACTCACAGCCGCAACCTGAGTCGAACCATATCTGTAATCTGGTATTTCGTATCTTCTCTTGCTTCTGTATTCGGATCTTTCCTGTCGCCTTTGTGACCCGGCAGCGTCATAGATCTGAGTCTCAGTCATCCCGTCTGTCGACATGAGCAGCGGCTGAGTCAGATCTCCTAGCGCATACGAGTTGGCGATTCTTATCGTCTCTGCCAGGCTTGCCGGCATATCTCTTTGTAACCTTTGCCACAGCACACTTCCATGTCTACATCCCTGTGCAAACCATGCGATCGCTTGTGACTCGATTACCCCTTCACAAGAGTTACGCATCGTACACCACCTTGTGAGGAATTCCATGTCTGTCTCATTCGGTCTTTGCTTGCACAATGCTAGTTGCTGTGGGTGATTCGCCTCTTGTAAGTGCTCGTGAAATTTCTCACGAAAGCGTCGTGAAAATCGATCCAACTGTTGATGCTTCCGGGTGGCAAATTGTTCAACCATACCCGAGATGGTCCTTACAGCATCTGTGGCACATAACATACTGCCCATCTCAAGTTTCCCTACGCGATCTTCACAGCGGTTCCATAATCTATGAGCCAATCCTCTGGCTTTGTGCTTCCATCATACATTTTTGTTCCTCTGGCCAGCTAGAAATTTGGCACCGGTGGCTCCTTCATGATCCTTGGGCCAAAGCACGATGGACCCTGCGGACCTTATGATTCAATTATCTCTGCCATTTTTATGCGGTCAAGCTTCAGTCTTGCATCATCTGGCTGAAGGTTCCTGCCTCCGAATCTTGCTCCCATTGCTTGATATGCATGATCCGACAGTTCATACCCGTCATTTACCATAGCCGAGTAACCATCATTATACTTATTCACGTTCGGGTCAGCAGGCTATTGAACTGCTTTTCCCGCGCTTTGTTGTCTTCTTTCCGGCTGAGCTGGTGCGTTATTTGGAGCTGGATTTCCTCCTCCTGCCGAGTGAGTTCCGCGCCTAGCATGAGGCGCAAAATTTTGCCCTCCGTTGTCATTTCTCTGCCTAATTTTCTCCTGGTTTTCATTTTCTCGGGGATTATTTATTTTTGCTCCTTGCACATGTGCCGGGTTTCCTTGAACCACCGCCGGATCATAGGCGACCATCTGCTTGTTTCTTCTAGAATCCACACATTTTTTTTCTTTTCTCGGCCTAGGCGCCGCTCCGGGTGAGGATGTTGTGTGCCCAACCGATCTTGCTGGGATGGGAGTTGCCGAGTGAACCAGATGTGACCTCCCTGCTATACCCGGATTTTGCTCTGTAATACGCCTCGTTCAGCATGATGGATGCTTTTACTAACTCATTGACTCGTTCTTGCTGCCTTTTCTTTGCTTCCCCCTCCAAGTGGGGTAATTCTACCATTGTTGCTTCCGCTGCTCGCAGATTAGCTGCTGATGTGTTGTACGTTGGACGCATGGCCGTCTCATTGCTGTTCTCCGGTGTTATCTTCGATATCGCATCTTCCAGCTCTTCGTTGAGGTTCCTTCCTCTCAATATCGTTGCATCAAGCTGGGTCTTTGCGCCCTTGACTCGATTTGCCGAGTTAAGCTCTCGGATGGTGATATCCACGTCCTGCTGTAACTATGCTAGCTCTTTGGCTTTCTCCAGGACATTTATCCTGGCTTCCTCCAACTCGGCTTGCATACGTGCCGGGTCAGTTGCATGTGCCACTGGATCTACCAACTTGTCTATTACCTCATGCAGCTCCTTAGCCCTCTTGCTCCTAGCTATGTTCTCTGGTTTTTCTAGTGGCGCCTTTGCTGTTCTTGCAACCCTTGGCATTTCCTCATGATTTCCTCCCTATGTGTTCTCATTCACTGCTGGAACTACTGGAGGAGCTGCGGGGTTTGGGGCTGTCATCATTACCTCCATGGAGACGAGTTGGTGAAGCTTCCCAGCGACAGGAATCGCTGGCGGATCCGGTGCCAGAACGACGCGCTCAGGATATGCGCGCTCCACGCGCACCGCGACGTAGACCTGGTGCTCGCTGAACTTGATGAAGCAACCGCCCCTAGGGAGCGGCTTGGTCCCGAAGCAGCCCGCGTTGTCGCTAACGAAGTTGAGCTCTCCAAACCTCTGGATGAGGCCGGAGTAGACGCACTCGCCGGTCTTGGCGATGATGTTGCCCGTCCGGATGAAGACTCCATCAAGCACCTGCTTCTGCCCCACTGTGGGCGCCAACTGTCGTGGTGGTGGCACGGCAGATGCCATGGGTAGGCTTAAGTTGGGGGCCGAATGGGTGCTTGTGGTCACCGGGGAGGGAGTACACTGTCGAGCCATGCACGAAGAACAAGAAGAACTCTCCATACTTGGCAATTCGATTGATTCCCCAAAGATTACAAGTGCTCCTTGAGCTGCTTAGGCTAGAGTTCACAGCACTAGTTCCCTACTAGGTCCAACCTCCTTCTTCTACTGCTATGCCCTCCCTTATATAGGAAGTGCTAGTTAGCTAATACCCCTTTGGGTTCTAGGGTTTACTGTTTGGATCTTGGTCCCTACAATGTGGGCCGGGTCATGGGCTTGCTCTAAGCCCAGTGGCCCAGTCCATAAAGCTTGACAGCTAACGGTCTTCTGGTACGCTGCTTCTTGTTCTTTTTGGCGTCATGTTGTTACTTTGTACGTCAGCGTATGCTTTGGGCGTCACCTGGCTCCTTTTGTGTCACCCGGCGTCGCCCTTCTCTTTTGACCATGCTTTACCATGGTCCCTCCTGAACCTTACTCGGAAAGGTGCCATGCGTCCTCCTTGACTCGGCCCTTCCTCGATAGACTTGGCTCGTTGGTTCCTGCATGGGTTACAACTTTGTCCTATGCGGGCCGACATAGTTTGTATGTCGGCTTTCATGCTTATCTTACCCGGTCGTTCTTACCCGGCCTGGTTCTTTCTTTACTCGGAGCCAACCCAGCTGCGCTATGTTTCCCCTCTCGTGACCCTACCGAGGGTTATCCCCCCGACACTCCTTATCCCAATTTCTAAGTTAAAAGCTTGTGGTTGAACAAGGGTTAAAGGTTAACCAATTCTATCTGTTGTTCCTTGGGTGATTTGTCAAACAAAAACTTAGTGTTTTCAACTAATAAGGAAAACCTTATTTTGAGCAAAGCAATCCTAAGTTCCACTTAGCCAAATGCATATAGATGATAGATACCACTTTTCTACCATAGTATCACTTGCCAATACAACTAAAATTAATTGACCCTTGTGGCTGTAACTTATTATGTTGCAGGTTTGTTTGATGTTAATGAAGTGTGTTGAATAGGATTACAAGTCTACGAACAACATGATTACCTGTGGCATATGAAGATGAAGGACTCCATGCTATATAGTTATTTCTTCTGCATTGTAATGAGATAGCCAAATAAATGAGCTATGTAAGATGTAATGTATTATTTTATTCCTGGTTATAAGTTGTAAAATAACCTTTGTTTCTTGATATTACATCTTAAACTTTGGATGCTAGCTATTCGATCCAGGGACTAGCATTGTAAACACAGGGATCTTTACCTTATCAGGTTGGGATCTCTACACATTGCTTAGGACAAATCATTATATATTAAATATAATGGCGTTGCTTGTGAAGGTGCAGAACAGGACAAGCAAGCATTACACAAGTGTGCCTACAAATGAATTGAGCAATCGAACAGAGTGTTTCTTAGAATTTCGGCAAATATAAACTAGCCAGGTCATTTAAACAAATATATATATCGAAGAATTAGTATCCTGAAATGCAAGAAACATTGGATGACTCAGAATTTTCGGTGAGCTACACAATGGGTATGTAGTTACTTTCGTAGCTAGAAATCAACCGGGAAGAAATTATAATGGCATCATAAGAGAACTTGTAGAGCAGAAATACAAACCACGAATAAACTACATAGTAGAGGATAATTATGTCATTGCTTAGGACGAACCTGTAACAGATAAGGAAATAATGGCATCGCTTGTGAACCTTTAGAATATGTTGTGCAATCGGACCTTGTACAAGTAAAATATCCCGAGACAAAGGGAATTTGATTACAGCGAAAAAGGTTCAGACGATCATTGGATTTTCACGAAACTAGTGAGAGTCATTATGGATATCTAGGTCCTGCTAATGATTACTCCCTCCATCCCAAGGCTTACGACGTAAAAATCTCAGCGTAGTTATTTAGGCAGCCATCGGTGGAGAGAAAAAATTAGCATATTTCCAGTCTTGCCCCTGCATGCACGCCTCTACTCCCTTAATTTCTATCCCGCGCGGTTAATTACCTCCTCATTTCTCTCCAAGGAATGCATACCTTTTATCTCTCTCACATACACAACCAATGGCGATAAATGCTCGTATTAATTTATCTCCTGGTTTATTGCTTATTGCCTCGCATGCGCCATGCATAGCCAATACCAGCGCTGCTGCTCTCCCAATTTTTTGGTCAATGTAAATGGCAACGAGGGGTAATTCTGGAGAAACAGGGCAAAACACATTGTACGCCTTAAGCTCTGGTGAAAATTTGAAAAACCTTTTACGCCTTAAGCCTTGGGATGGAGGGAGTATTGATCAGAGAAATTCTCGATCATGTCCACATAGTTCTCAAACCCATAGGGAGACACGCTTAAGGGTAGTCGATGCAATTGAGTGGATAGGAAACACATGAAAAGATACTAGACATCGCAGGAATTTGTTCTGTCGGATCTATAGAAATAGTTTCAGAGTATCGAAACAAAGCAAGGGAATAAAATGTTAATGTGATCATTAAATGAAGTGTTCATTAAATTGAGTTGCATTAAACAAAGATAATTAAAGTGCTTTAGTTGAAATACCTTTGGTTTTGAGTGGAGAATCAATGGGATAAAGTGGAGGTTAATGTTTTGTGAGTGGAGTGTCCACCCACATGAATGAGAGGAGGGGAGGGGCACCTTCTTGGCTGCCAGCCAAGGGAAAGGCTTTCCCCCTCCCCCTATGAAAGGAGTCGGATACCTCTCTCCTCTCACACTCACTCCCTCTCTCTCATATGCCCTTTGGATGGCATCTTCCCCCTTGCTAGCGTTGTCCATTGCCAAGAGAAAGTTTCTTAGGGGAAGACCTTATCAATATCTTCCCCTCCACCACCTCTACCATGCCGTAGTGCTACTAGATTTCTCGGAGATCCTGTACTTCCTCTGCCTAGCTGGAGCGAGGGATGAAAGTCGTCGACACACCGGATGTGTGACCGATTATGGAGGCGCTGCCCTTTGTGGCGCTGATCGTCTACACGTCCTTGAGGATGGACGTGTACAATCTACACCAACCACATTGTTTGAGGGAAAGTTATCCCGCTTACGATCTTCAAGGGTGATTCCTTCTAAAACCGTTACAAAGTATTGTTTGGATTTGATCTTGGTAGTTGCGACCATAGGATTTTTTTCTATGCAACGAACCCCATCAGTGGTATCAGATCTATGTATATGCATAGATACTTTGTATGGTTAGAACACATGGAGATGTGGGAGTTGATGATCATGTTATTGCAAACTTTTGTGTACTTTGGATATTAGCGGCATAGTTGGATGAAGCGGATCGAACAAAATTTATATGTCCTCGTACATAAGACATGTTCCACGCTTGACATGCAACTAGTTTTGCATAAGTGGCTAGCTGGTGTCTATCTCCCCCACTATAGTTAATATCTGATTTACAACAGATTCTAATAACTTGGTTATGTCTGATGTGGTTGAAGTTCGCGGGTAGAACAGTTCTTTACTATAAATCCCACGGCCAAGTAAAACTTGCAAAAGATAAATTAGAGGCGTCTAGATTTATTTTTTCTAGGCTTGTGTCATGATATGGTAAATGTTATAGTTTTAGTATGATAAGATACTCTCGGGAATTATAACAAATAAGTGGGAGCTCCATAGACCTTGGTGTGACATAAATAGAATGATAGAGATCATACCATGATGCACAAGATAGTGATCAAGTGCGAGAACCATATCATGTCACTTTTACATATGATGTTTGTTTGCATATTATTTATGCTTATGTCTAGCTTAGAGCTTGGCGGTAGAATTATAGATGATCCCTCCTACTGAATATCAAGATAATAATATGTTCTTTCTTAATATGCATCGTTAAGAAACTTCGTCGTTTTGAAGCACCACGTGATTATTGGGTGTGATAGACTCTATGTTCGCATACAACGGGTATAAGACAGTTTTACACACGCGAGTACTAAGGTTATTACTTAGCGAGACTAGCATGTACATGGCCTCAGAACATGAACTAAAAGGTAAATCACGAGTCATATGGATGATATGATTCCCATACAATGCTCGCCATTAGAGCAGCGCCACCACTCATGATGATCGGTCGTGGCATAGTGAATTCGGTTTGTGTAATCACTAAAAATGACTAGTGGGATGTTATTTTTGAGTGGGAGTTCACATAGTAATATGGTTAAAGTTTAACTCAATTTATCATAAACTGAATCGAAGTGAATTTGCATAGTTCGTTGTGGTCACTAGCATTCATTTTCTACCTTGTGTTAAGCTATAATTAAGATAATATAACTATAGGATTCTAGATTTTTTACTTTATGAACTGGTATCGTATTGTTTTATGAGTATGAATCTAAAGTTTAAAGTACTATTGCAAAATTTCAGCAAAATCTCACTTACTCCATGAAATTCAATAAGTAGTATTGAATCAAGAGTAACTGTTCCAACGTTAGTATCTAAATATCATGCTTTGCCTCCATGATCTTTGATATTTGAAAGTTGTTTCAGTATCAAGGTTATCTAGTAGTTCAAAGAATTATTTTACAAACCATCATGCATGAAAGATATTATGATATCTGAAATAATGTTTGGTTGCAATATGATAGAATATGACTTTAGTAAGATACATGTTCTCATATTGTATGAGAATTTGCAAAGGTTGGAGAGGCTAGGCGTCCTGATCTCCCAAAAGGTTTTGGGAACTAACAGTTTATTTGCGATTCACCTTTATAAGCTATAGTAGCTTGATCATGAAAATTGTCATGATAAGAATGGATAGACTATGTAGGTAAAATGTTTACTACATTAAAAGGATTACTAAAAGGAATGACATTTGGAAGAGCGCCAAACATTTGATGATGGTGATCTGCATCAAAAGTGCAAGTCCAAGGATGTTAGTGTTTGACTAACGGGATTTGGACTACGTGTCATATGTATGGCACCACTATTGATGTTTGATTGATTCTTTTAAAAAGGAAAAGGAAATGTTGAAAGAGAATCTTAAACATATGTGGTAGAAAAGAAAAGACTAGAATGTCTAGCTTAGGTATATGTATGATATACACGTTATGGGTGTATTTTTTGCTTGTTAAACAATGTGGTTCTTAGGTATTAGATACCGGATTGGTTGGTGTGAAGTGTCACATAGAATAATGCAATTCATGAACTTCAATGTCCTAAGTAACTAGCAAAAGAATATGGGATGATGTGCATCAGAATCAAATAAGTGTTTTTGTGTTTCTCGTTGACATCAAACCTATCCTTCAATATTTGTTAGAATAATTGTTATGTTCTGATATTATAAGAATAATGGTTAATTCAAATAATTATAGTATTCCATATAAGATGGATGAACTTTTACAAGTCTAGTTGAATAAATCACATCCATAACACTAATGCTAAAAGGTCGCACGACAAATGATTGAAATATCACTTTTTGACTGACATCTCCGTTTAAATTATATTGGAAAGAAAACAAGAAGAAAACTCCATGTTAATGGATTTTTGGTGTCTTTTGATTTTGATCAATTGACAGTTGTGAAACTTTTCTGGAGATAATTAAAACCTCGTTCATGGGCCAAATAAGAACGAACGACTAACCTATTGGACATAGTGCATATTGATCTATATTGTCTATTATGTGTAGTCATGGGTGATGGATTTAAACTTCATATGCTTTATCCAAAATTCTAGTAAATACATGTGTATATTTACTTAATAAGGGAGAAGTGTGAAACATTTGAAAATGTTCAAATGATTTCAAGATGAAGTGGAAAATCATTGTAACAAGAAAATAAAGAATTTATGATTGGATCATAAAGGAATATATTTGAGTTACAAGTTTAGAAAAACACCTAAGATTTGAGGAATCGTTCCATTGACTTGCGGTTCTCAAAATACCATGGAAGTATGGAGTGTTCATGAAATGTAACCAAACCTTGTTTGTTATGGTAGGATCAATGGTGTTATTTATAAAATTGTCATTATATTTAAAATTAAGCTTTAGTGACTATCGTTTTTACACTGAAAAGAGCTCCATCATAATCCATTGAAATGACACCATATGAGATATGGTTTGGGATAAAACCCAAGTTGTCCTTTCTTAAATTTTGGTATGATAGGAATTAGTAAAATGTTTACAACCAAAGTCAGATGAGCATGTCTTTGTAGGTTATTCCAAATACCAGTTGGGTATTTTCTCCATAACACCAAAGACAAAAGTGTTTTTCGCTTGAAAATGTCAAATTTCTTGAGAAGGATTTTTTTGCGAAAAGTTAAGTGGGATGCCAATAGAACTTTAACAAGGTTATTGAACCTTAGCTATATGTGCTGAGTTGATAGCGCCGTAAAATGTCCCGGAGGCAGCCACAATGCTCATGGTTCATGTGCCTTAAAGGTTGTGGTCACGGAGATCTAAGTTCTTATTGAACCGCGTAGGTCAGGTAAACAATCAAATATTAAGATTTGAGATTGAATCATTATTGTTTGATAACGATGAATCGACTACATGTAGAGAAGCGATGATGGGCCCCGACTCTGTCAAATGGCTTGAAGCCATAAAATCCGTCATAGTTCCATACACGAGAAACTAAGTTTATGAACTTGGAAGACCCTCTGAAAAGCATAAAGCATATCAGTTGTATTTGGATCTATAAAGAAACATACATGGATGTTTCACAAGATTCGATCATTCGTAATGATATTTAGTCTACACGGATTAGTGTAGCAATCACTATATATGCCAATTGTTGTATATGCTAGTTGAACAAACAAAACAACATCCTTATAATAGAAAGGTTGCCTAAGACGTGTACGTGACACGGTCCGAAGGGTTTTGTTAAATCAAAGGATGCTAAAAGGGCATGCAAACTTCAATAGTTGAAATAAGCATAGCAGAGTTGGAATCTTCACCGTGATAAAAAAATTATAATGTTTAATTTCATCAAAAATATTGAAGATGCTTGCATTTGCAAGAAATTAAGTGGGAGAGCTAAGACATATTTCTAATATATTGTATATAAGACATATTGTTGATTGGAAAATATGTATATTTTATTGATGCAGGTTAAGAATTTTAATGAAATTAGATTTGTATGAAAGACTTAGGCAAAACCAGAATATTAGGCATCAAAGTCTATTTGGATAGATTGAGATGATAATATGGTTATGCCAAATGTACATAGATGAAATATTCAATGAGTTCAATATGGAAACGACGAGAAAGGTTCTTGCCATATGAAAAAGGTTGAATCAAGATTCAAGTGTTTTGACACTTCGTGAGTAAAATCACATGGATATCTTGATAATAAAGATTCAAGTGTTTTGACACTTGGTGAGTAAAATCACATGGATATCTTGATAAACGAGATTCAAGTGTTTTAACACTTGGTGAGTGACATGAATATCTTAATCAATCATTCTGTGATATGTACATATCCATATATGTCCTATGCTCTAAAAGTTATGAGCATATACCAGGGTGACTCATAAGATGATCATTGGATGATAGTAAGGATATTCTGTATAATATTTGGAAGAACTAAGAATATATTATGTATATAGAAGTGACAAATAGTTCGTTGTAAAGTGTTACATTAACACTATACATATAGTTCATTAGGTGTTACATTGACACAATACAGACAGTTCATTGTAAGGTGTTACATTGATACTATACAGATAGTTCATTGTAAGGTGTTACATTGGCACTATACAAATAGTTTATTGTAAAGTGTTATATTGATACTAGTTTCATCACAAGATATAAATTAAGTTTATATCAATTTAGGTTATAGGTTAAGGTGGCACAATGTAATGGAAGTAAGTTCCATGATGGATTTGGATGAGTTCCAAAGTTATGGGCATTGTGAAGGATACTACAATGAAAGGCTAAGTATAAGACTGCTATGGTAGCAGCAAAGGAACTATGTGTGGTTCGATGGGCTAGTATTATGAAGATATATTGTATGACAATTATATCAACATGTTTTAAACCCCAAGGAACTAAGGTCTCACCAAATGTATACAAAGCCACCTCATTTAAATGATTGATGCATAGAGATGCAAAGACATGCAAATACACATAGAACTAAAAGTGTCAGATCTGGAGATTACGTTTTCCACTAGCAAACGTGTATATACAACACCAAAGTGCCATAGGTGTTGGATGCACTAGTTTTTCAAACTAGATTATTGACTCTAGTGCAAGTGGGAGACTGAAAGTAATATGCCCGAGAGGCTATAATAAAGTGGTTATTATCTTATTCCATGTTTATGATAAATGTTTATTTTTCATGCTATAATTGTGTTAACTAGAATGGTTAATACATGTGTGTTTAATAAACAAAGAAAAGCTTCCTAGTAATGCCTCTCTTAATACTAGTGTGTTCAGTAGATTTAGCAATACGATCAAGTCCTCAAGTTTATATTGCTATTGCATTCAAAGTAACTCAATGTCCTTAGACCATGCGATCACGTCAATCACTTCCACCGGAAAAGTACTTTGATTCCATCAAACGTCACACCCTAACTGGGTGATTATAAAGGTGTCGTTAGGTACATGGAAAGTGTTGGTTGAGGCTCATGGATAAAGAGTAGGGTTTGTCCATCCAGATGTCGGAGAGATATACTCAGGGCCCTCTTGGTGATATCACATTGACATAGCTTGCAAGAAAGTGATTTGATCACTACAATGTTATATCATGGGAACGATAAAAAGAGTACTTGTAGGTAACGAGATTGAACAAGGTATGGATGATACCAAATGATCAGATATCGTACAAGTAAAATATCGTGAGACAAAAGAAACTTGATTAGAGTGAAAAAGGTTCAGACGATCATTGGGTTTTCGTGAGGCTAGTGGGAGTCATTATGGATCTCTAGGTTCCGCTAATGATTATTGATCGGAGAAAGTCTCGATCATGTCCACATAGTTCTCGAACCCGTAGGGAGACACACTTAAGGGTAGTCGACGCAATTGAGTGGATAGGAAACACATGAGAAGATACTAGACATCGCAGGAATTTGTTCTATGTTGAATCTGCAGAAATAGTTTCAGAGTATCAAAACAAAGCAAGGGAATAAAATGTTAATATGTTCATTAAATGAAGTACTCAATAAATGAAGTGTTCATTAAATTGAGTTGCATTAAACTAAGAGAATTAATGCTCTTTAATTGAAATACCTTTGGTTTTTGAGTGGAGAATCAATGGGAGAAAGTGGAGGTTAATGTTTTGTGAGTGGAATGTCCACTCACATGAATGAGAGGAGGGGAGGGGCACCGTAGGCGTAGCCCCCTCGGCGTATGTCCTCGTCGGCATAGCTCCGTGGCCGTCGGCACAGCCCTCCCCTCTCGGCATAGCATCTTCCAGTGGGCCCCGCTTGTTAGTCAACGGCTGTCTTCGATAACGGTCCAGCCTGGAGCTATGCCGACGGCCAGACCGTCGGCACAGGAATGGAGGTACGCCGACGGCCTGGCCGTCGGGCCGTCGGCACAGGAATGGAGCTACGCCGACGGCCTGGCCGTCGGTACAGCCTATATTTTTTAAAAAAAAAATTATTTTTTTTAAATCTTTGAATTGTTTGACTCCTTAATCTCCCACTTTAATCATTTTAACACTATTTATAGTTAATAATTGATTAAATTACAGTCATAGTCAAAGTTCCCGTTCGGTCACCCATACTAGCACTACTTCAGCTCTAGCACGCTTAACTTCCTCGTTCCTTTAGAATGTCTTCCCGCAAAGCAATTTATTCATTGTTGTCAATATTATGATATCATTCCTATTAACTCTTATATCATCATGTCACATGATTGTATTTTTTGAAACTACAAGCAATTATTTAAGTAAACAACAATGAATAAGTAAAATATTATTGAATTCAAATAAAAATATAATGATTTTATTTTTTTTGTATTTTTTATTTAATATAGAATAATTAATATCTTTAAATCTGTAAATCGGAATTCGGCAAATAATATGTATAAATTAATTAGAAAAATGAGAGGAATCCAAATATGATATCAATATAAACTTATCACAAACTATGTTATGATTCTTATCATAATTTCATTTGCTCGTTTAAAATGGCACGCATAAAGATTCTTAGCTCGGGCCTGAGACTTTCTAAACTTGAACTGGATCTACGATGAAACAACATATTTTGAACCTAAAAACGATGTTTGTAAAAAATCATGAGCATCCGATCATGTACCTATAGTTCATATCTGACCTACTTCCTACCGATTCGGCAGGAATTTGTCGTTTTCACCAGGGATTGACGGAAATGCTTGAGATCCCCGTGTTATGAAATTATCCATGTAAGTTGGTCTAGTATTTTTGAAAAATGTGACGGTAGTATTTTGAATTAGCCATTTGGTGGTTGCTTCATAAAACCGTCCGTTTTTTGCACTCGGAAAATGGAAAACGGATTTTTGGTGCAACGAAAAGGAAAACTTCCTCCTGAAACATTATTCGCCATCCCATGATGCACACTTATGCATAATATGAACACATTATCACAAACTATGCCTTCATTCTAGCCATAACATTGGTCATTTGACCCGAAAGCCAAGAAACCTCGAACGAGAGAGGTCATTTTGTGAAGGTTTTTTTAAGACATAATCAATATACTAAGTTTGATATTTTTTCCACTAACTACGTCACATAATATGACACCATGCGAAGTTTTCACATTGTTTGGATCGTTTTTGAATTTATGATGTCCGTTTTAAACTATCGTTAAACTTTGTCGAAGGGCGGACATGAAGATTCTTAGCTCGGGCCTGAGACTCGCTAAACTTGAAGTGGATCTACGATGAAACAACATATTTTGAACCTAAAACTGACTTTTGTAAAAAATCATGAGCATCCGATCATGTACCTGTAGTTCATATCTCACCTACTTCCTACCGATTCGGCAAGAATTTGACTTTTTCACCAGGGATAGACGAAAATGTTTGAGATCCCCGTGTTATAAAATTATCCATGTAAGGTGGTCTAGTATTTTTGAAAAATGTGACGGTAGTATTTTGAATTAGCCATTTGGTGGTTGCTTCAAAAAACGTCTGTTTTTTGCACTTGGAAAATGGAAAGCAGATTTTTGGTGCGACGAAAAGGAAAACTTCCTCCTTAAACATTGTTCGCCATCCCATGATGCACACTTATGCATAATATGGACACATTATCACAAACTATGCCTTCATTCTAGCCATAACATTGGTCATTTAACACGAAAGCCAAGAAACCTCGAACGAGATAGGTTATTTTGTGAAGGTTTTTTGAGACATAATCAATATAACAAGTTTGAAATTTTTCCTTCTAACTATGTCACATAATATGACACCACGCAAAGGTTTCACGTTGTTTGGATCGTTTTTGAATTTACGATGTTCGTTTTAAACTATCGTTAAACTTTGTCGAAGGACGGGCATGGAGATTCTTAGCTCGGGGCTGCGACTCGCTAAACTTGAAGTGGATCTATGATGAAACAACATATTTTGAACCTAAAAATGATTTTTGTAAAAAATCATGAGCATCCGATCATGTACCTGTAGTTCATATCTGACCTACTTCCTACCGATTCGACAGGAATTTGTCTTTTTCACCAGGGATAGATGGAAATGTTTGAGATCCCCGTGTTATGAAATTATTCATGTAAGGTGGACTAGTATTTTTAAAAAATATGATGGTGGTATTTTGAATTATCCATTTGGTGGTTGCTTCACAAAACCGTCCGTTTTTTGCACTCGAAAAATGGAAAACAGATTTTTGGTGTGACGAAAAGGAAAACTTCCTCCTGAAACATTGTTCGCCATCCCATAATACACACTTATGCACAATATGGACACATTATCACAAACTATGCCTTCATTCTAGCCATAACATTGGTCATTTGACCCGAAAGCCAAGAAACCTCAAACGAGATAGGTCATTTTGTGAAGGTTTTTTGAGACATAATCAATATACCAAGTTTGATATTTTTCCTTCTAAATATGTCACATGATATGACACCACGCGAAGGTTTCACGTTGTTTGGATCGTTTTTTAATTTATGATGTCCGTTTTAAACTATCGTTAAACTTTGTCGAAGGGCGGGCATGAAGATTCTTAGATTAGGGCTGAGACTCGCTAAACTTGAAGTGGATCTATGATTAAACAACATATTTTGAACCTAAAAATGATTTTTGTAAAAAATCATGAGCATTCGATCATGTACCTGTAGTTCATATCTGACCTACTTCCTACCGATTCGGCAGGAATTTGTCTTTTTCACCAGGGATAGACGGAAATGTTTGAGATCCCCGTGTTATGAAATTATCCATGTAAGGTGGTCTAGTATTTTTAAAAAATATGACGGTAGTATTTTGAATTAGCCATTTGGTGGTTGCTTCACAAAACTGTCCGTTTTTTGCACTCGAAAAATAGAAAACAGATTTTTGGTGCAACGAAAAGGAAAACTTCCTCCTGAAACATTGTTCGCCATCCCATGATGCACACTTATGCACAATATGGACACATTATCACAAACTATGTATTTATTCTAGCCATAACATTAGTCATTTGACCCGAAAGCTAAGAAACCTCGAACGAGATAGGTCATTTTGTGAAGGTTTTTTTAGACATAATCAATATACCAAGTTTGATATTTTTCCAGCTAACTATGTCACATAATATGACACCACAAGAAGGTTTCACGTTGTTTGGATCGTTTTTGAATTTATGATGTCCGTTTTAAACTATCGTTAAACTTTGTCGAAGGACGGGCATGAAGATTCTTAGCTCGGGGCTAAGACTCGCTAAACTTGAAGTGGATCTATGATGAAACAACATATTTTGAACCTAAAAATGATTTTTGTAAAAAAATCATGAGCATCCGATCATGTACCTATAGTTCATATCTGACCCATTTCCTACAGATTCGGTAGGAATTTGTCTTTTTCACCAGGAATAGACAGAAATGTTTGAGATCTCCCTGTTATAACATTATCCATGTAAGGTGGTCTAGTATTTTTTTAAATATGACGGTAGTATTTTGAATTAGAAATTTGGTGGTTACTTTACAAAACCGTCCGTTTTTTGCATTCGGAAAATGGAAAATGGATTTTTGGTGCGACGAAAAGGAAAACTTCCTCTAAAACATTGTTCGCCATCCCATGATGCAAACTTATGCACAATATGGACACATTATCACAAACTATGCCTTCATTCTAGCCATAACATTAGTCATTTGACCCGAAAGCCTAGAAACCTCGAACGAGATAAGTTATTTTGTAAGGTTTTTTTGAGACATAATCAATATACCAAGTTAGATATTTTTCCTTCTAACTATGTCACATAATATGACACCACGAGAAGGTTTCATTTTGTTTGGATCGTTTTTGAATTTATGATGTCCGTTTTAAACTATATATAATGTTTTATATTTCACTTAATTTTTTTATAAATGTGTAATATTTGAGTGTAGATAGAGAGATCTTATTTTTCTGCAAATTTTGATATATTATTTGTATTTTTCCGAATTAGAATGATTTAGTTATGATTTTTCAAAAAATAATGAGATAAAAGGAAAAAAATCTGGAGGCGTACGCCGACAGCCTAGCCGTCGGCACAGAACAAACAAAATTTTCCAAAGAGCTGTGCCGATGGCCAGGCCGTCGGCACAGCCTGTCTGCCTAACGCCGTTTCCATCGCCGTGTCTAAACTGGGGCTACGCCGAGGGTTGTACCTACGCTGAGGGCCACCGTCGGCACAACCCTCTCTACTACGCCGACGGCCACGCTACGCGGACGACTACCCTCGGCATCGTCATCTACGCCGACGGCCAGGCTGGTCAGCTGGCCAGGAAGGCAGCTACGTCGACGGCCCTGACATTTGGCCGTCGGCGTAGCCGGCCGGCCGTCGGCGCCTTAGTTATTTCCTGTAGTGGGGCACCCTCTTGGATGCCGACCAAGGGAGGGGTTGCCCCCTCCCCCTATAAAAGGAGGTGGAGACCTCTCTCCTCTCATGCTCTCTCACTCTCCTCTCATATGCCCTTTGGATGGCATCTTCCCCCTTGCTAGCTTTGTCCATTTACCGAGAGAAAGGTGCTTCGGCGAAGCCCTTCTTACAATCTTCCCCTCCCCCATCTCTACCATGGTGTAGTGCTACTGGAGTTCCCGGGGATCCTTTACTTCCGCTGCTTGGCTGGAACGAGGGATGGAAGTCGTCGGCACACCGTATGTGTGACCGATTACGGAGGACCTGTCCTTTGTGGCATTGATCGTCTGCACGTCCTTGAGTATGGTCGTGTACAATCTACACCAACCACATTTTTTTGCATTAACGATATCCCGCTTACGGTATTCAAGGGTCGGTCTTTTTGAAACCGTTATAAAGTATCGCCTCGATTCGAACTTGGCAGTTGCAACCATAGGAATTTTTTGCTTTTCTATGCAACGAACCCCATCATTCCAAGGAAATTTCATTATGGAAAATTCTTTTTGTCTTCTCTCTTGCAACAGTGGTCTCAAGTAAGGACTGCACATGTAGGAGACAACTTTGTTGCGGTACGCTGTTGTGCTTCGGTGATTCTGGCCAGAAGATCTACTTCTGCATTTCAACTGGATCAGCGAGAACGGGAGTCGTCGTCAAGCACCGGACGTGTGTGAGACCTCGGGGATGCTGCCACTTGTGGCACTAGGAGCTGTCGTGCCAAGACCAGGAGGTGACGGGTGAGGAGCTTCGCGATCTTGAGGTCAGTTCGAGTATGACTATATTATCCACGTTCCTGCATGAGCATTAAACATTTTCAGTCTAGAAGGGTATGTTACCAAAGTCTCTCTCCGTTACAGCATTACTCCTTGATAGATCTTGGGCTTATTGGTGTTACACTAGTCAGAATTTTTTTTGGTTTTCTGCTGTGAACCCCTTCAGACCGAAGTATTTAGCTCCTCTCATTTACTTAACCCCAAGGAGCAAAAAAAATGGTATGTTTAGGAGACCATTCTCAATGATGCTTTGTTTCGATGCAACATCTTCCATAATATGTCAATCTTTGGAAAATCTAACCTATCATCATCCGGTTAATAGCACGACAGACATGACTAGAAAGGTCTCGAACTCAGAGTCTATACACTGTGTGGAAGGCGTAGGCACCGCGAAAATGCAAATTGCTCGCTTACTTGACCATCCAAAATAGAATTTGGACCACCGACTGCTTCTAGGAAAGGAAATGGCCAAACTATGGCCTATGTTCTTTCCACATTCGTGATCAAGAAACATCAATTCATCTCTTCGCTCATTGTAGATTCACCCTTCGGATTTGAAGCATGGTCGAGGATTGGTTTGGACTTCCTGACGCCGATGCCTCTTAATGGGCGAATCATGAGGATAACGCATTGGTGGATCAACATGTCACGTGACTCGATGCCAAACATAATGACCCACCCTAACTATACTCGTTGCCTGAGATGTTTGGAACTAAAGAAACTACGGGACTTCAACACTTTGACCGACGCCGTGTGAAAGATAAAATCAGAAGTTGTCCTATGGAAACTCGTGGGCGCTAAGCTTTTGGGCTTATAATTTTCTTGATTAACAACCTTATATTTAACTATTTACTTTCCTCTGTTCAAACTCTTTTCAATTAATTATTATAACGAGGCCAAGTTTTTGCCTCCATTTCGAAAAAGAGTTAACTAATGGGGTAATCCGGACGATCAACCACTGACTCGTGGGCAATCGATCTACCTAGCAGTTGGAAAAGGGATCCATCAATCCAATCAAGAATGGCGGATCCTCAGCTAACTAAATGTTCTCCGGTCCAAGATTGTGTCTCCGTCTACTAATGGAAAATCAATTGGCCACGTATGAGTATTAAGCAAATCGTCCGCTGGGCTGGCGCGAGGTTCTTCCGCTGCAAGTAAGATGCGTGGTCAAAGCTCCAAGTCGCCTTACTTCGGATGGAGAACATGATACGGATCGAACTCCGCACGCCGATGACTCGCAGCATTCATTCATTCTACAGTAGATTTTTCACTTGAATAGATGGCGTACGCACGTGTTGCGTAACCGGTGACGACAGAGTTAATCGGAGAGTGGTCAGCACCAGTAAATCGGAGGAAGAAGCTAGGCACGGCCGGGAAGAAGACATGAAAGAATTAAAGGAGTCGCAAGCGACATTTACAGACGCGACGAGAAACGCAGAGAGAGGATAGCCCAGCCACTTGGTGGGAATAATGTGATCTAGTACATCGGTGGAAGGGGTAAGTTGAGGCGACATCCGGTCCGGTCCGGGCCAGGTGAAGTTTCCACGCTGCATGCATCGGTCTCACCGATTTTTTCAAGGCTTAGTCAAGGTGCGCAGTACGTTTCTGTCGATCGATCGCCATCGTAATCGATGTGTCCAGGAAGACACACAGCGCCCTGCACACATGCATGGTATCCCTTCCTCCTAGTTAGAAGTACCGCAGCACATGCATATATATCAGCATATACGTGTACGTAGAGCACTCGGCAAGCATATTAAGGTGGAGAAATTCATGAAAGGCCCTGACCAGCTGGTTATTTAAGGGTCAAACCCTCCATCCGCTGCGTCGGTAGCACATGACGTGACGTTTTTTTTGCTTTGGCATGGATCGATCAGCTACGAGACTCTCTGCACGACAGTCAAGTAGCTGCTAGTGCAGTCAAAGAGAGGTGTTAATTAATGAGTTCCCGTAACCACTTTTCCCTTGAAGAAGTGTGTAGATGATTGATTATGTGACCCTTAAAAACTACTGATCACGGCCGTACGTGTACAGGGATAGCTAAAAGTGCACCGTCTTTGAGACTTGTTCAACGAATTTTGGTAGCTTCAAAGTTTACGCCATGGACTACTACTAGCTTTGGTCAGATCAGTTATTGATTAGCGCCACGTTCACAGACGAAATGGGCCGCGGGTAATAAAGTAGAGCAACTGTCACCGAGTGAGATTACTAGAAGGGATCATGTCACTGATTACAGCATCGAGCAACGTAGGTACACTTTAAATTGAGATCGGTCGATCGATCGACCTGCATCCCGACGGAGTCCTGGACCAAATCCGTCGCCTTCAGCTTGTACCAGAGATTTGTTTAACATATAGGCCAATAATTACGGTTAGGCTTGAGAGTTAATTAAGATTTTGATTGATCCCGTAGAAACAATGCGTTTCCACTAGCTAGGACGAAATCCCGCGTACCTTCGGGAGAAAGAAAGGGGAAAAACTAGAGACCAGCTCAGCAGAGTGTTTTTTCTTGGAAGTCTCGGTGTGTAAACAGATAATGTCTCCGATCCCGTCCCCAAGGGAGCTGGAGCCACAGATCAGTACGCGCGCACGAGCTAGCTAAGACGAAGAAACTGGGAGGATCTCATCTTCGTGTCAATCTGAGGAGGAGGCGCGAAACCGCGACAGATTCCATCTCGACGCACCCGTGCCAACAAGAGTACGTGCTGGTGCTTGGCACTGCGGCAACCCAGTTCCAGTTCGTCATCCATGGTTGGTTGGTCAAGAACTGTTCAAACCCACGGAAACTGTCGCCCCTGACCAGATTTTCGTCAACTGCCTACGACTGAAGCGATGAGAGGGGCATACGACATTGTTGGTCTTTCCCGTCTCTCCATCACGCTAGTATTTTTTTATACTTGTACTCACGATCGACAAGAACGGGAAATTAATTAATTTGGTCATCCCTGGTACGTGTGATTGGTTAGCTAGCCTTGCAAGACATCAACGTCATGTCCGAAGGAGTCCTGATGGATGGCTTGTTCAAGATGCCCGCCTGACCTTCTAGAGGATGCAGGGCATAATGACTTTGCGTGCAACTAATCTGACCTTCATGTCCTGTCAATTTTTTTCTTCATGTTCATGTCCCTCGATACACTCAAGTTGTAAGTTGTAACCACTACACACAGAAACAAAGTTGTAACCGCTGGGTTTTTCTTTTTTCTTTTAGCGGGCTCACAAAGAGAGTGGGAGACTGGGCAGCCAGATTTGGTGAGGCTTCAAAATTCAAGGCCATGAATAGAACTGAGCCCGTTAGCTGACAGAAGGCATCCAGGCCGGCCCAACTTTCATTGACCAGAGGCTTTTCTCATTACATGCATTTTTTTCTCTACTCGGGGGTTTTACATTAAAAAACCTCAAACCAACATTGTAAACGTGATATTTACGATTGCGGCCACCTTTTGGCAACCTAGGGTGGCTGCTCCGGCGGAGGAACCTCCATCGAACTTGAGAAAAACATGAGGGTTTGGTCAATAGATCCCATAGATAAATCGTGATGCTTTTTCTTGAAAATAGGTCTTTCGGCCCAAACTTATATAGAAAGTTTCACACAAGGTTTTGTCGACTAACTGACAACAAATCCATCGAACTTGAGAAAAACATGAGGGTTTGGTCAATAGATCCCATGGATAAACCGTGGTGCTTTTTCTCGATAGTAGGCCTTTCGGCCCAAACTTATATAGAAAGCTTCACACAAGGTTTTGTCGATTAACTGACAACAAACCCATCGAACTTGAGAAAAACATGAGGGTTGGGTCAATAGATCCCATGGATAAACCGTGGTGCTTTTTCTCGAAAGTAGGCCTTTCGGCCCAAACTTATATAGAAAGCTTCACACAAGGTTTTGTCGACTAACTGACAACAATCCCATCGAACTTGAGAAAAACATGAGGGTTTGTTCAATAGATCCCATGGATAAACCGTGGTGCTTTTTCTCGAAAGTAGGCCTTTTGGCCCAAACTTATATAGGAAGCTTCATACAAGGTTTTGTCGACTAACTGACAACAAACAGGGAGAGCAAAACCCGACCTTAAAACCAGACACATATACTACAATATATGAAATTGGTAAAAGGGACAAAATTGTTGTATCTATGCACATCAAGCAGGGAAAGTACATGAGGTTAACCCATCCCATGCATGGTGTTAAACATTGTATTTATCTTTTACATCGTATATGGATATGGAGTAGTACTCCACGTACGCCCTCCTCTGTACATGCCATGCCAGGGTTTTTCCTGTGCTATATTAACACACAGTCAAGGCCCGAGAGGGTACGCCCGTTCACCTACATCAAACACCACTTCAATTAATATGGTACTAGTCTTCCCTGACCTAGCTTCCTAGATCACGGCCGCCACCAAAAAATAGCCAAAAACATCACCTTGTCGCCGCTGCAGATTCTCCATCTGTGCTGCCGCCAAAAACCCTACACAGCCAAAAACCTCTCCGTGGCTGCCAAAGATCTCTCTCTGTCACCGCCGCCAGATATCCATATCACTGCCGTTGTATATCTCCCTCTGTAGCCGTCGCGCCCAAAGAGAAAACCCTACACCGCCGCTGCTGCTTTATAGCCGTCGTGTCCAGAAACCCTACATTGTCGCCGCTGCCTGCTGCAGTCGCCACGTCCAAAAAGAAAAGCTGATGGGATCCTTCTCCCCGGTCTCTATCACTGTCCTGCCTGCGCACTTGGAGCGCCGCTATCCCAGCTGGTAATGCGAGAGAATGCTCTCGTCTGGAAGGCCCTGGTGATGCATGCCCTTCATGGCGCCCGTGTGCTCAATTTGGTCAAAGGGCTTAAAGTTGCTCCGGAAGAGGAGATGGAAGTTGAAGACACAAACAATAAAAAGACCAAGGTTGAAAACAGCAAGTATGTCGCATGGATGACTCGTAATCAGCGAGTGCTTAGGTATATTCTGAATTCTTTGTCACCAGATATTTTGTCTCATGTCATTGGTCTTGAAACCTTGGCTGAAGTGTGGAAGGCTCTTGACTCCCTCACGATGATGCAATCTCATTCTCAGACTCAACAACTTCTTTCTGCATTCAATGATATCAAGAAAGGTGATTTTTTTTGCTAAAAAATATTTTGCTAAGATCAAAACCATATCCTATAAACTTGCAGCAGCTAGAATACCACTTGATGATGATGAAATTATTTGGTCAATTCTGTATGGTCTAGGAGATTCCTATAACACCTTGAAGACAACTGCCAATGCCAACCCCAATAGCACTCTCATGGATTTATTCAGTCAGTTGCAGGATTTTGATCAGCTTCACAAGGATGACAGTGGTGGTGAGGACTTGACTTCGTAAGCCAACATGGATCGGCATGGACATGATCGCCCTGCACCACGTGGTTCTCGCCAGGATGACAGGCACCCATATGACAGGCGCCAAGATGACCATGGACGTCGTGACCGTTATGAGGATGACCGTGGACGCCGTGGTCACTATGATGATGGGCGTGGCCTCCGCGATTGCTATGATGATTGCCGTGATTATGGTGGTGATCGTGATCGTCGCTATGATGATCTCCCTCGTCGTCGTGATGATGATGGTGGAAGGCGCCATGATGATGTCCATCGCCGAGGGCATGCACACACTCCTGTTGGAATTATGCCCTAGAGGCAATAATAAAGATGTTATTATTATGATTCTTGTTCATGATAAAGTTTATATTCCATGCTAGAATTGTATTAAGTGGAAACTTTGATACTTGTGTGGTTTATGAACAACACTGTGTCCCTAGTACGTCTCTATGGACTAGCTCATTGATTAATGATGGTTAAGGTTTCCTAACCATAGACATGAGTTGTCGATTAATAATGAGATCATGTCACTGGGAGAATGATATGATGGACAGACCCAAATCAAGCAGAGCAATTAGATCGTGTCATCGTGTTCATCTTTGCGAAGCTTTTTCTTATGTCAAATATTGTATTCCTTAGACCATGAGATAATGCAACTCCCTGGTATCGGAAGAAAGCTTTGAGGTCATCAAACATCATCCTATGAGAGGGTGATCATAAAGGTGTCTCTCAGGTGATCAGAAAGTACTTGTTGGGTTGTATGTATCAAGATGGGATTTGTCCCTCCCAAGTCGAAGAGATATACTTCGGGTCCACTCGGTAATCGATATCAACACCGCTTGCAAGCACGTGGTTAAGGAATTAATCACAAAGTGATATCGGATTACGGAACGAGTAAAGTACTTGCTGTGAACAAGATTGAACTAGGTATGCCGATACCAACGATCGAATCTCGGGCAAGTAAAATATCACGTGACGAAGGGAATATAAATATGGGATTAATTCAATCCTGGCATCGTGATTCATCCGATATGATCATCAATGAATATGTGGGAGTCAATATGGGTTTTCAAACCCCACTGTTGATTATTGATAGAAGATCATGTCTGCATATTCTCGAACCCGTAGGGTCACACACTTAACGTGCTTCGACGCTAGGATAGAATGGATAATTGGTTTATGAGTTTTTGTTTGGAGTCTCGGATGAGATCCAGGACATCACAAGAGGTTCCGGAATGGTCCGGAGAATAAGATTCATATAAAGGAAAGCAGTTTTTGGATTTCGGAATATTCGGTATTGTACCGGAAGGTTCTAGAAGCTTCCGGAGTGGGACCAACATGGCCCTACTTGTCGGAGGGGAGGAGTGGGCCTACGAGGGAGTGCCCTGGCTGCATTGGGCCAGGGGCACAAGGCCCCATAGGCCCAGCCGGCCAAAACCCTAGGGGACCTTCTAGAAGGGGGGGAAGACTTGCCCCCCCCCCACTCCACCCTTGTGGCCGCCGGCCCTAGGGCTTGGAGGAGGGGCAAGGGGGCCGGCCAGCCCCCTATATAAGGTGGGCAGGGGGCGCACCCTCCCTCCACCCCAAACCCTAGCCTCCAGTTGCTGCCCTACCTCTCTCTCTATCTCTCTCTCTCTCCCGACTGCGCATAGGTGAAGCCCTGCCGCAGAAACTCTCCACCTTTGCACCACGCCGTCGTGCTGTAGATCCAATCTATCTCTCCACCCCACTTGCTGGACCGAGGAAGGAGGAGACGTCGCGGTGCCATACGTGTGCATCTCTCGGAGGCGTCGCCACTTGCGGCGTTGGATCGGATCGGATCGCGAGGAGGAGAAGGCTAGTACGACTACATCAACCACGTTCTGTTGAACGTTCCGCTGTGCGATTTCTTCAAGGGTATGAAGATCTCATCTATCCCTCTCCTTGATTGCATCTTCTAGATTAGATCTTGGCTTTCCTGTTCGCATCCGTAGAAAAATTTGATTTACTATGCTGCGAAACCCTTCAGTGGTATCAGAGCTAGATCTATGTGTAGATGTGTTTCACGAGTAGAACGCAACATGCTTGTTGCGGGCGTTGATGTTTTCTGTTGCAAGCCTCTTGTTGTGTACTTCTTATGACGCGGGATAGTGAGATCGAAGCGGTCCAGGCCAACTTTACGTGACCTCGTTCGTGAGACCGGCTCCGCACTTGACGTGTGGCTTGTTCCACACATGCGGCTGGTGGATGCCAGTTTCTCTCACTATAGTTGTCATGGGATTTACACCGGATGTTGGCAACCATAATATCACCGCTGTGGCTTTCCGTAGGTAAGAATCGTTCTTAGCTTGTTACTCCCATAAGCCACGTAAAACATGCAACAACAAAGTAGAGGCGCCTAACTTGTTTTTGCAGGGAGTGTTTCTGTGATATGGTATGGCCCAAGATATGATGTGTATGTTGTATGCTATGATCATGTTTTGTAATATTTCACGACTTGCATGTCGATGAGTATACAACCGGCAGGAGCCATATGGTTGTCTTTATAATTGTGTATGACCTGTGTGTCAACTTCTTATACGCCATGTAATAGCTTTACTTTATCGCTAAGTAGTTAGCAATAGTTGTAGTTGCTATTCGTGGTGGAGGCAATCATGGTGGAATGATGGAGATCATACTGGCACGCACAAGATGGAGATCATTGCGCGGAGATTGGCTATACCATGTCACATAAAATTATATGCATGTGATGTTTATCCTTTTATGTATCTTATTATGCTTAGATCGCGACGGTAGCATTATAAGATGATTCCTCACTTAAAGATCAAGATAAAATTGTGTTCTCCCCATGTATGCACTGTTGCGAAAGTTCGTCGTGTTCAAGCACCACGTGATGATCGGCTGCTATAAACTCTACGTTCACATACAACGGGTGCAAGCCAGTTTCGCACACGCGGAAATACTTGGGTTTGACTTGACGAGCCTAGCATGTACAGACATGGCCTCGGAACACACAAACCGAAAGGTTAAGCATGAGTCATATGAATGATATGATCGACACCTTGTTGTCCACCATTGAAACCACATCTCTTCTCGTGAAGATCAGATTAGGTGTGGTGAATTTGGATCATGTTCACTAAACAACTTGAGGGATGTTGAATTTAGTGGGAGTTCATCTAGTAATTTGATTAAGTTGAACTAGTTATCATGAACATAGTCTAAATTGTACTTGCAAATTTTGTAGATCAAATGGCTAAGTCCAACTTCAACTTCAACATTTTTGCTGAGAAAGAAAAGCTTAAGAACAATGGGTCTAACTTCACCAACTGGTTCCGCAATCTGAGAATCATTCTCGCTGGCGGACAAAAGGACTATGTCCTTGAGAAAGCGCTAGGTGACGCCCCTGCTATAGATGCACCGGCTGATGAAAAATTTGTTTATCAGTCGCGCAAAGATGATTATGGTGTGATTAAGAGCACCATATTGTTTGCTATGGAATCGGACCTTCAAAATCGTTTTGAGGAGTTCGTCGGGCCCTTTGAGATTCTTGAGGAACTGAAAACCATGTTTCAGACTCGGGCCCGTTCTGAGAGATATGAGATCTCTGAGAAATTCTTTAACTACAAGATGGAGGAAGGGAGTTTCGTTAGTGAGCACGCCATTAAGATGTCGGGCTACACTCAACGCCTTGAGCAACTAGACTGCAAGATTCCAGAAGAGCTCAAGATTGACAGAGTTCTGCAATCACTCTCTCCTAGCTACAAAGGTTTTGTAGTTACTCATAATCAGATTGGTTCCACTGATACGATCACTGAGCTCTTCGCTAAGCTGAAAGCTGCGGAGGTGGACATCAAAAAAGATAATCATGTGTTGATGGTCAACAAGCCCCCCAGCTTTAAGAAAGGTAAGGGTGCAAAGAAGTCCTTCAAGAAAGGCAGCGGCAAGCACGTTGCCCCTGCTGAGAAGAAGCTCAAGTCTGGACCTAAGCCGGACACTGAGTGCTTCTATTGCAAGGACAAGGGTCACTGGAAGCGCAACAGTCCGAAGTACTTAGCGGACAATAAGGCTGGCACCATTAAAGGTATATTTGATATACATGTTATTGATGTTTACCTTACTAGCGCTCGTTGTAGTGCCTGGGTATTTGATACTGGTTCAGTTGATAGTATTTGTAACTCGAAATAGGAGCTATGGAATAGACGGCGGCTAGCGAGGGATGAGGTGACGATGCGCGTTGGCAACGGATCAAGAGTTGATGTGATGGTCGTCGGCACACTCTCCTTAGTTTTACCTTCGGGATTAGTTTTAAACCTTAATAAATGTTATTATGTGTCTGCGTTGAGCATGAACATCATATCTGGATCGTGTTTATTGCAAGACGGTTATTCATTTAAATCGGACAATAATGGTTGTTTTATTTATATGAGTAACATCTTTTATGGTCATGCACCTGCTATGAATGGTTTATTTCTTCTGAATCTCGAAAGCAATGAAACACACATCCATAACATTGAGGCTAAGAGATGCAAAGTAGATAGTGATAATTCAACTTATTTGTGGCACTGTCGTCTAGGTCATATTGGTGTAAAACGCATGAAGAAACTCCATTCTGATGGACTTTTGGAGTCTCTTGATTTTGAATCATTTGACACGTGCGAGCCATGCCTCATGGGCAAGATGATCAAAACCCCGTTCTCTGGAATAATGGAGCGAGCAACGGACTTGTTGGAAATCATACATACCGATGTATGCAGACCAATGAGTGTCTCGACGCGCGGTGGATATCGCTATTTTCTCACTTTTACTGATGACTTAAGTAGATATGGGTATATCTATTTAATGAAACATAAATCTGAAACGTTTGAAAAGTTCAAAGAATTTCAGAACGAAGTGAAAAACCATCGTAACAAGAAAATTAAATTTCTACGATCCGATCGTGGAGGTGAATATTTGAGTTATGATTTTCTCACGCGTCTTAAAGCAAGCAGAATCGTTTCGCAACTCACGCCACCCGGAACACCACAGCGCAATGGTGTGTCTGAACGCCGGAATCGAACTCTATTAGATATGGTGCGATCGATGATGTCTCTTACAAATTTGTCGTTATCATTTTGGGGTTATGCATTAGAAACCGCTGCATTCACTTTAAATAGGGCACCATCTAAATCCGTTGAGACGACACCGTATGAACTGTGGTTTGGTGCTAAACCTAAGTTGTCATTTCTTAAAGTTTGGGGATGCGAAGCTTACGTCAAGAAGTTGATGCTGGACAAGCTCGAACCCAAAGTGGAGAAATGTGTCTTCATAGGATACCCTAAGGAAACGATTGGGTATACCTTCTACCATAGATCCGAAGGCAAAGTGTTTGTCACAAAGAACGAATCCTTTCTTGAGAAGGAGTTTCTCTCGAAAGAAGTGAGTGGGGGGAAAGTAGAGCTAGACGAGGTTATTGAACCTTCTCTTGAGTTGGAGAGTAGCGCAACACCTGAAATTGTTCTAGTGCCGTCTGCACCAACAATAGAGGAAGCTAATGACGAGGATCATGAAGCTTCGGACGATGCTACTACTGAACGTCGCAGGTTGACAAGGTCACGTGCCCCTCCTGAGTGGTACGGTAACCCTGTCTTAACTGTCTTGTTGGTAGACAACAGTGAACCTGCGAACTATGAGGAAGCAATGATGATCCCAGACTCTGAGAAATGGCTAGAGGCCATGAAATCCGAATTGGGATCCATGATCGAAAACCAAGTATGGACTTTGGTGGACCCTCCTAGCGACCGAAAGGCCGTTGAGTGCAAATGGATTTTCAAGAAGAAAACGGGCGCGGATGGTAATGTTACTGTCTATAAAGCTCGACTTGTCGCGAAAGGTTTTCGATAAGTTCAAGGTGTTGACTACGATGAGACTTTCTCTCTCATAGCGATGTTTAAGTCTATTCGGATTTTATTAGCAATTGTTGCGTTTCATGATTATGAAATATGGCAGATGGATGTCAATACTGCGTTCCTCAATGGAAACATTGATGAAGAGTTGTATATGATGCAGCCCAAAGGTTTTGTCAATCCTAAGGATGTTGATAAGGTGTGCAAACTTCAGCGTTCCATTTATGGACTGAATCAAGCATCTCGGAGTTGGAACCTTCGTTTTGATCAAGTGATCAAGAGCTTTGGATTTGTTCCAAATTTCTACGAAGCTTGTATCTACAAGAAAGTGAGTGGGAGCTCAGTGACATTTTTAGTACTATATGTGGATGACATATTGATTATTGGAAATGACATTGATATGCTTAACGATGTGAAGAGTTATTTGAATAAATGTTTGTCAATGAAAGACCTGGGAGAAGCTGCTTATATATTAGGCATCAAAATCTATAGAGATAGACAAAGACGCCTAATAGCTTTAAGCCAAAGTACATATCTAGAAAAAGTTCTGAAAAGGTTCAGAATGGATAAGGCAAAGAAAGGTTCAGTGCCCATGTTGTCAGGTAAGATATTGAGAAAGGCTCAGTGTCCAGCTATGGTAAACGATAGAGAAACCATGAGCAAAGTGCCATATGCCTCGGCCATAGGTTCTATCATGTATGCCATGCTGTGTACTAGACCGGATGTGTCCAATGCTCTTAGTTTGACGAGCAGATACCAAAGTGATCCAGGAGTGGAACACTGGACAACCGTAAAGAACATCCTAAAGTATTTAAATAGGACTAAAGAAATGTTCTTGGTCTATGGAGGTGATGAGCAGCTCGTCGTAAAAGTTTACGTCGACGCTAGTTTTGACACCGCCCCGGATGATTCTAAATCTCAGACAGGATACGTTTATATTTTGAATGGAGGAGCTGTGAGCTGGAGAAGCTGCAAGCAAAGCGTGATCGCGGGATATACAGTAGAATCGGAATACATGGCTGCTGCAGAAGCGTCAAGTGAAGGAGTTTGGATCAGGAACTTCATCACTGAGCTTGGTGTGGTTCCAAGTGCCTTGGACCCACTGGAGATATTGTGCGACAACACTGGCGCCATAGCACTGGCTAAGGAACCAAGATATCATCTAAATACCAAGCACATCAACCGCCGATTTCATATAATTCGAGATTATATAACAGATGGAGATCTGAAGATTAGCAAAGTACATACGGATCTGAATGTCGTAGATCCGTTGACTAAACCTCTTCCATGAGCAAAACATAATCAGCACCTTAATGCCATGGGTGTTAGATTGTTACCAGATGTAAACTAGATTATTGACTCTAGTGCAAGTGGGAGACTGTTGGAATTATGCCCTAGAGGCAATAATAAAGATGTTATTATTATGATTCTTGTTCATGATAAAGTTTATATTCCATGATAGAATTGTATTAAGCGGAAACTTTGATACTTGTGTGGTTTATGAACAACATCGTGTCCCTAGTACGCCTCTATGGACTAGCTCATTGATTAATGATGGTTAAGGTTTCCTAACCATAGACATGAGTTGTCGATTAATAATGAGATCATGTCATTGGGAGAATGATATGATGGACAGACCCAAATCAAGCAGAGCAATTAGATCATGTCATCGTGTTCATCTTTGCGAATCTTTTTCTTATGTCAAATATTGTATTCCTTAGACCATGAGATAATGCAACTCCCTGGTATCGGAAGAAAGCTTTGAGGTCATCAAACGTCATCCTATGAGAGGGTGATCATAAAGGTGTCTCTCAGGTGATCAGAAAGTACTTGTTGGGTTGTATGTATCAAGATGAGATTTGTCCCTCCCAAGTCGGAGAGATATACTTCGGGCCCAATCGGTAATCGATATCAACACCGCTTGCAAGCACGTGGTTAAGGAGTTAATCACAAAGTGATATCGGATTACGGAACGAGTAAAGTACTTGCTGTGAACAAGATTGAACTAGGTATGCTGATACCAACGATCGAATCTCGGGCAAGTAAAATATCGCGTGACGAAGGGAATATAAATATGGGATTAATTGAATCCTGGCATCGTGATTCATCCGATATGATCATCGATGAATATGTGGGAGCCAATATGGGTTTCCAGACCCCGCTGTTTATTATTGATAGAAGATCATGTCTGCATATTCTCGAACCCGTAGGGTCACACACTTAACGTGCTTCGACGCTAGGATAGAATGGATAATTGGTTTATGAGTTTTTGTTCGGAGTCTCGGATGAGATCCAGGACATCACAAGAGGTTCCGGAATGGTCTGGAGAATAAGATTCATATAAAGGAAATCAGTTTTTGGATTTTAGAATTGTTTCGGAATGTTCGGTATTGTACCAGAAGGTTCTAGAAGCTTCCGGAGTGGGACCAACATGGCCCCACTTGTCGGAGGGGCGTGGGCCTATGAGGGAGTGCCCTGGCCGGATTGGGCCAGGGGGCACAAGGCCGCATAGGCCCAGCCGGCCAAAACCCTAGGGGAAACCCTAGGGGACCTTCTAGAAGGGGGGGAAGACTTGCCCCCCACTCCACCCTTGTGGCTGCCGGCCCTAGGTCTTGGAGGAGGGTAAAGGGGGCCGGCCATCCCCCTATATAAGGTGGGCAGGGGGCGCACCCTCCCTCCACCCCAAACCCTAGCCGCTGGCTGCTTCCCTACCTCTCTCTCTCTCTCTCTCTCTCTCTCTCTCTCTCTCTCTCTCTCTCCCGACTGCGCGTAGGCGAAGCCCTGCCACAGAAACTCTCCACCTTTGCACCACGCCGTCGTGTTGTAGATCCAATCTATCTCTCCACCCCACTTGCTGGACCGAGGAAGGAGGAGACGTCGCGGTGCCGTACGTGTGCATCTCTCGGAGGCGTCTCCACTTGCGGCGTTGGATCAGATCGGATCGCGAGGAGGAGAAGGCTAGTACGACTATATCAACCACGTTCTGTTGAATGTTCCGCTGTGCGATTTCTTCAAGGGTATGAAGATCTCATCTATCCCTCTTATTGATTGCATCTCCTAGATTAGATCTTGGCTTTACCGTTCGCATCCGTAGAAAATTTTGATTTACTATGCTGCAAAACCCTTCAACTCCTTATGTCAATGTCACATGTCATATTTGTAAGATCCATGGGCACCCTGCTAGTGACTGTTGGTGAAGGTTTTAGAACGACCATGATGATGACAGTGAGAAGAGTACAAACATTGCATCCTATGATGTGGACACAAACTGTTATCCTGACACTTGCGCTACAAATAAGCTTTCCATCCATGACAAGTACACGGGATGTGATCGTGTCCACAAAGCTGATGGTAACGGTATGCAAATAGCTCATATTGTTCATTCTACTTTGTGCGCTCCCCATAGTTCTTTAGAACTCAAAAACATTCTTCATGTTCCTAGTTCATTCAAAAACCTACTTTATGTTCATAAACTTACACTTGATAATGATGTGTTTCTTGAGTTTCACCCATATTTCTTTTTCATTAAGGACCAAGCCACAAGGAGAACTCTATTTAAGAGACCATGCCATGATGGTCTCTACCCGCTAGTGCCTTTCTCTACCGGGTCTTCCAAGAATGCGTTCATCACAATAAAGTCATCTTCCTTGACATGGCATCGCTGCTTAGGACATCCCTATTTGTTTGTGGTTCACCAAATCCTTAGGAAAAATAATATTTCGCATTCTCCTGAAATAAATCCATACATCCGTGATCCTTGTCAACTAGCTAAGAGTCACCAGCTTCCATATCCTATTTCTACTAGTGTCTCCACTGTTCCTTTGGAGAAAATGTTCTCTGATGTATGGGGTCCAACACCTGTTTCTGTTTCCAAACATTCATACTATGTAAGCTTTATTGATGATTTCATCAAATTTACTTGGATCTATTTATTCAAGAAACATTCTATTGTTTATCAAGTGTTTCTCAATTTTCAACAATTGGTTGAACGCAAATTTGATTGAAAAATCATTACTATGCAAACTGATTGGGGAGATGAATATGAAAAGCTCAATAGTTTCTTTCAGAAGTTCGAATTACTCATCATGTATCTTGTCCACATGCTCATCAATAAAATGGTTCCGCTGAACGCAAACACCGTCATATTGTTGAGATGGGTCTTACTCTGCTAGCTCATGCATCCATGCCTCTTAAGTTTTGGGATGAAGCTTTTCTTACAACTACCTTTCTCATAAACTTACTTCCTAGTAACACTACTGGAAAAAGGGTCTTCGGTTCGATGTGAACAACGCCAGCAGTCTCGGCCTGTCACAGCCCGCGACTAGTGCTAGCACTAGTCCCGGGCCGTGAGGCCTCTAACGGCTAGAAACGGCCGTAGACACTAGTCCCGGGCCAGACCAGATCTCTAGTCCCGGTCCATAATACGGCCCGGGGCTAATAACCTGGAGCAGGCCAGCTGGTCTTTTCATGGACTATTAGTCCCGGGTAGTATCATGGCCCAGTACTAGTTGTCCAGCACTATATATTCTGCTTCCTTTCCAGCTGCCCTAAAGCATATGGTGGCCATTTTTCTCAAAGAAGCAAGCGAGTTCATGACATTTTTTTCTCAAGATTTGTCAAGATTTAGTTTGCAACCCCTAAATCCAAAGCTTTAAAAGGTTAGAACTTCATTCTTTCATCTCTTATTGCTACTTTAGCTCTATAATGATCTAGAAGTATAGAGATATGGATCAATGCATGCATTCTCTAGAAGTAGAAGGATTTTGATATATATGTGTAACAAATTTTGATTAGGCACATAGTTACTGAAAATTGAAATGTGTAATTTTATAGTTTTAGAGCTTAGAATGGAATGAGGTTTTCACTGATAGAACAATAATAAAAAACTCCACATTTATCATGTTGATTATTTTCTCCAATTCACATATTGGTGCATGTATATTTTTCAAAATTCAAAATTAATGCTCTAGAAGCTCTCAATATAACTTGTAATAATTTTATCATGTTGTGTAATGGTTTTTGATATACTTCTACTATAATGCAGATGGTCCGGGAATGGATGTACGGTACTGACCGACGCTCTGGCGAGTTCATTAATGGCGTGCATGAATTCATCCATGTTGCTGATCCAAACAAGCGCAATGGTTTTGTATTCTGTCCATGTAGTGGATGTAGGAATCAGAAGGATTACTCTGACTCAAAAACCTTTCACAGCCACCTGTTGAAGTCCGGCTTCATGCCCAGTTATAATTGTTGGACCAAGCACGGAGAGAGAGGGGTTATAATGGAAGACAATGAAGAAGAGGAGGAGGATGACAACTATCATGGTTTCCCCGAGTACGGAGATACTTCCATGGGGGATGCTAAAGGGGAGGATGAAGAAGAGATACATGATGAACCCGCTGATGATCTTGGTCGGACCATTGCCGATGCACGAAGAGACTGTGAAACTGAAAAGGAGAGGGAGAAGTTCAATCACATGTTAGAGGATCACAAAAAGTTGTTGTACCCAAATTGCGAAAATGGTCTGAAAAAGCTGGGCAGCACACTGGAATTGCTGCGATAGAAGGCTGAGTGTGCTATACCTGACTCCTCATTTGAAAAGTTGCTGAAAATGATGAAGAATATGCTTCCAAAAGATAGTGTATTGCCCGCCAGTACGTACGAAGCAAAGAAGGTTATCTGCCCTCTAGGTTTAGAGGTTCAGAAGATACATGCATGCCCTAATGACTGCATCCTCTACCGTGGTGAGGAGTACGAGAATTTGGATGCATGCCCGGTATGCACTTCACTTCAGTATAAGATCAGACGAGATGACCCTGGTGACGTTGAGGGCGAGCCCCCCCCCCCCCCCCCCCGGAATAGGGTTCCTGCCAAGGTGATGTTGTATGCTCCTATAATACCACGGTTGAAACGCTTATTCAGAAACAAAGAGCACGCCAAGTTGTTACGATGGCATAAAGAGGAACATAAGTCAGACGGGATGTTGAGACACCCGCTGATGGTCGCAATGGAGAAAAATTGATAGAAAGTACCCGGACTTTGTAGATGACGCAAGGAGTTTAAGGTTTGGTCTAAGTACATATGGCATGAGTCCCTTTGGGGAGCAGAGCTCTAGTCACAGCACCTGGCCCATGACTCTATGCATCTATAACCTTCCTCCTTGGTTGTGCATGAAGCGGAAGTTCATTATGATGCCAGTGTTGATCCAAGATCCGAAGCAACCCGGAAACGACATTGATGTGTACCTAAGGCCATAAGTTGAAGATCTTTTACAGTTGTGGCACGAACCCGACATACCATGTGGGATGAGCACAAGCAGGAAGAATTTGACCTCCGAGCATTGCTTTTCGTAACAATCAATGATTGGCCTCCTCTTAGTAACCTTTCAGGACAGTCCAACAAGGTATACAATGCATGCACACACTGTTTAGATGATACTGAAAGTATATATTTGGAACATTGTAAGAAGAATGTGTACAATGAGCATCGTCGATTTCTTTTGGCCAAGCATACCTTAAGAAAGAAAGGCAAGCATTTCAACTGTCTGGCATGTCACCAGACGAAGCCTAAGGAGCATACTGGTGCTGGTATATTTGATATGGTCAAAGATTTGGATCAAATAGTAACCTTTGGAAAGGTTCCTGGCGGAAAATCTGTTCTGAAGGACGCTGAAGGACACGCACTCATGTGGAAGAAGAAATCTATATTTTGGGAGCTACCATATTGGAAATTCTTAGAGGTCCGCTCTGCAATCGATGTGATGCATGTGACGAAGAATCTTTGCATGAACCTGCTAGGCTTCATAAAAGGGAAGCAGGGATTTCAAGTCTCATAAAGAGCTTCCAAAAATTATGGTACTTGTTAGCTTTTAGCTCTCATTGCCCCTATCATAAGCATCTTCAAGTGACTAAGGTTAAAGTGAACAGACTATGGAGTATATGTTTGGCAAAGTATAAGTTGGCAATCTCATGTCCCTTGAATACGAGGGCCGCTCCTCATGCTACTCAAGTTTAGTTACCGGTAAGTTCTTATCATAGTAAGTACATGTGTATCATAGAGAACCGTCAACGGGGTATCCCTTGCACATGATACAGGAGCTATACCATAATCAAAATGACAACGTAAGCAGACAATGAGCATCTCAGCAATCTTCTTATTTACCATGGTAAAATGGTGCTTTTTTCTCTCTTTCCTCTTTTCAATATGTCTTTTTTTTTCTTTTTTATTAATATCTATCTCTTTTTTTTATAAGAAGAATGCTTCATAGATTGCTCACTATGGTGATGCTGCAAGTTTCCACCATGATTAGGCATGGCTTAGGCTAGCGGCCCAGGCATTTCTCTAACACACATACATAACTCCATGGACTTACAAGCTCCCCTTTCATTTCACATCGACGACATCCATAAACAAAAGAGCATGATATCAACTAGGTACAATGTACAAGTGCAATGTTGAAAGCGTTCCCCATGACAGTATGGTTCTGCTAATTCCAATGTATAAGTGCAAGCATATAGAACATAGATGACACAATGGTTCAAGTTTATTAGGGTCAAGAAAAATAAAGTGTGTCATCAAGTTTATGAGAGCTTTAATCACTAAGTTTTCACATAACAAAGTGACTTTTTAATTGGAAGGTAAATAAAACAAGAATATACTTGGAATGGTGTAACACACCATGCACAGGAATTTATAGTGGACACTTTGGAATAACTTGGTTTCTTGGGAGTTTGATGCATGAGTAGAGCTTACTCATACAAGTGGAGGCTAGCAAAAGACTGTGAGCGACCAACTAAGAGAACAATAATGGCCATAATCATGCAGAGTGACAAAACATCACTAATAAAAGCATAAAGTGGTACCACAAGTCAAAAACTAAATGATCATAGAGGCTAAGGTGACTTGTTCATAGTCATAACATGGTGTGAGCATGTGCAAAGTCAACCCAAACAAATCATCAAAGGAGAATACCACAATACTATGATTTTGTATGCTAAAAAAACGCATGATTCTTTCAAGGCTCATTAAGCAATCCTAATTGTTTGGAACAAGTCATGTTACAGCAATAATAACTAAGCATAAGGTCAAAACAACATCTAGCATGACATGATAAAGTCTAAGTCACAGTCAAAGCAAGCTCCTTCTTGTAACTAAAGCAAGAACTTCCTACTTCTTTCCAACACCAATCAACTTATTTCAAACAACACAGCGAGAACGGGGGTCCAAACTACTTTATTCAAGCAAACTAAGCAAATGAAAACCAAAAATTAAAACTAAGATGCTCCAAGAACAACACAACAGTGCATGAAAAAATAAAAACAAAGTGTCTAGAAAGACCTGAGATTTTTATTGATGAAGAAGGGGATGCCTTGGGCATCCCCAAGCTTTGATGCTTGTATCTCTTGAATATTTCTTGGGGTGACACGGGGTGGCATCCCCAAGATTGAGATTTTGTCCATTCTTCATCTCATTACATCATTCTTCCTCTACACCTGCAAATTTTCCTTCATACAAAACTTCACACAATCTTCATTAGCAACATTAGTGTATTCAAATGATAATATACCTTGGGGTTTAGTTTTAAAACAGCAAAACTTTCACTAAAGACACATACTGTAGAGATTCCCTAAAAAATCTCAAGTTCTCAAAAAGGACCCAAAAAGGAATCGATAAGAAGCAAATGCAAATAATGGCAGAAATCTGTCAAAACAGACCAGCATGTAGAAACCGATTTTTTTCGAAGACCTTCTGTTGCTCAAATCAACAAGTGTCGAACAAACGAAAGTTATCTAACAACCTGGGGGATTTATGCATAAAATTACAGCTCAATCTGAATTACAAATATTTACACGAATTTTTAAAGTAGAGCACAAAAATCTGTTTCGGGACAGCAACTTCCCTAAATCTCATTAGAGGTTATTCTTGGCACAAAAAGCAAATAAAAAGGATAAGGAGAGGCCATTACATAAGTAATAACTTCCTAGACTCAAGAAAACTATTGGGTTATCTCCCAAGAAGTACTTTTCTTTAACACCTTTAAGTTAGGCACAAGAAGCAAGAATCAAGTATTTTCAAATGAAGAAGCATTAAGATCAATACTCGATATCTCTTCAACTAGGAAAGGTATCTCATCCAAATGACTTTTAGAGTATCCTTTATCATCTCTCTTAGGTTCACTACTTTCATCAAATGGGTTTTCAAGAACAATCCAATCAAAATTCTTTTCTAAGGCTTCATGCATTCCTACAAGTTTAAAGGGTATGGGTATCTTAATTTCCTCTCCATTGGGTTTGGTTTTATCCAACTTCTCTAAAATATCCATAACATATACACATGAGCCTAGCATATTAAAACATTCAAAGACCTTTTTGGCTTCCTTATCAACATCATTGAACTCTTTTAGTAAAGCTTCTAGGATAAAATCTCTCTTTTCAGCACCTCTTCTTCTTTTAGGTTAAGAAACAAAATTTGCATCATGGGGTTAAGGTTAACAAACCTAGCCTCCAACATGTGGACTAAATAAGCTGCAACAATTTCATAATTAGGAGCAAGTTCTGCTAAGGATCTATCCTCAATATCCTCATGTTTTCTAACATGATTAAATAATTCTTCAATATTTTCTTTCCCAATTATAGAGCCAATACCTATTGAAAGGTCTTTCAGGGTGAACTTCGGGATCAACATGGTGAGCTAGAGCAAGGTGACAACTTAGGGTAGGAATTAATTTTTTGTGTTTTTGATAAGAGAAAACAAACCAAACGATTTTTTTTTTGGAGTTTTTGATAAAAAGAGGCAAACAAAACAAGGCAAAAGAAATTAAGAAAAACAAAAACAAAGTAAAGAGAAACGTTGTGAAGGACTCACCTTGTGAAGCCTTCCTTAGCCTCCCCGGCAACAGCTCCAAAAAAAGGCTTGATGCGGCTCAGATCACTATAGCGTTTCGTTGGGAGACCCCAAGAGGAAGGTATGATGAGTACAACAGTAAGTTTTTTCCTCAGTAAGAAACCAAGGTTATCGAACCAGTAGGAGAAAGGAAACGACTCAAAGGTGTTGCTAGCAACTGGAAACCTGCACAACACAAACTCAAGACTTTGCCCCAACGAACAATGAGGTTGTCAATCTCACCGGTTTGCTGAAAACAAAGGATTAACTGTATGGTGTGGAAGGTAATGGTGGTTTGTAGAAAGTAAACAGGAATAGTGGAATACGTATCAATGGTAAAGATTGGACCAGGGTCCATAGTTCACTAGAGGTGTTCTCCATAAGGTATACAACATGACATGCTGGGTAAACAAATTACAGCAGGGCAATTGACAAGACAGAGCAAGGCATAACAATGCAATACTAGACATTTATGATCCTATGAGATTTGATTGGGCAATACAACAAGATACATAGACCGCCATCCAACTACATCTATGACTAGTAATCCACCTTCAGGTTATCATCCGAACCCCCTCCAGTATTAAGTTGCAAGCAACGGATAACTTCTTTAAGCAAAGTGTGTAAGGTAAACAATCCACTTGTTCCATGAACAAGAGATCATTGTTTTCTCCCTAGTAGCAACAACACATCTACAACCTTAGATATTTCTGTCACTTCCCCAGATTAAATAGAGGCATGAACCCACTATCGAGCATAAATACTCCCTCTTGGAGTCACTAGCATCTACTTGGCCAAGATAGCTACTAGAAATAGAGAGCATGCAAGATCACAAACAACACAGACATGATAGAATCAATAAGATAGAACCATTAACCAATATGACATAGTAATCTCAATATCCATCGGATCCCCACAAACACAACATGCATGATTACAAATAGATTATCTTGATCATGAGTGGAGCTCACAAGATCTAAATATGGTAGCACAAAGGAGGAGAAACAACCATCTAGCTACTACATGGACCCGTAGTCCAAGGTGGAACTACTCACGCATCATACCGGAGGCTGGCATGGTGATGAAGAAGGCCTCCGGGATGATCTCTCCCCTCCGACAGGGTGCCGAGAAGAGCTTCAGATCCCCTCGATCTAGGTACGATGGTGGCGACAGCTACAGACTGTTTCGTGGAAGATTCATCGGGTACTTAGGATTTTGGTATCGAGGGCTTATTATAGGCGAAGAGGGAGGCCGAGGGGGGTGCCAGAGGCGGCCGCACCCCCCAAGCGCGGGCCAGGCCTGTCCGCGTGGCCAAGGGTGTGGCCCCCTCGAGGCCCTTCTTCGTCTCGTCTTCTGGCTCCGTGTTTCCCACGATAAAATATTGACTTTAGCTTTTGTCCCGTCCAATTCCGAGAATATTGATTTTCTGCCTTTTCTGGAACCAAAAACAGAAGAAAACAGGCAACTGACACTATGGCATATTGTTAATTGGTTAGTCCCAGAAAACATATAAAATACCTCAAAGTGTAGACAAAGCAAAGCAAAGTAGATACTAAACAAGCATGGAACATAAAAAAATATAGATACATTTTCGAGTTGTTAAAATATGGATAAATCTATCTATATGCTAAATAGTATTTAAGTAAAAAAATAGTCAGAAACACCTAATTAATTTTAAATTGATACTTATATAACATCTTATGCACTCAGGGTCACTATAGACAATTCAGTCCTAGAACTAGCAAGAGTAGCCATCAAAAGCACTTTTGCCAAACTCCAAATCTGATGGAGGGGTTAACCTCTTGGGTGGCTCGATCTTCACGGATCTCGTGGTCAAATCGATGGGAAAGCGAGGGAAAGGGAGAAGGTAGCGGAAGCGAACACACACCTCGCGAATAACACAATGAACACACGCAAAACTCACACGATACAAGGCCGATTGCTCCCGAACGGCGGCCACCGGTCCGATAGAATCCTCGCAAGGAAAGATCGGTCAACGTGCTCCCTCAAATCCACACCGGAGAGGGAAGAACACCTTGGGGAGGGTCTTGACAACTTGGAGACGAGACACCGAACTCCAAGGCCTTGTTCAACGATGGATGCGTGATGCAAAGTCCAATCGAGGTTGGTGACGATAGTCGGTCCCCTTGGTAAAGGGGATGAGGCAAAACTAGAGATTCCACAATGGGGGTTGTCTTTAGTCTATCATCTATGCCTAAGGGATACATGAGGGGTGGGGGCTCTATTTATAGGCCAGCCACTAAACAACGGTAGTTTGGGGATAAACTAGGCGAATAGGTAAGTAAAGGGGAATATATGGGATGTGGCCCAACAGGTGCGCGCAGGCACATACATGACCGGTAGTACCGGACTTAGTACCGGTAGTACCGGTCATCACCGGTAGTACCGCTCTGGGACCGGTAGTACCGCTTGCGGTCTTGGAGCATCCGTTGGAGCCATCAGTAGCGAGCGGTAGAAGGGGGCGATAGTACCGCTGACCGGTAGTACCGGTTCCGACAACCGGTAGTACCGCTTGGACCTGGCAGCTGCCGACCTGTCTTCTTTCGTCTCCTCTTCCAAGCCTCCGTATTGTCGGGCTTGATGTTCCGGGCTTCCTCCCTTGCCTCCGTACCGGTCGGTGTGAACCTATCATGCATATGTGACGGAGTATGAAGTAGAATACCATTCAATAGGGTAGGAAGTGGACTCGCATAGAGGAACGGATTCACCTTTGGAGTCCATGACGACTTGGCGTACGTTGGAGACCTTGATGTAGTAACGACCGTAGGTCGGGCTGCATCATCTCCCCTCCCTTCAAAAAGAGTCATCCTCGACTCTCCATGTTCATCACGAAGTAGAAGAGGTCGAAGGACATCCTTGATCCTGGGGTTCACCATATAGTCGTCCTCGGGAAGATTGACTTGACAACACTTCAATGTTCCTTCACCTTCCATGAAGCCTACAAAGCTCACGACAAAAGCGAAGCAACACTCAAAGCGTAGCCAATTCATGAAGATTATAGCATGAGTCCTCAAGTAGAAGGAAGTCACCTTAGCTTGTAGAGATAGCTCGATGAAGGGTGGCCATAGGTAACTCTATTCGGTTCTTCTTGTCAACACGTGGTTGGTAGAGGTTGACGTGTATGCACTTGTACCTTCACACAACAAAGACCAAGCAAAATATTTTCGTGCGTGATAGAGGAGCATGTCAAATGTGGCATGTCCATTCTTGTTCACAACACTATTAGTACAATGCATGTATAGCAAATGGAATGCATATGCAAGGTCAAAGTGCATGGAAATCATTTGAACATCATCCAAATGTGGGAACTCAAAAACTCCATACAATGTTTTAGTGTGGCACTCAAGGCAATTGACTAGAATTTTGATCAACGTCCTTGATGCGAGAATAGGAGAATTCGGCAAAAACACGCAAGGAAGAATGTCCAAAGCAACATCATTATGTGTGCAAACCAACCATTGGAAATAGAAATTGTTCGACATGTTGGATGTCACACACAAATCATCAAAAGCAAATATCATGGGAATATGAGTATCCCAAACGGAAGCAAAAATAACACGTTTGCAAACAAACCAAATGAAAGAGATAGTTGTCCTTATGTTTGTTGCAACAACAAGACGAGATTCTTGGAAGCTCTCATGACAATACATGCTCTTAATGGAATTGTGGTTGCAGACAAAACATCAGAAAGAGAAATTGTTCAACAATTTTGTTACAACACACAAAACATCATTATCTAAAAGCTAAGAAACATGAATGTCACAAGGGGATATAATACCATTAACATGCTTGCAATCAAACCATAGGAAAGAGCAATTTTCCAACATGAAAGATGCAAAGCATGCAAAAGGTATTAGAGCTGGGTTCGATCTTGAACTCACTTGTGGGATGCTCTCAAGAGCTCTTTTTGTCAACTCGTGCTCAACCGAGGTTGACATGCTAGTGCGGGTACCTACACACATCATACACAAAAGGAAGAACGTGTGTGCATGGTAGAGATACACATCATCCATCATGACGTATCTCTTCTTGTGCACATCACCATTAATGTCAATCAAGTATGAAATAGATGCATGGTGAGTATGCAAGTGGGGAACATGCTTATCATGGCAATCATCAAAATCTCCAAAAATTGAGAAAGCTATGGGGGCTATCTCGTTATAATCCATGTGAAAAGTATTGTTGCAAGCACAACAATTGATAGACAAATTATTCAACGTATTGCAAGCAACATGAGAAATTGAATGACTAACATGACAAAGCATGTCCGAAGCAATTGGAGGATACACACAAGATGCATAGCATGGCATGTTTATGGCAATGATATCGCAATCAAACAATTCCACATGATCAATATTATGCAAAGGCAAAGCATCACATGGGAAAGTGGATGAAGCATATGTAATGTCACAAGTATCATCCATAGCATGCATATCCTCACAATTCATCATGTCCACTAGTGGGATCATGGCATCATCAACACCCTTATTGTTACCTTGTTCATACCTCTCATATGAAGTGGGTGTTGTGGAAGTAGTGGCCTCCTCGTGGACGACTTTGTCTTCTTGATGTATCCATGGCATAGCATCATCTTCGTGCACCATGTACATCTTCTCCAATTGAGGCATCATTGCTTCATGGCTTGACGCTTCTTCATCCATGGAACCTGGCACAACACAAGAGAACACACTAGAGGTAGAGGGTAAGTTGTTAGAATTCGAAATGGTCTCACTTGACCTATCAACTACCACTCTCAACTCACTAGGAATATCACTCATGCCCTCCAAGTGGAAGCACTCAATCTCAAATAAGGTGGAGTCACTCATCTCCCTCTTGTTCTCACTCAAGTGGGCTAAGTGGCTCTCATACTCACATGGGATTGGTGCCACATCATCACTCAAGCATATAGGGATAGGCTCGGTTTCCTCAACTCCTTGCGCCTCCTTTGGTGAAGGGAAAATCCCATGCTCACCATTCGTGACCTTGTCGCCTTCAAGGTTGGATGCCATAAGATGGGCATCATTGCTCGCATCCATGGTAGAAGGGAAAATCCCATGCTCGACCGTCTTGTGGCCTTCTTGTAGTAGTGGTGGAGGTAGGCTCATGCTATCCAACTTGACGAAGTAGAGGTTTACATTTTCCTCGTTCGCGAGGTCGTGGAAGTCAAGCTTAGGCGTTGAAGCTTGATGGCGTGGAGGAAGGCTTGCTCTTGGTGCCATTGTGGTGGTGGCACTAGTAGTTGAAGGTGCCTTATGATGGTGTCGACGGAGGTCATTGGCGTGCCTTGCCGATGGTTGATGTTGGTGAAGCACTTGGTCATCCACATGACGCTCACGACGGTGATCATTTGCCTTGGCACTCTTCTTGTGCTTGTGGTGCCTTCTTGAGCTTGCTTGAGCATTATGGTTGGTGTTCATCATGAATTCTTCGTCTTGGTGGCGAAGATGCCTTTGACGATGTCTTGTATCCTCTTTATGGTGGCGATGCTCATGAGAGGATGTTTGTCGATGAAGATTCTTGTTTCTTGGTGCCTCTTGATGTATATGATGTTTGGACGCCACTCTTGTTTGGATAGGAGTTGGAGCTTGGCGCCTTGGAGGTGATGTAGCTTGGCGCCTTGGAGATGGTGGCGCTTGACGCCATCTAGGTGGTGGCACTTGTCGCCTTGGAGGTGGATCATCGAAGTAGGTGGTGCCCTTTGGTGTGGCACGCTTGGCCTTGAAGGTCATGGAATCTTGATGATGCGCCTCCTCTTGCTTGGTGTAGTAGGCTTCCATCTCCACGCGGTGGAGGAATTCTTCATGGCTCGTGGAGGATCCATCAAACTCGATGAAGTTCTCCGTGTCCTCCATGCTTGGAGAGGCGTCGTCGATGTCGCACTCGAAATCATGCATGCTTGGGGAGTAATTGTTGGTGTACTACTCCATATCACCCAAGAATGTGGAGCCATTGTCGGTGTAGTGCTCCATAGGCTCCATGCATGAGGAGCCATTGTCGACGTAGAGCTCCATGTCTTCCATGCATGTGGATTCGTCGTAGGTGTAGTGCTCCGGGTCCTCAAAGCATGCGGAGCCATTGTCGGTGTTGTGCTCCGTCATGTCCTCTATACTTGTGGAGTCGTAGTCATGGTGGATCATCATGGATTCTTCATAGATATCATCCACGGTTCCGGAGTCCCTAGACATGATGCACAAGACCAAGCGGTGTATATGGAAGTGGTAGTGGGAGTTAGGGATACAACATCAAACCTTACTTTACCTTGGAAGATCGTATCGTACAAGTGTCCACACTTGAGAGCAATAAACCAAGCAAAGTGAAGTTCACGCGGAACACCAAAACCAACTACGAACCAAAAAACACACACACACAAGGCCTATGGTGGATAGGTATGGAAAGTGGCATGTCAAGAAACAATCCGAAATCAAGATATTGTAATGGCAAGTAAAGAACCACAATGATCACAAAGCAAACAAGTCAATCCACAAGATAGGAAATATGTACAAGGAAACACACACAGTGGGATAAATGGGACTTGTGCAACGGAGAAGGTGAGCTAAGAACCAAATGATTGCCTAGCGAAGACTATAAGCTCGTGTCACACAAGTACAAGGAGAGACGCTAGTTCGATTGAAAAAAATTGGTGGGCTACAAGATATGCACAATAAGTACCACCTATATGATGTTCATCGAGCTTGCGCTTCCTATTCTATGAGGCACATGTATATTTCTTTATTTCTCTCTTTTCCTTTTTTCTATTTTTTTCTTTTTGTATCACTCTTTTTTCTTTTTATTTCTTTTTCACTTGCCTCTTCCTTGTGCCAATAACTATACAAGATAACTATATGAGATAGCGCTCACAATGTTTGCTCGAAATTCTACAAGGTATCAAATGTGCATAGCCCAAGCAATCATAAGAGGAACTAGTCTCAATAGGTGTTTGTTGCTCGCAAAGGTAGTGGGGTTCACAAAGGAATGCAAGTGGGGAGAAGTCGCGGAATGTTTATACCTTTTGTCGACGATCTTCATCCTTTATTGTTGGATTCTGCCTTGCTCACGGAATTTGGATGGAGTAGATAGCATGAACAACGTGGATGATGATGTAGAGATCCTTCTCCTCTTCGAAACGAGCTAAAGAACACCAAAATCCGAGTTCGAATGCAAAAGTTATGCTTAAAATGGTGAGAGGCTGAAATCTGGGAATCTGCTGTTTTCTGTTCAGTACTGGGGGGTAGTACCGGTTGCGTGAGAGGTAGTACCGGTTGAGTGCGGTAGTACCGGATTTTGGGCCCGGTAGTACCGGTTGGTCCTGGGACGCCCAGATTTGACGCGTTTTCGCGATTTTGGGGCGATTTGGGCGGAAAATCTTCAAGAAAAACACCAAATCGAAGGGGGAAATCAAGGAATTAGGCTATGGGAACGCAAAGGAAGGTAGATCAACAAGTTTAGCAAGTAATCCACGGATCAAAACCTACCAAAACGCACTCAAATGACAGATTGATCCAAAACATGAATTGGGGCTATTTTTGGTGGAATTTTCGAATTTATGGGGAAAAGACCAAATCGATGAGAAATCCGTGGCAACCAAAAGCTGCTGATACCAGATGATGGAGGGGTTAACCTCTTGGGTGGCCCGATCTTCACGGATCTCGTGGTCAAATCGATGGGAAAGCGAGGGAAAGGGAGAAGGTAGCGGAAGCGAACACACACCTCGCAAAGAACACGATGAACACATGCAAAACTCACACAATACAAGACCGATTGCTCCCGAACGGCGGCCACCGGTCCGATAGAATCCTCACAAGGAAAGATCGGTAAACGTGCTCCCTCAAATCCACATCGGAGAGGGAAGAACACCTTGGGGAGGGTCTTGACAACTTGGAGACGAGACACCGAACTCCAAGGCCTTGTTCAACGATGGATGCGTGATGCAAAGTCCAATCGAGGTTGGTGACGATAGTCGGTCCCCTTGGTAAAGGGGATGAGGCAAAACTAGAGATTCCACAATGGGGGTTGTCTTTAGTCTATCATCTATGCCTAAGGGATACATGAGGGGTGGGGGCTCTATTTATAGGCCAGCCACTAAACAACGGTAGTTTGGGGATAAACTAGGCGAATAGGTAAGTAAAGGGGAATACATGGGATGTGGCCCAACAGGTGCGCGCAGGCACATACATGACCGGTAGTACCGGACTTAGGACCGGTAGTACCGGTCATCACCGGTAGTACCGCTCTGGGACCGGTAGTACCGCTTGCGGTATTGGAGCATCCGTTAGGATCCATCAGTAGCGAGCGGTAGAAGGGGGCGGTAGTACCGCTGACCGGTAGTACCGGTTCCGACAACCGGTAGTACCGCTTGGACCTGGCAGCTGCCGACCTGTCTTCTTCCGTCTCCTCTTCCAAGCCTCCATCTTGTCGGGCTTGATGTTTCGGGCTTCCTCCCTTGCCTCCGTACCGGTCGGTGTGAACCTATCATGCATATGTGACGGAGTATGAAGTAGAATACCATTCAATAGGGTAGGAAGTGGACTCGTATAGAGGAACGGATTCACCTTTGGAGTCCATGACGACTTGGCGTACGTTGGAGACCTTGATGTAGTAACGACCGTTGGTCGGGCTGCATCAAAATCTCTACTGCCAACAACTGTTGCCTACAGCTGATTTTCCACGGCTGTTTTTCAAAAGCTGCAGCCCAAACAAACACAACCTTTAGACTCGAGTGTGCCCTCCTCATGATTCTTTGTTTATTCCTGACTGTTTTAGTGAGTACTCGTGAAGCAACAGCTTTCTCACGCAAGGCGTTCAGTATCAAACACTCGCTAAGGCTGGTCATAGCGGGTGTAACTTAGAGTAGTAACATGCATATATTACTAGTCTAAGTTACTATTTCCATAGTGGGTAGTGTCATAATTTAAATAGTAACATAGAAAGTCTTATTTATTACTTTATACACTCATTTTGCATTAAAAAATGTGATATAATGGTAACATATTATGTTATACCATTTATATATCTCTTTATTAATTACCTGCCACATCATCTTTTATGGCTAGGTGGCATCTATGTTAGTACTACCTCCGTCCCAATGCTTAAGGCCTATAACTTTTTCAAAAGTCAAACTACCTAAAGTTTGACTAATTTTTAAAACAAAAATATTAATATTTACAATAAGTAATTCCTACCCTTTCATACACCATGAAACATATTTTCACATGATATCTGTATAATATAATAGTTTTTGATAGTTTTTTTAAGTTTGGTCAAATTTTACATGGCTTTTGATTTTTTAAGAAAATTATAGACCTTAAGCCTTGGGATGGAGGGAGTACTACTTAAGTTACTCTCATATTCATAATGCTCTTTTTGTACAAATATAGCCGGTGCTAGGTGAGGAGTAGGGCCAGTCCCCACATATTCAAGGCCCTAGGGTGAGACAACAGAAATAGGACTTATTGACAATTTTTTTAAAAGTCTGTTCTTTCAATAGCAACTAGAATGAGCTCGCGCCCTTTTTTGTTGCCGACATTTTTTTTGCTTATGTCCCTATGTGTACAACACATATGTTTTGATAAATAAGACTTAGAATAAAAAAGAACATAGATTAACGTTAAGGAATAATAGCTCTACCGTAACCACATACACCAACGGCTTATTGAGCGGCCCGCTAATGTGCACAAGGCACATCCCAAAGCCTAGGCATACTGACGATTCCACTACCACAAACAGAAGAAAACGAAACCCCATTAGATATCGGTGGATATACACGCACCAAGTGAGCCCGGAACATAAAGTAGACACCGTGGATTAGAAAATATGATATCAGAGCGTTTGATACCATGAAGACCTCGAGACCCTTGAACAGCATACTTTTGGAAAAGTAAAAAAGGTCTCTTGAGCAGACACACTTAAGCAGAAAACTTAGCACGAGCACAACCAACCTATAGTCTTCCAACATCAATCGAGGCTACCAACTAATAACATCATTCCCATGACAATAATAACAAACTTTCACTCTATCCAGCCTTAGAACATTGAGAAACAATAAATTTGACAGAAGCTATACCAAAAACATAAAATGTGCACCATTAATTTTGGCAATGGCTCATACCTAATTCACATGTAGAAAACAATATATATCAAACACATTAGAAACACTCTTAGTAAAACAAGTTTTTTTAGTGAACTAGATAGTTCTGTTGCTTAGATGGCTCAACCACTACTCTGCTAGTACTCGACTAGGAAGTGGCCATCTAGAAGTATTTTGGGTTGAGGAGGTTGTGGGCATGTAGCATCACAAAATCTAGATGTTGGTCGTGTTGGCATGTCCGAGCCCGCGAGGAGATCAAAGGAAGCACCGTGTTGCTTTGTTGCCATAATCCCTCTAATATAAGATTTTCCTAATATATGTCTTTGTTGCACTTCAAGATCAAGATATTTTATTAACAAACCGTCATAGGTCATCTCCATATGAAAACTATACTGAAGCACAATAGCCTAGTGGAGAGACGACAAACCTTATTCAGGCGTGATGGAGGGGTGTAGGTTATCTTTTCTTTGTCTACATGTCAAGGCCATGTGTGGAATTGTCGGTGTCATGGGTAGGTGTGTGACTAGAAAGGCATGTTTCTTCAATCGTTGATTCATGTATCCACTTATGTGATATCTGAGCTATAAACACTTTGAACTAAAACATTGCACTAAATATGGTTGTGTGCATCGATTGATGCAATGCAAGGAATTTCCATTTTCAAGAAAAAAGTTTATCAGCCCAACCCCGCATGATATGGAACATCATAATAAATTTACCATTGAAGGGGTCCTTCCAAAATATCCTATTGACTTGGTGTTCAAAAGGTTAATCTTCCTAGGGTTATGTAGGCGCACAAATGTCGGCAACAATCATAGCGATACAATGAGATCTTAGGACCACATGGTTGTGCAGGATCAAATTTGATGTATCCAGTGGCAGATCTAGTCATATCGTAGACCCTAAGAAAGGAATAGATGCACCTACTTCATAAAAATATGTTGTTAATCTTCCAATGGTAACTGATTCTACTAACATGATCAAACATTTTTTTTGTGGTGATGATCTTTAAAATCTACATCTTCCTTTGTGGATTCATGATGATGATGAACCAACCATGTATTAATCGATGTGGTGTTTGATGTAGGTGAACGAGCGTACCCTCTCGGACCTCGACTGCGTGTTAATATAGCATAGGAAAAGCCCCTGGCGTGGCATGTATAGTGGAGGGCGTACCTAGAGTCGAGTACTACACCATATACATATACGGTGTAAAGAGAAATACTATGTTTAACAGCCCCCATTAATCACAACCTTGAGAGAGGTTAAGATTATGCCTAAATTCATTTAGCTCTCTCCAAGCCAAGGCCTTTGTAAATCCATCTGCAACCTGATCTTTGTTGGATATAAACTTGATGTCAATAAGTTCATTTGCAATCCTGATGTCTATGCACTTCTATTCTTGTAGGCAGTTGCTGGGCCTCCAAGTGCAGAGGTTTGTAGAACAGCAGCAAGTTTCCCTTAAGTGGATTACCCAAGGTTTATCGAACTCATGGAGGAAGTGGTTAAAGGTATCCCTCTCAAGCAACCCTACAATCAAGATACAAGAAGTCTCTTGTGTCCCCAACACACCCAGTACACTTGTCAGGTGTATAGGTGCACTAGTTTGGCAAAGAGATAGTAAAATACAAGTGATATGGATGATTATAAGTGGTAACGGTGCCAGAAAAGACTTTGATGGCGTGGAAGAGACTAAAGGCAATCTGAAATAAAGATGGAAGCAAGCAAACATGTAATATATCTAGTTGTAAACGATGTTTCAATGCTTAGAAACAAGGCCTAGGGATCATACTTTCACTAGTTGACACTCTCATAGAAATATCTTCTCTTCATGATACTACTCTGAACTACTCTTCGGTTGAACAACTCTAATCCACGGTAGGGCTACAAAATCACTCCTTAAAGTTTGCAATCCCCATCTAGATAACCCCATACTGTCACTTTGAGCGCTAGATGGTTCCTTCAAATATCACAATTTCATAAAGACATCCAACTCCAAATATAACTCATGACAAGTATTTATGTGACCTATAGCCTAATTGCCACACGGTGTGCATGCTGTCACTTTCACACACGTGGGGAGAGCCGGAGATCTATTAAAGCACTTTACTAGTAGAGTAGATCTACTTGATTACAAAGCTCATGATCACAATAAGATCATGCATAGAGAGAGATAAACACATAGCTACCGATAGAGCCCTTAGCCTCGAGGAAGAACTACTCCCTCCTCATCATGGGAATCAACAACTGCGATGGAGATGGTGGTGGAGATCGATGGAGATGGCTTCGGGGGCAATTCCCCGTCCCGGCAGGGTGCCGGAACAGAGACTTTTGTCCCCCGAATCTCCCCTTCGGTGGCGGCGGCGCTGTGGAACTTTTCGTGGATGTATGCCCGCGTTAGGGTTTACGTCCCGAGGAGACGTATATGTAGACGAAAGGGCAAGGTTGGTGGAGCCTCAAGGGGCCCACACCAGGGGCTGGCGCGGCCAGGGGGACCCGCACCACCCCTAGGTGTGGCCGCCTCGTTGCGCCTCCTCGTCTCTCCTCTGGACTCCGTGTCTGCTCTGATAAAATATTTACTTTGGCTTTTGTCCCGTCCAATTCCGAGAATATTTCTTTTCTGGCTTTTCTGAAAACAAAAACAGCAGAAAACAGGCAACTGACACCGCGGCATCATGTTAATAGGTTAGTCCTAGAAAATATATAAAAATACCTCAAAGTGTAGACAAAACATAACAAAGTTGATACTAAACAAGCATGGAGCATCAAAAATTAGAGATACGTTTACGATGTATCAAACCCTCTCACGAAAAAAGTGATAGTCTATCTCAATATGTTTAGCTATTGCATGAAAGACGGGATTTGCCGACAAATATGTGGCACCTAGATTATAACACCACAAACATGGTTTTATCTTCACTGAAACATTAAGTTCACCAATTAGAGCCTCAACCCATATCAATTCAGCTGTGGCATTTGCTAAAGCCTTATATTATGTCTTAGTACTCGATCTTGACATTGTAGCTTGTTTGCATGTACTCTAGGAAATAAAATTTGGTCCAAGAAATATAGCAAAACCTCCTGTAGATCTTCTATCATCAAGACAACCTGCCCAATCTGTATCTGAAAAAGCACTGAGCAAACTAGAGGAAGATCGCTGAAGAGTAAGACCAACCTTTAGTGTACCCTGAACATATCTCAAACCATTTTTGCACATGTCCAATATGCAGTAGTTAGAGCATGCAAATATTGACAAACCTTATTTACCGAGAAGGATATATCAGGCCGCGTCAATGTCAAATACTGTAATGCACCCACAATACTCTTTTATTGTGTACTATCTTCAGGGTCAAGAGGAGGTCCCTTAGTTAAAGACAATTTCTCAGTACATGATAATGGTGTAGGACAGGTTGTGCATAATTTTATTACAACTTTAGCAATCAAATCTGTAGCATATTTTTCTTGAGTAAGCAATAAACCATCAATAGTTTCTCTCACCTCAATACCCAGAAAGAAATGAAGATCACCAAGATCTCTGAGAGCAAATTCATCATTTAGATCACGCAATAAGGCTTGAATGTGTTGATCCGAAACACCGGTGACTATAATATCATCAACATAGATGAGAACAAATATCACAACATTTGCTTTACTGTATAGAAAGAGTGATGTATATGCTTTTGATGGATTAAAACCAAGAGCTTGCAACTTTTTACTAAGCCGAGAGTAGCATGCATGTGGACCCTGCTTCAAACCATAAAGAGCTTTATCAAGTTTGCATATAAAATGAGGATTTTGTGAATCTTCAAAACCTGAGGGTTGTCTCATTTATAGTTCCTCTTACAGAACGTCATACAAAAACGCGTTCTTGACATCTAGCCACCAAAGACTCCAGCGTCTAGAGACAGCAACTGCCAGAACAAGTCTGATGGTAGATGTACCTGTGACATCTATTTCGATATGGAGGAAATATATACGATGATTCAAGTCAAATTAGATAATTCTAACCCTTTTAAACATAAACATGCTTAAGAGCTAAATAACCTCAATTAACTTTTTTTTTGCTAAATTACCTTAAATTACTTGTTTCATATTCCAACGATATGAATTAGCGCAGCTACATCTAGAATGAAACAAATTGCCTCTGGTACGTCCAGGACCTCGAGGACGATGTGGAGCTCGTGGAGCGGTTTGTGTGGTTGGAGAGATGATCCAGGTGAGGGAGGCCGGACGAGGGCCGCAGCGGCAACGGTTGAGAGAGGGCAGCTCCTGACACCGGCGGCTGCCAGGGACAAAATCGACATGTGGTGCTCTTGCAAATTCGGCGACGCGAGTTGGGGAGGCCGGGAATGGAGCGCGGGAGAAGTCCTTGGACGTCGGAGGCGGTGATTGGTGGCGGGGAATGGCGGCGGTGGCCGGGTGTCAAAACCCTAACCTGCCATGAACTAGGACGAAGAAGAGGAAATGAGCGGGCATAAGGCGGGTCGGGATGGCATTTTCTTTGCAAATCGTGTGAACTATAAAGGGTAGTTTGGTCTTGTGTAACCCGAGAAGCTGCCAAAAGCTCGGGAAGCAGCTCCAACGTCGCTTGAGACGCTTGCGCACTTCCAGTTCATTTTTCCAACATGCTTTTCTCAAGTGCTTTCCAACTTTTGGACGTTTGTTTAGGCTTTTGCTTTTTGGATCCAAAAACAGAAGCCCAAACAAACACACCCTTAATACAGCTTCCGTGGTAAAGGACCGAAGGCAAAATGACACCGAAAAAACTAGAGAGAATTTCTTATTTAATACTACTTTCAAATACGATTCTTTATTTGACACTGGAATTTTTCCGGTTCCCTGTTTGACACTAGATGTAAATTCTTTTTCCTCACATGACACTCTAGTATATTTGAAGAAGAGACGGTGTTAATTGCGGACCTAAAAAGACGTTTTTGCCCCTAATGCATAATGAGACCATAGTGTATTTTAGTTCGTGCGATGATGAATTTCATCAGATTGCACACACCAAGTGGATGACGTCATGGTCTCCAGCCTTCACGTTTCCATGCATGTGCACATAACTTTTTTCGGGTTTGGTCTAACACCCGCAGGAACCTTTTGGTTTATGGCACAAGCAGGCACCAACGCCGCCGCTAGGGTTTAGTACAGCCTCGCGCTTGGATGTCGGACGGCAACGATGTTCGTCCTAGGCATAGCCTCTACTTCACGAGTGTGTTTGCGTGCGGATGCATGACCGCCGCGTCGAGTCTGGACGGTTGACACGCACGCTAAAGGCTGAAGGCCTTGATCGATCGGGCCTTAATTGATCTATCATCATGGCAATCCAACTAGGTACGCACCAGTTTCAAGGTATAAATCAATGAAAGTCCAAAGTCGAGCCACTAATCCACAAACTAGTAGTACTTTCAAAACACACCCTTAGAATTGTTCAGGTTCAATCGGGACAGAGTGGACACGTAGCGACTAACTTAGGGATATTTTCGTTCAGGTGGAAATTTTTTGACAGAACAATCTAACCGAACCAATAGTAGTGTCATTTAAGGCAAACATTTTATCATAGGTGTCAAATAAGGAACTGAAAATTTTCTCGTGTCAAATAAGACATCATATATATATTTAAAAGTAGTGTTAAATAAGGAATTTTCTCAAAAACTATGAGGCACGGAAAGGTTTATGCAGTTCAAACATCCGATTAGAATGTCCTCATGCTGCAGACGACAGTCACAAAAAGAAAAACAGAGTGGAGTGACGTCGTGCTCATTAATAAAAATGAAGGTCGCATGGAGGTGCGGGGAATCGAACCCCGTGCCTCTCGCATGCGAAGCGAGCGCTCTACCATATGAGCTACACCCCCGTATTGAAAGGTTCGCAAATCCTACATATTCATCCTTTTTAGTTAATTCTCAAGTTGTTTCTGCTTACTGGTGTTCCTGCCTAACGCACATGCCACAAAAGTCGAAAATTCCCGCGCCACTTCCCCTCCGGCCCAGTTGCATCTGGATACGGCGAAGAAGGGGAGTCCTTTTGCAGCTCGTCCTGGCCCATTTCGCGCGGGAGAGAAAAGGTAGCGCTGGTTCCCTAATCAAAAGGCACTAGTATAAGGTACCAGGAGTTCAGTACAGGCAAAACGTACACCATATCCACACATGATACGATGCAGAAAGGTGAACCTTTTCTCTGCTTCCTCCATGGACTTGAAAACGAAAAAAACTTTGCTTTCTTTTTTTAGACGGAAGCTTTGCTTACTTTTACATTTCCCATGGCCACAAACGTACCATTTGTAAAGCCTGCTTACGTTTGAATCTAACCAACCATTCAGCCGCCCAAGGATTCGTGACGTGTGCATACGATTTCGGCGCACTAATTCCTAGTAATTTTTCTTGGAAGAAAACAGAACAGAGAAAGTCCACATCGGAGTCGTGATGGAACGGCCCAGGTGCTAGGAAAGCCAAACGAGGACCTCCCACTCTCTTCACCAAAACCCACCGCCGAGAGGACCCCACCAGTCAGCCTCCCAGTTTCCACCCTTTGACTACAGGCGCACGGCGCACGCACGCCCCCCTCTCCTATCGTCGCCTCTCTCTCTCTCTCTCTCTCTCCCTTCTGACCAACCCGACCGCCCCCATTTCTTCCTCTCTCTCTCCTCTCACGCTGCCGTCCCGACCCCGTCATCCGCCCTCCCGCTTCCTGCGGCGCGGGCCGCCGGCCGGCCGGCCTCCACCAAATCCGTACACCGCGCGAGCTCTCCCACATCCTCCCCCCCTGCGGCAGGGTCGGCAGACACCTGCTCTCGTGGCAAGCGGTAAGCCCTACTCCCGCTCCTCTCCCGCCTTACTTACTCCTCGGCACCATGTCCGATTCAGTACAATTGTCGCGTGCGTGCAGTCGGTTAGAGCTCGTAGACGCTTCGAGGCCATCTCGGAGGCGGATTTTGATCCCGAATTCTTAGCTGCTGGCCGCCGCTTCCGGCACAAGCTTTCAGCTGCTGGCTGGGTGCGTGAGCTGTGCGGGATGTGTAGGCCTAAGCTAAGCTTAGTTATTATCGCTAGAGCTTGGAAAAAAATCCGTACTTGCCTTCAATTCTCTCGTCCCGCCCTTGTCCTGTTGTACTCGCTCTCTTTTGGAATCTAGTTGCTAAGGTAAGATTTTGGCACGGCGTTTAGGCGCCTCCAATTTCTTTAAGTGAACCGCGCCAGCTTACCATCTGTCATTCTGTCGTATGATTTCTGGCAGATCCGATGCGCACAGCTAATTCAACTGTAAAATAGTAAGGATGTGTCTGCGTGTAGACCGTCGGTTGATTTCGTCACTGTTGGATTGGACAGCCTTTACGGTGCTAATATGCCTGCTTATCTGTTTTGCTTCTCTTGTCATGGATATAGGTGGCGCCTCTGGCCTCTCACTGAGTGATCTCACGCCTACAGGAGGCCCGTTGTTACTACCCTCTGCTTCAAAAGTTCAACCAGAGGGACAACAAATTGCTTGTTGTCCCATTGTTTTCAGCTGGGAGGAAAAACACGGCATGGCTGATGCTAGTTCCAGGACAGACACCTCCATAGTTGTGGACACCGACGATAAGAATCAAAGGGTAATCCCTCTACTATCTGTCCATTGTACTTTCTCTATCTGGTTCGGTTGTTCATGAAAGCTAGTCAGAATTGGAAAACAGTAGGTCTGTCTATGCTTTTTATAATAGTCCAATAAGAGGTGAAGAATGACACTGCATTTGTTTTTTTTGTTTTTGTTTTTTGAGATGGACTTCCTTTCTATGAAGTGGGATGGATTTGATTCCAGTACTTGATGCTTCTTTTGCCATGTCCATGTCACCATCTGCAGATCATTGCACACATTTGCTCCAGTGCCTAAAGAAACCACACACCTCTTAAATTAGATATCAACTTGCAAAGTGAACAGGACTACTGCTGCTGCTCAGTACTATCAGTTTCATCAGGTGGGACATATTCAGTGTGGACTGCATTAAAATGTGAATCTCTCGGATACTCTGAAAATTTTGACCAGAAAAGGGCAGTTCATGAATGAATCCATACAAAAGAAGGAAAACACAGGCAAATATGGTTGTTTCTTATTTTCTGTTCCCCATTTTCCCTTTGTCGTTTTATCTTTAAAGATAGTGTTGAAATTTGGTCAGGGGACTAATTTGCTAAGTTTTGTCTTGAGTTTTCAAAACATAGTTGACTAGGCACATCCTGTACATTTTAAATATAAATCACGCCAATAAATTCATTACTAAAGGTGATCAGAAGATTTTTTCTGTGAACTTTTTAGGTACTAGGTGCTAGTACATGACATGTAATCTCCTTGAGTTATTGCTACATTCCATCAGATGGAGTGGACAAGTTCCATTGTTAACTCCATATAACGCCTAATTTTGTTATTTCCTGAAATGTCTGTCGAATTCTAGTGTGAACTGTCACTCATAAGATATTTTTAATTCAGCTTATGTTTACTGTTGCATGCCAATTTCTGTTTTTTCGATTATAGTGCAGTATGTAAAGTCTCCCTAATTTTTACTTAACCAACTCGTGCAGATGGAAAACAGACAAAATGGAGCTATCGTGCCTTCTAATTCATCTGATCCATCTGACAGGTCCGACAGGCCTATGGACCAAAAGGTGCCACTTTAGCTCCTGATCCTTTAGAACGTCCCTTATCCTTTCATAATAATGGTATTTAGATGGTGTATTTGTTTTATCTATTCAATAGGTGTTACGGCGACTTGCCCAAAATCGTGAGGCGGCACGAAAGAGTCGTCTGCGAAAAAAGGTACCATAACCATGCATGCATGCACATGCATTTTAGTACTGTATATCAGGATAGATGACTTTGGGTTATTACGTATTACATCGGGTGCTATTGCTGCATGGTGGTGCGCTTGTGCAGTCATGTGAGAATGTAAGGGATGAGCTAGTTCTTGTATGTACAATGTGTGTGTAGTGTTTTAGCACTTCTGATAGCACCGAAATTTCCCAAATTCTTGATATGCATCCCAAATACAAAGATAGATAAGTAAATAATTTGATGTGTTTTGCTTCGAAAGAAATAGTCAGCGAGACATGTTTCTTTCATGTATTTCCAACCCTGATATCTTACAGTACGCGTAGTAATACTAATGTTGTGAATTGTATCTATTGACTTCTTTCTGCCTTCACTTTTGAGTTCATCTATTTGTTAAGAGCCATCCTAATACTTCTTATCATTTTTCAAGGCATATGTGCAACAGCTAGAGAGCAGTAAGCTGAAACTTGCAAGCCTAGAGCAGGAGCTCCAGAAAGCTCGACAACAGGTAAGTGTCAATTGGTCGATGTTGGTGGAATGTCTAGTCGATTTCACATTAAATTTTGTTACTTGAATGTTGTATTTCAGGGAATCTTCATTTCTAGCTCTGGAGATCAAACTCATGCTATGAGTGGAAATGGTAAGTTATGTTCCTGTGTTCTATGCGTGCATGCTCGCTAATCAATCATCGTCTAAAAGTTTTTTAAAGCATGCTCAACTGACCTGAGCATTCATGAGGAGTGCAACTAAAACAGTGAGCTTCTTTCTGCAGGAGCAATGACATTTGATTTAGAATATACGCGATGGCTAGAAGAGCAAAACAAGCAGATAAATGAGCTCAGGACTGCAGTAAATGCTCATGCAAGTGATAGTGACCTCCGTCTCATTGTAGATGGGATAATGGCACATTATGACGAAATATTCAAGCTCAAGGGTGGTGCTGCAAAGGCTGATGTGTTTCATATGCTTTCAGGCATGTGGAAAACACCTGCCGAAAGGTGCTTTTTGTGGCTCGGGGGTTTCCGTTCGTCTGAGCTTCTGAAGGTGCATAAACCTACTGAACAATAATTTTTACTAGTAGAATGTCAGTTTTTTTTATGTATGCTTCAAGATACAACTATATCTCATGTTCATGTAAATTTCCAGCTTCTTGTAAATCAGCTTGAACCTCTAACAGAGCAGCAGCTGATGGGGTTATCCAACCTCCAGCAATCATCACATCAGGCTGAGGATGCACTGTCACAAGGAATGGAGGCACTGCAGCAATCTTTGGCAGAAACGTTGGCTGGTTCTCTTGGTCCATCGGGATCTGCAGGAAACGTAGCAAACTACATGGGTCAGATGGCTATGGCCATGGGAAAACTTGGAACCATTGAGAATTTCCTTCGTCAGGTATTTAAACTTCCTTTTTCTCCCTCCGTTCCATAATTCTTGTGGTGGTTAAGTTCAAATTTGAACTACAACCATATAGATTGGAGGGAGTAGTTTTGTTGTTTATTGCCTATAATATGAAAGGAATTGTTGAAACTAATATTTTGATAAGTTTTTGTGCAACAAATAGTAGAACTTTAGATGGCCGTAGCTCTGAAGAGTTTCTTATGTTGTATTTGTGCTAGGCTGACAATCTACGGCAGCAAACTTTGCATCAAATGCAAAGAATTCTGACAATCCGGCAAGCTGCTCGTGCTCTCCTTGCAATACATGACTATTTTTCACGTTTGCGTGCCCTGAGTTCTCTCTGGCTTGCTAGGCCACGGGAGTAAAGTGCACCTTTTGGTTCTTCCTGAGCTGATCCTGGAAATGTGGACAAATTGCAACGCATTTGCGGAAGATTGGTGGTTCAGTTCCCTGTGGAAAATATATATATTGACGCGTTCTGGTTTCATATGTACTTTGATGTTGTACAAGTAGGGGTAACGCTTGTAACTGTAAGTTATGATGAATTTATGATTGACATATTGTACAATTGTACTAGTAATAAAAGTAGATAAAAGCTGCTATAGGATCCAGCGATTGCTCTCCTAAACAAAAAATGGTTTATTTTCAAAAGCACTTATCTAAATACCTTGCAATCTGCATGTCCTAAAGGCTTGTTATGTGGAGAGGGATTAAGTTGTTTGCTGAAATATAGTAGCCAGGTTTTTCTAGCTAGAGGCATCAGAGTTGGCATCCATGCCCCCTGGGTGTCACACCTATTGTTCGCCAATGATTGTCTTCGCACAAGCATCGGCAGCAGGAGGGGAGAGGCTACATGATTTCGGGCCTGTTTGTTTGGGCTGTGGCTGGCTGGCTGTGCAGGGAAAGCTGCTGTCCAGGAAAAGCCACTTCTCTGAGTTTGACTGTTTGACAACTTGGCTGGCTGTCTAGCTGTATGCTAAGAAATTGTCTGTAATGTCCCTGTAATTAATATAACACGTAAACTTTACTATTAAAGTGCATAAACAAATATGTTATTATTACATACCATATGTCACATATTGGTTTGTCCAAAATACATATCCAGCCATTAAACAAATAAAGATAGTCGCATAATAAACATAGAAACATCCACACCGAACAAACTGATCATCTTCTTCTAGCATTGTATAATGCAGTAGCGATGCGATCACGCGTTGAGTTCATGTCTACTGTGTGTAGTCCACTCGGAGCAGTATCACCGGAAGATGTTACTGATTGCCTTTGGACCTTAGGAATGTAGTCCTCGTCTGCATCACACCGATCAAACTGCTTGTCACGTAAGTTGGAGTCTCTAATGAAATTGTGAAGCGCTATGCAAGCCAGAATAATTCTTTTCTGAGTAATCAGACCGTAAGAAGGAATATACTTCAATATGCGCCACTTGTTTTTCAATATACCGAAGACACGCTCGATAGCATTCCGGAGCGATGAGTGAAGATAGTTGAAAATCTCTTCCCTATTTGTTGGTCTCCCTTCTCGACGAAAATCTGGTATATGGTATGTGTTATGCTTGTAAGGAGCTAAGAATCCTTTTCTATTTGGATAACCAGAATCAACAAGGTAATATGTATCTGCACATGAACGAAAAAAAATCAAACATCAATGACAATGCATTTGTAACTATGTGTGTACCATGTAGACAAAGATATAGAAAATTACCACCAGGAGGGGTCGGAAACTGTATTGGATACTTCTCAATGGCGCGTTGTAGGATGCGTATATCATGCGCCGAACCAGGCCATCCAGCAACAACAAAGGTGAATCTCAAATCGAAATCACATATCGCCAGAATATTCTGTGATGTGTAACCATGCCTTCCTGTATGGTTAACCGTCTCTTCTCCAGGTACTTCAACTGGAATGTGTGACCCATCTATGGCGCCAATGGAATCTTTGAAATGAGGCCAAAAGCGTGCATCTTGAAGTCTTGGATGCACATCCTTGAAATTTCGATCCACTGGCTTTATGTTATCCTTACCCAACTTGTTCAAGCAATTCAAAACCATGTGAAACTTCCTATGAATTATTTCGGTTGAACGACTAAAATGGTTCTCAACTTGGCTAAATGACTGTGGTCCTCCAACCATCCATAGAAACATAGCTAGGCATTCAACAGATGACATGTCTCTAGTTGACACCAACCCATATCTAGAAACTAGAAGGTTATGCAATTCATGAAACACATCTGGGTACATTCTAAACATTTTGTAGCATCTTTTTCTATTTCCAAGTTGTTCATTCACCCATTCAAACCCAGTTTGCTCCGGAATCCTCCTAGGTTCTTTATTCAAGTACTTCTGGCTATAGAGATTACCATAGTATCCCAAGACGGCGAGATCATGAGCTACTCCGAGCAACTGCCGTGTCCTTTCTAGTTCGTACTCACGATCATCGTCACCATCATCCATATGCAAAGAGAAAATTATAACATGTCAAAATGCTTCACACATCAATTTACTAGACACACATTAATCAACAAATGCAACAATTTACTAGACACGCATCAATCAGTAAATGCTTCACACAATAATTTACTAGACGCGCATCAATCAACAAATATTATCACCACAATAATTTACTAGACATGCATCAATCAACAAATATTATCACCACAACATATCCATAGTGGTACAGGAATCGAATAATAAGTAGTAGTTTTACAATCATCACAAATAGTCCCAAGCAAATAAAAAGGAAAGGAATAATTCATGGTACACACAAGTTCTGCAATGATAATAAATAAATGGTGCACACACTACTTGTTCATCTCATCGTGTGTCCTCTGGAGCCAGTCGAGCCTGCCCTCAGTTGTTGCAAATGCTGCAAACACCTCTCTTTGATCCTTGTTCATAGCAAGCTTGCCCGCAGTGTACATGATATCAGTTCCTTCAAGCACTCCACAATCTCGAACCATCCCTAAAAATTCCTTCATAGTTGGGACCTCATCACCTTTGCTGCAAGAACTGCCCTCGGTGTGCCTTGAAACAATTGTGTTCAATGCATTGTTGTAAGCCGAGAAAAAATCCTTCTCTACATGCTTGCGCTTCCCTGTTTTCTTTGTGCTAGCTTGTCCACAGGTATCATCATCAAGCATTATTGGAGCTTCATTGCCAGTTTCTTCTTCCTCACCTGCAATGGCAGCTGATTCTCCAGTGACATGAGCTTTCCTAAACATAACATCCTGTTGTTCCAAGTTGGCAGGTGGACCATTCCTAAACTTTGCATGGTCAGGACAAATCTGAAAATAAAAACATTACAAAGATATCAGTCCAATGATCATAATAACAATACAAAAGAAAATGCAAGTAAAGACATGATAACTTACAGCCAGGTGATTCTTCCACCAATCATCATCTGCATCCATAGTTTTTGCTATAGGATCCCAACCAAGCCCGGTCGAATTTTGCAATTCCATCCACCCCGTGTAATCCTTCTTCATAGAATCCCATTTGTTCTTGAATTGCTTCTGCGTTCTTCTATCCCTTGTTTTCTCAGCAAATTTGTCCCCAAGATTCTTGTAACCCTTCCTACTCAAGCACCCCCTCCCTATTGTTGCCGTTCACTTCCTCCATACAAATGTCGCAGAAAACTCTAGTGTAGTATGGATTCCAAACCGCCTTCGACATTGCAAATGAATCTCAAGCTATAACAGAAAAATTTACGAAAGATAGCTTTTTATTTCCACCAAACAACATAGCAATACAAGCAATACCATAGCAAGCCACATAATTTCTAGCACATCAACACATCAAGCCTGACCATAGCAGTATCATGTGAACATCAACACATCAACACATGAACACACCAACACAGCAACACATCAAAATACAAGTAGTACCATAGCAAGCCTGAACCAAAATACAAGCAGTACCAAAATATAAACTGGGAATGTCTCGTCACATACAAAATTGTGAAACATATCTCATCTACGAGGTTCATGGTCTAATCATATATATTTTCTCCGATCAAAGCAAATAATAAAATTAATACACTAATAGAATGGTTGGATGAAGCCGTGTTTTCTATTCTTTTCCTTTTCTGATAGCTATAAGTTGGTGTTCTCTTTCTTGCTCTAGTCATGCAGATGCCTTGGTGCAACAATTAGGTTTCTAAAACAAACATGTTTATGGAGCTTTGCAAGCATGCCTTTTTGTAATGTTCCAAGAAACTATGTGGGCTCTCATCTCATAATCTGATCCTTGATTTGAATATGATGAATAACAGAATGAGTGATGAAACCATTGACAATGCACGTGAACAGGCTCCTTCGTTAACTGTTATGTTCAATAAAAAAATGCCATGGTCTGAATGTTTAATATCAACTCTAGTTCGGATTTAAAGGAAGGTAGAATTTGCTAGCAAATAACAACTCTACATAATCGTTCATGCCCAGTCATAAAAATCTCAAATCTCTTAAATGGTACAGTACAGTACGCCACCTCCCTGCCTACTCAACGGCAGCACACACCGACAAAGAATCAAAGCAAACGAAATAGTAGAGGGGCAGGGAGATTGCAATTCTTTCCCCTACCAATCAGTACAAAACGGAGGTCTGCCGTGGGACGAGCTGAGGTCTAATTCTTTCCCCTATGTAATCAGTACAATCAAGGAGATTGCAATTCTTTCCCCTCTCTATGTAATCAGTACAATCAGGGAGATTGCAATTCTTTCCCCTCAATCATACCTGTGATGACGTTGGCCAGGGAGGTGGTCTGCCGCGGGACGAGCTGGGTGCTCCGGGCGGCAGGGGACGGCGGCGGGAAGAAATTTAGCCACTAGTCTAGCTTCAGCTTCTTGTACAGAATGTAGCGCGAGATCCTTTTTTTAACAGTTCAAGGCGTGGTTAGGGAATACTCACGAAACTGAAGATGACAACTACTCTGCTCGGAATTTTGGGCATGATGCGTGTATGTGCGGTGGTTCTAGTACGCGAAAAATCGACAGGGAAAGATGGGAATCGGAAGAGAGGCTCACCACGGGGCTATCGGTGGAGTTGGTCCTGTACTTGGTCGAGGGAGACGACTGAAGCTCAGCGTCGAGGGTATGGAGACGGGAAGGAATAGGAGGAGCTCGGCGGCGGCGGGGGTAGGGCGGCGGCGGGGGTAGGGCGGCGGCGGGAGGAGATCGGCTACAGGGCGGGGGCGGGAGGTATCCTGGCGGCGACTGTTATCGCTAGGCAGGTGGGGGACGAACGACTGCTATCGCTAGGCGGCAGGGGTCTTTTTTTTAGGAACGGGTCACTCGCCTAGGGGACGAACGGGTTACCGCTGAACTTCTCCCGGTGGCATTTGCTTCGTAATTTAGGAAATACCGGTTCGTTGCCTCGCGGGAAGCCGCGGGAAGCACCTTGGGACGTGCTTCCCGGTATAGCCTATTATCTCAACCACTTCGGCCGAAGCCTACCGTACAGCTAGTCTGTTTGGTTCGATTTTTTGGCTTTTTCTAGTGGAAAGCCACCAAAAGCCCAAACAAACACCCCCTTAGAGACTTATCAACAGGGTTTTCGGACAAATGGTGAATATATCTAAATCAGCGATTTTTTTCAGTGGTAATTGCAATGATGAAATGAAATCTGATGTACATGAGGCGATCAGGTATTACATCTGAAGCTTTGGTCGAGAAATACCTAGGGCTTCCTACAGCCCTAGGATGGTCTACTGATGAAGAATTTGAGCATATCCTCACTGGAATAAGGAAGCTAGTGAAGGTATGGTCTCCTAAATCTATGAGTAGCGCGGCTCGAGAGGTTTTGGTAAAGTCTATATGCCAAGCTATTCCCACTTACTCAATGAGCTGCTTTAAGTTATCTAAGAAATTATGTACTAAGAAAAATAACTAGTTGTGTGGCTCGTTTTTGGTGGGGAGGAGACGAGAACGAGCGGAAAATGCATTGGAAAAATGGGAGGATATTGCCATCCCAAAATCAGTAGGAGGGATGGGGTTTAGGGATTTCTAGCTTTTTAACCAAGCTATGTTGGCAAAACAAGGCTGGAGGCTTATCTCAAAACCTGATTTTTTATGTGCTCGTGTGCTACATGGTAAATACTTCCATGATACAGACTTCATGTCTGCTAGAAGGAAGAGAAATGCATCTTATGTATGGAATGCAATTTTATATGGAAGAGAAGCTTTAGAAAAGGGACTAATTAAAAGAGTGGGTGATGGATCAATAATTAGTAAGAACACTACAGTAAGAGACCAATGGTTAGATCACCTGATTCTGATATAACTATGGTTTATGAATTGATTGATTTCAGTCAGAATTGTTGGAATATGGAAAAGTTGCTTGAAAACTTTGGAGAACCGGATGTGACAGCAATAAGTAGTATTCCACTTGGTAGAATTACGGAAGACTTTTGGGCTTGGTCTGAAGAAAAGACGGGAAGTTTTACTGTCCAATCTTGTTATAAATTATTGGCGTCACTTCAACAGAGGCATGGACATACATGATACATCCAGTTCAGGGGAAGATGATGGTCGCTGTTGGAAAATATTATGGAAGCTGGAAGTTCCACCTAAGGTAGGTACTTTCTGGTGGTGCGTGATTAAGGGATTTATTCCATGCCGACAAGTATTACATAGGGAACACATGGAAGAGCTGGCTATTTGTAAAACTTGTGGGGCTGCACTGTTAGAAATAATCATGCCTTGTTTAATTAGGAATTAGAGTTGTCCGTGTCCTTTTCCTAGTAGTTTTTGTGTTTGTGGTTCGCTAGTATGAGTAGTACTAGTTGTCTAGTTGGTCTGCTTGTGAACCTGCTAGTAGAGTTTGCGTGGTATTAGGTCAGCAGATTATAAGTCGGTTTGGAGTTGGCCTAGTACACGTACAAGTCGGCTCTTAGACATAGAAATAGTCGTGCGTCTATATATACACGAGGTGGTGTGTAAGTTTTGTAACCGTGATGAGTTGAAAAGAAAATAAAAAAAAAGAACATGCATGACACGTGCCCTTGGCCATAAGATTTTTTAAACGTGTTTGTTTGTCTAGTTTTGATGTAGTCGATATGTGGGAAAATTTCAACATGCACAATAAAGCATTTTCCATGCTTTCTTTGAATGTACCTGGTCTAGAATATATTGGCAAGAGCTCAAAAAGTTCACACCAATTAAAATCCCTGCCTTGCATCCCAGGTCATGGGCTGTGGACCTTATTAAAGTGAAGATGATAAAGAGCGAAGATGCTTGTGTGATTTTATGTAGCTGTTGGTCCATATGGACTGAATGGAATGAACTATGGCATGGAGGCGGTGGCAGATCAGTAAAGGATTTGGTGTACTGGGCAATAGAGACCACTTCACTGGCAGAAGCCTTGATCTAGCACAATTGGGTCAGAAGAAGGTACCTAAACCGGTAAAGCAAGCACCTCACTGGCAGAAGCCTAGTATGGGGTCGCTGAAGATCAATGTTGATGCACGCTTCGATCTTGGTACTCGCCAGGGAGCAACATGCTTAGTAATTTGAGACCATGATGGTCGTCTCATAAGTGGTCAGGCTTTGTGGTATAGTAATGCAGCAAACTCGCTAATTATGGAGGCGAAAGCAGTCCGAGATGGTGTGCAGCTTGCTATAGACCGTAGCTATCAATCTGTAGAGATTGAGACTGGTGCCCAAGGGGTAATCAAGTTGTTGGAAGATCCTAGAGGCAATAGATCTGAGATAGCCTGCATTTGCCAGGAGATTACGGAGTTCAGTGGGTTTATAACTAGCTTAAAATTTCTTTTTGTTGGTAGATTAGCCAATGAAGCAGCACATGTTTGTGCTAAGATTGTTAGTGCTGATGGGCGCAGGTGTGTGTGGATTAACTTTACACCACCGTGCAAATATCCTTGTCAAGGATTGTAATACCATTGTTTAGTTAATAAAGCTCCTAGTTCGCAAAAAAGGCTTGTTAGTTAGCCTTTTTTTAAATTCCACCGATCTATTTATAATCATCAATAATGGTAGTACAAAGAGTTTTATAAAAGTAATAAAATTTACAAATAGGTTAGCGGACCACCTATGTCCCCGTTCCTCTATCACCAGAGTTGAGCAAAGCTTATCGTATTATAGTTTTTTGTAATAATAGACAAAAAATTATCGTGCTAAGACCACAAAGAACAAACGCACCTAGACAACGACAATCGCTAATGATGATAACCGTAGATTAAAAGAGAGTAATCTAAAATCGCACCAACGAACAATCACCATGACGAGTTACAGTAGGAGGATCTTATTTTAACTGATCTTATTTTAACTTGAAGATGTGGCCAACGATTTTAAGAAGGATGCCAAAAACAAGCTAAAGAAAGAACGATAATCATCTAGTCAATGAGAGATCCTGATCTGTCACACCTCCAAGGGCTTGTTTGGTAGGAGGGAAACCCAGCCTTTTCCTAGGAAAACAAATCCACTAGTAGGGAGGTGGGCGGCCGGAGAATTTCCGAGGGGACGCCCACCCGGTGACTCGATGCGTCCTGTTCAAACACACCGGCCGGCGAGGCGTGTATGGCTTTGAAAGCTTGAATTGAAAGCTTGAGGAAAAGTAATCTCCCCCCCTCTCTCTCTCTCTCTCTCGCACGAATCGAGAGGCACCGCTTGAGAGCTTCCTCCTCGAGACCGGGCCCCTCCCATGGCGCCCTCGCCGGAATAGCCGGTGAGTGGTGGCCGGGAGTCGGCGCCGGAGTAGCTAGGGTAGTTAGGTGTTGTTCTGGCCTTCTGCCAGGTTTGGGCGCCATGCCCGTTAGTCGAAGCAAGGCGCGAGATCTGGCCGCCCAGATCTTGCAGTTAGGGTTCCATCGTCGCCGGTGGCTGCTCCAGTGGTCGGAGCAGAGCGGGTGGAGAGGGAGCGTTGCTTCCCCAAATAAATTAGAGGCGGTTTGTTTCCTTCCGCGCTGGGCGAGCCTGGCGCTGCTGGTTCTCCTGGCCGGCCGAGGTGGCGGGGGGAGATCTGCGGCGACGAGGCTTCCGGATTGGTGGTGCCCCTCCCGGCCGGCCGTGGTGGCGAGGAGGAGGTGGTCTGCTATTCGGTGGTCACCGGTCTGGATTGGAAGCAGTGTATCAGTATTTTGCCTTCAGGTGCTATCGATTTGGAAGATTCGAAGCCTCTTCTTGCCGTTCTGGTTGCGGGGAGAAGGTGGGGGAGAGATTTCTTCCTCGATCTGATATCATCTGAAGCGGGCGGGGTTGTTGCTGGGACGACGTCGAGTTGTTCAAAGTGGGGCTCTCAAGCAGCGATGTTGGGCTGCATCTGGAGCATCTGGAGCGGCGTGGTTCCTGGGAGTTCTCTCTCGGCGGTGGTGTCACCGTCGACTGCTTTGGCCGAAGGACGGCCACTCCCTCCCTCAAGGCTGGCACTTCAAGGCTGGCAAAAGGGTAATCTTTTCCTCCTCCTATGGAGGCCTCTCTGCTTCATCTTGCTTGGCTCCCGCTGCGGTGACCCAAGTGGTCATGTCCCCGGCGTCGCCGCGGTTGAACAAGATGATCAGTTGCTCGTGTGCGGTGGTAGTGGAGCTGGACCCGATTGCATTTCTGGCAATACATTTAGGGTTCTTGGTGCTTATTGCGTGGACCTTGTTGTAATTTCTTTTTTCTTCCCGGTCCTTCCTGTAATTTGTACCGCCACCGCTGATAGTTAATGGATGTTCTCGGTCCTTCGGGACCGATCCCCGTTCAAAAAAAAAAACACTAGTAGGGAGGTGGGGAATAAAATCCCAATGATTTAAACTGTTTTCGTGGATTCCCGGGATTTGATTCCCTGGGATAAAAATCCCGTGCCCTAAGTCCTGAAAGCTTCCGGACTCGTGGGCGAGAAGACGGAAGTTGAGTCCCCCACACTTTGCCACACATAGCCTAGGCACGCCATCTAGCCTTTGATAAATTTTATCGCACTGGTGACCAATATCTTGTTAGACAGATTTTCGTGACAATGCCAACAAGCTGTGGTGACCGTTGAAGCTAACTGCACCAGACATGCCTTAAAACATCTTAGCTATACATTCTTGGAGAAAGAAAGTGAAAACTTTTCATTAAAACACATGAAAACTTTTCATAAAAACATCTTTGTTGTACACTTTTGGCTTGTGATATGAATACTACCTCCGTCTTTGTCTTAAGGCTTATACTTTTTTGAAAAAAGTAAAAAATATGTAAAGTTTGATTAAGTTTATAGAAAAATATATTAATATTTATAATATGAAATACTCTTTGGTACATCACGAAACATATGTTTACATGATATCTATATAATATTATAGTTTTTGATAGTTTTTTCTAAAAGCTTGGTCAAAAAATTTGTAGCTTGATTTTTTTTAAAGCCTTAAGCTTGGGACGAAGGGAGTAATAAAGAAATTGGACCCGCGGTGTTTCTGCTGTACTGCTCTGATTATGAAATATTTACGAAACGATGTTTCGCATGTTATATCAACGATTTGATGTGCCGGATAATCCTACGGCCGGAGGCAGAATGGACAAAAATAACCCAAATTCGAAAGGATTTCACGAAATGACCCATCTGGAAAACTATTTCACTGGACTAACCCTTTTTGTAGCGCCTAACAGCAAGGCGCTACACTCTACAGTGTAGCGCCTTTCAGCCAGGCGCTATGCCCCCTGCCAGCGTGGCACCGCCCTGGCCCCACCCCGCCGTGTGACGCCCAGGCGCTATGCCTGGGGCGACTAACGCCCAGGCGCTATGCCTCAGGTGTAGCGCATGTCTGATAGGCGCTACACTTTAATGTGTAGCGCCTAGCAGAAAGGCGCTACACCCTGGGACTTAGCCTGCAGCCCGCAGCCCCCCTCCCCACCCCTCCCCATTCACTCACAGGCAGAGAGAAGAACAGATAGAGGAGGACGGCGGTTCCTCCTCCCCTCCCTCTCAAATCCAACAGATCTGAGGGATTGCACCGTGGATTAGCTCCCCCATCCCTCCTCAAGGTAATCCCCTCCTTTCCCCTCTCTTTCATCCAATAAATCTTGCACATTATCCTCAAAGCCTAGATGTAGTTGGATTCATAATATGGACTATTTGTGCATGTTTTTGGTTATTTGGAAGTTATAAATTAGTTGTATTTGATGGGGAATGAAAGTGTGTTGTTGATTTGCATTGTGTATGATGGTTTTATATGGATTTGTATGGATGTGTGAATAATATGCTCCCATATTCTTTGTAGTTTATTGTATAAATTGAAACAATGGCCACATACCACACACATTTTATTGATGTTTGGAATATATATGTAGGATGGTGTGGCTACTTGAGGATTACTATGATCATCAACACCGGGCATACTTGATGGCGGAGAAGCATATGGTAATAAAACCATGGTTGAACTTCTTTGCTTTTGTTTTTCTATTGATTCAATTGTGTTGGAAAAAGCATAATGTTCGATCTTGTATGTATGCAGAGGCTTCGTCCCCTCAAGATTCGGTCTCATGGCGCGTCTTCGAATGACATGCCGTACGACGAGCGGTACACCGAGTACATCAAGAGGCTAGGCCTCCTCCCTTTCATCACGCTTGTGAGCCGGTCGACGCCGAACCTCAACGCGGCTGCTATCACCGCACTTGTCGACCGGTGGAGGCCGGAGACGCACACTTTCCACCTCCGGACCGGCGAGATCACTCCTACTCTTCAGGATGTTTCCATGATCTTTGGACTTCCTATCGCGGGGGAGCCTCTCTGTATGAGCACAGATTCCGATGGGTGGCGCAATGCGATGGAGCTACTTATTGGCATGGCTCCTGAAGAACTTGAAGATAAGAGCAAAGATAGAGTCCCAGCAGGCGCGACATATGCGTGGATCGTGTCTAACTTTAGGGAATGCCCGAACCCCGCCGAGGTTGAGGTGATCGAGACACATGCTCGTGTGTACGTGTGGTATGTCCTTTCTAGGACTCTGTTTGCTGACAGCGGAGGTAGGACCGCTCAGTGGATGTGGCTCAAGGCACTAGCAAACTGGGATAGCAATATCAGCTGGGGTTCGGCGGCTCTTGCCTACTTGTACCGGCAGGTAATCACATGTGCACTCTACATTCATTTGTATATGTCGAGTCCACACATATGCTATACTGACCTCGTTTTTGTTCACTTGCAGTTGGACGATGCCTGTCGTAGGGCAGGCGAATCTGCCGGAATAGGTGGTGCTATGGTTCTTCTCTCGATATGGAGCTGGGAACGCTTACCAGTTGGTCGTCCCAAAGAGGTGGGCCACCATCCTTGGCCATCGTATAATAGAAACCCTCTACGCCAGCCGACTTGGGCTTACAAGTGGGACGTGGTATCGGAGATGACAAGCGATATTGATGCCATGTACCTCAAGTACACGAACGAGTTTGATGCGATTACGCCCGAGCAGGTAGATGTTTATCTATACGTCACTATCCATAATATTTACTTCACGAGTCAAAATCGATACCAAACATGTTCTTGTGATATGTTGCAGGTGGAGTGGGAGCCTTATGGTTGTGGGGACAAGTTTGGTATTGCTCCCGGGTTTGATATTAACCCGAAGTGCTTGGAGGAACAATCTCTCTGGCTCATGTGCTGCCCATTGATTTGCAATTGGGCGGTTGAGTTTCATATGCCACAACGGGTGATGAGGCAGTTCGGGTTGTTTCAGTGCAACCCTCCCGTGTGGAAGGACACCGACAAGGAGCTTCATCGGTTAGTTAGCATGAGAACTTGTGCTCAATTGCTTTGTATGGTACTAACATGGTTCTTTGTTGTTGTTCAGGTTGGACAGAAAGAGGCAGAGGAAGATCAAGAATTGGGATCACCATCATAGGAGGCACGTCATGGATTTCCTCATTTGTGTGGAGAATGCTCGACGAACGGAATGGAATAATGGAAGAGAACATTGCCCAGTTGCATTTAACAACTACATCCATTGGTTTCTTGGTAGTACCCGTGTCTCCATTTGCCCGCCGTCCTACGAGGAAGAAATATTGGAGGAGCCAGTCCAGTTCGATGAACTTGCCTACACTCAGTACAACCGACAGGTCAGGGAGGGGACCGACATCCCGCTTCTTCCTCACTCAACTTTGCGGTAAAGTTATCGTTGCCTTCGCATTACTTTCCTTGCACTCTCATCTCTTTCTTGCCTAACATGTTCTTGTTCTTGACTCTGTAGAGAACGGAGGTAAAGAAATATGCCGACGATGCCGAGGCGATTCTTTTTGCTGCCCCTAAGGGGAAAAAGGGAGAAGGCATGATACGAGACTTCCTTAAGGTATGGATGCGAGACTTCCTCAAGATAGGCATGTTCTTGTTTTGACTTATGTTGTTATTTGTTACAGCGTTCGGCCCAAAAGATGCGTCGCTTATCTAACGTGCTAGGTTGCCGCGATCCCGAGTACACAACCCCGTCTGGTTCTAGGTCCAAGTCGACTACTGATCCGTCGGCCCATCTTCAGGATGATGTTGAGGATGACACCACTTCGGCGATTCGTTCGGAAGATGAGGTATGGGACAACCTTACATGCATTTAGTGCTTTTTGTTTCCCATGCATTTCTCATAGCCATACAATCTTACATGTAGCTGCCTCATATGGAGAATGAGACTGAGGAGGAGTACCGGATTCGTTCCGCATACCAGCTGAAGCCAAGGAAACAGTTCAATCGCTGGACGCCGGATGACTTCCGTAACAAGGGAAAGGCCAATGTTGTCGAGGATGAGCCGCCACGGAGGTCAAGAGCGACTAGGAGGACGAGAGGCCTACAGTATGATGATGAAGATGAGTCGCAAGAAGAGGAGGTGACAAAGAAGATACCTCCAAGGAGGGGCCGAGGCCCAAGGACGCGTGGACGGAAGTAGGTCATGTATGGCACAATGTTGATGATGATGCACTAGGTTGGAGACTATGTATGGGTTGATGTATGGCACTATGTTGATGTTGTTTAAGACTATGTATGGGTTGATGTATTGGCACTATGTTGATGTTGTTTGAGACTATGTTGATGTATGACAATTAGTTGGTGTTGTTTGAGATTATATTGATGTTATTTGAGTATATATGTTCATGTATATATGTCAGGGTGTAGCTGCCTCCTGTTAATTTTGGAGCAGACGAAATCTGCTAGCATAGCGCCTAGCAGAACGGCGCTACACAAGCATAGCGCCTGTCTGCTAGGCGCTATGCTAGCAGATTTCGTCTGCCCCCCAAACTAACAGAGAGCAAACCGAGAGTTTGCTCAGGGAAAAAGTCTAAGTCAGAGTATAGCGCCTGTCTGATAGGCTCTATGCTCTGACGTGTAGCGCCTATCAGACAGGCGCTATACTCTGACTTAGACTTTTTCCCTGAGCAAACTCTCGGTTTGCTCTCTGTTAGTTTGGGGGCAGACGAAATCTGCTAGCATAGCGCCTAGCAGACAGGCGCTATGCTTGTGTAGCGCCGTTCTGCTAGGCGCTATGCCTTGAAACTGTGTTCAGACCAAACATTTCCCTGTTCTGAGACTTTAACATGACAAACATTACACAAGGCAAATAAAAGACGAGGAATAGCAGTTCATGACATACTCAAATAGAAGCATCTCAAACATGGTGTTCTTGCCCTTAAGGGGCTTTACATACTAATAGTTCGACATCACACTAATAGTTCTTGCCCTTAAGCATCTCAAACAACATCAAACATGGTTTTCTAAAGCATAGGTCCTTTGCCCTTCCTCTTCTTCTCTTCCTCTTCCTCCATGGAACGCCACGCCTCTTGACGAAGCCTTTCCCTCTCCGCAGCACGAGCCTCCTTAGCTTTGCGCTCCTCTTCCTCCTCTTTCCTGCGGATCTCGTCATTACGTTCCTTGCGCTTCCTCGCCATGTCCTCGTCACGCAGCCGTTCTTGGAAGCGACTTCTTCTTATGGCAAAATCGATCTCTTGGATAGCCTTGTTGGATTGAGGTTGCTCAAGGTCTATCCAAGTGTAGTACCTGCATACCGGAGGGGGAGACTACAAAAAATAGTGCATGTTAGAGGATATGCTATGGAATAGTTTGGGACACATGAAGAACTAAAAAGCTTTGAGCATACCCGTGGCTTGTCGTATGGGTTGCGGCTACGCTCGGGAGAGCGGTTGTAGTTGGCACACATGAAGAACTTCTTTCCCCAACTATCGGATAAGTAGTCTTGGGATTCCTTAACAGTGCAATCGGTTCCACACCAACAAATAGGAACCTCCTTCCCATGGGCCTCAGAAGTACGAAACGCCTTCCGTGGCCTTTCCTCTTGGTCGGCGCAAGGTGGCCTAGCATTGGCCCTCATCTTCCTCTCTTCCTCTTCCTTCTCCTTTTGCCTCTTCCTCTCTTCCTCTTCCTTCTCCTTTTGCCTCTTCCTCTCTTCCTCTTCCTTCTCCCTTTTCTTCTTCCTCTCTTCCTCTTCCTTTTTCTTCTTTCTCTCGTCCTCTTCGTCCTTCTTCTTCGCCAAGTCTCGAGCAAGTTGAACTACCTCTTCAAATGCCTTCCTCTTCTTCTCTTCTTCTTCCTCCTTCCTCTTCTTCTCTTCTTCTTTCTCCTTCCTCTTCCTCTCTTCCACCACCTTTATAGCATTCGCCCAGATAGCCGAGTAGTTCACACCGTCCCCATCATTGCCCTTGTTGGGACGAGTCGCCATACCTATTATAAGAACAAAAGCTACAAGTTAGTAAAGGATGCAATGAATGTGAACAATAATTGATTCAATGAAATAAGCATAGTAGGTAGTAACATAAGGGTGCAAGTATAAATATTCCATCCGTACCTATTAACATAAGGATTTGGTCCTGCCAAGTAACCTAACATACTAGACGGGTTAAAACCGCCACGCCCTCTTCCTCTTCTAAGCCCAAGTGATCGACCTCTTTGTTGTCTAGGAGCTTGTTGTCTAGGAGCTTGTTGGCTAGTTCTTGGTTGGCTTGGAGCTTGTTGGCTAGTTCTTGGTTGGCTTGGAGCTTGTTGGCTAGTTCTTGGTTGGCTTGGAGCTTGTTGGCTAGTTCTTGGTTGGCTTGGAGCTTGTTGGCTTGTTCTTGGTTGGCTTGGGACTTGTTGGCTACCACTTGGTTGGCTAGTGCTTGCTTCATTTCCTTTTGCTCTTTTCCTTTGAGAACACTTTCTTGCATTATGCCCTTCACCATTGCATGTTCCACACCGGGCTCTCTCACGAGGCTCTTGGAATTGGTCATTGCCCGTTTCTCGAGCACCACCACGGCCCCATCCATCCATGTCGCTCCTAAAGCGTTTTGTCTTGCGTCTTCCACGTTTAATCACTTTCCATTTCGGATCGGGCCATAGTTGAATCCCATGGTACTCCGGCCATTTTGATTGGTCCAAATATGGATGAAATCTAGGAGCCCATGTCTTCTTAGTAGTCTCAATGGAGAACTCAGCCTCTCTCACCATGAGCGGATTATTGTAATCCAAATGTCGCCGGCGAGACGCGACGAGCAAGTGCGAGCAGGCAAGATGAAGCAATGATGGCCTTCCGCATGTGCACTCACAAGTCTTGAGTGAGACCTTGAAAGCTCGGCCTCCGTGTTGGACACCATCAGCCGTTGTACCTCCAGGCTCCGTAACTTGGTAAATTAGCTCGTCGTTGTCATACTCCGTGACAACTTGGGCATCCGCTTTCTTTGTCTGAAATTGCATCCAATCATCAACCTTAGGTGGGTACTTGTATTTGTGCTTGTTCTTGTAGTCCCCCGCAATCTGCCGGTCCGTTTCCTCTGAGTATTTAAGAAAATACCCATTCATCATGTCGAATGTATAACGGACTATTGCCGTGACGGGCAATGCACGGACACCTTTGAGCAACTTGTTGAAGGCCTCTGCCATGTTGCTTGTCATTTGACCGTACCTCCGGCCACCGTCATCGAATGCCCGTGCCCACTTTGTTCTTTCTCCAATGCTCCTATCGAGAAACTCTCGACCACCCGCATCGAGCTCTTTGTTGAAGAGCAATTTGTTGTACAAGTTTGAGAAACGACGTTCCGTGAAAGCGAGGCAACAATCTTGTAGATCATCGGCCAAATCCTTGCTCTTGCATGCCCTATAGAAGTTTGAACAAAAGTGTCTCATGCACCAACGATGGTGCAACGGAGCATGCCCGGGAATATGTTGGTCCACCGCTTTAAGAATTCCTTGATGACGGTCCGAGATGACACATATTTCCCTATGAGGGGTTAATATTTTGGTTCTTAAAATATGGAAGAACCACTCCCAATTATCATTGTTTTCCACCTCTACCAAAGCAAAGGCCAAAGGAATCAACCGGTTGTTGGCATCATTGGCTATTGCAATCAAGATAGTGCCCTTGAATTGACCGGTCAAAAAGGTGCCATCAACGGAGATGACCGGCCTACAATGTTCAAATGCCTGAACACATTGCTCGAAAGCCCAAAATGCACGGCCAAAAACTCGAACGGTTCTTCCGTTTATAATCCTTGTCTTGTTCCCCAAAGGTTCAACCACATGAACCATGCCCGGGTTAGCATCGGCCATCGCTCCCAACAACCTTGGGATTCGGTTATAAGATTCCTCCCAATCACCGTACAACATCTTGAATGCGGCTTGCTTAGCCTTCCATGCCTTCCCGTACTTCACCTCATAGTTAAAGAGGGCTTTCACAAACTCCATGACCTGCTTGATGCTCATTATTGGAAACGACGCGATGTCATTGGAAAGCCTATAAGCGAGGAACTCGGAGGTGAGTTGTCGGTGCTCATGCTTTGCATCCTTTCCATCCACCATCGGGCCTCAGCACATGTGAGTTGATACGCAACTAGATATGTGCCAATCGGGACCTCCCTTGAATGGTCTAGCACGCACAATCCAAGGACATCCTTCCGCCTCGCACTTCACCGTGTAACGCTTCTTGATATCCGAGTGCACGACCGTGTAAGGACGATGATGCTTCACCGAGAAGTCCTTTATCCATTGCTTAAATTCCAACAAGGTCTTAAACCTTGATCCTTTGCAAAAGCCATTATTCACTTCATTGCCATCCCGGTAAGAACTTGTCCTTGGTCCAAGCACTATGCCTTTGCCACCATCAACCGTGGCTTCATCCGTGAGACTAAGATCACGAAACAAAGGCACCCGATCGTCCCGCCCCAATACGGTATGGTGGATTTCGTCCTCTCTAGCCGTGAACCCCTCCTCGTCAACTTCTTCTTCGGGACCATCATCATCCGAGTCCGAAGCATAGCCTCGAGAATACGGGAGTTCACGGTCCATGTCATGTTGAGTGATATATTTCTCCAAATCACCAACATTGTTGTCATGGAGTTCAACATCATCATCATCTTCACCCTCACAATCATCATTGTCCTCTTCCAACACTTCGTCTTGGTGTCTTGAAATCGGGCTCAATGTTTGGCTCAAAGGAGGTTCAATCCATAGCTCTTGCTCCACGGGTGGAGAACTCCTACTATCCAATGGGGAAGCACGGCGGTTCAAGTCCAAAGGCAATGAACTATCAACCTTCTTGGTGGCAAATAGCTCAAGAGCCTTGTCTAGTGATTCGGCCACCACCTCCTTGTATGCAAGCCAACGAGCCTCGGAGAAGATACGCATGGTCTTCCAACGGATGTGCACTCCAAAACCCACATTATGTCTTCCTTCCAACTCAACAACATCACATGGGTCCATCCATTTCAATTCAATCCTCACTTGCTCCAAGACCTCGGCATAGGTGGGACTACGATCAAACACAATATCTAGCTCATCCGGGTCCGGTTCTATGTTGCCTTTCAAAAAGGCATCCTTGTCCACATGATGAACATGAACAATTCTTGCCATCCCTAACACATAGGAGAATATGTTCATTAACTAACCATGACAAGATAAACAAAACTATATTAGACACATTACCAAACCATAAAGCTAACAAGAACACCCTCTCTTACATAAGCAAACCCTAACCCTAACCCTAACCCTAGCCATAACATTCCAATAAACCAAACAATGTCATTTCAACAACCCTAAACCTAACTAAATGCTTCATACACATCTTTATAACCAACATTGGCCAATGAATCTAACAAATTTCCAAACATTTCTCTCCAAATCAAATTTCTAGGGTTTCAAGCCAAGTCCAACCAAAATGAAAGATTTCCAAAGGTCAAAACGAAGGGGAATGAGGGAGGGTACCTCTAGCAACTGGGGAGAGGCACAAATCCACCAAATAAAGCTTCCAATGTAAGAGATTTGAGGGGGGGGAGAAGGGGGCGCCTCCTTGCTGTTCTCCTTCCTTGGGTCGAGCTGGGAGTGAATGGGGAGGGGTGGGGAGGGGGGCTGCGGGCTGCAGGCTAAGTCCCAGGGTGTAGCGCCTTTCCGCTAGGCGCTACACATTAAAGTGTAGCGCCTATCAGACAGGCGCTACACCTGAGGCATAGCGCCTGGGCGTTAGTCGCCCCAGGCATAGCGTCTGGACGTCACACGGCGGGGTGGGGCCAGGGAGGGGCCAGGCGGTGCCACGCTGGCAGGGGGCATAGCGCCTGGCTGAAAGGCGCTACACTGTAGAGTGTAGCGCCTTGCTGTTAGGCGCTACAAAAAGGGTTAGTGCCAGTGAAATAGTTTTCCAGATGGGTCATTTCGTGAAATTCTTTTGAATTTGGGTTATTTTTGTCCATTCTGCCACGGCCGGGCGATGAATGTTCCAGACCCATCCGGCCATCCCGTTCAAAAAAAAAAAAAAACTACACTCTACGCATGATCAGCCATGGTATTTTATTCTGCTGTTCTTTCTGAAAGTAGGGGTATTTCACCAGTTTCTGATTCTTTTTACTCCTAGTTTTTTCTTTCCTTGAGTATGCCGATTCCTGTGTATACGCCACGCCAAAACCCAAATGTCAGTGCAGCAGGTCAATGCCGAAGGGACCACGGCCACGCGGGCGGATAGCTCCAGAGCAGCGTAGCTATCCACTTCCCGTCTTCCCCGTGATAATTGATTGAAACTGATGACACGTACGGCTAGCTACTGTTTCGTGCTAGTAATCTATCTGTCGGAGCCTAACACGATCTTGGCACCGGCCACCGCTGTGTGTGAGAGTAACAAAGGCGGGGAGGGGGCCGGCGGACCAAGCAAGAAGCGTCGAGTATGGCTACGGCGGTGCTCGCTGTGACGGCTTCAGCAGCTCTAGCGCCGCCCTTCCAGCCTTCGTTGACGGCTGCGCGATTCTGCCCGGTGAGTACTCGAGCGCCTGTGGTTGGTGGCTGTAGTACATATGCTTTCAATCGATGGGGGGAGATTGACCTGATTGATGAAATGCCTTGGCTTAGTTGGTATGGTGCTATACACTGGTGTATGTGGCCAGGCTTGTGTTAAGAGGAGCGGAAGGGTGAGAGCTCGTAAGCGCTATGAACATGTTTGACGAAATGCCTGTGTGAGCATATGATACACCCCCTCTCCTCGTGTCACCTACCAATTGACGTTATTGCATCTTTATTGTTTTGGGACTGGTTTTATTACCGTCAGGTGTAGTAGACGTTGTCGGACGCATTCATATGCTGATCATTGCTGCTTGATGCTTCTGTACGTAGGTAGGAGGCCCGGCTGTAAGATTGAGAACTCAAGCTTGCGGGTTGAGATGTTGGGTTGCTGCCAAGGTGAAGTTGCAGAAGGCCCTGAAAAGGCATGGACGGCAAGTTCAGAGAAAGCTGGAAGTTCTAGGGGATGGTAAAATTCCTGACCGCTCGGAGGTTGCACCGCTGACTGAAAAGATAACTCATAGGAATTTAGAACTAGCTGATGGATTGGTATTTGGTAATCACTTGCACGTTGCTAAGTTCGCATATGTCTATCAGAATTATGTGATTCTTGGCTTATGGTTCCCAGTCTTATTTGCGCATGGCACTATTTGCATCATACCTTTGAAAGCTAAATTCAACTTGCATTATTAGTGAAATAAATATGGTAGGCACTAGTTTTCTTCATACTATCTTGCTACTGTCATCACAAACCTCTCCGTGAATATTTTCTTGCATCAAGACGCTTTCACATACACATGATTGTTTCCTTTCATGTAGAATCTGGAGGTGAAACAGCAAATACAAGCGCTGATACTTTGGATAGCTCAATCAATGAGACAAATTCAATGCATCTGGGAGTCAACCACTCTGAACCTGATCCTCCAGTACTAAAGGAAGATCTTGTTCTGTTCAATGACCAATCTGAAAGTGTACCATCTCTTTGTATTGCTGTAATTGGAGCTACTGGTGAATTGGCAAGAACTAAAGTCTTCCCAGCACTATTTGCTCTGTATTACAGTGGTTTTCTTCCTCGGGTATGAACGTAACATGTCATAATTTATGCTGACCCTCGTTTTTAGCCATCCTTAGCAAACAACCTTGATCCATAATCCTATACATGTAACCAGCCCGTTGAATCATCAATTTCTATTTACGAAAGTTCCACCTTTGCTATACATGGTTAGGCACAGTGCCAGTAGACGTGGTGCTGTGCTTGTCAATAACTAATGTAGAATAGTCATATTTTAAAGTACTTCAGGGAATTTAAATTAGCTGCCGCTCTGTCAACTTGTCTGTATGATCGTTATCATCATGTCACAACTCCAGTGTTTTATATCGTAGAATGTTGCCATATTTGGATATTCCAGGAAGGCATTAGCAGATGAGGATTTAAGATCCATAATCGAAGCCAATCTTACCTGTCGGGTTGATCACCAGTATGTTTCTTCTGTAGCAGCTTATCAGACCTTCACTCCATACTTCACGTCAAAATATTAATTTAGGCAGTTTCAATTTGGTGTCTATTTATAATATTTTTTTTTACGTGCAGTGAAAACTGTGAAGACAAGTTAAATGAATTCCTTAAGAGGACATACTATATCGATGCAGGAGATGATAATAGAGATGGGATGGTGAAATTAAATTCAAAAATGGCACATATAGAGGTAGAATTTGACAACACATAACACCTTTTCCTAACTCTGTTGGATCAAATTCAAGTGTTATACTTGAACCCGGAGTTTGTATGTTAATTTATGCTTCTCTTGTTTCAAAGGGCACTCATGCAGTAAACAGGATATTCTACCTTGCTGTTCCCCAAGAGGCACTTCTTGATGTTGCATTGCCACTAGCTGACAGTGCGCAAACTATGCATGGCTGGAATAGGATAATTATCGAGAAACCATTTGGCTTCACTAGTTTGTCCTCACAACGGGTAACACAGTCTCTCTTATCAAGATTTGAGGAGAAGCAAATTTACCGGTGACCATCTTGTATCCATGCATGTTTGAAGTCATGTCACTGTGTTTTACTGCACCTTTCATTCATTAAATCTTATAGCTGAATGTTATATTGCTCAGAATTGATCATCTTTTGGGGAAGGATCTCATTGAAAATCTCACTGTCTTGAGATTTTCTAACTTGGTGTTTGAACCTTTGTGGAGTAGAACATACATACGCAGTGTCCAGGTACATATGAAACAAACTCATTTCACCAAAAAAAATCTACATACTGCTAACGTACATGAATTGTTACAGGTCATTTTTTCCGAAGAAACAGCTACAGAAATACAAGGGAGGTCAGTTAACATCAAGGCATTTCTCTTTAGAAAAAAGAAGCATCACTAAGTTATGATCCTCATCGATGAAAAATGCTCTAGCCTTTAGGTTACGCCATATTTTTTAAACATATGGTGTTGGCTATGTTGGTTTTACGTAAATAAGCACAAGTCCATCTTAGTGAGTAGTTTAATAGTAAAGGAAATGTAGTCCTGCTTGCAGCAGTTTTTGATCCTGTTAGTATGTTTTTGTTGCATGATTAGCTCATTGCTGGATCTGTGGCCTTCAATTTAGGGTTTATGAACGAAAATTTAGTCATTTATTAGCGACCCATTTGCATTTATAATATCGTTTGGATCTATCCCCACATGTCATTTCAGGTACTTTGGAAATTATGGGATAATCCGTGACATAGTGCACAGTCACATTCTTCAGACAATAGCACTATTTGCCATGGAACCACCTGTAAGTCTTGACGGAGAAGATATCCGTGATGAAAAGGTAATGGATAGAAAACTGCAAATTTACAGCAGAGAAAACCATAGAGCACTAGAAATTTACAGCAGAGAAAACCATGCACTTTTCATCCTAGCAGTAGAAAATGCTAATGCTCATTACATGATTATGAAAAGTATATATTATGCAGGTGAAGGTGCTCAGATCAATTCGAAAAGTGGACTTTGAGGATGTTGTCCTTGGTCAACTCAAAGATACATCTGGTAAAGTTGACAGATATACAAAATCAATGACACCAACCTACTTTGCTGCCGCTATGTACATTGACAATGCGCGTTGGGATGGAGTACCGTTTTTGATCAAGACTGGAATTGGACTTATGAAGAATAGGTACTCTCGCTGTGTTCCGTGATTAGCTAGTTGATATCTTACTCTTAGAAGAAGTTAGTGTCTGATTTCAGTCATGTCATCATGGCCTCTTGTTATATTGACATTATCATAGCTTCTATAAATCCTTAAATTCTCCGAGGGTAGAAGTGCATAATGTTCGGTATGCTTAGTCTGCACTGCTGCATCAAATTGTTTTCAACAGCTCACCCTCCTCTGAGCACGTTATTGGTAGATTTTTGCAAGCTTATCATTTGAGTAAAAATAAAGTAGTATCTCATAACTGAAGATTCTTAATCTTTTACTTGTTCCAGAGCTGAGATCCGTATTCAGTTTCATCATGTCCCTGGTAATATCTACCGTGAACGTATTGGTCATGACACAGATCTTGACACAAACGAGCTGGTTTTGCGTGACCAACCCGAAGAAGCCATTCTCTTGAAAGTCAACAATAAGGTCCCAGGACTCGGGCTCCAGTTGGATGCTTCAGAGCTCAACCTGCTTTACAGGGATAGGTATGGACTATGGAGGCCACTTGAATTCTCTTGTTATCTTTATTCAAGAGAGCTGGTGCTAAGTCATGATGCATGCTTTCTAGGTACGATGTCGAAGTTCCAGATTCGTATGAGCATCTTCTTCTGGACGTGCTAGATGGCGACAATCATCTATTTATGCGCAGCGATGAGCTAGCTGCTGCATGGAACGTATTGGCTCCAGTACTCTATGAGATCGATCAGAACAGGGTTGCTCCTGAGCTCTACGAGGCCGGGGATAAAGGACCTATTAACGCTTACTATCTTGCTGCTAAACATGGAGTCCGATGGGATGATGACTGGTGAGCGGATACTGGGCAACAACTGGAATGTTGTCGCCCCCTCCCTCCCACATCTTTTCCTGGAGATCTAAAATGTAAAACCTCTACTCTCTAACGAAACCTGTTTGGTGAACTTCAACAACAAATGCAAGTTCTATTTTCTGCTTGTTGATTCAAGTTCTTTTGAAGGTTGGATGAAAGCTTCATTACTATTGCTAACTCGGGCTGATATGTTGCACCTGACATCAAGAATGGAGACCGGCGAGCGGGATATGAGTTTTGGGATTGTTATATACGAAAGAGAGTTGTCTAGTTAATTTGAGGAGCGTGGAGACATTTACATCCTCTTACCTGCTACAAGGTGACAGTAACAGTAGCCCTTGCATCTAGTCCAGTTAACGGCTCTCATTGAATGAGTGCATCTTAAAATTCATCTCCAGTCAGGTCAAAAAAAGAAAATCATCTCCAGTGACATTGCTCGCGCATATTCTGGTTGACGGGCGGCAGGATTTTGCAAAGCCTAAAGCATGTTGCATTGTACCGCTACAAAGGATAAAATGTTCTGCCAGATCGTAGAGGACGTGCACGCTCTGCTGCTGGTAGTTGCCTATTAACTACTCCCACCGTACGTTTCAAAATATAAGATGTTTTAGCTTAGTGATAGGAGTGTATTTAAATCTTTTTTAATATATAGGTTTACTCTACATGAATCTACACACTAAAAGAGATTCAGATACACTTATTTTATAAAACTAAAATATCTTATATTTTAAAACAAGAGAATATTATGGTCAAGTGACCCCCAAAATTAACAGCAAGGCAGGTGATATCACGACCAGCCTCCTCGAGCTCAAACATGTAGTTTTCCCGTGGCAGGTCCAGCGTCTCGCCCTTTAGATGCAGCACCAGCTTACAACATCTCCACTTGTTAGGCGAATCCAAACCGAAATCCCGACCTTTTTCTGGCCGGACGGCGCAAGTTTTCGGCCTGGGTACGTCCAGTTTTCCACTCGCGTACCCAGGCCGAGTACCCAGGCGAACACAAAACGACGATATATTTGAATCTTGATCGTTCCCGCCGGCGAGTGCTCGGCCACAAGGTGTTTGACAGATACGTCCACAAGTTCGGTGCCAGATTTTTATTACATAACAGGGGAAATAAATCTCAGTCGTCGATGGGATAGGCTCCTGCGGCGTGGCCGACGCGACGTTGTCGTCCGTCTTGCCGGTGAAGGCCGCCGGGTTGGAGGAAGTCGAAGCAGAGTTCGGCGTGGGAGCGTTCGGCGCAGGCACGTTCGACGCAGAGGAAGGGGAAGCCGTGATCATGTCCTGCAGGATGGCCTGACGTTACGTCATGTACCAGGCCTTGACCAGCGAGCTCATCTTCGACGTGTCCTCGCCGCCCATGAGAAACTTGAGGTCCGTGTTGCGCTTCTATCTGGGTTGGACGAAATTCTTGGGCGGCATGACAGACGGGGAGCTCGGCGGAGTGGCGGGAGTGGGGAATGGGGAAGAAAGGCGGGAGGAGGGAAGAAAAGGGCGGGACGACGATGCTACTGGAAGTGGTCGTCGTTGCTATAAATGAAGGGTCACAATGCTACCCGACCAACTAATGCGTTTTGAGATTTTGCTACAGGGCGATGCTACAATAGTAGTAATCTTTTGCTATTTATGGTCTATGTTTTTGCTACAATAGCACAAAGTATTTGCTACGATGTTTTCGATGAAAGTCCTCAACAAGGTTTTGCTACGGCAACCACCGGTGACATCTCCGACGAGGTCTCTTTTTTTACTATGTTAGCACATGTTTTTTGCTACCACCGTTTTGCAGTTTTGCTACAATAGCATAACGTTTTTGCTACACGGTCTCCGGTGAGGTCTACCGGTAAAAGCCTCCGGCGAAGTCGGATATGCTATGTTAGCATCAACTTTTTTGCTACACGGTTGCTGGCGAAGTCTTCGGCGAAATCTCCGGCGAGGTCTAGTCTGTTTTTATTTTCTGGACTGAACCATTTTTTGCTAAATATAGCAAAAGCGAGACATTTTATAGAAAATCGAGATAATTTATAGAAGAAGCAAAAATCTAGATAAAAAGAGAGAACACGTGTCACGCAGGAACCCAGGGATCGAGGGAAGTTATCCCCGGAGGACGCGAGGCGCGCCCAAACACTATTCATGGCAGAACGAGGTAACTCCCCTTTGCGCATCCCTCTCCTTGATCTCAAGCAAGATGCTGCCAAAGGTGCCAAGATAATCAGCATGGATGCTATTAACAACTTCTAAGCAATCCGATGCCACCAGGACGAAACCGATTCATAAGATCATCCGCCACATCTAGAGCTTCACGACATGCTAGAGCCTCAACATTGCCTGGGTGTGTGATCGAACCACAGCTCCAACTTTCGGAGACAACCACTGCATCCACGTTAACTTGCTCAATCGGTGGGAGCAACGCACGCACGCACCACGCACGGACGCACGCACGCACGGTAGGAATCGATTCACAAAGGAAATAGTCGCCATATGACTCTGGAAGATGTCCTCATGCACCAACTTACATTTCGCATGCCAGATCACCAAAGGGTCACGAACATTCGACAACGTTGTCCCAGGTATCTTTGACGGCACTACCACCTTCCATAACTAAATTGACTAAGAGCATCTCCACTCAGGTATCTAAAGCCCCCCTAAAGGGATTTGGGGGTGTCGGCACTCAAAATCACGCGCAATCGATTCTCTTAAAAAAAAATCGTGTCGGTACGGCCTGTTTTGTTATCCTGCGCTCTCAGGCAGAACCCAACCAACGGGGAGGCAAGCGGGAGCACCAGATGGAGCTGAAAACGACGCGGGCCAGCCATGTCGCCGACACACCCATTCTACATCCCCCCGACCACCACCCCAGCAGCTTGCTACCGCTACCACCCCTCGCCACCATCGGCCGGTCAGACCGCTAGAACCACCCTCGCAGCCTCCGAAAATACTCCCCACGCCCTCCCTAGCCGCCTCCTCGCCAGTGTCACCGCCGTCGTTCCGCCTCCTGGTAGCTCCAAGCCTTCCACACAACCACCCTACCCACTAGGTGTTCAGCGGTCTACCAAAGACATGGATTCGGATGAGGAAAAGATGTTGGCCACTCTGATGGACGACGAAGTCACCATTGTTGCTGGCGCCCGAGACACCATCGGTGAGGACGATCATCTCATGATAGTATCTTCCCTCCCTGGCGCACTTTACCTTTAATCACTAGATTAAAGAGCCAGGGTCCTATTTTTGTTCTCCATGACTTCAAAGCTACTTCTCTTTATCAATTCTGGACAGTTCTATAGAGAGAAATGGTGGGCAACGCCGAGGAGAAACCGTCTGCTGGGGGTTCAAAGCCTGTGTGGCGCAAGAGCAAGCCAAGGCAGATGATGGAAGGCTACTATATACTCTACGCTGACTACTTCGCCGACGAACCATTGCATGCCGACGTCACATTTCGACGCCGTTTTAGAATGAGCCGAAAGCTTTTTCTGAAGATCGTCGAGCAATTGAGAGAGTTCGGCGACTACTCCAAACTAAAGCGAGATACCTTTGGCACGCTTGGTTTGTCCATAATCTAAAAATACACAGTTACTCTCTAAATGCTTGCATATGGAATTCCTAGAGACACACATGAGCCAACTCGTTTGTTTATTTGTTTGTCTTTATTTCCTATATTACACTTTTTGAATTGTTTTTTAATTTTATGAACTTGCAATAAATTTGTATGTTAAATTATTTATTTGCTATATTGAACTTGTAAAATTATTTGTTTGATTTGATAATAAATTTGTTTTATTTTTTTGTATGGGGGCTGGCTTCTCAATTCACAACGTATCCGGTGACCCCAATACGGCCTACAATCAGGCCGCGCTAGACACTGTATTGGACAAAGAGTGGAGATGCTTTAAAGGGGTCAAAGTAGGGAAGCGCCCGGTAGAATCAGGCGTGGCACAGCCGGCACTGCGTCCCAACGAGATCGCTCCCCGTTTGGATCAGCCTGCATACGGCCGTCTGATCAGGCAGCATAATTTTTGAAAGAACAGAAAGAATGTAGAGCCCAAAAAAGTCAGGAATCCACATCTCTAGGGTGACAAGTGGGCGGGTTGTCCTTTTTCACTAATCCTTTTAACTAATTTTGCTAGCTCCCGTGACCCTCTTTTGCCTATATTTTGCTTTTACGGGCCGTTATGTTATGCGGGGTGCCGCTTGCCACACTACACATCTCTACATTCTTTGGGAGTTGATGGAAACTTAATGCGCGATCAGACATACAATTTGCACCTTGAACATGTGGATTGGTAGTTATCGGGATCATATGAATACAACCAAATCTCCTCCCTTTGTTATCAGCAAGTCTTCAGTCGTTTGCACTGACCACCTTTTTTTTTTTTGTACTACTAGTATAAAGTAATCTAATCTCTCTCATTTTGAATTATTTTGGCAATGTTCTTACTTTAGTGAATTTATGACAGCTTGATGAATTTATCCTGACCAAATAAATCCTAAAATGCAGCAATAAAACTCCAGCTCCACGAGTGTGGGGTCAAGATGCCTATATACAAAGGACCAACCCATAAATATCTGTAAAGTATAGGGGCTTTACAGAAAAGCTATAGCGTCGGCACATAGATCCGCCACTGAGCTCCGCTATCTTGATTGGTGCATTTTGGTTTGCATACAAACCAAACACACACACGGCGAATTCATGAAACCGGTACCTGGATGATTCATCAGTCAACAAGATAAGTTCAGTTCTAGTACCCAATTTCGATGTAACCAAATTTTAAATGCACTGAATTAACTAGTTGTCTCTTTTCGGAGCTTCTTGTATTCATAAATAATAAAAATAGTACTCCCTCCGTTCGGAAATAACTGTCGCGACGGTAATTATGCAAAAATCACCCCCGCTATTTCTGCCTCATGCTCCTCCGTCCACGACCCAGTGCCGTCCCCGACCCTGTCTCATCCTCCCCATCCCCGACCGCTTCTCCTCCAATCTGCCCTGCCCGACTGCTTATCCTCGTCACCGCCGTCCATGCCCCCTATCTCGTTGCCGCCGTCCATGCCCCCTATCTCCTCGCTGCCGTCCCATACCAAGTGCTAGCTTAGAGAACTGCCATCCTCGTCCCATGATTCCCTCGAAAAAGGTCGATTTTTTTCAACGGGAGGAGAAATTCCGGCCAGATCCAGTGGCCTTAACGATGGATCCGGTGACACGGCTTCCCCTCCTGAATTCCCCGTGGAACTTGCTTGCCCGTGTTGCCAGGGGCAGCAGCTGTACGCGGGCGAGGATGTGGTAGCCACCAAGAAACGACGGCGGAGACACGACCGGCGGAGGGACGTCGCCTGCTACGTGTAGCTCCAGGTATCTTCTGAATTTCTGATACTATTTCTGATGGTATAGACCGACGGAGGATGTTTTCTGAATTTAGATTTTTTTTTCAGTTACATCAAAGACAGCTTGCTCTCGATATGTTTGGATGCTTTCCATGGGACGCCATCTACTCCATTGTTGTTCACAGTACAAGGTACTACTAGCAGGTCACAGTTTCAATCAATAAAAAAGGGAACACACTGACACGCCATTGATGTTCCTTGCCCGTACATCACTAGACAAGATCTATCTTGAGTATTTTCCTTAGAGTTTGGATGGATATAATCATGTCACATCCACACACACAACACACACAATAAGGTCTACTGATTGGTTTGATCCTTGTAGGAATCCCATTCTCAATCGTTCTTGCTCTTGTACTGCTAGTACTTCTTGTACTGCTAGTGTAAAATTGTTCTTGCTCTTATACCGCTAGTACTTCTTGTACTGCTAGTGTAAAATTGTTCTTGATTCTGTACTAATTCACCTAGTTCTTGCTGGAGTAGTATTGTTCATGTATCCCTGCTACTACTGGAGTATCGCTTCTCCTATAAGGGCTTGGGTTTGTGCAACTAGCTGAGCGTCACAAGATAGACAATTAGGCAGTGTTCCTTCTCTTTGCAATCCTTCTTTATTCATGTGGGTGTGTTTGTAGCCATTGCCTCCTTCTTCTTTCATAGTCTGTATCATAACGTCCTGGAGTGTCAAAAAGCTTCGAGCTAGCTTGTTGACGTCGTAGTTCTCGTATTCTTGCTCCACAGCTACAATCAGCTCCTTGATGTTTTGAGGTGCTCTGTCATGGGTGAGGGTCTGAATAGACCTAAAGAAGCACAAGTCTAACACGTTCATATCTGGGCTATTCGGAGGTTGCTGGATCAGCTGAATGTCCAGGTCAGTCTGTTCTACGGCATGTCGAAAAGCCTCGTCATCAGCCAAAACATGGGGTTTAGCATTATCTTGTTGAATAAAAATGGTTCTTCCTTGATCTTCATCGGGCCACACTTCCTGGATAGCAGGAATCACTTTCTCGCACAAATATTCTCTCATGACATCTCGGGTAACTATCATTGATTTCAGTTCGAGAGTCCCCCTTTCTCTGTATTTACTCTTTCTAACAGCCGGGATCTCTTTGACAAAAGCCCACGTGCCAATCTTGCCATTGAATGTGACAACCCCATCTTCACCATACCTTGGTTTGGCCACAGCCGTGAGAAACATCACCTTCCCAATGCTATCCTTATGTTGCACGGCGCGCAAGGGGTCAGCTTCTTCTTTGTGTAGATAGTAGGTGTTCTTCTTGCATGTCATGTTAAACCATTTCTCGTCGATGTGGACCATGTTGTCCATTTCCTTAAAGATAGGCAAGGGAGATGTCAACCGGTTCTCATCGAGCATAGAGATGCAGAATTTCAATCTCTCAAGCTTGTTAGCTGGCTTCAGAAAAGGCTTCAAGCTGCTAGTGTGGCGCCTCAGCTCACCCCACTTGAACCTCGAGTGTAAGGTTGAGCAGCATACACCCAATGACCTTGCTAGACCTCGAAGCGTCCTCCTTCTGTTCAGCTGGATTGTCATTATCCTCGACAGGCCCAGATCTTTTCTTTTTCGACCACTTCTACCTTTTTTTTTGTTTGAAACGTCAACTTCTTTAACTTTTTTACCTTCTGCAAGCTGTTTTCGTGCGTCTTCCCATATTCTTTCAACTGTTCGTAGACTTGTATCCAATAGGCTTGCAACGAGCACCTTGTCCTCTGTTTGAATCACGCCATCTCTACTCTTGATTAGTATCAAAGCAAAATAAGCACCAAATCTTTGCTCATCTGTCAGGTTTACTGCAGTTCTTATTGAATGATCAGCACCTGCAAAAAGGAGAAAAAGAAAATTTAGGAACATCCTTGCTCTTGTAAATTAAAATTGCAGTAAATGAAAGTTGTGAAGATCCTTAACGTTTGTTCCTGTATAATTATTTGTTTTGTGAAGATTGCTTCGTCCACCTGATTGCCTCCCTTCCGTATCATAATTATTTCTTTTATTTGCAAGAATATGTATCATGCAAGTTGTACTAGATCATGCAAGTAGTAGTAGATCATTCAAGTAGTTATTACCTGCTTCTTCCTCATGCATAGCTTCTTGATGAATTGCTTCCTCCTCATGCATAGCTTCTTGATGAATTGCTTCCTCTTCTTGCATAGCTTCTTGATGATTTTCCTCCTCGTGCATAGCTTCTCGATGATTTTCCTCCTCATGCATAGCTTGATGATTTTCCTCCTCATGCATAGCTTCTTGATGATTTTCATATGGTTGTTGTCCTGAATAAATGCTTTAAATGACTAACTAAAATAGTGTAGGTTCTTGTTTATGTTAAGAGAACTCTGTAGTATTGCTAGTAAGTTAATGTGGAATCTGGATTATTAGTAACAGTAGGAGTATTATGAAAGTTATTTTGGAACTTTTGGTACTTTTACTAAACCGTAGCTAGCTACTATTTTCATTTTCAGTGTCTAAGGAACAACAAGAATAAAAACAATTTCTTCAAGTTTTTCCATAATTGTACCTGCATTTTGATCAACTTCTGGTACTTCTTGTATGATGATGTCTTTGTCTTGTTCTTCAGGAGTACCTTCTTGTTGAGCTGGAGTATAATTTAGCTCCCCAAGTACCATGCCGTCGATGTGCTGATGATGGTTTCCGGACAGTTGCACTACTGATGATGGGAGCCGGCGAAGGTTACTTCTAATTGTCTGATGGGAGCTGCAGAGGCCAGTGGTCTCCGGGGCCAGTTGCACTACTGATGATGGGAGCCGATGAAGTTTACTTCTGCTTGTCTGATGGGTGCTGCAGAGGCTGGTGGTCTCCGGGGCGGCGCCGGAGGACTGGGACACGAGCGGCGCCAGCGGAGAGCGCACCAGACCAGCCCGACGTGGAGAGAGCGCTGGTAGCGCACGCACCTGACCAACTCGACACGGAGAAGCTGCTGGCAGGACGCGCACCTTACCAGCCCGACATGGAGAGGCTGCCGGCGGAGCGCGCACCTTACCAGCCCGACGAGGAGAGGGCGCTAGCAGAGCGCGCACCTTACCAGCCCGACGAGGAGAGGGTGTCGGCAGAGCGTGCACCTTATTAGCAGCCCAGTGTGGAGAAGCTGCCGGCAAAGCACACACCTGACCAACCTGACGAGGAGAGGGCGCCGGCATAGTGCGCACCTGACCGGCCCGACGGCGGGAGGGCGCTGGCAGAGCCTCACGCACAGAGGCCGACATGGCTTCAGCACGAAGATGGATGTGCTCGCGTGCTTGCAGGAGCTGACGGGGATGCTGCTGGTGATGGCTCTGCGTGCGTGCGTGCTTGCATGGAGATGGCTGTGGGTGCATGCTTGCCGGAGCTGCCGGAGGCGATGGCTGTGGGTGCGTGCTTGCCGGAGCTACCGGGTATGCTGCAGGTGATGGTTGTGCGTACGTGCGTGCTTGCAGGGAGCCGGAGATGGTGGTGCTGACCATGAGGCAAAGATCGATCGGAACTACTAGACCTGGGATGTGATCGATTGGAGCTGCCAGACCTGGGATCGATCGGGAGCAGCCAGACCTCGGATCGATCGGGAGCTGCCGGACCTGGGATCGATCGGAGCTTCCGGATCTAGAGATTGATTGATCAGTTCAAATTTGAATTGTGGAGTGCGCTGTGTTTCTTTTAATTCTATGGGGTTTTATGTAAAATGGACTTAGTTAAAACATATTCTCCCCTGCGACAGTTATTTCTGAACAGAGGGAGTACAAATGACTAGGGCTGCATTATTTGGTACGAAGCTGGATGATTTACCTGGATACTTTGCTTGCCAAATAAACTGTTGAGGGCTGATAAGTGATAACCAATTAGTCGCCCATCGGATAATGTCAAAAACTGAAGGTATGTTCCACACTCAAATATCCATGAGTGGTTTTTTTTATCAGACTGACAACACAGCACATTCGTGTCTTTTCTCGTGTCATGAGTGTCCCAATTTTGTTGTATCTACCAAATTTTGTCATAGTAGATGAATTGCACTGCTTCACCAGTCTGCAAAGTGGAAGTGCAATATCAAGACCAAGATATGCACATAAATGAGTATGCACATCAGGGTTCATGTGAAGGCAGAATACAATCATCAGGGTTACTAAAATTATTAGTAATTGCAGTTTATCTCTGTAACAGGTGAGTACCCAGGTTTTAGTTCAACATAACTTTGAACACTAAGATGTGATCTAGAGCAGCAAGCACATTAGACTGTCAACAGCTGCAAACATACCTCAAGGGCACAAGCCCACCATGTGCAATTTTCTCATAATAGATGATGAATCATGTTCGGTTGGAACCCGGATTCTGAATATATGTCCCCTGTAAGAAAATCAAGTCGCCATTAAACTAATTATCTAAAGCCTACAATGATGGATTCAATAGCATATGCATATAATTGGCAAATGGGATTATTGTTTGACAGCCCAAAAAGTAATAACTTTCATGAGACACAAAGCAGAAGCATCATCAGAATGAGGATTTCTGGAACCAAGGGTAACTGTACCAGATACTGCAACTTACCAAATAGAAGGATGAGATGATGCAGAGCAAGGAATCGACCTGGCCATTCACCTCACCAATAATCCCTGCATGAGCAAAATCCATCTTTGAAATGATGGAACCTATTAGCATCTCTGAGTATGATTTCCCGGGAAGTTATCTTTGCAATCAGCTTCATTGCAGCATGGCAGTCACCACACACTCTAAGGTTCTTCATGACACGAATGGGCATTCCTTCTGGGACTTTCAAAAGTCCATATGCTACAGCCTGCCTCTCACTATGATATCGCAAGCTATGAACTTTTTGCTCCTCGTCTATATCATGCAGCACAAAGCTTCCGTCAGCTGAGTAACCAGATTCCATCAATAGACCATCTAGCTTCTCCAACATCTTAAGGATTATAGCATGCTCTGGGTGTGTTAATATATCACCAGATGTGAAGAGATGCACCTGCTTGTCGTGCTCTATCCAACTACAGCCTGGTGACCTGTTTAAATTCCTTGAGCTAATGAACTTCCGCATCTTGGAAGCATCTTCCCACCTCCCAGTGGATGTATAAATGTGAGAGAGCAAAACATATGGTCCAGCACTATCAGGTTCTAGCTCTAACAGCTTCCTAGCAGCAAGCTCGGCAATCTCAGCATTCTTGTGCATCCTACAGGCACCCATCAGAGCTCCCCAGATGATAGCATCCGGTTCATCTGGCATGTTCTTAATCAAATCCAATGCTTCATCTACAAGTCCAGCTCGACCAAGCAAATCAACCATGCAAGAATAATGCTCGGCTCCTGGTCGGATGGCAGAACTCGTACACATAGAATTAAAAATTTCCCTACCCTCTTCAACTTTCCCGGTATAGCTACAAGCAGTCAAGACCCCTATATAAGTAATTGAATCAGGTGCCATTCCTGCAGATCGCATGTCATTAAATATGCTGAGTGCTTCCTCCCCCAGCCCATGTTGAGCATAACCAGTGATCATCGAGTTCCACATCACAACATCTTTGGGCTCAAAAATACTGAAGACCCTCTTAGCCCTGTCCAAATTTCCACATTTGATGTACATTGTGATTAATGCTGACACGGCAAAGACGTCGATGTCAAAGAAGCATCTCAGCATTGCAGCATGCAGCTCTCTTCCAGAATTGAGAATAGCTAGTGCCGAACACACAGTAAGGATGCTAATGGCTGATGGGTAGTTTGGACGGATACCTCGCCAGGACATCTCACGGAAGGTAGAAAGTGCCTCCAACAAGAACTCGTTCTGCTCATACGCTTTAATCATTGCACTCCATGTACCATCATCCCTCTCTTTCATTTTCCCAAACAGTGTCTTGGCAGCATCCACCTTCCCGCGCTGGCCAAACCCAACCATCATCGCATTGCAAGCAGCCACTGGGTGCTCTGGCATTGCATTAAACAGATCCTCCGCATCCTCGACATGGCCAGCCTGTATGTACCCGACCAACATTGCAGTCCATGACACCTCATTGCGATCAGGCATCACCTCAAAAAGCTTTCTTGCAAGGTTAACCTTCCCGTTTTGAGCATATCCAGATATCATAGCAGTCCATGATACAACATTCCTCTTCGGCATTTCATCAAATAGAACGCGTGCCTCAGCAGTTCGGCCAGCACGGCAGTACCCACAGAGCATGGCTGTCCGTGCGACAACATCCTTGTCAGGCATTTCCTCGAACAGCTTGCAGGCCTCGTCTATGCGGCCGGCGTCAAGAAAGCCACCAAGCATAACGGTGTAGGAGACATGGTTGCGCTCGGGCATCTGGTGGAACAGTCGGATGGCGTCGGCCAGGAAACCGTGGCGCACGTACCCACGCAGGAGGGATGTGAAGGAGACGACTGAAGGGGGTACGGGGATGGAGGCGAGCGCGGCCGCGGCATCAGGGAGGGTGTGACGGCGGAGGGAGAATCCGGAGATGAGCGCATTGAAGGAGCCGAGGTCGCGGGAGGGCATGCGGTGGAAGAGGCCGAGGGCGGTGTCAGGGAGGTGGTTACGGAAGTAGCCGGCGATGAGGGCGTTGTAGGAGGCGGTGGTGCGGAGGGGCATGGCTTCGAAGGCCGCGCGGGCGCCCTCCATGTTCCCCGCGCGCGCTAGCGAGGCGATGCGCGCGTTCGCGGCCACCACCGCCGGCGCCGAACTCGACGGCAGGAAGCGGACAGACGGGAGGCGCATGGCGAGCGGATGGGGGCGTAAGCGTACCTTACAGGTAAGCAGGGAGGGTAATCGGCGGCAGTGGACAGCCGGAGGAGGGGCACTCGGAAGGGTCGAGGATAGGGAGCCGGGGAGGATGCAGCAAGCTAAGGCGGGCGTACGAGGACCAAGCGGCGGCGGCAGGGAGATTTCAGTAGATCGACCGAGCGAAGGGACCCGGGAGTGCTGTATGGCGCGGCCTGGTTTCGTTCGGCTCGAACTAACTTCGATTTTCTTCCTCCGCTATAACCACACGATACAAGTTGGAGATCACCGTTGGCTTGATTTGTGTTTCTTTTATGTGGTTTTCGCCGTAGAACCACAACTTTCTCAGACAAACTCGAAATAAGATAAAACTAATTTTATTAGAAAGATATCGACAAGTAGTATCCAACAAAGGAGGAAATATTAACAACCTGCAAAGGAGAAAATACCAAGTAGAGAGGCTTTCTGGTCAAATGACAATGTTATGGCTAGAATCAAGACATAGTTTATGATAATGTGTCCATATTATGCTTGTATGTGCATCATGGGATGGCGAACAATGTTGCAAAAGAAAGTTTTCCTTTTCGTCGCACCAAAATGATATTTTTCATTTCTGGAGCCAGAAAAACGAAGGGATTTGTGAAGCAACCACCAAATGGCTAATTCAAAATGCTACCACCCAGTTTTCAAAAATACTAGACTACCTTACATGGAAAATGTTCCAATAGGGATCTCAAACCTTTCTGTCCACCCCTGGAAAAAAAGACAAATTCCTGCCAAATCGGTAGGAAGTTGCTCAGATATGAACTACAGGTTCACGATCTAATGCTCATGATTTTTTGCAAAAATAATTTTTAGATTCATAATATAACGTTTCTTCAAAGATACAATGCAAGTTTAGTGAGGCTCAGCTCTGATCTAAGAATCTTCATGCCCGCCGTTCGAGAAAGTTTGACGATAGTTTGAAACGGGCATAAAAAATTCAAAAACGATCCAAACAATGCAAAATATTCAAGTGGTGTCATATTATGTGACCTAGTTGGTAGGAAAAATATCAAACTTGGTATATTGATTTTGTCTCAAAAAACCTTCACAAAATGACCTATCTCATTTGAGCTTTTATGGCTTTCGGGTCAAATGACAATGTTATGGATAGAATCAAGAAATATTTTGTGATAATGTGTCCATATTGTGCATGTGCATCATGGGATGAGGATCATTTTCCATTTTCCGAACGCAAAAAAGGGTTTGTGAAGCAACCACCAAATGGCCAATTCAAAATGCTATCAACCCATTTTTTTAAAATACTAGACCACCTTACATGGACAATATTCCAACATGGGATCTCAAACCTTTCTGGCCACCCCTGGTGAAAAAGACAAATTTCTGCCGAATCGGCAGAAAGTTGGTCAGATATGAACTACAGGTATATGATCTAATGCTCATGATTTTTTGTAAAAATAATTTTTAGGTTCACAATATGATGTTTCTTCAGAGAACCAATGCAAGTTTAGCGAGGCTTGTCGTGACTAGTCCATCAATAAAAACAGATCCTAAATCGGTCAAACAGTTTGATCTACAATTTTTTAAAAATCTTTGGTTTGTTTTAGTTTAGTGTGTTCACACTCTATGTATGGAGCTGCGCAAATGGTAGAGATGAGTCCTCAGAATTTAAGGACATCTCCACCGGCCCGATCTAAACGATTTGCGCGTGTCCAAAACTGTCCGCGCGGACGCTCGGGGCGTGTGCGACGCCCCAACGGGCCGATCCATCCAGCGAAACGTGTCCGATCCGATCCATCCATGCATCTAATCTAGGGCTCGGTTGCGTCGGCCCGAACAGCATGGACAGCGCGGGGTGTCCTCCCAATAATTCGTATGGGCCCTCCCGCCAGTGGCACAACAGACGCTCTCCTCCCCAAACCCTCGCGCACTCCATATCCCTCGGTCTCGAGCAGGCGTAGTCTTTGCCGCCGCCACCGCTCACTGCCACCGGCGCCCCCTTGATATCGAGCGCCACCGCAGGCCACGCGTGTTGCCGGAGTTGTCCGGCCACACCACAGGCAATGTCGTGGTGGTGGCACGGCAGATGCCATGGGTAGGCTAAAGTATGGGGACAATGGATGCTAGAGGGATCCGGGGAGGGAAGATTGTAGGGGTTCATAGCATGGAAAACAAAAAAATTCTACCGCATGCAAACAAACAAGCCAAGATCTATCTACTATATTGTAGCAACGAGTCGATAGAGGAACTCACCCTCGAAGATTCCAAAGCGGTTAACGAGAGCAGATTCTCGTGGGTGATGTAGTCGTACACTTCCGATCTCAAGATCGCGTAGACGATCCTTCCGGCGCTGCGTTCCGGCAGCGCTTCCGCATTCGGTCACACGTTCGGTACTCGATGAAGACCTTCCTCTCCCTTGTTCCAGCAGGCAACGAAGGTTGTAGCACCCTCCTCGCGATTCCGGCAGCACGGCGACGTGGTACCGGAAGTAGAGGGGAGATCTCGCAGGGCTTCGCCTTAAGCCGGAGCGAGTATGGTGGACTAAGAGAGAGGCCTTGGCGATCTAGGGTTTAGAGTCACCAAGGTGAGATGGCTAGGCCGGCAGCTAGGGAAAGGGGAGGGCCCCAACTCGGCGGCTAGGCAAACCCTAGGGGCGGCGGCGACTTGGGAGGAGGCCGGCGGCTTGGGGCTAGGGTTTGAGGTGAGTTGGGTGTAGGGAAGAGGGGCACCCTTGCCCCTCCTTTTATAGGTGGGAGGGAGGAGCGGTTGGGAGGAGGGAGTCCTCCTCCAACTCCTCCTCCTTGGTCGGCGGGTGGAGGGAGTAGGACTTCCTCCCCAAGTAGGTTTCCTACTCTCCCTCCACCAAGCAAACTTGCCGTTTGACTTTTTAAATTGGCGTTTGACTTTTCAAACTAGGATTTGATTTATCCCTATTTTTCTCAGCGATGACACCTAGTACATGATGCAACCATTCCAACTTGTTATGACACATTCATGTACCCTTCCCCTCCAGAGTGCCGGACCTTCCGGAACCTTCTAGAACATTCCCGATGAAAACACCGGAACCATTCTCCAACCCCGAAACAGGACTTTCCTTATATGAATCTTATTCTCCAGACCATTCCGGATCTCCTCGTGATATCACGGATCCCATCCGAGACTCCGAACAACATTCGGTCTCTTACTCATCATTCCATAACTACTCAACAACATCGAATCCTTAAGTGTGTCTCCCTACGGTTCGTGAATTATGCGGACATGACCGAGACACTTCTCCGATCAATAACCAATAGAGGAATCTGGAAATTCATATGGCTCCCACATATTTCTACGATTACTTTGCGATCGAATGAACCACTTACATACGATACCAATTTCCCTTTGTCTCACGATAGTTTACTTATCCGAGGTTTTGATCGTCGGTATCTCTGCATACCTAGTTCAACCTCATTACCGATAAGTACTCTTTTATCATTCCCGTGGTATGTGATCCCTTGTGAGCCAGTCACATGCTTGCAAGATAATTGGATGACATTCCACCGAGAGGACCCAGGGTATATCTATCCGTCATATGGATGGACAAATCCCACTCTTGATCCATGAGCCTCAACACATACTTTCCAAACACTCAATGCCACCTTTATAGCCACCCAGTTACGGTGTGGTGTTTGATGTCATCAAAGCATCCTTCCGGAGATGGTGATTAACATGATCTCATGGTCGAAGGAATTAGGTTACTATGTATCAGAAAGCTTATAGCAAATGAACTATATTAAATGACTTGATCTTCATGCTACGCTTAACTATAGGAGTATGTCCATCACATCATTCTCCTAATGATATGACCCTGTTGTTAATAACATCTCTATGTTCATGATCAGGAAACCATGATCATATATTAACCAACAAGCTAGTTTAACAAGAGGCTTTACTAGGGACTCTTTTATGTTTACAAATCACACAAGTATTAATGTTTCCTTTTAATACAATTATAGCATGGTATGTAAACATTTATCATAAGTATGAAGATATGATAATAACCTACTTTATTATTGCCTATTGGGCATATCTCCAACAGTCTCCCACTTGCACTAGAGTCAATAATCTAGTTTCAAACCTTTGTGTGTTCAACACCTATGGTTTTCCGGTGTTGTATGTACACGATTGCTAGTGGTCAACTGATCTCCGGATCTGACACTTCCAGGTCCGTGTGTAATTGCATGTCTTTGCGTCTCTACGCATCACTCATTCTCTAATGAGATGGCTTTGTATAAATTTGGTCCTTTGGTGAGACCTTTAGTTCTTTGGGGTTAAAACATGTTGATAATATTGTCGTACAATATATCTTCATAGTATTATTCCTCCGTGAACTACACCTAGTTTGATAACAAACTACTTGACACAAATGCCCTCTTTAGCTGCTATAATAGCAGTCATATACTTAGCCTTTTGTTGTAGTATCTGTCACAATGTCTTAACTTTGGAACTCATCCAAATCCATTATGGAGCTTACTTATAAAGGGGTCCCTTGGTTTCTCCTAGGGCTGACATGGCAAGCATATTCTTGGAATATGCTTGTCCCAAAGTGGTAACTCAGCGGACTCCTTTCCATGTCCCCCTTCTATCGGCGGCAAAGACCCAGAGGCCCTCAAATGTGTGCCTCGGGATTCCTCACTGTCACCTCCGTGACACTTGTCTGCCCCTCTGCAGCTCTGCTCTTTGTCCTTAGTGCTTGGCTCTGTGTAGATTCCTCCTAGCCAGCAACTAGGGTTTGACTATGGGCTCCTTCTCCTTCTCCTGCAAGTTTCCCATTACTCGGCCTCATCTCGCATAACTCGGCTCGGCCTTCACCTGCATACAAGTCAATCAACCTTATTCGGCCGACTTAGCTCACGCGTCGGCCGAGTAATGTGTTAATCACTCTATATTTGCCAAGCCTCAGTTTACGTCGACCGTATCTTGCATGATTCGGCTGACTCAGCTTATAGTTCGGCTTAAGGTAAGGGAGACTCCTCCCTTCTTTCCCCTATCTTGACCCTACCCGGGGTCACTCCCCCAACATTAGTCCCCGAAGCTGGTGCGGTCCTACCGGAAACCTCGGCCGGGCCACATCAGTTTCCAGACATTTATTCTTTCTTACTTTCTGTCCGAGGTATTTCTTAGCCGACGTTCCTTTTCTATTATCCTCTTCCTCATTTCTACATTTTCCCGCTATGAACTACGTTCCGAGTTATTTTCTCTTGTTCGGGGTATTTGCTTGGCTTCCTGAGTAAGCCTCGTCCTACGTGTACCAATCATCATTGTTCCCTAGTTTTTTGTTCCTCTACAGTGTTTACTGACATGCTACAGTGATTACTACGCCCTTCGCGTCGGCGTAGTGACGCCTCGATTACCGCAACGGTCAGATGGCCCGATCTCCTCCCGCGCCATGTGACCCTTGCTGTGGCTCCACTCTCTGTGTGCGGTTATGCGATACACACGATTATGCGGTTAGCGTGGCACAGCCACGATCCCACTATGGCTTACCCTATGCGGTTATAAAGAGGGGAGTGGGGGTAGACCGATTAACTTTTCCCCTTCCTACTTGACGAGGTTTAATCTCGTCAATGCCCATTGTTATGGACTTGGGTTTTGGAGAAGATGGGGATGCTGGAGATCGTGGCACGGTTAACAGACAAGAAACCAGGGGACACGAGATTTACCCAGGTTCAGGCCCCCGGAGGGAAAACCCTACTCCTGCTTGTCTGCTCTTGATTATGGCGGAACCGAAGGTTACAGGGTGCGCAGATTCGATCTGGCGTGGAGGTGTATGCGAAAGTATGAGTCGAGAGATCTAGGACGTGCCCTCCTGGCCTTTATATAGACTTAGGCAGGTCCCGGGCATAGTCCTAGTCGGTTACAGGTTCTAGGGTTTTACCCCTTTGAATTTCCTATCTATGCTAGTCTTGCTCTCCAAGGATCCGAAGGCGTCATGGGCCTTGGCCACCCGAAAATCTTCATGGGCCAGCGTATATCTGCTGTGGGCCTTCCTTGGGCTAGACCAGGTATGCTGAAGTCACGTACCCGTAGGGTATAACCATGTCAGTAGCCCCCGAGTGATCAGTCGAATCGTAGATTCGGCTGAGGACTCTTCCATCTTTCGGGTGCAACTATGTATTAATAGTATATGTGCGTAGGGATTGTTGACGCGTGTGCCTGACTCACCCGACGGATCAGGGTCAGTTAACTGTCTTTAGGACGAAACAACACGATCTTCTTCAAGTTCGAGTCCCTCAACTCGGACCTGGAACATATGCTGGCGTAATTCGACTCAGGCCACGGAGGACTTACAGGAGTGGAATTCCAGTGATTTTAATTAACGTACCCAACGCGTCCGTCGGGATTTTTCATCACGCCTGTTGACATGGATTTGTACTAGCAGAGCGCAGTCATGTACGTTGCCAGGCCATCAGATGATATCTGCAGGTCTTATCTTTGCGTCGCAGACGCAGCATCCGAACATTTGTCACCGCGAAGGTGTTTCGGGTGGCCAAGGAGATTGTCGCTCACTCAGCGTTTGTTGGGGCAGAGATGCCAAAAAAGTTTTTGCGTGCTGATCCGAAAGATCACAGTCGAAGAATTCATAGGGTGCGCGACCAGCGCTCCCTATGGGAGTAGCCCCCGAGTGTCTGTTCGAGTCGTAGACTCGAGCAGAGACTTTAGTTCTAGCATTGTTCGGTTGTTAAGTCCGTAGGACTCAAAAAAATTCGGATGCTTAAATCCATCCTCCCTATGGGAGTAGCCCCCGAGTCCGTAGTGGAGTCGTAGACTCGACGTAGGACTCGAAGGAATACTTTGTCGTTATTCATCTTCCGGGTGCGCGGCCAGCGCTCCTGATAGGAGTAGCCCCCGAGTATTTAGTCGAATCAAAGATTCGAGTGAGTACTCTTAGCTGTGGAGCCGAAGAATTGTAGTTGGTGCTAGTATAGCTTTTCTTGACATCAGTGCTGACGATCGATGACCTCAAGCGTCTTCTATGCCAGAGATGACTTGACTGGACGAACGTGGGTCCCACTTGCTGACTTTGAATTGACCGGTCACGCGCGGCGTGGAGATAATTACGGCGTCTCCTCGATTTCTGTGCGTAGTGGACGGCGTGGTAACGACAGTTCGTTGTGATGTTGACACGTGTACGGTCAGATCTGCTGTTGGCGTTAGGTCTTCTGGATGGACAGCCGACGTTCGTCGTCTTTGCTGTTATAATCATTGGGGGAAACCGTAGTTTGTTTTCACCGCACCAGTTCTTGTATTCACTGCTTCCTTGTGCTCGAGCGATTCTTGCTTCGTGCTGGGATTTCCTTCCACATTTCTGTCGTTCTTTCTACGTTTTCACCGCCGACGCCGCCATAGCGCAATGGGGAAACCAAAGAAATCTTCATCTGCGGTTGGGACCAGCGCCGCCGGAGGAAAGAAGGGCACCGCCGCTACTCGCGTCACCGATGGTGGCTGGCGGCGATCAGAGACGCGGGAGAGCGATCTCCGCAAGCTTCGCGAGCGGGACCTGATCCCGCAAGATAGGGAGGCCGTCAAACTCCCCGCCAATGAGGTAATCCCCCGTCCCCCATCTGGGTATCAGGTTATGTTTCTCGCCTTCGTTTTGCGTGGGTTTTCTTTTCCGGTCCACAACTTCCTCCATGGACTGCTCTTCTTCTATGGGATTCAGCTTCATCATCTGTCTCCCAATTCTCTTCTCCACATTGCGTGTTTTATCACTTATTGCGAGTGCTGGCTTGGCATTGAGCCGCACTTTGGCCTCTTCCGGAAGCTCTATTCCGTGAAGAGGCAATCTGGTTCGGATGGTGTGTATCCCATTGGGGGTTTCATCATCTCCCTTAGTCCCAATCTGCTCTTCTTTTCCTTTTCCATGTCCGAATCTGTCCAGTACTGGCGGAGGCGATGGTTTTATATCCGCGACTCCGTAGTGCCCGGGCAAGATTTTGGTCTTGTTCCATTTGACCCCTCCCAAATGATTGAGCGAAAAAGGTCTTGGAAAAACCAAATCTTGGACTGTGAGGTGGCGGAGATAGAGGCCCTTTACCGTCGGGTGGAGGATCTCCAGCTGATTCCGGAGAAGGAGGTGAACGGCGTGGACATCATCCGGACTTTTCTTGAGCGTCAGGTGCAGCCTCTCCAAGCGAGGGCGCACCCGATGTTTCTATATGCTGGGCGCCGTGATCCGACGAGGGTTTCGGCTGAGAAAATGTCCGAGGGGGATCTTGACAGGGCCCTTCGCGCACTGCTGAAGTTCAAAGCCGGAGAAGAAATACCGGGGAAGTCGCTAACTCCTCCATTTTCTTCGACGTTGGCCGTACCGCAGGTGTAGATTTGTGCACGTAGTGCTTTTGGTCGGCTGTGTTTTTGTTTCCTTTGTTTGCTAACAAAGTTCCTTCTGATCTTGCAGAGCTTCAAAGTGTCGGGCATGGTACCGCCGTTGCACGAAAGGTATCCGAATGCCCCGGATAATGAAGTGGTTGATTCCGTGTCCGAGCTACCGTCGGCGCGATCTCCGGCGGAGGATGCCGACGAGTCGAGTGAGGACCATACGCGAAAACGGTCACGGAGCTCCAGCGAGTCTTCGGATGCCTCGACTCCTCCGACTCCCAGAAACCCTCTGGGCCTTGAGCGTCATAGTGACGGTCATGGAGGTTCTACTTCTCCCATTCCTGCCATTCCTGTGCGGGCTGTAGCGTCGCACCCGCCAGCGAAGCGGAAGAAGGAAGAGAAAAAGGAGGAGAAGAAGGAAGAAAAGAAGGAGGAGAAGAGAGCCCGAAGGACTTCTCCTGTCTTTGACCTGAGCTCACTGGGCTCGTAAGTTTCTTGCTGTACTATTGTCCTTTTTCCTTCATGATTGTTGTGCTTGTGCTGATTGGTTCGTATGCAGGCATTCCTCCCATGATTCCTCCAGTGGTGGTGCGCGGGAGATGATGGGGGAGTCGAAAATTGCGTCTCCTCCTCAGACGGTGGCGACTTCCGGTGGCGCGCCTCCGGATCCTCCGTTGCAGGAGGTGCAGGTGGTTGCGCCTCAGAATTTTGCAGGCGGTCCTTCGGAGTCATCATCAGAGCATGTAAGTTTTTCTGCTTCATATCACGGGGGGAGCCCCCCGAGTGTCTTCGTGTGCGAATTTTGTTTTTCCTCCTTTGTGTTGGGCGTAGCCCCCAAACCCTTCTCTTACTGCTATTTCTTTTTCTTCAGCCTTTTGTGCAGGAGGCCAAGCGGCTGGTGCAGGAGCGCCTGGCGCTGGAGGCGAACCTTCGGCAGCTTCAAGGTATCTATCTGCCTTTTAATGCCTCTCTTATTTATCCTAGTCCTGTTCTTTGACACTTGCTTGTCTTGAATGCAGAGGAGCATAACAATTCCCTCCGTGAGGTCGACGCTCTCAAAAAGAGCCTTGGTCAATCAGAGCAGAAGGCCGAAGCTGCCGTTGGCGCGAAAGAACGCCTCGAGCTAGAGCTGACTAAGGCAGCCGAAGCGAAGGAGCGTCTGCAGCAGGAGGCCGCAGATCGTGAGGAGAAGCTGGCCACCGTTGCGGCTGCTCGTGAAAGGGAGGTGGCGGCGAAGCTCATGGCTGCTGCCAAGGCTATTTCGGGTGAGTGCTAGTTTTGTACTTGTTGCTTTTTCTTCGGGTCTTCTTCTGCGCTGCTTTTCTTCATGCTTTCCTTCTTATTTTTTGTCTCAGATGCCGCAGGCATTGAGTTCGACCGCGGTGCTCTAGAGCACGGGAGTGCTCTAGATGATGCCACTGTGGCGGTCGAAGACCGCTGCAGCACCGTCGTCAGCTCCCTTGCCAAGGCGAAAGAGGTCCTTGGTCGCTTCTACAAGGAGCTTGTCCCGAAGGGCGCAGCCCTTGATGATGTGGATGCTCTGGCGAAGGCTCTGTCAGCCGGAGGGCATCGGCGCGTCCGTCGGGCTGGCGATGGCCTTGGCGGCTGGAGCGGAGCTGGATCTGCCCCAGATCACCTCTCGGATGCCGACGGCTGCGGATGGATCCGAGGTAACCTTTGCTGCCTACTCTGCTCGTTGCAAGCGATATGGGCCCAAGCTCATTGATTTGCTGTCTGAGTATGCACTGCGGCAGCAGGGCGGGGCCAAAGCTAGGCAGTCTGGCTTCGAGGCAACTCAGGGTCCCGCATCTTAGGCTTGGTAGACGTATGGTAGTTTGTAGTCTACTTTTGTTGTAAATATCTTGAAGAACAGCATCCTTGTGCCACGTAGTGGCCTTATATATTTAATGAATTCCTCTGAGTTGTGGCTTATCATTGGCTGAATGTCTGTGTTCCTTTCTTTTGCTGCTGCTCTAGGTTCCTTCGGTGCTGATCCTGTTGACGCCCCATCCGCAGTGCCGTTGCGACCATCCTTGGATGATTCTTCGCAGCTCACTTTCCTTTGGGATCGTGTGCGTAGTCTGGAGAGGGAGTTGCTCGGGTTACGCGGTCATGCCGACGTTTGGAAGTCCAAAGCGGATCGTGGTGCAGCCAGAGAGGAGTACTTGATGGCGGAGCTGGTTCGGCTGTCCGAGCAGCTGCAATGTAAGTTGCTCTTTGGTTCGAGCTGTAGCTCGGTTCTTCGGATGAGTCTGCTGGCTTTACTCTTATTTTGTGCGATTGTTGCAGGTGCGAATCTTGCTCCGAGGGAGGAAAATGAGCGTGTCGCTGTTCGGGTCAATTGCTTGACTCAACAGGACATGGAGGCCGGCGGCTTCTTCTGGATGGATCGTGATCGCGCCATAGCTCTGGCGACGGTGCAGGATCGTGTTCATCAAGTTCCGCGGGTGCTCCGCCAAGTGCAGACATCGCTTGCCTCGGTGCTGCACGTCATGTTCCCTTTGGATGCTGTACCGACAAGCCTTGCCGGTCTTCTGTCGAAGTCTCGGAGCGTAAGCAATGTCAAGGAGTTGGTGCGGCAGCAGCTTGTCGCAGGAGTGAAGGCTGCTTTGTCTCTTGTGAGGCTGCACCGGCCTGACGTGGATTTGGCTGCTGTGGCCGCTGGGCCACCTCTTCGTCCTGATGGTGGCGAGTGGGACATGCGTCCGCATTACGCGGCTGTAAGGCAGTATGCCGAACAGATCGTAGATTTGTTTGAGCGGCGTGCCTAGGTTATTCTTCAACATAGGTAGTACCTGTAAAAGAGATAGATGTAAAATTTGTACATTTCGGTTGGGCGTGTTGTGCCCTTTGTTGTAAAGGTTTGTTTGTTGTGAGCATGCAGTGCTTTTGATTGAGTACGTGTCCTTTTCGTTTGCCTGACGTTGTCAGCTACTCAGGTGTACACGTTTGATCCTCAGTCGATGAAATCGTGAGGTGGAGGGATCCCCCGAGTGAGTTTGTAGCATGTAGTACAGTTGCAGAAAATAGTGAACCGAAGTTTTGGGGCGAGACACTTAGCTTTATTTATATCGTAATGTAGGAGGTACATTGTTCGGCTGAATAGCCTTGGCTGAAAGCCTTATTGAAAGTAAAAGGGGGTAGGTTGCTACGGATAGAATCGTCGCAGGTGCAAGATATTCCATGGGTTGGAGTATGCGACTCCAGACTCCATGTGCTTGAGGCGATAGGCGCCACCTGGGATGACTTCAGTGATGACGTAGGGTCCTTCCCATGGTGACTCGAATTTATTCGGTCGCTTTTGCTTGAGTCGCAAGACGAGATCTCCTTCGACGAAGGATCTTGGACGCAGCCGGCGGCTGTGGTAGTTGCGGAGACTCTGCTGGTACACCGCTGATCGAGCTGCTGCTATATCCCGTGCTTCGTCGAGTGTGTCGACAGCGTCTTCAAGTGCAATCGTGGATTCGGCTTCGCTGTAAGCGACGACCCGCGGGGCCTGGTGGCGTACTTCGGCTGGTAGCACGGCCTCGGCTCCGTGTACCATGAAGAACAGTGTGTAGCCGGTGGAGCTGTTTGGCGTAGTCCGTAAGCTCCACAGGACGGATGGTAGCTCTTTCGTCCAGTTTCCAGCTTTTTGTTCGAGTGAGCTCATGAGGCGCTTCTTGATGCCGGCGCCGATTAGGCTGTTGGCCTTTTCCACTTGCCCGTTCGTTTGCGGGTGTGCCACTGAGGCATACGTGATGTTGATCCCAAGGCCTTCGCAGAAGTCCTGGAATTCTTCGGAGATGAAGTTTGATCCGTTGTCGGTGATGATGATGTGTGGTACGCCGAACCTGAATACAATGGACTCGAAGAACTTGACGGCAGTTTTGCCTTTCTGGTTGGTGACCGGCATGGCCTCGATCCACTTGGTGAATTTGTCGACTGCAACCAGGAGGAAGACGTGTCCCCCTTTCGAGGATTTTGGCAGTTTGCCAATCATGTCGAGGCCCCATTGAGCGAAAGGCCAAGCTATAGGTATGGGTCTGAGCTCGGACCCAGGTGCGTGCGGTTTGTCGGCGAACCGTTGGCATCCGTTGCATCTTCGGACGATGTCCTTTGCGTCGCTCATGGCCGTTGGCCAGTAGAATCCTGCTCGTAGATCTTTAGCGACAAGGGAGCGGCTGCCTGCGTGGTGGCCGCAGATGCCTTCATGGATGTCTTGGAGTATGGCCTTGCCGTCGTCGATGGTGACGCACCGTTGAAGTACACCCGTGATGCTGCGCTTGTATAGCTCGCCGTTGATGATGGTGAAGGCTTTTGACCGGCGAGATATGCGCCGGGCGTCTGTTGGGCTGTCAGGCAATTCTCCGGTTATCAAGAACTAGAGGTATGGTCGCGTCCAAGCTTCTTCGACTGCCATGACCTGCATTAGGTTGACCATGGCTACCTCTGTGTCCAGCTTTTCGGGTCCTTCATGTCCTTCGGGTAGCGTAGCTCCCGAGTGTTCTGCTTCTTCGGGTGATCCCTTAGGGAATTTCCGCTTGATGGATGGCACGCAGATTTGTTCGAGGAACACACCTGGTGGCACCTTTGCGCAAGTGGAGCCAATGTTGGCGAGTCTATCGGCTTCCTCGTTGCTCTCTCTTCCAACGTGCCGAAGTTTGCAGCCGTCGAATTCTCCTTTGAGTGCGTTGTAGAGCGCGCGGTACGCGATCATGTTTTCGGCGTGTGCGTCGCACTCATTCATCGTCTACTGGACGACGAGGTTGGAGTCACCGTAGATGACCAGGTGCGTTGTGCCGCATATCTTTGCCATCCTCATGCCATGGATGAGGGCTTCGTATTCGGCCTCGTTGTTGGAGGCTCTGAATTTCATCCGAAGAACGTACTTCATCTTGTCGCCTTGCGGGGAGGTCAGTATGACCCCTGCCCCTGCTCCGGCTTCACGCTTGGAGCCGTCGAAGTGCATTGTCCATGACTGCGACATGTCTGGGGTGTCTGGCAGCTGCAGCTCCATCCAATGTACCAGGAAATCCCGAAGGACTTGAGATTTGATTGCGTGTCGCTTCTCGTAGACGATGTCCAAGGGTGACAGTTCGATGCCCCACAGGGCCACCCGTCCCGTGGCCTCTGGATTATTCAGGATGCTGTTCAGGGGTGCCTCATTGACGACCATCACTTGGTGCTTCTGGAAGTAATGGCTCAGCCGTCGAGCCGTCATGAACATGCCGTAGGCTAGCTTCTGGTAGTGAGGGTACCTCTGCTTTGTTGGTGTCAGTACCTCGCTGAGGTAGTAAATTGGGCGCTGGACCCCGTGGGTCTTGCCTTCTTCGGGTCGTTCGACCACGAGTACGGTGCTGACCACCTGGTGTGTGGCTGCTATGTACAGCAACAGGGGCTCACGCTCCTTTGGCGTGACCAAAATGGGCGAGGTGGAGAGGAGCCGCTTGAGGCTTTCAAATGCGTCGTTGGCTTCTGGTGTCCACTCGAACTTGTCTGCCTTGCGCAGCAGCTGGTAGAATGGTAGGGCCTTCTCGCCCATGCGGCTGATGAACCTGCTTAGCGCCGCTACTCGTCCCGCGAGCTGTTGGACGCCCTTGAGGTTTTTCGGCTTCTCCATCGTCATGATGGCTCTGATTTTCTTCGGGTTCGCCTTGATCCCTCGTTGAGAGATGAAGTACCCGAGCAGCTGACCCGATGGGATGCCGAAGGCGCACTTTTCGGGATTGAGCTTGATCCTGTAGCGATCAAGGTTGTCGAACGTCTCGCGGAGATCGTCGATAAGTGTCCTTGCCTCCCTGGTTTTTATTACTATGTCGTCGACATAGACTTGGACATTGCGACCGATCTGGTCCTTGAGGCATGCCTGCATGCATCGCTGGTATGTGGCACCTGCGTTCTTTAGCCAGAAGGGCATTGTGTTGTAACAGAATACTCCGAACGGTGTGATAAACGTCGTTTTCTCCTGAACTTCGACCTTGAGTCGAATCTGGTTATAGCCTGAGTAGGCGTCGAGGAAGGAGAGTTTCTCGCAGCCTGTAGTCGAATCGATGATCTGGTCGATCCGAGGGAGAGGGAAGTGGTCTTTTGGGCAGTGCTTGTTTAGTGACGTGAAGTCCACGCACATCCGCAGGATGTCCGTGTCCTTCTTTGGGACCATCACTGTGTTTGCAAGCCACTCGCTTTCCTTGATTTCCCTGATAAAGTCTGCGGCGAGCAGTCTATTGATTTCCTTGCCGATGGCTTCGGCTCGTGGCTCCGACAGTCTTCGGATGGACTGCTTGACTGGCTTGGTGTCTGGAAAGACATTGAGTGCGTGCTCGGCGAATTCCCTGGGAACTCTTGGCATGTCCGCAGGACACCAGGCGAAGATTTCCCAGCGCTCACGGAGGAATTCGACGAGCGCGCCTTCCTATGCGGAGCTGAGGTCATTGGCGATCAGGGCCGTCTTGGAGGCATCCGTTGGATGGACCTGTACTTTCTTGGTGTTGATGGTGGAGTCGAAGGACATGTCAGGTGCGTTCTGCCTTGTGACTGGGGGTACCCCATTGTCCGTCACCTCGCGGAGCCTTACAAGCTCGTCTTGCATGCCGAAATATTGGGAGATTTTGTTGAAATCCCTATCGCATTGGTCCGATCGGGTGAAGCTCCCGTGGACTGTGATGACGCCCCTTGGTCCTGGCATCTTGAGTAGTAGGTATGGGTAGTGTGGGACGGCCAGGAACCTTGCGAATGCTACACGCCCCAGGATGGCGTGGTATTGTGACAGCCAGTCCACCACTTCGAATTCGAGTCGCTCTTGCTGAAAGTTGTCCGGCTTCCCGAAGACGACGTCGAGCCCTATTTTGCCTAGGGGGAATATGCCCTTTCCTGGGACAATGCCGTGGAACGTTGTGTCTGATTGTTCCAGGCTGCATTGCGGGATCCGCATAGCTGCTAGAGTGCTTGCGAACATTAGGTTGATGCCGCTGCCGCCGTCCATGAAGACGCGACTCATCTCGAAGCCTTCGATCTGCGCCTCCAGCACCAGGGCAGCATGACCTGGGCGAGGGATCTGGCAAGGGTGATCCGCGCGAGTGAATGTGATGCAGGACTCCGATCCGCTGAGGTACTCAGGGATTGCAGGCGGAGTTGCCACGGCCAAGTTGATTTGTCGGGTGATTTTCTTCTGCACCCTATTTGTGGGGCGTCCCTTCTGGATCATATTTAGTGCTCCTTTTGGTGGGGGGTACCCGATCCCGGCATTGTTCTGCGCTGGCGCGACTGGTTGGTTTGGGCCTCCAATAGGCGGCGGCGGAGGAGCTCCGTGTGCTACTTCTCCTGGCGCAGGCGTGTTTCCGAACGCAGGGATTGGGGCTTGTTACCTCATCTGCACCATGCTTTCGCTGAGTTTCTGGAACTCGCGGCAGTCCTTGAGCATGTGGCTGGCTTTCTTTTTGCCATCTTGTTTGTCGATGTAGAAGTGGATGGTGCATGGACCCAAAAGTTTGTCGAATGCTGAGGGTCCTTTGTCGCGGTCGCGGCGTTGCCACGACTGTGCTGGTCGTCCATTGTCGCGGAAGTTTCCTCCGCGGTATCCTCCGCTGTTGCGGCTGTTGTCGTTGCGGCGGTCGGCGTAGCCGGCCGCGACCATGTCGGGTCCGTCGCGGTCCTCGTAGACGCGCGATCTCCTCTTGCTGTGGCGTTCCCGTCTGCGGCCGTAGTCGTCCTCTTCATCTGATTGCGCTCGCTGGATGCAATCTTCGCCGTCTGCCCAACTGTTGGCAATTTCCATGAGGTGGTCGAGTGTCTTGGGCTTGACACGCCCAAGTTCTTCCTTGAAATCTTGGCGTTTGATGCCGTCTCTGAAGGCGTCGATGGCCCTCTCCTCGGAGATATGTGCTGCGGAGTTCTTGGTGGTAGAACAGCGTAATATGTACGAGCGAATAGATTCCCCCGTTCTCTAAGTGCAGGCTCGCAACTCTTCGATTGAGGCGGGCCTCTTGCTGGTGCCCTTGAAATTTCGGATGAAGCTGTAAGCTAGCTCCTCCCAACTTCGGATGGATCCTGATGATAGGCTGCTGAGCCATACCCGCGCCGCGCCTGTCAGCTGCAGCTGGAGGCATTGCATGGTGGTTTCTTTGTTACCGCCATGCATCTTGACGGATGACAGATGATCGCTGAGCCAAGATTTTGGATCTTGCGTGCCGTTGAACTTCGGAGTATCCGAAGGAAGCTTGAAATTGCGTGGCATCTGTGTTTGCCGAACAGATCTGCTGAAGCATCGAGCTCCACAGAGTTCTCCTTCATCTTCATCCATCTCGGACTCGGACGAGCATGCGCGTTTGGCTCGTGCTTTGTCGATTTTGTGCTGTGTAAGCGCGTCTCTGGTGTCGTAGTCGCCTTTATGGCGATGCGAGCTCTTCTTCCTTCGAGGAAGGTCATGCTCCTCCTCCTCTTCGGATGAAGGGGTGGGGCTCCGGTCGCGCCTGACCAGAGCTTTCTTCTTCGGCTCCGCAGGAGCGTCTTCGTGGAGCGCAGCTCCGACGAGTCCGAGTCCGGTGAGTGCGGACTTATGCATGGCTCTTTTTGGGTCCCCTTCCGGAGGTTGGTGGGCCGCGAGATATGCAGTGGCTGCCATGATCGCAGCTTGTGGTGTCTTCGGGATGATGTTGCCGTCGGCATCCATATCCATGAACGATGTGTGGAGAGTTCGGGTCACATCACGGCGCTCCTTGGGATCCATGTTCTCCACCTGCGAGCGGTGCTTGTTTCTCTGATATCCGTTCGTGCTAGAGCCGGGTGCCATGGCGGAGAGCGCAGCTCGTCACGCGCTGGACTCAGAGGCTGCTTGCTTGCGTTTGTCGAGCGTCTCCTGCATCTTGACTTGCTTCTTGTGCTCCTCGATGAGGAGGTAGTGGTACGCCATCAGTAGGTCACGTGGAGAGTCCACAGGTAGGACTATGTCGCCTACAACGGCACGGCGTGCCTGGACCCATCCTTCTTTGCTAAGTTGGATGACGTGGCTGTTGTTTTCCCCTTCGGGTGGGGGGGACTGGCTTCTTCTGTTCCCGCCGTTTCCGCCGTTTCTATCCTGCGGGTTCGGGTTCGTGTTGGGCGACGGGTTAGGCGTTTGTTGCTCCTGGATGACTGCGGTGCATTGGTAGCGCTCGTAGATCGGTTCGCTGCTGCCGCAGCTTTCAGATCCGGAACCGTAGGTCCCTTCATCCGAAGGAGGATCGCACAGATCGGAGTTGCAGATGCTGCTGTTGTAGAACTCATCTGTCGATGGTGATGTGCGTAGCACGGGGTGTGGAGCCCACGAGGCGGGCCTGATCTATGGCACGGGCACCCGCTCAGGAAGGCGGAGTGTGCCAGTTTGTCCCACCTGGAAGCAGAAGCTCCCAAACAAAATTTCGAGTCCGTCGCCTATGGGCTCGAAATCCTTCATGGTGGCCGGCGAGTGGGCGGTGAAGTCGAAAGTGCCGAAGAGGAGGTGATTCTCCGTCGCCGCGGAGTTGTAGATCGATCGGGTCGGGACCGTCACGATCGCACAATCAGCAGCCCCGTTTCCCACAGACGGCGCCAATTGACGAGGTTTAATCTCGTCAATGCCCATTGTTATGGACTTGGGTTTTGGAGAAGATGGGGATGCTGGAGATCGTGGCACGATTAACAGACAAGCAACCAGGGGACACGAGATTTACCCAGGTTCAGGCCCCCGGAGGGAAAACCCTACTCCTGCTTGTCTGCTCTTGATTACGGCGGAACCGAAGGTTACAGGGTGCGCAGATTCGATCTGGCGTGGAGGTGTATGCGAAAGTATGAGTCGAGAGATCTAGGACGTGCCCTCCTGGCCTTTATATAGACTTAGGCAGGTCCCGGGCATAGTCCTAGTCGGTTAAAGGTTCTAGGGTTTTACCCCTTTGAATTTCCTATCTATGCTAGTCTTGCTCTCCAAGGATCTGAAGGCGTCATGGGCCTTGGCCACCCGAAAATCTTCATGGGCCAGCGTATATCTGTTGTGGGCCTTCCTTGGGCTGGACCAGGTATGCTGAAGTCACGTACCCGTAGGGTATAACCATGTCACTACTCCCTTCGTCTTCTTCCTCGCGTCGCCGCCACCGCTCGTGTTCCAGTAGCCGCACCACCGCAGTTTCTCCTCGACGGACACGATGCGGCTCTCTGGCTCTTGCGACCTCGCCACAGCGCCTCCGCTTTTGTGTTTTCGCCGGTGAGTTTCTCTATAGCACTGCCGCTAGGTTCTTGCGTTAGGTGTTCTTCTAGTTTTCCTCGATTTCTTGCGGCGGTTCTTTCTTTGTTCCGTCGTCGCTTCCGTCACCGTCGCGACGGGATCCTGCACCTCTAGGCCTCTCCCCGCCGCTAGTTACTCTTCGGTTGATTCCTCCGACGAGCCCATGTCTAGATCCGCCAGCGGCGCTCTCGTCGGGGAAGAAGACCTTGCGGCGGGTCCAGAACGGGGCTCCTGGCAAGGTTCCACTGTTACTCGCCGGGAGGTTGAATGGCTGATTAAGACTCGCCGAATCCCTGCCGAGGTAAGTTGTCGCTTACCCGGCAAATAATCCTCCCCCGTACTTCACGAGGGTGAGTTCGTAGTTTTCATGTCCCACTTTGCTCGTGGATTCGGCCTCCCTCTTGGTGACTTCACTAGGATCTTCTTAGATTACTTCGGCCTTCAGCTGCATCACCTACCGGCTAACGCCATAGCTTTTCAGTCGGCCTTTATCTCGGCTTCGGAGGGGTACTTTGGCCTTTGGCCTTCTGTAGAAGTTTGGTCTAAATTCTTTCAGATCCGAGCTAATGTGGTGCCGGATAAATCTCTTCATCCTTCTGAGAAATCTCTCACCCAATGTGGGGCTGCCTCCATTACACCTCGGAAAAACTCCGTGTTCCCCCGTGTTGCAGACCTCGAGTCTTGTAAAAAGTGGCATAGATCATTTTTCTATGTCAAGAACACTGGGAAGGAAGATAAGATTCGGCTCCCCGCTTTTTCTATCGATCCTCCCTCAAAGAAGACCTGGATCTATAATCCGAGGAAGACGCATGCTCTTGCCGAGGCATTCGAGCTCCGGCTTAAGGAATTGATAAGTGCTGGACTTCGAGGTGAAGACTTGATGACTGTGCTTGTTAGCAGCCGAATCTGCCCCTTCCAGCTTCGCTCCCATAAGCTCTGCTACATGAGTGGTCCTTTGGATCCCAACCGAGTTTCTACGGTCGAGCTTGATAATTATCAAATCTATAAACATGTCCAGGCTATTTTTAAGACCAAGATGCCCGAGGAATGTACGTGAAGGTTGAAGCCATTTGCTCGCAGGAATCCTCCTCCTCAGGTAAATTAAACTTAGGTGTTTTCTTCCGAGTTATTGTTCCTTTGTTCTTTTGCTAACCCTCATCCGCTTTTATCGCAGAGGTTTGCGGAGAAGACCACAGAAGTCGCCAAGGTTTTGGCTCTTCCTTGGCCTGCTGACCGGAATACCCCGGACAACGGAGAACCTGATCCGGAGGAGTTCGTTCCTAAGTCGGATGCTGCTCCTGTTCGTCCTCGGAGCAAGACCCCGGCCCGTGCGAATGAAGGTGATTCGGACGACGTCCAAATTCTTGAGGTAGTTGATGTGGTGCCTATCTCTTACGCATTTCCGGCTCCTTCTTTCCCAGCTAATCAAGCTGGCCAGGTGCACGACGTCGAGCCTCTTGCTTCTGAAGCTCTTGTTGCTTCAAAGAAGTGCACCGCTTCGACGGACCCTTCCGATGCTGCCCCCAAGAAGCGAACAAAAAATCTTCTCAGCACATTCCGAGGCGTAAGACTATGCCCGGGGTTATTGGGTAAGTTTCCCTTTATGTTTTCATTTGTATTTCTTGTTTATCTCTTTCTATTTCTAAATTAATTTCTACCTTCTTGCAGAGCTCCACTTTCTGCAAAGCCGAGTGGTCCGAGTATGACATCTCATACTACTCGGCCGCCTTCACCCTCGCCTCTGGAGGATGTTCGCGTTCCTAGTCCTCCCCGTGATGATTCTCCTCCCAGGCCGACTAATGTATCACCTCGACAAGATGAGACCATCGCTCCCCTCGTTGTCGCCAACGATACCCCTACGCCGGATCACCCGGCCGACTCTGCTGTCCCCCTTAAGACTCCTGAGGTTTCCCCCAATGATCCTTTGACCACCGCAGCTCCAGCTTCTGCTCCAATTTCCACCGAGGATACCACTACCTCGACCCCTTCGGAGACTGTTGTTCCTTCTGCCGCCAAGGATGTGGCCCCCAGTGTTGAAGTTTTTGCCCCTGCCGAAGTCTCTACCAAGAGCAAGAAAGTTGTTGTCATTAAATCCTTGCCATCTCAGAAGGGGCCAACAAGCTCTTCTCAGCCCAGCATTGCTGATATACTTCGTAAGGGAGCTTCCATCGCTAAACCTGGTGTCTCCCTTGCTGTCGACACTCAACTTATTCTTCATAAGAGTCCGACAGCGACAGTTACGCAACAGGCCCGAGGTAAAGTGTTGACCCGTACTAAGAGTGGAAACAGCCTCGGCTCACTGGTGGAGTATGCCAATAACTAGAATGTCGCTGATCAACTTGAAGGCAATCCGAGTAGCCAACCATGTCAGCTTTCCGACATCAGCAGTCACTTGCATATGGCTGCTAAGATTGTTCTTGAAAGTGATAAGATGAATGAGGTAAGCACCTTTGTTGATACTTTGTTTGTTATTCAGGTGATACTATATATATACTAGTCCCCGAAGCTTGCAACCATATGATTTGTTATTCGTTTGGAAGCTTCAACTTGTTTCAAATACATTACTTGCCAAGTCAATTTTCTTTGTGATTCGGATTAACCGTGGTCTAGAATATTTGGCCATCCAGCTCCGAGTCAAGTTTTACTTGATTCGGATCTGTCTTACTTTTTAATATCCAGCCATCTAGATCCGAGTCAAGTTTTACTTGATTCGGATCTGTCTTACTTTTGAATATCCAGCCATCTATATCCAAGTCAAGTTTTACTTGATTCGGATCTGTCTTACTTTTGAATATCCATCCATCTAGATCCGAGTCAAGTTTTACTTGATTTGGATCTGTCTTACTTTTGAATATCTTGATTCGGATCTGTCTTACTTTGTGTAACTCGTTGTCATTTTCAGGTTGCCCATGATTGGCGGACAACCGAATTTCAAAGGTTTCTCTTTGCGCACAAGAAACTTCAAGATAAGTTTGAGCAAATTGTCCCTGTTGTGAAGAAAACTAGTAAACTATCTGATTCATTTAGTTTATCTTACCCTTGTAGAAGTTTTAGTTGTTGTACCAACTTGTATCTTGTTGTTATGCAGCTAGTGTCAACAATCTGAATACCCGTCTTACCAAAAAAGTTTGTGTTCTTGAAGGTTAGTCACTCCTTTTGCCTTTTAATTTGTCGACTTTTTGTTCGAGGTAAATCTTGGGTATCTTACGACCTCCCGACTTTGGTATAGACGAGTTACGAACACTTGCAGCGTTGATATGATGTTGTATTTTTTAGAACAAGCTGCCGCTCATTCGGCACAACTCAAGGAAAAGGATGACAAGATAACCCGGTTACGCGCCGAGGTTGAATCTCTTAAGCTCTCCCAAAAGTCTGAGTTACATCCATCGTAAGGGGAAGGAACTTCTTGATGCTGCCGAATTAAAGAACTAGGCGATGAGCGAGGAAATCACTCGTTTTGAGAAGAGCAGGACCGACTCGTCCCGGGATCTCCATAAAATGCTGAGTTACATCCATCGTAAGTTTCTGTCTCTCGTCGAGTTATTCTTTTCCCTTGCTTATCTTGACTTATATGACGTCCTTTCGTGTATATCATTTTCCAGAAGCTAAACATGTGAGCTCCAAGGATGTGATTTCTGCTCGCGAGCGCTGAGGTGTTCCCGTTGCTCCGAATCAAGAATATTCCATGGAAGATTTCCTGATTGCCGTTGGCGCTACTATTGGGCCGATGAAAGTTATGGGAAAAGGTCTGTGCAAGCAGCTATTCGAGCCTACCATGTCCTCTGGCCGAATGAGCCGAATATTGACGAAGTAGAAGTGCTTGTGGCAAGGTTGATGGAATCTCAGACTCAACTTAATCTCTAGAGGGAATCTACTGGGAGGGCTAGTGCTGATATGGCGCTTACAACTGTTTTGTCATGGTACAAGGATCTCTCCCTTGATATTCTGATGAACTTGCGCACTGGCTCTCCTTGGATTGAGAATCCGGAGTTCTTTGCTCGCCATCAATCCCGTGTGAAAGTACCGACTTGATACGACTAGAGGGGGGGTGAATAGGCATCTACCCAATTTTAATTTGTTTCTCACTTTTAGGCTCAACGAGAAGGAAAGTTATCTAGATGTGCAACTAAGTGAACAACCTAAATGCAAGATAACTTAAAACAACCACAAGAACGGTAAAGAGCAAGAAGTAAAGGAAGGTAACAAAGTAAGCGGAGCGGGGACACGAAGATATAATTCCCGTAGTTCACTCCCAAGGAGCTATGTCTATGTTGGAGAGGTGTCGGGGCCACACAAGGTCACCCGAGCGCCACAAAGGCCTCACCTTCTTCTCCGGTGAGATCCCCACAAAGGAGGCCTCACAATCCACTAACCGGTGACCTTGAAGGCGCAAACCGAAACCTTTACACCAAGGTTGAGGGGGAAGCTCCACAACTCAATTGGAGGCCCTCAACGACACCTCGAAGCTTCACAACACAAGCCTTAGCTCCGAGGATGCCCTACACCGTCTAGGGTTTCAAGAAACCCAAGAGCAACAAGATCCACAAAGGATGGGTGGGGGAAATCAAATCTTCTTTGGTGGAAGTGTAGATCTAGGTCACCTCCCTCACCTCTCAAAAGATCAAGTCATTTGAGTGGCTAGAGAGAGAGATCTAGTAAGGTGAAGCTCAAGCATTAATGGAGGAGAGAGAAAAATTTCGAAAAGGTGGGAGGAAGAAGAGGGGCGCCTTAAATAGGCCCCCTCCGCACTGAACTGTTACAGCCCCCGCGACCTCACCAGAACTTTCGGTGAGAGGTCGGAAGTTCCACCCAGCACGACTCCAATGGTCATCAGATCGTTGATGCCCGCTCCAAAAGGTCGACCAGAAGTTCCGATCATAACATACCGGAAGTTCCGACAAACTTCCGATGCAAGTTCCGGCAAATAGAATACTTCAAACAGAAGGTTACTGACCCTTCAGGGGAACTTGGAGCGGAACTAGGGGCGGAATTTCTGGGTCTCGAACCAAGTCTGACCGGAAGTTCTGGTGGCTGGGCGGAAGTTCCGCTCAGGAACTTTCTGGCAGGACAAGTTCCGATGCAACTTCAGGTGGAAATTTCGGCAACTAGAGCATACCAAAATAGAGAGTTCAGGGAGCTCACCGGAAGTTCCAGCAGAACTATGATCAGAACAAAGCTCAGATCATCCCGCAGAAAAAGCCTGAGCGGAACTTCCGGCGCCAGGCCGGAAGTTCCGGTGAGACAAAGAAGGCTTCAACAGATCAGAAACACACACTCTCTCACGGAATAGTAGGATGGTTGTGGCGGTGCGTATGGGTTTGTGCAAGAACAAGTGATTTCCCACAGCCTTCCGAGATGGACCCCCTCTTAATAGTACGGCGACCTAAAACAACAAAAGGAGAGAAACTAGGAGAAAACTACAGGCCACCGTCTTCATGAGATCCCAAGAGAGCATCCACACAGTTATAAGGAAACATCAACATCATTTTTCCTGAAACTCAAGTGCACAATTAGATCACAAATGGGATTGTCATTATCACCAAAAACAACATGGGAAGATATAGTCCTTTCAATCTCCCCCTTTTTGGTGTTAGATGACAATCCCAAAGATTTGCATGATATAGAAGCAATGTTTGCAATGGATGGGACAAGCTCCCCCTATATGTGTGCAAGGTTAAGAGACAGCTCTAAGGACAAGACTGACACACATACAAGGAGGCTCCCCCTTCCAATGCAAAGATAGCACAAGTGCAAGGTACAAGAAAGGATAGAAATCATACCAGTCACCAACCAACTGTGGTGGAGACAAAAGAGTAATAATAACAATAAGAGCTACGAGGCTCCACCACCATATGCATATGCTCATAGGATAAAAACAAGACTACCACATACATGGCATTGCATAAGATACCACATAGATACCACATAGTCTCAAACATAATATGGTCCACAAGCACACATAAGTTCACAGACATAAAAGGTCCACAAGCACACAAATAAACTAGAGAGTTCGCGAGCTATAAAAGATCAAAGGCAAGAACAAGCTCGTGACTCAACCCATGCAAATCCCGTAGACAACCTAATAGACATATTTCTCCCCCTTTGGCATCGAGACACCAAAAAGGAAGAGAAGATCACTCTAATCGCCCCAACCATGAAAGGGAGGAGGAGCAGACTCAGGGACCCAAGAATCCCACACAGGCGGCGGACCAGTGACCTCCTCCTCAGACTCATCCTCAGACCAGCGACAGTTGTCGCGAATCCAATCATCCTTGGGAGAAGTGACAGAGCTAGTGACCGAGGAGCTAGGTATGTTGAGAGCAGTCATGATGGCCTTCTGGCGCTGAACACTGTGACGTTGATCAACATACGCCTGATACTCGCGGTCCTGGAGAAAGCATAAAGTCTTCTTCACCTCCCCAAGCAGCTTCTTTGCCCAAGACGGCTGCCTCTAGAGAGAAGGGCCACCAGCACTAGAGCCACCTGGAGCAGAGGAGGGACCACCAGCTTCATCTCGATCCTTCTGGAGTTCTTCTTTCCTTTCTTCTTGAGAACGAGGCGTTTGGTGTTTACTCACACGCAGCTTCTTCTCCTCATGAATGGTGATGTTGTCTTTAGGATAACGAGTACCAGTCACCTCAGGCCACTTGTGATTAATGAGAGTCTGAATATAAGGAGCATAGGGGCAAGAGCGCTTGTCAACAATAGCCTGCCACATCTCTGTGTAGATAAAGTGCATAACATCCATTGGCCTGTCAGTGTCATGGCGGAGATAAGTCTGATGCATGAGGTCAACCTGATACGCATGAAACTGATCAAAATTGCCAGCCTTGGGAGAAATAGTGTTCAAGTACACCTGTGCATGATGTCATAAACTGGCAGCAGATGATTCACATAACCAACAGTCCCCCATCCTTCAATGTAGAGAGGCTCTAGGACCTCAGGATCAGCAGCTTGGGCGGTATGAACACGCCAACCATTTGCCCCTCGGACAGGCTGAAGGGGATAGCCAAGAAGCTCAGCAAACTCAGACCAAGTGGCGGTAAGAAGCACGCCCTTAGTCATCCACTTCATCACACCTTCAGTAGAGGAGCTCATGTGCAAGTACAGGGTAGTATAAAACTGAGCGATAGCTGCCTCATCAAAGTTCTGACGGTGCTCCATGAGGGGAATCAGCCCAAACCTCTGGCAAATATCTAGAGCCTCGCCAAAATATGCATGTTTCTCTTCCATGTGAGTCACATTGATGTACTTTTGAGGGGCAACCACAAACTTAGTCTTCGTTGCATAGATCTCAGCAAAGATTTGTTCCTGACGGCAGTTGTGGAAAAGAGGATCCAAGCAGAGACGGTCACGAGGAATGAGGTAGGGATCCGTATGCCTGAATTCAGAGTAGGCCTTCTGAGTCCATTTGGAGATTTTGTCCTTGGATTTGTCAGGCCTAGCAGCAGTGGTCTTCTAAGAGGCAAGAACATGTCTCTTTCCTTTAGCAGCAGCAGCACGACGAGCAGCAGCAACCTTCTGACGGCTAGTCTGAGTGGTTCGACACACTACCTCAACATCTTCTTCATCGATCTCAGGGGGAATATCAGAGGATGGTCGATGGACACGCTTGCCTTTGCGGGAAACACCTTGCCCTGAGAAGAAAGCATAAGAATAAGGAGGGAAGGTGGGGTAAGTGCACAAGTTCGGAACCAGAAACAAAGGAAATAGATTGGAAAAATACAGTCAGGAAGAAATTGCATTGTCGCCGGAACTTCCGCTAAAGCGCCGGAACTTCCGGTGGAAACGGTCCACCGGAAGTTTAGGTCGTGGCTCACCGGAAGTTCCGGTGAGACCACGAACTGGCAGTTCAAAGCAGGCAGTTCACTAGATCTAGATCTACAAGCCACAAGTACAAAAATTTCCAAGAATGTATTGGACCAATCTACTCTAGAATGATTCCCTAGGCCTACCAAGATCTCCCAACAAGTTCTAGCCAAAGAACTAGCCTAGACATGGTGAGCCCTAACTCAAGCAATGGTGAGAGAGCTAGATCTCCATGAATGGAGGGAGTTGAGGGAAAATACCGGAGTCCATGGCGGGAGATCAAGGTGGGGAAGGTTCCCACGGATTAGATTTGTGGAGAGGTGGCCGGAGGCGAAGGGGCCGGAGCACCTTCGCGGAGGAGACCTTGCCGGCGGCTGCTCCAAATAGAAGAGGGGTCTTGGGGGGAAAAGGAAGAAGATCCCGTTTTCCCCTAAGGACCACCTTATATAGGACAGAGAACACCACCGGAAGTTCCGGTCAGGGACCGGAAGTTCCGGGTCAGGCTGAAAACATTCCAGGTCAGCAGGTGGTTCAGACGAACAACGAGCTGACCGGAAGTTCCGGCAGCTGACCGGAAGTTCCGGTGACGCCAGAAAGACTTTCTCAGGTTTGGAAGAGAACAAGGAAGAACTTGTGCAGGGAATAGAGAGGTCTTGAGGAAAGGAAAGGCTTAGGATAGAGAGCTCAAACTGTGAAGAACCAAAGCCAACAAAAAAAACAAGAAAAACACAAAAAACACAAATAAAAACGGGTCAGTGGCCAAGGCCACCTTATAAAAGAGTAAATGGCTTGACACCGTGAAGATATATCTTGGGTTCATTACCAACACTCATCATGAAGCTCAAATGATCTCCTTTAGAGACTATAGAGTATGGAAACTTTAATGTGCACATAATAGGGATAGCGTTTGAAAGTACCGACTTGATACGACTAGAGGGGGGAGGGTGAATAGGCGTCTACCCAATTTTAATTTGTTTCTCACTTTTAGGCTCAACAAGAAAGAAAGTTATCTAGATGTGCAACTAAATGAACAACCTAAATGCAAGATAACTTACAACAACCACAAGAACGGTAAATAGCAAGAAGTAAAGGAAGGGAACGAAGTAACCGGAGCGGGGACACGGAGATATGATTCCCGTAGTTCACTCCCAAGGAGCTACGTCTACGTTGGAGAGGTGTCGGGGCTACACAAGGTCACCCGAGCGCCACAAAGGCCTCACCTTCTTCTCCGGTGAGATCCCCCACAAAGGAGGCCTCACAATCCACTAATGGGTGACCTTGAAGGCGCCAACCGAAACCTTTACACCAAGGTTGAGGGGGAGTCTCCACAACTCAATTGGAGGCCCTCAACGACACCTCGAAGCTTTATAACACAGGCCTTAGCTCCGAGGATTCCCTACACCGTCTAGGGTTTCAAGAAACCCAAGAGCAACAAGATCCACAAAGGATGGGTGGGGAAATCAAATCTTCTTTGGTGGAAGTGTAGATCTAGGTCACCTCCCTCACCTCTCAAAAGATCAAGTCAATTGAGTGGCTAGAGAGAGAGATCTAGTGAGGTGAAGCTCAAGCATTGATGGAGGAGAGAGAAAAAATCAAGAGGGGTGGGAGGAAGAAGAGGGGTGCCTTAAATAGGCCCCCCGCACTGAACCGTTTCAGCCCCCGCGACCTCACCGGAAGTTCCGGTGAGAGGCCGGAAGTTCCGCCCAGCCTGGCTCCAACGATCATCAGACCGTTGACGCCCGCTCCAAAAGCTCAACCGGAAGTTTTGGTCAAAACTGACCGGAAGTTCCGGTGAACTTCCGATGCAAGTTCCGACCCAAGTTCTGGCAAATAGACCACTTCAAACAGAAGGTTACTGACCCTTCAGCGGAACTTAGAGCGGAACTAGGGGCGGAAGTTCTGGGTCGTGAGCCGAATCTGACCGGAAGTTCCGGCGTCTGGGCGGAAGTTCCGCTCAGGACTTTCTGTCACGGCAAGTTCCGATGCAAGTTCCGGCCCAAGTTCCGCAAAATAGAACACTACATACAGTAGGTTACTGATTCACCATAGGAACTTGGGGCGGAACTACGATCGGAACAAGGCTTAGATCAAACCGCAGAAAAAGACCTGAGCGGAACTTCCGGCGCCAGGCCAGAAGTTCCAGTGAGACACAGAAGGCTCCAACGGAACAGAAACTCACTCTCTCATGGAATAGTAGGATGGCTGTGGTGGTGCATATACGTTTGTGCAAGAACAAGTGATTTCCCACAGCCTTCCGAGATGGACCCCCTCTTAATAGTATGGTGACCTAAAACAACAACCATAGAGAAACTAGGAGAACACTAAAGGCCACTGTCTTCATGAGATCCCAAGAGAGCATCCACCCAGATTGAAGGAGACGTCAACAATGTTTACCCTAAAACTCAAGCGCACAATTAAAACACAAATGGGATTATCATTAACACCAAAAACAGCATGGGAAGATATAGTCCTTTCAATCTCCCCCTTTTTGGTGTTAGATGACAATCCCAAAGATTTGCATAGGATAAAAGCAATCTTTGCAATGGACGGGACAAGCTCCCCCTGTATGTGTGCAAGGTAGAGAAAAAACTCTAAGGACAAGACTGGCACACATACAAGGAGGCTCCCCCTTCCAATAGCAAAGATAGCACAAGTGCAAGGTACAAGAAAGGATAGAGATCATACCAGACACCAACCAAATGTGGTGGAGACAAAAGGAGTAATAATAACAATCAGAGAAATGAGGCTCCACCACCATATGCATATGCCCATAAGATGACAACAAGAGTACCACAAGCACGGCATTGCATAAGATACCATAAAGATACCACATAGTCTCAAACATAACATGGTCCACACACACACATAAGTTCACAGACATAAAAGGTCCACAAGCACGCAAATAAACTAGAGAGATCGCGAGAAAGAAAAGATCAAAGGCAAGAACAAGCTCGCGACTCAACCCATGCAAATCCCGTAGACAACCTAATAGACATCTTTCTCCCCCTTTGGCATCGAGACACCAAAAGGAAGAAAAGATCAATCTAATCGTCCCAGCCATGAAAGGGAGGAGGAGCAGACTCAGGGACCCAAGGACCCCACTCAGGCGGACCAGTGACCTCCTCCTCAGACCAACGACAGTTGTCGCGAATCCAATCATCCTTGGGAGAAGTGACAGAGCTAGTGACCGTCGAGCTAGGAATGTTGAGAGCTGTCATGATGGCCTTCTGGCGCTGAACATTGTGACGTTGATCTACATACGCCTGATACTCGTGGTCCTGGAGTAAGCAGAAAGTCTTCTTCACCTTCCCAAGCAGCTTCTTTGCCCAAGACGGCTGCCTCTGGAGAGAAGGACCACCAGCACTAAAGCCACTAGGAGCAGAGGAGGGACCACCAGCTTCATCTCGAGCCTTCTGGATTTCAGCTTCCTCCTCTTCTTGAGAACGAGGATTTTGGTGCTTACTCACACGCAGCTTCTTCTCCTCATGTATGGTGATGTTGTCTTCAGGAAAGCGAGTCCTAGTCGTCTCAAGCCACTTGTGATTGATGAGAGTCTGAATGTAGGGAGCATAGATGCAGGAGCGCTTTTCAATAATAGCCTGCCACATCTCTGTGTAGATGAAGTGCATAACATCCATTGACCTGTCAGAGTCACAACGGAGATAAGTCTGATGCATGAGGTCAACCTGATAGCCATGAAACTGATCAAAGTTGCCAGCCTTGGGAGAGATGGTGTTCAAGTACACCCTGCGCATGATGTCATAAACTGGCAGCAGATGATTCACATATCCAACAGAGCCCCACCCTTCAATGTAGAGAGGCTCCAGGACCTCAGGATCAGCAACTTCGGGGCCGTGAACACGCCAACCATTTGCCCCATTGCCAGGCTGAAGGGGATAGCCAAGAAGCTCAGCAAACTCAGACCAAGTGGCGGTGAGAAACACTCCCCTAGTCATCCACTTCAACACACCTTCAGTAGAGGACTGCATGTGAATAAACAGAGTTGAGTAAAACTGAGCAATAGCATTCACATCAAAGTTCTGACGATGCTCCATGAGGGGAATCAGCCCAAATTTCTGGCAAATATCAAGAGCCTCGCCAAAGTATGCATGCTTCTCTTCCATGTGAGTCACATTGATGTACTTTTGAGGAGCAACCACAAACTTCTTCTTTGTTGCATAGATTTCAGCAAATATTTGTGGAAGCGAGGATCCAAGCAAAGAAGGTCACGAGCCACGAGGTAGGGATCCGTACGCTTGAATGTAGAGTAAGATTTCTGAGACCATTTGGAGATTTTGGCTTTGGTCATGTCTGGACCAGCAGCAGTGGCCTTCTGAGAAAGAGCAGGCCTCTTTCCTTCAGCAGCAGCAACACGGTGAGCAGCAGCAGCCTTCTGATGACTAGTCTGAGTAGTTGGACGCACAACCTCAACATCTTCTTCATCAATCTCAGGAGGAATGTCAGAGGATGGTCGACGGGTACGCTTGCCTTGGCGGATACCACCTTGCCATGAGAAGAAAGCACAAGAATAGGGAGGGAAGGTGGGGTAAGTGCACAAGTTCGGAAGAGGAAACAAAAGAAATAGATTGGAAAAATACAATCAGGAAAAAGTTACATTGTCGCCGGAACTTCCGGTGAAAATGGTACACCGGAAGTTCCGGTCGTGGCTCACCGGAAGTTCCGGTGAGACCACGAACTGACGGTTCCAAATCTAGATCTAAAAGCCACAAGTGCAAATATTTTCAAGAGTGTATTGGACCAATCTACTCTAGCATGATACCCTAGGCCTACCAAGATCTCCCAACAAGTTCTAGCCAAAGAACTATCCTAGACATGGTGTGCCCTAACTCAAGCCATGGTGAGAGAGCAAGATCTCCATTAATGGAGGGAGTTGAGGGCAAATACCGGAGTCCATGGCGGGAGATCAAGGTGGGGAAGGTTCCCACGGAGCAGATCTGCGGAGGAGTGGCCGGAGACGAAGGGGCCGGAGCACCTTCGCGGAGAGGTCTTGGCCGGTGGCTGCTCCAAATAGAAGATGGGTCTTGGGGGAAAAAGGAAGAAGATCCCGTTTTCCCCCAGGGCCCACCTTATATAGGACAGGGAGCACCACCGGAAGTTCCGGTGGACCGGAAGTTCCGGGTCAGGATGAACACATTCCAGGTCAGCAGGTGGTTTAGTCGAACGACCAGCTGACCGGAAGTTCCGGCAGCTGACCGGAAGTTCCGGTGACGCCAGAAGGACCTTCTCAGGTTTGGAAGATAACAAGGAAGAACTTGTGCAGGGAATAGAGAGGGATTGAGGAAAGGAAAGTCTTAGGATAGAGAGCTCAAACTGTGAAGAACCAAAGCCAACAAAAACCAAGAAAGACACAAAAAGGTCAAAGACACAAATAAAAACGGTTCGGTGGCCGAGGCCACCTTATATAAGAGTAAATGGCTTGACACCGCGAAGATATATCTTGGGTTCATTACCAACACTCATCATGAAGCTCAAATGGTCTCCTTTAGAGACTATAGAGTATGAAAACTTTAATGTGCGCATAATAGGGATAGCGTTTGTTCATAAGAGGAACTACACTCCCCCTAAATCCATGCCTACATCCAAACAAGATACACGTTGAGACGCGGGTAGGTGTGCAAGGTACTCAAGCAACATTACTCGAATCAATGATATTTAGCTCATGACTTAACTCCCGGAACCTTGCTTCATCAAGAGGCTTCGTGAAAAGATCCGCAAGATTTGCCTTGGTGGGAACATACTCCAAAGAAATGTCTCCTCTAGCAACATGGTCCCGAATGATATGATGACGAATCTCAATGTGCTTGGTCCGGTTGTGTTGCACGGGATTGTGAGCAATAGCAATGGCACTCTCATTGTCACAAAGAAGAGGCACCTTGTCAAAAGATAGTCCAAGATCCTTCAAAGTTTGCTTCATCCATAGCAATTGAGCACAACAGCTTGCGGCAGAGATGTACTCAGCTTCAGCAGTAGACATAGACACACAGTTCTGCTTCTTCGAGGACCAACAAACCAACGATCTTCCGAGAAACTAACAAGCTCCAGAGGTTGACTTTCTTCCCACTTTGTCACCAGCCTAGTCCGAGTCCGTGTAACCAATAAGATCAAAGCTGGCTCCCTTGGGGTACCACAACCCAAAGTTTGGAGTATGAACTAAATATCGAAAGATTCTCTTAACCGCCACCATGTGACTTTCCTTTGGTGCGGCTTGAAATCTTGCACACATACCCACACTCAACATAATATCCGGTCGGGATGCACAAAGATAGAGCAAAGAACCAATCATAGAACGATAGAGTTTTTGATCCACCTCCTTACCCTTGGGATCGAGATCAAGATTAACCTTAGTTGGCATGGGAGTCTTGGCACCTTTGACTTGATCAAACTTGAACTTCTTGAGCATGTCTTGGATGTATTTGGCTTGGTTGATGAAAGTCCCTTTCCTCAATTGCTTGACTTCAAACCCAAGGAAAAACTTCAACTCCCCCATCATGGACATCTCGAAGCGATCGGTCATGAGCTTGGCAAAATCCTCATTAAAGGTTTTGTTAATAGACCCAAAGATAATATCATCAACATAGATTTGGCATACAAACAAGTGGCCTCCAACTTTCTTAGTAAAAATAGTGGGATCAATGAGGCCCACTTCGAAACCACAGTCTAACAAGAGCTCCCTAAGGCAATCATACCACGTACGTGGGGCTTATTTGAGACCATAGAGTGCCTTATTGAGATTGTAGACATGGTTCAGGAAAAGTGGGTCCTCAAAGCCCGGAGGTTGCTTGACGTATACCAACACTTTCAAAGGACCATTAAGAAAAGCACTCTTAACATCCATTTGATGCAACTTGAAGTTATGATGAGTAGCAAAAGCAAGAAGCATATGAATGGATTAAAGGCGAGCAACGGGGGCATAAGTCTCACCATAGTCGATGCCCTCAACTTGTGAGTATCCTTGGGCAACTAACCTTGCCTTGTTGCGCACGACAATTCCATTCGCATCACACTTTTTCTTGAAAACCCACTTGGTTCCAATGACGTTTTGACAATATTTGGGCCGCTCAACCAATGTCGAAACATTGTTCCTCTTGAAGTTGTGAAGTTCTTCGTTCATAGCATCAAGCCAATCATCATCTTCAAGAGCCTCGAAAACTTTCTGTGGTTCCACAAGAGAGATAAAAGCATGGTGAGAGCTAAAGGAAGCTAGTTGCCTTCTAGTAGTGGAACCTTTATTGAAATCTCCATAAACATTATCAAGGATATGGCCATCTTGAACGAGCTTGGCGAGACGATAGGCTTGACGGCGGGCTTGTGCTTCAACACGAGATTCTTGAGCTACCACTTGGTCATTGCCACCAATTGAGCCGCCGCCTTGACTATAAGCACGAACACGAGGATCATCTTCATCAATCTCCACTTCGGGGGAGTCATCATTTGGACTGGATCCTTGAGAATCATGGACTTGCTCTTGATCTTGACGAGCTTGACCTTGAGGAGAGCCGTGACCTTGAGGAGAAGCCCCATCTTGGGCAGGTTGATGTAGTTGATGAAGAGCTTGACTGTGGGAGGAGCCTTGAGAAGGAGCCCCATCGTGGGGAGGTTGATGTTGTTGATGAAGATCTTGGTCTTTGGATCTTGGAGAGTCATGAGCATGGGAAGCTTCGGAAGAGCTTGAGGGAGCTTGAGCCAAAATAGTAGGTCCTTGAGAGGCAAGATGATCTTGTGAAAGTGAGGGCTCCACTTGAGTAGAGCTTGGTCCTTCTCCTTCGTCCACAAGGGGATCCTCAATGGGGAGGTGGAAACCCACACCCATTCTTCTTAGGGCCTTAGGAGGAATTTCATCACTTGGATCACAAACACCATCTTGCCTAACAAGAGACTCATGATTTTCATCAAACTTCACATTGCTCGTCCCTTCAACTCTTCCATTGGCTTTGTTGTAGACTCTATGAGCATGGGACTGATTTGAGTAACCAACAAAAATTCCTTCTTAAGACTTGGATTCAAACTTGGACAAACGAACTCCTTTCTTGAGAATGTAGCACTTGCAACCAAACACCCGAAAGTAGCTAACATTTGGCTTTTTTCCCGGTGAGGAGTTCATAGGGGGTCTTGTTCTTTTTCTTGCGGAGATAGAGCCGGTTGGTTGCATGGCAAGCGGTGGAGATGGCCTCGTCCCAAAAGTTGTATGGAGACTTGAACTCAGCTAGCATAGATCGAGCCGCATCCATCAAAGTGCGATTCTTACTTTCGGCAACTCCATTTTGTTGAGGGGTATAGGGAGTAGAGTATTGATGCTTGATCCCTTCATCACTAAGAAACTCATCCAAGGTATAGTTTTTGAACTTGGTGCCATTGTCACTTCGAATTGAGAGAATGGTTGCATTGTGCTTCCGTTGAACCTCATTAGCAAAATCGATGACGGTTTGTTGAGTCTCACTCTTATACTTGAAAAAGAACACCCAAGTGTATCTTGAGAAATCATCCACAATAACCAAGCAATACTTCTTGCCTCCAAGACTATCATGAGAGGGTGGACCAAAAAGGTCCATATGCAAGAGCTCCAAACACATCTCCGTGGTGATTTGATTGAGTGATTTGTGAGGAGTTTCATGCATCTTCCCTTCAATACAAGCCCTGCAAACACATCTTTGGCAAAAGAAATATCGTTAAGTCTAAGGATGTGGCCCTCGGAGTGAAGTTTTTGTAAAGTTCTCATGTTAACATGGGCTAGGCAGCGATGCCACAACCAGCCCTTGTCGGCTTTAGCATAGAGACATAGAGCATGAGGAGTAGTGGCCCCTGAAAAGTCCACCACATATAAGTCATGCTCTACATACCCTACAAAATCCACCTTGAGAGACTTGCTCCACATGAGGACCACGGTATGAGCATTAAAGAACGAAGAAAGACCCATAAGAGCAAGAGCACGAACTGAGAGTAAATTGTAACCAAGAGTTTTGACAAGCATGATGTCAACCAAAGATACATCCGGGGTTACCACCACTTTGCCAAAACCCAAAATCTGAGAGCTTGTTTTATCACCGTAGGAGACCATGGTGTTGGCAATATTTGGCCTCATCTCCGACATGATATACTTGCTTCCGGTCATATGACTCGTTGCACCACTATCAATCACCCATTTTGATCCACCGGAAGCATAGTCCTATAAGAAAATCAAGCTTTGGTTTTAGGTACCCATTTTGCAATGGGTCCCCTTTTGTTAGTAACAAGAGCCTTTGGCACCCAAATAGCACAATGATAATCATGCGTGTAAGAAGTTCCCACATACCTAGCATAGACATGATCATCATATGATTTGCAAAGAATATAAGAGGGATTGTTCTTTCCGGCAAAGTTGTCACTTTGCAAGATGGTTAGGCCATTAGACGGCCCTTGATCCATGCCCTTGTTCTTTTTCTTCTTTTTGTTCTTCCTCTTCTTCTTCTTAGTCTTGGCAAGTTGACCCTTCAACACCTTGACTTCCTCAATGAGATGCTCATGCTTGCAACAAGGGTTAGGAGTGCTAGACAAGTTTATAATTTGCACAGCGGAAGACTTAGCAAGATCACAAGTTAATTGAGTTTGAAGCTGTTCATGGGCTTCAAAAAGACTTGAGAATTTACTCTCCAAGGCTTTGTGTTCTGCTTTGAGTTTCTCAAGATCCTTTTGAGTCCTATCATGACCACCCACAAACTCAACTTTTTCTTTCTTGAGAACCTTAACCAAAGCAAGAGCATGATCACGTTCTTTAATTATAGAGCACAAGGTGTTGTTATGATCATCTACAAGCTTAGACACATTTTCTTCAAGATTAATTCTCATATTTTGTTCATCCTCAAGACTTTGAGTGAGAGAAGCAATTTCATCCGCGACATCTCTTTCATTTTTACTTAGCAAGTCAAGAAGTTCTTACTTTTCATCTAAAGCTTCCCTAACATTGTCAAGTTGTGCAAGAAAGGAATCAAAGCAAGTTTTAGTTTCTTCATCCAAGGTAGCAACAAATTCACACATGTCAATCATCTCTTTCTTCACCTCTAGACCAACAAGATCAAGAGAGGAAGGCTCACTAGAGATAGGTTGAGGAGTGGGTTTTGATGTTACCTCGATGGCCTTGGCCATGAAACACTTTTGGTTGGAGGAGATGACATTTTCATTTGGCGAGTCAAAGAGGGATAAACGTGGAGTAGAGGTAGTGGAAATCGCAGAAACTCCCACAATATCTCCACCATGGACTTCATCATCATCATCTTCATCCGTGCCCGAAAGGTATTCTTCATGGACCACAATTGCTCGTTCCTTGTTGGTGACGTTCTTGATGGCGTAGTTCTTGTTCAAGGGATGAGGAGGTCTTGACTTGATCTTGCAAATGAGACGATCACCATTGTCTTCACGGTTCTCAAAGGGACACTTGGCCACGAAGTGACTCTTGTCATTGCTATTGTAGCACGACCTTGCCTTGGGAGACTTGTTGGGTGAGTTGAATCTTGAGTTGTCCCTTGACCTTGACTTGAACCCGGACTTGTTCCAAAAGGCCCTTGAAGCGAGAGCAAGATGTTCGTTGAAGGCACACTTGAGATCCTCTTGAGACCACTCACTTGATGTATCATCATCATCAACTTTAATAGCCTTGGTCTTCAAAGCAAGATTCACTTTGGTTGACCCAATGGCCCTAGCATGAGCGGACTCCGCATTCTTCTTGGCAATAGTCATGGAAATTACTTCGGTCAAGACTTATTGGGAGGTCATTAGGTGAAAGTTGGTTCTTCCCTTGATAGAGTTGAGCTTTTGTTCTTCAAACGGAAGGAGAGCTTGAATGAACTTCCTCTTCATGAACTTGTCGTCAACATAGGTGGCCCCAAGATCCCTCATAGTGTAACAAAGGACTTTGAGGCGCCTATACATGTCTTCGGGGGTCTCATCATCTTGCATTGCGAAACCATCGCACTCGTTGTTGATTTCATCAAACTTGGAGCTTTGGATGCTTGCATTCCCAACAAAGAGCTCGGTGAGTTGATCCCAAGCTCCCTTGGCGGTGTCAAATTGGCGAATGTGAGCAAAGTCCTTTGGAGTCAAAGCCTTTTGGATCATCCCCAAAGCTATGGCATTGAGTTGCTTGTCCACCACTTCACCTCGTGTCAACTTCTTTGGGTCAAATGGAGAGAATCCATCCTCCACAATCCTCATTAACTCAATAGAAGAGCTGGAAATATGAGAGCGCATTAGATATTTCCTATTGGCGAAATTTGAAGTATCTAGCATAGGTGGTGCTCCTTGACGAATGATGTGTGGCATGGGAATGGGTGGATCCGGAGTGTACTTTGGCGGTGGGGGTACCACCGAGTAGTCCTTTCCTCCATTTTGCTCTTTGGAAGTTGGGTTCTCGGGCTCCTCGGTGTTCTCACTTTGAACCTTGGTAGAAGTTTGAACAACAAAACCAAGTCCCAAGTGAGTGGTGACGGCCGCGGGAGTCACCCCGGGGCGGTCACCGTAACGGTGGGAGGAAGCTCGGTGGTTTGGGGTGTGTTAAGAGCAACCATGGGGTTTGTCTTTAGAGACTGCAAGATAGTCATCATTTCCTCGAACTTGGACATCATGGATGAATCCAATTGCTTGAGGTCATCCATAGTGGCCAAGTTATTGGGATTTTCGGTTTCACTACCCCCTTCATCGGCCATAGTCTCTTAGGTGGTAAAGCCCAAAATAAGAGCCTTGGATTTGATACCAATTGAAAGTACCGACTTGATACGACTAGAGGGGGGTGAATAGGCGTCTACCCAATTTTAATTTGTTTCTCACTTTTAGGCTCAACGAGAAGAAAAGTTATCTAGATGTGCAACTAAGTGAACAACCTAAATGCAAGATAACTTACAACAACCACAAGAACGATAAAGAGCAAGACGTAAAGGAAGGGAACGAAGTAACCAAAGCGGCGACACGTAGATATAATTCCCGTAGTTCACTCCCAAGGAGCTACGTCTACGTTGGAGAGGTGTCGGGGCCACACAAGGTCACCTGAGCGCCACAAAGGCCTCACCTTCTTCTCCGGTGAGCTCCCCCACAAAGGAGGCCTCACAATCCACTAACCGGTGACCTTGAAGGCTCCAACCGAAACATTTACACCAAGGTTGAGGGGGAAGCTCCACAACTCAATTGGAGGCCCTCAACAACACCTCGAAGCTTCACAACACAAGCCTTAGCTCTGAGGATTCCCTACACCGTCTAGGGTTTCAAGAAACCCAAGAGCAACAAGATCCACAAAGGATGGGTGGGGGAAATAAAATCTTCTTTGGTGGAAGTGTAGATCTAGGTCACGTCCCTCACCTCTCAAAAGATCAAGTCATTTGAGTGGCTAGAGAGAGAGATCTAGTAAGGTGAAGCTCAAGCATTAATGGAGGAGAGAGAAAATTTTCGAAGAGGTGGGAGGAAGAAGAGGGGCGCCTTAAATAGGCCCCCTCCGCACTGAACCGTTACAGCCCCCGCGACCTCACCGGAACTTCCGGTGAGAGGCCGGAAGTTCCGCCCAGCACGGATCCAACGGTCATCAGACCGTTGATGCCCGCTCCAAAAGCTCGACCGGAAGTTCCGATCATAACATACCGGAAGTTCCGGCGAACTTCCGATGCAAGTTCCGGCCCAAGTTCCGGCAAATAGAACACTTCAAACAGAAGGTTACTGACCCTTCAGCGGAACTTGGAGCGGAACTAGGGGCGGAATTTCTGGGTCGCGAACCAAGTCTGACCGGAAGTTCCGGTGGCTGGGCGGAAGTTCCGCTCAGGAACTTTCTGGCAGGACAAGTTCCGATGCAACTTCCGGTGGAACTTCCGACAAATAGAGCATACCAAAACAGAGAGTTCTGGGAGCTCACCGGAAGTTCCAGCGGAACTATGATCGGAACAAAGCTCAGATCATCCCGCAGAAAAAGCCTGAGAGGAACTTCCGGCGCCAGGCCAGAAGTTCCGGTGAGACAAAGAAGGCTTCAACAGATCAGAAACACACACTCTCTCGCGGAATAGTAGGATGGTTGTGGCGGTGCGTATGGGTTTGTGCAAGAACAAGTGATTTCCCACAGCCATCCGAGATGGACCCCCTCTTAATAGTACGGCGACCTAAAACAACAAAAGGAGAGAAAACTAGGAGAAAACTACAGTCCACTGTCTTCATGAGATCCCAAGAGAGCATCCACACAGTTATAAGGAAACATCAACAATATTTTTCCTGAAACTCAAGCACACAATTAGATCACAAATGGGATTGTCATTATCACCAAAAATAGCATGGGAATATATAGTCCTTTCACCGTGCCTACCAGCTTATCGAGTATGTTGACGTGCATCATTGGATTGAGGTTCCGAGTTTTCTTCCTAACCCGACCGATGATGACGAGGCTGAAGATGAATCTGGTGGTTTGGCTGATCAAGATGAATCGGAGGAAGGCTCTGATAATGCCGATGATTCCAATGACAGCTCAGATGGGGATGGCGACGCTCGATCGTCCTCCAAAGGAACTGAAGCTTCCCGAGCCCAAGGTGATGTCTCCCAGCAGCCAGGGCTTGCCCTAGGCATTACTACTGCCTCCGTCAATGCCGAGGTAACCTCTGCAGAGGCACAAACAACCTCGGAGCTCCTAGTTCTTAAGGATGCATCCGAGACACCCATGTCCGAAACTCCTGGTGCTACTACCTCCCACGGGTGATTCGGCCTCTGCCGATGTTTAGGTTCAACAACTCCTATTTATTTAAGTCCCCGATATGCCGGGTTTATGCTGTCTTTGAAACAGTTATTCGCCTTTTGGTACAATGTGAACCATTTTGCCTTTGGCCTCTGATGCCCTGGTAATGGTTGCTAGTCTATCTAATTGAGTTTATGTGAATCGTATCTTTGCTTTGCCAAACTTTAACTTCATAAATCCGGATCATATTTTTCATATGACTGATTTTCGTTTGGCATCCATCTTGTGTTTCTTATGTATTCTTGGTTGTAAAACTGTCGGTTTTGTCATTTCTCCTTGAAGGACTGTGAGTTCTAAGCCCATAAATCTTTTTAAACTGATGGACTTACTACCTTTTCCAAGGTATCTGTTGATAAAATGATATAGATAGGGTACTTTCCTTGTTATACCTCGAATTGCTGATGTTGTCATTCGTGTTACTATGATAATATAAATTGTCGGTTTTTTCCTCCGTGTTACTTCTCCGGTTGCCGAGGCAACTTTATATCGCAAGTTACTGCTTGGGATCCTGAGGTCCCATCTATACCGAAATGAACAAATAGTACGGGGTAGTCCCCGAGTTACTGCTTGAGTCACCGAACTTTCATACATACGCCAAAAAACAACAGACACTATGAGGCAGTCCCCGAGTTATTGCTCGGGTTGTCGAAGTTTCATATATGCGCAAAAAATAACAAAAAATATGAGGCAGTCCCCGAGTTACTGCTCGAGTCGCCGAAGTTTCATGCGTAGTTAAAAAATGACAACCAATTGGAGCAGTTTCTGAGTCATTGCTCGAGCTAGCGAGATTTCATACATAGTTAAAAATGACGAATAACATGAAGCAGTCCCCGAGTCACTGCTTGGGTTGCTGAAGTTTAATAAATAGTTCAAAATGAGGAATAACATGAGGCAGTCCCCGAGTCACTGCTCGGGTTGCCGAAGTTTGATACATAGTAAGAAATGAGGAATAACATGAGGCAGTCCCCGAGTCACTGCTCGGGTTGCCGAAGTTTGATACATAGTTAAAAATGAGGAATAACATGGGGCAGTCCCCAAGTCACTTTTGATACATGTTTGATACACTGATTTGATGCATCACGTCACAAGATGCAATACATGGCTTCTAAGTGTAGAACGAACGAAGTAAGGCTACGTTCCATGGTCTTTTTGATTCATCTCCGGCCTTGCTTGCCTTGTTATTTTATGGTGTCTGAGCGTCGATCAGGTAGTATGCATCATTGTGTAATGCTTTACTCACGATAAATGGTCCTTCCCATGGGGGTGAGACCTTATGCATGCCGGCTGTGCGTTGCACTAGCCGAAGAACTAGATCTCCTTCTTTAAAAACTCTTGGACTGACCTTTTTTCTATGGTATCGTCTGAGCTCTTGCTGATAAATAGCTGATCTTGATAATGCCAATTCCCTTGCTTCCTCTAGCAAGTCCACATCGTCTTGCCGTGATATTTCGTTTACTTCGGCACTTGTGTATTGGGCCACTCTTGGCGAGTCATGCATTATGTAGGCTGGAAGTACAGCCTCTGCCCCGTATACAAGAAAGAACGGGGTATACCCCAACGATCTATTTGGGGTGGTCCTGAGGCTCCACAGCACTGCGGGAAGTTCCTCAATCCAGCATCCTGCCGACCTTTGCAGCGGTTCAATTAGCCGAGGTTTTATCCCTGACAATACTAGTCCATTTGATCTTTCTACTTGCCCATTCGATGCCAGGTGAGCCACCGAGGCAACATCGAGTCTTATGTGTTTCTCTTGGCAGAATCTAGCAAAAGCTCCTTCAACCAAGTTTGTGCCATTATCCGTGATGATACTGTGTAGGTATCCATATCTCAAGATAATATCTTTAAGGAATTTCACCGTTGTGGGCCCGTCACATTTTCTTATTGGCTTTACTTCTATCCACTTTGTGAATTTGTCCACCATGACCAGAATATGAGTCATTCCGCCGCGAGCCGGCTTAAATGGACCTACCATATCTAAACACCATACTGAAAATGGCCAAGTGATTGGTATTGTTTTTAACTTGGATGAAGGCAGGTGTATCTTGCTGGCATATCTCTGGCAACCATTGCATTTTGTTACCAATTCCTTTGCTTCCTTCAGCGCGGTTGGCCAATAAAATCCATGCCTAAATGCTTTGCCCACTAGGGCTCTGGACGAGGCATGATGCCCACATTCTCCTTGATGTATATCCAAAAGGATTTTCTGCCCTTCTGCCGAGTCAACGCATCGTTGTAGTATGTTCGTGACACTTCTCTTATAAAGCTCATTGTTTATGATTGTGTAGGCTTTTGCTCTTCTCACTATCTGCCTGGCCATGACCTAATCATCCGGCAAGATTTCCTCTTTAAGGAATGAGAATATGGGTTGTGCCCATGTTGGCGTGACGTTTTCCGAGAAAATTATGTTGTCAATTTCCATAATTTCCGCCGACATAACATCTTTGGGTTTTTTCCCGTTCACTCGTGGGTCAGCCGAATTAACCCTCGAATAGTTCGGGTCATATTTTTTGTCAATTTCCATTGGGACACTTCCTTCTATCTGTTCTGCCGAGATACGAATTGACTCGGATTCTGGCAAAGGCGTAATCGATGGTTTTCTCAGGTGTTCCAGAGCTATGCCGGGGGAATTGACTGCCTAGTTGATCCGAGTTTTGGCAGTGTATCCACAGCATCATTTTCCGCCCGAGGTATGTGATGGAATTCACACCCATCAAAATAACCACTGATCTTCTGCACATGAAACCTATATAGGGCCATATTCACATCTAGTGCGTCCCAATTCCCTGATACTTGCTGTACTACGAGGTCTGAATCCCCGTAACATAGAATCTGACGTATGCCAATCTCTTTCCTCATTTTTAGGCCATGGACGAGTGCTTCATACTCGGCCACATTGTTTGATGCAACGAAATGTATCTGCAGCGCGTATTTCAGCTGATCTTTTTTCGGTGAAGTCAGTACTATTCCTGCTCCTAGCCCATTTCTTAACTTGGACCCGTCAAAATGCATCGTCCAATAGTTCGAATCTGTCAATGGGGGCTCATACTGTACTTCGGCCCAGTCCACAAAGAAGTCGGCCACTTCCTGAGACTTAATTGCATCTCGCCTATCAAATTGCGGAGCATAAAGCGATAACTCGATTGCCCATTTTGCTATTCGGCCACTTGCATCTTTGTTGCCTAATATCTCGGCTATGGGTGCCTCACAAATCACTTTTATCGGGTGTTCTTTGAAATAGTGTTTGAGTTTTTTCGCCGACATGTATACTCCGTAAGCCATCTTCTGGTAGTGTGGGTAGTTTTGCTTTGAGGCCGATAATACCTCACTTAGGTAATATATCGGCCTTTGTACCGACTTATCCTCTTCGTTACGTTCCACAACAACTACTGCACTTACCACTCTGTTAGTAGCTGCCACATAAAGTAGCATAGGCTCTTTTGACAATGGAGAAGCCAAAATCGGTGCTATGACCAACATCTTTTAACTCATGAAATGCACTATCAGCCTGCGGTGTCCAGATGAACATGTCGGACTTTTTCATCAATTGATATAGAGGTAATGCTTTTTCCCCTAGCCGACATATGAACCGACTCAGTGAGGCAAGACACCCTGTAAATTTTGTACATCATTCAGGCACCTCGGCAGTTCCATTTTTTCAACTACTCGGATCTTAGTTGGATTCGCCTCTATACCTCGGCTGGACACGAGGAAACCGAGTAATTTTCTAGCCGGCACACCAAAGGTACATTTTTCCGGGTTAAGTTTCATTCGGAACCTTCTCAGGTTCGCGAATGTCTGCCGAATATCTTCCAGGAGCGTTTTGCTCTCTTTGGTTTTGACAACCACATCATCAACATATACTTGCACATTTTTCCCTATTTGGTCATGCAGACATTTTTGCATGCATCTTTGGTATGTTGCTCCTGCATTACGCAGGCCGAATGGCATGGTGCGATAGCAATAAGCCCCATATGGGGTGATAAACGCAGTCTTTATTTGATCAGCCGGGTTTAACGGTATCTGGTGGAAGCCAGAATACGCGTCTATAAATGATAACAGCTCACAGCCTGCGGTCGAATCAATGACTTGGTCTATCCTAGGTAAAGGAAAAGGATCTTTGGGACACGCCTTATTGAGGTTCGTGTAATCGATGCACATTCGCCATACGACGGCTACATTTGGGTCATCCTTTTTCTTTTCTACCAACACCAGATTTGATAGCCAATCCGGATGAAGCACTTCCATAATAAACCCGGCTGGAAGGACCCAAGCTATCTCATCCCCTATTATCTTTCTCCTGTCTTCGGCGAAGCGGTGGAGAGGTTGCTTCACCAGCCTTGCTCCTGGCCTTACATGCAAAGAGTGCTCAACCAACACCCTCGGTACACCTTGCAGGTCCTGTGTTGACCATGCAAAGATATCCCAATTCTCACGGAGGAAGTTGGTGAGCTCGCTTTCCTATTTGGCATCTAGGCCAGTGCCAATCGTGATGGTGCGCTCTGGGAATTGATCATCAATCTGGATCTTTTTCGTCTCCTTAGTCGGCTAGAAAGATACACTTCCATGCAGGTTGGCTAATGCTGGCATATTAAGCTGTGTCGACTGAGCCAGAGCTGCCACTTCCTGAATTCTTCTTTTCTCTCTTGCAATTACCAATGATTCGGCCAGGTTTGACCCGGCTGAAGCATATTCCATTGATTTTCTATAATCCCCACCTACTGTTATTACTCCCTGAGGCCCTGGCATCTTCATTTTCAAGTAAGCAATGTGACAGCTGCTCATAAATTTAGCCAATGCTGGCCGTCTGAGTAAAGCATGATAGCAACTTTCTAGGTCCACCACCTTAAACTCCAGATTCTCGGCTCTACAATTCTCCCTTGTGCCGAATAACACATCTGCTCGAACTTTCCCAATGGGCTCGCACGAGAGCCCCGGGACTATCCGATGGAACGTGGTCCTTGTTGGCTGCAGCATATTCTATGTTATTCCGAGTTTGTGCATTGTGTCTTTGTACATGATGTTGATACTACTTCCATTATCTATGAGTATTTTCGAGAACTTCACATTGATGCTAGGTCCGACAAATGTCGGATCCAGTACCAAGTCATACGACCCTGGATTCGGCATTATCTTCGGGTGATCCTTTATGCTCTAGGTTATCTCTTGATCGGACCATGGCACGTATCTCGGTACTGCCGGCATAACTTCATTCACTTCCACATGCCGGCGCTGTATGCTCTGTCTATCTTGCTGTTCTGTTGTGAACACACAATAGATTGGTGATGCTCCCTGTAATCATTGCGTCCATTGTTCCCGGGGTTTCCCCTTCCGTCTTGATTTTGATATACCACTTGGTGCACTTCATCCCTCTGGTCCGGGTTATCATACCTCGGAGGGGGTGGTGATAACATTAGTTGCTGCGCATTACCGCCGGTTAACTGTGGCTACTGCTGTTGATGTACTTGATGCGGAGGTGCTTGTATGCCCGCCGGGTTTCCCATTGCACTTTTCATCCAAGCACATTGGCGAGTATTGTGATTGGCTGGCTTGGCCGGGTTAGGCATGTGGAATTTACACGGTTGATCCATCATGGATTCAAATGTGTATTTTGCTCTCTCATGCCATTTCTTCTTCTGTTCTAGCGTCCACTGCCTTTTCCCTTCATTCCTCGGCGTCTCTTGCTGAGGACCATTCTTCTGTCGCTGATTGTTTCCATGACTCGGTTGATCCTACACAACCGCAGCCACTTGATTGGAAGCATATCTGTAATCTGGCCTCTCATCCCTTCTTCTACTTCGGTATTCATTGTGCCGCGATGATCCGGCATCATCTCTAACATAATGATCCTGCTGCTCCTGATGCTCTGCCGACATTAACTCTGGTTGAGTCTGATCACCTAAGGCATATGAATCTTCTATCCAGATGGTTTCTGCCAACGTGGTTGGCATATCTCTCTGCAACCTCTGCCATAATACGCTTGCATATCTATAGCCCTGAGCAAACCAGGCTATCGCCTGAGATTCGATGACCCCTTCGCATGAGTTTTTGAGGTTGCACCACCGAGTCAAGAATTCTCTATCTGTCTCATTCGGCTTCTGCTTGCACATCGCGAGCTGTTGTGGCCTGTTTGGCCTCTTATATGTACTGGTGAAATTACTGACAAACATTTCTTCAAAATCTAACCAACAGTTGATACTTCCTGTTGGTAAATTGTTCAGCCATACCCTGGTCGGTCCTTCCAACATCTGTGGGATGTATCTTACCGCCCATCTTAAATTTCCGCCAGCTATTTTTACTGTCGTGGCATAGTCAATTAACCAATCTTGTGGCTTCATACTCCCATTGTATGTTTTCGTGCCTCTTTCCAACTGGAAGTTCGGCACGGGCGGTTCACCCATAATCCGAGGTCCAAAACACGCAGGACCAGGTGGACCCCGTTCTTCCAACAGCTCGGACCGATACAGCCTGTCCAGCTTCAATCTTGCGTCAGATGACGACAAGTTTCTATAGATAACTCTCTCATGTACAACATAGTGATTTTGCCCACCATGCTCTGCATACTCCATTTCCGAGTAGCCATCATTGTATCTATCATTTGCCTGATTTTGTTGAGCTGGTCTTGCTTCCCGCTCTTGCTGAGGCTCATACCTCGGCTGAGGATCCTACGGGGGGTACCTCCTCCCTTTCGCTGGGTTATTGTTCTCGTGGTTTCCCCTTCTGAGGTTTCCGTGCTCTCGGTTTGCATGGCCGGGGTTTCTATCACCGCTGTTACCTCGGCTTCCATTGCCTCTATTCTCATTGACCTTCCCGGCCACCGCCGGATCATATGGGACAATCTGCTTATTTCTTTTTCCCGAAGTCACTGCTCTGTCTTTTCGCGCATTGTTTTCGGACGAGGATGCTGCTGCCACAGATAATGCGGGGGCAGCTCCTGCCGAATGAACCATACGAGAATCTCCTGGCTTCGCTGGGTCAGCCCTAAGCATTTCCTCATTATGCTGGTTCGTAATGCATACCAGCTCATTTACTCTTTCTTGCTGTTTTTGGCGGGCTTCCCCGCTTAACCCCTCCAACTCTAGGGCTGCGGCATTTGCCGCCCTGAGGTTCTTTGCCGGGGTACTGTACATCGGCAAGCCTGGGTCAACCGAATCATCTGGACGAGCCTCATGCTCTTTGTTGATATCATTCATGAGGTTCTTTCCGCTTAATCTCAGTTCGTCTACTCGGTCAGGGGCCATATCTAGTTTGTTTGGCCTAGCGTATTCTCGCAAGGTCCTGTTTAAGGATTCCCGCAAGGCCGACACCTTTTTTGCCTCTACTAGCACTTTCTGTCTAGTTTCTTCTAACTCCGCCTGTGCGTTTGCCGGGTCAAGTATCGGTGCTACAGGCGTAGTTAGGTTATCTATAGTTGCCTGAAGGATATTCTCTGGCCTCTCTAGAGGTGGCCATCTTACCCTTGCCGCCTTTGGAGTCACCTCCCGCACCTCGGCCTCCCTGGTCGCTGGTGGATCTACCTCGGTAGGCTTTGGAGATGCTTGCTTCATAGCCACCTGTCCTCTTGTCACCGGGTCCTTGCTTGGTCCGGGTCCTGCTACTGCAGCTGGTGCCGGGTCCGTCATCATCACCTCGATGCTGCCTGCAGGGCGAACTCCACGCTGACCGCTAGCAGCACACAAGGGATAGTCTCCCGCCTCGATGACTCGGTGCGGGTAGACACAGGAGGTGACGATGCCGACGTAGACCTTGTGAGCGCCCAGGTTGATGAAGATGCCGTTGTGCGGGGGTGCTTTCCTCCCAAAGCTGCCAGCGTTATCGCTGACGTAGTCCCAGATATCAAATCTCTGGACTAAGCCAGAAACAACCCGCTCGCCGGTGTGGATAAAGTTTCCCGTCCGGATCTTGACTCCAGCTAGCACCACTGCTGGCCCCACGGTGGGCGCCAACTGTCGTGGTGGTGGCACGGCAGATGCCATGGGTAGGATAAAGTATGGGGCCAATGGATGCTAGAGGGATCCGGGGAGGGAAGATGTAGTGATTTCTACACACAACTGACTGATAAGTAGATCTTTATTTCTCATCTAAAGAGTTACAAGTGCTCCTTGAGCTGTATCATAGAGAAGAAGATTGCTACCCGAGCCCTTTGGTGTAAAATGAATCGATCCCCTCTCCAGGAGCCCGTGCCCCTCCTTATAAAGGGGTCCCTTGGTTCCTCCTAGGGCTGACATGGCAAGCATATTCTTGGAATATGCTTGTCCCAAAGTGGTAACTCGGCGGACTCCTTTCCGTGTCCCCCTTCTATCGGTGGCAAAGACCCAGAGGCCCTCACATGTGTGCCTCGGTCTTCCTCACTGTCACCTCCGTGACGCTATTCTGCCCCTCTGCAGCTCTGCTCTTTGTCCCTAGTGCTTGGCTCCGTGTAGATTCCTCCTAGCCAGCAACTAGGGTTTGACTATGGGCTCCTCCTTCTCCTGCAAGTTTCCCGTTACTCGGCCTCATCTCGCATAACTCGGCTCGGCCTTCACCTTCATACAAGTCAATCAACCTTATTCGGCCGACTTAGCTCACGCGTCGGCCGAGTAATGTGTTAATCACTCTATATTTGCCAAGCCTCAGTTTACGTCGGCCGGATCTTGCATGATTCGGCCGACTCGGCTTATAGTTCGGCTTAAGGTAAGGGAGACTCCTCCCTTCTTTCCCCTATATTGACCCTACCCGGGGTCACTCCCCCAACAGGCAATCTCGCCGCCCTCGATCTCTGCCATTGGACTGGGCGCGCGACACCCTCTACATAGCGCACATCCTGCTCGATCAATTGCCTGAGGTATGTTCGCTGGTCCTTTCTAGGTTTTCTCCGGCCCGCTTCGGGAGTTTCCATCGCCATTGACGGCCGCATACTTTGCAGATGGGCAGCAGCCAAAGGGCAATGGAGTTCTTCTACAAGAATTTTGTTGAGTCATCGTCCGAGGAGGAGTCCGACGTTGAGACCGAGATTGTGCTGGCGGCTACACAGATGGTGCACGACCACTACCTCCTGCAGCCGCACAGTGGTGGCTCGTCCAAGCGGCGCCAAGCCAACTAGGAGCGCGACCAAGAAGATGGCCACATACGCCTTTACAAGGACTACTTCCATCCAATTAATCCAGCCTTTAAAGTGAAGGCATTCCGTCGTCGCTATCGGATGTCGAGGGACCTGTTCTTGCAAATTCTCAATGGGATAACGGAGTATGATAACTACTTTGAGGCCTAGTACGATTGCACCGGTAAGATTGGCTTCTCCTCTTTACAAAAATGTTCTGCTGCCATTCGGCAGCTTGCTTATGGAGTCTCCGGTGACCTCCTCGACGACTACATGCGCATGAGTGAGTCCACATGCCATGAGGCTATGTACCGGTTTTGCAGCGCGGTTATTGCGGTGTTTGGCAAAGTTTACCTGAGAGAGCCAAACTGTAACACCCCAAAAATGTTAATCAAGATTATCAAGTTCCAATCACCCAAGTTTAGGGTTAACAAAAACTTTTGTTATTAAAATTAATATGAATGCATGTGTGTGTGTGATGATGAATGCATGAATGATTTAGATTGCCATGTTTGATTGCTATGAATAGCAAGGATTGGTTTAAAGATTAAAACAACATCATCTACATCATTTCCAAGAAGAATCAAATGAAGAGAAAATCAAAAATAAGATATATAAGCAAATGGTCATTTTGACCAAAGTTAACCACTAGACCACTTTGAGTGTTCCTAGTCCAAGATTTTTAACAAAAACAAATCCAATTCTTTTCACCCCTTGCTAGACCAAGTAAAAGTGAATCCAAGCCCACTTTACAAACTCACCAAAACTATTTTCAAATCTATTTAAAGGACAATTCAAAATTGAATCAAGTTCTTATGGTAAGATCATCATTTTGCAAAAACCACCCAAATCAATTCACCTTGAATTTTCCAAGCAACCAGAGACTACCAAGCATAAGTTTAGGCCACTCACCAAATTTCATTCAGAATTTTCAAACTTAAATTCTTGCGGCCATATTGTCAAACACCTTCTGTGCAAAAATCTGGAAAAATCCACAAACATTATAGTGAACAGTGTTCTTGCCAAACCGGTTCCCTCCGTAGTCTCTACAACACTCCCAGTATACCTCCCACCTTATCCCTGCAGCCCTAGCCCACTGTGCATGACCATTTCATCATGGCATGCATGCTCAACCACCAACTTTTCCACCTCAACGTCGACATCACGACACAGCCATCACCAGCCTTGCCTACCATGTCTGGCATGTTGCCCGTGATCCATTTCCCCCTTGAGACCAGCCCAAGCTCAAGGATAGAGAGAGGAAAAGCCGGGAACGTCGTGCCCGAGCTGCTGTTGACCATGCCGACACGCACCCGCAGTTCACGCCTCGTCTCCCGTAACCCGACCACCTCACGCTCTCTTCGCTCACCCAAACGATCACTGTTGGAATTATGCCCTAGAGGCAATGATAAAGATGTTATTATTATAATTCTTATTCATGATAAAGTTTATAATCCATGCTAGAATTGTATTAAGCGGAAACTTTAATACTTGTGTGGTTTGTGAACAACACCGTGTCCCTAGTACGCCTCTATGGACTAGCTCATTGATCAATGATGGTTAAGGTTTCCTAACCATAAACATGAGTTGTCAATTGATAATGAGATCATATCATTGGAGAATGATATGATGGACAGACCCAAACTAAGCGAAGCAAATTAGATCGTATCATCGTGTTCATCTTTGCGAAGCTTTTCCTATGTCAAATATTGTATTCCTTAGACCATGAGATAATACAACTCCCTGGTATCGGAAGAAAGCTTTGAGGTCATCAAACGTCATCCTATGAGAGGGTGATCATAAAGGTGTCTCTCAGGTGATCGGAAAGTATCTGTTGGGTTGTATGTATCGAGATGGAATTTGTCCCTCCCAAGTCGGAGAGATATACTTCGGGCCCACTCGGTAATCGATATCAACACCGCTTGCAAGCATGTGGTTAAGGAGTTAATCACAAAGTGATATCGGATTACGGAACGAGTAAAGTACTTGCTGTGAACGAGATTGAACTAGGTATGACGGTAACGACGATCGAATCTCGAGCAAGTAAAATATCGCGAGACGAAGGGAATATATATATGGGATTGTTTGAATCCTGACATCGTGGTTCATCTGATATGATCATCGATGAATGTGTGGGAGTCAATATGGGTGCCCAGACCCCGCTGTTGATTATTGATAGAAGATCATGTTTGCATATTCTCGAACCCGCAGGGTCACACACTTAACGTGTCTCGACGCTAGGATAGATTGGATAGTTGGTTTATGAACTTTTGTTCGGAGTCTCGGATGGGATCCGGGACATCACGAGAGGTTCCGGAATGGTCCGGAGAATAAGATTCATATAAGGCAATGCAGTTTTTGGAGTTCGGAATTGTTCCGGGTTAATCGGTATTGTACCGGAAGCTTCTAGAACCTTCCGGAAGGGTACCAACGTGGCCCCACCTTCCGGGAGGGGGCATGGGCCTATGAGGGAGTGTCCTGGCCGCATTGGGCCAGGGGCACAAGGCCCCATAGGGCCCAGCCGATCCTAGAGAGTTTAAATCGTTTAAACTAGAGATAGGGTTTCTAGAAGAGGGGAGAGTCCATGCCCCCCACTCCTTATCCTTTGGGCTTGGGGGAGGGGCTAGGGCTGCGCCCCCCTCTATATAAAGAGGGGTGGGGGCGCACCAACCCCCTACACCTCTCCTCCAAACCCTAGCCGCCTTGCTAGCTTTCCTCTCTCCCTCCCGACTGTTTGTAGGCGAAGCCCTGCAGCAGAAATTCTCCACCATATACACCACGCCGTCGTGTTGTAGATCCAATCTATCTCTTCACCATACTTGCTGGTCCGAGGAAGGACGAGACGTCGAGGTGCTGCACGTGTGCATCTCACGGAGGCACGCCACTTGTGGTGCTAGATCGGATCGGATCACGAGGAGGAGAAGCGAGTACGACTACATCACCCACGTTCCGACGAACGTTCCGCTATGCGAATCTTCAAGGGTATGAAGATCTAATCCAATATCTCTCGTTGTTTGCATCTCCTAGATTAGATCTTGGCTTTCCCTCTATTTGCTCCGTAGAAAATTTTGATTTACTATGCCGCGAAACCCTTCAGTGGTATCAGAGCTAGATCTATGCGTAGATGTGTTTCACGAGTAGAACGCAACATGGTTGTTGCGGGCGTTGATGTTTTCTGTTGCAAGCCTCTTGTTTGTGTTCTTCTTATGACGCGGGATAGTGAGATTGAAGCGGTCTAGGCCAACCTTACGCGACATCGTTCGCGAGACCGGCTCCGCACTTGACGTGTGGCTTGTTCCACACATGCGGCTGGTGGATGTGAGTTTCTCTCACTATAGTTGTCATGGGATTAACACCGGAGTTTGGCAACCATAATATCACCGTTGTGGCTTTCTGTAGGTAAGAATCGTTCTTAGCATCTACTCCCATAAGCCACGTAAAACATGCAACAACAAAGTAGAGGCGTCTAATTTGTTTTTGCAGGGAGTGTTTTCTGTGATATGGTATGGCCCAAGATGTGATGTGTATATTGTATGCGATGATCATGTTTTGTAATGTTTCACGACTTGCATGTCGATGAGTACATAACCGGCAGGAGCCATATGGTTGTCTTTATAATTATGTATGACCTGCGAGTCAACTTCTTATACGCCATGTAATAGCTTTACTTTATCGCTAAGTAGTTAGCAATAGTTGTAGTTGCTATTCGTGGTGAAGGCAATCATGGTGGAGTGATGGAGATCATGCTGGAACGCACAAGATGGAGATCATTGCGCGAGGATTGGCTATACCATGTCACATAAAGTTATATGCATGTGATGTTTATCCCTTTATGTATCTTATTCTGCTTAGATCGCGACGGTAGCATTATAAGATGATTCCTCACTTAAAGATCAAGATAAAAACTGTGTTCTCCCCAAGTATGCACCGTTGCGAAAGTTCGTCGTGTCCAAGCATCACGTGATGATCGGGTGCTATAGACTCTACGCTCACATACAACGGGTGCAAGCCAGTTTTGCACACGCAGAAATACTTGGGTCTAGCTTGACGAGCCTAGCATGTACAGACATGGCCTCGGAACACAAGAACCGAAAGGTTAAGCATGAGTCATATGAATGATATGATCGACACTTTGTTGTCCACCATTGAAACCACATCTCTTCTCGTGATGATCGGATTAGGTGTGGTGAATTTGTATCGTGTTCACTAAACAACTTGAGGGATGTTGAATTTAGTGGGAGTTCATCTAGTAATTTGATTAAGTTGAACTAATTATCATGAACATAGTCTAAATTGTACTTGCCAATACTGTAGATCACATGGCCAAGTCCAACTTCAACTTCAACGTTTTTGCTGAGAAGGAAAAGCTTAGAAACAATGGGTCTAACTTCACCAATTGGTTCCGCAATCTAAGAATCATTCTCTCTGGCGGACAAAAGGACTATGTCCTTGGGAAAGCGTTAGGTGACCCCCCTGCTGCAACTGCGCCGGCTGATGAGAAAACTGTCTATCAGTCGCGCAAAGATGATTATGGTGTGATTAAGAGCACCATGTTGTTTGCTATGGAACCGGAGCTTCAAAATCGTTTTGAAGAGTATCCCGGGCCCTTCGAGATTCTCGAGGAGCTGAAAACCATGTTTCAGACTCAGGCCCGTTCTGAGAGATATGAGATCTCCGAGAAGTTCTTTAACTGCAAGATGGAGGAAGGGAGTTCCGTTAGTGAGCACGCCATAAAGATGTCGGGCTACACTCAACGTCTTGAGCAACTGGAATGCACGATTCCAGAGGAGCTCAAGATTGACAGGGTTCTGCAATCACTCCCTCCCAGCTACAAAAGTTTTGTAGTGACTCATAATCAGATTGGTTCCACTGATATGATCACCGAGCTCTTCGCAAAGCTGAAGGCTGCAGAGGTGGACATCAAGAAGGATAATCATGTGTTGATGGTAAACAAGCCCTCCTTTAAGAAAGGTAAGGGAGCAAAGAAACCCTTCAAGAAGGGCGGCGGCAAGCGCAATGCCCCTGCTGAGAAGAAGCTCAGGTCTGGTCCAAAGCCGGACACTGAGTGCTTCTATTGCAAGGACAAGGGTCACTGGAAGCGCAACTGTCCGAAGTACTTAGCGGACAAGAAGGCTGGCACCATCAAAGGTATATTTGATATACATGTTATTGATGTTTTCCTTACTATCCCTCGTTGTAGTGCCTGGGTATTTGATACCGGTTCAGTTGATAATATTTGTAACTCGAAACAGGAGCTACGGAATAGACGGCGGCTTGCGAGGGATGAGGTGACGATGCGCGTTGGCAACGGATCAAGAGTTGATGTGATGGCCGTCGGCACGCTCTCCTTAGTTTTACCTTCGGGATTAGTTTTAAACCTTAATAAGTGTTATTATGTGCCTGCGTTGAGCATGAACATTATTTCTGAATCGTGTTTATTGCAAGACGGTTATTCATTTAAATCGGAGAATAATGGTTGTTCTATTTATATGAGTAACATCTTTTATGGTCATGCACCTCTTGTAAATGGTTTATTTCTTCTAAATCTCGAAAGGGATGAAACACACATCCATAACATTGAGGCTAAGAGATGCAAAGTAGATAGTGATAATACTACTTATTTGTGGCACTGTCGTCTAGGTCATATTGGTGTAAAGCGCATGAAGAAACTCCATTCTGATGGACTTTTGGAGTCTCTTGATTTTGAATCATTTGACACATGCGAACCATGCCTCATGGGCAAGATGATCAAAACCCCGTTCTCCGGTATGATGGAGCGAGCAACGGACTTGTTGGAAATCATACATACCGATGTATGCGGACCGATGAGTGTTTCGACGCGCGGTGGATATCGCTATTTCCTCACTTTTACCGATGACTTAAGTAGATATGGGTATATCTATTTAATGAAACATAAATCTGAAACATTTGAAAAGTTCAAGGAATTTCAGAATGAAGTGGAGAACCATCGTAACAGAAAGATTAAGTTTCTACGATCCGATCGTGGAGGTGAATATTTGAGTTATGATTTTCTCACGCATCTTAAAGCAAGCGGAATCGTTTCGCAACTCACGCCACCCGGAACACCACAGCGCAATGGTGTGTCTGAACGCCGGAATCGAACCCTATTAAATATGGTCCGATCAATGATGTCTCTTACTGATTTGCCATTATCATTTTGGGGTTATGCATTATTAACCGCTGCATTCACTTTAAATAGGGCTCCATCTAAATCCGTTGAGACGACACCGTATGAACTGTGGTTTGGTGCTAAACCTAAGTTGTCGTTTCTTAAAGTTTGGGGATGCGAAGCTTACGTCAAGAAGTTGATGCCGGACAAGCTCGAACCCAAAGCGGAGAAATACGTCTTCATAGGATACCCTAAGGAAACTATTGGGTATACCTTCTATCACAGAACCGAAGGCAAAGTGTTTGTCGCAAAGAACGGTTCCTTTCTTGAGAAGGAGTTTCTCTCGAAAGAAGTGAGTGGGAGGAAAGTAGAGCTAGACGAGGTTATTGAACCTTCTCTTGAATTGGAGAGTGGCGCAGCACCTGAAATTGTTCCAGTGCCGCCTGCACCAACAATAGAGGAAGCTAATGACAAGGATCATGAAGCTTCGGACGATGCTGCTACTGAACGTCGCAGGTCGACAAGGTCGCGTGCCCCTTCTGAGTGGTACGGCAACCCTGTCTTGACTGTCTTGTTAGTAGAAGACAGTGAACCTACGAACTATGAAGAAGCGATGATGAGCCCAGACTCTGAGAAATGGCTAGAAGCCATGAAATCCGAATTGGGATCCATGAGCGAAAACCAAGTATGGACTTTGGTGGACCCTCCTAGCGACCGAAAGGCCGTTGAGTGCAAATGGATCTTCAAGAAGAAAACGGACGCGGATGGTAATGTTACCGTCTATAAAGCACGGCTTGTCGCGAAAGGTTTTCGACAAGTTCAAGGTGTTGACTACGATGAGACTTTCTCTCCCGTAGCGATGTTTAAGTCCATTCGGATTTTATTAGCAATTGCTGCGATTCATGATTATGAAATATGGCAGATGGATGTCAAGACTGCTTTCCTCAATGGCAACATTGATGAAGAGTTGTATATGATGCAACCCGAAGGTTTTGTCGATCCTAAGGATGCTAGTAAAGTATGCAAACTTCAGCGTTCCATTTATGGACTGAAGCAAGCATCTCGGAGTTGGAACCTTCGTTTTGATCAAGTAATCAAGAGCTTTGGATTTGTTCCAAATTGCTACGAAGCTTGCATCTACAAGAAAGTGAGTGGGAGCTCGGTGACGTTTCTGGTACTATATGTGGATGACATATTGATTATTGGAAATGACATCAACATGCTTAACGATGTGAAGAGTTATTTGAACAAGTGTTTTTCAATGAAAGACCTAGGTGAAGCTGCTTATATATTGGGCATCAAGATCTATAGAGATAGACAAAGACGCCTGATAGCTTTAAGCCAGAGTACATACCTAGACAAAGTTCTGAAAAGATTCAGAATGGATAAGGCAAAGAAAGGTTCAATGCCTATGTTGTCAGGTAAGATATTGAGCAAGGCTCAGTGTCCAGCTACGGTAAATGATAGGGAAGCTATGAGCAAAGTGCCTTATGCCTCGGCCATAGGTTCTATCATGTATGCCATGTTGTGTACTAGACCGGATGTGTCCAATGCTCTTAGTTTGACGAGCAGATATCAAAGTGATCCAGGAGTGGAACACTGGACAGCCGTGAAGACATCCTAAAGTACCTAAATAGGACTAAAGAAATGTTCTTAGTCCATGGGGGTGATGAACAGCTTGTCGTAAAAGGTTACGTCGACGCTAGTTTTGACACCGACAAGGATGATTCCAAATCTCAGACAGGATACGTTTATATTTTGAATGGAGGAGCTGTGAGCTGGAGAAGCTGCAAGCAAAGCGTGATCACGAGATCTACAGTGGAAGCGGAATACATGGCTGCTGCAGAAGCGTCAAGTGAAGGAGTTTGGATCAGAAACTTCATCACTGAGCTTGGCATGGTTCCAAGTGCATTGGACCCACTGGAGATATTGTGTGACAACACTGACGCCATAGCACTCGCTAAGGAACCAAGATATCATCCAAAGACCAAGCATATCAACCGCAAGTTTCATATAATCCGAGATTATATTGCAGATGGAGATCTGAAGATTAGCAAAGTACATACAGATCTGAATGTCGCAGATCCATTGACTAAACCTCTTCCACGTGTAAAACATGATCAGCACCTCAGTGCCATGGGTGTGAGATTGTTGCCAAATGTAAACTAGATTATTGACTCTAGTGCAAGTGGGAGACTGTTGGAATTATGCCCTAGAGGCAATGATAAAGATGTTATTATTATAATTCTTGTTCATGATAAAGTTTATAATCCATGCTAGAATTGTATTAAGCGGAAACTTTAATACTTGTGTGGTTTGTGAACAACACCGTGTCCCTAGTACGCCTCTATGGACTAGCTCATTGATCAATGATGGTTAAGGTTTCCTAACCATAGACATGAGTTGTCAATTGATAATGAGATCATATCATTGGAGAATGATATGATGGACAGACCCAAACTAAGCGAAGCAAATTAGATCGTATCATCGTGTTCATCTTTGCGAAGCTTTTCCTATGTCAAATATTGTATTCCTTAGACCATGAGATAATACAACTCCCTGGTATCGGAAGAAAGCTTTGAGGTCATCAAACGTCATCCTATGAGAGGGTGATCATAAAGGTGTCTCTCGGGTGATCGGAAAGTATCTGTTGGGTTGTATGTATCGAGATGGAATTTGTCCCTCCCAAGTCGGAGAGATATACTTCGGGCCCACTCGGTAATCGATATCAACACCGCTTGCAAGCATGTGGTTAAGGAGTTAATCACAAAGTGATATCGGATTACGGAACGAGTAAAGTACTTGCTGTGAACGAGATTGAACTAGGTATGACGGTAACGACGATCGAATCTCGAGCAAGTAAAATATCGCGAGACGAAGGGAATATATATATGGGATTGTTTGAATCCTGACATCGTGGTTCATCTGATATGATCATCGATGAATGTGTGGGAGTCAATATGGGTGCCCAGACCCCGCTGTTGATTATTGATAGAAGATCATGTCTGCATATTCTCGAACCCGCAGGGTCACACACTTAACGTGTCTCGACGCTAGGATAGATTGGATAATTGGTTTATGAATTTTTGTTCGCAGTCTCGGATGGGATCCGGGACATCACGAGAGGTTCCGGAATGGTCCGGAGAATAAGATTCATATAAGGCAATGCAGTTTTTGGAGTTCGGAATTGTTCCGGGTTAATCGGTATTGTACCGGAAGCTTCTAGAACCTTCCGGAAGGGGACCAACGTGGCCCCACCTTCCGGGAGGGGGCATGGGCCTATGAGGGAGTGTCCTGGACGCATTGGGCCAGGGGCATAAGGCCCCATAGGGCCCAGCCGATCCTAGAGAGTTTAAATCGTTTAAACTAGAGATAGGGTTTCTAGAAGAGGGGAGAGTCCATGCCCCCCCACTCCTTATCCTTTGGGCTTGGGGGAGGGGCTAGGGCTGCGCCCCCCCTCTATATAAAGAGGGGTGGGGGCGCACCAACCCCCTACACCTCTCCTCCAAACCCTAGCCGCCTTGCTAGCTTTCCTCTCTCCCTCCCGACTGTTTGTAGGCGAAGCCCTGCAGCAGAAATTCTCCACCATATACACCACGCCGTCGTGTTGTAGATCCAATCTATCTCTTCACCATACTTGCTGGTCCGAGGAAGGAGGAGACGTCGAGGTGCTGCACATGTGCATCTCACGGAGGCACCGCCACTTGTGGTGCTAGATCGGATCGGATCACGAGGAGGAGAAGCGAGTACGACTACATCACCCACGTTCCGACGAACGTTCCGCTGTGCGAATCTTCAAGGGTATGAAGATCTAATCCAATCTCTCTCGTTGTTTGCACCTCCTAGATTAGATCTTGGCTTTCCCTCTGTTCGCTCCGTAGAAAATTTTGATTTACTATGCCGCGAAACCCTTCAATCACCACCATCCCAGGAGCACTACAGACATCCCCGTTTGAGATTCCATGCCCCATAGCCGCCGTTTCACGCGAAGTTCGCCGCCAGCACCGTCGACGTGCACCGAAGCTGCCGACCGCTACAGACCTCCATTTACTGAGCCATGGTGCCCGTGATTATCTCCAGGCGACCGCGCACCGGCCTAGACCCTCCTCCATGCCGATAGCACACTGGGACACCATCCCCAGCGACCTCTGCCCACGCCATGCTGCCCCTCTTGCTCGGCTATAAAAGGAGGCCACGCCTGTGACCGATCACCGCACCCCTCTCCTCCACACATCCTCAGCAACGCCTCCGAGCAATCCCTCCACCATAGCGCCCCAATCGCACCGGAGCCCGCCGCGTTAGTGAAGAAGAGGCATCTTCGATTTAGGCCATCGCAGGAGCTTCCGTCAGTACCAGTGGAGCCGTCGGAGACGCCTCGTCCATTTTCCCTCATCGCCGACCCTCGCCGGAGCTCCGGTAAGCCTCCCCCGACCCTTACTGGCCTTGCTAGGGTTTCTCCCCATCGTGTCCTATTCGAGGAGGAAGATGAGCTATGGCCGTTGGATTCCGATCTAATCTAACTGCCCAGTTTCATAGATACCCTTTCGAGAGCCCCCTGTCTCACTGACAGGTGGGACATCCCCTTTAAGTGAAGACCGTGTGCGCTGTGCGCAGTGGGACGGCCCAGTAGCTCTCCCGCGCAACCCAGTAGATTCAAATATATATTTTTCCATTTTAATTGAAACCTAGTTCAGTCAGTAACTTTGAAAATCAATTCAAGGAGATTTACTGAACCAAATTGCATGAAACCAATTTAGCTAGAAAGGTACTGAAATTATAAATCCAAGCCTGTTGGATTCAAACCAGTTGGAACTATAGATCACTTATAGCAGAAACAACAAGACAGAACCTTTCCACATTCAAACATTTTTCAAAAATCAACCATAAATTCTTTTGAGTTGATTCCAACTCTCAAAAATCACATTTGACCAGATCTATATAAATATGTAAAAATATTGGGGTTTACATGCAGTGATCTTGGACAAGTATTAAAAGAATGCCCCATAGGCATTTCTAGTCACTTTAATTATTTAAAATAATAATGTTAAACCTTATTAAGTTGTGACACCACTTTAAATCACATTCCAAAGTATTAGAATATGTGGTGATGACATGTGTCAACATGATCCCATATTTTAATTGGAGAATATTAAATCTTAAGTAGATTTCAATGAGTATAAATTACTTTTCCAAAATAAAATAAATAAGACTAGGTCTTTATTTCATGTGATGATTGTGATGATGCTAGATCATCTAGTGTGAGCCATTGTGTGCTAAATAGAGGTAGTTAAGTATTGTTTGGTGATTGTGTACCTCGTATTTATTTATAGACGCTAGTACCGACCAAGGCTACGAGGAGGAGGAGTACTACGAAGAAGAAGAAAACTTCAACCACTGCTGATACGTCGGAAACGTATCTATAATTTTTGATGTTCCATGCTTGTTTAGTATCTACTTTGCTTTGCTTTGTCTTTCTTTGAGGTGTTTTTATATATTTTCTGGAACTAACCTATTAACAAGTTGCCACAGTACCAGTTTCCTGTTTCCTTCTGTTTTTGGTTCCAGAAAGGCAGAAAATCAATATTATCGGAATTGTACAGGACAAAAGCCAAAGTCAATAACTTTCCATGGGGAACGAGAACTCCAGAGGGGAGACAGAGAAGCGTGCCAGGGCGGCCAAACCCCCCTAGGCGCGGCCAGGGGTGGGCCCGCGCCTGGGCAGGGTGTGGCCCCCCTAGTCGCCTCCTCGGCCTCCCCCTTCGCCAATAAGAAGCCCCCGATGCAGAAACCCTAAGTACCCGATCAATATTCCACGAAACCTTCTGTAGCCACCGCCACCGTCGTCCCTAGATTGGGGGGATCTGAAGTTTTTCCTGGCACCCTGTCAGAGGGGAGATCATCCCAGAGGCCATCTCTCCGGTATGATGCGTGAGTAGTTCCACCTTGGACTATGGGTCCATGTAGTAGCTAGATGGTTGTATCTCCTCCTTGTGCTTTCATGTATAGATCTTGTGAGCTCCGTTCATGATCAAGATCTAATCTATTTGTAATCATGCATGTTGTGTTTGCGGGGATCCGATGGATATTGAGATTATTATGTTGGATTGATTAATGGTTTTGTATTTATGATTCTATCATGTCTGTGTTGTTTGTGATCTTGCATGATCTCTGTTGTTAGTAGCTATCTTGGCCGAGTAGTTGCTAGTGACTCCAAGAGGTGGTATTTATGCTCGATGGTGGGTTCACGTCTCTAGTTTCCAAGGGAAGTGATATAAATCTCTTCGGTTGTAGATGTGTTGTTGCTACTAGGGAGAAAACAACGGTCTCTTGTTCATGGAACATGTGGAGTGTTTACCTTACACACTTTGCTTAAAGTAGTTGTCTGTTGCTTGCAACTTAATACTGGACGGGGTTCGGATGATAACCTGAAGGTGGACTTCTAGTCATAGATGCAGTTGGATGGCGGTCTATGTATCTTGTTGTATTGCCCGATCGAATCTCGTAGGATCTTTCTGACTAGTATTGCATTGTTATGCCTTGCTCAGTTCATGTCAATTGCCCTGCTGTAATTTGTTTACCCCTCATGCCATGTTGTTTATCTAAGGAGAGCACCTCTAGTGAACTATGGACCCCGGTCCAGTCTTTACCATTGATACATATTCCACTGTTACTTGTTTACTTGCTGCAAACCATTACCTTCCACACCATACATTTAATCCTTTTTTATAGCAAACCGGTGAGCTTGACAACCTCACTGATTCATTGGGGCAAAGTCTTGAGTTTGTGTTGTGCAGGTCTCCGCGTTGCTTGCAACACCTGTGTGATGTTTCCTTCCTCCTACTGGTTCGATAACCTCGGTTTCTCACTGATGGAAAACTTGTTGCTGTGCTGCTTCACACCTTGCTCTTGGGGTTTCCAACGAAGTGATCCACGTCAACCGTGCTAGCCATCAACTGCACTACTCAAGGCAAGCTACTACTGGCAAGATAACACTTGCAAGTTTTTTAACTATGCAAGAAAACACTTGCAAGATAACCTATGCAATGCATTAGTCATACTTTGGTTATGCAACCTTGATTATACCAAATCCCAGTTTTACTTGCAAGCTTTATTCTTTTATTTCTTTATCAAAGTTCTTTATTACTTTTAGTTAGTATTTTGTGAGTTTTGGAAAGTTACTATAGGTAGCATAAAGAGCATAAAACTTGGCCTAAGTTAGTTAGAACCAGATATCATACTGAGGCATGAGATCTAAATTTGGATAGTCACACTTGATTAGCACCCCTCATTAGTGATTACCCTCAACTTTAGTGGCTAGTGCTAAGCATAAAACTCGATCACTTTAGATGGGAATACTTGGTGAAAATGATTATGAAAACCTTGGAATGAGGATTCATTCTATTGAAATGTTTTGGCATGTGTTATTGAGCACAAGATGATTTTATGATGAAAATGTTGAGGCATGAGCCTTAGCCCTTTATAAAACTGATGGTTGGGTTCGGATGTGATACCATTCCAATTTTACCGTACAACCACAATACCTTAATTTGGGTAGGGCTTTACTGGAAGTTTATATATCTTAGTATGGGTTCCCTTGCGGAAGAGGTTTGAGATGAGGCTACCTCGTGAAGAATGTCCACCTGTGCAGTTCCCAAGATGACAGATGGTCATTGTTGGGAGGCCAAACTCATAGGGGAGGTGCCTATAATAGGGTGCGTAATTGAAAGGTTAGGATTGATTATCCGCATAATGAGTATGGTGATTTAGGATTGTTCCTGACGGATGTATCAAATGTTGTGGTGAAAGTGTACAATCTCTGCAGAGTGTTAAACTATTCGAATAGGCACAGCGCGGTTATGAACAGTTGGAGTGGCCATACTGTTCCGTCATCAGATGTTTTCAAAGGGACTTGTGAAATGAATTATGACTTTGTCCTGACCACAACAGGGTTGTGAACATGAAAACTAAGTTCCCACTTAGGTGTTGTAAAACATTAAATTAGTTTTCTTTACTTCTAAACTTAGTTAGAGATAAACCTGGCTTTTTGCAAATAAACCTAGAGCTTAGGATTCCTACTCGAACTACTTTACTTGTTAGTGATAGTTTGCGAGTACTTAAAGAGTACTCATGGCTTTGTCCCTGGATATTCCTATGGCCATACTATGAGGAGGACTACCAGGATGATGGAAAGCAGGAAGTCTATGACAACAAGGATCATCTCCCATCATCAGCATTGCCTGTGACCCTGAAGATGGAGCCGTGACCATGCTACCATTATTATTATTCCGTTGCGTTGATTGTATTAAGACTGGATCATGAGATCCTTTATTTGTATGACCTTATTATGGTTTGTAATGGATGATGTACTTTGATATCAATTCTGTTATGTCTCGCAAAAATGGTAATCCTGGGATTGCAATGTGTGGCATACAGGCATCTGAGATTAAAAATCCGGATGTTGACAAGTTGGTATGAGAGCCATCCTGACCATAGGAGACCCTAGTTAGAATGGACGCTTGCATCAAAACTTAGTTTCAAAACAAAAGAAGTGAGTATTTATGAAAACCTATTCTCATTCTTATCATTGGGATTCTTTCAAGAAAATTCATGTTCCTCAAAAATTCTTGCAATCTTACATAAAAATTTGACACACTTGATCACCTCACTAACTTAATCATCCTACATTATTATAGATAGAGGTCAAGTATATCAAGTTCTACAAGTTGGGCAACAGAGGAGAGTTCATCCTCGAGCGAGATTTAAACCAACTCTCGGAACTTCTGGAGCACCCGCACCCCGAGTTCTTCGAAGCACAGCTCAATGATCAGCAAGGAGGAGAACTACAATGGTTGATAGTTGCAAATCTCAGAGGCAAGATGGAGGCACCCACCTTGGAGGGGATCCAGTTCATCTTAAGAGAGAACAACTGTCACATCCCAAGATTTTCCAAATCTTGTAATGTGAAAAATAAATGAATAAAATAAAAACTTTGTTGATTTTCAGAGTGAGAAGAAACTTTTTGTTCCAATTGGGAACTTTCAAAACCTATTTGGATCAAATAAAGTCCTAAAGGATTTAAAAAAAAGATATTTAAACAATAAAACTTAAAAATATTTAAAATTACTATTTTTGGATCTTTTAATAAAAGATTTGGTTTCTAAAAGAAAAGGTAGATTTATAAATAAGGATTATTTCATAAGCCAAATTAAAACTTGGCCAAGCCTTTGAAATAAAATATTTCTATTTGATAAAAATAGTAAAGGTTTATTTAAAATAAATTAATAAGGATTTAATATCCAAGTTTTATAAATAAAGGTTTTACTATTTTAGTTAACCATCAAAACTTATTTATTTAATTCAAATAAGTTTTCCAAGTATTTTATATTCTCAAATAAAACCTACTGATTTGGTTTTGTTATTGTTTTAGATTACAAAATGGAGTTTTGAATAAATCAAAATATATTTGATTTAATAATAATGGTCTATTTATTTAATTAATAATGGACCCTAAAACTAAAAATATTATTTTATTTTAGGACTTTGGTTTATGTTGTTAAACAGAACCAAATTTCAATTACAAATGTTTGGTGAGTGTTTGAATTGATTTGAATGTTGTTTTGTTGTTTGAAAATTCAAAACAGAAAATAGTTTTGGAAAAAGATAAAACAATCGAAAAAAAAATAGAATTTCGACTCAGCCCAGCCGGCCAGCCCAACAAGCCCAACAAGCAGCCCACTCACTCCCTCCCGAAGAAAACGATTCACACTCAGCTTTTAACCCGCGCAGACGCTGACTGGTGGACCTCTTTTCCCTCTAGCTTTCTCGCTGACCAACCGACCCCACCCCTCCAGCTCATCTTCTTCCTCGCGCAGACGACGCCCGGCCGTTGCAGCAGGTAATGCCGGCGATCAATTCGCATAAATGGCCGCATTAATCCACCCCGCGACCGCGCCCATATAACCGCCTGTGTCTCCTCTTCCTTTCCCCTCAGACTCCACGCCCTGAACGCCACCAGGCTGCCCTGAATCGAGCTCACAGCACCACTGCTCCGACCATCGTCCCCAGTCGATTCCGGCAACCCCACGTCACCACTTGCCTCCCCGAGCACACGAGCACACTTCCCACTCCCAGACGCTTCTCCCTGTACCTCCCATTCAACCGCGGGCGCTCCAGAACGTCGGCTCCGTCTTCAACTGAGCGCCGCCGTGTCTGCCTTCTTCTCCGGCGAAATTCCCTGGTAAGAACAGACCACCCCGCGCCTTCTCGTTCACGCGCGCGTCATCTCCTCGACCATGCGCATCTAATCGTGCTCTTTGTTTGCCCTCTCGTGACCCGTAGCACCGTCCTCGACCACGACCGCGTGCAACCGTCGCCAGACCTAACTCCGGTGAGCGATTCCTCTTGTCCCCGTGCGCCCCTTGCCACGCCGACCACACGTCGAGCACCACCTCGACCTCGCGAACACGGTGAGCACCCCCCTGTCTTCTTTGCTTCCTAGAACCGCCGCTAGCCCATCGCCTGACCGTCGCCGCCGTCTGCCGCCGCGCAGCGCCGCCAGCTTTTGGTCAAATGCGTAGGAGCCGTTAGATCTGAATCGGACGCATAAGATTAGAATCAAGTCGAAGGGGTACGAGTGAGCCTGCACCGTGCGATAACAGTTAGATCCAACGGCCTACAGCACGTGATCCACCCGAACCGGTACCAGCGAATAGGAAAGCGACGCGTGTCACCAGTTCTGTTTAAAAACAAAGTTTGAATCAGATTTATTTGCAAACTTCAAACCTTTGTAACTTTTGAACCACACGTCCAAAAATTACAAACTTTATATCGTTGGAATCAGTGGAACAAGCCCTAGTCAACCATGCAATTTGTTTAGTAAATAGTATCTGTTAGATTGTTTGTTTTTGCATAAACATTTGTATGCTTGTTTAGATTAGAAAAATTGTTCAAAAATGTTTTTGAGGTTGAAATCTTGGCAAATTAGTTTGTGGTGAACTTACTGACCCTAGGAACCAACCCATGGTTTTAAAAATGAATTTGGTAAAGTCTATTATGGAATAATTCATTTAGCCCATTTCTAGCCAAATAAAAAAATAATGGTTTTGTTATGAAAATGTTTTTGAAGTAAAAACCTTGGGAAAATGATTTGAAACAAACCTACTGACCCTAAACACCAAGATTTGAGAAACAATAACTTATTTGGTGAACAACTTAAAGTTGTTGCTTTGATAAAAATATTTTCCACCACATAAAATAATGATTGGATTTAAAAATGGTTTATGAACAAAACCCTTTTTGAAATGACTTTGCCACTTTAAGAAGTGACCACCTTGAGCCTTACAAAACTTAGAGCCTAGTGGAAACCATCTTTGCAAATAAAACTATCCCTTGCATGCTTACATGCATGACTTAGATTCCATTGTTTTATGTGTGTGAATTGTTTGATTGATTATTGGTTTGGAATGCTAGTTGATATTGTGTTTGCTTGATTGATTGTAGTGAAGTTAGAAAAGTGTGAGACTAGCAAGATCAAGGAGTGAACCAACATTCCCTACCAAAAGAAAGGCAAGTGACACTATCATCTAAAGTCCTACTATTTTCATTATACTTAGTGGATTTCGAAACATGCATGAAAAGAATTTCTATACTTATGCTATGCTAAATCCTAATAGGATACCCTATACATTCCTTAGTAAAAACAATGTAGTTGTTACATGCTTAGCCATGCCATATTTTGAAAAGAGTTACATGTTGAGATTTTATGAAGTTGAGAAAAGGACTTGTGTTTTTATAAAATAAAACAAGGACTCAATGAACCACCTGGGTGGACAAGGATACTTTGAGCTTTGGAGAAGGTGGCAACAAAAGGAACCATGTCTATGGCAATCTCTTTGTGTTGTGCTCCAAAGGAAACCACCCAGGAAACTTAGAGATTGAACATGTTTCTCCAATTATGGCTTTCGTGTGCAACCACATGCTATTTATGGCTCTGGCTTAGTCAACTACATTGGGAAGACCCATGCATTGTCTTCAGGTTACTGGACATGAGGACCTGGAATCCTACATGGGTACTGAAGACAAGCTAGCAATGGTGTATGGGAGGACCCTCTGGAAAGACTTCGTCACATTCTCAATCTGCCGGTACTCCATCTTGGTGAGCACCAATCCAGTGGCCACTGGTGGCAAAAATATGAGATTGTGACATGTGGGTAAAGTGTACTACTTCTGCAGAAGATAATAAAATCTAAGTACTTAGCCGTGTCCCCGGTTATGGACAATACTGAGCAACTAAAGTTTGAAGCTATGGGAAATCTCGACATTCCAATTTATAAAAGAAAACTTTTTAAGTGACAACAAAAGACTTGATGCACTTGGGGTTACCAAGGAGCTCAAGAGATTTGGATAAAAACTTGATGCACTTGGGGGTACCAAGGAGCTCAAGAGATTTTGATAAAACTTGATGCACTTGGGGGTACCAAGGAGCTCAAAAGATTTTGATAAAACTTGATGCACTTGGGGGTACCAAGGAGCTCAAGAGATTTTTGACAAGGACTTGAATACTTGAGGATACCAAGGAGTTCAAAGGTTTTTGATAAAGAGATTTGACAAAAGATCAAAACCATTTTGAAAAAGATAGGATAAAGTATTGCTTTCTGCAAATGAGCCTTAAACCCTACTTAGCCAAATTATGCATGTAATAATAGGATCCACTTATATTCAACATAGTAGTGAAACTTGCTAATACAATTCAAATGTATTGACCCTTGTGACTGTAACTTGTAATGTTGCAGGTTTGATTGATTTTTAGTGAAGATTGATTGATTAGGATTACAAAGTCTACAACCAACATGTCTGCCTGTGGCACTTTGAAGATGAAGGACCCCATGCTTATAGTTATTCCGCTGCAATGTAATGTAATAGCCAAATGAGCTATGTAAGATGTAATAAAATTATGTTATTCCTGGTTATAAAGTTATATTATGACCTTTGTTTCTTGATATTACATCTTAACTGTGGATGCTAGCTATTGATCCAGGGACTAGCATTGTAAACACAGGGGACTCTACCTTATTTAAAGGTTGGGACCCTTACAACAACTGTCTACACGGACTCGCTAGGGCTATGCAAGAAGCTCTTTCCCGTCTATGTGGGCAAAGCATCAATCAAATCAAAGGCACTCTCTTTGAGTACTATGCAAGGTGTGATGCTATGGGACAACCATTGGAGGTACCAGGCCATCCGGAGCTGAAGCATCAAGTGGATCATCTCGACTTCATGTTGTATGATAGGAAGAAGGAGTTGGACAACGCCTGCGCCTACGCCAACCACAACTATGCCATTACAGTCAAGAAGGATCAGACCCTCGTCATGCTTGTGAAGGATCGCCAGTCACTTCATCGTCAGTGTGACAAGAAGGATCACATTATTTCCCGCCTTTGTCACAAAGTGTCAGACTTGGAAGAGACCACCATGAGCGGGACATGCATCTTGAGGAAAGTAAGAATGCAAGGGAAGACATCCGTGGAGATATCTACTCCTACCTCAGTGATGATGATGACTACCTGGAGGACCTCGACATGGACTTCCACACTGATGATGATGATTCTGCCTTCATTGATGATGATGAAGCCACCGGTTCTGATGAGTAGTAACACTTGAGCACTATGTAGGTGAGAGTTGTATCCGGTCCCACTGTATCATAGTTTCACAAAATGGTTCCTAAAACCATCTGTTACCCTAGTGTGGTGTGTGTTTGTATTGGGTTCTATGAATGAATGAATGAATGAATGAATGCAAAGCAAGTTGCTAGTTGGCAAAACCAGAGTCAAACTCAAAGTTTAAAAGTTTTTCAAAAACAAATCCAAGAACTTTAGAAATTTCCCTCTTGTCTCATGATCTATCTCAATCTTCAGATGCCTCGCGGAGGGAGCAGTTCATCTCAGGATCCAATGCTGCAAATATTGCAAATGTTGGTTACTGACCGTGAAGCCGGAAGGACCGAGCGTCAAGCTAATTTAGCCACCCTTCAACAGATAGCCCAGATGGCCCAGCACAATCAAGGCCATGGAAACCAGGACAACCATGGATCCAAGCTCAAGAACTTTCAGAACACCAATCCACCCATATTTAGTAAGTCTAGAGAGCCATTAGATTACTTATCTGGAGTGTGGCATAGGGGAGCATGACGAAAGCAAGTTAAAGTGGGGCGATTTTTTTAAGGCGGATTGGGAATCATGGCACGGTTGACCCAATGGTGACTTTCAGGGTGGAGCTCGTGGTTACCAGGGTCCAGATGGTGGAGGACGTGGAGGCGCTAGAGGCAGAGGCCGACAATCAAGTTGCCGCCACAATGATCACTCGGCTAGGGATGGCCGGTTTATTCCTGATGATTCCCTTGATGATACGGCGTCTAGTCCATCAAAGAAGATGGATGTTGAAAAGGATGATAGTGATTCCACTGAATCGGGCGTGAAGCGCCGATTGGCGCTGGACAATTCACCTGAGAAAGATAATCCTAGGCTTAGAGATGCGACATCTGTTCCTATGATAACGGATGGAAAATCACCTATGGGTGATGATGCTATTACTAACAGCGGGATGGAAAAGAGAAAACGTACAAAGAAGGATGGAGCTTCCTCCCTTTCAATCGGATCGGCGGGCTCTCTCGAGGAGCCTGTCCGGGCGCAATGAAACTCTTGGGGTTGAACTGTCAGGGTTTAGGGAATGACCCGACAGTTCATTCGCTTTTAAATGTTCGAAGGCGATATGATCCTGATGTTATGTTTTTATCTGAAACTCACTTAGATGACTATCCTGCAGAGCTTGCATAGGAGACTTCGGATGGACTTAAAAATTGTTAACCCTAGTGATGGAATAAGCGGAGGTGTGATCATTCTGGAAAAAAGAGGTGGTTATTCATCAGATTTTCTCCGCTCCTAAATATATTGACGTTCAGATTGTTGAAAACCCTGGGAAGATTTGGAGATTGACAGGAATCTATGGGGAGCCAAGATGGGAGGATAAATATAAGACCTGGGACAAGTTGAGAGAACTAAACAGCAACTACAATCTCCCTTGGGTTGTTTTGGTGACTTCAATGAGATCCTTTTTTCTCATGAGAAAGAGGGGGGGAATCAGAGACCCCAGAACTTTATGCAGGCTTTTAGGGATGCTCTTTCGGATTGCGAGCTTGATGATCTGGGCTACTCTGGCAAAAGGTTTACTTGGAAGCGAGGCTGTATCAAAGAGCGATTGGACAGAGCGCTAGCAAATGAAGCTTGGAATATTATGCATCCGGGTGATGTAGTCCAAAATATGGACTATGCTAGATTGGACCATAGACCGATTATGATTGATACATATTATCAACCGCCCCCTAATAACCACAGATCTAGGTCGAAGAGGTTTGAGGCGAAGTGGCTACTTGAAAAGAACTTTGCTAAGGTGGTTAACCAAGCGTGGGAGGCAGCGGAAATGGCTAACCCTACGGGTGGCGTGTTGGACAAGTTGGGACACATGCACACCTCTCTTCATGCATGGGACTCCTCTATTTTACAGAAGCCAAGGAAGAGACTAGTGAAAGCCCAAAGTGATTTGGAAAATGCTGTTAACGGACCTATGACTCATGAGAGCAACGTTATCGCAAAAGAGAAGGCGGCTCTTATTGAACTACTTCTGGAACAAGAAGAAATTCATTGGCAACAAAGATCGAGGGTAAATTGGCTTCAATACGGTGACAGGAATACCAGGTTCTTTCACAGTTTTGCCTCTGCTAGGCGTAAGAAGAACTTTACCAAAAAACTTTGTGGGGAGGATGGAGACTGGGTAGAAGGAACCGAGCATCTCAAACCTCTTGTGTTCCAGTATTTTGCCAATCTTTTCGCCTCTGAAATTTCTGAGTTAGATCCAGTAATGATGGATAAGATTAATTCAAAGGTTACAGATGATATGAACAAAAAGCTCCTATCTCCCTTCTCGGCAGAGGATGTGAAAAAGGCAATGTTTAGTAGCACCAGGCCTAGATGGACTTCATGATATTTTCTATAAAAAGTTTTGGAACATCTGCGGTCATGAGATAACTCAAGAAATCATGCAAGCTCTCAACACGGGGATTATCCCGAAAGGATGGAACGACACCACTGTTGTTCTAATTCCAAAAACTGAGAGTCCGGAGTTAGTTACACAATTCAGACCTATAAGTTTATGTAATGTTATCTACAAGATTATTTCAAAGATGCTTACTAGTAGACTGAAACTAATACTTCCAGATGTGATATCCCCAATGCAGAGTGCCTTTGTGCCAGGACGGCTGATAACTAACAATGTGCTCCTCGCCTATGAAAGTGTACATTCTATTAAAAACAAGAGAAAAGGTTCGGTGGCTCTTGTGCGGTGAAACTGGATATGCATAAGGCTTATGACTGTATGGAATGGGCTTTCCTGGAGAACATGATGCGTCGTTTGCGGTTCGCTGAAAGATGGATTTCTATTATGATGGCTTGTGTAAGCTCTGTTCGGTATCAAGTAAGATTCAACTCTGAAGAAACAAATATGTTTGTTCCTACTCGGGGTCTTCGACAGGGATACCCCCTTTCACTTTATTTGTTCCTCCTCTGTGAAGAGGGTTTATCCAGCCTTTTGTTGTATGAAGAAGAAGTTGGTGGCATCCATGGGGTAAGGGTATGCAGAAATGCACCGTCAGTCTCACATCTACTTTTTGCTGATGATTCCCTAATCCTCATGAAAGCTGATATGACTAATGCAACTTCCTTGCAACAAGTTTTGGATACCTACTGCGCAAACTCGGGTCAACTGGTGAGTTTGTATAAATCAAGTGTGTTCTTTTCCCCCTGTACTAACACTCTAATGAGAGCATAAATTTGTGAAGCTCTCCATATTAATACAGAAGCTCTCTCTGACAAATACTTGGGCCTCCCGGCCCTGGTGGGGGCGGATAGAAGTTATTGCTTCAAACACTTTATCGAGCGGATAATACAACGAATAAATGGTTGGAAAGAGAAACGGTTGTCAATTGGTGGCAAAGAAATTCTTCTAAAAATGGTTGCACAAGCAATTCCAGTATATGCTATGTCTGTCTTTCTAATACCTAAGGGTGTGTGCAAGGAAATGATGGATGCAATTGCCAAATTCTGGTGGGGAGATGATGATAATAGTAAGAAAATGCACTGGTATGCTTGGTGGAAGCTTTGCTAACCAAAAAATGAGGGAGGTATGGGATTTAGAGACTTTCATTCTTTTAATCTTGCTCTGTTAGCAAAGCAAGCTTGGAGACTTATTTTTGACCCAGAATCCTTATGTGCAAAAGTCTTATGAGCTAAATACTATCCCCAGGGGGATATTCTAAGTGCAGGCCCAAAGGCGGGGTCTTCTTTCACTTGGAAAATTGTGCTAGCAGGACTAACAGTTGTTAAGAGAGACCATATATGGGGAGTTGGTGATGGGGGATCTATCAATATCTGGCAAGACCCATGGATCCCAAGCAGACCTTCTCGAAGGATCATTACACCAAGGGGAAACTCGTTGATTACCAAAGTGTCAGAACTCCTTGACCCACACACGGGTGGATGGGATACCGCTATGCTTGATAGTTTGTTTCTCCCAGTGGATGTTGGGCGTATTCTCCAAATCCCTGTTAATCACCAAGCGTTTGACGACTTTTTGGCTTGGAACTATACCAAGCATGGGCGATATACGGTACGATCTGGGTACCATGTGCAATGGAAACACCAATTTGGAGCTTCGGCCGGTCAGCTAGCACTCCCAGGAGGGTCGGGAAATAATCCAGTGTGGAAAATCTTATGGCGGCTTAAAATTCCAAGCAAGGTGAAATTTTTTATATGGCGTGCTTTACATGGAATCATACCATTGAAGAGTATCTTGGTGAACCAACACATAGGTATCTCTGGTGAGTGTTCGATCTGTAATCAAGGGCCAGAAGATATCAGACACCTGCTATTTTTATGCCAGCCAGTTGCCGATCTATGGAACTCTCTTGGTATTCAGCATATTATCCATGGGGCTTCCAACGTTGATATGTCAGGCTCTGGTATGATTGAGTATATCCTCCGTCGACAAGATAACTCCCTCCCAGGTTTTACTGAAATTGGGCTAAAAGAAACTATCTTGGTGGCCTGTTGGTACTTATGGTGGCTAAGGTGAAAGAAAACACATAATGAACAGGTCCCACTGCTACATAGGTATAAGCTATCAATTCTTTCTATTACTACTAATGCAGCATGAGCATTTCGTCCTCCTTTGGTTGCTAATACAGATAAATGTAAGCGCCCCGAACCGAGGCAAGTCAAATTAAATGTGGATGCTTCCTTTATGCCTGACTCGTGGGATGGAGCTACGGGAGCCATCCTACGCGACTATAAATGAAGGTTTATAGCTGCTTGTACTACGTATATGAACCATACTGCTTTGGCTACTATGTCTGAGGCGACTGCGATGAAGGAAGGCTTGGCGCTCGTTTTTTGGCTTGGGTGCAACTCTGTCCATGCTGAATCAGACTCTTCGGAAACAATTGAGGCATGCAACGGAACAGAAACTTGGTGGAGCGAGTCTGCAGCAATTTATGCTGAGTGCGTTGATCTACGTACTAGTATTGGCAATGTCATATTCAGTCATATCCCGAGGGCTGCAAACAAGGTGGCTCATGATCTTGTTAGAACGGGTTTCTTAGCTAAAACAAATTAACTTGGACGATGAGCTCCCTGATGGTATCCTTAGTAGTTTGATAAACGATATAACAGACTATTGATGGTAGCAGCAAGTTTCTGACGCGTTATTTTTCTTACCAGGGTACCTAAGGGGACCAGAAGGTTTTTAATGAGGCGGCTTGCTTGCTTAATATATTGATCGTTTATAAAAGAAAAAAAAACAATTCTCTGAAGCTCTCAATACGACAAGGTTACTAATTCAGAGCAGGAAACAGTCTGTAAATCAGAGTATCAGGGACGTGGTAAGAAAAGTTTATAACTTAATACTGTAACTTATATATATATTGGTTATACGCAAATTGTACTCTACAACTAGGATTGATCATGGCGTCTTCCTCTTCTTCCCGGGCGATCGGTCTCGGTCATGCGGACGATGAGGCTGACGCCGACGGATCGGCTTCTCTCGTCCAAAATATAGCTTTGAAGCACGACGCCACCCACTTCGTTGCGTCCACGGCCTCCAGCTTCCACGTCTTCTCCTGCGAGCCGCTGAAGCGCATCTTCTCCTCGTGCGGCTCAGACAGCGAGACGAGCTCCGCCGCTGTGGTGCTCGCCCAACTGGGGTTGGACGCCGTGAACCACGTGCTCATCACCGGCGAGGAGGTGGCGGCAGTGTGTACTACCCAGGGCCACATGGAGCTGGTGGTGACGGGTCCGAACCCGCGGGGGCTGTGCGCATTGGCGCGCCAGACGAACCAAGACGGCCAGGAGACTCTCGTTTACGGCTTGCCGCGGCCACAGAAGGGCACGGTGCAGGTCCGGCAAGGCAGTGGCCGCGGAGGAGGAGTCGACGTGCGCGCGCACGGCTCGGCCCTAGCGTGCCTCGCGCTGTCCCCCGACGGCCGGCTGCTCGCCACTGCGAGCGCCATTGGCACGCTCGTACGCGTCTTCGGCACCGCCGACGGCATCAAGCTCCAGGAGGTATGCATACCATACTCATCCCGTTGTTCTAATTCAAAGTTAGTGAAATTTGACTAATTTTATAAAAAACGTAGCAATACTTAAGACACTAAATTGGTACCACTATATTTGATTTCAAATTAATTTCATAATATGACAATTTTATGTAAAATATGTTGCTATATTTATCTATAACATTGGTCAAATTTAATAAGCTTTACCCGCAAAAAAAAATTAATAAGCTTAACTTAAACAAAAGTTAGAAGTAGAGGGAGTATATTTTTTTTGAGCAACTAGCAGGAACACTGTCTTTTCTATTAGAAGAAAAGAATCAGTCGGTTTAAAAGGGAAACTAATCAAAACCTAAACCGTATATACACATGGTCCAGTTAAAAAGGAACCGAACAAAAAAAAAGCAACGGCACAGTTTTTTAAGGAAAAACCGGCAAAAACCACACGAGGCCGCAGGAGCTAGCTCAATTAGGTCTGGAACACCGCCAAATGACACCAACACAACGGCAACAGCGGGCGCTACAACGAGCCTAGTCCACGTCCCTGCAGAGGCAGTCAGAGCCGAAGGAAACAACTAGGCCTCACATGCTTCATGACGAGAGGCAGGCCGCAGGGAGCACGCCAGTGGTACTCGCACGCCGACAGGGCCCAAAGACATCGACTCAACCGGCATCATTAGCATCCCAAGAAAGTCTCCGCACAATCCAAAAAAAGACGCCTCTAAGGAGGTAGCGACATCTAAAAGACGCTGCCTTCATCCAATCCATCCAATCCGGCAAGCCAGATTTGGGTTTTCACACTGGAGTGATGGACGGAGGGGTGTCGGGGCTCCACGACAACGCCCCCGAGAGGGAGAACAGCGCCCTCAAGCGTCGCCGCTGTCGGCACCGACCAAGTTGGGCTATACTTTCGTCCGAAGATCTCGAGCACCACCTCCAATGGACTACCACCGAGACGGTCCATGCCGCCCAACGAGCTAGATCACCGACGAAAGAGGCGACGTCCACGCCCACGGAGCCATGCCCCGTCGCCCTCGCGGCCAAGGTAGAGCATTACTAACACCCCGATCCAGAGTCGCCGCTCTGGCCTTTGTGCGCAGCATCCCAACACCACATGCCAATCTGCCACCGCCCCAGCCAGCAATCCACCCCGCGACGACCCTCCACGGCCGCCAAGCCACCAAAGCACCGACGGAGCTAGGCGCGGCCTCGACAAGACCACCGCGCCGAGACACCCCCAGACCCGCCGTCCTCTACGCCACCCCTGCGTCGAGGTAAACCTCTAGCCGCCGACCGTCTGAAAGCCGTAGCGACCCCGGCTTCCTCATCTCCGGCAAGCGGACGCTTCCAGCACCAGAGAAGCAAACCGGCCACCCGAGGTCGAGGATCACCGCCCCAACCGAATCCACGCTCGAGCCGCCGGCTTGGCATCCTGCAGCAGTGGCGGATCTAGAAATTCACTATGCCCCAGGCCACCTTCAGTAATTTTAGCTACAATGTCTCCTAAAACTTTGCTATAGTGCATCATCAAGCCTGAGCATCGTCGCTGCGCTCCGGCCATGGCCCTGGTTGCCAGGGGCCTGGATCCGCCGGCTTGGCATCCCGCAGGGCCGCAGAAGGTGCGCCAAGGCCGCAGCCTGCCTGGCCCATCCATGGCAAGATCGGGCCCGGACACCGCCGCCACCCCTGCAGAGTATACGTTAGTGCTCTACGTTTGAGCTTCATCCTCTGTCCCGTGAGTCCTGCCACGCCATACTGATTATGCAGTGATTTTATTTATTTATTTTTGCTTTGAGAGAGATAAAAGTCCTATTTGTTCACAAAACGGAATCAGTAACAGATTGTTGTTAGGGGTACGTATACTAGTCGCCAAGGACTCTGTTACTGCCAACCCGGCCTGGTTTACCGGATAGGTATACAGTTTAAGTAAGCCGATTTTTGGAAACCATGATCACGTCTTCCATGGCGTCGACAAACCCTCCCGGCCCCGGGCGGACGAGGCCTGCTCCTCCGCTGCCGTCTCCCGTCGTCCACCTCTCCTTCAGCGCCGACCTATCCTGCTTCATCGTGGCCGGCGGCTCCACCGTGCACTACCTATCCTGCGACACCTTCCAGCTACGCGGCCTCTACCAGGAGAAAGATGCCAGCAAGACCGTCATCCTGGCCGCGGCCGGCGACATGCTCCGGCCGGAGGACTTCGCGTGCGCCACCGTGAGCCGCGTCCTCGTAGTCGACGACAGCAGCAGGGAGACTCCGACTCCGACCAGCTTCTCCATTAAGCGCTGGAAGCCCGGTTCCAAGAACTACCACTGGCGTTACGCGGACGAGGAGATACGCACGGAAGGCAAGGCCGACGTGCGGGCGGTGCGCGTCCACGGGGACAAGACCGTCGTCGTGCACGCTGGCCGGCTGGACGTGCTCGGCCGCAACGATACCCAGCAGGACGGGGCGCTGGCGTTGCAGCCGTTGCTGCACTCGCTGGTCACGGAGGACAACCCGCTCGGCCTCTGCGCCGTGTCGTCGTCGCAGGCGCCCTTCGCGTTCGCGTGCCCCGGCGCCGGTGTCGGGGAGGTGCACGTCGAGCGGTGGGAGGGGGCGCCGAGGCCCGTGGTGACCATACGCGCGCACTCCTGCCGCCTCGCGTCCGTGGCCATGTCCTACGACGGGCGGCTCGTCGCCACCGCTAGCGTCGCGGGCACCCTCGTGCGCGTCTTTTCTGCCGCCGACGGCGCGTTGCTCCAAGAGGTACGCCATCAGATTGCCGGCAGCCAGCCAAACCGTTTTTGCCTATTCTTTTTTACAGTAGTACATCAGGCATTCAGGATATGCTTTGTAACAAACAGAATTGGGAGACAGGAATCTGTTGGAGTCCATATCCTAGAGAACTCGTGAAAGTGAATTAAACTGTATACCCATTCAGCTCTGTTTCGTCAACTCGAGATTTGACGCATCTTGTTAGGGTATCAACTGCATGAGCAAATACTACTTACCATGTTTGCAGATGAGGAGAGGGTCAGACAGAGCAGACATCCACTGCATCGCCTTCTCTCCCGATTCCAAATGGTTGGCGGTCACCAGCGACAAGGCAACCGTGCACGTGTTCATCGTCAATGCCAATTTACCAAGCCTGACACCGGAGGACACCGACGGTGCTGATAGACCCCGAGCAGAAGCAGCAGCCGCAACCACGGCGCCGCCTCCCGCCGCAGTGGCTAAAGCCAACAAGAGGTCGTCGTTGTCGTTCCTCGGAGGTAATACTATACTACTGCTTTACTCACACGTATGAATTCAGATTTCTCAACTTGCACACAGCTACCGGAACAGTTGAAAATTAGCTTGTGTCTTCAGCACAAAGTATTAATTTTCCTGCATATTTCTGTGCCTGAAGAACTTAAACGTCACGTCCAAATCCTGCAGGATTTCTGCCGGGCTATTTCAGCTCCGAATGGTCACTGGCTCAGTTCCGCGTCCGTGCAGGCACCAAGCACCTGGTCGCGTTCGGCAAGCAGCCAAACACCCTTCTCGTTATCGGCATGGATGGAAGGTTAGCTTGTTATTGAATTTTGACGCGATCTGCTCTGAATCCAAGGCCAGTGTCCCAATTGGGCTCCTCTGTGCCCCTGAACGTTCCATGCTGACATTTGTGGCTGTGGTTTCTGCAGCTTCTACCGTTGCCGATTCGACCCAGAGAAAGGAGGCGAGATGGAGCAGCTGGAGCATATCAACTTCATGAATCTGAGCCAGAAAACGTTATCGCCGCCCATCTTGTAATTTGAGGCCAACATGGACGGCAGCTATCTTTTCTTTCTTCACCATTTTCGTCCTGACTGATCAGCGAACGCGAGACTGCGTGATTTGTTTCCGTGCAATGCATTTCGTTTTTTATCTTCAAAAATGTTTATCTATGCGTTATGCCTTTGGTACGTGCTTCTGCTATTAGCCAGCACTAGTGCACTCCTAGTCATGATGCTCTCTTAGGCCTTGTTTACTTCTCCGGTATTTTTATCCACAAAAGACGCGGGGATATGCGGGGATTTGGTGTTCACCCAATACTCTCAAATCCCTTCAAATCCCTTCCCCAAAAATACTCTACCATGATAGAGAGTTTTTAATCTAGGCAAAAATACACTAGTGTGGAGGGGATTTGTGGGGATATTCCGGGATTATCCCCTCAAAACCCGGCCTAGTAAACGACCTATCGGGGAAATTCCGGGATACAAAATAATCCCCTCTCATCTCCTGAAATACCCTAGAAGTAAACAAGGCCTTAGGGGAAAAAAATTGATAAAACTGTTAACAAAAAAAGGGTAGTGCTTCAGGGGTGCAGAAGTTTACTGTCTACAGCAACAAAGCACCCGCCGAATTGTGGTGTGTCATGTCCTTGCCTTCTCTATTGGTTTCATTTCTGACAAGATATCTCATGGGTAGGCACGATCAACCACGTGAATCCCTCGTATAGCAAGTAGGCACGGTAAAGAAACCATTCCGAGTTAACATTGCATAAGTTTTCAACTTGTGCAAGTCAGTCGAATGGACAATCATAGAGAACACAGTTCCCAAACACCAGGGAGTCACCAGCTGATACTCCATATACTCCCTCTGTTTCATATTACTCTGCGCGTTACTGTTCATCACGCAAAACAAGGCGGCTTATTTCTCTCTTATTTTTCATCAAAAAAATTCTATGATTTTTGGAATGGGTAGAGTAAATACGGATCTACACATCCCAAAAAACCGAGGAGCAAAAAAGTGAAAAATGAAAGAGAAATCAGTCACCTCGTTTTGTGTGCACTGTAGCACCGCGCAGGGTAATATGAAACAGAGGGAGTACCATATTGGTACCATTGAAAGCGGCGATTACATTTCACCCAATAATGCCCAATGCACCATCCAACCACTGCTAATGAAGATCACCACAACAAACAGAGACAATTTACCCCACCACAAATACTTCCTAATGACCTGTTGGAGATTATGAAACAAAAAAGACTACCCAAACCCAACCAACCTTGATGTCAAGCTGTCAGTAGTCAGGCTGAGAAACTAACTGCAGTAGCACAAGCAAAAAAAAAAAAGTACAGCTAGCTAAACCCGACCAGCACAAGGAGACTTTAAATGAATAACACACGGCGCCCAGAAATAAAAAGAAATTAGTTGCACACCATTTGCACCTGACTCCACTTAACTCGTTTTTGTTGAGAGCCTGCTCAGCGTCCCGCTCCCTTCGTCTCCGGGGAACCCCTTCCATCACCTATAATCTCTGATGATGAGCCCCCAGCCGGATTTAGCTTGATGTGCACAGAGCCAACCTGTACAACAGCAGTTGGAGTAACCCCTGGCATCTCATTGACAATGTTTTTTGCTTGCCTGTCCACTTGACTAGTTGATATGCCGTCTGGTTTCTTGAGAAACTTTGCGGACTTCACATCCTCAGCTATCCCAGATGCACCATCTTTCATACCATCTGATGAGTCGTGACCATCAAACTCCTGAGAAAGACCTTTTCCCCCAGAACAATTGGCTTCAGATGAGTTTATCACTGGTTGTGTCTTACGGTCATTATAACCTTTTCCGTTAGAAGATTTTACCACTTCACTAAAGGTTGGAAGTTTCCTTCCAATATTTTCTGGTGACAGGGAGCCAGAACAGCACTCATTCTGTTTATGAACGCCAGCATCTGAATTATGCTGTTCTGTTTTTCCATGCTCAGGTTGCTCAGCAGGTGTTACCGCATCCCTTTTGAGTACTCGAATATCCACCCCATCTTTCATTTGGCTTGTCTTATCAGGTTGCCCACAAACACCATTATCCTGTCCAGTTTCCCCTGAATCTGCATCATTGTTGCTACTTTGGCCTTTACCTACTTCAGAAGGTTCACCCTCCACACCAACACTCTTTTTAGTGACAAGTGCTGGAACATAAATAAGACCATTGGAACTTCTACCCAAGTGTCTGCGTTTCTGTTCTACCATGGCTTTCTGCCTCCCTTCATAAAATGGGAAGTCATCAAGAATTGATGTCGTCATTGGACTTCTCTTAAATAGCTTTAGCATGTTTATCCCTGACTTGTAAGGTATCTACAGAGAAGAAATAATTGCCATCAGTAAACAGTATGCAATCTCTTATGTTCAATCCTCCAATTAACAAAAAAAATACCTCTTGTGTATCTCGGCTGTTGGTAACAGGCTTGTTCTCATTGTTCTCTAATATGATGTGCCGAAAGGAGGAATTTGGCACATCCTTTACGAGGTGCCACTTTAGTGGAAAGCTCCCAGACCACTTATCTTGCTGCCAGAAATCCATATCTTTGTAAAAATCCACGGGGCCAACCATTTCAGCGACACCACAAAACTGCCCACTTGTATTAACCTAAAGGAAGGTGTTGGTATGTCAAACTCGTAGATAAGCATATTAAGAAAAGAAAAGGAATAAAGAACACAACAACACTCACCGAAAAAAATAGAAATATTGGACACTTCCGTGGACTTCTTCCTTGTGCTTCTGAGTAGGCAGCATCAAGCCTCCTGTTGCCATTAGGTGTGCTGGACCACACATTATATTTGATACTCTTATGTACATCATCTTCACTGTAAGATTTGATGACAAAAAACTTGGCATCTGGATGATCAATAGGGAAGTCGTCCTTATTGTATTGGTCAGGATGTATCGTGATGTTTTTCACTGCACTGCTTGGCACTGCTTTGAGGTGCATATCTTGACCTTCCGTGGTAGCCACTGACACGACTTCTGGCCTATCTGTTATTGGTCCGCTGTCCCCAGCGCTCGTACCTGAAGAGACCTGAAAATTCTGGAAAGATCAGATTTTCCATCCTTAGTGACAGTTTTGGGCACATAATGCTTTCTTTTGCAGAGATATTTGGCAAATAATAGATGGTGAGCACTTTGCACTGGTTGATGATTCACATGTAATTACAAAAACAGCATTTGACAGCAAAAGAAATGGCACAGCGAACTATATGTAAGAATGGTATCATAAGAAAGCAAGTAATTCTCGAATAAGAGTAAACTCTGAAAATCATACTAACTCTTACTGAACTACAACAAATCACTTTTAAGAACAAAATTTCAAAGAACCACACTTACTCTTGCAAATTATTTCAGGAACCCAAACTTCCATCCATTTCCAGTAGTCCCGACAGATAGGGCTCACTATGCAGAGACACAATCCTTGCTAGCCCCATTTGCCAATGTGGAATCAGATGCCACATAGGCCTGGCCAATACACGGCGAGTCATGGATCTTATCTCACATTAACAGCCCACCTCTGCTGTGCCACGTTAGTCTTCAACATGAAAAATAGCTGGCACGTGGCACGTGGCATCTGTTCCGCGACAGGAAACAAGGCTTGCAACGGTTATGTCTCTGTGTACCAAGCCCAACATTTCAGGACTATGAGAATAGCTGGAACTGAATTTTATCGAACCGTTTTGCAAGAGTAAGAGTGGTCCTTTGAAAATATTTCTTAGAAATGTGGTTCTGAGGTAGTATAGCAAGTGTTTGTGTAGTTCACAGAAATGTACTCTATTCACAAAGTAAAGAAATGGAATAACAAATATGATTGGATACGATAAACTTTTCATAGTAGTCAGTATACTGTAGTACTTTTAATTAAGAAGATCACATCTCAAGAAAACAGATTCCTGTAAATTATGTGTGCACTATGCAATATGACCATCAGCATATAGGCATAAGATCTCATTCTCAGCACCAACGTGCTCAATCCAGAAGCACTTATAATATGTAGCAGGCAAAAGGCATAGACATGAAGAACTAAGATGATATGCACATTTTCTCTTAGGTGGCATAAGGTGCAACTCTTGAACTGTAAATGTTCAAGTTTAATCACAATACCTTGTCGGCTGATGAAGCATCAACTGGAATTGCCAATTGTGAGGTTGAAGGATTGTCACGTCTCGTCACATTAGCACCTGGAAGATCAGAAGGCTTATTTGTGCTTTGATTCTGGTAAGTATGATGGGAGGGGGCAATAGCTGGACTTCCAGAAGGGACAGTCTGCGAAGCAGTCTGAGAAACCGTTGTATTTCCAGACATTTGAGGTCTATCTTTTATCCTAGTATTAGCAGGCCTACTAGCAACAGATGAGCCAGTACTGAATGTAGGATGCTCCAAAGAAACAGTTGAGCTCATATCTGTGGTGGGCTGGATGAGTACTGGGAAGTAACCAGATGGCGAGCCAGGAGGCTGATATGGACTAGTGAAATATTGTTGACTTCCTGCAATTGTGCCATCAACTCCCATGACCATACCAGGCATATATGTGTACTGATCTTGGGAAGAATAGGAGTATCCATAGCCAGGTGTGTAATATACATAAGGGAGATTGTCATTCTGCACAACCAGAAATATAGAATCGTCACGAATACACACAACAATATTATATATATAGTTATATACATGTTCTAGTTACAGTATCAACCAGAGTGTTGCATATGCACTTACGGACAGTTGGAGATATTGACCATCTAACCCCCAAACATTAGTGTTTTCACTCCATCCAACGGGCGGTTCAAATCCTATCCAAAATGAAACAGAAAAGTTATGCACCACACCCACCAAAATAAAGACATAAAAGGAGTCAAAATGGGCTAGAGGAACACATACCTGCATAGTAACCATATCCATTTGTAGCTGGATAAGAAAGACCCTGGTCATATATGTATTCCGCCAACAAACCATTACTTGTGTTATACTCAACTCTAGCAGGGAGAGATGCAGAACCCATGGCAGCATTTGTACCAAAGCCAGGCATCTGAAACCATAGAAACAGAGCCACTAAATAGGGGACTAACAATACTCATAAGGTACAAGATTTTCAGTCAAAATATATTGTTTTTCCATGCAAACAAATTTTGCCTTCTTTATTGGTGGGAAATACAAATATATCTGTAAACTGTATCAAAAGTACAAACTAAACTGGATAAAACACAAAAATTGCAATCTTACTGCAGATGGTAACAGCATGTAGCCTAAAATCATATATGTGCATCAAAAGGCATATTCAAAATTACTACAGACGGTTGTTCTCACTAAAAGATTTATGATTACCATGGATGTCCCTAACTCAAACTTTTCCCTTTTCGGATCACAAGTACCAAGATTTTTTTGACAGTATGGAAAATACCTGTGGAAAACCTGAAAAGGTAAATAAAGGATTGAGCTCCACTATATTGATTGAAATGAAGACAAACTGAAACTAAACAAGCATGTAAAAAAATCATGGTAAGGGAGGGCAGGAGTGGTTCATGTCATTCAACATGCTCCAGCAAACTGGATCGAGGTAAAATTAAAGAACGCTGAGGCTAACTAGCAAAAGAAATCCTGTAGAATGTCCCCATGTCCCAAACACATGTAACAGGACAAATACTCAAAGTTCTTGAATCGTGAGGTTGAGAGATAAAGGGATCCAAACCAACAAACAGTATTGATTCTTGTACAAGAATCAAAGCAACAATAAATACCTAAACCAACAACACAGTTCGAGCATAAATTCTTTACAGAGCCAACTGCACAAGTTCGCGACTTACAAGCTAATCCTAGAAAACAAATACTCCCTCTGGTCCATATTAATGGCCTCAACTTTATCTAGATTTGTATGTATCTAGTTAAGTATTTAGACTAGATGCATTCGTATCTAGACAAAGTTGAGGCCATTAATATGGACCGGAGGGAGTACTACAAAGCTGGAGACTATATTCCAAAAAGAAAGCATCTTCCAGCATAACAGCCTCAGCTCTTGCATGCCACAGGGCAATTTAAGCACAGATTCTTCATGGAACAAATTCCATGCAATCAGGACCAATATACTAACGATGGGCCAAAGGAAAACTACTGATTCTAGCACCCGTGTCAAAATGTGGATGCTTGAAGAAGGGAGAATATTGATAAATCGTGATATCACCACTTACCTTACCCTATTCTTATAGCAAGCTTGGGTTATCTTCCAGAACAATTTAAGCGGCAATTTTCTTTTCGTATATGGCTGCAGATCAATCAGAAAACTTCAGCAAACATTACAGCCGAGTGTGCAAAGTGCAAATAGGTGACTTTTATCACGACACGTCAAGTGCTAACAGACCCTTAAGATGCAATCATGTAGCCCAGCCAGCTGAGAGATAAAAAAAATCTACATGTACTTCAGTTTACAAAAACTATGTGCATAAGTTTCATGTTTAAATTTGTTTGTGATACAATTTGGTTTCAACTTCAAAGCTTAAAGGGTGGTCTGACCATAGACTGCCTCGTTAAAAAAAAGGAAAATTTTAAGAATGGGTTGGACCTGATATATTGGCAAAAGCCCAGAAAAAAAATCAGTAATCAGCACTAGCAGGCAAGTAGGCAACTCTAACAGTAATGGTTCCACCTGACAGCAACTTGGCACCATTCAGAACACCATATATCCACCCAAAATGTAACCAAGCAGATTACACCAAACCTCAAAGAATTGAACTTCGCTAAAGCAGGAAGCAAGCAGACCTACACCGAACCTGGGAATTCCATCGCAGATGCTTCTAGCGGCAAATTTTCTGCCCCTAAGAGGGACACTTATACAGGTACCTAAGATGTAGTTAACAACGAGAAACACAACTTATACAGCAAAAATTACCAATTCCAGCGAAACAAGACCCAATTCCGTTTCGACACGCCAAAAGTGGGAGATGCGAACCAACCACCACCATATCCACGCATGCCCCCCAAAAAACCCAGACCGTATCCATGGACACCCAAGCGCAGCTTATTGAGATAAACCCCGAAACGGCATGGCTTTCGCACGGCACGCAGAAAGGGACGAAAAGGAATACCTAAAACCCCCAGAGAGAAAACGGCGGAGCCAATCAATCAAGCGGCGAGCAGGCTCCAGGCGGCGGCGGCGGCGGCGGCGGCCGAGACCCCAGCCATGTCAGCGCGGTGCGGGGCGGGTCGAGGCGAGGTGAGGAACCCAGGCTCCCACGCAGCGACGCTAGCAGACGGAGGGAGCAAGCATGGTGGCGCAGAGGTTGGGTAGGCGTGGGGGAGGCGAGGTCCGCGAGGAAGAGGAGAGAAAAGGCGAAGGGGGAAAAGAAGAGGAGAGCGAAATATTTTTTATTTTTCTGAGATGAGATGATGGTGGGGAGATGAGGTGGCCGGCTTGTGTTTTGTTGTGACGCGGCCAGAACAGATGGGCGTCGCGGTTGCACGGGGATTCGGCGCTTTTTCTTCTGTGGCTTTGTGCGCTTCCTTTCTTGGTGAGAAAGAAAGAAGCAAATAAAAGGCCATTTTCTGTTCACGGGGCAGTTGTGGCGTTTTACCAAGTCTATGCTTGTAGTACGAAAATGAAATCGTCATTTTTCTTTAGGGCTCGTTTTGCACAAGTGGTTTAAATGGTAATATTAGGTATAAGGTAGGGTTTGGGTGAAAACACTCGTGACACCCAAAACCGACCAGAGCTGCCTCGCGTGAGCAGCGTTAGAAAAGCGAGGGCGACTAGTGTATCGGAAACATGTAGACCCGACGTGGTTTCTAGGGGATTCTTGGGGCTAAGTCCATTCAAAACCGTTCTATAAAATAGTCCACAAGAGTTTTCTAGTGTATTGGAGTTGGGCCGGTATCAAACTCGGGAAACCGCTTGAATCCTCTCGTACAAAACAAGGTCTTAAGTACTTTGGGTGCGAATGTTAAAGAGTGTTTGTTCACCGTTCCATTTTGTTGTTTGGTTGAGAGATAATTAGGTGGCATGGAATGCTTCCGCTGTGTGTCTGTGGTGGCGATGGTGCCATGTAGGAGGCTAGATGACCTTTCTCTCCGGGGTTAGTAGTATGCTCGCGTGATCACGTGACTTCTAAATATTCCATATCATGAAACCATATCGTTATGTTTTATTTTGCTATATTTTTTCAACCAAACATAGGAATCACCAATCATTCTATTAGATCTCAATATGTTCCTCCAACCAAATTACTTCGTACTACTTTGGGTGTGAGTGATAAAGAGTGTTTGTTCACAATTCAATTTATATTGTTTGGTTGACAAATAATTATGTGGCATGTAATGCTTATGTTGTGTGTTTGTGGTGGCTATGGTGCCAAGTCGGAGGCTAGATGGTCAAATGTTTCTTTTCGGGGGTTAGTAGCACGCCTGTGTGATCATGTGACCATGGTGGAGAGCGAAAGCATATGATTGCACATAATCGATGATCTGGTTCTGAATATTCCATATCGGGGAACCATCTCGTTTTGTTCCAACCTGCTATATTTTTTTAACCAACTATGATAACACAAACCATTCTATTTGATCCCCATTTTGTTCCTCCAACCAAGCACACAAATAAGGGCCTCTTGTAAGAACTTGAAATCTCACATCATACAATGCATAATGTATATGCATTTTTTATAATCACCGTGCATATGATATGTGTTTTAATGTTTTATATATTTATGTTACAAACTTTAGTGCTCTAAATTTGATCTTCACGTCGTCCAGAAAAAATAGAAGGAAAGAAGAATGCCAAATCATGACAGCACACAACAATAATTGGTGTAGATATAAAAGTATGGAAGTGTACAACTACACATATAATTATAGATATAGACATAAATACCTAAATGTCAATACAAATACAGATATAGATGATGGCTAGGATCATCCAGATCTGTCGCAAACTCGTTTTTTGTTAGTACTGATATAGAAGTATGGATTAAGCCCATACATTTTATAGTTAATTGAGTTAAAACCTATCTCAATACAATCTTCTGAACATATTGAAATAAAAACTACAATAGTATCGAGGAGCAACCCTACTCAACTGCTATTTGAGTGTTTTTCTCAAACTACATGCATTGTTGATGGGTTTGTTACATGGGAAATAAAAAAATTCCTACGAGATTGCGAAAATAACCCAAAGATCTGATCTATGAGATGCTAGATGTGAGGAAGATCTGGTCTACTTACTGATGGCTCAGTTGATGTGGAGCCTGTTGGGAACCCTAAGAGCAAGGTGTTAAGCAGCACAGCAACAAGTCTCCCCTCAGTAAAAAACCAAGGTTATCGAACCAGTAGGAGGAAGGAAACGTTACACAGGTGTTGCAAGCAACGTGGAAACCTGCACAACACAAACTCAAGACTTTGCCCCAACTAACAGTGAGGTTGTCAATCTCACCGGTTGCTATAACAAAGGATTAACTGTATGGTATGGAAGGTGATGATGGTTTGCAGCAAGTAAATAGGTAACAGTGGAGGATGTATCAATGGTAAAGATTGGACCGGGGTCCATAGTTCACTAGAGGTGCTCTCCTTAGATAAACAACATGGCATGAAGGGTAAACAAATTACAGCAGGGCAATTGACAGGAACTGAGCAAGGCATAACAATGCAATACTAGACAAAAAGATCCTATAAGATTTGATTGGGCAATACAATAATATATATAGACCGCCATCCAACTGCATCTAGGACTAGAAGTCCACCTTCAGGTTATCATCCGACCCCCCTCCAGTATTAAGTTGCAAGCAACAGACAACTGCTTTAAGCAAAGTGTGTAAGGTAAACAATCCACTCGTTCCATGAACAAGAGACCGTTGTTTTCTCCCTAGTGGCAACAACACATCTATAATCGAAGAGAATTCTGTCACTTCTCTTGGAAACTAGAGGCATGAACCCACTATCGAACATAAATACCCCCTCTTGGAGTCACTTGCAACTACTTGGCCAAGATAGCTACTAACAACAGAGAGCATGCAAGATCACAAACAACACAGACATGATAGAATCATAATAGACAAAACCATTAATCAATCTGACATAGTAATCTCAATATCCATCGGATCCCCGCAAACACAACATGCATGATTACAAATAGATTAGATCTTGATCATGAACGGAGCTCACAAGATCTATACATGAAAGAATAAGGAGGAGATACAACCATCTAGCTACTACATGGACCCGTAGTCCAAGGTGGAACTACTCATGCTTCATACCGGAGAAGAAGGCCTCCGGGATGATCTCCCCTCCGGCAGGGTGCCGGGAAGAACTTCAGATCCCCCCGACCTAGGGACGATGGTGGCGGCGGCTACAGAAGGTTTCGTGGAGTTTTTGATTGGGTGCCTAGGGTTTCTACATCGTGGGATTCTTATAGGCGAAGGGGCGAGCCAGGAGGGCCACCAGGGGGGCCACACCCTACCCAGGCGCGGGGTGGGCCCACCCGCGCCTAGGAGGGTTGGCCGCCCTGTGGCGCCTCTCCGTCTTGTCTTCTGGCTTCGTGTCCCCCACGGTAAAATATTGACTTTGGCTTTTGTCCCGTCCAATTCCGAGAATATTGATTTTCTGCCTTTCTGGAACCAAAAACAGAAGAAAATAGGCAACTGGCACTGTGGCAACTTGTTAATAGGTTAGTTCCATAAAAGATATAAAAACACCTCAAAGTGTAGACAAAGCAAAGTAAAGTAGATACTAAACAAGCATGGAGCATCAAAAATTATAGATACGTTTCCAACGTATCAAGCATCCGCAAGCTTAACTCCTGCTCGTCCTCGAGTAGGTAAGTGATAAAAGAATAATTTTTGAGGTGACATGCACCGTCAAAACCAAGATCAAACCATTTGCAAGCATTGAAAGCTGGGATCAAAGAACTTTAAACATGTGCATGAAAGATGGGGTTCTAACAATAAGACAAAGTAACTACGCATGCAACATGAAAGGCTACGAACAAAGATCATGAATAACATGCATTGAAAAACGTTTGTTTGTTTCACATACAGAAAACATGGCATAGTGGCATTCAGCTTGTACCTCAAAGAGTAGCAAATAGATGCATATGACACCTTCAAAGTTTATAAGAGTGACTAGATACAAGTAGCACAAGAATAAGCAATATCAACAATATGTATCAATCAATAAGTTTTGGGACACTGCACACATAATAGCAACTATGCTCTCTTAATGGTGCCTAAAGGTAGAAGGTGGAGACTCAAATAATGGTGGAAGAAAGGCCCTTCATAAAGGGAAGGAGGGATTTCAAGTTTCAAAAAGAGCTTCCAAAAATTATGGTACTTGTTAGCTTTCAGCCCTCATTGCCCCTATCATAAGCATCTTGAAGTGGTTAAGGTTAAAGTGAACAAAGATGGAGTATATGCTTGACAAAGTATAAGTTGGCAATCTCAAGTCCCTTGAATACGAGGGCCACACCTTATGCTACTCAACTTCAGTCACTTGTAATTTCTTGTCATTGTAAGTACATGTGTATCATAAAGAACCGCCAACGGGGTACCCCTTGCACATGGTACAGGAGCTATCCCATAACCAAAATGACAAGGCAAGCAGACAATAAGCATCTTAGCGATCTTTTTATTTACTATATGCATAGATTTTTATTGAGGATGCTTCATAGATAGCTCACTATGGTGATGCTGCAAGTTTCCACCATGATTAGGCATGGCTTAGGCTAGCGGCCCAGGCGTTTCTCTAACACAAAATACATACTCCATGGACTTACAAGTTCCCTATTTATTTCACAACGGTGACATCCATAGACAAAATAGCATGATATTAACTGTGTACAAAGTACAAGTGCAATGTTGAAAACGTTCCCCGTGACAGCACGGTTCTGCTAATTCCAACGTATAAGTGCAAGCATATACAACATTGAAGACACAATGGTTCAAGTTTATTAGGGGCAAAGAATATAAAGTGTGCCATCATGTTCATGAGAGCTTTAATCACTAAGTTTTCACATAACAAAATAGTTTTTAATTGGAAGACAACTGAAAACAAGAATATACTTGGAATGGTGCAACACACCATGCATATGAGTTTATAGTGGACACTTTGGAATAACTTGGTTTCTTGGGAGTTGAAAGCATGAGTAGAGCTTACTCATACAAGTGGAGGCTAGCAAAATACTGGGAGCAACCAACTAAGAGAGAAATAATGGCCATAATCATGCAGAGCAACAAAGCATTACTAATCAAAGCATAGAGTGGTACTACAAGTCAAGGACTAAATGATCATAGAGGCTATGGTGACTTGTTCATAGTCATAACATGGTGTGAGAATATGCCAAGTCAACCCAAACAAAGCATCAAAGGAGAATTCCACAATACTATGCTTTTGCATGCTAAAACACCGCATAATTCTTTCAAGGCACTAAACAATCCCAATTGTTTGGAACAAGACATGATACAGCAATAATCACTAAGCATAAGGTCAAAACAACACCTAGCATGTCATGCTAAAGTCTAAGTCATGGTTAATGCAAGCTCCTCTTGCACTTTCAAGCAAGAAATTTTCTACTCCTTTCCAACACCAAGCAACTTATTTGAAACAAAACAGCGAGAACGGGGGTCCAAACTACTTTATTCAAGCAAACTAAACAAACTAATCAAAGCAAACAAAAACTAAGATGCTACAAGAACAACATAATAGTGCATGAAACAATAAAAACGAAGTGTCTAGACAGATCTGAGCTTTTTATTGATGAAGAAGGGGATGCCTTGGGCATCCCCAAGCTTTGAAGCTTGTACCTCTTGGAAAATTTTGGGGTGACACCGGGGTGGCATCCCCAAGCTTGAGATTTTGTCCATCCTTCATCTCATTACATCATTATCTCTCTACACCTAAATTTTTTCCTTCATACAAAACTTCACACAATCTTTATTAGCAACATTAGTGTATTCAAAAGAGAATATACCTTTGGGTTTAGCTTTGGAACAGCTAAACTTTTCACTAAAAACACAAGATACTGTAGCAACTCCTTCAAAAAACTCAAATCCCCAAAAGAGAACTCAAAAAAGGAATCAATAAGAAGCAAATGCAAATAATGGCAAAAATATGTCAGAACATACCAGCAGGTATAAACCGATTTTTAGAAAATCTTATGTTGCTCAAATCAAAAAGTGTTGAACTGATGAAAGTTAGCTAACATACTGGGGGATTTATTTGTAAAATTTCAGATCAATCTGACTTACAGAGACTCCTCACGAATTTTTATGGTAGAGGACAGAAATCTGTTTCGGGACAGCAACTCCCCAAATCTTACTTCCCTCTCATTAGAGGTCATTCTTGGCACAAAAAACAAACGAAAAGGATAAGGAGAGGTCATTACTGAAGTAATAACTTCTAAGACCCAAGGAAACTCTTGGATTATCTCCCAACAAGTAATTTTCTTTAACGCCTTTAAGTTAGGCACAAGAAGGTTTGAGAAGATGCTCACATAAGAAATATGAATTGAAGTAAAAGAGAGCATCAAGAAGCAAATTCAAAACATATTTAAGTCTAACTGATACGTCGGAAACGTATCTATAATTTTTGATGCTCCATGCTTATTTAGTATTTACTTTGTTTTGCTTTGTCTACACTTTGAGGTGTTTTTATACTTTTCTAGAACTAACCTATCAACAAGTTGCCACAGTGCCTGTTGCCTGTTTTCTTCTGTTTTTGGTTCCAGAAAGGCAGAAAATCAATATTCTCGGAATTGTACGGGACAAAAGCTGAAGTCAATATTTTACCGTGGGGGACACGAAGCTAGAAGATGAGACGGAGAAGCGAACCAAGGCGGACAGACCCTCCTAGGCGCCACGAAACCTTTTATAGCCGCCACCATCGTCGTCCCTAGATCAGGGGGATCTGAAGTTCTTCCCGGCACCCTGCCGGAGGGTAAATCATCCCGGAGGCGCCATGAAGCCTGAGTAGTTCCACCTTGGACTATGGGTCCATGTAGTAGCTAGATGGTTGTATCTCCTCCTTGTGCTTTCGTGTATAGATATTGTGAGCTCCGTTCATGATCAAGATCTAATCTATTTGTAATCATGCATGTTGTGTTTGCGGGGATCCGATGGATATTGAGATTACTATGTCAGATTGATTAATGGTTTTTTCTATTTGATACTATCATGTCTGTGTTGTTTGTGATCTTGCATGCTCTCCGTTGTTAGTAGCTATCTTGGCCAAGTAGTTGCTAGTGACTCCAAGAGGGGGTATTTATGCTCGATGGTGGGTTCATGCCTCTAGTTTCCAAGGGAAGTGATAGAAATCTCTTCGGTTGTAGATGTGTTGTTGACACTAGGGAGAAAACAACAGTCTCTTATTCATAGAACAAGTGATTGTTTACCTTACACACTTTGCTTAAAGCAGTTGTCTGTTGCTTGCAACTTAATACTGGAGGGGGTTCGGATGATAACCTGAAGGTGGACTTCTAGTCACAGATGCAGTTGGATGGTGGTCTATGTATATTGTTGTATTGCCCAATCGAATCTCATAGGATCTTTTTGTCTGGTATTGCATTGTTATGCCTTGCTTAGTTCTTGTCAATTTCCCTACTGTAATTTGTTTACCCTTCATGCCATGTTGTTTATCTAAGGAGAGCACCTCTAGTGAACTATGGACCCCGGTCCAATCTTTACCATTGATACATCTTCCACCGTTACTTGTTTACCTACTGCAAACCACCATTATCTTCCACACCATACGTTTAATCCTTTGTTACAGCAACCGGTGAGATTGACAACCTCACTGTTAGTTGTGGCAAAGTCTTGAGTTTGTGTTGTGTAGGTCTCCGCGTTGTTTGCAACACCTATGTGACGTTTCCTTCCTTCTACTTGTTCGATAACCTCGTTTTCTTACTGAGGGAAGACTTGCTACCATGCTGCTTCACACCTTGGTCTTGGGATTACCAACAGGCTCCACATCAACTGAGCCATCAACAAGTTTTCGGGAGCCGTTGCCGGGGAATAAATGGATATCAAACTTCTTCCTCCCCGTCAAGCACCAAGTTTTCTAGCGCCGTTGCCGGGGAGGCTAAGGACGTCTTCACAAGGGGAGTCCGCACTTCCTTTCTCTTTACTTTGTTTTTAGTTTGCTTAGTTTCTTTTGCTTGGTTTTGTTTGCCTCTTTTCAAAAACTCCAAAAAAATAGTCTAGTTTGGTTTGCTTTCTTTATTCAAAAACACAAAAAAAATAGTTTCTACTCTGGTTGCTGGTCTGTTATTGCCTTGCTTGGCCATGCTTTCTATCAATGGATGGTTTCTTTGAAACTAGTTCTTATTGGCAAGGTGGGTTCACGGAAGAACAAAAGTATTATTATAAGGAATACCGTTTGTCACAAAAAGGGAAACACCTATGGGAATAAATTGATAAGTTGAATACTATTGCTAGAGATGTGTGCTCTATTTATAATGTTACTTATTGCTTTGATAAAGCTTGCTGCTGTAGGAGGTATAAACACCTATCCTTTCAATGTGAGTATAATGATAATGATACCATATCTTCTTATGTTAAAGGAAATTATGATTTTGATGATGTGGAACAAATTGAAGAATTTATTGCTTTCAAGGGTGAATTTGAAATTGCCAGTTTGCTTGAAAATACTGATGATGCGCCTTATGAAGATGAGGTTTTTGAGTTACTTAAATTTTGCTTTGATAATTACAAGGAAGAAAATAGCTATATTATTGAATATTTTAATAGGCGTTTTCCACAAATGGAAGAGACTAATGCCTTGCAGGAGCCTATGGAAGAAGAAATTGTTGAAACTAGAAGCTCATTAGATGAAAAAGAGGGGGAGAGTGATGAACAAAAGGAGGAAGAATGGATTATCTACCCATGCCTACCTTCTAATGAGAGTAACTCTTTATCCCTTACATTATTTGATTATCCCCCATGCTTACCAAATGAGGATGAATGTTATGTTCCTCTGGATCCTTTTGAAATATCTACTTTGGGTAAAACTTGTGAAGGTTTTAATCCCACTATTTTTGAGCTTGATAGAAATTATGTGTTTGTAGATCATGAAAAGCATGATTTATGTGATAGCTATATTGTTGACTTTATTCATGGGGCTACTAAAAATTATTATGAAAGAGGAAAATATGGTTATAGAAGTTTTCATGGTACTGAAACACCTCTCTATGTGTTGAAAGTTTTGAAGTTACTCTTGATTTACCTTCTATGCATGTCACTTTGTTCTTTGTGAATTTATTTTCTTACAAGATTCCTATGCATAGGAAGTGGGTTAGACTTAAATGTGTTTTGAATTTGCTTCTTTATTCTCTCTTTTACTTCAATTCATATTTCTTATGTGAGCATCTTCTCAAACTATCAAGCCTAACTTAAAGGCGTTAAAGAAAAGTACTTGTTGGGAGATAACCCAAGAGTTTCCTTGAGTATTGGAAGTTATTACTTTAGTAATGACCTCTCCTTATGCTTTTTGTTTACTTTTTGTGCCAAGAATTACCTCTAATGAGAGGGAAGTAAGATTTGGGGAGTTGCTGTCCCAAAATAGATTTCTGTCCTCCACCAAAAAAAATTGTGAAGAGTCTATATAAGTCGGATTGAGCTGAAACTTTACAAATAAATCCCCCAATATGTTAGATAACTTTTGTTAGTTCAACACTTTTTGATTTGAGCAACAGAATATGTTCGAAAAATCGGTTTCTACCTACTGGTCTGTTTTGACAGATTTCTGCCATTATTTGCATTTGCTTCTTATTGATTCCTTTTTGAGTTCTCTTTTGGGGAATTGAGATTTTTGAAGGAGTTACTACTGTAGCTTGTGTTTTTAGTGAAAATTCTTGCTATTCCAAAGCTTTTCCTAAAGGTCTATTATGTTTTGAATACACTAATGTTGCTAATGAAGATTGTGTGAAGTTTTGTACGAAGGAAAAATTTCAGGTGTAGAGAGAGAATGATGTAATGAGATCAAGAATGGACAAAAGCTCAAGCTTGGGGATGCCACCCCGGTGTCACCCCAACAAATATCCAAGATGTACAAGTGTCAAAGCTTGGGGATGCCCAAGGCATCCCCTTCTTCATCAATAAAAGGCTCAGGTTTGTCTAGACACTTCGTTTTTTATTGTTTCATGCATAGTTGTGTTGTTCTTGGAGCGTCTTAGTTTTAGTTTGGTTTGCTTAGTTTGTTTAGTTTGCTTGAATAAAGTAGTTTGGACCCTCGTTCTCGTTGTGTTGTTTCAAATAAGTTGCTTGGTGTTTGAAGGGAGTAGAAGGTTCTTGCTTGATAAGTGCAAGAGGAGCTTGCATTGACTATTACTTAGACTTTAGCATGACATGCTAGGTGTTGTTTTGACCATATCTTAGTGATTATTGTTGTAGCTTGTCTTGTTCCAAACAATTGGGATTGCTTAGTGTGCCTTGAAGAAATTATGCGTTGTTTTAGCATGCAAAAGCATAGTATTGTGGTATTCTCCTTTGATGCCTTGTTTGGGTTGACTTGGCACATGCTCACACCATGTTATCACTATGAAAAAGTCACCATAGACTCTATGATCATTTAGTCCTTGACTTGTAGTACCACTCTATGCTTTGATTAGTAATGCTTTGTTGCTCTGCATGATTATGGCCATTATTTCTCTCTTAGTTGGTTGCTCCCAGTATTTTGCTAGCCTCCACTTGTATGAGTAAGCTCTACTCATGCTTTCAACTCCCAAGAAACCAAGTTATTCCAAAGTGTCCACTATAAACTCATATGCATGGTGTGTTACACCATTCCAAGTATATTCTTGTTTTCAGCTGTCTTCCAATTAAAAACTATTTTTTATGTGAAAACTTAGTGATTAAAGCTCTCATGAACTTGATGGCACACTTTATATTCTTTGCCCCTAATAAACTTGAACCATTGTGTCTTCTATGTTGTATATGCTTGCACTTATACGTTGGAATTAGCAGAATCGTGCTGTCATGGGGAACGTTTTCAACATTGCACTTGTACTTTGTACACAATTAATATCATGCTCTTTTGTCTATGGATGTCACCGGTGTGAAATAAAGAGGGAACTTGTAAGTCCATGGAGTATGTATTTTGTTGGAGATATACCCTAGAGGCAATAATAAATGTAGTTATTATTATATCTTCGTGTTTATGATAAATGTTTACATTCATGCTATAACATTATTAACCAGAAAAATTAATACTTGTGTGATTTGTAAACTAAATTAGAGTCCCTAGTAAAGCCTCTTTATAATACTAGCTTGTTGATTAATAGATGATCATGGTTTCTTGATCATGAACATTTGAGATGTTGTTAATAACAAGGTCATATCATTAGGAGAATGGTATGATGGACATACTCCTATAGATAAGCGTAGCATAAAGATCAAGTCATTTTAATAGTTCAATTGCTATAAGCTTTCTGATACATAGTAACCTAATTCCTTGGACCATGAGATCATGCTAATCACCATCACCGGAAGGATGCTTTGATGACATCAAACACCACACCGTAACTGGGTGGCTATAAAGATGGCATTGAGTGTTCGGAAAGTATGGGTTGAGACACATGGATCAAGAGTGGGATTTGTCCATCCATACGACAGATAGATATACTCTGGTCCCTCTCGGTGGAATGTCATCCAATTAGCTTGCAAGCATGTGACTGGATCACAAGGGATCACATATAACGGGAACGAGAAAAGAGTACTTATCAGTAACGAGGTTGAACTAGGTATGCAGAGATACCGACGATCAAAACCTCGGATAAGTAAACTATCGTGAGACAAAGGGAAATTGGTATCGTATGTAAGTGGTTCATTCGATCGAAAAGTAATCGTAGAAATATGTGGGAGCCATATGAATTTCCAGATTCCTCTATTGGTTATTGATCGGAGAAGTGTCTCGATCATGTCCGCATAATTCACGAACCGTAGGGAGACACACTTAAGGATTCAATGTTGTTGAGTAGTTATGGAATGATGAGAAAGAGACCGAATGTTGTTCGGAGTCTCGGATGGGATCCGGGATATCACGAGGAGATCCGGAATGGTCCGGAGAATAAGATTCATATAAGGAAAGTCCTGTTTCGGAGTTGGGGAATGATTCCGGTGTTTTCACTAGGAATGTTCTAGAAGGGTCCGGAAGGTCTGACACTCCGGAGGGGAAGGGTACATGAATGTGTCTTGACAATATGGAATGGTTGCATCATGTACTAGGTCACTTGGCTGGGCAAAATAAAGGGAGAAATCAAATCCTAGTTTGAAAGTCAAACGCCAATTTGAAAAAGTCAAACGGCAAGTTTGCTTGGTGGAGGGAGAGTAGGAAACCTACTTGGGGAGGAGTTCCCCTCCCTCCACCCGCCGGCCAAGGAGGCCGAGTTGGGGGAGGACTCCCTCCTCCCAACCGGCCACCCTCCACCTATATAAGGAGGGGTAGGCGCCCTACCCCTCACACCCAAAACCCTAACCCTAGCCGACGGCCTCCTCCAAGTCGCCGCCGCCACCTAGGGTTCCTCCAACTCGCCGAGTTGGGGCTTCTCCAAGTCCTAGCCATGGGCCACACCCTCCCCTTGGTGCCCTCTAAACCCTAGATCACCAAGGCCTCTCTCATAGTCCACCATACTCGCACCGGCTTAAGGCGAAGCCCTGCGGGATCTCCCCTCTACTTCCGACACCACGCTGTCGTGTTGTCGGAATCGCGAGGAGAGTGATACAACCTTCGCTGCCTGCTGGAACAAGGGAGAGGAAGGTCTTCATCGAGTACCGAACGTGCGACCGACTGTGGAAGCGCTGCCGGAACGCAGCGCCGGAAGGATCGTCTACGCGATCTTGAGATCGGCAAGAGTACGACTACATCACCCACGAGAATCTGCTCTCGTTAACCGCTTTGGAATCTTCGAGGGTGAGTTCCTCTATCGACTCGTTGCTACAATCTAGTAGATAGATCTTGGCTTGTTTGTGTTCATGCGGTAGAATTTTTTTGTTTTCTATGCTACGAACCCCTACAGTGGTATCAGAGCCGTGTCTATATGTAGATCTGTTGCACGAGTAGAACACAATGGTCATTGTGGGCGGTGGTGCTTTTATTATCAATTGCTTTCTGTGTACTTTGCATCTTGCGGTATGATGGGATGAAGCAGCCCGGGCTAACCTTACATGACATTGTTCATGAGACTTGCTCCATGCTCAACATGCAACTTGTATTGCATAAGTGGCTTTGCGGGTGCCTGTCTCTCCCATCATAGTATAGATCCAATTTACAACGGGCACTTGATAGTTCAAGCATCAACGTTGTGGTTCTTGTTCGTAAGTTAGAGCGACACTTATTGAAAGCCCCAAACCACGTAAAATATGCAAAGAAATTAGAGGCGTCTAACTTTGTTTTGCAAGGGTGTGCTGTGATGTGATATGGCCATGATTGTGATTATATTTGATGTATGCAATGTTCCTTATTGTAAGTTGGCAACCGGCAGGAGCCATATGGTTGTCTTTAAATTCTGTTAAGACCCGCGTGTCTATTCAAAGTAGTTGTAATAGTTGAAGCTGGTGGACGACAACCATGAAACGACGCCATTGACCTTGACGCTATACCGGTGATGATGGAGATCATGTTCGTGCTTGAAGATGGAGATCGGAAGCACAAGAAGAAAGGCCATATCATATCACATATTATGAATTGCATGTGATGTTAATCCTTTATGCATCTTGTATTGCTTAGTTAACGACGGTAGCATTATAAGATGATCCCTCAAGCACACAAATTTCAAGTTTTGAAGTGTTCGTCCTTAGTAAGCACCGTTGCTAAATCTCGTTGTTTCGAAGCACCACGTGATGATCGAGTGTGTTAGATTCTGCAAGTGTATACAACGTGAATAAGCCAGAGTTTCTCATGCGGAAGCTAAGGTTTGATCTTGACGAGCCTAGCATGTACAGACATGGTCTCGGAACACGGATCACCGAAAGGTAAAGCATGAGTCATATAGTAGATATGATGAACATGTTGATTGTTTGCCATTGAAGCTACATCAACTCTCGTGATGATCGGTTTTGATGTGGTGGATTTGGTTCGTGTGATCACTAAAACAATGTGAGGGATATTGTTTTGAGTGGGAGTTCACCTAGATTAATTTAACTATTAATTAGAACTCAATTTGTCATAAACTTAGTATAAACTATTGCAAATATGTTGTAGATCAATGGCGGCCCCTACCATCAATTTTAATGCGTTCCTAGAGAAAGAAAAGTTGAAAAATAATGGAAGCAACTTCGCGAATTGTCCTCAATGCTGGTAATTTGACCTATGTGCTGGATGCACCGCTGGGTCACCCGCCTGCAGCTACTGCTACCGATGAATTAAAGAATGTTTACCTCACTTGGAAGAATCAGTACTCCACAGTTCAGTGTGCTATCTTGTATGGTTTGGAATCGGAGCTTCAGAAAAGGTTTGAGAACCAAGACCCACATGATATTGTCCGTGAACTCAAAATGATATTTGAGGCTCACGCGACAGTTGAGAGTTATGTAGCTTCTGAAAAGTTCTTTAACTGCAAGATGGAAGAGGGCAGCTCCATCAGTGAGCATGTGCTTAAGATGTCTGGGCACGCAAACAAACTCCAAAGTTTGGGTATATAGTGATTCCTAATGCTTTGGGGATTTACCGTGTCCTCCAATCATTGCCACCAAGTTACAAGAACTTTGTGATGAACTACAATATGCAAAACATGAACAAGACGTTGCCAGAACTCTTCTCCATGTTGAAATCTGCAGAAGTGGAGATCAAGAAAGAGCATCAAGTGTTGTTGGTTAATAAGACCACCAAATTCAAGAAAGGCAAGTCTAAGCAAAAGGGAAACTTCAAGAAGGGTGGTAAGAAAGTTTCCGCACCGACGAAGAATACCAAGGCTGGGCCTAAGCCTGATACTGAGTGCTTTTACTGCAAGGTAGAAGGTCACTGGAAGCGGAATTGCCCAAAGTACTTGGCGGATTTGAAAAATGACAACATCAAGAAGAAAGGTATATCCGATATACATGTTATTGATGTGTATCTCACTAGTACTCATAGTAGTGCCTGGGTATTTGATACTGGTTCGGTTGCTCATATTTGTAACTCGAAACAGGTACTGCAGAATAAACGGAAGATAGCGAAGAACGAGGTGACGATGCACGTTGGAAATGGATCAAAGGTTGATGTGATCGCGGTCGGCACGCTACCTCTTCATCTACCATCGGGATTAGTTTTATACTTAAATAATTGTTATTTTGTCCCTGCGTTGTGCATGAACATTATATCTGGATCATGTTTGTTGCGAGATGGTTACTTGTTTAAGTCCGATAATAATGATCGTTCGATTTATATGAGTAATATGTTTTATGCACATGCACCTTTTATAGATGGTATATTCTTATTGAATCTCGATCGTGGAAATACACATATTAATAACATTGAAGATAAATGTTTGAAATTGAGTGATAACTCGACCTATATGTGGCACTGTCGTCTTGGTCATATTGGAGTGAAGCGTATGAAGAAACTGCATTCCGATGGACTTCTTGAATCACTTGATTTCGAATCACTTGAAAGATGCGAAGCATGTCTGATGGGTAAAATGACTAAGACTCCATTTTCTGGGATGATGGAGCGAGCTACGGACTTGTTGGAAATCATACATACTGATGTGTGTGGCCCAATGAGTGTAGCATCACGCGGTGGTTATCGTTATGTTCTTACCTTCACGGATGACTTGAGTAGATATGGGTATATCTATTTCATGAAACATAAGTCCAAAACTTTCGAGAAGTTTAAGGAATTTCAAAGTGAGGTAGAGAATCAACATAACAAGAAGATTAAATTTCTACGATCTGATCGTGGAGGTGAATATCTAAGTTACGAGTTTGGCGAGCATTTGAAGAAATGCGGAATACTTTCACAATTGACACCGCCGGGAACACCAGAGTGTAATGGTGTGTCCGAACGTCGTAATCGAACTCTCTTAGATATGGTTCGTTCTATGATGTCACTTATAGATTTACCGCTATTGTTTTGGGGTTATGCATTAGAAACAGCCGCATTCACTTTAAATAGGGCACCATCTAAATCCGTTGAAAGGACACCGTATGAATTATGGTTTGGGAAGAAACCTAAATTGTCGTTCCTTAAAGTTTGGGGTTGTGAAGCTTACGTGAAGAAGTTACAGCTGGACAAGCTTGAACCCAAAGCGGAAAAATGCGTCTTCATAGGATACCCGAAGGAAACTATTGGGTATACCTTCTATCATAGATCCCAGGGCAAAATCTTCGTTGCTAAGAAGGGATCCTTTCTAGAGAAAGAATTTCTCTCGAAAGAAGTGACTGGAAGGAAAGTAGAACTCGACGAGGTTGTTGAACCTTCTGTCGAACTTGCGATCAGCGTAGCACCAGAAGCAGTTCCTGTGGCGCCCACACCAATAAGAGAGGAAGCTAATGATGATTGTCGTGGGAATGACCACGGCAGATGCTGCAATCGGCATCGAGTAGTAGAACATGGGGCAAGGGCGGCCAGCCATCTACGGTGCGAGATGAGGGCGGAGACACAAGGATTTACCCAGGTTCGGCCCCCGGAGGGTAAAGACCTACTCCTGCTAGATTGTATTATGGTGGAAGTACAATGGGGCGAGCTCGGCGGCTAGGCAGCGAGTCGCTTGGGTGTATGATGGAACGTATCCTCTACGCACCCTCTAGGGAGGTTTATATAGACTCACCCCCTAGGGTTTACAAATCTCAACCGAATCAGTTAAGGTTTCAGCAATCGTTTAACCTAATCCGACTGGGCCTATCTACGCTTCTGGGCCTTCAGCTTCCAGTCGCTTGAATCCACGCCAGGCCTTGATCCAGTCGCCATCCCGCAGGCCCACTCGCCAGCATCTAGGTCAGTCGGAAACGTCCTGCTGGGTATACCCCGGTAGGCATATCCCCATCAGTAGTCCCCGAGGCCGTCGTTGATTGGTCGCAGGTGGTCGCTGGCAGTCGGTGTATACGGGTCTAATGCGGACGCCCAGTCAAATCGGCGGCGGACTCCTGAATAAAGGAAAAACTAGTTATTCTAGTCGCACTGACGACGACCGATCGGCTCGCAACTCGGCGAACGGGTTGGCGAATACTCAGTCATTGTTGTAGTGATCGGGTCGACGAATAGTCGAGTCGCGCGGAGCGACTAGTCGAGTGGATGAAGTTGGACCATCTAGTGGGGTCAAAACTAGCCATTGGGGTAATCCAACGATAACTTTCGGCGTAATTACCGCGTAGTAACGGCTCCCGAAATTGGCGGGTAACAACCGCTATATAAGGAGAATGACGGGCGAGCGGGGAAACACTCCTTCATCTTTCCTCCGATCTCGCCCATCTTCGTTTCCACTTCGCATTGCGATCCAACCGATCTAGAGACCCCCGACCTCCACGAATCTTCCAACCAATGGCCTCCTCCACCGAACCATGGGGCAGATCCAAGTGCACTAGGGCGCTACTGGCGTCATTCGAGGAGGCCGGGATTCTGCGCGCCAGCAGATGGTGCATCCCCGCGACCGGAGAGGTGACTCCGGACCCGCGCGAGGGAGAATTCGTTTGTTTCACTAGCCACCTAGAGCAGGGGCTGGGGTTTCCCACTTCTCTCTTCTTTCGGCGCTTGTGCGCCTTCTACGCGATCCAGCCATCGGACCTGGGCCCGCATAGCATCAAGCAGCTCGCCATTTTCGTGGCATTCTGCGAGTGCTATCTGGGCTGCAGGCCCTACTTCCCTTTGTGGAAAGATCTATTCCATGGGAGGATTAGTCGCGAAGAATCAGGCGGCCCGATGCTGGCTGCGGGTGGCCTCACGTTTCAGCTGAAGTCGAAGGCGTCGTTCTTCGACCTGATGCTGCCGGCCAAAGCGGCAAACGAGTGGAAGAAATCCTGGTTCTACGTCATCGAGGCGACTCCAGACGGCGAGGTGGCGCTTCCAAGGTACTCCGCCAACCGGCCCGAACCGCGTCGGCTCCAGGTCAGTAAGCTCCGGCTGGACCAGAGGATGGTTGTCGACGAAATGTTGCAAACCATCCGCTGCCTGAAGAAGAAGGGCCTCCAAACCATCAATCTTTACAACTGCTGGCTCGGGCGGCGGCTCGTGCCTTTGGCCCGCCACGACCATTATATGTACGAGTATGCGGGTAGGGACGACCCGACAAAGTCCCGCCTTGTCGAGTGGAAACTCGAAGACTACATCCTGGCCTTGAAGAAGATCACCCAGGCGGCGTACCTGGACGCGAAGGCCGGGGTCGCCCCCTATACCGCAAGGCACCCAACTCTGACTGTAAATCGCCATCTTCGTCACCATTCGCAGTCGCAGGTGATGCAGTTGCGGTTACGCTGACGTTGTTTCTTTTTTATTGTAGTTGTTCCAAGTGGTGGAAGGATGGCTCCCACCTGCAGACGACGAGAACTCGAGCTCGTCCGTCCAGGACGGGAGCGAGTCGACACCCGCCAAAGGCGACGTCGGGAGCGACGCGGGTGATGACGACGATGATGACGGAGACGAGCCCATGGAAGACGCCGCCCTGATGGTTCGCAAAACTCGCGGACAACATCAGCGCGAGCTCGAGGCGAGTAGGAGCCTCGAACGTCACGATGATGATGACGACGAGCTCCCCGAGCACACCTCGCGTCATGAGGCTACGCCGTCGAAGAAGAAGAAGATGAAGAAGGAGGTGAAGGCTCCACCAAGGAGGAAGACGAAGCCGGCGAAGCAGGTGTCTCCGCCTCGTTCTGCGACTAGTTCCGACGCCACCAGCTCGGATAAGGGTGAAGCGGCGCATACGACAGCAGCACCGGACGCCGCCGCCCTCCTAGATGAGGTACCTCTGGCCTCGCTTCCACCCCCATTCACCCCGATCTCTGGGTTGGGGGCTATTCCAGTCGCAGTAGCTTCGCCTCCCAGGAGAGCTCCCGCAGACGTCATCACAGAGGCTCCTGCCGCGGCCTCGTCTTCGAAGAGGCCCTCTGTGTCTTGGGCACACGACGTGTTCGGGATGGGCCTCAGTCGGAAACTGGGCCCTGAGCTGGAGAAGCCGGCCAGCATCCGCACGGGACTGCGGTTCATACTAGTTGCCAAGTAAGTCTTGTTCGTCTGCTTGCCTTCCGTTGTAATCGGACAATTTTGCTCATACCGTTGTTTCACAGGACTGGAGTTAAAAGGATCGGCCACCCTTCCGTGGCCAAGGTTCCGACAGTCGTCGCCGAGGAGGACCCCTCGCGGAAGAGGAAAGCTGATGAAGTCGCTGCTCCGGCAGACAACGTTAAGAGGGCGAAGGGCGACGATGTCGTCACGGTCTCTGACGACACGACAGTTGCTCCAAGCGATCCTCCGACTGCGGCGGAGGTGGCTTTGAAGAACAAGGAGGCTGTTTCCTCGCCCGGAGTGACCGAGCCGACTCCTAGTGTCGCTGGGGCATCCGCCGCGACCTTTCCCCGTTTCATGGCCAAAGCGGCCACAACGAGTGGCGCAATACGAACAAGCCAGACGCCTGGGGTCGTCGAGACGGAGGTCGAGCAGCGTCGCGGACACACTCCAGCTCTGCTTGCGTCTGTGGACACGTTACAGCTCCACGGAATGCTAGGCGCCGCCATCCAGGTATGTCCAGTCCCCGAGGATCGGGCCACTGAATTTCAGTGGTCGGATTCTTTTAGTGTTTTTGTAGCGTAGAGGCCCCGAGTGCCTAGTCGCTGGATCTCAGCGGGTGGGCACTTAGGATTTTTGATCTCCAGTCCCCGAGTGCCTAGTCGCTAAATTTCAGTGGGTGGGCACTTAGGATTTTTGAACTCCAGTCCCCGAGTGCCTAGTCGCTGAATTTCAGTGGGTGGGCACTTAGGATTCTATTGTTGTTTACAGTTTGATTTGTGTGCAGGGCTTGCAGCGTGAATCGGCCGATCGGCTTGCTGCAAAGTGTCGCGTGGAGAAGGAACTTGTTGCCGTCCAAGAAACGAACAAGGGACTCCAAGCAATCGCTGCCAAGGCAGAGGAGATCCGCCAGGGCCTTGTCCCGACAGGTGAGCTGACGGCGGCTCAATCTGCTTTGAGTACGGCCGAGAAGCGGATCGCTGATCTGGAGCGCGATCTCAAGGAAGCGAAGGCGGAGGCGAGCTCGGTAGATGGGCGAGCAAAAGCTGCTGTTACGGCTGCCGCTGAAGAGCGAAAGGTCTCTGACGCCCTCGTTGTTGGGCTGCAGAACGACTTCTCCTCGCTTCAAAGCTTCATCACGGGCCTCTGCCGTCCTTTAATTGGTAAACTTTCCTTCCTCTGCCTATAGTAGCTGCATTGTGAAGTCGTTGTTATACTCACTTCCTACCTCTGTCCATAGGTCGGATTATTGACATCTCGGAAGAGGCGCAGTCGTACGACGCGTGGCAGTGTGTGACCACTCTGGTCGACTCGGCCGCGCTGTCTGCGACTTGCATTCGAGCATATCTTCAGGAGATATCGCCCACGGAAGTGATTCCCAGCGACCTCATCGAAGTATGGCGTTATCTGAAGAAGGCGCTGTCAGTCGTCGAGTTCATGATGCGGTCGGCCTTCCGACGCGGGGCGGTGACGGCTCTCAGCCTTGGGCTTGCCCACTTCCCGGAGGACTTCGACCTTGACGACGTGACGAGTGGCTACCCCTCATCGACGGGCTCTGTGGAGATTGCCGAAGTGCTGAAGCTGAAGGACCGGGCCACGGTGTACTCTGATCGCGTCTGGGCGATGGGCGACCTCCTCCCCTATCAGGAGACGACTGTCGCCCCCAACGATCCCGAGCCGCAGCATCGGGACTTCAAGGTCGAGCAGCCGTTCCATGCAGCGATGGCGGGTGAGTTGACGACGTACCCGTCGAACCCGTACACGCCCTTCATTCGCAACCGCAGGGGTGGCGGCGAGTCGCCGTCGAAACCTGCGGAGTAGAAACATTGTGCCCTAGGGCGTTAGTAGCAATTATCCATTGGACTCAACTTGTATTTTGGAATGACTTTGTTCTGCTGTAATGAAACTTCGTGTTATTTTGTGAATTGTTTCGTGATTTTGAATGCTGATTGGACGAGTCCCCGAGCGCGTCCGCCCTTTTTATGGGGTTTACCTTGTTTGTTATGTGTTTGTGACTTTGAATGTTTTGGTCAGTTGTTTTGCTATTGAGGTCGACTCGCCCGAGCTCGGACAGCCAGTCGCAGGGCGACTCCCGTGAGTGCTCTTTACTTGACCGTTTTCCCTTGCGCGAACGAGGTCGGGTGGCCGAGTCCCCGATCGTGGTACTTGGTGGTTCTAGTCGCAGATCCAGGGTGGGTGAGGACTGAGCGCGTTAGAGTAAGCGCGTCACTCCTGCCTGACCCGAAGGGTCAGTCGCATGGCGAGTCCTAGGCACGCTCTCATACTTGGCGTTTTTCCCTAGTCGCTCGTGCTCGACTGGTCGTCAGTCCCCGAGCGTGGTACTTGGCCGTTTGAGTCGCTGTGCCGAGGATGCGGAGGACCTTGGTCGCTGTGAGGAACGAGGGCAGTTGTCTTGGCTCGTTAAGCCAGTCGAGCTAGGCGACTCCAATGGGGCTCCGGGTTGGCGTTTTTCGTGGATCTTACGAGTCCTGGGGTAACCTAGTGCCCTCGGAACGCACTACTTGGCCGTGCCGGTCGCTGTACCAGAGGTTGACTTCTGCGGTTAGCTTGACGCTGTTATTACGAGTGGGAGTGGCACAAGACATGGAGAGTAGACGCAATTTGCGGTAACCAATCTATTTTATTTCATAGTAGGTGGAGAGTACATGTATGGAGTTCTAGGAGTAGAATTTCCGTAGGAGGTTTACATTCCACGGTCGCTTGACGTCGAGTTTCCCGTCTCCTCGGACGTCGATGAGGTAGTAGGCGTCGTTGCCGAGGACTCGCCCGATGGCGAATGGTCCCTCCCAAGGGGGGGATAGCTTGTGCATGCCCTTCTTGTCCTGGATGAGGCGTAGCACCAGATCGCCTTCCTGGAAAGTGCGAGTCCTTACTCGTCGGCTATGGTAGCGGCGGAGCCCTTGTTGGTAGATGGCGGTGTGGGAGCGAGCTAGGTCGCGTGCTTCGTCGAGTTGGTCGACTCCATCCTGGCGTGCGAGTTCGTTTGCGGCCTCCGTGTAGTTGACAACCCTGGGGGAGTCGTGCTCTAGGTCGGTGGGCATGACTGCCTCGGCGCCATACACCATGAAGAAGGGGGTGAACCCTGTCGACCTGTTGATGGAGGTGCGGATGCCCCAGATGACGGAGGGTTTGCTACTCGACCCAGCACCCGGCGGTGCACTCGAGTGGTACTTGGAGCCATGGCTTCAGGCCATGGAGGATGCTCTGGTTGGCGCGTTCCGCTTGGCCGTTGGACTCTGTGTGAGCGACTGAGGCGAGGTCGAGTCGGATGTGATGTTCCTCGCAGAACTCGGCCATGGATCCTTTGGCGAAGTTGGTGCCGTTGTCCGTGATGATGCTGTTTGGAAACCCATAGCGATAGATGAGTTCGCGTAGGAACTTGGTGGCGGTCTTCCCGTCGCATTTCCGGACTGGCTTGGCCTCCACCCATTTTGTGAATTTGTCGACTGCGACCAGGAGGTGGGTGAAGCTGGAGGGGGCCTTTTTGAAAGGGCCTACCATGTCCATACCCCACACGGCGAACGGCCAGGTGATGGGGATTGTCTTGAGCGCCGAGCTCGGCACGTGGGTCTGGTTGGCGTACTTCTGGCACCCGGCGCACCGCTGGACAATGTCGACAGCGTCTGCGTGTGCGGTGGGCCAGTAGAAACCGTGTCACATAGCCTTTGCGACCAGAGAGCGGGCGCCGGCGTGGTGGCCGCAGTCGTCGGAGTGGATGTCGTGGAGGATTTTGCATCCTTCAGCGGGTTGGACGCAGCGTTGGAACACGCCGGTCACGCTGCACTTGTGGAGCTCGCCGTCGATGATGACAAAGGATTTGCAGCGGCGTGATATCATCCGGGCGTCTGTATAGTCTGCTGGCAAGGTGCCTCCCTACAGGTAGGCGATGTACGGCGTGGTCCAGTCCTCTGGCTCGGTGATGAGTGCGACCAGGGCCGCCTCTGGTTGCAGCGGGACTCCGATGTCGATCTCCCTTGGGGGAGAGACGGAAGGCTTGGTGATGGTGTCGAGGAAGACGCTGGCGGGTGGTGCGAGTCGAGCCGAGCTGATACGAGAGAGTGTGTCGGCCTCCTTGTTCTTCCGCCTGTCGATCCACTCGACGGAGTAGCCTGCGAAGTGTCCGCCCAGCTTGTGAAGGGTTTCGCGGCATAGTAAATCAAAATTTTCTACGGATGCGAACAGAGGGAAAGCCAAGATCTAATCTAGGAGATTTAAACAACGAGAGAGATTGGATTAGATCTTCATACCCTTGAAGATTCGCACAGCGGAACGTTCGTCGGAACGTGGGTGATGTAGTCGTACTCGCTTCTCCTCCTTGCGATCCGATCCGATCTAGCACCACAAGTGGCGGTGCCTCCGTGAGATGCACACGTGCAGCACCTCGACGTCTCCTCCTTCCTCGGTCCAGCAAGTATGGTGGAGAGACGGATTGGATCTACAACGCGACGGCGCGGTGTATATGGTGGAGAGTTTCTGCAGCAGGGCTTCGCCTACACGCAGTCGGGAGGGAGAGAGAGAGAGGAGGGCAGCAGGGCGACTGGGCTTGGAGGGGAAGGTGTGTGTGTGTGGGGGGGGGGTGGTGCGCCCCCAACCCTCTTTATATAGAGGGGTGGGGGGAAGCCCTATCCCCTCCCCCAAGCCCAAACCGGCGGCCAAAGGAGGAGGAGTGGGGGGCAAGGAACCCCCCCTTCTAGATGCTCCAATTAGGGTTTTACCCTAGTTGGACGGTTGGGCCCTATGGGGCCTTGTGCCCCTGGCCCAATGCGGCCAGGGCACTCCCTCATAGGCCCATGCCCCCTCCCGGAAGGTGGGGCCACGTTGGTCCCCTTCCGGAAGGTTCTAGAAGCTTCCGGTACAATACCGATTAACCCGGAACAATTCCGAACTCCAAAAACTGCACTGCCTTATATGAATCTTATTCTCCGGACCACTCCGGAACCTCTCGTGATGTCCCGGATCCCATCCGAGACTCCGAACAAAAACTCATAAACCAATTATCCAATCTATCCTAGCGTCGAGACACGTTAAGTGTGTGACCCTGCGGGTTCGAGAATATGCAGACATGATCTTCTATCAATAATCAACAACGGGGTCTGGAAACCCATATTGACTCCCACACATTCATCGATGATCATATCGGATGAACCACGATGCCAGGATTCAATCAATCCCATATATATATTCCCTTCGTCTCGCGATATTTTACTTGCCCGAGATTCGATCGTCGGTACCGTCATACCTAGTTCAATCTCGTTCACAGCAAGTACTTTACTCGTTCCGTAATCCGATATCACTTTGTGATTAACTCCTTAACCACATGCTTGCAAGCGGTGTTGATATCGATTACCGAGTGGGCCCGAAGTATATCTCTCCGACTTGGGAGGGACAAATCCCATCTCGATACATACAACCCAACAGATACTTTCCGATCACCTGAGAGACACCTTTATGATCACCCTCTCATAGGATGACGTTTGATGACCTCAAAGATTTCTTCCGATACCAGGGAGTTGTATTATCTCATGGTCTAAGGAATACAATATTTGACATAAGAAAAGCTTCGCAAAGACGAACACGATGACACGATCTAATTGCTTCGCTTAGTTTGGGTCTGTCCACCATATCATTCTACCAATGATATGATCTCATTATTAATCGACAACTCATGTCCATGGTTAGGAAACCTTAACCATCATTAATCAATGAGCTAGTCCATAGAGGCGTACTAGGGACACGGTGTTGTTCACAAACCACACAAGTATTAAAGTTTCCGCTTAATACAATTCTAGCATGGAATATAAACATTATCATGAACAAGAATTATAATAATAACATCTTTATTATTGCCTCTAGGGCATAATTCCAACAGTCCCCCACTTGCACTAGAGTCAATAATCTAGTTTACATTTGGCAACAATCTCACACCCATGGCACTGAGGTGCTGATCATGTTTTACACGTGGAAGAGGTTTAGTCAATGGATCTGCGACATTCAGATTTGTATGTACTTTGCTGATCTTCAGATCTCCATCTGCTATATAATCTCGGATTATATGAAACTTGCGGTTGATATGCTTGGTCTTTGGATGATATCTTGGTTCCTTAGTGAGTGCTATGGCGCCAGTGTTGTCACACAATATCTCCAGTGGGTCCAATGCACTTGGAACCACGCCAAGTTCAGTGATGAAGTTCCTGATCCAAACTCCTTCACTTGACGCTTCTGTAGCAGCCATGTATTCCGCTTCTACTGTAGATCCCGCGATCACGCTTTGCTTGCAGCTTCTCCAGCTCACAGCTCCTCCATTCAAAATATAAACGTATCCTGTCTGAGATTTAGAATCATCCTTGTCGGTGTCAAAACTAGCATCGATGTAACCTTTTACGACGAGCTGTTCATCACCCCCATAGACTAAGAACATTTCTTTAGTCCTATTTAGGTACTTTAGGATGTTCTTCACGGCTGTCCAGTGTTCCACTCCTGGATCACTTTGATATCTGCTCGTCAAACTAAGAGCATTGGACACATCCGGTCTAGTACACAGCATGGCATACATGATAGAACCTATGGCCGAGGCATAAGGCACTTTGCTCATAGCTTCCCTATCATTTACCGTAGCTGGACACTGAGCCTTGCTCAATATCTTACCTGACAACATGGGCACTGAACCTTTCTTTGCCTTATCCATTCTGAACCTTTTCAGAACTTTGTCTAGGTATGTACTCTGGCTTAAAGCTATCAGGCGTCTTTGTCTATCTCTATAGATTTTCATGCCCAATATATAAGCAACTTCACCTAGGTCTTTCATTGAAAAACACTTATTCAAATAACTCTTCACATCGTTAAGCATGTTGATGTCATTTCCAATAATCAATATGTCATCCACATATAGTACCAGAAACGTCACCGAGATCCCACTCACTTTCTTGTAGATACAAGCTTCGTAGCAATTTGGAACAAATCCAAAGCTCTTGATCACTTGATCAAAACGAAGGTTCCAACTCCGAGATGCTTGCTTCAGTCCATAAATGGAACGCTGAAGTTTGCATACTTTATCAGCATCCTTAGGATCGACAAAACCTTCGGGTTGCATCATATACAACTCTTCATCAATGTTTCCATTGAGGAAAGCAGTCTTGACATCCATCTGCCATATTTCATAATCATGAAACGCAGCAATTGCTAATAAAATCCGAATGGACTTAAACATCGCTACGGGAGAGAAAGTCTCATCGTAGTCAACACCTTGAACTTGTCGAAAACCTTTCGCGACAAGCCGTGCTTTATAGACGGTAACATTACCATCCGCGTCCGTTTTATTCTTGAAGATCCATTTGCACTCAACGGCCTTTCGGTCGCTAGGAGGGTCCACCAAAGTCCATACTTGGTTTTCGCTCATGGATCCCAATTCGGATTTCATGTCTTCTAGCCATTTCTCAGAGTCTGGGCTCATCATCGCTTCCTCATAGTTCGTAGGTTCACTGTCTTCTACCAACAAGATAGTCAAGACAGGGTTGCCGTACCACTCAGGAGGGGCACGCGACCTTGTCGACCTGCGATGTTCAGTAGCAGCATCGTCCGAAGCTTCATGATCCTTGTCATTAGCTTCCTCTATCGTTGGTGCAGGCGGCACTGGAACACTTTCAGGTGCTGCGTTACTCTCCAACTCAAGAGAAGGTTCAATAACCTCGTCTAGCTCTACTTTCTTCCCACTCACTTCTTTCGAGAGAAACTCCTTCTCAAGAAAGGAACCGTTCTTTGCGACAAACACTTTGCCTTCGGTTCTGTGATAGAAGGTATACCCAATAGTTTCCTTAGGGTATCCTATGAATACGCATTTCTCCGCTTTGGGTTCAAGCTTGTCCGGCATCAACTTCTTGACGTAAGCTTCGCATCCCCAAACTTTAAGAAACGACAACTTAGGTTTAGCACCAAACCATAGTTCATACGGTGTCGTCTCAACGGATTTAGATGGTGCCCTATTTAAAGTGAATGCAGCGGTTTCTAATGCATAACCCCAAAATGATAACGGCAAATCAGTAAGAGACATCATCGATCGGACCATATCTAATAGGGTTCGGTTCCGGCGTTCAGACACACCATTGCGCTGTGGTGTTCTGGGTGGCGTGAGTTGTGAAACGATTCCACTTGCTTTAAGATGCGTGAGAAAATCATAACTCAAATATTCACCTCCACGATCGGATCGTAGAAACTTAATCTTTCAGTTACGATGGTTCTCCACTTCATTCTGAAATTCTTTGAACTTTTCAAACATTTCAGATTTATGTTTCATTAAATAGATATACCCATATCTACTTAAGTCATCGGTAAAAGTGAGAAAATAGCGATATCCACCGCGCGTTGAAACACTCATCGGTCCGCATACATCGGTATGTATGATTTCCAACAAGTCCGTTGCTCGCTCCATCATACCGGAGAACGGGGTTTTGATCATCTTGCCCATGAGGCATGGTTCGCATGTGTCAAATGATTCAAAATCAAGAGACTCCAAAAGTCCATCAGAATGGAGTTTCTTCATGCGCTTTACACCAATATGACCTAGACGACAGTGCCACAAATAAGTAGTATTATCACTATCTACTTTGTATCTCTTAGCCTCAATGTTATGGATGTGTGTTTCATCCCTTTCGAGATTTAGAAGAAATAAACCATTCACAATAGGGGCATGACCATAAAAGATGTTACTCATATAAATAGAACAACCATTATTCTCCGATTTAAATGAATAACCGTCTTGCAATAAACAAGATCCAGAAATAATGTTCATGCTCAACGCAGGCACATAATAACACTTATTAAGGTTTAAAACTAATCCCGAAGGTAAAACTAAGGAGAGCGTGCCGACGACCATCACATCAACTCTTGATCCGTTGCCAACGCGCATCGTCACCTCATCCCTCGCAAGCCGCCGTCTATTCCGTAGCTCCTGTTTCGAGTTACAAATATTAGCAACTGAACCAGTATCAAATACCCAGGCACTACAACGAGGGCTAGTAAGGAAAACATCAATAACATGTATATCAAATATACCTTTGATGGTGCCAGCCTTCTTGTCCGCTAAGTACTTCGGACAGTTGCGCTTCCAATGACCCTTGTCCTTGCAATAGAAGCACTCAGTGTCCGGCTTAGGACCAGACTTGAGCTTCTTCTCAGCAGGGGCAGTGCGCTTGTCGCCGCCCTTCTTGAAGGGCTTCTTTGCTCCCTTAACTTTCTTGAAGGTAGGGGGATTGTTGACCATCAACACATGATTATCCTTTTTGATGTCCAGTTCCGCAGCCTTCAGCTTTGCGAAGAGCTCGGTGATCGTATCAGTGGAACCAATCTGATTGTGAGTCACTACAAAACTTTTGTAGCTGGGAGGGAGTGATTGCAGAACCCTGTCAATCTTGAGATCCTCTGGAATCTTGCAGTCCAGTTGCTCAAGGCGTTGAGTGTAGCCCGACATCTTAATGGCGTGCTCACTAACGGAACTCCCTTCCTCCATCTTGCAGTTAAAGAACTTCTCAGAGATCTCATATCTCTCAGAACGGGCTTGAGTCTGAAACATGGTTTTCAGCTCCTCGAGAATCTCAAAGGGCCCAGGATAGTCTTCAAAACGATTTTGAAGGTCCGATTCCATAGCAAACAACATGGTGCTCTTAATCACACCATAATCATCTCTGCGCGACTAATAGACAACTTTCTCATCAGCCGGCGCAGTAGCAGCAGGGGCGTCACCTAACGCACTTTCAAGGACATAGTCCTTTTGACCGCCAGAGAGAATGATTCTCAGATTGCGGAACCAATTAGTGAAGTTAGACCCATTGTTTTTAAGCTTTTCCTTCTCAGCAAAAACGTTGAAGTTGAAGTTGGACTTAGCCATTTGATCTACAATATTTGCAAGTACAAATTAGACTATGTTCATGATAACTAGTTCAAGTTTTAATCAAATTATTAGATGAACTCCCACTAAATTCAACATCCCTCAAGTTGTTTAGTGAACACGATCCAAATTCACCACACCTAATCCGATCTTCACGAGAAGAGATGTGGTTTCAATGGTGGACAACGAAGTGTCGATCATATCATTCATATGACTCATGCTTAACCTTTCGGTTCATGTGTTCCGAGGCCATGTCTGTACATGCTAGGATCGTCAAGTTAGACCCAAGTATTTCCGCGTGTGCAAAACTGGCTTGCACCCGTTGTATGTGAGCGTAGAGTCTATAGCACCCGATCATCACGTGATGCTTGGACACGACGAACTTTTGCAACGGTGCATACTCGGGGAGAACACAGTTTTTATCTTGATCTTTAAGTGAGGAATCATCTTATAATGCTATCGTCGCGATCTAAGCATGATAATATACATAAAGGATAAACATCACATGCATATAACTTTAATGTGACATGGTATAGCCAATCTTCGCGCAATGATCTCCATCTTGTGCGTGCCGGCATGATCTCCATCTTGCGGGTTCGAGAATATGCAGACATGATCTTCTATCAATAATCAACAGCGGGGTCTAGAAACCCATATTGACTCCCACACATTCATCGATGATCATATCGGATGAACCACGATGCCAGGATTCAATCAATCCCATATATATATTCCCTTCGTCTCGCGATATTTTACTTGCCCGAGATTCGATCGTCGGTACCGTCATACCTAGTTCAATCTCGTTCACAGCAAGTACTTTACTCGTTCCGTAATCCGATATCACTTTGTGATTAACTCCTTAACCACATGCTTGCAAGCGGTGTTGATATCGATTACCGAGTGGGCCCGAAGTATATCTCTCCGACTTGGGAGGGACAAATCCCATCTCGATACATACAACCCAACAGATACTTTCCGATCACCTGAGAGACACCTTTATGATCACCCTCTCATAGGATGACGTTTGATGACCTCAAAGCTTTCTTCCGATACCAGGGAGTTGTATTATCTCATGGTCTAAGGAATACAATATTTGACATAAGAAAAGCTTCGCAAAGACGAACACGATGACACGATCTAATTGCTTCGCTTAGTTTGGGTCTGTCCACCATATCATTCTCCCAATGATATGATCTCATTATTAATCGACAATTCATGTCCATGGTTAGGAAACCTTAACCATCATTAATCAATGAGCTAGTCCATAGAGGAGTACTAGGGACACGGTGTTGTTCACAAACCACACAAGTATTAAAGTTTCCGCTTAATACAATTCTAGCATGGAATATAAACATTATCATGAACAAGAATTATAATAATAACATCTTTATTATTGCCTCTAGGGCATAATTCCAACAGCTTGTCCACTGCTTGGCGGTATGCCGCCATGGTGGGGGAGACGGCGTCGCAGGTGCCAGCGACTTTCCTAGCGACGAGGTCGGAGTCTCCATAGCAACGTAGTCGGTTGACATTCATCTCCTTGGAGGCTCGCATGCCGTGGAGTAGTGCCTCGTACTCGACCATGTTGTTGGTGCATGGGGTGAAGTCGAGGCAGAGGACATAGCGTAGCTTGTCGCCCTTCGGAGAGGTTAGCACGATCCCTGCTCCTGCACCGTTCGCATTCTTGGAGCCGTCGAAGTGTAAACTCCAGTAGTGGAGGTATGGCAACTTTTCTGTCTACTGGGCCTCCTCCCAGTCGGTGATGAAGTCCGCGAGAGACTGCGACTTGATCGCTTTGCGCAGCTCGTACTTGATGTTGTGGACGCCGATCTCGACGGCCCACTTGGCGACTCGCCCGGTCGCCTCACGGTTGCGGATGATGTCCTGCAACGGTGCTGAGGAGACGACCGTTATCGGGTGCTCCTGGAAGTAGTGTGGCAGTCGCCGCTATGCTCTGAAGACCGCGTATACCAGTTTCTGGTATTGCGGGTAGCGCTGGGGCGACTCGGTGAGGACCTCGCTGATATAGTACACTGGTCGCTGCACTGGGCGCTCCTTTCCCTCCTCTGGTCGCTCGACGACCATGACGGCGCTGACGACGCGCTCGGAAGCCGCGACATAGACCAGCATGGGTTCCTTGTCGACGGGGGAGGCGAGTAGCGGTGCTGCGAGTATCACCTTCTTGAGGTCACGGAGCGCATCGTCCGTGGCACATCCCAAAATTTTCCAAATTTTGAAATGTGAAAAATAAATAAACAAAATAAACAATTGTTAATTTTTAGGGTGATAAGAAACTTTTTGATTCCAATTTGAAACATCAAAACCTATTTTCATCAAATAAAATCCTAAAGGGATTAAAAAAGATAAACGATTAATAAATAAAAATTATAATAGTTGGAATCACTATTTTTGGATCTTTTAATAAAAAGATATGGTTTTCAAAAGCAAAGGTAGAAATATAAATAAGGATTATTTTATAGAGCCAAATTAAATCTTTGCCAAGCTTTTGAAATAAAATATTTCTATTTGATAAAAAGAGTAAATGTTTATTTAAATAAAATAATGAGGATTAATTAATATCCAATTTTATTAAAGTAAAGGCTTTTTCCTTTTTAAATAAACACTAAAACTTGTTAAAGTATTTTAAATAGGAATTCCAAGTGTTTTACATTTTCAAATAAAACCTACTGAAATGATTTTGGTATTATTTTAGATTTGAAATAGAGATTTAAAATAAATTAAACCCTATTTGAAATAAAGACTAAAGTCTTTTTATTTTAATTATTAATATGTCGTGGGAATGGTCACGGCAGATGCTGCAATCGGCAGCGAGTAGTAGAACGAGGGGCAAGGGCGGCCAGCCATCTGTGGTGCGAGATGAGGGCGGAGACACAAGGTTTTACCCAGGTTCGGCCCCCCGGAGGGTAAAGACCTACTCCTGCTAGATTGTATTATGATGGAGGTACAATGGGCGAACTCGGCGGCTAGGCGGCGAGTCGCTTGGGGGTATGATGGAACGTATCTCTACACGCCCTGTAGGGAGGTTTATATAGACTCACCTCCCCTAGGGTTTACATATCTCAACCGAATCAGTTAAGGCTTCGGTAATCGTTTAACCTAACTCGCCTGGGCCTATCTACTCGCCTGGGCCTTCAGCTTCCAGTCGCTTGGATCCACACCGGGCCTTGATCCAGTCGCCGTCTTGTAGGCCCACTCGCCAGTTCCTGGGCCAGTCGGAAACGTCCTGCTGGGTATACCCCGGTAGGCATATCCCCATCAGTAGTCCCCGAGGCCGCCGTTGATTGGGCGCAGGTGGTTGCTGGCAGTCAGAGTATACGACTTCAAAGCAGACATCCAGTCGAATCGTCGGCGGGCTCCTGAATGAAGGAAAAAACTAGTCATTCTGATCGCAGTTTTGGCGAGTCGAGTCGGCGAAATACTTAGTCACTGTCGTAGTGATCGGGTCGGCGAGCCAAGTGGCTGAAGTTGGACCGTTAAACGTGGTCAAACTAGCCGTTGGGGTAATCCAATGGTAACTTTTGGCGTAATCACCGCGTAGTAACGGCTCCCTGATTTGGCGGGTAACAACCTCTATATAAGGGGAATGGTAGGCGATCGGAGAACCACCTCCTCGTCATTTCCTCCGATTGCGCGCTCCTTCGCCTTCCTCCGCATCGCGATCTAGCCGACCCGAAATCCTCCGACCCCCACAAATCCTTCCGCCAATGGCCCCCCTCCACCGAGCCTTGGGGCAGATCTAAGTGTACGAGAGCGCAACTGGCGTCCTTCGAGGAGGCCGGGATCCTGCGCGCCGGCAGGTGGCGCATCCCTGCGGCCGGAGAGGTGACCCCGAACCCGCGCGAGGGAGAATTCATCTGCTTCACCAGCCACCTAGAACGGGGGCTGGGATTCCCTACGTCCCTGTTCTTCCGGCGCTTCTGCGCCTACTACGGGATCGAGCCGTCGGACCTGGGTCCGCACAGCATCGAGCAGCTCGCCATCTTCGTGGCGTTCTGCGAGTGCTACCTGGGCTGCCGGCCCTACTTCCCTCTATGGCAAGATCTGTTCCACGTACGGATCATTCGCGAGGAAGCGGGCGGACCAATGCTTGCCGCAGGCGGCCTGACATTCCAGCTGAAGTCGAAGGCCTCGTTTTTTTACTTGATGCTGCCCGCCAAGGCGGCGAGCGAGTGGAAGAAGTCTTGATCTACGTTACCGAGGCGACTCCGGAGGGCGAGGCGGCGATACTCCGCCGACTGGCCCGAACCGCGCCGACTCCAAGTCGGCAAGCTCCCCACCGACCAGCGGATGGTCGTGGACAAAATGCTCCAAACCATCCGCGGTCTGAAGAAGAAGGGCCTCCAGACAATTAACTTATACAACCGCTGGCTCGGGCGGCGGCTCGTCCCTCTGGCTCAGCGTGACCACTATATGTACCAATACACGGGCCGGGAGGACTCGACGAAGTCCTGCCTCGCTGAGTGGAAGCTCGAGGACTACACCCCAGCACTGAAGAAGATCACCCAGGCGGTGTACCTGGACGCAAAGGCCGGGGTCGCCCCCTACACCGCGAAGCATCCAGCCCCAACGGTAAGTCTCTTTGCATCATTCGCAGTCGCAGTTTATGCAGTCGCGGTCATTCTAATTTCATCTTGTGCTCATTGCAGCTATTCCAAGTGGTGGAAGGATGGCTCCCGCCTTCAGACGACGAGAACTCGAGCTCGTCCGTCCAGGACATGTGCGAGTCGCCTCCCGCCAAGGGCAACACCGAGAGCGACGAGAGCAACGACGATGACAAACCCGAGGAGCAGGTCGCCCCGCTGGTTCGCAAGACCCGGGGGCAGCGTCAGCGTGAGCTTGAGGCGAGTAAAATCCTCGAGCGTCATGATGATGATGATGATGATGATGATGATGATGATGATGATGATGAACTTCCGGAGACCACCTCGCGCCACCAGGCTACTCCGTCGAAGAAGAAGAAGAAGGAGAAGGAGGTGAAGGCCCCTCCGAAGAAGAAGACAAAGCCGGTGAGACCGGCCTCCCCGCCGCACTCGGCGAGCAGCTCCGACGCCACCAGCCTGGCCAAGGGCGAGGTGCCGCCGACGGTAACCGCGCTGGACACGGCCACTGTCCTGAGCGAGGTGCCACTGGCCTCGATGCCTCCGCCATTCTCCCTAGTCTCTGGGCTAGGGGCCGCTCCGGTCGCGGCGGCTTCACCTCGCAGGGAAGCTCCCGCTGAAGATGTCTCAGAGGCTCCCGTCGCAGCCTCGATGACGAAGAAACCATCTGTGTCTTGGGCACACGATGTCTTGGAAATGGGCCTCAGTCGCCGACTGGGCCCCGAACTGGAGAAGCCGGCCGGCATCCGCACGGGGCTACGCTTCATTCCAGTCGCCTAGTGAGTTTGCCCACCTTCTTTTGTCTTTCATTGTACTTGGATTATCTTGCTCACGCGATCAATTGGTAGGACTGGAGCGAAGAAGATAGGCCATCCAACCGTGGCTAAGGTGCCACCCGTCGTCAGCGAAGAGGATCCCTCCCGGAAGAGGAAGGCGGACGAGGTCGTCGTCCCCGCGGATAGCGCCAAGAAGGCCAAGGGCGACGAAGGCGTCACAGTGTCCGACGACACGGCGATCGCGCTGAATGAACCCGCAGCGGAGGCGGCCTTACCTGCCAAGGAGGGTGCTCCCTCACCTGGGGCAGCCGAGCCGGCCTCCTTTGGTGCCGGTGCCTCCATCGCAACGTTCCCGCGCTTCATGGCCAAAGCGGCTACAGCGAGTGGTACCTCGCCCTCGAGCCATGCACCTGGGGTTGCCGATACGGAGGTCGAGCAGCGTCGCGGGCACACGCCAGCTCTCCTCGCGTCCGTGGATGCGATACAACTTCATGGTATGCTTGGCGCAGCCATCCAGGTATGTCCAGTCCCCGAGGATCAGGCCGGTGTGTTGCAGCGGTCTGATTTTTTAGTGTTTTTTTGTTTATTTTTTGCGTCCAGTCCCCGAGTGCGCGCTCGCTGAATTTCAGCGGGTGGGCACTTAGGATTTTTTGATTGCCAGTCCCCGAGTGCGCACTCGCTGAATTTCAGCGGGTGGGCACTTAGGATTTTTTGATTGCCAGTCCCCGAGTGCGCACTCGCTGAATTTCAGCGGGTGGGCACTTAGGATTTTTTGATTGCCAGTCCCCGAGTGCGCGCTCGCTGAATTTCAGCGGGTGGGCACTTAGGATTTTTTGATTGCCAGTCCCCGAGTGCGAACTCGCTGAATTTCAGCGGGTGGGTACTTTGGATTCCGCTTTGGTTAACTGTTTGAATTCTGTGCAGGGTCTGCAACGTGAGTCAGCTGACCGGCTTGCTGCGACACGCCGCGCGGAGAAGGAACTGGCCACCGTCCAAGAGGCGAATAAGGGGCTTCAGGCAATTGCCGCGAAGGCAGAGGAGGCCCGCCAGGGACTTGTCCTAGCGAGTGATTTGGCAGCAGCTCAATCGGCATTGAGCTCGGCGGAGAAGCAGATCGCCGACCTCGAACGCGAGCTGAGGGAGGCGAAAGAGGAAGAAAGTTCGGCGGATGGTCGAGCCAAGGCTGCCGTTACGGCCGCCGCGGAAGAACGTAAAGTTTCTGACGCCCTTGTTGCTGGGCTTCAGGATGATTACACATCTCTTCAGAGCTTCATCACGGATCTCTCCCGTCCCTTGATTGGTGAGTGTGTCTGCTCCCGCCTATTGCATGTGCCTTTTTGTAATATCCGATGTACTCATTGTTATCTTCTATCCGCAGGTCGCATCCTTGATAGCGTGGAAGAGGCGAGCTCGTTTGACGCGCGGCAATGTGTGGCCACGCTCGTCGACTCGGCGACATGCATCCGGGCCTACCTCTAGGAGATGTCGCCCACGGAAGTAATTCCCAGCGACCTCGTCGAGGTGTGGAGGTACTTGGAGAAGGCGCCGTCGGTCGTCGAGTTTATGACGCGATCGGCATTCCGACGTGGAGCGGCGACAGCGCTTAGCCTTGGGCTTGCCCACTTCCCGGAGGACTTCGACCTGGACGACGTGACGAGTGGCTACCCGTCGTCGACTGGCTCGGTGGAGATCTCTGAGGTGCTCAAGTTGACGGATCGTGCCGTGGTGTACTCCGAGCGCGTCTGGGCGATGGGCGACCTCCTTCCTTACCAGGAGACGGTCGTCGCGCCTAACGACCCCGAGCCGCAGCAACGGGACTTCAAGGTCGAGCAACCCTTCCGTGCGGCGATGGCGGGTGAGCTGTCGACTTACCCGTCAAACCCGTACACGCCCTTCATTTGCAGTCGCAAGGGTGCTGGCGAGTCGTCTTCGAAGCCTGCGGAGTAGAATAGTTTGCCCTGGGGCGTTAGTAGCAGATCAGCCGTGTGGGCATATTTTGTATTTTGAGACGATTGCACAATGCTATTAACAAGATATCGTATTTGTTTTGTGATTTGACATGTGTTTTCCGATTGGGGGTTGAACGAGTCCCCGAGCGCGTCCGCCCTTTTTATGGGGTTTACCTCGTTTGTTATGTGTTTGCGGTTTTTTTTGAATGTTTTGTTATTGTGGTCGACTCGCCCGGGCTCGGAGAGCCAGTCGCGAGGCGACTCCCTTGAGTGCTCTGTACTTCACCGTTTTCCCTTGCGCGAACGAGGTCGGGTGGCCGAGTCCCCGAGCGTGGTACTTGGTTGTTCTAGGCGCAACTCGAGGGTGGGTGAGGACTTGGCGCGTTAGTTTGAGCGCGTCACTCATGCCTGGCCCGTTGGGTCAGTCGCATGGCGAGTCCTGGGCATGCTCTCATACTTGGCGTTTTCCCTAGCCGCTCGCGCTGAACTGGTCGCTAGTTCCCGGGCGTGGTACTTGGCCGTTCGAGTCGCTATGTCGAGGATGCGGAGGATCATGGTCGCTGTGAGAAGCGAAGGCAGTTGTCTTGGCTCGTAGAGCCAGTCGGGCTAGGCGAATCCAATGGGGCTCCGGGTAGGCGTTTTTCGTGGACGTTGCAAGACCTGGGGTGACCCAGTGCCCTTGTAACGCACTACTTGGCCGTGCCGATCGCTGTACCAAAGGTTGACTTCTGCAGTTAGCTTAACGTTGTTATTACGAGTGCGAGTGGCACAAGACACGGAGAGTAGGCGCAATTTACGGTAGCCAATTCTTTTTATTTCAAAGCGACTAGAGGGTACATATGTAGGGTTCTAGGAATAGAACTTTCGTAGGAGGTTTACATTCCACGGTCGCTTGACGTCGAGTTTGTCGTCCCCGCGGACGTCGATGAGGTAGTAGGCGTCGTTGCCGAGTACTCGTCCGATGGCGAATGGTCCCTCCCACGAAGGGGAAAGCTTGTGCATGCCCTTCTTGTCCTGGATGAGGCGCAGCACCAGGTCGCCTTCTTGGAAGGTGCGAGTTTTCACCCGCCGGCTGTGATAGCGGCGGAGTCCTTGTTGGTAGATGGCGGTGCGTGATCGAGCGAGGTCATGTGCCTCGTCGAGTTGATCGACTCCATCCTGGCGGGCGAGTTCGTTCGCAGCCTCCGTGTAGTGGACGACCCGTGGCGAGTCGTGCTCGAGGTCGGTGGGCATGACTGCCTCGGCGCCGTACACCATGAAGAAGGGGGTGAACCCTGTTGACCTGTTGACCGAGGTGCGGATGCCCCAGATGACGAAGGGTAGCTCCTCGACCCAGCACCCGACGGTGCGCTCGAGTGGTACTTGGATCCGCGGCTTCAGGCCGTGAAGGATGCTCTGGTTGGCCCATTCCGCCTGGCCGTTGGATTCCGGGTGGGCGACTGACGCGAGGTCGAGCCGGATGTGGTGTTACTCGCAGAACTCGGCCATGGCTCCTTTGGCGAAGTTGGTGCCGTTGTCCGTGATAATGCTCTTTGGGAACCCGTAGCGATATATGAGCTCGCGTAGGAATTTAGTGGCGGTCTTCCCGTCGCATTTCCGGACTGGTTTGGCCTCTACCCACTTTGTGAATTTGTCGACCGCGACCAGGAGGTGGGTGTAGCCAGAGGGAGCCTTTTTGAAGGGGCCTACCATGTCCATACCCCACACGGCGAATGGCCAGGTGATGGGGATTGTCTTGAGCGCGGAGCTCGGCACATGCGTCTGGTTGGCGTACTTCTGGCAGCCGGCGCACCGCTTGACAATGTCGACGGCATCGGCGTGTGCGGTGGGCCATTAGAAGCCATGCCGCATGGCCTTGGCGACCAGAGAGCGGGCGCCGGCGTGGTGGCCGCAGTCGCCGGAGTGGATGTCGTGGAGGATCTTGCGTCCTTTGGCGGGTTGGACGCAGCGTTGGAACACGCCGGTGACGCTGCTCTTGTGGAGCTCGCCGTCGATGATGGTGAAGGATTTGCATCGGCGTGCGATCATCCGGGCGACCGTCTCGTCTGCCGGCAAGGTGCCGACCTCCAGGTAGGCGACATAGGGCTTGGTCCAATCATCTGGCTCGGTGACGAGTGCGACCAGGGCTGCCTCTAGCTGCAGCGGGACTCCGATGTCGATCTCCCTTGGGAGAGAGACTGATGGCTTGGTGATCGTGTCGAGGAAGACGCCGGCGGGTGGTGCGAGTCGAGCCGACCCAATGCGAGAGAGTGCGTCGGCTTCCTCGTTCTTCCGCCTGTTAATCCACTCGACGGAGTAGCCTGCGAAGTGTCCGCCCAGCTTGTCCACTTCTTGGCGGTATGCCGCCATGGTGGGGGAGACGGCGTCGCAGGTGCCAGCGACGAGGTCGGAGTCTCCGTAGCAGCGTAGGCGGTTGACGTTCATCTCCTTGGCAGCTCGCATGCCGTGGAGTAGTGCCTCGTACTCGGACATGTTGTTGGTGCAGGGGGTGAAGTCGAGGCAGAGGACGTAGCGGAGCTTGTCGCCCTTTGGTGAAGTCAGCACGATCCCTGCTCCTGCGCCGTCCGCGTTCTTGGAGCCGTCGAAGTGCAGGCTCCAGTAATGGAGGTATGACAGCTTTTCTGGCTGCTGGGCCTCTTCCCAGTCGGCGATGAAGTCCGCTAGAGCCTGCGACTTGATCGCTTTTTGTGGCTCGTACTTGATATTATGGACGCCGATTTCGACGGCCCACTTAGCGACTCGCCCAGTCGCCTCACGGTTGCGGATGATGTCCTGCAGCGGTGCTGAGGAGACGACCGTGATCGGGTGCTGGAAGTAGTGCGGCAGGCGCCGCTGTGCTCTGAAGACCGCGTATACCAGTTTTTGGTACTGCGGGTATCGTTGGCGCGACTCGGTGAGTACCTCACTGATGTAGTACACCGGTCGCTGTACTGGGCGCTCCTTTCCTTCCTCCGGCCGTTCGACGACCATGATGGCGCTGACGACACGCTCGGAAGCCGCGACGTAGACCAGCATGGGTTCTTTGTCGGCGGGGGCGGTGAGTAGCGGTGCGGCGAGTAGCACCTTCTTGAGGTCGCGGAGCGCATCGTCCGCCTCCTTGTCCCACTGGAAGGTGGGGTTCTTGCGCATCAGACGGTATAGGGGCATCGCCTTTTCGCCCAGGCGGGGGATGAAGCGACTGAGAGCCGCTACTCGCCCGGCCAGCTTCTGGACGTCGCGCAGGCACTCGGGTTTGCCGAGTCGGGCGATCGTGTCGATCTTGGTGGGGTTTGCCTCGATCCCTCGCTTGGAGACGACGTACCCCAGTAGTTGTCCTTCTGGTACACCGAAGGTGCATTTGCCTGGGTTAAGCTTTATCTTGTATCTTCACAAGTTGGCGAATGTTTCCGCCAGGTCGGCGAGTAGATCACCCTGGCGAGCTCGTCGATGTAGACGTGGATGTTGCGGCCAATTTGGCTCGCGAGGCACTCTTGCATGCACCGCTGGTAGGTCGCCCTGACGTTCTTGAGGCCGAAGGTCATGGCGGTGTAGCAGAAGGCTCCGAATGGCGTGATGAACGCCGTCTTCTCCTCGTCTTCGACATCCATTTTGATCTGGTTGTATCTAGTGTAGGCGTCGAGGAAACATTGCGACTCTGAGCCCGCGGTGGAGTCGATTATTTGGTCGATCCGCGGGAGGACGAACTGCTCCTTCGGGCAGGCGCTGTTCAAGTTTGTGTAGTCGATACACATCCTCCAGGTCCCGTTGTTCTTCTCGACCAGGACTGGGTTTTCCAGCCACTTGGAGTACTTGATTGGCCGGATGAAGCCTGCAGCGAGTAGACGCTGCACCTCCTCGGCGATGGCTCGGCGACGCTCTTCATTGAAGGGCCGCAGCGACCGTTCGACGGGTCGCACTTTGGGGTCGGCGTTTAGTTTGTGCTCAGCGAGCTCCCTAGGGACACCAGGCATGTCAGAGGGCTTCCATGCGAAGATGTCCCTGTTCTCATGGAGGAACTCGATGAGCGCGCCTTCCTAGGCTGGGCTCATTCCTGTTCCGATCGTCACCGTCTGGCTGGAGTCGCCTGGGACCAGCTCGACGGTGCGGGTGTGCGTCGTTGCCTCGAAGGCTGAGGTGTTTGCGCCCTCCGAATTGGGCTTCTTGAGTATGGTGGGGTCGTCATTGTTCACCCCGCTCGCATACTTGGCGAGCTCGTCAGCGTGGTTGGCTTCTGCCGCGATGACGGCATCGGCGAGTTCGGCTCCTTTGGCCTCGCACTCGGCGGCCATGTCGGGGTCGCCGTTGATGGTGATGACGCCGCACGGCCCGGGGAGCTTCATCGCGTTGTACGCGTAGTGTGGCGCTGCCATGAACTTGGCGAACGCCTGGCGCCCCAGGACGCAGTTGTAGGGGCTGTCGAAGGGCACTAGCTCGAAGACGATCCGCTCAGTGCGGAAGTTTGCTGGTGTGCCGAAGGTGACTGGCAGCGTGACCTTACCGATCGGGTACGCCTTCCGACCGGGGACGATGCCGTGGAACGTGGTGTGGGTTGTCTCGATCATCGACTGCGGGAGCCGCAGCCGCCTGAAGGTGTCCAGGTACAGGATGTTGATGGAGCTGCCACCATCCATCAATGTCTTGGGGAGCCAGTAGTCGCCCACCTTTGGCTTGACCACCAGGGCGACTCGGCCTGGGTACTCGATGCGCGGTGAGTGGTCCTGGCGGCTCCAGGTGATGGGCTGCTCCGACCAGTTGAGGAACTGGGGAACGTCCACCTGGGCCACCGCGTTGACGGCGACGACGCGGGTGATGACCTTCTTCTCGCGCTTCGTGTTGAAGCCTGTGAAGGTATGGAGCAAGCCGGCCACGTTGCCAATTTTCCGCCATTTGGCGGGTTGTTGTCGGGGTCCTCCCGTGCTCGCCGTGCCTTCTCAATCTCCCTGAGGGTGTGGCAGTCGGCGGTCGTGTGCGTTGCGGGCTTCCCTTCCCTGCTATGAAACGCACAAGGTTGGTTAAGGAGGGCCGCGGGGTCGATCCTTGGCTTGGCCTTGTAGTTTCCGCCCTCGCGGCATTGTCCTCCATCGCGGCGAAAGCTCTTGGGCTCGCGTTGTGCGTGCCCAGTGTTGGCGACGAAGTCGACTCGCCCGTCACTACGGCGCTTGCCAGTGAGGCGGGTGTTGATGTAGCGTAGTTCGGACCGTCGTCCGTTGTCGTTGCCGCTCGTGCGGCGTTGGCCTCCCGACTCGTCGTCAGTTTCCTGGTTTGGATCTTCCTCCGCGTACCGTTTGGCGATCTCGAGGAGGTCCGGTATGTTGTCGAGTGTGCGAGAATGTCGCTTGAGCTTGGCGACCAAGGGCTCGTAGCGGCACGAGGTCTTGAAGCAATGGATCGCGGTGTCTGGGTGGATGCCGACCGCGTTGTACCAGAGTTCTTGCCACCGCTGGACCCAGTTGCGGGTCGACTCGCGGGGTCCCTGGACGCATCGCTCCAGGTCCTTGATGGTGGTGGCGCGGGTGTAGGAGCACTCGAAGTCCCCGACGAAGGCGTCGCGCATCTCCTCCCAGGAGTCGATACTATCCTGGGGGAGGGTGTTGATCCACTACCTGCATGTCCCCTCCATCATCAGGGGGAGGTAACGAGCGGCTAGCAGGTCGGTGTGGCCTACGATCCCCATCGCCATCAGGTATGTATCGAGCCACACGGAAGGGTAGTACGAAGGGTCGTACTTTTCTATCTCCTTCGGCGCCTTGAAGTTCGGCGGGTACTTCTCGCCTTGGATCATCGGTCCGAAGCACTTGGGGCCGAGTCGACTTAGCGATCCCATCGGCTCGCCGTCGCGGCGATTGGTTAGGGTGTGTCGCAGGTCGTCGGGCTGGCGTGCGCGCCAGCTTTGGTTGTTGATGATGTGGGTGCGGGCGTCGATGGGTTGACCGTTGGCGGCGACGAAGTTGGTCGCTGGCCTGGGGTCGTTGGTGGAGAGTGCCGCGTTCGCGGGTCGGTGTTGGAGCTGCAATGGCTCTGGTGGCGGGCAGTTGAGGGTGTTTGCCGCCATTGGGCGGCCACTTGAGGCCGCTCTGCTTCCCGAAGAACGCGAGTACACTCGACCCTGCGAGTCGGCACCTCCGTTTTGCTGCTCGACGGCCTTTGCGAGCAGGTCCCTGACATACTGGATCTGTAGGGCGCCGTCGCCGGTGGCCGTGATGTTGTCGGCTGCTGCTCGGCCTGCCACGAGGTTGTCCATCGGGGTGGAGAACAGTGGGAGGCCGTTCGCGTCTCGCTCCCGTGAGGAGACTACTATCCGCGGCTGATCCCTGGGGGGTGTGCGGTTGGGTGGAGGTGGGGCGCCCATCGCCGTCGACCCTGGCGGGGGCCGGGCGCTTCCTCCTGGTGGCGCGTTCTCGCAGATCGCGCGCTCGGCCGCGCGGGCCGGGTCGTTTTAGTCGTCGAAGTTCAGGGCGAGCCCCTGGACGGTGGGGTTCAGGCGCGACCTGATTCGCTGCTGGTGGTAGCGCGACAGCTCCTGCGCCGTCACCTGCTCGAGGCGGAATTTTTCGCGCTCGGCTTGTTCCTTGCGGACTTCCTCCGCCAGCTTCAGGCGGAGTTCCTCGACCTCCGTTGCCGTGGAGTTAGGAGGGATCGGGGTGGAGAAAGGGTCCTCCGGAGGATCGGTGCCGGTCGCCATGTAGGTCGCGGTGTGGCGACCGGTCCCGTCGCGGAGGTCGGCGGAATTTTCTGACCCGGAGTCGAAGTCGAAGATCCCAAGGATGGAGGGATCCTTGAAGTCTCCCATGTTGGAAACCTGGGTGATGGAGCCTGCGGGTGAAGCCGCGGTGATGGATCCGGCGAGTGACGTCGGGGTCGCCGAGTCGGCGTCGTCGTTGAGGGCCGCATCTTCCGCGGCCGCGGAGTTTTCGGGCACGTTGCTGTTGGCCGAGTTGTACTCGGAGGCGAGGCGATGGATCGTGCGGACCTGGCTCTCGGAGAGTCGATCGCGTGGCGGCGACTCGCGGATGCGAGCCGAATCCTCCGAGACGATGACGTCGGTGAGGCCGACGAAGAGGCTGATCGTGCCAACCGGCAGGATCATGCTGTGCGTGACGGGTCGCGCCGCCGGGACGTAGCTGCTCGGCAAGATCTGGAGCATCTCGCCGATCGCTATCATGCGGCCGGTGGCGACCGTCTTGTTGATGGGCAGATTGGATCTCGCCGCAGAACACTGGCCAGACCGGCCAGGCCCCACGGTGGGCGCCACTGTCGTGGGAATGGTCACGGCAGATGCTGCAATCGGCAACGAGTAGTAGAACGAGGGGCAAGGGCGGCCAGCCATCTGCGGTGCGAGATGAGGGCGGAGACACAAGGTTTTACCCAGGTTCGGCCCCCCGGAGGGTAAAGACCTACTCCTGCTAGATTGTATTATGATGGAGGTACAATGGGCGAACTCGGCGGCTAGGCGGCGAGTCGCTTGGGGGTATGATGGAACGTATCTCTACACGCCCTATAGGGAGGTTTATATAGACTCACCTACCCTAGGGTTTACATATCTCAATCGAATCAGTTAAGGCTTCGATAATCGTTTAACCTAACTCGACTGGGCCTATCTACTCGCCTGGGCCTTCAGCTTCTAGTCGCTTGGATCCACACCGGGCCTTGATCCAGTCGCCGTCTTGCATGCCCACTCGCCAGTTCCTGGGCCAGTCGGAAACGTCCTGCTGGGTATACCCCGGTAGGCATATCCCCATCATAATAGATCCTAAAAGAATAAAAGAATTATTTTATTTTTGACTTTGGTTTATGTTGTTAAACAGAATTAATCTATACCTAAAGTTTGGTGGTGGTTTGATTTGAATTGGTGTTTAAATTGTTTGAATCAAAATCAATTCAGAATATTCAAAAAGAAAAAGGAAAAACTTTCTGTATAAAAAAGTATATCAAACCCAACCCAACCCAACAGGCCTAGCAAGCCTAGCAACACAGCCCATCAGCTCTCCCCCGCAGTGAACCGTTTTCACTGAAAAACACACCCGCTGAGACGCAGACAAGTGGCCCAATCTTCCCCTCCCTCACTCTCGCTGACAACGGACCCCACGCTGCCTGCTCTTCGTTTCCACCCGCGCCAGCCGTTCCCCCTCGCCGTTTACTGCCGTGATTACTCCCCTTGAATTCGCGTTGATGCCTGCGTTAATCCTCGCCATGACCATGCACACATAAACGCCACACTCCCCTCTCTCTCTTTCGCCCAAATCTCCAGCCACCCTCTGCCACCGGGCTACTCCAATTTTGAGCTCGACCACCTCTGTCTCCGACGGCGTTACCGGCCAATTCTGGCGAACCGCAGCGGCCCCTCTCCTCTTAGAGCACGCAAGCTTGCTCCTCAGTTCCGTGCGCATCTGCCCGTGTGCTCCACTCGCTCGCGTGCGCCCCAAATCATCGGCAACAACCACACCCGAGCGCCACCGTCTTCTGCCATTTCTTCGGCGAGTTTCCTCGGTAAGCTCCGACCATCCCGAGCCCTCCTGATGATGCTCCCGTACTCCCCACGCTCGCCCGCGTCTAACCATGTGCTCCATTTGCCTTAGGGCGACCTGCAGCTCCGTCCCCGTCGACATCCAGACGAGCCCGACGCCGCTGCAAGCTCCGGCGAGCAATCGTCGCCTCTCCGGTGCGCCCCTCGACTAGCAGACAGCACCTCGAGCTTCACCTCGACCACGTGAACACTGTGAGACCCTCCTCTGTCTTCCTTGCTTTCTGCATCATCGGCAAGCACACCGCCAGAGCGTGCTCCGCCGCTCGCCGCCGCGCAGCGCCGCCAGTCTTTGACCAAGCAACCTCGTCCGTTGGATGTAGATCCAGTGGTTAGGATAGATCGTTTAACGAACCGTTATCGATTGATCTGAGACATGCGTTTTAAATAAGATCCAACAACTCGCAGAGGCTGATCCGTATGAAGCGGTATCGACCAGTAGGGAAGCGCCATGTGGACATGGTTTGGTTTAAAAAACAGAAAATAGAATCTATTTGATATGCAAACTTGTAAAATTTATAACTTTAGTTCTACAAGTCCAAATTTTGCAAATTTTATATCAATGGAATCAGTAGAACAAGTACTTTGCAACCATGCACTTTGTTTAATGTTTTGCTTCTGTAAAATTGGTTGAAATTGCAGAAACATGTGTAGGCATAATTTGAATATAAAAATTGTTCTACATATATTTTTGAGATGAGATCTTTGCAAAATGGTTTGTTGTGAACCTACTGGCCATAGGAACCAACTTATGGATTTAAAAATATATTTTGTGAAGTTAAGGAATAAATATTGGAGTTAGAGCATTTCTAGTCAAATAAAAATATTGTTTTTGGTTTAGAAATGAATTTTGAGTAAAACCTTTGGGAAATGAATTGATTCAAACCTTAAGACCCTAAACACCCAGTTTTGAGAATTTAAAATATATTTGGTGAACCCTTTAAAGAATATTGCTTTGCTAAAAACATTTTCAACCACATAAAATATTGATTTGATTTAAAAATGGTTTATAGATGAAACCTTTTGCAAATGGTTTTACTACTTTAGTAAATGACCACTTTGAACTTTATAATGTTTAGATCCTAGTAGAAACCACTCTTGCAAATAAAACTATCTTTTGCATGCTTGCATGCATGACCTTGTTTTTGTTATTTTATGTGTGAGAAATGGTTTGAATGCTAGTTGAATTTGTGTTTGCTTGATTGAATTATAGTGAAGTTAGAAGAGTGTGATATTTGCAAGATCAAGAAGTGAACCAACATTCTCTACTAAAAAGGAAAGTGACACTATCATTCAAGTCCTACTATTTTCATTACACTTAGTGGATTTTGTAACATGCATGATAAGGACTACTATATTTTATGCTATGATAAATCCTAATAGGATACCCTTATATATTCCTTAGTGAAAACATTGTAGCTGTAGTATGCTTAGCCCTGCTATATATTTGGGATGGGATACAAGTTATGATTATATGAAGAGTTGAAAAGATTTAAGTTTTATATAATAAAACAAGTACTCAATGAACCACCTGGGTGGACAAGGATACTCAAGATTGGACAAGGTGGCAACAAAAGGAACCATGTTTATATGGCTATCTCTTTTTGTATGTGCACTAGAAGAAAACCACCCAGGGACTTAGAGATTGAACATGTTTCTCGTACAGTGGCGTCCATGTACAGCCACATGCTAAATGGGCTCTGGCTTAGTCAACTACATAGTGGAAGACTCATGCATTGGCATCTTCAGGTTAACTAGAATTGTGTAAGGGAAATTTATCCCTACATTGGTGCCTGGTAGACAAGCTAGCATTGTGTATTGAGAGGACTTCTATGGAAAGACTTTGTCACATTCTCGATCTGCCAGTACTCCATCTTGGTGAGTACTTATCCAGCGGCCACTGGTGGCATCAAGACGAGATTGTGTCATGTGGGTAAAGTGTACAACTTCTGCAGAAGATCAAATTCTAAGTACTTAGCCGTGTCCCCGGTTACGGACAACTCTGAGCAACTAAGGCCTGAAGCTATGGAAGATCTCGACATTCCAATTTCTCAAAGTAAAACTTGATGGTGACAATAAGGGATTAGAAGCACTTGGAGTTTTCCAAGGAGTTCAGAAAGATTTGACAAAAGATCAAAACTATTATGAAAAGATAGGATAAAACTATATTGCTTTCTGCAAAGGAGCCTAAACCCTACTTAGCCAAATATGCATGTAATGATAGGATCCACTTATTTCTACATAGTAGTGAAACTTTCCAATACAATTCAAATGTATTGACCCTTGTGGCTGCAACTTATTATGTTGCAGGTTTGTTTGATGTTAGTGAAGTTTGTTGAATAGGATTACAAGTCTACAACCAACATGATTGCCTGTGGCACTTTGAAGATGAAGGACTCCATGCTATATAGTTATTCTGCTGCATTGTAATGAGATAGCCAAATGAGCTATGTAAGATGTAATGAATTATTTTATTCCTGGTTATATAGTAATATTATGACCTTTGTTTCTTGATATTACATCTTAACCGTGGATGCTAGCTATTGATCCAGGGACTAGCATTGTAAACACGGGGATCTCTACCTTATTAAAGGTTGGGACCTCTACAGATGGTATCAGAGCACTGTGTTGCCTGTAGGATTATAACCCTAGGATTGGACAAAACCCTTAGAAAAATAGGAGTCGTGTTTGTTCCAAAAAATTATTTACAAACAATCTTGTAAACTCTTTCCTCAACCTTTTGGTTTTGATTCTACACCTCTTCCTTTTCAACTTGATGGACAAAGCCTTCACCATGGCCAATGACTTCAATTTTAGTTTCACCAAGGATTTCACTAAAGACTACAAGTGAAAACCAAGAGACATTAGATTGTCTACCAAAAACATTGATATCATGCTAGTGTATGGATCATATTGACCTATGAGGTATGACTACACTAAGTTATTTATTTCAAGAAAACTTATTGTTTCCTTCAACTCATGAGTTAAGCTCATAAGTTGTTAAGTGGATAGTTGCTTGTTGCTTGATTGATTATTTGATTGAACTTGGATGTTTTGAGTTGTGTGTTAGAACTTCTTAAAAACCTATCCATCAGTACTCATCCCTATCAAACCAACAGATGCCTCCCCGTCGTGCCAACCCCAACCAAAACAACAATAACAACATCACTCCTGAGATGCAGCAGATGATGACATCTCAGACACAACTGATGCAGGAGATGACCACGTTCATACAGAATCAGAACAACAACAACAACAACAACAACAACAACAACAACAACAACAATAACAACAACAACAATCAGAATAATCCTCCAGCACATGATATGCTCACCAGGTTTCTGAAACTTAGGCCTGCAAGGTTCTCTGGAACAACTGATCCAATGGAATCCAATGACTGGTTACGTTCGGTGAATAAGGACTTAGTGACTGTTGGCTGCACCGATGAAGGAAAAGTTAGGTTTGCAGCATTTCTGCTTGAAGGACCAGCAGCAACATGGTGGGACAACTTTCAGATCACCACTCCCCTTGAAGATGTAACTTGGGCTATTTTTGAGGATGGTTTCCGTACAACTCACATCTCACCTGGAGTGATGTACTTGAAGAAAAAGGAATTCCACAATCTGAAACAGCGTCACCTTAGTGTGGCTGAGTATATTGAAGAATTCAACAATCTGGCATGCTATGCACCGGATCAAGTTGATACAGATGCTAAAAGGAAGGAGAAATTCCTCGAAGGACTTAATGATGAGTTGAACCTGCAGCTAGCTGTTGCCTATATCCCAACTTATCAATCACTCTACGACAAAGCCACCATTTTGGAAAACAAGATGAATCAAGTTGAGAACAGAAAGAGGAAGCAGAAAATCAAGTATCACTCAGGATCATCACAAAAGAAGCATTCATTCAAAAAGAGCAATGAAGATTCTGAACCACATCAGTATCACCACAACAACAATGGAAGTGATAATAATGGAAAGGATACTGACAATGGAGATGACCTTAGTCAGAACCAACATGACACTTTCAGGAAGAAAGACATTAGCCAGTTGCAGTGCTATAATTGTAAGGAACTTGGACACTATGCATCAGACTGTCCTGAAAAGGAAAAGAAAAAGGATGCTAGAAGAGCCAATGGAAATGACTCCAATGTGACCCAAAAAGGACATGTGAACCACATTGATATGGATGGAAACTTTGAAGAGATAGAAGAAGTGGATATCAGGAACTAGTTAACTCAGTTGAGTCAAATAAGGATTCCTTGTGAGGATATCAAGTGTTGAACCCATAATCAAGTGAACCATCAATGTAATCCTATGAGATTTCTTTTAAGGGTGGTAGTACCCTAGTTGCCTTGAAGCCAACTTGTAACCCTAGCCTTCCCAAATCTCGGGACGAGATTTCTTTTAAGGGTGGTAGCCTGTCACATCCCAAAATTTTCCAAATTTTGAAATGTGAAAAATAAATAAACAAAATAAACAATTGTTGATTTTTAGGGTGAGAAGAAACTTTTTGATTCCAATTTGAAACATCAAAACCTATTTTGATCAAATAAAATCCTAAAGGGATTTAAAAAGATAAACGATTAATAAATAAAAATTATAGTAGTTGGAATCACTATTTTTGGATCTTTTAATAAAAAGATATGGTTTTCAAAATCAAAGGTAGAAATATAAATAAGGATTATTTTATAGAGCCAAATTAAATCTTGGCCAAGCTTTTGAAATAAAATATTTCTATTTGATAAAAGGAGTAAAGGTTTATTTAAATAAAATAATGAGGATTAATTAATATCCAATTTTATTAAAGTAAAGGATTTTTCCTTTTTAAATAAACACTAAAACTTGTTAAAGTATTTTAAATAGGAATTCCAAGTGTTTTACATTTTCAAATAAAACCTACTGAAATGATTTTGGTATTATTTTAGATTTGAAATAGAGATTTAAAATAAATTAAACCCTATTTGAAATAAAGACTAAAGTCTTTTTATTTTAATTATTAATAGATCCTAAAAGAATAAAAGAATTATTTTATTTTTGACTTTGGTTTATGTTGTTAAACAGAATTAATTTATCCCTGAAGTTTGGTGGTGGTTTGATTTGAATTGGTGTTTAAATTGTTTGAATGAAAATCAATTCAGAATATTCAAACAGAAAAAGGAAAAACTTTCTGTATAAAAAAAAGTATATCAAACCCAACCCAACCCAACAGGCCCAGCAAGCCCAGCAGCGCAGCCCATCAGCTCTCCCCCGTAGTGAACCGTTTTCACTGAAAAACACACCCGTTGAGACGCAGATAAGTGGCCCCATCTTCCCCTCCCTCACTCTCCCTTACAACGGACCCCACGCTGTCTGTTCTTTGTTTCCACCCATGCCAGCCGTTCCCCCTCGCCGTTTACTACCGTGATTACTCCCCTTGAATTCGCGTTGATGCCTGCGTTAATCCTCGCCGTGACCACGCACACATAAACGCCACACTCCCCTCTCTCTTTCCCCCAAATCTCCAGCCACCCTCTGCCACCGGGCTGCTCCAATTTTGAACTCGACCACCTCTGTCTCCGACGGTGTTCCCGGCCAATTCCGGCGAACCACAGTCGCCCCTCTCCTCACAGAGCACGCAAGCTTGCTCCTCAGTTCCGTGCGCACCTGCCCTTGTGCTCCACTTGCTCGCGTGCGCCCCAAATCGTCGGCAACGACCACACCCGAGCGCCACCGTCTTCTGCCATTTCTCCGGCGAGTTTCCCCGGTAAGCTCCGACCGCCCCGAGCCCTCCTGATGATGCTCCCGTACTCCCCACGCTCGCCCGCGTCTAACCATGTGCTCCGTTTGCCTTAGGGCAACCTGCAGCTCCGTCCCCGTCGACATCCAGACGAGCCCGACGCCGCTGCAAGCTCCGGCGAGCAATCGTCGCCTCTTCGGTGCGCCCCTCGACTAGCAGACAGCACCTCGAGCTTCACCTCAACCACGCGAACACTGTGAGCCCCTCCTCTGTCTTCCTTGCTTCCTGCATCGTCGGCAAGCACACCACCAGAGCGTGCTCCACCGCTCGCCGCCGCGCAGCGCCGCCAGTCTTTGACCAAGCAACCTCGTTCGTTGGATGTAGATCCAGTGGTTAGGATAGATCGTTTAACGAACCGTTATTGATTGATCTGAGCCATGCATTTTAAATAAGATCCAACGAATCGCAGAGGCTGATCCGCACGAAGCGGTATTGATCAGTAGGGAAGCGCCACGTGGACATGGTTTGGTTTAAAAACAGAAAATATAATCTATTTGATATGCAAACTTGTAAAATTTATAACTTTAGTTCTACACGTCCAAATTTTGCAAATTTTATATCAATGGAATCAGTAGAAAAATTACTTTGCAACCATGCACTTTGTTTAATGTTTTGCTTCTGTAAAATTGGTTGAAATTGCAGAAACATGTGTAGGCATAATTTGAATATAAAAATTGTTCTACATATATTTTTGGGATGAAATCTTTGCAAAATGGTTTGTTGTGAACCTACTGACCATAGGAACCAACTTATGGATTAAAAAATATATTTTGTGAAGTTAAGGAATAAATATTGGAGTTAGAGCATTTCTAGTCAAATAAAAATATTGTTTTTGGTTTAGAAATGAATTTTGAGTAAAACCTTTGGGAAATGAATTGATTCAAACCTTAGGACCCTAAACACCAAGTTTTGAGAATTAAAAATATATTTGGTGAACCCTTGAAAGAATATTGCTTTGCTAAAAACATTTTCAACCACATAAAATATTGATTTGATTTAAAAATGGTTTATAGATGAAACCTTTTGCAAATGGTTTTACTACTTTATTAAATGACCACTTTGAACTTTATAATGTTTAGAGCCTAGTAGAAACCACTTTTGCAAATAAAACTATCTTTTGCATGCTTGCATGCATGACCTTGTTTTTATTATTTTATGTGTGAGAAATGGTTTGAATGCTAGTTGAATTTGTGTTTGCTTGATTGAATTGTAGTTAAGTTAGAAGAGTGTGATATTTGCAAGATCAAGAAGTGAACCAACATTCTCTACTAAAAAGGCAAGTGACACTATCATTCAAGTCCTACTATTTTCATTACACTTAGTGGATTTTTTAACATGCATGATAAGGACTAATATATTTTATGCTATGCTAAATCCTAATAGGATACCCTTATATATTCCTTAGTGAAAACATTGTAGTTGTAGTATGCTTAGCCCTGCTATATATTTGGGATGGTATACATGTTATGATTATATGAAGAGTTGAAAAGATATAAGTTTTATATAATAAAACAAGTACTCAATGAACCACCTGGGTGGACAAGGATACTTAAGATTGGACAAGGTGGCAACAAAAGGAACCATGTTTATATGGCTATCTCTTTTTGTATGTGCACTAGAAGAAAACCACCCAGGGACTTAGAGATTGTACATGTTTCTCGTACAGTGGCTTCCATGTACAACCACATGCTAAATGGGCTCTGGCTTAGTCAACTACATAGTGGAAGACTCATGCATTGGCATCTTCACGTTAACTAGAATTGTGTGAGGGAAATTTATCCCTACATTGGTGCCTGGTAGACAAGCTAGCATTGTGTATTGAGAGGACTTCTATGGAAAGACTTTGTCACATTCTCGATCTGCCAGTACTCCATCTTGGTGAGTACTTATCCAGCGGCCACTGGTGGCATCAAGACGAGATTGTGTCATGTGGGTAAAGTGTACAACTTATGCAGAAGATCAAATTCTAAGTACTTAGCCGTGTCCCCGGTTACGGATAACTCTGAGCAACTAAGTCCTGAAGCTATGGAAGATCTCGACATTCCAATTTCTCAAAGTAACACTTGATGGTGACAACAAGGGATTAGAAGCACTTGGAGTTTAACAAGGAGTTCAGAAAGATTTGACAAAAGATCAAAACTATTATGAAAAGATAGGATAAAACTATATTGCTTTCTGCAAAGGAGCCTAAACCCTACTTAGCCAAATATTCATGTAATGATAGGATCCACTTATTTCTACATAGTAGTGAATCTTGCCAATACAATTCAAATGTATTGACCCTTGTGGCTGCAACTTATTATGTTGCAGGTTTGTTTGATGTTAGTGAAGTTTGTTGAATAGGATTACAAGTCTACAACCAACATGATTGCCTGTGGCATTTTGAAGATGAAGGACTCCATGCTATATAGTTATTCTGCTGCATTGTAATGAGATAGCCAAATGAGCTATGTAAGATGTAATGAATTATTTTATCCCTGGTTATATAGTTGTATTATGACCTTTGTTTCTTGATATTACATCTTAACTGTGGATGCTAGCTATTGATCCAGGGACTAGCATTGTAAACACAGGGATCTCTACCTTATTAAAGGTTGGGACCTCTACAGTCCGCCTCCTTGTCCCACTGGAAGGGGGGTTCTTGCGCATCAGGCGGTATAGGGGCATCGCCTTTTCTCCCAATCGGGGGATGAAGCGACTGAGGGCCGCGACTCGCCCGACCAGCTTCTAGACGTCGCGCAGGCTCTCGGGTTTGCTGAGTCGAGCGATCGTGTCGATCTTGGTGGGATTCGCCCCGATCCCGCGCTTGGAGACGACGTATCCCAGTAGTTTCCTTGCTGGTACACCGAAGGTGCATTTGCCTGGGTTTAGCTTTATCTTGTATTTCCGCAGATTGGCGAATGTTTCCGCCAGGTCAGTGAGTAGGTCGCTCTGGTGAGCGGACTTCACTACCACGTCGTCGATGTAGACGTGGATATTGCAGCCAATTTGGCTCGCAAGGCAGTCCTGCATACACCGCTGGTAGGTCTCCCCGGCGTTCTTGAGGCCGAAGGTCATGGCAGTCTAGCAGAAGGCTTCGAATGGCGTGATGAACGCCGTCCTCTCTTCGTCCTCAACGGCCATTTTGATCTGGTTGTACCTAGAGTAGGCGTCGAGGAAGCATAGCGACTCCGAGCCCGCAGTGGAATCGATTATTTGGTCGATCCGCGGGAGGACGAATTGTTCCTTCGGGCAGGCGCTGTTTAAGTTTGTGTAATCGATACACATCCTCGAGGTCCCATTTTTCTTCTCGACTAGTACTGGGTTTGCCAGCCACTTGGAGTATTTGATTGGCCGGATGAAGCCTGCAGCGAGTAGACGCTGCACCTCCTTGGCTATTGCTCGGCGGCGCTCTTCATTGAAGGGCCGCAGCGACTGCTTGACAGGTCGCACTTTGGGGTCGGCGTTGAGTTTGTGCTCAGCGAGTTCCCTAGGGACACCAGGCATGTCAGAGGGCTTCCATGCGAAGATGTCCCTGTTCTCACGGAGGAACTCGATGAGCGCTCCTTCCTATGCTGGTCTCATGCCCGTCCCGATCGTCACCGTCTGGCTGGAGTCACCTGGGACCAGCTCGACGGTGCGGGTATGCGTCGTTGCCTCGAAGGCTGAGGTGTTTCCGCCCTCCGAGTTGGGCTTCTTGAGTATAGTGGGGTCGTCGTTGTTGACCCCGCTCGCGTATTTGGGGAGCTCGTTGGCGTGGTTGGCCTCTGCCGCGATGACAGCGTCGGCGAGTTCGGCTCCTTTGGCCTCGCACTCGGCGGCCATGTCGGGGTCGCCGTGGATGGTGATGATGCCACGCGGTCCGGGGAGCTTCATCGCGTTGTACGCGTAGTGGGGCGCCACCATGAACTTGGCGAACGCCTGGCACCCCAGGACGCAGTGGTAGGGGCTGTCGAAGGGCACCAGTTCGAAGACGATCCGCTCGGTACGGAAGTTTGCCGGTGTGCCGAAGGTGACTGGCAGCGTGACCTTGCCGATCGGGTATGCCTTCCGACAGGGGACGATGCCGTGGAACGTGGTGTAGGTCGTCTCGACCATCGACTGCAGGAGCCGCAGTCGCCTGAAGGTATCCAGGTACAGGATGTTGATGGAGCTGCCGCCGTCCATCAATGTCTTGGGGAGCCAGTAGTCTCCCACCTTGGGCTTGACCACCAGGGCGACTCGGCCTGGGTACTCGATTCGTGGCGAGTGGTCCTGGTGGCTCCAAGTGATTGGTTGCTCCGACCAGTTAAGGAACTGGGGAACGTCCACCTGGGCCACCGCGTTGACAGCGACGGCACGGGCGATGACCTTCTTCTCGCGCTTCGTGTTGAAGCCTGTGAAGGTGTGGAGCGAGCCGGCCATGCTGCCGAATTTTCTGCCGTTTGGCGGGTTGTTGTCGGGGTCTTCCCGCGCTCGTCGTGCCTTCTCGATCTCCTTGAGAGAGTGGCAGTCGGCAGTCGTGTGTGTAGCGGGCTTTCTTTCCCTGCTGTGAAATACACAAGGTTGGTTAAGGAGGGCCGCGGGGTCGAACCTTGGCTTCGCCTTGTAGTTGCCGCCGTCGCGGCGAAAGCTCTTGGGCTCGCGTTGCGCGTACCCAGCGTTGGCGACGGAGTCGACTCGCCCGTCACTGCGGCGCTTCCCGCTGAGGCCAGTGTTGCTGTAGCGTAGATTGGATCGTCGTCCGTTGTCATTGCCGCTCGTGCGGCGTTGTCCTCCCGACTCGTCATCGGTTTCTTGGTTTGGGTCTTCCTCCGCATATCTTTTGGCGATCTCTAGGAGATCCGGTATGTTGTCGAGTGTGCGGTATGCTCGTTTGAGCTTGGCGACCAGGGGCACGTAGCGGCACGAGGTCTTGAAGCAGTGGATTGCGGTGTCTAGGTGGATACCGACCGCATTGTACCACAGATCTTGCCACCGTTGGACCCAGCTGCGGGTCGACTCGCGAGGTCCATGGATGCATCGTTCCAGGTCCTCGATGGTGGTGGCGCGGGTGTATGAACCCTCGAAGTTCCTGACGAAGGCGTCGTGCATCTCTTCCCAGGAGTCGATGCTATCCGCAGGGAGAGTGTTGATCCACTGCCTGCACGCCCCCTCCATCATCAGGGGAGGTAGCGGGCGGCTAGTAGATCGGTGTGGCCGGCGATCCCCATTGCCATGAGGTAAGTATCCAGCCACACAAAGGGATCGTACGAGGGGTCGTACTTCTCTATTTCCTTAGGCGCTTTGAAGTTCGCCGGGTATCTTTCGCCTCGGATCATCGGTCCGAAGCACCGGGGCCCGAGTCGGCTTAGCGACCCCCTCGGCTCGCCGTCGCGGAGGTTGGTTAGGGTATGCCGCAGGTCGTCGGGCTGGCGTGCGCGCCAGCTCTGGTTGTTTATGATGTGGGTGCGGGCGTCGACGGGCTGACCGTTGGCGGCGACGAAGTTGGTCGTCGGCCGGGGGTCGTTGGTGGAGAGTGCCGCGTTCGCGGGTCGGTGTTGGAGCTGCAGTGGTTCGGGTGGCGGGCAGTTGAGGGTGTTTGTCGCCATGGGGCGACCGCTTGAGGCTGCTCTGCTGCCCGATGAACGCGAGTACATCCGACCCTGTGAGTTGACGCCTGCGTTTTGTTGCTCGACCGCCTTTGCGAGCAAGGCCTTGACGTACTGGATCTGTAGGGCGCCGTCACTGGTGGCCGCGATGTTGTCGACTGCTGCTCGGCCCGCGATTAGGTTGTCCATTGGGGTGGAGAACAGTGGTAGGCCGTTCGTGTCTCGCTCCCGTGAGGAGACCACGATCCGCGGCTGGTCCCTGGGGGGTGCGCGGTTGGGTGGTGGTAGGGCGCCATTCGCCATCGACCCTAGTGGGGGCCGAGCGCTTCCTCCTGGTGGCGCATTCTCGCAGATCGCACGCTCGGCCGCGCGGGCCGGGTCGCTCTCGTCATCGAAATTCAGGGCGCGCCCCTGGACGGTGGGGTTCAGGCGCGACCTGATTCGTTGCTGGTGGTAGCACGACAGCTCCTGCGCCGTCACCTGCTCGAGGCAAAAAAATTCACGCTCGCCTTGCTCCTTGCGGACTGCTTCCGCCAGCTTCAGGCGGAGTTCCTCGACCTCCGTTGCCATTGCGTTGGGAGGGATCGGAGTGGAGAATGGATCCTCCGGCGGGTCGGTGCCAGTCGCCATGTAGGTCGCGGCGTGGCGGCCGGTCCCGTCGCGGAGATCGGCGGAATTCTCCGACCCGGAGTCGAAGATCCCAAGGATGGAGGGATCCTCAAAGTCTCCGATGTTGGAGACCTAGGTGATGGAGCCCGCGGGCGACGCGGCGACGATGGATCCGGCGAGTGATGCCGGGGTCGTCGAGTCGGCGTCGTCGTTGAGGGCCGCGTCTTCCACGGCCGCGGTGGTTTCAGCCACATCGCTGTGGGCTGAGTCGTACTCGGAGGCGAGGCGGTGGATCGTGTGGACCTGACTCTCAGAGAGCCGGTCGTGTGGCGGCGACTCGGGGATGCGAGCCGAGTCCTCCGAGACGATGACGTCGGTGAGGCCGACAAGAGACTGATCGTGCTGACCGGCAGGATCATGCTATGCGTGACAGGTCGCGCCGCCGGGACGTAGCTGCTCGGCAAGATTTGGAGCATCTCGCCGATCGCTATCATGCGGCCGGTGGCGATCGACTCATTGATGGTTATATTGGATCTCGCCGCAGAACACCGGCCAGACCGGCCAGGCCCCACGGTGGGCGCCACTGTTGTGGGAATGACCATGGCAGATGCTGCAATCGGCAACGAGTAGTAGAACATGGGGCAAGGGCAGCCAGCCATCTACGGTGCGAGATGAGGGCGGAGACGCAAGGATTTACCCAGGTTCGGCCCCCCGGAGGGTAAAGACCTACTCCTGCTAGATTGTTTATGGTGGAAGTACAATGGGGCGAGCTCGGCGGCTAGGCAGCGAGTCGCTTGGGTGTATGATGGAACGTATCCTCTACGCACCCTCTAGGGAGGTTTATATAGACTCACCCCCTAGGGTTTACAGATCTCAACCGAATTAGCTAAGGTTTCAGCAATCGTTTAACCTAATCCGACTGGGCCTATCTACGCTTCTGGGCCTTCAGATTCCGGTCGCTTGAATCCACGCCAGGCCTTGATCCAGTCGCCGTCCCGCAGACCCACTCGCCAGCATCTGGGCCAGTCAGAAATGTCCTGCTGGGTATACCCCGGTAGGCATATCCCCATCAATGATGATCATGAAACTTCAGTTGAAGTTGCTACAGAACCTCGCAGGTCAACGAGAAATCGTACCACTCCTGATTGGTATGATCCCGTTATGAGTGTCATGTTGGTGGACAACACTGATGACCCTGCGACATATGAGGAAGCGATAATGAGCCCAGATTCCAATAAATGGCAAGAAGCCATGAAATCCGAGATTGGATCCATGTACGAAAACCAAGTATGGACTTTGATGGACTTACCAGATGGCCGGAAGGCTGTCGAGAACAAATGGATTTTCAAGAAGAAAACAGATGCTGATGGTAATGTTACCGTCTATAAAGCTCGACTTGTCGCGAAGGGGTTTCGACAAATTCAAGGAGTTGACTACGATGAGACTTTCTCACCAATAGCGAAGCTAAAGTCTGTGAGGATTATGTTAGCAATCGCTGCATATTACGATTATGAGATATGGCAGATGGATGTCAAAACAGCGTTCCTCAATGGAGACATTGATGAAGAGTTGTATATGATGCAACCCAAAGGTTTTGTCGATCCTAAAGATGCTAACAAGGTGTGCAAACTTCAATGGTCCATATATGGATTGAAGCAAGCATCCCGAAGTTGGAATCAACGTTTTGATAAGGTAATCAAAAGTTTTGGTTTTATACAAACTTATGGAGAAGCTTGTATTTACAAGAAAGTGACTGGGAGCTCTGTAGCATTCTTAATACTATATGTAGATGACATATTGTTGATTGGGAATGATGTAGACCTTCTTAATAGTGTCAAAGAATATTTGAATAATAGTTTTTCAATGAAAGATCTTGGCGAAGCAGCTTACATATTAGGCATAAAGATTTATAGAGATAGATCGAGACGCCTAATATCATTGTCACAAAGTACATATTTGGACAAAGTTCTAAAGAGGTTTGGAATGGAAGATAGCAAGAAAGGGTTCTTGCCCATGTTGCCCAATACGACCTTGAGTAAAACTCAAAGTCCAGCAACGACAGAAGATAGAGAAAGGATGAGTAAGACTCCCTATGCCTCAGCCATAGGATCTCTAATGTATGCCATGCTATATAATAGAACCGACATTTCATATGCTGTTAGTTTGACTAGCAAATATCAAAGTGATCCAGGAGTGGATCATTAGACAGCGGTCAAAAACATCCTTAAGTACTTGAGAAGAACTAAGGATATGGTTCTTTCTTATGGAGGTGATGAACAACTCGTTGTTAATGGTTACACCGATGCTAGTTGGAACACCGATCCGGATGATTCTAAATCTCAATCTGGATACGTATTTACTTCGAATGGGGCAGCAGTTAGCTGGAGGAGTGCAAAGCAAAGCGTTGTGGCGAGATCTTCAACTGAATCGGAATACATAGTTGCTTCGGAGGCTTCACAAGAAGCGATATGGATGAAGGAGTTCATTATAGAGCTCGGTGTGGTTCCAAGTGCGCTGGACCCAATGTCTATCTACTGTGATAACATGGGTGCCATAGCCAATGCGCAAGAACCAAGGTCACACAAGAAGCTGAAGCACATCAAGCTACGTTTTCACGCTATTCGAGAACATGTCCAAGATGGTGACATAAAGATTTTCAAAGTACACACATATCTGAATGTGGCGGATCCGTTGACTAAACCTCTCCCGAGGGCAAAACATGACCAACACCAAACTGCCATGGGTGTTCGGTATATTACCATGTAATCTAGATTAGTTGACTCTAGTGCAAGTGGGATACTGTTGGAGATATTCCCTAGAGGCAATAATAAATGTAGTTATTATTATATCTTCGTGTTTATGATAAATGTTTACATTCATGCTATAACAGTATTAACCAGAAACATTAATACTTGTGTGATTTGTAAACTAAGTTAGAGTCCCTGGTAAAGCCTCTTTATAATACTAGCTTGTTGATTAATAGATGATCATGGTTTCTTGATCATGAACATTTGAGATGTTGTTAATAACAAGGTCATATCATTAGGAGAATGGTATGATGGACATACTCCTATAGATAAGCATAGCATAAAGATCAAGTCATTTTAATAGTTCAATTGCTATAAGCTTTCAGATACATAGTAACCTAATTCCTTCGACCATGAGATCATGCTAATCACCATCACCGGAAGGATGCTTTGATGACATCAAACACCACACCGTAACTGGGTGGCTATAAAGATGGCATTGAGTGTTCGGAAAGTATGGGTTGAGACACATGGATCAAGAGTGGGATTTGTCCATCCATATGACGGATATATATACTCTGGGCCCTCTCGGTGGAATGTCATCCAATTAGCTTGCAAGCATGTGACTGGATCACAAGGGATCACATATCACGGGAACGAGAAAAGAGTGCTTATCAGTAACGAGGTTGAACTAGGTATGCAGAGATACCGACGATCAAAACCTCGGATAATTAAACTATCGTGAGACAAAGGGAAATTGGTATCGTATGTAAGTGGTTCATTCGATCGCAAAGTAATCATAGAAATATGTGGGAGCCATATGAATTTCCAGATTCCTCTATTGGTTATTGATCGGAGAAGTATCTCGATCATGTCCGCATAATTCACGAACCGTAGGGAGACACACTTAAGGATTCGATGTTGTTGAGTAGTTATGGAATGATGAGAAAGAGACCGAATGTTGTTTGGAGTCTCGGATGGGATCCGGGATATCACGAGGAGATCCGGAATGGTCCGGAGAATAAGATTCATATAAGTAAAGTCCTGTTTCGGAGTTGGGGAATGATTCCGGTGTTTTCACTAGGAATGTTCTAGAAGGGTCCGGAAGGTTCGACACTCCAGAGGGGAAGGGTACATGAATGTGTCATGACAATATGGAATGGTTGCATCATGTACTAGGTCACTTGGCTGGGCAAACTAAAGGGAGAAATCAAATCCTAGTTTGAAAGTCAAACGCCAATTTGAAAAAGTCAAACGACAAGTTTGCTTGGTGGAGGGAGAGTAGGAAACCTACTTGGGAGGAGTTCCCCTCCCTCCACCCGCCGGCCAAGGAGGCCGAGTTGGGGGAGGACTCCCTCCTCCCAACCGGTCACCCTCCACCTATATAAGGAGGGGTAGGGCGCCCCTACCCCTCACACCCAAAACCCTAGCCCTAGCCGCCGGCCTCCTCCAAGTCGCCGCCGCCACCTAGGGTTCATCCAACTCGCCGAGTTGGGGCTTCTCCAAGTCCTAGCCACCGGCCACACCCTCCCCTTGGTGCCCTCTAAACCCTAGATCACCAAGGCCTCTCTCATATTCCACCATACTCGCACCGGCTTAAGGCGAAGCCCTGCGGGATCTCCCCTCTACTTCCGACACCACGTCGTCGTGTTGTCAGAATTGCAAGGAGAGTGCTACAACCTCCGCTACCTGCTGGAACAAGGGAGAGGAAGGTCTTCATCGAGTACCAAACGTGTGACCGACTGCGTAAGCGCTGCCGGAACGCAGCGCCGGAAGGATCGTCTACACGATCTTGAGATCGGCAAGAGTACGTCTACATCACCCACGAGAATCTTCTCTCGTTAACCGCTTTGGAATCTTCAAGGGTGAGTTCCTCTATCGACTCGTTGCTACAATCTAGTAGATAGATCTTGGCTTGTTTGTGTGCATGCGGTAGATTTTTTTTGTTTTCTATGCTACGAACCCCTACATATTTTGTGTTAGAGAAACGCCTTGGCCGCTAGCCTAAGCCATGCCTAATCATGGTGGAAACTTGCAGCATCACCATAGTGAGCTATCTATGAAGCATCCTCAATAAAAAGCTATGCATATAGTAAATAAAAAGATCGCTAAGATGCGTATTGTCTGCTTGCCTTGTCATTTTGGTTATGGGATAGCTCCTGTACCATGTGCAAGGGGTACCCCGTTGGCGGTTCTCTATGATACACATGTACTTACAATGACAAGAACTTACAAGTGACTGAAGTTGAGTAGCATGAGGTGTGGCCCTCGTACTGAAGGGACTTGAGATTGCCAACTTATACTTTGTCAAGCATATACTCCATATTTGTTCACTTTAACCTTAACCACTTTAAGATGCTTATGATAGGGGCAATGAGGGATGAAAGCTAACAAGTACCATAATTTTTGGAAGCTCTTTTTGAAACTTGAAATCCCTGCTTCCTTTATGAAAGGCTTTTCTTCCACCATTATTTGAGTCTCCACCTTCTACTTTTAGGCACCGTTAAGAGAGCATAGTTGTCATTTTGTGTGCAGTGTCACAAAACTTATTGATTGATGCATATTGTGATATTACTTGTTCTTGTGCTACTTGTTTTAGTCTACCTTGTGAACTTTGAAGGTGTCCTATGCATCTATTTGCTACTCTATGAGGGACAAGCTGAATGCCACTATGCCATGTTTTCTATATGTGAAACAAACAAACGTTTTTCAATGCATGTTATTCATGATCTTTGTTTGTAGCCCTTCATGTTGCATGCATAGTTACTATGTCCTATTGTTAGAACTCCATCTTTCATGCACATGTTTAGAGTCCTTTGATCCCAACTTTAAATGCTTGCAAATGGTTTGATCTTGGTTTTGATGGTGCATGTCACCTCAAAAATTATTTTATTATCACTTACCTACTCGAGGACGAGCAGGAGTTAAGCTTGGGGATGCTTCATACGTCGCAAACGTATCTATAATTTTTGATGCTCCATGCTTGTTTAGTATGTACTTTGCTTTGATTTTTCTACACTTTGAGGTGTTTTATATCTTTTCTGGAACTAACCTATTAACAAGTTGCCACAGTGCCAGTTACCTGTTTTCTTCTGTTTTTTGGTTCCAGAAAGGCAGAAAATCAATATTCTCGGAATTGGACGGGACAAAAGCCGAAGTCAATATTTTACCGTGGGGGACACGAAGCCAGAACACAAGACAGAGAAGCGAACCAAGGCTGCCAGACCCCCCTAGGCGTGGGTGGGCCCACCCCGTTCCTAGGTAGGGTGTGGCGCCCCTGGCCGCCTCCCGGCCTCGCCTCTTCGCCTATAAGAAGCCCCCGATGCAGAAACCCTAGGCACCCGATCAAAACTCCACGAATCCTTCTGTAGCCGCCGCCACCGTCTCCCTAGATCGGGGGGGATCTAAAGTTCTTCCCGGCACCCTGCCGGAGGGGAAATCATCCCGGAGGCCTTCTCTCCGTTATGAAGCGTGAGTAGTTCCACCTTGCACTATGGGTCCATGTAGTAGCTAGATGGTTGTATCTCCTCCTTGTGCTTTCATGTATAGATCTTGTGAGCTCCATTCATGATCAAGATCTAATAAATTTGTAATCATGCATGTTGTGTTTGGAGGGATCCAATGGATATTGAGATTACTATGTCAGATTGATTAATGGTTTTGTCTATTTGATACTATCATGTCTGTGTTGGTTGTGATCTTGCATGCTCTCCGTTGTTAGTAGCTATCTTGGACAAGTAGTTCCTAGTGACTCCAAGAGGGGGTATTTATGCTCGATGGTGGGTTCATGCCTCTAGTTTCCAAGGGAAGTGATAGAAATCTCTTCGGTTGTAGATGTGCTGTTGCCACTAGGGAAAATACAATGGTCTCTTGTTCATAGAACAAGTGGATTGTTTACCTTACACACTTTTCTTAAAGCAGTTGTCTGTTACTTGCAACTTAATACTGGAGGGGGTTTGGATGATAACCCGAAGGTGGACTTCTAGTCATAGATGCAGTTGGATGGTGGCCTATGTATATTGTTGTATTGCCCAATCGAATCTCATAGGATCTTTTTGTCTGGTATTGCATTGTTATGCCTTGCTCAGTTCCTGTCAATTGCCCTCCTGTAATTTGTTTACCCTTCATGCCATGTTGTTTATCTAAGGAGAGCACCTCTAGTGAACTAGGAGAGGAAACCTAGAGGGGAGAGGTTTCCCTCTCCCTCCCTAATCCGCCGGCCAAGAGGGAGTTGGGGGAGGACTCGGCCTCCCATTGCCGCCTCCCCCACCCATATAAGGAGGGGAGGGGGTGTCCCACCCCTCAACCCCAAAACCCTAGGCGCCGCCGCCTTGCCCCAAGTCGCCGCCTACACCCCTCGGCACCTACACCCTAGCTGTCGAGGCCCTCTCTCCTCCACCATACCTACTTCGGCTTAGGGGAAGCCCTACAAGATCAACTCCACCACCACCACACCGTCGTGGTGCTAGAATCATGTGGAGATCTACAACCTCTGCTGCCTGCTGGAACAAGGGAGAGGAAGGTCTTCATAGAGTACCGAACGTGTGACCGACTACGGAAGCGCTGCCAAAACGTGGCACCGGAAGGATCGTCTACACGATCTTGAGATTGACAAGTGAACGACTACAACCACGAGAATCTAATCTCGTTAAAATGCTTTGGATCTTAGAGATTAGATATTGTCTTTTGTGTGTTTGTGCGATAGATTTTTTTGTTTTCCATGCTACGAACCATACACATATTTACTACATTTCTTCCTCCTTGATCTAGCAAGCGAGAGAGAAGATATTTGTGAGATTTCATTAGCACGACTATCTTGGTATTGCCAACGAGTACGCCATGAAGGGGTTCTCATAGAGCGTGTTTAGAGATGTGGGGTAAGGTGGAAGGTTGGCGGGTACGAGGTAACATAGCTTAGGTTCAGATCCCACGATGGTGACGGGATCCTACTCCCGCTATAAATCACTATAATGGCAATACGCCGAGTTACAGGGATCGGTTCGCTGTGCGCGATATGGGTTGATTGATGCCCTAAAGGCTCCCATAGGACCGACTTATATAGTCGCCAGATCCCAGGGTTACAGGCAAAGTCCTTGCCGGACAGGTTACAGAGTCCTACACCATATACAACTAGTCTATCGTGTCTTGCACTCCAAGGCTCCGGGTACGTCGGTGACTCCTTTGTAGCCTTCCTTTATCCGGCATGGGACTCCCTTCTTGATCCATCTAACTGGGCCGCCCAGCAGGCCATGGGCCTTGCTACCAACTATGGGCCACCCGGGTTACCCCGTTTAGAGACATGCTATGGTGATACCCATTTAGCATATCCCCAACAGTAGCCCCCGGAGAACTCCAAGATCTTGCGTCGTCTTGCCTCTTCAGGTTAAATGCTCCGTCTAGATGAATGTCGGTAAATCGTCAAACAATATGTTGTAGTCCTCTCAAGAACCCCGCAATGCTCTCCGTCTTCAACTTTATAAGTCGAAGAACTACTGAATCTTCCATCGTACTCTTCTCGCAGCCGGACTGGATCCGTCCATGCCGGAATATTCGGATGGGATGGTTCACCTTCCCATGTCAACTAGAGCAACGTAGACCATAGGTCAGCGACGCCTCGTAACTCACACATGGAGAGAACACAATCATACCCATTTTTACCGCACGAAGGATGCGAAAAGTTGGCGGAGGCGGCGGGAACGTGGTGAAATTTCCGCGCACGCGCTGTCCACGCAGCAATCGTTCGATCAACTTGCACGAATCTTGACGCGGAGGGTTATAAATTACAACCATGATAAATTTTATCCTTTCACCACATTCTCCCTCGTGTCATCTTCCTCCTCCTGCGAATATCTCCTCGAGCTCTCTGCACGGACGAGAAAAACCCTAGTTCTTCCCCAATCTCCCAGTCACCTCTCTCCTTACTCCAATGGCAAGCAGCAGCTCCACCCCAACCATGGCGGCGACGAACGAAGCCACGGCCAAGCCGGCAGGCTCCATCCACGTGCCTCCAGAGGGCGTGGTTGTGTCGCGCTCCGGGGTGGTGGAAACCACCGTCAGTGACCATATTCCAGCGGGGCTAGAACCGCTAGAGGAGGAGAGCGACTCTCACAAAGGAGAGTGGCACGGCTCCGATATCGCCGATGGTGATCTCAAGGAGTTGCTCGCCGAGGGGTACCTACCTGCGACGGAGGGGCTAGTCTGGCGGGCGGCACCGGCCGGCGAGGTCACTCCTTCTCCCCAAGCCAGAGAGAAGGTGTACCTCAAAGTGAAAATGGTACGCGACGTCTCCCTCCCAATCTCTGACTTCTTCTTAGTTGTCCTTAGACATTACTGGGTTCAACCTCAGAACCTATCTCCGAATAGCATCCTCGCGCTTAGCAACTATGCGGCGCTTTGTGAGGGCTACCTAGGAATTAGGCCAAGTTTAGATCTGTCCATCTACTTCTTCACCGTAAAGAGGGAAGCCGGAGCGAGCACGGATGAGCTCAGAAACTGCGGAACCATTAGCTTCAAGATCTGGCCTGGCAGATGGTTCCCCGAAATTGTAGGCCACGAGTCCTACAAGAATTGGCAGAAGACATACTTCTACGGACCAGATATCCCTCTGGTTGGTCGAGAAGCAACATACCTGGACTTTGTCGACGGGGCCGCCGCTGAAGCCCTAACATGGAGATCCTAGGCCACCCTTCCCTCTGACAACGATGCTTCTCGCGCTATAAGGCAGATCGAGTGGTTCTTAGAGATGGGTTTGACCGGATTGGACCTAGCCATGTGCTGGTTCATCAGGCAGATCCAGCTTCTGCAGCACTGCGCGAAGCTGATGCACCAGTACACCAAGGATAGGAAGGATAGCCTCCGCATCTCCGAGGATAACTTCTCGAGTGACTCCATCAAGCTCCGCCTCAAGGACATCGTCAAGGTGAAGGATAGGAAGCGCGACTTCACCATCACCTACGACATGTTCGAGGACGGCAAGTGCCCAGAGGTACATATTTATTTTCCATGTATGACATATACTCCAGTTCTTCCGTCTAGCCATTACCATTTTATCTAACACTTCAGGATTTCACTTAACAGCTAAAAATTCTAGAGGAGGATAGCATGGCTATCCAAATCTATGACCACAAGAAGAAGGAAGTCACCGTCGTATCCGACGACGATGTCCCGTTGGCGCAAAAGCGGAAGAGCTCCACCTCTGATGCTGCCGACGGAGGCAAGAAGAAGAAGACGGAGGGTGGAGCCTCCAAGAAGTCCACTGCCGTCCTGGAGGTGGAGAAAAGAAGAATCTCCAGCATCCTGTTTACCAAGGCACCCACTGTTGTGTAAGCTTCTTATCTTCCGACATTGTCTCTTGCTCGTCTTATTACTATACTTATACTTTTGCACGTTTTAGGAAGAAGGCCAGTTTGAGTTTGAATAAGACCTCCAAAACATCGGGGGCTTCTAAAAACATTAAATATATGTTGCACCAAGCGTCTCCCACCATTGCCCCTACCACTCCTAGCGTCCAGCCTGCTGCCGCACCGACAAGCTGTCCAACTAAGGTAGCATCTGGCTCTTCCACCATGGAAGTGGACCCAAGTGTCACCGCGGATCTTGCTGTTGTCGGCGAGCAGTCGACATAAGAAAGCACTGCGTCCAAAGTGGCTAAAGCTCTGGCTAAGGATGCCACTGGTAGCGGTAAGGCGACGGTGGTAGGCAAAACTTCTTTCGAAGGCGGCACCACTGCATTCAAGACGCCAATGGAGCTCCCGAAGATTGTATACCCAGCACTAATGCCGAGTAGCTCAGATTTGGCTCCTGGTGTAGCGCCAACTTCTCCGACCTGTGGTCTTGAGGAGCTGCTCAGGCAGGCGAATATATTGCACGGAAATAGTCTTTCCTTCGGCAACAAGATCCACCAACCTCAAGATCATCACACTTGTAAGTTTTATTTGCCTTTTGCATTTCATATGTAGTATCCACCATAGCCCCCGAGGATCTAGACGGAAAATCATAGGTCTTTGCATCTGAATGCTCTAAGAGTGACTAAGCTAGAAAACTTCGCATTGTAGCCCCCAAGTATTTAGTTTGAATGAATTATTTCGACCAGATACTTTTAGAGTAGCATATGCAGTGTTTGCGGATTTCAATACTGTAGCCCCCAAGCCTCTAGTTGAAACAGAATTAGTTTCGACTAGATGCTTAAAGAAAGACTAAGCATTTTGCTGAGTTTAAAAACTCTCACTGTAGCCCCCAAGCCTCTAGGTGGATATTTATCCGGCTAGATGCTCCAAGCAGACTAAGTAATTTTGAATTTCTTTCCACAGAATGAGAATGCTCAGAGAGGCGTCGCCAACGAGAAGTTCCACAAGATGCGCGCTGAACTGGAAGCTGAAAAGGGTAAAACTGCCTTCTTGAAGGATCAAATCACCAAGAGCAAGGGTGTGTTTTTTCCTTTCAATTTTGCACTCAAACTTGGTCTTGTGCCATCACTCTCCGACTACTCATTGTGTGCTGTCATTTTTCTGGCTTGTAGAAACCATTGCCAAGGCGAAGGATGTTGTCGAGCAATCCAAGCATATTGAACTGCTGGATAGCGAGAACAAGATCCTCAAGCAGGAGAGGGCAAACACTTTGAAGATGTACGAAGAATCCATGAAGGCCTTGCAGGAGTCTACCAACACGGAGATGAACCATATGAAAGAGGAAATTGCAATCCTCAAGGAGCAGAAAAAACTGCCGATGAACAAAATCAACGCAACCTTGAGTCTTACAAGGTTCTCCGACAAGAACGGGACTCCATGGCGGAGACACTCCAGCAACCAGAGGTGAGCATCTTTGGTAAGCGATCTCCGTCTTGTAATTATGTAAGCCAGGTACTTTGAACTTTTTGTGTTTGTTAAACTCATGTACTCCTTTGCTTGCCGGAAACGCAACTCCTATTAGTTTAAACAATATGCCTCCTCCGCCAAAGGAATGCATGGTTCTCGCCGGCAACTTCAACAGTACCGCTGTCAAGCAAGCCAAAGAGATTGCCAAGCCCCTGAACATCAACATCAAGGCGGTGGATTCCATCATGAAGTACTCGGAAATTCTGCGCCAAGCCCCCGAGCGTATCGTAAGCTGGAAAGCTTCATGTACCCAGGCTAGTGCTAGAATGTCGCTGGCGATGGTCAAGGCTCACTACGAGAATGCCGACATCGACACGGTGACCTCAGGTCTTCCCGATGTAGACGATCACAGCCAGAAGATTGATCACAAAGCTATCTGGGCATCGCTCACGGGCTATGACACCAGGGTCGCCGAGTTGGTCGATCAGTGCCTCTTGATATCATTGACGGCGACCATCACAGCTCCTCCGAGTCCCTCAAGACCACCGACTTTGAAGATGATCAGGATGTCTCTCCTGCTGCCGATGATGCTACCTCAAAGTCTCCTGCGCCAGAGGAATGAAAAACACTTTGTAATATTTGTCTCCTCTGGATGTATGCATGCGAAAAAACTACTATGTTAATCTTAAGGCGGAAAAACAATAGTTGTATGTTTGCTGCTACTCAAGTACTAGTTTTAGCATGTAAATATTTGTAAGCAAGTGTTGGCTTATCCATTACTTTGGTTTTTATGCTTGACTTTTCATGAGTCGGAAGACTCATAGTTGGAACCATGCGCTCAAGTGATGATGCCGAATGGCACCGTCAAAACCTAAGCACAAAATCGCCGACTTCAAGTGTCAAAAGTCACTACTCCAGAATCCACATAGAAACAACAAAGAGCGTGTAGACCAGAAAACTTAAGCTAACACCCGTAGGCGGAATTTTCACAAGTGCAAATGCAAAGCTTGCGCATAAAGGCTTTGTATGATCCAAAAATGAACACTAAAGGAGGTAAAGACTCAAGAATATGAGTGAACTAGAGAGCTTTATTTCACTGATCATATAAGAGGTACACAGTAGATAAAAATATGCTAAGTGTAGAAAGGACGTAGCTGTGCTATGTTCCATGGCCGATCAAGCTCCGGGTAGTCATCATCTGGGTCACGTCGCTTGATCATCGCTGGGTCTATCCTCCATCTCACGATTGTCAACGAGGTAGTAAGACCCATTGAGTAGCGCCTTGCTTATGATGAACGGTCCTTCCCATGGCGGGGATAATTTGTGTGACTTCTTCTGCTTAAGTCGGAGCACCAGATCCCCCTCTTTAAACGAGCGATGCCGAATGCGGTGACTATGATAGCTGCGTATCTTCTACTGGTAGATGGCGGATCTTTGGCATGCCAATACGCGCTCTTCCTCAAGAAGGTCCACATCTAGGCGCCCGAATTCTTCAGTGTCATCTTCATCGTAGGCGGCAACTCTTGGTGAATCGTAAAGGATGTCGGAAGGTGGGATGGCTTCTGCTCCATATACCATGAAATAAGGGGTGTAGCCGTTAGATCTGTTGGGTGTAGTTCGTAAACTCCACAGAACAGATGGTAATTCCTCCGCCCAGGCTCCGACTGCTCTATGTAGAGGTGATTCAAGACGTGGCTTGATTCCCTACAGGATTAATCCATTGGCTCGCTCAACCTGACCGTTGGACTATGGATGTGCCACAGATGCTAGGTCAAGTCGGATGCCCTTCTCCCAACAATAAGCTTCCACTTCTCCGAGTGATAAGTTGCTGCCGTTGTCGGTGATAATGCTATGTGGAAGACCAAATCTCACCACTAGATCCCGGACAAACCTAAGGGCAGCTGCCCCATCAAGATTTCTAATGGGTTTAGATTCTATCCATTTGGTGAATTTATCATTTGCTACTATCAGATGCGTAAACCCACATGGTGCCGTCTGTAATGGACCAACCATGTCTAGCCCCCAAACTGCAAACGACCAAGTTATTGGTATAGATCGCAATTCTTCAGCTGGAACATGTGGTTATTGGGCATAATACTGGCATCCCATGCATGTCTCAACCAGCTTGTCGGCGTCTGCCTTCGCGGTTAGCCAGTAGAATCCTTGCCGGAAGGCTTTGTAGACCAACGTTCGAGGAGCGGCGTGATGCCCGCAATCTCCGAGATGAATTTCATGAAGGATTTGAATAACTTCTTGCTAGGAAACACACTTGAGGTATACACCAGTGGTGATTATTTTATAGAGCTGTCCATTGATTATGGTATAGCCCTTTGCTCGACGTACTATTTGCCGACTTTTGACCTCGTCGATGGGAAAATTTCCATGTACGAGATATTCCATGAACAGTTTAGTCCAAGCCAGAGGGACCTTTGTCACTGTGTGAACGAAAGACTCAACTCTATCCGGGTTCTCGGGGTCCGCTCCCTTCACGGATGTCGTCTATAGATGCTCCAGAAAAACGTCAGGCGGAATTTGTTTGTGCCCTGATCTAAGCTTTCACAATAGATCAGCTGCCTCATTTTCCTCCCTCGGGACATATTTGACTTTGTAGCCCAAGAAGCTCTTGGCTATCTCGTCCACTTCATCTCGATATGCCGCCATCATAGGGTTCCGCACGTTCTAGGTGCCAGCCACCTGCTGGGCAACCAAGTCAGAATCTCCATAGCAAACTATGTGCTTGATGCCAATATCCTTGGCTACGCAAAGTTCGTGATTGAGTGCTTCATATTCCGCCATGTTATTTGTAGCCTCGAAGTGGATCTGCAGAATGTAGTGTAGCTTCTCCCCAGTTGGTGACTGTAATAGTACACCAGCCCCCGAGACGTTGAGTAGCTTTGATCCGTCAAAGTGCATCACCCATTATTCTTGCTCTGGTAGAGGGGTAGCATCTGGCATCTCCGTCCAATCTGCGATAAAATCCGCCAAGACCTATGATTTGATAGTGTTGCGTCTCTTGTAGGTGATCTCGAAGGCGGAAAGCTCAATGCCCCACTTCGCGACCCTTCCTATAGCGTGGCTGTTGTTGATGATGTCAGATAGTGGAGCTTTGCTCGCAACTATGATAGGGTGCTCCTGGAAATAGTGCCTTAGCTTCCGAGAAGCAAGGAACAATCCATAAGCTAGCTTCTGGTTGTGCGGGTAACGCTGGTTGGACTCTGTCAAGACCTCGCTTACATAGTAAAATGGCCGTTGAAGTCCATACTCATGCCCTGGTTCTTTCGGCTCGACCATGACGACGATGCTGATTACCCGGTTGGTGGCCGCCATGTATATTAACATAGGCTCCATAGGCTCGGGTGATGCAAGTATAGGTGCCGAGGAGAGTATCTCCTTTAGCTTCTTCAGTGCTGCATCTGCCTCGTCCGTCCATGTAAACGTGTCCGCCTTCTTCAGCAACTTATACAGCGGCAGAGCCTTCTCTCCAAATCGGCTGACAAACCGGCTTACTGCTGTAACACAGCCTGTTAGCCATCGTATGTCCTTCAGGCATGTCAGATGGTTTATGTTTAGTATGGCCTTGATTTTCTCCGGGTTGACCTCGATTCCACGCTGCGAAACAAAGGAGCCCAACAATTTGTCGGCTGGAACCCAGAAGACGCACTTCTTTTGGTTAAGAATCATGTTGTATTTCCAAATATTATCAAAGGTTTTTTTTAAGTCGAAGATTAAGTCGTTTGACTTTTTAGACATCACCGCTATATCGTACACATAGGCGTGAACGTTCCGACCAATTTGATCATGGAGGCAACGTTGCATAGTCCGCTGGTACGTAGCACCTGCGTTTTTCAGCCCAAAGGGCATCGTGACATAGCAAAACGTGCCGTAAGGTGTGGTGAACGAAGTGGCCAATTGGTCCGACTTCCTCATCTTTATCTGGTGGTATCCTGAGTATGCATCGAGAAAACACGAAAGTTTCGAGCCAGCCGTCGAGTCAATGACTTGGTCAATGCGAGGCAAAGCAAACGGATCTTTGGGACACGCTTTGTTCAAGCCGGTGTAATCAACGCACATTCTTAATTCTTTGGTTCCCATTTTGGGGAAAAGTACATGATTGTCCACCCATCAGGTGTGAAGGACTTCTCGGATAAAACTAGCCTTAAGTAACCTAGCTATCTCTTTGCCTATGTCGCGTCTCTTCTCGTCTTCGAAGCGTTGTAGAGGTTGTTTCACCGTTTTGCATTTTGGATCAATATTCAAGATGTGCTCAGCAAGTTCCCTAGGTACACCTTTCATGTCGGCACGTTGCCAGGCAAAGATGTCCCTATTCTCATGGAGGAACTCGACGAGCGCACTTTCCTATTTAGGGTCCAGGTTCGTCCCAATGGCGGTGGTCTTGGAGGCATCGCCTACCACAAGTTCCACCGACTTGGTTTCGATGGCGGCCTTGAAGGCGGGGGCAGAGTCAGATATCTGCTTCTTCGACGCCGGCATCTCCATGGCATCGACCTTGCTCTGGATCTCCTTGAATTCTTCGCTGTAGAGGACAGCTTCTGCAAAGGCTGCTTCTCCAATCTCACAGTCCCTTGCCTTGGTAAAGCTTCCAGATACGATGATGATGCCGTTTGGTCCGGGTATCTTGACCTTGTTGTAGACGAAGCATGGCTTACCCATGAAGGCGTGGAAGATGTTCGAAGATGATGTGGTACACGCTCTTGAAGGGGACCACCTAGAAGGTCATGCGTTCTTGGCAGTAATTATTAACATCGCCAAAAGCAACCTAAAGAGTGATGCACCCAAGGGACCGAGCCTCCCGGCCAGGAACTACGCCATGGAACATGTTGCTGGTCTGCCTTAGGTTGGCCTCTGTCAAGTTCATCTTGTGCAGCATATCCAGGTACATGATGTTGATGCTTCTTCCACTGTCCACCATGCATTTGGTGAACTCGTTGCCGACAATCAGGGGGTTGATGACCATGGTGTACTAGTTCTCCATAGGGATGAGGTCTGGGTGATCCTTCCTGTCCCAAGTGATTGGAATCCCTGACCAGCGCAGGTAGTGGGGAACTGGGGGTAGGGTCGCCGTCAGTATCCTCATAGAGGTTTTCTTTTGCCGGAGACTAGGGGTGCCAAGGAAAGTGTGGTAGACGGCAGCCTTCTTCTCGAAGGGGTTCTTGCCCTTGTCATCGCTCTTGTCGGCTTGTTTGGGGTCAACATCCTCGTCCATGTCACTTGAATCCTTGGACTCCTCTTCCTTCTTCTTCCCTTTGCCCTTGCCTCGCTGTCTGTTCTTCCGACTTCTCTTGTAGCCGAACTCTAGATCCTCCTTGAGGTCGTTGACGAACTTGCAATGGCGATTGGTGTGAGCGTCTTTGCCATTGGCGTCGAGGTGTACAAGGCATGGCATATCACGGTACTCCTTGTACGTTTGGGGAACGCGGAGCGCTGTCGGGGTAGTTTCACTACCTTGTTGCTACCCACGACCAGCCCCCGTCCTCGGCCACGCTGTCCGCCATCACCTCATCATGCGAATGTCATGGCGACCATGTCGGAGGTTTGCGTTTCTTCTGGCGGGCTCTTTTGCTTGGTGCTGTTGATCCTCTTAGCTTGAGTTGGAACGGCCGTTGCCGGCAGGGAACCGCGAGCATCGTCGTCGGCAGCCGCAAACTCACTGGCCAGCTGGATCATCTGGTTGAGATCGAGCCTGTGATTTTCCTGCAGGCGCTTCAACTTATGTTGGAGCAACGTACCTTTTTCCAACCCATCTATGAAGGCGACCATGGCAGTCTGAGCATGCACTCCTGTGCAGGAATTCTTCATATCCAGCCAACGAGAGAGGTAGGCGCGAGATGAGTCGTCTTTCTCTTGCATGCACCGCTGTAGATCGTCAATAATGCAGGGACGCTTATACGTACCCTCGAAGTTCTTGGTGAACGCTTCTTGCATGTCCAACCATTTGCATATGGACTTCTCCGGCAAGTCATCAATCCATTGGCGGGTCATGCCCGCCAGCATCAGTGGGAGGTACTTGATGGCAACGTTGGGGTTACCCCCGGCGATCTCCACCGCGTTGCCGTAATCCTGCAACCACGTAGCTGGTTTGGCGGTTCCGTCATAGGTCTTGATGGTCTTGTCAATCCAGAAACCTTTGGGGTAAGTGTGGTCCGTATTACGGGGCCAAAGCAACGTGGTCCCAAGTATTGTCCTTCCCGGGCCTCGTGAATCTTGTCCAGGCGTGAGCGCGTCGTATGGCTCCGGGCTTGTTATTTTATTCTTGCCGCCAGGGGATGGGCTGCATGAACAATGCAGGCCTCCTCCGCCATGGTGGCTGCTAGGGGGCGACGGAGGCGAAGGTGGCGGTGGGTTAGCTTTCTTACTGTTACTTTCCTGCGATGCCTCATGCTTGTCGCAGTTTCTTGTCGGACGCGGAGGGTCATGACGCGACCTGCTCTTGTGTGTCCTTGGTTGCTCTCTCCATCGTGACGGGGTTGCTCCGTGTTGTCGCGGATGACGATGCCGATTTGCCTTGGCGGAGGCATGTCCGTGCGATGGTGAGCTTTAGGGTCTTCGCGATGTCGGGGGGATCAGGGTCGTGGAGATGGGCAACGAGGATGAGCCTTGCCTTCGTGGTTGGAGGATATAGGGATAGCGTCCTTCCTGTTGCGCACATCCCTCCGTCTTTGTTCTGATGAACCCGTCTGAGACCCGACATCCTGAGGAGATCTGTCCCTTGGTGGCTTAGGATTGCTAGACTGGCAATACGTTGGGTCAGACTCAAGCCTCTGAGAGGTGGCCTTTTCCTCCTGTTTCACCGCCTTTGCCACAAGTTCATAGACCTGTTCCATAGCTGCGGGTGATCTATCCTACTCCAGAAGGGTCTTGGCGACGGCTAAGTTGAGGATAGAAGTGGGCATGACCTGCTTGCCTTCGTTGTCAATGTATGGCTTGGCTTGTGGCGGCTCCGAGGGATCCCAGCCTAGGTTCCGCTATACACCAGGGTAGTTAATGACGCGAGCCGGAGCTTTCTTAGCCTTCTGCTGCTTGAGCAGAGTCTTGTACTCGGCCTCCATGGCTCTAGCTTTCTCTATTGACTTCTGCGCCTTGGCTAGATCTTTATCCAGCTTTGCGCCTTGCTCCGTGATGGCCTGCGCTTCCTCTAGCGGCTGTTGGCGCTTCTCGTCAAGCTGGACTACGTTCCGTATATGAGCCATAGTCATGGGATCAACGAGCAAGTTGTCGTACATCACTCTATCAGCTGGAGTGATCTGGGTGGACATGGACGTAGATGCCGGAGGCGGCGGGTTTGCGGTGTTGTTGTTACTCGGACCGATGTTGAGTTCCTGCGGCTGCTGTACTGGGTTAGGCGGAAGGGGCATGGCCTTTGCGCGATCATTGTCGGCAGCAATAGGTGGTCCCTTCTCCTTGTCCAACGCTTTAGGCAGAGCTTGTCTGGGTTGATCTTCCTCCATCACGGTCCCAATGGCGACGAACACATCTCGGGATGTGATGGCGTTGTCGGCCTGCTCGTCGCGTTTGAAATCCTCCTCCATCTCATGCATAGCAGAGTCGAGTTCCTCCGGGCTGAAGTCTATATCTTCCGAGTCAGCACTGATGTCGGCATAGAGCGCGTCCAGAACGGATTCGGAGGGTGCCGAGGCTTCCTCGATGATGGGTGGTGGTGGTGCGACAGCAGCGACGATGACTGGAGGCGGTGGTGAAGCCGCAACGACGATGACTGGGGGCGGTGGTGGCGGTGGCTGAGGCGGCGGTGCACCGGGTAGGAGCGCGGGCGCTGTTTGAGTTGCTGCCTCAGCTGCCGCGTAGTTGTTGATGGTGTGAACCATGCCCTCGAAAGTGAGGAGACCCGCGGCCTATTGCCACGTTAACGTATGCCGGAGAAGCGTACCGCGGTCCAGTCCTTCCACAAAGTGATAGATGGCATCATCATTGGGGTAATGTTCCAGGTCGGCCCGTATACAGAGCCACCCGTCTAGGTAATCCTAGGGGTTTTCACCCTCTCTCTGAACGCAACGCACCAGATCGAAGATAGTCACCATGCCGACGAACTTGGATCTCTGCTTTCCAGACGCACGGACGAAGCCGGCGGACTTGCAGGGATCTTCCACCATTATATCCTGCACATGGGCGGTTTGGGTGGGCCTTGAATTTTTCCGATCTATGCCAGCAAACTCCAAAGAGAGATCGACTTCGATCTTTCCGCGAACGTATCCTTCCCGTAGGCGGTCCGTGTGGGCCTTGACGTTCCTCTTACTTCTAGGGAACTAGTGCCCGAGTCGGTTTTGCCGATGAAGAGGTGGATGTCCCCGATTGGGACGATCGAGCAGCGGGTGGGGTTCGTCTTCGCCGGGATCTAGAACTCTATAGGAGGGACGATCGGAACATTTCCAGAGATGAGAACACGGCCGATGGCTACAGCTTCGCTGATTCCCGCGAAGAACTTGGACCTCGCCCATTGTAGAGCCTAAAGTGCCTCTCTTCCCACGGTGGGCACCAACTATCATGGTATTGCCGACGAGTACGCCATGGAGGGGTCCTCACAGAGCGTGTTTATAGACGTGGGGTAAGGAAGAAGGTTGGTGGGTACGAGGTAACACAACTTACCCAGGTTCAGATCCCACGACGGTGGCGGGATCCTACTCCTGCTATAAATCACTATAATGGCAATACACCAAGTTATAGGGATCGGTTCGCTGTGCGCGATATGGGTTGATTGATGCCATAAAGGCTCCCATAGGTCTGGCTTATATAGTCGCCAGATCCTAGGGTTACAGGCAAAGTCCTTGCCGGACAAGTTACAGAGTCCTACACGGTATACAACTAGTCTATCATGTCTTGCACTCCAAGGCTCCGGGTATGTCGGTGACTCCTCCTTAGCCTTCCTTTATCCGGCATGGGCCTCCCTTATAGATCCATCTAACTGGGCCGCCCAGCAGGCCATGGGCCTTGCTACCAACTGTGGGCCACCCGGGTTATCCGGTTTAGAGACATGCTATGGTGATACCCATTTAGCATATCCCCAACAACGACGGTTTTGCGTGGATATGGTGGGAGAATTTGGGCAGAGCTTCGCTAAGATGCGCTATGGAGGAAGAAGAACGGAGGGAAAGAGGGAGGGGCGTCGGCGAGAAGGGGTCTCTAGTGCTCCTTCCCTGGATCCCTTTTATATAGGCGTGGGGAGGAGGCTCCAAGACTCCTCCAAGCCCTCCAGGGTTGGCGGCGCAAGGGGGACTTGCCCCTCAAGTTTGCCTCCCCCTTGTATGGCGACTGGATTGGATGAGGGGGCGCATGGGCCTCCAGTAGCTGTGGCGCCCTGGCCCATGTAGGTCGGGTGCCCCACACTTGTCTCAAGCATCCCTCCGGAAGGCGTACCCCACTCAGATATCTTCTAGAAACTTCCGAAATTATTCTGAGAATATCCCAAAATTATCCTGGTACCCAAAACAATCATCCATATATTTTTTATTCATCTTCGGACAATTCCGAAGCTCCTCATGATATCTAGGATCCCATCCGAGACTCTGAATCAACATTCGATTACACCATCTATTATCTCAACGAAATCTAGCAACATCGAAGAGTTAAGTCTGTGACCCTATGAGTTCGAGAACGTATGGACAGGATCGAGACACCTCTCCAATCAATAACCAATAATGGGACCGTAGATTTCCATATTGGTTCCCACACATTTCACGAAGTTCTTTTATTAGTTGAACCATGACGTCGAGGACTCAATTAATCCGGTATCCAATTCCCTCATGATATATTACTTGCACGAGATTCAATCGTCAGTTTCACCATACCTAATTCAATCTCATTACCGGCCAGTTCTCCTTAATCGCTCTGTAATATAATATCCTCATGACTAAACACATTAGTCACATGCTTGAAAGCTACTTGGATGTTACATTACCGATAGGGCCTAGATATATCTCTCAATCACGTGGAGGGATAAAACCCAATCTTAATTCATGCAACCCAACAAGAACCATCAGAGATAATTGACTGGAAGCCACCTTTATAGCCACCAAATGACGAAGTGATGTTTTTTTTGGAAAAGAGTATATATTAATATCACATGGATACCAATTACACCCAGCCTCTGCAACAACGCATGCCCTAGCGGCCCTACGGATGCACACAACTTAGAAAAAAGAAAAAAGAATTACAAAAAATAAAAATTCATGCTATAGAGAACTATTCCTCAAAGCAACGACACTGACACCATCAGAACAACACTAATAGTCCTCCACTCCAATAACAACGCCTTCAAGAAGGAAACAATGCCCAAGCGCCGTCGTTTCCCAATCAAAGATCATAGGTTTTCACCCTGGAGAAAGTCCTCGCTCGCAAAACAATGCCTTCGACAAAGTCATTGCTAGGCATAACCAGTTAAGGCCAGATCTTGGATTTTCACCCTGCAAGGTAAGACTGGAAACACCTCCTGTGTTGTCTTTCCGCACCAATAGTCGCTGCTACGAGTCACAGATCATGCAGCCAGTTCTCTGTCGCCACAAAAACTAAAATCACCATCGCTACCCTCATATTTCCGCTTTTCTGAAATTCTCCGCATCTGACTTCACCATGGCTCATTGAATGGCAAGACGAAGTGATGTTTAATGTCAACAAGGAATTCCTCGGGTACCAGGGAGTAACATAATCTCACATGGTCTAAGAAACTGGTACTTGACATTCATGAAAGCTATATCAATCAAACTCAGTGACATAATCAAATGATATGCTTATTACTGGGACAGTGGACACATTATTCTATTAATGATATAACCTCATCATCAGGTGACATTACATGTCTGTGGTTATGAAACCTTAACTACCTCTTGACTAACGAACTAGTCTATAAGAGGCTTACTAGGGACATACTGTTGTCTATTTATCCGCACATGTATTTAGTTTCTGGTTCATACAATTATAGCATGAAGAATAAACACTTATCATAAATATGAAATTAATAACAACAACTTTATTTTCTCTTGGGCATATTCCCACCAGTTGTAGCTTGATGACAGCTCTACAAAGGCTTTCTTCTTCATATCTTGCCTAATTTTACATCAAGAAGGTACTTCAGAGTCTACAGAAGCCCAAGAGGGCAAGAGACATAATGAAAACATACTTATATTTTAATAATTTCAATGCATTGTGTCACAGAAGAGATGAGAGGATTAGTAGCCCAACAGGGCTAACCTTATCAGAGTATTTATCAACATCGAGGCTGAGAATGTCTTTGAAAAACTACCCCGATCTCATACTTTTATGTATGGACATCAACGATGATCACAAGCATGTTTTGCCTCTCGATATCCCTCACGGTGGCTTCAGTAAAGTGTACATGTTTCAGAAGCCTTGGAGTGTGTTTTGTGTGAAGTGTCTGTCGCTTCTCCCATGCCTCAGCTTGCTTACTTGGCAATATGCCGCAAAAGGTTGGATAGATGATTCCTTTCTTTCAGCGGACATGCTTCTTAGAACATCTCCATCCCCAAATTGTGGCCAGCATTGGCACGGGCAGAACGCTATTGGGGCGCCAATAGTTGTTGGATAAATACTGGGAGGGCCATCGCACAACAGCATGCCAAAAAAGAATGGCCCCAAAACAAAATCTAGAGATAAATAGCAAGATATTGCATAGTTTTAAACAATAATTTAAACCATATTACATAGTTTCAAATAACAAAACAGTTTCGCATGATAATCTGAACATACAAGTAGAATTATTCATACATACAAGAATTCAAATAAATAGCAATCCGACGTGTCCAAGAATTAGGCGACGTTTCCTTTCAACACCCACAAATGCTCCACTAGATCATTTTGAAGGTCAGCATGAACTTGTGGATCGCATTTTTTTATGAATAGCGATGAAGGCAGCAAACTCAATCAATACCTGATCTGGTTGAGCTAGAGGACCCTGATTTCAAATGGCTGGTCATCAACCACCAGTTTTTCCTGCTCACTCTCGATAATCATGTTGTGCATGATCACACAACAGTTCATGTTGCGGATTTTAGGCTATGGTGATTCTAGTGGTAGGTGGCTGGGAGGGAAGCAAGCACGGGAAGGCGGTTCGTCGGTGACGATGGCGATTCCATGATCGGAAACAGATGGGGAGAGGTGGAACAGGTATTTTTGGCTATCGGGAGGGTTCCACGGAAAAATCTGACAGACTTAGAGTATCAACGGCTCCCAACACGACCCTTGTAGGTACGGGACAGCGTGGGTGTGTCGTCTATTTTATTGGGCTCAAAAATGTGTCGGCAGGGTTTGAGGCGTGCTGGTGTGAGCCTATTTTTAGACCGGGATGCAATAGATATTTGTGAGGCGCTATGTGGTCCTCTGGTGGAGATGCTCTTATGGGCGAAGCTTTCGCAACAGGGAAACAACCAAGCGGAGATTATAAAGTAAAACATGTGAATGAAGTGTCTCACAAAAGCATGTGCGGAGTTAAAACCACGAATCTTTTAACAATCGAATAAATATCTTGCGCATATGTCACTAAATTTGTGAGAGCAGGCTTATGGTCTGTTTGTAGACCCAAAATATAATTTTTTTCCGCCAAAAACGTACCTTTATCTTTATTATATATAGAAGAAAGCAAACCCAACTACATGAAACCAAAGAGCCAACCGGACCAAAATACAACTAAGCCTGTGGGTCATGTTATTTTTCTGATTTCTGATTTTGGCTTTCTTAGGGGGTGTTTGTTTGGGCTTTTGGTGGCTTTCCACTAGAAAAAGCCAAAAATCGAACCAAACGGACTAGCTGTGCGGTAGGCTTCGGCCGAAGTGGTTGCGAGAATAGGCTATACCGGGAAGCACGTCCCAAGGTGCTTCCCGCGAGGCAACGAACCGGTATTTCCTAAATTACGAAGCAAATGCCACCGGGAGAAGTTCAGCGGTAACCCGTTCGTCCCCCAGGCGAGTGACCCGTTCCTAAAAAAAAGACCCCTGCCGCCTAGCGATAACAGTCATTCGTCCCCCACCTGCCTAGCGATAACAGCCGCCGCCGCCAGGATACCTCCCGCCCCCGCCCAGTAGCCGATCTCCTCCCGCCGCCGCCCTACCTCTAGCCGCCGCCCTACCCCCGCCGCCGCCGAGCTCGTCCTATTCCTCCCCGTCTCCATACCCTCGACGCTGAGCTTCAGTCGTCTCCCTCGACCAAGTACAGGACCAACTCCACCGATAGCCCCGTGGTGAGCCTCTCTTCCGATTCCCATCTTTCCCTGTCGATTTTTCGCGTACCAGAACCACCGCACATACACGCATCATGCCCAAAATTCCGAGCAGAGTAGTTGTCATCTTCAGTTTCGTGAGTATTCCCTAACCACGCCTTGAACTGTTAAAAAAAGGATCTCGCGCTACATTCGGTACAAGAAGCTGAAGCTAGACTAGTGGCTAAATTTCTTCCCGCTGCCGCCCGGAGCACCCAGGTCGTCCCGCCGCCGTCCCCCGCCGCCCGGAGCACCCAGCTCGTCCCGCGGCAGACCACCTCCCTGGCCAACGTCATCACAGGTATGATTGAGGGGAAAGAATTGCAATCTCCCTGATTGTACTGATTACATAGGGTAGGGGAAAGAATTGCAATCTCCCTGATTGTACTGATTACATAGGGGAAAGAATTAGACCTCAACTCGTCCCACGGCAGACCTCCGTTTTGTACTGATTGGTAGGGGAAAGAATTGCAATCTCTCTGCCCCTCTACTATTTCGTTTGCTTTGATTCTTTGTCGGTGTGTGCTGTCGTTGAGTAGGCAGGGAGGTGGCGTACTGTACTGTACCATTTAAGAGATTTGAGATTTTTATGACTGGGCATGAACGATTATGTAGAGTTGTTATTTGCTAGCAAATTCTACCTTCCTTTAAATCCGAACTAGAGTTGATATTAAACATTCAGACCATGGCATTTTTTATTGAACAGAACAGTTAACGAAGGAGCCTGTTCACGTGCATTGTCAATGGTTTCATCATTCATTCTGTTATTCATCATATTCAAATCAAGGATCAGATTATGAGATGAGAGCCCACATAGTTTCTTGGAACATTTAAAAAAGGCATGCTTGCAAAGCTCCATAAACATGTTTGTTTTAAAAACCTAATTGTTGCACCAAGGCATCTGCATGACTAGAGCAAGAAAGATAACACCAACTTATAGCTATCAGAAAAGGAAAAGAATAGAAAACACGGCTTCATCCAACCATTCTATTAGTGTATTAATTTTATTATTTGTTTTGATCGGAGAAAATATATATGATTAGACCATGAACCTCGTAGATGAGATATGTTTCACAATTTTATATGTGACGAGACATTCCCAGTTTATATTTTGGTGCTGCTTGTATTTTGGTTCAGGCTTGCTATGGTACTACTTGTATTTTGATGTGTTGCTGTGTTGGTGTGTTCATGTGTTGATGTGTTGATGTTCTCATAATACTGCTATGGTCAGGCTTGATGTGTTGATGTGCTAGAAATTATGTGGCTTGCTATGGTATTGCTTGTATTGCTATGTTGTTTGGTGGAAATAAAAAGCTATCTTTCGTAAATTTTTCTGTTATAGCTTGAGATTCATTTGCAATGTCGAAGGCGGTTCGGAATCCATACTACACTAGAGTTTTTTGCGACATTTGTATGGAGGAAGTGAACGGCAACAATAGGGAGGGGGTGCTTGAGTAGGAAGGGTTACAAGAATCTTGGGGACAAATTTGCTGAGAAAACAGGGGATAGAAGAATGCAGAAGCAATTCAAGAACAAATGGGATTCTATGAAGAAGGATTACACGGGGTGGATGGAATTGCAAAATTCGACCGGGCTTGGTTGGGATCCTATAGCAAAAACTATGGATGCAGATGATGATTGGTGGAAGAATCACCTGGCTGTAAGTTATCATGTCTTTACTTGCATTTTCTTTTGTATTGTTATTATGATCATTGGACTGATATCTTCGTAATGTTTTTATTTTCAGATTCGTCCTGACCATGCAAAGTTTAGGAATGGTCCACCTGCCAACTTGGAACAACAGGATGTTATGTTTAGGAAAGCTCATGTCACTGGAGAATCAGCTGCCATTGCAGGTGAGGAAGAAGAAACTGGCAATGAAGCTCCAATAATGCTTGATGATGATACCTGTGGACAAGCTAGCACAAAGAAAACAGGGAAGCGCAAGCATGTAGAGAAGGATTTTTTCTCGGCTTACAACAATGCATTGAACACAATTGTTTCAAGGCACACCGAGGGCAGTTCTTGCAGCAAAGGTGATGAGGTCCCAACTATGAAGGAATTTTTAGGGATGGTTCGAGATTGTGGAGTGCTTGAAGGAACTAATATCATGTACACTGCGGGCAAGCTTGCTATGAACAAGGATCAAAGAGAGGTGTTTGCAGCATTTGCAACAACAGGCTCGACTGGCTCCAGAGGACACACGATGAGATGAACAAGTAGTGTGTGCACCATTTATTTAGTATCATTGCAGAACTTGTGTGTACCATGAATTATTCCTTTCCTTTTTATTTGCTTGGGACTATTTGTGATGATTGTAAAACTACTACTTATTATTCGATTCCTGTACCACTATGGATATGTTGTGGTGATAATATTTGTTGATTGATGCATGTCTAGTAAATTATTGTGGTGATAATATTTGTTGATTGATGCGCGTCTAGTAAATTATTGTGTGAAGCATTTGTTGATTGATGCGTGTCTAGTAAATTGTTGTGTTAAGCATTTATTGATTAATGTGTGTCTAGTAAATTGATGTGTGAAGCATTTTGACATGTTATAATTTTCTCTTTGCAGATGGATGATGGTGACGATGATTGTGAGTACGAACTAGAAAGGACACGGCAGTTGCTCGGAGTGGCTCATGATCTTGCCGTCTTGGGATACTATGGTAATCTCTATAGCCAGAAGTACTTGAATAAAGAACCTAGGAGGATTCCGGAGCAAACTGGGCTTGAATGGGTGAATGAACAACTTGGAAATAGAAAAAGATGCTACAAAATGTTTAGAATATACCCAGATGTGTTTCATGAATTCCATAACCTTCTAGTTTCTAGATATGGGTTGGTGTCAACTAGAGACATGACATATGTTGAATGCCTAGCTATGTTTCTATGGATGGTTGGAGGACCACAGTCATTTAGCCAAGTTGAGAACCATTTTAGTCGTTCAACCGAAACAATTCATAGGAAGTTTCACATGGTTTTGAATTGCTTGAACAAGTTGGGTAAGGATAACATAAAGCCAGTGGATCGAAATTTTAAGGATGTTCATCCAAGACTTCAAGATGCACGCTTTTGGCCTCATTTCAAAGATGCCATTGACGCCATAGATGGGTCACACATTCCAGTTGAAGTACCTGCAGAAGAGACGGTTAACCATATAGGAAGACATGGTTACACATCACAGAATATTCTGGCGATATGTGACTTCGATTTGAGATTCACCTTTGTTGTTGCTGGATGGCCTGGTTCGGCGCATGATACACGCATCCTACAACGCGCCATTGAGAAGTATCCAATACAGTTTCCGACCCCTCCTGGTGGTAATTTTCTATATCTTTGTCTACATGGTACACACATAGTTACAAATGCATTGTCATTGATGTTTGATTTTTTTTCGTTCATGTGCAGATACATATTACCTTGTTGATTCTGGTTATCCAAATAGAAAAGGGTTCTTATCTCCTTACAAGCAGAACACATACCATATACCAGATTTTCGTCGAGAAGGGAGACCAACAAATAGGGAAGAGATTGTCAACTATCTGCACTCATCGCTCCAAAATGCTATCGAGCGTGTCTTCGGTATATTGAAAAACAAGTGGCGCATATTGAAGTATATTCCTTCTTACGGTCTGGTTACTCAGAAAAGAATTATTCTGGCTTGCATAGCGCTTCACAATTTCATTAGAGACTCCAACTTACGCGACAAGCAGTTTGATCGGTGTGATGCAGACGAGGACTACATTCCTAAGGTCCAAAGGCAATCAGTAACATCTTCCGGTGATACTGCTCCGAGTGGACCACACACAGTAGACATGAACTCAACGCGTGATCGCATCGCTACTGCATTATACAATGCTAGAAGAAGATGATCAGTTTGTTCGGTGTGGATGTTTCTATGTTTATTATGCGACTATCTTTATTTGTTTAATGGTTGGATATGTATTTTGGACAAACCAATATGTGACATATGGTATGTAATAATAACATATTTGTTTATGCACTTCAATAGTAAAGTTTACGTGTTATATTAATTACAGGGAAATTACAGACATTTCCTTAGCATACAGCTAGACAGCCAGCCAAGTTGTCAAACAATCAAACTCAGAGAAATGGCTTTTCCTGGACAGCAGCTTTCCCTGCACAGCTGCACAGCTGCACAGCCAGCCAGCCACAGCCCAAACAAACAGGCCTTAGGGGGTGTTTGTTTGGGCTTTTGGTGGCTTTCCACTAGAAAAAGCCAAAAAATCGAACCAAACGGACTAGCTGTGAGGTAGGCTTCGGCCGAAGTGGTTGCGAGAATGGGCTATACCGGGAAGCACGTCCGAAGGTGCTTCCCGCGGCTTCCCGCAAGGCAACGAACCGGTATTTCCTAAATTACGAAGCAAATGCCACCGGGAGAAGTTCAGCGGTAACCCGTTCGTCCCCCAGGCGAGTGACCCGTTCCTAAAAAAAAGACCCCTGCCGCCTAGCGATAGCAGTCGTTCGTCCCCCACCTGCCTAGCGATAACAGCCGCCGCCGCCAGGATACCTCCCGCCCCCGTCCTGTAGCCGATCTCCTCCCGCCTCCGCCCTACCTCCAGCCGCCGCCCTACCCCCATCGCCGCCGAGCTCGTCCTATTCCTCCCCGTCTTTTTGTCCATACCCTCGACGCTGAGCTTCAGTCGTCTCCCTCGACCAAGTACAGGACCAACTCCACCGATAGCCCCGTGGTGAGCCTCTCTTCCGATTCCCATCTTTCCCTGTCGATTTTTCGCGTACCAGAACCACCGCACATACACGCATCATGCCCAAAATTCCGAGCAGAGTAGTTGTCATCTTCAGTTTCGTGAGTATTCCCTAACCACGCCTTGAACTGTTAAAAAAAGGATCTCGCGCTACATTCGGTACAAGAAGCTGAAGCTAGACTAGTGGCTAAATTTCTTCCCGCTGCCGCCCGGAGCACCCAGGTCGTCCCGCCGCCGTCCCCCGCCGCCCGGAGCACCCAGCTCGTCCCGCGGCAGACCACGTCCCTGGCCAACGTCATCACAGGTATGATTGAGGGGAAAGAATTGCAATCTCCCTGATTGTACTGATTACATAGGGTAGGGGAAAGAATTGCAATCTCCCTGATTGTACTGATTACATAGGGGAAAGAATTAGACCTCAACTCGTCCCACGGCAGACCTCCGTTTTGTACTGATTGGTAGGGGAAAGAATTGCAATCTCTCTGCCCCTCTACTATTTCGTTTGCTTTGATTCTTTGTCGGTGTGTGCTGCCGTTGAGTAGGCAGGGAGGTGGCGTACTGTACTGTACCATTTAAGAGATTTGAGATTTTTATGACTGGGCATGAACGATTATGTAGAGTTGTTATTTGCTAGCAAATTCTACCTTCCTTTAAATCCGAACTAGAGTTGATATTAAACATTCAGACCATGGCATTTTTTTATTGAACAGAACAGTTAACGAAGGAGCCTGTTCACGTGCATTGTCAATGGTTTCATCACTCATTCTGTTATTCATCATATTCAAATCAAGGATCAGATTATGAGATGAGAGCCCACATAGTTTCTTGGAACATTACAAAAAGGCATGCTTGCAAAGCTCCATAAACATGTTTGTTTTAATAACCTAATTGTTGCACCAAGGCATCTGCATGACTAGAGCAAGAAAGATAACACCAACTTATAGCTATCAGAAAAGGAAAAGAATAGAAAACACGGCTTCATCCAACCATTCTATTAGTGTATTAATTTTATTATTTGCTTTGATCGGAGAAAATATATATGATTAGACCATGAACCTCGTAGATGAGATATGTTTCACAATTTTATATGTGACGAGACATTCCCAGTTTATATTTTGGTACTGCTTGTATTTTGGTTCAGGCTTGCTATGGTACTACTTGTATTTTGATGTGTTGCTGTGTTGGTGTGTTCATGTGTTGATGTGTTGATGTTCTCATGATACTGCTATGGTCAGGCTTGATGTGTTGATGTGCTAGAAATTATGTGGCTTGCTATGGTATTGCTTGTATTGCTATGTTGTTTGGTGGAAATAAAAAGCTATCTTTCGTAAATTTTTCTGTTATAGCTTGAGATTCATTTGCAATGTCGAAGGCGGTTTGGAATCCATACTACACTAGAGTTTTTTGCGACATTTGTATGGAGGAAGTGAACGGCAACAATAGGGAGGGGGGTGCTTGAGTAGGAAGGGTTACAAGAATCTTGGGGACAAATTTGCTGAGAAAACAGGGGATAGAAGAACGCAGAAGCAATTCAAGAACAAATGGGATTCTATGAAGAAGGATTACACGGGTAGATGGAATTGCAAAATTCGACCGGGCTTGGTTGGGATCCTATAGCAAAAACTATGGATGCAGATGATGATTGGTGGAAGAATCACCTGGCTGTAAGTTATCATGTCTTTACTTGCATTTTCTTTTGTATTGTTATTATGATCATTGGACTGATATCTTTGTAATGTTTTTATTTTCAGATTCGTCCTGACCATGCAAAGTTTAGGAATGGTCCACCTGCCAACTTGGAACAACAGGATGTTATGTTTAGGAAAGCTCATGTCACTGGAGAATCAGCTGCCATTGCAGGTGAGGAAGAAGAAACTGGCAATGAAGCTCCAATAATGCTTGATGATGATACCTGTGGACAAGCTAGCACAAAGAAAACAGGGAAGCGCAAGCATGTAGAGAAGGATTTTTTCTCGGCTTACAACAATGCATTGAACACAATTGTTTCAAGGCACACCGAGGGCAGTTCTTGCAGCAAAGGTGATGAGGTCCCAACTATGAAGGAATTTTTAGGGATGGTTCGAGATTGTGGAGTGCTTGAAGGAACTAATATCATGTACACTGCGGGCAAGCTTGCTATGAACAAGGATCAAAGAGAGGTGTTTGCAGCATTTGCAACAACAGGCTCGACTGGCTCCAGAGGACACACGATGAGATGAACAAGTAGTGTGTGCACCATTTATTTAGTATCATTGCAGAACTTGTGTGTACCATGAATTATTCCTTTCCTTTTTATTTGCTTGGGACTATTTGTGATGATTGTAAAACTACTACTTATTATTCGATTCCTGTACCACTATGGATATGTTGTGGTGATAATATTTGTTGATTGATGCATGTCTAGTAAATTATTGTGGTGATAATATTTGTTGATTGATGCGCGTCTAGTAAATTATTGTGTGAAGCATTTGTTGATTGATGCGTGTCTAGTAAATTGTTGTGTTAAGCATTTATTGATTAATGTGTGTCTAGTAAATTGATGTGTGAAGCATTTTGACATGTTATAATTTTCTCTTTGCAGATGGATGATGGTGACGATGATTGTGAGTACGAACTAGAAAGGACACGGCAGTTGCTCGGAGTGGCTCATGATCTTGCCGTCTTGGGATACTATGGTAATCTCTATAGCCAGAAGTACTTGAATAAAGAACCTAGGAGGATTCCGGAGCAAACTGGGCTTGAATGGGTGAATGAACAACTTGGAAATAGAAAAAGATGCTACAAAATGTTTAGAATATACCCAGATGTGTTTCATGAATTCCATAACCTTCTAGTTTCTAGATATGGGTTGGTGTCAACTAGAGACATGACATCTGTTGAATGCCTAGCTATGTTTCTATGGATGGTTGGAGGACCACAGTCATTTAGCCAAGTTGAGAACCATTTTAGTCGTTCAACCGAAACAATTCATAGGAAGTTTCACATGGTTTTGAATTGCTTGAACAAGTTGGGTAAGGATAACATAAAGCCAGTGGATCGAAATTTTAAGGATGTTCATCCAAGACTTCAAGATGCACGCTTTTGGCCTCATTTCAAAGATGCCATTGGCGCCATAGATGGGTCACACATTCCAGTTGAAGTACCTGCAGAAGAGACGGTTAACCATATAGGAAGACATGGTTACACATCACAGAATATTCTGGCGATATGTGACTTCGATTTGAGATTCACCTTTGTTGTTGCTGGATGGCCTGGTTCGGCGCATGATACACGCATCCTACAACGCGCCATTGAGAAGTATCCAATACAGTTTCCGACCCCTCCTGGTGGTAATTTTCTATATCTTTGTCTACATGGTACACACATAGTTACAAATGCATTGTCATTGATGTTTGATTTTTTTTCGTTCATGTGCAGATACATATTACCTTGTTGATTCTGGTTATCCAAATAGAAAAGGGTTCTTATCTCCTTACAAGCAGAACACATACCATATACCAGATTTTCGTCGAGAAGGGAGACCAACAAATAGGGAAGAGATTGTCAACTATCTGCACTCATCGCTCCAAAATGCTATCGAGCGTGTCTTCGGTATATTGAAAAACAAGTGGCGCATATTGAAGTATATTCCTTCTTACGGTCTGGTTACTCAGAAAAGAATTATTCTGGCTTGCATAGCGCTTCACAATTTCATTAGAGACTCCAACTTACGCGACAAGCAGTTTGATCGGTGTGATGCAGACGAGGACTACATTCCTAAGGTCCAAAGGCAATCAGTAACATCTTCCGGTGATACTGCTCCGAGTGGACCACACACAGTAGACATGAACTCAACGCGTGATCGCATCGCTACTGCATTATACAATGCTAGAAGAAGATGATCAGTTTGTTCGGTGTGGATGTTTCTATGTTTATTATGCGACTATCTTTATTTGTTTAATGGTTGGATATGTATTTTGGACAAACCAATATGTGACATATGGTATGTAATAATAACATATTTGTTTATGCACTTCAATAGTAAAGTTTACGTGTTATATTAATTACAGGGAAATTACAGACATTTCCTTAGCATACAGCTAGACAGCCAGCCAAGTTGTCAAACAATCAAACTCAGAGAAATGGCTTTTCCTGGACAGCAGCTTTCCCTGCACAGCTGCACAGCTGCACAGCCAGCCAGCCACAGCCCAAACAAACAGGCCTTAGGGGGTGTTTGTTTGGGCTTTTGGTGGCTTTCCACTAGAAAAAGCCAAAAAATCGAACCAAACGGACTAGCTGTGAGGTAGGCTTCGGCCGAAGTGGTTGCGAGAATGGGCTATACCGGGAAGCACGTCCGAAGGTGCTTCCCGCGGCTTCCCGCAAGGCAACGAACCGGTATTTCCTAAATTACGAAGCAAATGCCACCGGGAGAAGTTCAGCGGTAACCCGTTCGTCCCCCAGGCGAGTGACCCGTTCCTAAAAAAAAGACCCCTGCCGCCTAGCGATAGCAGTCGTTCGTCCCCCACCTGCCTAGCGATAACAGCCGCCGCCGCCAGGATACCTCCCGCCCCCGTCCTGTAGCCGATCTCCTCCCGCCTCCGCCCTACCTCCAGCCGCCGCCCTACCCCCATCGCCGCCGAGCTCGTCCTATTCCTCCCCGTCTTTTTGTCCATACCCTCGACGCTGAGCTTCAGTCGTCTCCCTCGACCAAGTACAGGACCAACTCCACCGATAGCCCCGTGGTGAGCCTCTCTTCCGATTCCCATCTTTCCCTGTCGATTTTTCGCGTACCAGAACCACCGCACATACACGCATCATGCCCAAAATTCCGAGCAGAGTAGTTGTCATCTTCAGTTTCGTGAGTATTCCCTAACCACGCCTTGAACTGTTAAAAAAAGGATCTCGCGCTACATTCGGTACAAGAAGCTGAAGCTAGACTAGTGGCTAAATTTCTTCCCGCTGCCGCCCGGAGCACCCAGGTCGTCCCGCCGCCGTCCCCCGCCGCCCGGAGCACCCAGCTCGTCCCGCGGCAGACCACGTCCCTGGCCAACGTCATCACAGGTATGATTGAGGGGAAAGAATTGCAATCTCCCTGATTGTACTGATTACATAGGGTAGGGGAAAGAATTGCAATCTCCCTGATTGTACTGATTACATAGGGGAAAGAATTAGACCTCAACTCGTCCCACGGCAGACCTCCGTTTTGTACTGATTGGTAGGGGAAAGAATTGCAATCTCTCTGCCCCTCTACTATTTCGTTTGCTTTGATTCTTTGTCGGTGTGTGCTGCCGTTGAGTAGGCAGGGAGGTGGCGTACTGTACTGTACCATTTAAGAGATTTGAGATTTTTATGACTGGGCATGAACGATTATGTAGAGTTGTTATTTGCTAGCAAATTCTACCTTCCTTTAAATCCGAACTAGAGTTGATATTAAACATTCAGACCATGGCATTTTTTTATTGAACAGAACAGTTAACGAAGGAGCCTGTTCACGTGCATTGTCAATGGTTTCATCACTCATTCTGTTATTCATCATATTCAAATCAAGGATCAGATTATGAGATGAGAGCCCACATAGTTTCTTGGAACATTACAAAAAGGCATGCTTGCAAAGCTCCATAAACATGTTTGTTTTAATAACCTAATTGTTGCACCAAGGCATCTGCATGACTAGAGCAAGAAAGATAACACCAACTTATAGCTATCAGAAAAGGAAAAGAATAGAAAACACGGCTTCATCCAACCATTCTATTAGTGTATTAATTTTATTATTTGCTTTGATCGGAGAAAATATATATGATTAGACCATGAACCTCGTAGATGAGATATGTTTCACAATTTTATATGTGACGAGACATTCCCAGTTTATATTTTGGTACTGCTTGTATTTTGGTTCAGGCTTGCTATGGTACTACTTGTATTTTGATGTGTTGCTGTGTTGGTGTGTTCATGTGTTGATGTGTTGATGTTCTCATGATACTGCTATGGTCAGGCTTGATGTGTTGATGTGCTAGAAATTATGTGGCTTGCTATGGTATTGCTTGTATTGCTATGTTGTTTGGTGGAAATAAAAAGCTATCTTTCGTAAATTTTTCTGTTATAGCTTGAGATTCATTTGCAATGTCGAAGGCGGTTTGGAATCCATACTACACTAGAGTTTTTTGCGACATTTGTATGGAGGAAGTGAACGGCAACAATAGGGAGGGGGGTGCTTGAGTAGGAAGGGTTACAAGAATCTTGGGGACAAATTTGCTGAGAAAACAGGGGATAGAAGAACGCAGAAGCAATTCAAGAACAAATGGGATTCTATGAAGAAGGATTACACGGGTAGATGGAATTGCAAAATTCGACCGGGCTTGGTTGGGATCCTATAGCAAAAACTATGGATGCAGATGATGATTGGTGGAAGAATCACCTGGCTGTAAGTTATCATGTCTTTACTTGCATTTTCTTTTGTATTGTTATTATGATCATTGGACTGATATCTTTGTAATGTTTTTATTTTCAGATTCGTCCTGACCATGCAAAGTTTAGGAATGGTCCACCTGCCAACTTGGAACAACAGGATGTTATGTTTAGGAAAGCTCATGTCACTGGAGAATCAGCTGCCATTGCAGGTGAGGAAGAAGAAACTGGCAATGAAGCTCCAATAATGCTTGATGATGATACCTGTGAACAAGCTAGCACAAAGAAAACAGGGAAGCGCAAGCATGTAGAGAAGGATTTTTTCTCGGCTTACAACAATGCATTAAACACAATTGTTTCAAGGCACACCGAGGGCAGTTCTTGCAGCAAAGGTGATGAGGTCCCAACTATGAAGGAATTTTTAGGGATGGTTCGAGATTGTGGAGTGCTTGAAGGAACTGATATCATGTACACTGCGGGCAAGCTTGCTATGAACAAGGATCAAAGAGAGGTGTTTGCAGCATTTGCAACAACTGAGGGCAGGCTCGACTGGCTCCAGAGGACACACGATGAGATGAACAAGTAGTGTGTGCACCATTTATTTAGTATCATTGCAGAACTTGTGTGTACCATGAATTATTCCTTTCCTTTTTATTTGCTTGGGACTATTTGTGATGATTGTAAAACTACTACTTATTATTCGATTCCTGTACCACTATGGATATGTTGTGGTGATAATATTTGTTGATTGATGCATGTCTAGTAAATTATTGTGGTGATAATATTTGTTGATTGATGCGCGTCTAGTAAATTATTGTGTGAAGAATTTGTTGATTGATGCGTGTCTAGTAAATTGTTGTGTTAAGCATTTGTTGATTAATGTGTGTCTAGTAAATTGATGTGTGAAGCATTTTGACATGTTATAATTTTCTCTTTGCAGATGGATGATGGTGACGATGATCGTGAGTACGAACTAGAAAGGACACGGCAGTTGCTCGGAGTGGCTCATGATCTTGCCGTCTTGGGATACTATGGTAATCTCTATAGCCAGAAGTACTTGAATAAAGAACCTAGGAGGATTCCGGAGCAAACTGGGCTTGAATGGGTGAATGAACAACTTGGAAATAGAAAAAGATGCTACAAAATGTTTAGAATGTACCCAGATGTGTTTCATGAATTGCATAACCTTCTAGTTTCTAGATATGGGTTGGTGTCAACTAGAGACATGTCATCTGTTGAATGCCTAGCTATGTTTCTATGGATGGTTGGAGGACCACAGTCATTTAGCCAAGTTGAGAACCATTTTAGTCGTTCAACTGAAACAATTCATAGGAAGTTTCACATGGTTTTGAATTGCTTGAACAAGTTGGGTAAGGATAACATCAATCCAGTGGATCGAAATTTTAAGGATGTGCATCCAAGACTTCAAGATGCACGCTTTTGGCCTCATTTCAAAGATGCCATTGGCGCCATAGATGGGTCACACATTCCAGTTGAAGTACCTGCAGACGAGACGGTTAACCATACATGAAGACATGGTTACACATCACAGAATATTCTGGCGATATGTGACTTCGATTTGAGATTCACCTTTGTTGTTGCTGGATGGCCTGGTTCGGCGCATGATACACGCATCCTACAACGCGCCATTGAGAAGTATCCAATACAGTTTCCGACCCCTCCTGGTGGTAATTTTCTATATCTTTGTCTACATGGTACACACATAGTTACAAATGCATTGTCATTGATGTTTGATTTTTTTTCGTTCATGTGCAGATACATATTACCTTGTTGATTCTGGTTATTCAAATAGAAAAGGGTTCTTAGCTCCTTACAAGCAGAACACATATCATATACCAGATTTTCGTCGAGAAGGGAGACCAACAAATAGGAAAGAGATTTTCAACTATCTGCACTCATCGCTCCAAAATGCTATCGAGCGTGTCTTCGGTATATTGAAAAACAAGTGGCGCATATTGAAGTATATTCCTTCTTACGGTCTGGTTACTCAGAAAAGAATTATTCTGGCTTGCATAGCGCTTCACAATTTCATTAGAGACTCCAACTTACGCGACAAGCAGTTTGATCGGTGTGATGCAGACGAGGACTACATTCCTAAGGTCCAAAGGCAATCAGTAACATCTTCCGGTGATACTGCTCCGAGTGGACCACACACAGTAGACATGAACTCAACGCGTGATCGCATCGCTACTGCATTATACAATGCTAGAAGAAGATGATCAGTTTGTTCGGTGTGGATGTTTCTATGTTTATTATGCGACTATCTTTATTTGTTTAATGGTTGGATATGTATTTTGGACAAACCAATATGTGACATATGGTATGTAATAATAACATATTTGTTTATGCACTTTAATAGTAAAGTTTACGTGTTATATTAATTACAGGGACATTACAGACAATTCCTTAGCATACAGCTAGACAACCAGCCAAGTTGTCAAACAGTCAAACTCAGAGAAATGGCTTTTCCTGGACAGCAGCTTTCCTGCACAGTTGCACAACTGCACGGCCAGCCATAGCCCAAACAAACAGGGCCTTAGTCTTAGATGAGGCAAGGACTAAAGACATTTGTCCATATACACGGTTTGTTGATGGCACAGTTGCCTGTTCCGGCAGTACACGACATGAAGCAATACGTAGAGCAAGTGTTGCCCATCATAACTACATACATGCGCTGATACCTCTACAAAAACGAACAGTTGTTCCACTGGCGATATAACTGATCAAGGCAAGAAAAACAGTAATGATCCACTGCCAACATTACGGTACTCAGTCCTGCAAACAGAAAGATGCACTACCATTTCCGGTGAAGTTCATCATGCTGGACACCAGATGAGCTATAGCTGCAGATTATTTAAAAGGACACATCATGTCCTCGAAGTGGGGAACATACAAGAGAGAATCGAAAGTGTGAGTTAACCCTGACTCCTAGTAAGATGCGAATGCTAGACAGTAAAAAACAATCACATTTCCACTACAAAACAGAAAAGGGCGTATAATAATTCAAAAAATCATGGTCTTGTACGTACAGGGTTGGGCGCTTAATTACGGAATCTGAGATCTTGTAAACTTCGAAATCAAAGCGGCGACTGATCAAGCTAAGAAAAAAAGGAACGACAGAAAGGTAGGAGTAGAAACTGATAGGAACATCCTATCCGGAAATGGAGAAAGCCGAACCGACCGGGTGGGAAGAAAATCTTTGGGGTCGCGATCTATAGACTGGCACGGCGAAATGCCGATCTGCCTTACAATCAGGGAAGCGACCCTTGGTTCATGTAGGCACGTAGCACGGGTGTAGCAGCATCATCGTCGTCGCTTTGTTTGTTAGAGGTACTACTTGGTACAAGGCGTCTCGGATTGCTAGAAGCGTGGTGGATAGTCTTTAGAGGGTGCAGGAGCTGCGAGTTACCTTTATTTTTGCTGTCGGTATTGTTTTCTTTTCTTTTTTGCTTCTTTTGAGTTTTCTTTGTTTTGTTTGTCCAGTAGGCAGTAGTGATCTCATAGTTGTATCGGTTCATTACTATATTAATATAACAGACAGAAAACCTATTTTAAGGAGACATGTAGCACAACTTTATTGGCAGAGCTACCTTTAAGCCCTTCTCTTTGTTCTTGTTCCTAGTACCGAGAGTTTTTACTTTTTTTTTTACTTTTAGCTGGAAGAACATAGTTTCCCGAAATAAGTGACTTGATATGCTAATCTAGACAAATTCAAATTACTTAGGTCATCTTTAACCAACCCCCAATAGTTAGAGGAGTAAAACCAACTCCTAAAACTTAGAGTACATTTATTCCTCTAAAAAGAAGCGATTCCTAACATATCCTCTTATTTAGAGGAGTAAAATATTTTTTGTCCTTATTTACAATACAATCGATCCATACATACACATATATAATCATAAATTAGTAGTGTATACATACAATACAACCCGATACACACAATACATATTGATACAACCTGATACAATTGATACATAGAGAATACATACCGCTGCAATCCAATACAAACCGACACAAATCAAAGTGTTCGAGTTATGCCATCTGGACGACATTGGAACGCATAACAAGAATGTGCCATCTATTCAAGTTCGAGTTAAGATCTTCTCTTGTCTTTTCATTAAACTTCTCATGATTTTTTTTTCAAAATTGTTGAAATGGTTGACGAACACCACTCGTCCTCGGTCCATTTAGGATTTCTTTTACTTCATTTGTAACAAAAATCAAGTAATAAGTCACGGCTTCTTCTACTTCATTTTACAAAAATAGAAAGATAAAAAATCACATTTCCCCCCCAAATGTGTTGGTTGCGGGCGGCGGTGCCTCCTCCAACTCCGGCCAAAGATCCCGCGCACAAACCAAACCTGTTGTGGCGGTGGTACCGGTGGAGCCAACCCTAGGCCGCGCGGGATCTATGGTGGGCGAGGAGAAGGGGGTGCGCTTCCACGCGGCATCGGTAGTGGCCGACCGTCTACCACATTCCCATCCTCCGACCTTTCCATTTTGCGAAGAATTGAGCCCGACTGTGGCTGATTTGCAACAAATCGGGGCAACAGCCAACGAAATCTCGATCTCCTAGTCGATTCCGGCAACCGCGGGGAGTGGCGACCGAACGAGAGGTGGGCTCAAGGGCGGCACAAGGTCCAGGGTACCAACGGCAAGTTTTGGTGGTCACCGGAGGCGACGCCGGCGGCAATGGGGGCGGCAGCATGGGAGGTCGGATTTTTTCTCTAGAGTGGGTGACGACTCTTATATTTAGGAGTCGGTGTACACGACTCTAACGGTTCTACGAGTTTGGTTAGGTCCGCGTTAGAGGAGTAAAAGGGTAACTTTTACTCCTCTTAGATGCCCTTATTTCTGGACAGAGGGAGTACATTCAAAATGTTAGAGATAACAGTAAAATGTCTAAGATTGAAGATACATTCATATGAAAATTAAATGAAATAATAATATTTGACACCCAATATACATACAACACCGTACAGCAAGCGTGGATAAGTCGGTGGATTTCTTTTCTCCTTTTGGTGTTAAAAGAACTTTGCTTTTCTCCCTTTGGAGTATGATGTGAATATTTGATAGGACTGTTATTCATCGTCTCCAGAACAAGGCTACAGGATATGATTACTACCGAAGAACGCTGTTTGAACTGAAAAAGAAGTTCTCTTCGCCTGCAATGGTTGAGGTGAGCCTTCCTGCTGCCCACCCGTTGTTCACTACCCTACTCCCCTCGATAACCTTGTCGAATGCCGGGAGGCCTTTCTCCTTCCGCTCCTTCCTCTTCCTCCTGTCCTCGTCCCTCTCTTTCCTCAGCCAGCTCTCCACTGTTCTCTGAAATGCAAACGCACCAAAATTTGATGAATGCGAATTCTCTGCTAGTTGAAACATACTTCTTTTATACTGATGGAGCTTACCATGAGTGATAACTGGCTCGTTTCTTTCACCTTTTCTAAAGGCAACGCTAGTTGCAACTTCCCATGAGCAATATATACCTGAATCGAATGGTGTCAATAGGCATGTACAAGTCCATGCAAATTCCATGGTCTTACAAAGCACAGAGTGGGGAACTTACTATGTGTGTTGGCCAGTCATCAAGGCCATCAAAAATATGTGTGGCGTAGATAATTGCTGCACCTCGTTCCGCACATTCCTTCTTTAGATATGTCAATAGATTTGCTCTCGCCAACACATCAAGGTCAACTGTGATCTCATCAAGAAGAAGAACCTGCATTGCAGATTTACTTATGAAAATCTTGTTGTGCGCACACAAAATTTGCATACGGGTCTACCCTTCTGGTGGCACAGCAAGGCAATTTTCTCAAACCTTGAAAGGCTTGAGAAGTCCCATACAAATCTGGACTCTTCTCCTCTGACCATCTGAGGCCTTATGCATGCGCCAGCCAAGGTCAATATCCAAAATCTGCAACATGACAAAGTAGGAAGATCGATAAAGTTGGCCAGCTTAGGCTAAGTTAAGGCTTGTCAGAAGCCAAAGTCGAATCATCAGCTAATCTCTACATAATACAATGACATGCAATGATGCAACAAAGGTTTGCGAAGATTATATGTTGGGGTTTATCTTAGTTTAGCCTATTTGGCCCCTCTACAATAAGCCAAATATGGTAGGTCATAATATAAGAATAATAAAGGAAAATAAAGTCTTGCAGACAGTTTGGACATACATATCAAAAGCTATATCCAGTTCCTTATACAGGAAAAGTTTGAGAGGACAGGAAATGAATGGCTTTTTTTTTTTTTTCATTTTTGTCAAACGAGAGAGCTTCGTAGCTTATGAAGTAATATTGTTTTGGAAAACAGTTCTAATTCTGTTTTGAAGTCTATAAAACAGTTCACCTTACAGTCCTAATTCGTTACATAACTGAACTTTTTATGTTTCAGATGAAAGGCTGAGTGACTTCTATATTTAGTTTTTGCAACAAGGGAACACTATAGATTAGGGAATGATAATGTTTCATTAATAATGACTTGCATGTGCAAAGCAACATTATTTTCTTTTTCTGAGAAACGCAATACACATACTTTAAACCTTTGATCATTACTGTTGTTCTATTTGCAAAGTTGAAGTTGCAGGCTTGTGCTCTTACATTATGAAAATATCTCCTGAAAATTCATGCTCCTCCTCAAAGGTATTACTATATCCGGCATGCCATCAAACATACATATTCCAGGAATAGCTTTAATACAAAATACACTCTTTGTAGGATAACAGTAGCACTGTGAATTGCCAAGCACTTGGGATATTCATTAATACACAGCTCGTTAAAATAGTTTATTTTCCAGTTGGCTGTAACTGGTTAGAGTATGCTGGTGCATGACCATAACGAATGGGAGATTTCTTGAACGTTGCAGAAGCACTATGCATTTTATAGCAGAATTTAAGTCCCTATGTATGAAACACAAGCATTTCTACATACTGCGCACTGTAAAAGGGGATGCAATCGGTATTGACAGTGCCAAGTTTCAGTTTTCCCGAACATTCTATGAAAGAAAATTGACAGTGAGCTTCCCACGGAAAAAAACAGTTAACTTGTTACTGTGGTCAATTTGGAGTGAACTTGCCTTGATAAGTTCATCCCTCCTCTGAGGATCAACGTCAGTAACACCAAATAGCATCTTCTCCGCCGAAATGTCCATCTGTATGTTCACCTGGTAACCCGCAAAGGCAACATCGCGCCTCCACTGCATCCATTAGACGAAGTTACTTAAATTAGATGCATCCGAGGATGGTTAATTGCCGAGCTCGCCTGTCATTACACATGTCACAGTTGCTCAACAGAAGCTAAAGGGGAATTCTTAAATCGTCAACTCACCTCGCCGCCCAGGTAGCACAGGTCGCCGGAGGAGGTGAGCGCCGTATCGTGGAAGGCTGACCTGCCAAAGACCCGCACCATGCTCGGATCCACCATGTGCTTCCCGCCAAGTATCTTCAGTATCGTCGTCTTGCCTGCCCCCGGCACCCACACAAATCAAATCCCGCGACCAGGAAGACAGAAAAGCTGCCAAACTACGAGGGAGAGGGGAAAGGTTCCAGAAGGGGACAAGGGGTACCTGCGCCGTTGGAGCCGACGAGGAGGCAGCGCTGACCGGCTTCGAGGGAGAAGCAGACGTCCTCGATGAGTGGTGGCGCTCCAGGCGGAGGCTTCCCGTCTATGCCCGGGTAGGTGAAGGTGAGATTCCTGATCTCTACCGTTGGCGCCATGGTGCGTGGCTGCCCGCCGTGGCCGGAGACGGAGGCGGAGCTAGGGAGCTTTGAGTTTTGGTTGGTGGACAAGGAGAAGAGAAGCCTAGCGGGCCAACGTGTAGAAAGCTTGCTAGGCTCCGGTGGGTGGGGTTGTTGGGCCGCCGTGGTCGGTGGCCTTGTGGAAGCAGCTTTTAATTTGGAAAACCCAAGGACAGAACAGGGCCACGTCTCGGTGTTGGAGCCCCACAATTAGCCGCCGACGGAATGGTCCTCTTGGTAATTTATGTTTTTCTAGGCTAATACAAACACAATGTACAACTTCAACATACAGAAACATGCTACTCGCATTCTTTTATAAATAAAACCAAACGGTCAAACTGATACATAGTGATAAGAAATTTCTCTTACAGGTAGATTAAAGATAAACAACAAAAACTAAGAAGCGTCGAGCTTGCCACCGAAGACGCCATGAGACGCAACAAGGAGGTGAAGACGCAACAAGCGTCGCCGTAGTCGAGACCACATAGGTCTAGGGTTTTCACTCGAAGCCCTAATACGGTGAGGATAGCCACAACAACACCCTCAAGAGGGTCACGACACTCGCAGGCTTCATCGTAGTTGGTGCCAAAGTGTTGGGATTTCGCCCGGAAAAACCCTTGCCACACCTGGTACCTTGGAATACTAGCAATTCCGAGCCGAGCTTCCAACACACGATCTAGGCACTGACCACGCCGAGATGTCGCCAACACCAGGAGCACCCAACGCCGACTCCTCGCCACCCACATAGCCCCAGGAGACGGCCATCACCACCGCCACATCGCCCCACCAGCGAGTCGTCCGTGCAGTCCACCTTCCGGGGTCGTCGCCCCGGCATCCGCGAACTCGCTTCCGGCCAGCGATGGGCATCCCCTCATGTTCCAGCGAGGAAGGGGAGGTATGCACAATTGGAATAAGAGGGCAACAACACCGCAGCCATTTAGAGAAGACCATCCTCCATCGCCGAAGACGGTTGTCGACCGGACGCAGCAGCGGGGGCACACTAGGCCACAACAGGCCTGGTTGGGTCCAAAAAGGGCCTGTGAAGCCGCCCGCCGCCATGCTACAACAAGAAGGCCGTCGCCGCCGCACCTCCATCTCCAGGGGGCTCCACCAGTTAAATGGGGCACCTCGTGTCAATGTCAAAAGGGGATTTTCTTGTGCTCTTGGGCAGTCTACTATTTCCTCGATTCTTTAATATAAGAAGTTTTACTAAGTTAAACTAGTTTTTCTTTTAAAAACAAAGAGAGGGTTTTAGTGTAACGAGTACTCGTGTTTTCATTAAATTATACTTCATGTTTTAGTGCATGTCTTGTTTGTATTTCGTACTACCATTCGAACTTTTGTGCAAGTGTGTCCCGTTTTTAATTGAGATATATTATAGTTAGTGTATTTTTGTACTTTGGTTACTATATTTTTGTTCTTTGCTTCATAGCTAATGCTAGTCAAATTTTGTATCCCCTTTGTTTAGAAATAAGTGATTTAAATTTGTCTATATTCATATGTGTCTATGTAATAAAACACGTTTAAATATGTGCTAATAGAGATAAATTTAAATAACTTGTTTCAGGACGGAGGGAATACTTTGATTGAGTAGCTGGATGAATTTTTCGTAGATGCATGACGGCAGCAGCCGGTTTGCATGCATGAGGGGGGGTCTACTTGAGAAACTAGATTTATTGGTGCGCTTGGCGCACGATTCTGCTGATTCTGAACCAAACGGAACAAAATTACAAAAATAAAAATGTTCAAATGAAAACGTTTTGTAGCGGCGACAAAAACGGTCGGCAAAAGCAATTAGAGAGTGTTATGAGATTGCGGCGAAGACACTAGAAAAATGTACTCTTCTGTTGTCACAAGAAACAACCGTGGAGGGCAGGGTAAAATGCAATGGAAGAAAATTTTGATTTCTACATATTTTCAATGACTGAGCACACATGATGCGTGTAGAGCTGAGATAGCTAGTGCTGCAAGATGCGATCGCTATTACACCACCAAGGTTGTTCAATGCTGGAGAACTACCATTGTCAAAATCTAAGAAAAGTTATAACACAGTCAATATTCAATTTCAGAGAATTGCTATCAATTTTAATACAGGAAATTATCAGCTACTTTGTTCTACCAATGAGCTCAAACCACATTGTGAAGAAAACTATGGCAGTCCAGGGCAATGAGCCGATTATCCCCTGCAACACAATCATCTGAAATGACTTCACTTTCATGACACTTCTCATTGCTACCAAGAATCCATCCAGATAGAGGCCATAGGAAGTACATCGTTGCTGGACAGATGCAACCTGAAAAGGATAAATGTTATGTTCATTCAGCACCTTCCGACCTCCCTTTTGCTAGATTTGCCAAATTACAAATAATTTACCAACATATATGAAAATTAGATCTTGAGTTGACACCTCGGAAGGATTCCATCGCGTGGACGCCGCTTTCTTTGGCCCCACCATGACTAGGTCTCCCTGTTCATTTCCTTATCCTCTGGTGCGTAGATTTTTTTGGCTACGTGCTCGTCTTCACCGCCTTTTCCCCACATCCCATCGCCAGTGCGCCGTCGTGGCGCCGCTTGGCTTCCTGTCGCCTTCTCAACTAGCACGCCAGCGCCGGCCCGCCCGCCATTTTGTCTGTTGGATTCGCAGCATAGAAAATAAAAAATTTCCTACGATGGAAACTACTAAGCACCAAGATCTATCTACTAATGGTGTGATATTTGATGTTATCAAGATACTCTTTCAGTGTTAGTGATTGACATGATCTTATGGTCTAAGGACTAGGATTACTTTGTATGATGTTATAGCAATATAAACATAAAGACTTTGATCCTAATGCTATACTTCGGATGAATGTTCATCACATCATTTCAATAATGTTGTGATCTCGTATTAACAATATCCATTGTCCATGATCAGGAAACCTTGATCATCTTGTTCAACGAGCTAGTTTATAAGAGAGGCATAACTAAAAACTTTCTATTTGTTTATTAAACACACATATATTAACGTTTACGTATTAATACAACTATAGCATACAAAATAAACATCTATCATATACTCAAAATACATATAATAATAATTTTATTATTGCGTCTCAGGGCATATTCCCTTCAGTCTCCCACTTGCAATAGAGACAACTAGATGATATCCCGCGCGTTGCGGCGGGACACCTATCAGAACACAGTGATATAAAAGTGAACATCTTTTATTCATAAGAAGCATATGGGTTGACAATCTTTGCAAATTTCATAAAGAATATATTTGCATATTCCTTGGCAGATATATGGGTATGTTAATCCACTACAATGATCTTCCCATTTGCACATAGAGAGAAGCATGTTTGAGAAACTTTTAGTTATACTAATTGAATAAATAATTATTGCAATGCCTTTTCTTATTGTAATCAATCCTTCATGGTCTCTTCATTCTTGCCCGCAAATTGGATTGGTGTAACTGTTTCAAGAAAATGACTGAACCATGTAGAGAAAATGTGTTCCATATTGTACCTACTTGGGATGCAAAATGTATGAGAAGTACTAGATTCACACATGTATGCCTCGTATAAACTATTATATATACGCTTGATGATGGTAACATAGTTATTTATATTTCATATGGATAGCACATTACTGTCATCTTAGGATATCAAGTAAACACCAAAATAGGCTTGGGAAATCAACACGGTTCAATAGAAAAATAGAGATAAACATGAGTTTATCCATATATGCACAGTCAGGTATTTCATCCCATCACAATAATATATATATATATTGTGTATTCGGATCCACAATTAACAACACATATTTATTGTGAAACAATCAGGAACATTAAGATATGAAATACACATATAGTGTGCAAATATGGTCATATAATTCATACATGAGGTATATGTGCCATACCTGAGTTAATTTAGCAAAGCGACATTGTGGCATCCCGCAAAACCACTACTAGAAAATCGCGTTGAATTTGTGCATTGCATCGTCATCATCATATGTAGTTTGTCTAAAACTATTTTCGCAAAGCCCGTTTTGTTTTCCAAACGCCCCATCTTCATTCAAACGCCAAACCCGGGTCTCCGGATTATTTTGTTTTGGCTGCTATCGGTTTGCAAACGGCCCGTTTAAAACAAATAAAATGTTTGTTATTTTTTTAGTGGGGCAGTCGGACGGGCCGGATAGACCCGAATGACCGCCCCAGGATTTAAATCGGTCCACCTAACCCGCCCTTCTAAATCCTACAGCTACCAATCTACCTACCCACACCCAGCCTCCACCTCACCCGGACCAATCGCTGGACGCCACGTCACCTCTCCCCTTCCCCCTAGCCTACCAGACGCTGCCACATCACTCCCCATCCCCTCTCTCCCTCTTCTCTCACCCCAGACCCATCTAACCCTCTTTCTCACCTCCCACCGACACCCTGGCCCCACCTCTCTCTCAGCTCCCACTCACCACCACACATGCAGCCAACCCACCCTGGCCCCACCTACCAGACCCCACACCGACAACCACACCGCCCCGTCCCCGTGCCCATCCTCCCGCATCGCCCCTCTCTGCTCCCGCTGCCGCCCGCTTTCTCCCTCCCCTCCGGCGACGACCCTCCTCGCCGCCCCTCCCCTCTCCGGCCGCGCCTCCACCCCGTCGCCTTCGCCTCTGTCCCGCGAGCGCCGCCAGCGTCTTCCCCGGCCACCGCCGGCCATCCGCCTCCGCTCGCCCTCGCCCACCGTCGGCCTCCACCGCCCGCAGCCTCCACCTCGCCCGCCGCCAGTCGCCTCCCCGCCGCTTCGTCTCCCCGGCGCGGACCCGCCGAGCCGCGCCCACCCCTCTGAGCCTCCGCCGCCAGACCGGCGCCCTCCGGCCGGCAGGAGCTCTCCCCCGAGCCCCTCGCCCCTCCTCCTGCGCGCTCCCCGCCGCCTCTGCTCCGGCGCGCCGTCGCCCGCCGCTCAGACCGCCTTCCTCCTCTCCCCTTCGGCCCGCCCCGCGCTAGCCCGACCCCGGCCCCGAGCCTCCCCGCCGCTCGCCGGCTCCGACCGCTCCGCCTCCGGCCGATGTTGCGCCGGCCGCCACCCGAGCTCACCTTGGTCGCCGCCGTCGCCCCTACCGCGCCCCTGTCCGCCGCCGTTCTCGCCCCCGCCCCCTGCAAGCTAGCCGCGGTCTCCCCGTCCCCTCGCAGACGCGCGCAAGGTGCTGTTATCCAGATGCTGCCGCTGCCGCGTTCCCTTGCTGTCGTCGATGTGGTGCTGAGGCCAACAACCAAACATGGAGAACATCGATCAAGCGCCAAGTTCCCCTGGTAGACAAGATCGGCTCGACGCTGTTGGAATTAGAAGGATGTACCTGGTGGAAAAGAGAAGACCCTGACGTTGTTGTCAAGATTCGCCACCGATCTTGGAGTCGTTACCTCAAGTGCTTCGTCTCGGAAAAACCCAAGGCCACCGACAAGATCTTCGACATGCGTCGCCATATTCGCAGGCCACTTCGCGACACCCGGGGATCGACACAGGACTGGAGCACCCGGGCCCCTTCATGGAATCGCCAAGGTCTACTGACGCCAGACGCCCGAAGCCGAGGACCCCGACAAGAACCCCCAACACGGACACACCGAGTTCTCCATCGAGGGAACCAAGGCCATCGACGTGGAACCAAAGGGTGCCGAGTACTTCATCGCGGACGCCAAGACCGACCCGATGCGCGGGCCCGACAAGATCGGCCCCGACCTGGGTGGAGCCGGAGACCGCCAAGTACTTCTTCCCGGAACGCAAGATCTGCCCCGTTACCGAGAACGAGAGAACGATCCCCCCGAGTCCGAACCCGTCGAACCCTGGACCCTGTCGAACCCCGAACCCCCCGGAACCAAGATCGTCGAACCCTAAATGTGTGACCCCTTTTCTCGAACCCTATTTTATAATATAATACAACTGTTGCATATTTAATTGTTCATGCATGCATCTCTTGTCTGTGGTTTGGGGGCCTTATGCCGATTCACTAATAATTAAATATGGGGCCCATATGCGGGCAAATCTGGTCTTATATTGGCCTCATTTAAATTTGTGTAGCGAACCGGTAACTCATCTTGCCTTGTTAATACAACATTTAAATTGCGGGGGTTCTAAATAACTTGAACCGTTTAATTAAATGTCGGGACCCCGGTTCCGCTTAATATGACCTAATTGCATCGCATCTTTGCCATGTCATGCATCATACCTGCATCATGCCGATCTTCTGTCGTAATCTTAAATATTGCATCCGGTGTTTCTTCTAGTGTTTTGCTTCTTCGCGGATAAGGCCGTTGAGTTGATGCGAGTGTCGCCCCGATCTTCGGATGAACCTTCGACAATGTTTTCAGGCGAGCATCTCCCCCTTTCTACCTATCTTACTTTTATAGTATTTATTCCCTCCCGTTGATCTATTGCTATCTGTGTTGCGATGCTTTAGTTTCCGTACCTGTGATATACCGTGCAGCCCTATATTGCCTTGGACACATCCTATTACCTGTTGTTTGGTAGATAGTTGGACTTGCGCGTCGTAGTCGCTTGCCCAAGTGCTGTTGCGTGTCGTCAAGTGCCACAGTTGTTGGAGTGTTGCCGCATGTTGATGTTGGAGATGTTTCTAGTTTTACTTATCGTTCACTTTAATTCCTGTTTAACAACTAAAATTGAATTAAGCAGAGGCATCGGTGGGTGATAGATAATATTTGGTTTCCGAACGCCCACTTGTGTCCCGTAGGACCCCGAGTACTTGATACCTGTTCCTTGATTTATCGCGCTATCCACATCCGGGAGGTATATGGGACCCCCCTTAGCCAGAGCTTGATTCAGTCTTATTTCTTGGGGCCACAACTAGTTTGAGGTTTTATTTACTATCCTGCACTTATGCCATGCTTTACTGCTTTATTTACGATTGTGTGAGGAGCACGCTGTACTGTTTTGGAAGCGGAGTGTTTTCGCGGTATCGACAGTCCCCGTTTGGGGATCTGCTGTCGTTTACAGCCACTGACGCAAACCTTGAGTCCGTCTCGGAGCTTGATTACTTCGTTGCGGGTGTACTCCAAGGGGTGGCCCCCTGAAATATTTCTGAATCCTGTGATTGCTTTGTCGTGAAAGCCTCGTTGGGTTTTGATTTGGTTTTTCCGAGGTTGATCGAGTGTGTGTTGCTATTGGTGCACCCCGGCCGGGTAAAACTTTCTGAAAGCCGTGTCCGCGGTCATGGACGACTTGGAGCACAGTATCTCGACCATAGACAAGCATAACTAAAGTTTATTGCTATAAATTTGACTTATAATGACTAGTAATCAGCTTCACTATAATGGAATGGTTAAATAATACTGCCCACAATTGCTTGTTTGAGTTGTCGCTTGCGACCATTTTACCTGACTAGTAAGTATTGCAACTACAACGGAATGGCTGAATAAAAGTACCAACAACTGTTGGGTTTTGGGTTTATCTCATGCTATCTGTATCTGATTAGTAATTGTTGCAACTATAACGGAATGGCTAACTAAAAGTGCCCACTGCTTATTTTATCAGGATGATTATCTATACCTGACTAGTAATTGCTGCAACGATAACTGAATAAATAAAACTGCCAACTGTGTGAGTTCCTCGGTTGACTTCCTCGTTTGGTCTCGAGGGGGAAACACCAGGATGGGTTTGTTTGGTGGTAGTATCAGATTAGGTTCCGGATAGGTCCTTCTTACCCCTCTCTGATATCCGCTAGTTGTATCGAGTCTCTATAGGTTGTTTAGTGCATGCTGCCGCTGCCGCTTCAGTCCACCATACCTATGTAGGCGAGGACCGCCGAATTCTAGTCTCGCCGTGTACTGGCCTCAGTACTGACGCTCCTCTTTTCCTTTGCCCTTTGTCGGCACCCCTTTCGTTTAAGCAGGTTTTGAGATCGACGTCGTTAGCAGGGTTACCCTTCCGGCTTGGCCTGGGCAGGGTTATGGACGCCATTGGTTATTCTTCAGGGCTCTTAGCCCCATTTGCATCTTGTCCGTAGCTGGACGCTCTATCGTTTTCAAGGTGATTTGGATCTTTGTATATTATATCTGTATTCTTGACTCATTGAGTCGCTGTTATATATATCTATTCTGTGGGTCCCATCGAGGACTGTCGTGTAATGTTATTACTTCGTTTTCCACCCGCACGAAAGTGCCTAGTGGGCACCTTTGAATCGTTTCTATGCGGGTTTGGCGGGTTTCGCTAAAACTTGCATAGGGCCGATTCTGAGGGTGTTACAGAGTGGTATCAGAGCTGAGCAGTTGCGATACCCCACAAGTCCAGCCTGTAGGATAACCTAGCTAACGGCCGAAGTAGAGTGTTAAAACTATTTTCGCAAAATCGGTTGGATAGTTCTGATTAGGTCTGATTTTACTCCTTACCCCTCTGCTGTTCTCCTCTTACCTCTACGTGTTTTGAATCCGCCCTCGTCTCTTTCTTCGAGTCCAGGAATTCTCGTGGTTGGGTTTCCGTCGAACCTTCAGGGTTTCGCTTCCTCCTTTGATAACGGTGTTCTACCGTCCGGTGTTCAAGCTGCCTGATGAATCCGTCTACTGTGGTACCATTCTTCGTTCTTTGTTTGTGCCTTCCGGTGTTTTCCGACGCGACGAAGTCTTCTACATCAGATCTGATGAGAATGTCCATCCCTCCTTTGTTCCGACCCTCGTTTGTCGAGATCTTCAGTCTGATTCCGGGAATGGTTGCACTCTTTTCTACTGATTGTGCAAAGTAATAGTTTGGGTGCGTGATGGATTGGCCCCCATGCCGACTACCCTTTCTATTTGCTTTTGTACATTGAAGTGGATGAGAATGCATCGGTTCCCTCTTTCCATCGAAGCTAGAGGTGGCTTTATTTGTTGATGCCTCTACCTTCGACCTTTTGTTTCCGGAGTGTTCTCTCGGCGATCACGGACAACGACCTCTTGTTAGTGGTGTCGCGAGGATCTACATGAAGCAAGAAGATTCAGATCGCCGACCTGCCTTTCCGGTACCATGAGGCGGATCTCGAGGGCGAGATCCTTTGTTAGTGGTGTCGAATTATGGCATCCCGCAAAACCACTACTAGAAAATCGCGTTGAATTTGTGCATTGCATCGTCATCATCATATGTAGTTTGTCTAAAACTATTTTCGCAAAGCCCGTTTTGTTTTCCAAACGCCCCATCTTCATTCAAATGCCAAACCCGGGTCTCCGGATTATTTTGTTTTGGCTGCTATCGGTTTGCAAACGGCCCGTTTAAAACAAATAAAATGTTTGTTATTTTTTTAGTGGGGCAGTCGGACGGGCGGGATAGACCCGAACGACCGCCCCAGGATTTAAATCGGTCCACCTAACCCGCCCTTCTAAATCCTACAGCTACCAATCTACCTACCCACACCCAGCCTCCACCTCACCCGGACCAATCGCTGGACGCCACGTCACCTCTCCCCTTCCCCCTAGCCTACCAGACGCTGCCACATCACTCCCCATCCCCTCTCTCCCTCTTCTCTCACCCCAGACCCATCTAACCCTCTTTCTCACCTCCCACCGACACCCTGGCCCCACCTCTCTCTCAGCTCCCACTCACCACCACACATGCAGCCAACCCACCCTGGCCCCACCTACCAGACCCCACACCGACAACCACACCGCCCCGTCCCCGTGCCCATCCTCCCGCATCGCCCCTCTCTGCTCCCGCTGCCGCCCGCTTTCTCCCTCCCCTCCGGCGACGACCCTCCTCGCCGCCCCTCCCCTCTCCGGCCGCGCCTCCACCCCGTCGCCTTCGCCTCTGTCCCGCGAGCGCCGCCAGCGTCTTCCCCGGCCACCGCCGGCCATCCGCCTCCGCTCGCCCTCGCCCACCGTCGGCCTCCACCGCCCGCAGCCTCCACCTTGCCCGCCGCCAGTCGCCTCCCCGCCGCTTCATCTCCCTGGCGCGGACCCGCTGAGCCGCGCCCACCCCTCTGAGCCTCCGCCGCCAGACCGGCGCCCTCCGGCCGGCAGGAGCTCTCCCCCGAGCCCTTCGCCCCTCCTCCCGCGCGCTCCCCGCCGCCTCTGCTCCGGCGCGCCGTCGCCCGCCGCTCAGACCGCCTTCCTCCTCTCCCCTTCGGCCCGCCCCGCGCTAGCCCGGCCCCGGCCCCGAGCCTCCCCGCCGCTCGCCGGCTCCGACCGCTCTGCCTCCGGCCGACGCTGCGCCGGCCGCCGCCCGAGCTCACCTTGGTCGCCGCCGTCGCCCCCACCGCGCCCCTGTCCGCCACCGTTCTCGCCCCCGCCCCCTGCAAGCTAGCCGCGGTCTCCCCGTCCCCTCGCAGACGCGCGCAAGGTGCTGTTATCCAGATGCTGCCGCTGCCGCGTTCCCTTGCTGTCGTCGATGTGGTGCTGAGGCCAACAACCAAACATGGAGAACATCGATCAAGCGCCAAGTTCCCCTGGTAGACAAGATCGGCTCGACGCTGTTGGAATTAGAAGGATGTACCTGGTGGAAAAGAGAAGACCCTGACGTTGTTGTCAAGATTCGCCACCGATCTTGGAGTCGTTACCTCAAGTGCTTCGTCTCGGAAAAACCCAAGGCCACCGACAAGATCTTCGACATGCGTCGCCATATTCGCAGGCCACTTCGCGACACCCGGGGATCGACACAAGACTGGAGCACCCGGGCCTCCTTCATGGAATCGCCAAGGTCTACTGACGCCAGACGCCCGAAGCCGAGGACCCCGACAAGAACCCCCAACACGGACACACCGAGTTCTCCATCGAGGGAACCAAGGCCGTCGACGTGGAACCAAAGGGTGCCGAGTACTTCATCGCGGACGCCAAGACCGACCCGATGCGCGGGCCTGACAAGATCGGCCCCGACCTGGGTGGAGCCGGAGACCGCCAAGTACTTCTTCCCGGAACGCAAGATCTGCCCCGTTACCGAGAACGAGAGAACGATCCCCCCGAGTCCGAACCCGTCGAACCCTGGACCCTGTCGAACCCCGAACCCCCCGGAACCAAGATCGCCGAACCCTAAATGTGTGACCCCTTTTCTCGAACCCTATTTTATAATATAATACAACTGTTGCATATTTAATTGTTCATGCATGCATCTCTTGTCTGTGGTTTGGGGGCCTTATGCCGATTCACTAATAATTAAATATGGGGCCCATATGCGGGCAAATCTGGTCTCATATTGGCCTCATTTAAATTTGTGTAGCGAACCGGTAACTCATCTTGCCTTGTTAATACAACATTTAAATTGCGGGGGTTCTAAATAACTTGAACCGTTTAATTAAATGTCGGGACCCCGGTTCCGCTTAATATGACCTAATTGCATCGCATCTTTGCCATGTCATGCATCATACCTGCATCATGCCGATCTTCTGTCGTAATCTTAAATATTGCATCCGGTGTTTCTTCTAGTGTTTTGCTTCTTCGCGGATAAGGCCGTTGAGTTGATGCGAGTGTCGCCCCGATCTTCGGATGAACCTTCGACAATGTTTTCAGGCGAGCATCTCCCCCTTTCTACCTATCTTACTTTTATAGTATTTATTCCCTCCTGTTGATCTATTGCTATCTGTGTTGCGATGCTTTAGTTTCCGTACCTGTGATATACCGTGCAGCCCTATATTGCCTTGGACACATCCTATTACCTGTTGTTTGGTAGATAGTTGGACTTGCGCGTCGTAGTCGCTTGCCCAAGTGCTGTTGCGTGTCGTCAAGTGCCACAGTTGTTGGAGTGTTGCCGCATGTTGATGTTGGAGATGTTTCTAGTTTTACTTATCGTTCACTTTAATTCCTGTTTAACAACTAAAATTGAATTAAGCAGAGGCATCGGTGGGTGATAGATAATATTTGGTTTCCGAACGCTCACTTGTGTCCCGTAGGACCCCGAGTACTTGATACCTGTTCCTTGATTTATCGCGCTATCCACATCCGGGAGGTATATGGGACCCCCCTTAGCCAGAGCTTGATTCAGTCTTATTTCTTGGGGCCACAACTAGTTTGAGGTTTTATTTACTATCCTGCACTTATGCCATGCTTTACTGCTTTATTTACGATTGTGTGAGGAGCACGCTGTACTGTTTTGGAAGCGGAGTGTTTTCGCGGTATCGACAGTCCCCGTTTGGGGATCTGCTGTCGTTTACAGCCACTGACGCAAACCTTGAGTCCGTCTCGGAGCTTGCTTACTTCGTTGCGGGTGTACTCCAAGGGGTGGCCCCCTGAAATATTTCTGAATCCTGTGATTGCTTTGTCGTGAAAGCCTCGTTGGGTTTTGATTTGGTTTTTCCGAGGTTGATCGAGTGTGTGTTGCTATTGGTGCACCCCGGCCGGGTAAAACTTTCTGAAAGCCGTGTCCGCGGTCATGGACGACATGGAGCACAGTATCTCGACCATAGACAAGCATAACTAAAGTTTATTGCTATAAATTTGACTTATAATGACTAGTAATCAGCTTCACTATAATGGAATGGTTAAATAATACTGCCCACAATTGCTTGTTTGAGTTGTCGCTTGCGACCATTTTACCTGACTAGTAAGTATTGCAACTACAACGGAATGGCTGAATAAAAGTACCAACAACTGTTGGGTTTTGGGTTTATCTCATGCTATCTGTATCTGATTAGTAATTGTTGCAACTATAACGGAATGGCTAACTAAAAGTGCCCACTGCTTATTTTATCAGGATGATTATCTATACCTGACTAGTAATTGCTGCAACGATAACTGAATAAATAAAACTGCCAACTGTGTGAGTTCCTCGGTTGACTTCCTCGTTTGGTCTCGAGGGGGAAACACCAGGATGGGTTTGTTTGGTGGTAGTATCAGATTAGGTTCCGGATAGGTCCTTCTTACCCCTCTCTGATATCCGCTAGTTGTATCGAGTCTCTATAGGTTGTTTAGTGCATGCTGCCGCTGCCGCTTCAGTCCACCATACCTATGTAGGCGAGGACCGCCGAATTCTAGTCTCGCCGTGTACTGGCCTCAGTACTGACGCTCCTCTTTTCCTTTGCCCTTTGTTGGCACCCCTTTTGTTTAAGCAGGTTTTGAGATCGACGTCGTTAGCAGGGTTACCCTTCCGGCTTGGCCTGGGCAGGGTTATGGACGCCATTGGTTATTCTTCAGGGCTCTTAGCCCCATTTGCATCTTGTCCGTAGCTGGACGCTCTATCGTTTTCAAGGTGATTTGGATCTTTGTATATTATATCTGTATTCTTGACTCATTGAGTCGCTGTTATATATATCTGTTCTGTGGGTCCCATCGAGGACTGTCGTGTAATGTTATTACTTCGTTTTCCACCCGCACGAAAGTGCCTGGTGGGCACCTTTGAATCGTTTCTATGCGGGTTTGGCGGGTTTCGCTAAAACTTGCATAGGGCCGATTCTGAGGGTGTTACAGACATTTTCATAACGTAGCACTTTGATTTTCAGTGCCAATCGCACTTCTAGATAATTCAACCTGAATATCTCTTATTTTGAATAAAAAAAGTGAAGATACAACCAGACTTAATAAACTTGTTAATCACTGCATTTTGATCTAGCCTGCATTGTCAACCATAGAAACAACACCGAAGCAAGTGAGTGTATCCAAGGAAATTAATTGACACATAAGCTTAATGGAACCATTTCCTTATAGGCTTTGAAATTCAAATTACATGATATATGACGACCATAGAGAAATAAGGAAAATTCATGTTGATATCTGAATCCGATGCTTTGCCTTCTTCTAGGTGTATATATAGCAAATGAATAAGTGCCCTGTAGATGCAATCATGTGAATCTCGTTAGAAAAACATGCAGTGGTCCTAGTAGACCAAAGAAGACCAGTTCAAAGTAAGCTGCAAAATCCAGTACAACGTAGCAATATACTGTATCAAGAAGAGAGTTAGACCAGGAGTATCAGTAACCTAAAATTCCAAATTATCCATAGAACTCATACGAAATTGCCAAGTTACGTTGCATAATGGAAATGGCAAACCTCAGTTTTACACAGAAAGAATGAAAAAACCAAGACACCACGATTATGGAGTTAGTCGGCCGGAGATCTTGAACATAGAGATATCCAAGCAACTGAACTTGTGAATGACCAACCATAGGGAGATCAAAGGATTCAGAACCGGTAATACCCATGCGAGAGAAGGGGGAGATAGGAGGCATGTAAATAGAAGAAACACGAGGGAGGGCCTCCGGCCATTCTCACCAACCGTTCCATGAGTACCTGCGTGTGGTCGATGCTAGCTAGTTCCCCCAATACATCCTCTAATCTGTCCTCTATCTCATCCTAGAACATTGGCTCCCCATGAAATCGGCCCATGGAATCGGTCCCAGGATGGTGGCGTTCTAGCCTCCGGGGATGACGCCATGACGGTCGCATCTACTCACACCATCCGTGTACAACCTAGGAGACTGGTCGTTCATGTATATATGAACCTTGACGGAGATAGAGGTATCCTCAGCAGACCTGAATGCATCTAAGACAATGGGCATGAAGTGGGTGCAGGAATTTAATAGGATGGGCACACTTTTTGATTTCTATTCATTTTCATTTTTTAGGGGAGAGGAAGAGGGCGTCACGTCCCTTCGTTTCTTTGTTTGGAGTCTGCTCCCAGGACAAATATGGGCTTTTGTCTGTGTGGGATTTTTGATTATTTGTGAACTTTTTCTTAGCTACAAATGATGAGGGACGGAACGGATTGCATGCACAGAACGGAAAACACATGGTAGCTGAGGTGGTAGGTTTGACGTGGCATGCTTGCATGTTGAGAGAAATGAGGTAGTGGGGTCTCCTATTTAGATATAGAAGATAATCTAACTATATAGTGATAAATCTAATACCCATGAAGTTCTGGTGTTGATCATGTTTTGCCCTTGGGAGAATTTTAGTCAACGAATATTCTACATTGAGATCCGTGTGTACTTTACAAATCTTTATATCTCCATCCTTGACATGTTCGCAGATGGAGTGAAACCGGCGCTTAATATGCTTAGAATTCTTGTGAGACCTTGGTTCCTTGGCATTGGCTATGGCTCTATTGTTGTCACAATAGATCACCATTAGGTCCAACGCACTAAGAACCACACCTTGTTCGGTTATTAACTCTTTCATCCAAATTGTTTCCCGTGCTGCTTCCGAAGCAGCAACATATTCGGCCTCCATTGTTGATCCCGCCACCACGGGTTGATTGGAGATCCTCCAACTAAATGCTACTCCGTTCATGAGAAATACATATCTGGATTGAGACTTAGAGTCATCTGGATCGGTTTCAAAGCTAGCGTCAACATAACAATTAGCGACCATCTCTTCTTCACCTCCGTATACAAGAAACATTTCCTTAGTTCTTCTTATGTACTTAAGGATATTCTTGACCGCTATCCATTGTTCCGTACCTGGATCAGATTGGTACCTACTAGTCAAACTAATAGCATGTGATACATCCGGTCTTGTACATATCATGACGTACATTATAGAGCCTATGGCTGATGCATAGGGGATCTTATCCATTATCTCTCTTTCTTCCATCGTAGCCGGACTTTGAGTCTTACTCAATGTCTTGCCTTGCAACATAGGTAAGAAACCCTTCTTACTTTCATCCATTTTAAACTTCTTTAAAATCTTATCAAGGTATATACTCTGTGATAGCCCTATTAGGCGTCTTGATCTATCTCTATAGATCTTTATGCCTAATATATGATGCTTCACCTAGGTCCTTCATTGAAAATTTGCTATTTAGATAACTTTTAACACTGTTTAAAAGATCTACATCATTTCCAATCAGTAATATGTCATCCACATATAATATCAGAAATGCCACATTGCTCACATTCACTTTCTTGAAAATACAAGCCTCTCCATAAGTTTGGACAAATCCAAACTATTTGATCACCTCATCAAAGTGGAGATTCCAAATCCGGGATGCTTGCTTCAGTCCATAGATGGATCGCTAAAGATTGCATACCTTGTCAGCATCCTTAGTATCGACAAAACCCTTTTGGTTATATCATATACAACTCTTCTTCAATGTTGCCATTGAGGAACATAGTTTTGACATCCATCTGCCATATCTCATAATCGAAATATGCAGCAATTTCTAACGTAATCCTAACCGACTTTAGCATTGCTACGGGAGAGAATGTCTCATCGTAGTCAACTCATTGAATTTGTCGAAACCCCTTTGCGACAAGTCGAGCTTTATACCATTAGCATCAGTTTTTCTTTTGAAAATCCATTTATGCTCAACGGCCTTTCGGTCGTGAGGTAACTCGAACAAGGTCCAAACGTTGTTTTCGTACATGGATTCCATCTCGGATTTCATGGCTTCTATCCATTTGTTGGAATCCGGGCTCACCATCGCTTCTTCATACGTCGCAGGGTCATCTATTTCATCAACCATGAAATTCATAACAGGATTTCTGTACAGTTTAGGAGCTGCATGTGTCCTGCTTAACCTGCGAGGTTTGATAGTATTCTCTTTCAGAGTTTCATGATCATTATCATTAGTTACCTTTTCATTTGGTGAAGTCAACTCTGGAACAATTTCTGGCGCTGCGCTACTTGCCGTTTCATGAAGAGAAGGTTCAATAACCTCTTCGAGTTCTACCTTCCGACTACACACACCTTTCGCGAGAAACTATTTATCTAGAAAGGATCCATTCTTGGCAACGAAAATCTTGCCCTCAGATCTGTGATAGAAGAAATACCCAATAGTTTCTTTAGGGTATCCTATGAAGACGCATTTTTCCGCTTTGGGTTCGAGTTTATCAGGCTGAAGTTTCTTCACACAAACATCGCATCCCCAAACTTTAATAAATGACAGCTTAGGTTTGTTTCCAAACCATAATTCATACGGTGTCTTTTTAACGGATTTAGATGGTGCTCGATTGAAAGTGAATGCAACGGTTTCTAGTGCATGACCCCAAAATGACAGTGGCAAGTCAGTCAGAGACATCATAGATCAAACCATATCTAATAAAGTATGATTACGATGTTCCGACACACCATTACGCTCTGGTGTTCTGGTAAGTGTGAGTTGTGAAACTATTCAATACTCTCTCATATGTGCGCTAAACTTGTAACTTAGATACTCACCTCCATGGTCGGACCGCAAAATTTGATTACGATGATTTTCCACTTCACTCTGAAATTCCTTAAACTTTTCAAAGGTTTCAGACTTGTGTTTCATCAAATAGTTATACCCGTATCTACTCAAATCATCCGTGAAAGTAACAAAATAACGATATCCACCTCGCGCTGAAACACTCATTGGACCACATACATTAGTATGTATAATTTCCAATAAATATGTCGCATGTTCCATTGAATCGCAAAACGACGTTCTAGTCATCTTGCCTATGAGGCATGGCTCACATATATGTATGAAATGATTCGAAATCAAGTGATTCCAAAAGTCCATCTGAATGGAGTTTCTTCATGCGTTTAACGCCAATATGACCTAGACGGCAATGCGACATATATGCAGATATATCATCATTAAGTTTAATCCTTTTAGCATCAACATTATGAATATGTGTAACACTATTATCAAGATCCAACAGAAATAAACCATTCATCACAGGTGCATGACCATAAAAGATATCATTCATATAAATTGAACAACCATTGTTTTCAGATTTAAATGAATAACCACTTCGCATCAAACATGATTAGGATACAATGTTCATGCTCAGTGCAGGCACAACAATTATTTAGATTTATCACTAATCCCAATGGTAAGTGGAGAGGTAGCGTCCCGACGGCGACCACATCAACTTTTGATCCATTGCCGACACGCATCATGACCTCACCCCTTGCTAGCGGTCGCTTGTTCCACAGCCCCTGATTCGAGTTACATATATTAGCAACCGATCTAGCATCAAATACACAGGTGCTACTGTGAGTACTCGTCAAGTACACATCAATAACATGTATATCATATATACCTGTGTTTGCCTTATCGGCATTCTTGTCCGCCAAATACTTGGGGTAGTTGCGCTTTGATACATCGTAAACGTATCTATAATTTTTAATGTTCCATGCTTGTTTAGTATCAACTTTGCTTTGCTTTGTCTACACTTTGAGGTATTTTTATACATTTTCTGGAACTAACCTATTAACAAGATGCCATAGTGCCAGTTGCCTGTTTTCTGCTATTTTTGGTTTCAGAAAAGCTAGTAAGAAAATATTCTCAGAATTGGACGGGACAAAAGCCGAAGTCAATATTTCACCGAGATGAAGACAGAGACCGAAGAGCAGCCGAAGGAGCGCCACAGGGCGACCACACCCTAGGGCCACGCGGGCCCACCCTAGGGCGCGCCGCCCTATGGTGTGGGCCCCCTGGCTGCCCCTGCCTCGCCTCTTCGCCTATAAAAGCCCCCCGATGACAAAACCATAAACTCCCCATCAGATCTCCACGAAACAGTCCATAGCTGCCGCCACCATCATCCCTAGATCGTGGGGATCTGAAGCTCTTCCCGACACCCTGTCGGAGGGGAGAGATCATCCCGGAGGCCTTCTTCATCACCATGCCAACCTCCGGTATGATGCGTGAGTAGTTCACTCTTGGACTATGGGTCCATACAGTAGCTAGATGGTTGTTTATCCTCCTTTGTGCTATCATGTTTAGATCTTGTGAGATTCGTTCATGATCAAGATCATATATTTGTAATCATGCATGTTGTGTTTGTGGGGATCCGATGGATATTGAAATACTATGTCAGATTGATTATTGATTCTATCATGTCTTATGACTATTGATTCTATCATGTCTTATGACTATTGATTCTATCATGTCTGTGTTGTTTGTGATCTTGCATGCTCTCCGTTGCTAGTAGCTATCTTGGCCAAGTAGATGCTAGTGACTCCAAGAGGAGTATTTATGCTTGATAGTGGGTTCATGCCTCTATTAAATATGGGGAAGTGACAGGAATCTCTATGGTTATAGATGTGTTTTTGCTACTAGGGAGAAAACAACAATATTTTGTTCATGGAACAATTGCATTGTTTACTTTACACACATTGCTTAATGCAATTATCCGTTGCTTGCAACTTAATACTGGAGGGGGTTCGGATGATAACCAGAAGGTGGATTATTAGTCATAGGTACAGTTGTATGGCGGTCTATGTATATTGTTGTAATGCCCAATAAAATCTCATAGGAATCATGAATGTCTAGTATTGCATTGTTATGCATTGCTTAATGCTGTCAATTGCCCCGCTGTAATTTGTTTACCCAGCATGTTATGTTATTTATCCTAAGGAGATCACCTCTAGTGATCTGTGGACCCCGGTCCAGTCTTTACCATTGATACATCATCTACTGTTGCTGTTTACTTTCTGCAAGCAACCATTACCTTCCACACTATATGTTTAATCCTTTGTTTTCAGCAAACCAGTGAGATTGACAATCTCACTGTAAGTTGGGGCAAAGTCTTGAGTTTGTGTTGTGCAGGATTCCAAGTTGCTAGCAACACCTTGGAGTTGTTTCCTTGCTCCTACTAGTTCGATAACCTTGGTTTCATAACTAAGGGAAAATTTTCCGTTGTGCTCATCATACCTTCCTGTTGGGGTCTCCCAACGAAGCTCTACAACTGAGCCGCGTCACGCTTCCAATGGCAAGTCCCCTTACAATAATAGCACTTGGTATCTGACTTAGGGCCAGCTCGGGATTTATTTTCAGGTGCGGCAATAGATTTACCGCCCTTCTTTCCCTTCTGTTTACCCTTCTTGTCTTTCTTGAAACCGATGGTCTTATTGATCATCAACACTTGATGTTCTTTCTTGATCTCCACCTATGTAGTCTTAAGCATTGACAAAAGCTCGGGGAGAGACTTCTTCATGCCCTGCATGTTATAGTTCATCACAAAACTCTTGTAGCTAGGTGGCCGAGATTGGAGAACATGATGTATGCCTATGTAAATGGGAATCGTTATTCCCAAGGACACAGACTTATCGGCGTACCCAGATATTTTGAATACATGCTCACTAACAAAGCTGTTCTCTTCCATCATGTAGCTAAAGAACTTTTCAGAAGCATTATAACTCTCTACGATAGCATGGGCATCGAAAATCATTTTCAATTCACCCATTGTATCAAATGCATCACTTTCGAACTTCTGGATCTAGCCCACACAGTATGATGTAATGAACTAAGTTGTGGTCCTCATGACGAGTCAAATGGACATTCTTTTTTTTGTCGGGAGCATCATCAAGTGGTGGGGGGCCTAGTGGCGCTTCTATCACATATTGCTTTTGTTCAGCAGTGAGGAAAATCCTCAAATTCCTGGCCCAATCGGTAAAGTTGCTACCATTCGACGCAAGTTTCTCTTTCTGCATGTACACATTGAAATTAAAAGCAGTTGGTGCCATCTAAAACAAAATTTGTAAAGTTTAGACTAAGTTTATGATAGATCGAGTTCAATTAATACAAATTATGAATGAACTCCTACTCAAAAACAACATCCCTCGTGTCTTCTTGGTGATTACATGAACCAAATCCACTACACCAAGTCCGATCATCACGTGAGTCGGTGTAGTTTCAAAGGCGAGCATCTATATGGGCATCATATCAAATATATGACTCATGCTTAAACATTTGGTCCGTGTTCCAAGATAATGTTTGTATATGCTAGGCTCGCCAAGTAAGAACCTTATTATTTGCGTGTGTAAAACTATCTTACACCCGAAATATGATTGTGGATTCAAGTACACCCGATCATCATGTGATGCCTTGAAGCGGCGAAACATAATCAGTGCATACTTAAGGGAGAACACATTTTTATCCTGATATATAAATGAGGGATCATCTTATAATGCTACTAAAACGCCAAACAAGCAATATAAGATGCAAAAACATCATATGTGAAAAGTGAAATGATATGGTTCTTGCACTTGATTACTATCATGTGCATCGTGGTATGATCTTTATCATTCCTTTGTGTGTCAGGCCAAGGTCTATGAAACTTACACGTTACGTGTGTTGTAAGAGTATCAACTATACATCAACTTACAACATTACCATATCATGACACTAGCCTAGCAACAATCTAAACTAAACGCTTCTAATTTATCCATTGCAAGTTTTACGTGGCTTAGGGCTTTCGAAGATAGAACTGTTCTTACCTACGAACATGGAACCACAACGATGATAACCAAGTTATTAGCAACTCGTTGTAAATCAGATATTGACTATAGTAGGAGAGATAGACACCCGCTAGCCACTTATACAAAACTAGTAGCATGTCAAGCGTGGAACAGGTCTCATGTGCGAGGACATGTAAAGTTTGTCTGTGCCGCTTCATCCCACTATGTGATACGTCCAAAACGTATCTATTTTTCCTAACACTTTTGCTATCGTTTCTCCTCTTAACTTGTGTGATTTGGATGCAACTAACTCGGACTGACGCTGTTTTCAGCATAATTACCTTGGTGTCTAGTTTTTGTGCAGAAAATCAACTATCAGGAAAAATCCGGGAAAATATGCCAAAAATCCTATTTCACCAGAAGATCCATGGAGCCAGAGTACGAGACGGAGAAGGGGCCTAGGGGGGCCACAACCCTGCCAGGCGCGGGCCCACCTCTGGTCGTGCCTACAGGGGGGTGCTGCCACCCCAGGCACCCCCTCGGGCTCCCTCTGTGCCTATAAGTTGCCCTTTGACCTAAAACAGGGGGTTAGATAGTTTTCCAGAAAGAGTTCCGCTACGCCGCCGCCACCAAAAAATAAGATTCAGATCTAGAAACTCCGTTCTGGCACCCTGCCGGGACAAGGAATTTGGAGAGGATCATCGCCATCGTCATCACCAACGCATCTCCATCAACCATCCATGTTTCCCTCATCCATGTGTGAGTAATCCCCCTCTGTAGGCTTGAGGATGGTAGGGATTGGATGAGTTATATCATGTAATCGAATAAGATTGGTAGGGCATAGTGCCTAGTATCTCTATTAGTGCTATTTGACTTTGTTGCAACTTGTTGTGCTTAATGCTTGTCACTAGGGCCCGAGTGCCATGATCTCAGATCTAAACTTATTATTGAATCATTATGATAGTATTGTTTTTTATCTTATCTGCAAGTTGTGTACACATATCACTGTCGGGATCCAAAGGCCCCAAAGTGACAATAATTGGGACAACTGGAGGGGATGGATATGGTGTGAGGATCACATGTGTTCATGGAGTGTTAATGCTTTGCTCCGGTGCTCTATTAAAAGGAGCACCTTAATTTCCAGTAGTTCCCTAGAGGCCCCGCTGCCACGGGCTGGCTGGACAGAAGATATTGTGCAAGTTCTCATTGCGAGCATGTATGACTATATATGGAGCACATGCCTAGGATTGTTTAGTACTTGGATGCTTGTAATTATTTATGTGTGATGCCCTAGATCTTAAAGTTACATGTTTAGACTTGTCCATGCAACGCCCGTCCATCCATCACTATGCCTACCGCACTTGAATCCCATTTTACTATTACTATTACTATTGCTCTTGTTTCACTACTGCTATTGCTTTACTGTTGCTACTACAAGCTGTTGCTACTGATAAACTTCTGTGAGCAAGAACTATTTCCAGGTGTAGCTTAATTTACAACTCAGTTGTTAAGTCTTGCAAGTATTCTTTGGCTCCCCTTGTGTAGAATCAATAAATTGGGTAATACTACCCGCGAAGACTGTTGCGATCCCCTACACTTGTGGGTGATCAATACTATTTTCTGGCGCCGTTGCCGGGGAGCATAGCTTTATTTGTAAGTTCACTTGGATCTATTATTGTTCATTGCTACTCCTTTCATCGTGGGGAAGACTCGTGATGGAAAGTTCCCTATTTTACCATCCACTACAAGAAGAGGTACAGTCCTAAACACCTCTGCTGCTCTTGATTCACCGTCTGTTATAAGTAAGCTTGTTACACCACCACCACATACTCATGCTACACACACTGCTACTACTACTAAATCTGAAACTGCTTTTGATACTCATTATGTTACTTCTACTGTGCTTGATGCGATTGGTTCATTAGGTCCTTTCCTAGATGCTACTATGGCTAGTCTAGGAAATACCGAAACTCCTAGTGAAGACACTATTACACCTATTAGCTCACCTGAGTCTAGAGAGAGTTATGATATTAATGATGGCTACATTGAGTTTACTGATGATTTTGTTGAAGAGTGTCGAAACACACATGGTACCAGTGCTATTAAGAGTCTCCTTGCTAGATGCACCATTATTCCTAAGTTGTCCTCTGATCCTAAGTTTGCCACTTCTCCCATAGATATTAAAGATAAAGATTATGATTTCTCTCTTGATTTATCCTATTTAGATATTGTTGAGAAAGAACATTTTTGTGGGACTGAAAATGAGAGCGATGTGGATCATATGAATGAGCTTTCTACAATGAGTGCTTTATTCTCTGATTATTTTAAGATGCGCAAGTACTTTGTTACTAAGATCTTCCCTTTTTCACTAAAAGGAGAAGCTAGGGCTTGGTTTAATAGATTACCTCCTGGTTCCATTGATAGCCCTGATTGTTTGATTGCTTCTTTCTTCCAAAAATATTTTCCTCCTAGTGCTAGACATGCTGCTTTGCAGATACTTTTTGATTTTAAACAGGGAGAAGAAGAGAAATTGCCTGAGTCATGGACAAGGTTCTGTGCCTTGATTCATGCACATCCTGGATGTCCATTACCTAAGAATGAGCTTCTTGATATTTATTATAATGGACTAACTGGTGATTCTAGGACATACCTAGATAGCTTTGCTGATTGTGTTTTCAGAAAAAGAACTCCTACAGATGCTGGAGAATTAATGGCTAAGATAAGCAAGAATTATGACGATTGGACTTCAACTGAGCTAAATACACCTGAGCCTATTACTCCTGAACCAGATGTTCCTGAACCAGTTCCAATACCAACACCAAAAAAGAGAGGAGTTATTGCATTAAATGATGAAGTGATGAAGGAAGCTAAGAAGTGTCTAAAGGAGAAAGGTATTAGAGCTGAAGATGTGAAGAATCTACCTCCTATAGAAGAATTATGTAAGACAATTCCCCACTCATCTACTATTGAGGTACACTCTCTCCAACACTTTGATGAAGGTGATATTCCTTATGGTAAGCCTCCTGATCAATGTTTAGAGGAACTTGACATTTTTATTGTTAAACAAGGTAATTTAATAAACAAGTCCAGAATCATTTATTGGAAAACTCTAGAGCTATTAATGAGTTGAAAGATATTGTGGAAAGAACTTCAAATGATATTAAAATGCTTTGTAAACACTTTAAAATGGTTCAAACTCAACTTGATCAACTTGCTAAGGTACAAAAGGATATGCTAGTTAATGCTTCAAGAGATAAACATGCTTATGGAATTAGAACTAGGAGTGGTATAGCTACTCAAGACCCTTTATATCCTGAAGGACACCCTAAAAGAATTGAGCAGGATTCCCAACAAGGTGAGAGTAGTGGTAGTCCCCGTAAGACAAAGAAAAAGAAACATAGAATAGTTGAGGAACCATTTGAACCTGTTGTAGATCCTAATAGTATATCTGTCTCTGATGTTGAAACTGAGAGTGGTAATGATAAAAATGATGCTCCTGATAAGGAGGAAGTTGAGGAAGAACCTGAGAAGCACACTAAGAACACTAGGTACACTAAGGAAGATTTTATTGTTAATAAACATGGTAAAGAGAGAGAACCTTGGGTGCAGAAACCTATGCCTTTTCCAGGTAAGAAACACAAGTCAAAGGAGGAAGAACACTACAACAAGTTTTGTGAGTGGATGAAACCTTTATTTTTGCAAATTCCTTTAACTAATGCTATTAAGTTGCCTCCTTATTCAAAGTATATGAAGTATATTGTCTCTAATAAAAGGAAGATTCCTAATGAGGAGATTTCTACTTTGCTTGCTAATTATTCCTTCAATGGTAAGGTTACAAAGAAACTTGGTGATCCAGGTATACCAACTATTCCTTGCTCTATTAAGAATAATTATGTTAGAACTGCTTTATATGATATGGGAGCTGGAGTTAGTGTTATGCCTTTTCTCTCTATAAGAGACTCCATCTAGAAAAGTTGATACCAACTGATATTTCTTTGTAAATGGCTGATAAGTCAACTACTATTCCTGTTGGTATATGTGAGGATGTTCCTGTTAAAGTGGCTCATAATTGCTTGGTTCTAACTGATTTTGTTGTGCCTGAAATGCCTGAAGATGATAATATGGCTATTATTCTTGGGAGTCCTTTTCTAAATACTGCAGGTGTTGTCATTAAGGAAAGGTAACTTTCAATATTAATGACAAAGATCATGCTGTCTATTTCCCCAAGAAGGTTGCTAAGAGCTATTGCCTAAATTCCATTGAAAATATTGAGAGCATCAAGGTTGGAGAAATATATTGTCCCATTCCACAAGAAAAATTTGAAACTATTATGATTGGGACCATTGCTATGAAGTATGAGGTAACATAATCACCTTGTGGATTGCAAAGTTTTATTTCATATAAGATTGTTTTGGTAACAAGACTTGATTAACTTTGTTAACAAAACGATTTTTATGAACAAAATATTGTTTCCACTATGGTTATACTTGCTTTCTTTTACTTTTCTCCTTCCAAGTCTTTGATTTTGCTCTTGTTAGCTAGTTCTTTGCTTGTTAGAGTGTCTTAGAACTTTTGTAGTTTGGTTTTTGTTTGCTTTTGATTCTTCTGAGAAAAACTATTTCTGCGAGAAAATCAATTTTCATACCCTGAAAATTGGCCAAAAATAAAGTTTCCCAAAAAATACCAGAAAATTCAAAATAATTTTTTCCTCGAAAAAAGAGGCAGAGGGACACCTGGAGTGACCCAGGGGGCCACCCTAGGCCACCACACCCATGGTAGGCGCGACCTGCCTGTGGGTGGCGCCTAGGGGGGTGTGGCCCACCTGGCCCCCTCCCAGGTTCCTCCTCAAAGCCATCTTCTTTCTCTCTCCCGAAAAACACTGGAAAACTTTCTCAAGCCCGAGTTCTTGCTGTTCTTGCTCGCGATTTTCGATCTCCTTGCTCAGCCCATCTTTGCTGCTGATTGTTGGAGGGATTTCTCCTTGGTATGTGCCTCCTCCACTTGTCCAATTAGATTTGTGATTGGTAGATTGTATCTTGAGTATTTTGCTGCTATAGGTGTCAGGTTGTGTGAGCTTGCATGCTTGTTCTTTGCTTAGAGACTTCATTTTGATGCATGTGTAGCCCTCTAGCAAGTTCCTATAGTAGTTGCTCATCATGTATCAACTTGGAAATCACTTGGTTTGATGTTTGTCTAAAAATTTCAGCAAGGAAGATGAGTTCTTATCCACTGAATCAATATCACTTGATGGTGCCTGAGCCAATGAAAGTTCATCGTGAAGAAGGAGTTTTCCCTTCTATTTATCCATGCCATGAATTTATGAGAACTGCGGGAACTTTCCAGGATTTCCAAACCTTGGTTGCCAATGCAGGGTTGGAACACTTTGTTGAAGGTGAACCTTTTCAATTTTTAAGCTAACAATGGCTTTTGTGTAGGACTTCCGGTTTACTTGGTCTATATCTAATCCCATGGTCCATTACAAAATATACAACATACCTGTTGACTTGCCTTTTGCTGATTTCTATGCAACAATTAGAGTACCTTAGTGGGGATCTTATGAAAAGATCAAGGAAAGGCCCAAGTCGCTTATGGATTTATATGCTGAGATTTGCCAAGGTTTCGACTTCTCAAAGGAAAGTGGTAAAATTCAAAACATTCAATTCCCAGCCATTAGATATTTTGCCTATTTCATTACCAAGTGTGTTCTTGCTAGAAAGGTTGCTAGGAAGTTATCTTCTTTTGATCTAGCTTTTATCGCAGCTGCTTTGAATAGGAATAGATCTTATAACCTGGGTGCTTTGATAGCTTACCGTCTCACCACCAACTGCGAGAAGGGTGGAATTTGTGGAGGTCTCATTGCTTCTAGGTTGCTAGCTTTCCATGGTTTAGAGCCTCACCATTCAGATTATCAGTTCCCTATAGAAAGGCTTGATCTTGAATCCATGATTCAGCATGGTTTTGTTTCCTTGGGGGCTAATGTGAGAAGTTTACCATTTGAACTATCTTTTGCTCAGCAAGGTTGGAGAGGGGGTAGGACTGAGAAAATAGTTTATTTGCATGCACCTGCTTTGTTTAACTTTGATAACAGGCAAGGATGGTTGCTCATGGAGGAGGAGGTTGACACATATGTGGCGGAGCTCTCCCAGCAAGAGGAGAATGTTGGAGAGGATGCCGAAGATGATTCGGTTCAGCCCTCCAACTTGGGAGAGTCTTCATACCAGCAGCCCGCTTTTGATTGGGGCGCGTCTTCTTCTTCATCGCAAGTGCCTGACTATGATCATTCCTATGATGACCCACCAGCTTGGGGTTACTACCCGCGCTATTGAGCCCCACTTAGCCAAAAGCCTAAGCTTGGCGGGAGGTATACCGACATCACACTCATTTATATATCATGTTCGGGTCGGTTCTTTGTATATCCATTGTTTTGCTTTCTTTTTGGTTCTTGTTGCTGCTTTCTCAAAAACACAAAAATACCAAAAATATTTTCGTTGTTTCTCTTGGTTTGTTTCTTTGCTTTGGTTTGCCTTAAAAGAAAAATCCAAAAAGATTTTGCTTTGTGTTCTTCTTGTGTGGTTTGCTTTTTCTTTTGGTTGGTTTGTTTTTGCTTGGTTTGCTTTCTTTAAAAAATCGAAAACAGCAAAAATATTTGTTCTTCTTCTTTGCTTTTGTGAGTTCTTTGCAGGGTTTAGCCGTCCTCAGTGGAGTTTGGTTTCATGTTATTATTCAAGTCACACAAGTGAAGGGCAATAATGAAGATTAAGACAACTTAAGGTGTGGTAAGAGGCTGGTAACGAACTCTATTTGTTTTCATTTTTGTACATATACTCATCATTGTGAGCATGCTTAGCCTGTTCGTGTAAGGTGTATATTATTATGGATGCTTAGTAGTTCTTGCTTGCTTGTGATTAGCTCCAGCTTGCTAATAGTTTGTAGCATGTCATATGAATGTTTGCTTGCATTGTTTTATTCATACTTTGGTATGATATTGTGGTATCCTACTTTGAAAGTTTCATGTGAATCGACTTGGAACATGCTCACGCATGCATATGACTAAAAAATAGTCAGTAAGCCTTGGTGATTTATTTTGCCTCAGAGTTCTTGTACCACTTCCATGCCATAATTAGTCCTGTTTTGTTGCAAGCATGATTATGACAATTATTGCTCTCTCGTTTGTCGCTCCCTCTCTATTAATAGCCTTCACTTGCACTGAGTATGAGCTCTACCTGTGCTTCCAACTCCCCAAAACCAATATTGCCAACTGTTTCCACTATACCTACCTATTATCATCATTTGCTACTTCAGTGCATATTCTATATGCCGTGTTTTCTTCCAAATAAAATGTTTGTCTGTTTTGAGAAAGTTAGTCAGTAAAGCTCTCACGAACTTGATGGCACACTTTATTCCGTGCACTTAATAATCTTGAACCATTGTGACCTATCCATGAAAGTTATATGCTTGCAATGCTGAGAGTCAGCAGAACCATGTTGTCATGGGGAACGCTTTCAACACTTTTTGGATACATATCCAGTTGATACCTTGCTCTTTTGTTTGCGGATGTCGTCGGTGTGAAATAAAAAGGGAGCTTGTGAGTTCATGGAGTCTATACATTGTATTAGAGAAACGCCTGGGCCGCTAGCCTAAGCCATGCCTAATCATGGTGGAAACTTTTAGCATCACTATAATGAGCATTTATGAAGCATCCTTAATAAAAAGCTATGCACATAGTAAATAAAAAGATCGCTGAGATGCTCATTGTCTGCTTGCCTTGTCATTTTGATCACGGGATAGCTCTTGTATCATGTGCAAGGGGTACCCCATTGGTGGTTCTCTATGATATGCATGTATTTACAATGACAAGAACTTATAGGTAACCAAAGTTGAGTATCATGCGGTGCGGCCCTCGTACTCAAGGGACATGGGATTTCCAGTTTATGGTCTGTCAAGCATATGATTCAGAGTGGACCTCACTTTCACCTTAACCATATAAAGATGCCTATGATAGGGGCAATGAGATCTCAAAGCTAATGAGTACCTTTCTTTCAGCATTTGGAAGCCTTTCAAACTTTTCAAAACCTTTTCACAACCTTGTTGAGTCACCCCTTATTCTATGAGAACCTTCTTGAGAGCATAGTTGTCATTCTTGTGTTTGTTTCAAAACTTGGTTAATTATGTCATGACTTTGATGCTTGTATCTCTGATATCTTTATCTCTAGTCTTCACTTGAACTTTAGAGGTGCCTTGGCATTTATATTTTTCTCTACAAACAAAGGCAAGAGAGATACCACTCTATCATACCTTATTATGAGCATTGCAATGTTGCTTATGTTTATGTTTCTTGCTACTTATTACTATTGAGTTGGTTTATCTTCATAGCTTGCAATGACTATTGAGTAGAATTAGTTGCATACTCTTTATTATGAATTGTCTAAGCATCTACTCCCGTGCTGAGAATATATACATCTTATGAAGCTAATGTGTTCATGAAAGTTCATTTATCGCACTCAGTTTTCAACTGAATTGCTTGAGGACAAGCAATAAGCTAAGCTTGGGGGAGTTGATACGTCCAAAACTTATCTACTTTCCAGAACACTTTTGCTATTGTTTCTCCTGTTAACTTGTGTGATTTGGATGCAACTAACACTGACTGCTGCTATTTTCAGCAAAATTACCTTGGTGTCTAGTTTTTGTGCAGAAAATAAACTATCAGGAAAAATCCGGGAAAATATGCCAAAAATCCTATTTCACCAGAAGATCCACGGAGCCAGAGTACGAGACAGATAAGGGGCCTGGGGGGCCCACACCCCTGCCAGGCACGGGCCCACCTCTGGCCGTGCCTAGGAGGGTGCAGCCACCCCAAGCACCCTCTTGGGCTCCCTTTGCGCCTATAAGTTTCCCTTTGACCTAAAAACATGGGGGTTCGATAGTTTTCTAGAAAGAGTTCCGCTACGTCGCCGCCACCAGAAACCAAGATTCAGATCCAGAAACTCCGTTCTGGCACCCTGCCGTGACAGGGAATTTGGAGAGGATCATCGCCATCGTCATCACCAACGCATCTCCATCAACCATCCATGTTTCCCTCATCCATGAGTGAGTAATCCCCCTCTATAGGCTTGGGGTTGGTAGGGATTGGATGAGTTCTATCATGTAATCGAATAAGATTGTTAGGGCATAGTGCCTAGTATCTCTATTAGTGCTATTTGACTTTGTTGCAACTTGTTGTGCTTAATGCTTGTCACTAGGGACCGAGTGCCATGATCTCAGATCTGAACTTATTATTGAATCATTATGATAGTATTGTTTGTGATCTTATCTGCAAGTTGTGTACACATATCACTGTCTGGATCCAAAGGCCCCAAAGTGACAATAATGGGGACAACCGGAGGGGATGGTTGTGGTGTGAGGATCACATGTGTTCACGAAGTGTTAATTCTTTGATCCGGTGCTCTATTAAAAGGAGCACCTTAATTTCTAGTAGTTCCCTAGAGGCCCCGCTGCCACAGGCTGGCTGGACACAAGATGTTGTGCAAGTTCTCATTTATAGCACGTATGACTATATATGGAGCACATGCCTAGGAGTACTTGGATGCTTGTTATTATTTATCTGCAATGCCCTAGATCTTGAGGTTACATGTTTAGACTCGTCCATGCAACGCCCGTCCATCCATCCCTATGCCTACCGCACTCGAATCCCACTGTTTACTGTTACTATTACTATTGCTCTTGTTTCACTGCTGCTGTTGCTTTGGTGTTGCTACTACAAACTGTTGCTACTGATAAACTTCTGTGAGCAAGAACTATTTCCAGGTGCAGCTTAATTGACAACTCAGTTGTTAAGGCTTGCAAGTATTCTTTGGCTCCCCTGTGTCGAATCAATAAATTGGGTAATACTACCCGCGAAGACTATTGCGATCCCCTACACTTGTGGGTCATCACAATGCCACCAATATCCAAAGTACAAACAAGAACCAATAACATGGTCATCATCGCCCACATACTCACATGTGTACTACCTATGCAAAGCATCTATGCATAGATCTGGCTCTGATACCACTATTGAGTTCGCAACATACAAAACAAATATTTTTCTACGATGGGAACAACTAAGCACCAAGATCTATCTACTAGATACAAGCAACAGGTGGATGTACATCCATAGAGAACATACCCTTTTAGACCGACAAAGTTTAACAAGGTTGAACTCGTGGGTGATGTAGTCGAACGCTTGCCGATCTCAAGATCGAGAAGAAGTCCAGCGCTGCAAATCAGCAGCGCATTGCTACGTCCAATTTGCATCACCATTCTATATCATAATTTGCCTCAATTCATTGATATATTTCATATTAAGAGGTGATACTTATGTCTTTTCACCTCTTTTTGCATGTTGGATGATTCTTCGAGGATGAACTACCGGAAGTACTACGATACATGTCAACACCCGGATTTTTAATCCCAGATGCCTGTTATGCCATACATCGCAATCCCAGGATTACCATTTTTGCGAGACATAACAGAATTGGATACCATAGTACATCATCTATTACAAACGATACATAAGTTCTTACACAAATAGGGATCTCATGATCCAGTTCTTAATACAACATCAAGCAGCGGAATACGTAATAATGACGGTAGCGTAGGCGAAGCCCCATCTTCGGGGTCACAGGCAATGCTGACGATGGGAGATGATCCTAGTTGTCGTAACCTTCCTAGGGTCCATCCTCCAGGTACTCCTCTTCATAGTCTGGCCATGGGAATAGCCAGGGACAAAGCCATGAGTACTCTTTAAGTACTCGCAAACTAATACTAACAGGTAAAGGGGTTTTTTGGATAATAGGACACTAGGCTCTAGGGTTGTTTTGCAAAAGCCAGATTTATCTCTACTAAGTTTAGAAGCAATGAATGCTCGTCACAATTTTATAACTCCTAAGTGGGAACTTGTATTTCATATCACAACTTTGTTGTGGTCAAGTCAAAGTTTCAAATCATTTCACAAGTCATTTTGAAAAGTCTGATGGGGGAACAATATGGCCACTCCAACTGTCCATAACCGCGGACGCGTCTATTCGAATAGTTTGACACTCTGCAGAGATTGTACACTTTCACCACAACATTCGATACATCCGTCAGGAACAAATCCTGAAATCACCATACTCATTATGCGGATAATCAATCCTAACCTTTCAATTGCACTCCCTAGTATAAGCACCTCTCATGTGAGTTTGGCCTCCCAACCATGACCAACTGTCATCTTGGGTACTGCACAGGTGGACAATCTTCACAAGGTAGCCTCATCTCAGACCTTGGCCGTGAGGGAACTAATACTAAGGTATATAAGTTTCCAGTCAAGCCCTACCCAATCTTCGGGTATTGTAGTTGTACGATAAAATTGGAATGGTATCGCATCCAGACAACCATCAGTTTTAGAAAGGGCTAAGGCTCATGCCTCATCATTTTTATCACCAAAATCATCAAGTGTTCGGAACACATGTCCAAAACATTTCAATAGAATGATCCATCATTCCAAGGTTTTCATAACCATTTTTCCACCAAGTATTCTGTGGCATCCCACAAAACCACTACTAGAAAATCGCGTTGTTTTTGTGCATTGCATCATCATGACCGCATGCTCATGACATCATGCCACATTGCATTTGAGCATCGTCATCATCTTGCATTTGCTTGCATAAAATTATTTGCGGAAAAACCTGTTCTTGTTTTCTAAACGCCCCGTCTTTGTTCAAACACAAAACCCGGGTCTCCGGATTATTTTGTTTTGTCTGCTATCGGATTGCAAAAGCCCTGTTTGAAATAAATAAAATATTTAATTATTTTTAGTGGGGCAGTCGAACGGGCCGATTCGACCCAGTCGACCACCCCAGTATTAAAACGGTCCACCTAAACCAGCCCACCAAATCCTAAGGCTACCCAACCTAATCTACCCACCCCTCCAGCCACCTCACCCCGGCCAATCCCCACCCGACACGTCACCCTGACCCAAACTCCTAGCCACTCCTAATCTGCCACATCACCCCAACCCCACACACTCAACACAACACACCCCACCCACCCAGGTCCAACTCTCACCACACAACACACCGACCCACCTCTCCCTCTCTCACTCCCCCTGGCCCCACACGCCAGCAGCCCCACTCACCCCCTGGGCCCGCGCCCCACTTCCCACCCGTCCTCTTCCTCCCTCTGCCTCTCCCCTCACCGCGTTCTCCTTCCTCCGCTTCCCCCGCCGCGAGGCCCCCCGCCTCTCGCCTCCCCGGCAACCCTCCTCTGCGGCCGGCCGCCTCTGCGCCAAGCCCACGCCACCGCCGTGCAGGCCCCGACCTCGAGCTCCTGCTCTGGCCCGGCCCCGTGTCTCCGGCGCGCCCCCATCCCCAGCTCGCCCGCCGGGCCTCGCCACCCGCGCGCCCCACCCGAGCCTCCTCCTCCGCGCTGCCGCCGGCCCCGTCGCCTCCTCCGCCCGCCAGCACCCTCCTGGCCTCCACCGCCGCGAACCCCGGCCACGAGCAGCCCCGCGTCTGGCCATCGCCTTCCTCCCCGTCGGCGCCTCTAGAGCGCGATGCCCGGCCTCCCTCCGCGCCCTTCACCGCCACCATGTCCGCCGAGCTCGTCGGCGACCTCCCTGCTGACCGCTGCGTCCCGCGGCCACCGCCCCTGTCAAGCGCCAACGCCCTGCTCCAATCCGCCTGCATCGCCTGACGCCGGCCGTCGCCTGGGGTCCTGCAGTGCTGCGCCGCCGTTGGCCTCTACCGCGGACGCCCCGGGAACTTCTCCGTCCTCGCCAGTACCGGTGCTCCAGTGGAAGCTCGAGTCCTGCGGTTATGCGCTGGTGTTCTTGGGCGATTGAAGCAAGGCAGTGTCCTCACCGGTGCTCCAGTACCAGACCTTTGCCCGGATCCCATCGACGCTATCAAGACCCCCGCACCGAGTATAAGTGCATCCGAAGACCAGCGGTGCCGAACCAAGCACGACATCGTCACCAAAGCGCCGCTACTGGAGAACCACCGACGTGAACTTTCATTATGTCAAGATCTCCGTCCTGAGTGTTTCCACATCCGTCGACAAATCAACCGAAGAAGACCGATCCCGAACCTTAGCGCGCCAAGTCCTCCTTCCGGAGTCGGACCCGAAGACGCCGTGACCCGGACGCCAAGATCTCCGCGTGAGACGACAAGACCGACGACATGGCCTGGCGACCGCGGATGCGACAAGATCGTCTCTCGGGCGCCAAGTTCACCGAGAACCCGCGGTACTTGGAGGACGACACCAGACCGCAGCGTCAAGACCTCCTTCATGAAACGCCAAGATCTCCATCTCGGACGCCAAGTTCGTCAAGAACCCGGACGCCAAGGTCGCCGATGCGAATACGAAAAGTACTTCATCACGAACGCCATGACCGTCGACGTGACCTGAAGACCACGGATGCGCCAAGATCTACCCCGTTACCCGAGAACGATCCCGGAGTCCGAGAACGATCCGTCGAACCCTGAACCCCGAGACCGACCCCGAACCCCGGAACCCCAAGTTCGTCGAGACCCCCTAATGTGTGAACCTTTTCCCGAGCCCCTATTTTTATAAATGCTAAATATAAAACCTGTTGCATATTAAATTGTCATACTCGCATGCATAATTGTGTGGTTTGGGGGCCTTATGCCGATTCACCTTATAATTAAATATGGGGCCCATATGCGGGCAAATCTAGTCTTATATTGGCCTCATTTAAATTTGTGTAGCGAACCGGTGATATTTTTTGCCTTGTTAAAACAACATTTAAATTGCGGGGTATCTAAATAACATGAACCATCTAATTAATTGTCGGGGCCCCGGTTCCGCTTAATTTGACCTAATCGCATCGCATCTTTGCCATGCCATACATCATACATGCATCATGCCGATCTTTTGCCGTAGTATTAAATATTGTATCCGGTGTTTATTCTAGTGTTTTGCTTCTTCGCGGATAAGGCCGTTGAGTTGATGCGAGTGTCGGCCCGATCTTCGGTTGAACCTTCGGCAATGTTTTCAGGCGAGCACCTCCCCCTTTCCACCTATCTTAATTTTATAGTATTTATTCCCTCCTGTTGATCTATTGCTATCTGTGTTGCGATGCTCTAGTTTTCGTACCCGTGAAATCCCTTGCAGCCGTATATTGCCTTGGACACATCCTATTACCTGTTGTTTGGTAGATAGTTGGACTGGCGCGTCGTAGTCGCTTGCTCAAGTGATGTTGCGTGTCGTCAAGTACCACGGTTGTTGGAGAATTGACGCCTGTTTAATGTTGGAGATGATCATGGCTTTATTTATTGTTCACTTTAATTATTGTTTAACAACTAAAATTGAAGTAGGTAAGCAGAGGCACAGGTGGGCAATAGATGTTATTTGGTTGTTAACCGTCCACTTGTGTCCCGTAGGACCCCGAGTACTTGATACCTGTTCCTTGATTTATCGCGCTATCCACATACGGGGAATTATGGGCCCCCCTTAGCCAGAGCTTGATTCAGTCTTATTTCTTGGGGCCACAAACTAGTTTGAGGTTTTATTTACGATCCTGTACTTATGCCATGCTTTACTGCTTTATTTACGATTGTGCGATGGATAGCACACTGTACTGTTTAGGATCGTGACCCGTTTTCGCGGTATCGACACCCCGAGTTTTCGGGTTCCCAGTCGTTTACAGCCGGCCCCACAAACCTTGAGTCCATCTCGGAGCCGGCCAGTTTCGTTGCGGGTGTACTCCAAGGGGTGGCCCCCTGAAATATTTCTGAATCCTGTGATTGCTTTGTCGTGAAGGCCTCGTTGGGTTTTGATTTGGTTTTTCCGAGGTTGATCGTGTGTGTGTTGCTATTGGTGCACCCCGGCCGGGTAAAACTTTCTGAAAGCCGTGTCCGCGGTTATGGACGACTTGGAGCACAGTATCTCGATCATAGACAACTATAACTATAGTAGTGCTATAAATTTGACTTTATAATGACTAGTAATCAGCTTCACTATAATGGAATGGCTAAATAAAACTGCCAACAATTGCTTGTTTGGGTGTCGCTTGCGACCATTGTACCTGACTAGTAAGTATTGCAACTACAACGGAATGGCTAAATAAAAGTACCAACAACTGCTGGGTTTTGGGTTATCTCATGCTATTTGTATCTGACTAGTAAGTGCCGCAACTACAACGGAATGGTTAACTAAAACGGCCCACTGCTTATTTCATCAGGATGATTATCTATACCTGACTAGTAAATGCTGCAACGATAACTGAATAAATAAAACTGCCAACTGTGTGCGTTCCTCTGTTGACTTCCTCGTTTGGTCTCGAGGGGGAAATACCAGGATGGGATTGTTTGGTGTTAGTATCAGGTTGGTTTCGGATAGGTCTTTCTTACCCCTCTCTAATAGCCGCCAGTTGTATCGAGTCTCTATAGGTTGTTTAGTGCACGATGCCGCTGCCGCTTCAGTCCACCATACCTATGTAGGCGAGGACCGCCGAATTCTAGCCTCGCCGTGTACTGGCCTCAATACTGACGCTCCTCTTTTTCCTTTGCCCTTTGTCGGCACCCCTTTTGTTTAAGCAGGTTTTGAGATCGACGTCGTTAGCAGGGTTACCCTTCCGGCTTGGCCTGGGCAGGGTTATGGACGCCATTGGTTATTCTTCAGGGCTCTTAGCCCCATTTGCATCTTGTCCGTAGTCGGACGCTCTATCATTTTCAAGGTGAATTGGGATCTTTGTATATTATACCTGTATTCTTGACTCTCTGAGTCGTTGTTGTATATATCTGTTCTGTGGGTCCCATCGAGGGTTGTTGTGTAATGTTATTACTTCGTTTTCCACCCGCACGGAAGTGCCTGGTGGGCACCTTTGAATCGTTTCTATGCGGGTTTGGTGGGTTTCGCTAAAACTTGCATAGGGTCGATTCTGAGGGTGTTACATATTCCCATCTAAAGTTGATCAAGTTTTATGCTTAGCACTAGCATCTCCAAGTGGGGGTAAGCAATAATGAGGGGTGGTTAATAGCTTGCAAGGTTATTAGCTTGCCTTGTACAGAGCAGTGGTTGAAGTTCTCCTCGGCTTCTTCTTCGTAGAATCCTCCTTCCTCCTCGTATCCTTGGTCGGTACTATCATCTATGAATAAATACGAGGTACACAATCACCAAACAATACTTAACTACTTGCAATCATCACACACAAGGGTCCTATAGATGATCCAACATCATCACTAACATTACAAGATTAAAGCTTGGTTTAATTCTTTTTATTTTTAGAAAAGTAATTTCTACTCATTGAAAAACTACTTAATATTTAATATTCTCCAAACCAAACATGGGATCATGTTGACACATGTAATCACCACATATTTTAGTCCATGGGAATATGATTTAAAGTGGTGTCACAATTTAATAAGGTTTTACCCTTTTATTTTAATTATTTAAAGTGGCTAGAAATGCCTATGTAGCATTCTTTTATTACTTGAACATTATTTCTGAAGGTAAACCTATATATTTTTATATATTCTGAAAGGTATGGTTAAATGTGATTTTTGAGAGTTGGAATCAACTCAAAAGCTATTATGGTTTAAATTTGAAAAATGTTCGAATGCAGAAAAGCTTCTGCCTTGTTATTTTTACCATGGGTGATCTATAGATCCAAATGACTTGAATCCAACGGGCTTGGATTCAGCATTCTCAGACCTTTCTAACAAAATTGGTTTCATTCAATTTGGTGCACTGAATCGATCTGGGTTGATTTTTGAAGTTGGGTACAGAAGTGAGTTTAAAACAAAATGAAAAAGGTTTAATTCAAATAACTGGGCTGCGCGGGAAAAGTTAACGGGCCGGCCTGCTAAGCGCAGTGCTCCCGCGGGCTGCTTAAGTGGGTGTCCCCACTCGTCAGTGAGACAGGGAGGGGCGAAGCGGTACGGGGCGATGTGGATCGTTCGATCTAGTTCTAATCCAACGGCTGAGAGTCATCGTCGACGTTGAGCAACGCCGGCGAGAAAGAAACCTAGCGTGGACAGTGAGGGGTGCTAGGGGCTCACCGGGGTGCAGGCGAGGGTCAGCAAGGCGGGCGAACAACAAAGTCTATGACGGCGAACTCAGGGGTGGTCGCGGCAGCTCCTGGGATAGACGAAATCGATGGCGCCCTTCTTCTCGAGAGGCGGCGGGCTTCGGTGAAATTCCGGCGAGGTGGTGCTCACCTTGCTCTGGGAACGGCGTGGCACGATCAGTGAGGAGAGGGGAGTGAGATGGTGTGAAGAAATCGAGCGGGGGTGGCCTCTATTTATAGTCGAGCGAGGGGACCGACGGGGCGCACGGTGAGCTCGTCGGGGGCGATGTTACAGGCGGCTATTGGCATGGGCGAAGGTAGGGGCGGTGCGGTGTTCCCTGGCGATGCTCAACGGTACGGTGGCGAGGTGGGGCGGTGCGGTTCGGTCGGAACACGACGGTGCTCTGCGCGTGCCCGACGGAGAATTTAATGGCGCACAGCGCGCGTGGTCCGCGCGGCGGCGAACGAGCGTGTCTGCGGGGTTGCTGGGACGATGGTGATCACGTATGCACGCGGCGAGGGCGGCGCGCGGTCTGTGGGCGTTGGTCGAGCGTGCCGCATGGGGCGTGCTCTCGGCATGGTTGCTGGCGAGGTTGGCATGGTCCGTGCGCGTGGTCCAGTGGCTGGCAGGGTTCGAGCGGTGGACAGGGAGTGGCGGTGGAGTGTTGGCTTCCTCCCAGACATGCTGGCTAGGCTTGTTTCTCCTCCTAGCTTGCTGTCGACATGGGGGTGACAAGGGTGGCTTCGGCTGTTCACCATTGATGACAATGCCAAGCTCATAGTGGTGCTAGTGCTTGGTTAATCTTGCTAGATGATCTACTGAGCTGGTTGTGAGCTAGATAGGGAACCAGTTAGGCAAGAATCACTGCTCACTATAGTGTTTAGATTTTGTACGATTTGTGTCTGCAACCTGTTTGATGAAATGGCCGCATGAAATCAAGTTTTGAATTTTGAAAAGATTTTTGGTGGGTTTGCTAGATTGGTGCTAGTGAGTCTGCAGATGCTTGGGTTTTGAAAGTTGAGCTTGTTTGAGTGGTTTTTGAAAAAGTGGGATCTTCCCATATGATAAAGATTCAATTTTGAATTGTCATTTAAACTATGCATTTGAAAGTTTCTGGATGATCACAAAGTGGGCCTTGATACCTTGTTATGAGTACATTCAAGGGGTGCAAAGATCCAGAAAAGTTTCCATTAGGTTCTGAAAGTTTGAGACAGCCAAAGTAGGCATGGGAGTTAAATTGGTCAAAATGAAGATTCCTTTATTTTATTGGTTTTGATTTATTTGTCTTTAGGAAAAGTTTGGGAAATGTTTAGATGATGTTTATTTCACCTAAGAAACATTTTACAAGCAAAGAAACACATAAACAAGTTGGTTCAAAAGAATTTCAAATTAAATGCATACACATATGCATGCTTTCATATTTTTAATTAGAAAAGTTTTTGTTAACCCTAATTTTGATGATTAGAGTTTGATGATTTAAGTTTAATATTTTTGGGATGTTACAAACCTTCCCCCCTTAAACAAAATCTCGTCCCGAGATTTGTAAAAGGACGAAAAGATTACCTAGGATTTGAAGAGATCGGGAAACTCTGTCCTGATGTGATCTTCGCGTTCCCAGGTAGCTTCCTCTTCTGTGTGGTTGCTCCACTGAATCTTGAGAAACTTGATGCTTCGGGTTCGGGTAGTTCGAAAAGCTTCTTCCAAAATACGGATGGGTACTTCGGGATAGGTCAGGTCATCGTTGATCTCTATGGTCCGATGATCGATATTCTTGAACACTTCGGTCTTCTCGGGGACTTCGAGACACTTGCGAAGTAACGAGATATGGAACACATTGTGCACGGCTGACATCTCTTCGGGTAGTTCCAATTGATATGACACTTCTCCTCGATGGTTCAGAATTTTGAAAGGTCCGATATATCTGGGGGCTAACTTTCCTTTGAGTTGGAAACGCTGCATTCCCTTCAATGGCGACACTTTCAGATAAACAAAATCTCCTATGTTGAAGGCGAGGTATCGACGTCTCTTGTCGGCGTAACTCTTCAGTCGGGATTGGGCGGTCTTGAGGTGCTCACGAATCTTGTGAACCTTCTCTTCTGCTTCTCGTAGGATGTCGGGTCCGAAGATCTGACTTTATCCTACTTCCGACCAGTTCAAAGGGGTGCGACACTTCCTTCCGTACATGAATTCAAATGGGTCCATTTGCAAACTGGCTTGATAACTGTTGTTGTATGAAAATTCTGCAAACGGCAGATAGTCTTCCCACTTGGATCCATATTCTAACACGCATGCTCTCAGCATATCTTCGAGTATTTGGTTTACTCGCTCTGTTTGTCCATCGGTCTGAGGGTGATACGCGGTGCTGAAATCTAGACGGGTTCCTAAACCTTCTTGGACTTTCTTCCAGAATCTCGAGGTAAACTGAGTTCCTCGATCCGATACTATGTTCTTGGGAACTCCGTGCAAACTGATGATACTAGCGATGTATAACTCCGCTAGTTTCGAACTCTGATATGTGGTCTTGACGGGCAAGAAATGGGCGACTTTGGACAATCTGTCCACTATGACCCAGATAGAGTCATTTCCCCTACTAGAAGTAGGTAGTCCAGTGATAAAGTCCATTCCTACAGAATCCCATTTCCATTCCAGAATCTGCAAGGGTTGCAACAATCCAGCGGGTCTTTGATGTCCTGCCTTGACTCGGTGACATATATCACACTTGGCGATATAGCTTCCGATTTCTCTCTTCATCTTATGCCACCAAAATTGCTCTTTTAAATCTTGATACATCTTAGTTCCTCCGGGATGGATAGAATAAAGAGTATCATGAGCCTCCTTCAAAATAACTCCTTTCAACTCGGAATCTGCTGGTACACAAAGGTGTCCTTTGTACCACAAAACTCCTTCGTCCTCGGTGAATCCGGGTACTTTGCCTGTACCGATACGACGCTTGATTCCGTCAATACTAGCATTTCCCTTCTGCGCCTCTTTAATCTGACTGATCAAAGTGGGCTGGAGTTCTATGCTAGCCAGAAATCCTTCACTTACTAATTCCATCCGAAAATCTTCCATCTCTTTGTGCAGACTTGGTTGCTCCTTCAAAATCATGGAGTTCAAGCGGCACGGCAATCTGCTAAGGGCATCGGCTACTACGTTGGCTTTACTAGGGTGATAGTGAATGTCCAGATCGTAATCCTTGATTAGCTCAATCCATCTTCTCTGCCTCATATTCAGCTCCTTCTGAGTGAATATATACTTTAGGCTCTTGTGATCCGAATAAATCTCACAACGGTTTCCCATCAGGTAATGTCTCCATGTCTTCAGGGCTAGAACTACGGCTGCGAGTTCGAGGTCATGGGTTGGGTAGTTTTGCTCATGTTGCTTCAATTGTCGAGATAGATAAGATATAACTTTGCCTTCTTGCATTAGCACACATCCGAGACCAATCTTGGATGCATCACAATACACATCGAAGGGCTTCGTGATATCCGGCATGATCAAGATTGGGGCTGAAATCAATCTCCTCTTGAGTTCTTGGAAACTCGCTTCACACTTGTTGGTCCATTCAAACTTCTTGTCCTTCTTCAGCAATTGGGTCATGGGTCTGGCGATACTCGAGAATCCTTCTACGAATTTGCGGTAATATCCCGCCAATCCGAGAAATGCACGAACTTGGGTTTGAGTGGTTGGGGCTTGCCAATATTCTACGTTTTTCACTTTGGCAGGGTCAACGGCAATTCCTCCGGCTGAGCAAATAAAGAAAACCATGGAACCTGATGAGCAAATAAACATTGAACCTATGGTAGCTATTGTGAAAGATCCCGTGACTAGAAATATAGAGGATGAGCACATTGTCTTCTGTGAAGACGCTTCTAATATTATCTCTCATCCTAGTAAATCTAGAAAATCTAGTGTCCTTGTGATTTCTTTTAAAATTGGTAATCATTTCTATTATGGTTTATGTGATATTGGTGCTAGTTCTAGTGCTATTACTTATGAGCTTTACAGGGAAATTATGCATGAAATTGGTCCTTGTGAGCTTGACGACATTAATGTGGTTATTCACCTTGATAATAAGGAAACCATTTGCCCTATTGGTATTGTAAGAGATGTGTAGGTTCTCTGCGGTAAGACTAAGTATCCTGTTGATTTTCTAGTGCTTAATTCAGCAGCTAGTAAAACTTGTCCTATCATTTTTGGTAGACCTTTCTTGAACACTTGTGGAGATATTATAGATTGTAAGAAGGAGAAAGTTTTAACTAAATTTGATGGATATTCTTATGAGTTTAACTTTTCCAAATTTGCTAAAGCTCTTTTTGAAAATAGCTTTCCTAATGAAGGTTTCAGGATATAACAACTTGCTTCTATTGATCCCGTTTATGACCTTGGACCTCTTTTAGATGATTGTAAGTATGCTCATTCTGATGATAAAGTTGTTTCCTATGACAGTTATATTGTCAACTTTATTCAAAGTGATACTGAAAGTTATTATGAGAGAGGGAAACATGGTTATATGCATCTCAATAATATTAAGTTTCCCAGTTTTATGTTGAAAGCTTTGAAGTTGCATTTGTTTTGTTTTCCTATGCTAGTGGAATTTTGCTTCAATAATTTGTTTTCCCATGATACTCCCTTGCATAGGAAGTGGGTTAGACTCAAATGTGTTGGATATTTGCTTCTTGAAGCTCTCTATCACTTTAAATCTATATCTCCTATGTGAGCATTTTTTGAAACTATCAGGCCTAACTTAAAGGCAATAAAGAAAAGTACTTCTTGGAAGATAAGCCAATAGTTTTGTTGAGTCTTGGAAGTTATTACCTCAGTAATAACCGCTCCTTATCCTTTTTGTTTTGGTTTTTGTGTCAAGATCAACTACTTTTGAGAAGTAGAGGAGTTGTGAAAAGTGGCTGTCGTGGGATAGATTTTTTGTGCTGCATTGTAAAAATTCGTGAAGGAGCTCAGTACTTCGGATGGAGATGTAATTTTCTATGCTTGTTCTCCAAGTTGTTATCCAACTTTCGTTACTATTTTGCACTTTTTTATTTGAGCAACAGAAGTTTTTCGAAAAAATCAATCTTTACCTGCTGGTCTGTTTTGACGGATTTCTGCCATCATTTGCATTTGCCTCTTATATTGATTCCCTTTCAGATTCTTTTTGGGTTTTTGGAAAGGAGTTGCTATAGTAGATTTTTTTCGATGGATTTCAGTTGAAGTTTGAACCTAAAGGTTTATTGTTTTTACATACACTAATGTTGCCAATGAGGTTTGTGTAAGGCCTTGTATGAAAGGAATTTTCAAGAGATGGAGAAAAAGAATCTGCAGAGTCTGTCTCTGAGTAGGTAAAAGTGCCGCAAACTGAAGGTTTGTGAAAATCCTATCTTTTTATATTTTTGATGTTTTTATTACATACGGAAGGTTACGAGACGAAACAGCGGAGGAAACGGAGGCCAGGGTGGCCACACCCACCCTAGGCACGGGCCCTAGCTGGCCGCGCCTGGAGGGGGTGTGAGCCCCCTGAATTCCGTCTCCGCCTCGTTTTCGCACAATACCTTCCTTATGCATTGAAACTTCGTAATATATAACCCCCCGGATCCCCCGAGGTTCGTATATCGTGTTCTCATAGTGTTTTTGTTTCGATCTGTTTCTGTCAGGAAATCTTCTCAAGTTTAGAGCACCATGGTCTCCGCCAATGACAAAGGCAATAAGCCCGAGGAAGATGATCCTCAAAACCCCAAGGAGGAGGAGGTCTTGGTGGAGGTTGAAGAAGACATGGAGGAGGAAGAGCATCCGGACACCCGTGCTACCGTTGCAAGAATTGGAGTGGTGGCAAACCCTATCAACCTTAGGAGGACAGCACAGATGTCTACAGGAGGGAGAACTCCGCGTCATATCCTCGCTCCACGGTCACCTCCTTCACGCACCAAGAACCCCTTCCATAATCTCTTAATTGAGCGACATTACCAAAAGGTGCCCAAAGGGAATCTGCCCTCTGTTTGGGATCTGTCTCGTTCTAACCATGCAGGGAAGGAACACACTAAGAAGGAAGAGTGGGGAAAGAATAACAAGGACTAGTATTCTCGGTCTGTCGTGGTGGTGTGACGGCATATGCCATGGGTAGGCTAAAGTTGGGGCCGATGGACGTGGAGGACTTCGGGGAGGGATGATGCAGTGAAGACCGCACTCGTATGAACAAAGAGAAATACAATGTATATAGGATTGAGGCTCTCAAGTGGAGATAACACCTCATTCTCTACATCTAATCTCTTATAATGTTGCCATACTGGTGGCTACAATCATGCTCCTTGAGCTGTATCTCCTATGCCTCTATCTAGATCTCTCTGTGAGATTGGAGGAGGAAGAAGAAGAAGAGCTCCTATTGAGCAGAGAGGGGAAGAGCCCTTCGGGGCCTCTCCTATGAACGATCCCCCTGGTGCTCCTTATAAAGGGGAGCCCAGGGGACAAATTTTGTTCCCCATGATTGGTATCTACGTTGGAGACATGCCCAAGAGGCAATAATAAAGTGGTTATTATCATATCTTCACACTTATGATAAATGTTTACATACCATGCTATAATTGTATTAACCGGAAACATTAATACTTGTGTGATTTGTAAACTAAAATAAGAGTCCCTAGTAAAGCCTCTTGTTAAACTAGCTTGTTGGTTAATATATGATCATGGTTTCCTGATCATGAACATAGAGATGTTATTAACAACAGGGTCATATCATTAGGAGAATGATGTGATGGACATACTCCTATAGATAAGCGTAGCATAAAGATCAAGTCATTTAAATAGTTCAATTGCTATATGCTTTCTGATACATAGTAACCTAATTCCTTCGACCATGAGATCATGCATATCACCTTTACCGGATGGATGCTTTGATGACATCAAACACCACACCGTAACTGGGTGGCTATAAAGGTGGCATTGAGTGTTCGGAAAGTATTGGTTGAAACACATGGATCAAGAGTGGGATTTGTCCATCCATATGACGGATAGATATACTCTGGGCCCTCTCGGTGGAATGTCATCCAATTAGCTTGCAAGCATGTGACTGGCTCACAAGGGATCACATATCACGGGAACGAGAAAAGAGTACTTATCGGTAACGAGGTTGAACTAGGTATGCAGAGATACCGACGATCATAACCTCGGATAAGTAAACTATCGTGAGACAAAGGGAAATTGGTATCGTATGTAAGTGGTTCATTCGATCGCAAAGTAATCGTAGAAATATGTGGGAGCCATATGAATTTCCAGATTCCTCTATTGGTTATTGTTCGGAGAAGTGTCTCGATCATGTCCGCATAATTCACGAACCGTAGGGAGACACACTTAAGGATTCGACGTTGTTTGAGTAGTTATGGTATTATGAGAAAGAGACCGAATGTTGTTCGGAGTCTCGGATGGGATCCGGGATATCACGAGGTGATCCGGAATGGTCCGGAGAATAAGATTCATATAAGGAAAGTCCCGTTTCGGAGTTCGGGAATGATTCCGGTGTTTTCATCGGGAATGTTCTAGAAGGTTCCGGATTGTCCGGCACTCCGGGGGGGAAGGGTACATGAATGTGTCATTTAATGATTGCATCATGTACTAAGTGTTCTTGCTGTTCCAAAAACATGAAAGTCAAATTGCCAGTTTGAAAGTCAAACGGCTAAAACAGGAAACTGTGGGAAACAGGAAACTGTGGGAAACAAGCAAGAGGAGGTTGAAACCAACTTGGAGGAGGAGTTCCTCTCCTCCAAGCCGGCGCCCAGCCCTAGGCCGAGTTGGGGAGGGACTCCCTCCCTCCCTGGCGCGCCTAGCCCCTCCACCTATAAAAGGAGGGGCAGGGCTCCTCCTTGAGACACACAAGTTTCTGCCTCTAATCTCCGGTTTAGAGCCGTTTGGTTTAGAGCTTCTAATTGCTTTAGCCTGCGGTTTAGAGCCTTATAATTGGTGTGTCTAATCTCTAGACCACTAATAGCCCTCTCTCATACTCCACCATACTCGCTCCGGCTTAAGGCGAAGCCCTGCGGGATCTCCCCTCTACTTCCGGTACCACGCCGTTGTGCTGCCGGAATCGCGAGGAGAGTGCTACAACCTCCGCTGCCTGCTGGAACAAGGGAGAGGAAGGTCTTCGTCAAGTACCGAACGTGTGACCGACTGCGGGAGCGCTGCCGGAACGTGGCGCCGGAAGGATCGTCTACGCGATCTTGAGATCGGAAAAGTACGACTACATCACCCACGAGAATCTGCTCTCGTTAACCACTTTGGAATCTTCGAGGGTAAGTTATTCCATCGACTCGTTGATACAATCTAGTAGATAGATCTTGGCTTGTTTGTTTGTATGCGATAGAAATTTTTTGTTTTCCATGCTACGAACCCCTACAATCTACGCATCATATTCCTGGCATCTTCTTAGATGCTCAGCATATGCCTTGGCATCTTTAGAGATGCCAAGGCATATTCCTTAGCATATTCTTGGATGCCATAGGCATATTCCTTAGGCCATGTGCCAGTCTATGCCACGTGCGTCCCTGTACTCGCGTGATATTGGTGGAGATCGTTCTGGTTCGTTGATATGTCGATGTAGAGGTCATCGGAACGTCTGTGAGGCAGCTGGGACGACTTGATTCGGCCCAGGTGACAATTCCCAAGGGAGAACTCGGCCTGGGCCCTGCTAGATCGGCCCAAGAGGAAATCCTAAGACTCAACCGAATTATTCGGATGAGGCCCAGCCGGATTATCCCTTCATTCGGCCTGGTCCGCATGAAGCAGCCCAGTTGGGAGCCGGCCTGGCGAGAGGGACCCGTGGTAGGCCGGGGTTTGCCTGATTTGGCCCACCCGGGATCCACCGAATGTCGCCGGCTCAGGTGCTTCAAGGCTGAACGTGGGGAGCGCCGTTGATCCTGTGGTGGGCCGAATTTGGCCCACCCGGGGGAAGCGGTCGAGGTGGCGAGGAGCTGGAGCCGGTCGATCGCTGGGTGAGTGGAGGACGACGGCGGGAGTCTGGGCGACGTTGGCAGGAGATAGCGAGGTGGTGACAAGGCGAGGATCCGGTGGGCCGGCTTGGGCAACTCGGCCCAGCCAGGCAAGTTGGTAACTCGGCCCAAGGGGGCAAATATGGTTTAATAGCACCAGTATAAGGACGAATTAGACATAATTCGGCCCAGTGGTGCCTTTTCCTTTTTCCTATTATCTTATTCTCTTTGTGCCTTGTTTTTCTATTCATATATGTATTTTTCTCCCCATATGTCTTTCATCAAATACTTTATTCCTTCGCGGATATCTATTTATACCCTGACTTTGGGGTACCTGGGGTTATATCCCCGACACGATCCGACATGATCATGAACCATATTGAGCATAATTTAGAGTTGATTCGTACTCTAACCTTTGAGATTGAGGATTTGAGGGGACTGGTTGAAGAGCTTATCAAGAGAACACCACCGCCACCGAAGGAGTAATTCATCATCAGGTTTGGCATACCCTTTGCTTGTTCCAAGCTTGGGGGAGTGCCGCGGTATCACATCATTATATTTTATCTTTTACCTTTTTAGTAGATTCATATCTTTGGTAGAGAAGTTATCTTATAGGTTGGTTTGCATTGTGGAAGTATCTCTCCTTTAGTTGGTTATCTATGTATCCCTTGGTGTGAGTGCCTTTATGGATTATTAATGAGAAGTCTCACCTTTTACTTTTTGCACTTCTTATTTTAGTTTGCCATCTCTATTATATGATTGATCTTGTTGATCAGTATTGGTATCACTTTGGGAGCATAAAGTAGGGTTTTGGCAAACCAAGCTCTGGTCAGTAGCAACACTTTTTGAGGTTTGAAAGGAAAAGAGAAAAAGCTTACACGTATTTTATATCATTAATTTTCTTTCTTGATTGGCTCATAAGCTTAGTATTCTTTATTTGAGATCTTTTGTGTCTTCAAGGAAGATTGCATGTTTGGCTTTATCACTTGTAGGTTTCTTATTTCCTTCAACTCTTTTGCTTGCTACCCAGCCTTGCTAGCCAAAAATCTATTCTGAAAGGGGATACTTCTCATGCATCCAATCCCTTTGAACCAAAACCCGTGCCATTTGTGTCCACCATATATACCTATTAGCATTATTGCTATTTCAAGCAAATTCTCAAGCTTCATCTATCTTTCGAATTAAAAATTATTTTGTTATGTGAAAACTAGTTAGTAAAGCTCTCACGAACTTGATGGCACACCTTATTTTATTGCCACTAATAAACTTTAACTATTGTGTCGTCGAAGTTGTATATGCCTGCATATATACGTTGTGATTAGCAGAACCGTGCTGTCATGGGGAACGCTTTGTAAATACATACCCAGTTGATATCATGCTCTTTTGTTTGCGGATGTCATCGGTGTGAAATAAAAGGGGAGCTTGTAAGTCCATGGAGTTATGTATGTGTGTTAGAGAAACGCCTGGGCCGCTAGCCTAAGCCATGCCTAATCATGGTGGAAACTTTCAGCATCACCATAGTGGCATTCTATGAAGCATCCTCAATAAAAACATATGCAAATAGCAAATAAAAAGATCACTGAGATGCTCACTGTCTGTTTGCCTTGTCATTTTGATTATGGGATAGCTCTTGTATCATGCAAGGGGTACCCCGTTGGCGGTTCTTTATGATACACATGTACTTACAATGACAAGAACTTACCGGTAACTAAAGTTGAGTAGCATGAGGAGCGACCCTCGTACTCAAGGGACATGAGATTGCCAACTTATATTTTGTCAAGCATATACTCCATCCTTGTTCACTTTAACCATAATCACCTCAAGATGCTTATGATAGGGAGAATGAGAGCTCAAAGCTAGTAAGTACCATAATATTTTGGAAGATCTTTATGAACTTGAAATCCTTGCTTCCCTCTATGAAGGGCCTTTCTTCTACTTCTAAGTTGAGTCAGTAAACCTATTCCTCTCTATCTCCATCAAGCATTTGAGTTGTTGTGTTTCAAGCATTCATATGATGATTTATTCAATCATGCTTTTTTATCTTCCTTGTTTGCACAAGACTCTTATCTAATGAGTATTACTTTGAAAGCCATCATTGTGAAAAAAAATTATGTTTGAGCAAAGAGTACTCTTGTTTTGAAACTACTTCTACAAAAGCTTTATTTGTAAAACTGTTTGCCAGCTGTTCTCTAACCAAGAAAATAAGTTTGCCAATCCCAATTATGATTTATCTTTATGCATCTCTCGTGTGACTCCTATACTTGTTGCACGCTAAGTTATATAATGGTGAGTTGCTTTCTTCTATGAGTTGTGTAATGGTAATTGTGATGCTTCTTGTCCTTATTCTTTTATCGACACTTCACTCCATAAACCTATGGACAGGTTTACTGAGCTTAGTTTTCGCTTGGGGACAAGCGAAGGTCCAAGCTTGGGGGGATTTGATACGTCCAATTTGCATCACCATTCTATATCATAATTTGCCTCTATTCATTGATATATTTCATATTAAGAGGTGATACTTATGTCGTTTCACCTGTTTTTGCATGTTGGATGATTCTTGGAGGATGAACTGCCGGAGTCAGGATTCTGATGGAAAAAAGCGGTGTTTTGATGCAATTTCGCGAAGATCAGAAAAATACCAGAAAAACTACAGAAAATCATATTTTCCTAGAAGACAAATAATGCCAGAAGGGGGCGGAGATGGGCCACAGGGGGCCCACACACCCCCAGGCGGGGGCCACCCCTAGGTCGCGCCTACAGGGGGTGTGGCCCACCTCTGGCTCCACCCTCTCGCCTGTATCTTCTCCTCGGAACCCTAATACAAGGGGAGCAACCATAGAAAGATTCCGCCGCCTCTGCGGGGTGGAAAACACCGAGAGAAAAAGATCTCTCCGGCAGACAGATTTCTGCTGGGGAAATTCCTTCCCGGAGAGGGGAGATCGTCACCATCAACACCATCATCAAGATAGACTTCATCAGGATCATCATCATCCACACCATCATCTCCACCAGCACCATCATCACTACTCCATCCCGTTGTAACAATTGTGTTGAATCTTACATAGTTCTTAGGGGAAACTTTCCCTATATTGATTACTATTGTAGTTGATGCCTGTGAGTGGAACCATTGGATTATTGTTTATGTTCAGATTGTTATCCATTACCATATCATCTTTGAACTTGATCCATATGATGCCTCATGAGTAGTTCGTTTAGTTCCTTAGGACATGGGAGAAGTCATGTTGTTAGTAGTGGATTTGTGTTGAGATATTATTCAATGGTTTAGTATTTAAGTTGTGGTGCTATTCTTCTAGTGGTGTCATGTGAACATAGACTACATGATACTTCACCATTTATGGGCCTAAGGGAATGCATTGTGTATTTGGCTACTAATTGTGAGGTTGCCGGAGTGACAGGAACCTGAACCCCCGTTAGGAAACCATTGCACAAGGGAGTGTAGGATCTCAGAGTTTAAGGCTATGGTTAGGTTTTTACCTTAATTGCTTTCTTGTAGTTGCGGATGCTTGCAAGGGGTTTAATCAAAAGTATGTATTAGTCCAAGTAAGGTCGGTACATTAGCATAGGTTCACCCACACAACACTTACAAAACCAAAGAAGACTACCCAGCTATTAAAGCGAAAGCACTTGACAGAATTCGCATGTGTCCTCGAGAACGTTTGGTCCTCATAAGTATTTCCACCGGCTTGTCCTTTCCTAAGAAAGGATTGGGCCACTTGGTGCAATTGTTTGCTCTCTTTATTACTTGCACTTTATTTATTTGCTTTATCAGAAAACCCCTAAAAATCCGTTTGCTAAGTATTTACAGAGATTTCTTGCTCCATACCACTAGTCAACACCTTCTGCTCCTCGTTGGGATCGACACTCCTATTTATCGAAAGTACTACGATACACCCCCTATACTTGTGGGTCATCACGCATCCGTGATCACACACACGTTTAAGCCACCGAACAACCTCCGCCTCCTCGCTCTAGAGATGCAGTGGAAGCAGTAACTCCTTCCAGACGAAAAGCCACCAGGAACATGTATCTCGCTAGTCCGAGACCATGGGGAATAATTCGAGAGTGGGAGAGAGATCCTTCACGATGAGTGATACGTCGGAAACGTATCTATAATTTTTTATGCTCCATGCTTGTTTAGTATCTACTTTGCTTTGCTTTGTCTACACTTTGAGGTGATTTTTACATGTTTTCTGGTACTAACCTATTAACAAGTTGCCACAGTGCCAGTTGCCTGTTTTCTGTTGTTTTTGGTTTCAGAAAAGTTAGTAAAGAAATATTCTCGGAATTGGACGGGAGAAAAGCCAAAGTCAATTACTTTCCGTGGGGAATAAGAAGTCCAGAGGGGAGACGAGGAAGCGTGCCAGGGCGGCCACCCCCCCCCCCCCCCCGGGGCACGGTCAGGGGTGGTCCCGTGCCTGGGTAGGGTTTGACCCCCCTGGTCGCCTCCTCGGCCTCCCCTTCGCCTATAAGAAGCCCCCGATGTAGAAACCCTAAGCACCCGATCAAATCTCCAAGAAACCGTCTGTAGCCGCCGCCACCATCGTCCCTAGATCGGGGGATCTGAAGTTCTTCCCGGCACCCTGCCGGAGGGAAGATCATCCCGGAGGCCTTCTCTCTGGTATGATGCGTGAGTAGTTCCACCTTGGACTATGGGTCCATGTAGTAGCTAGATGGTTGTATCTCCTCCTTTGTGCTTTCATGTATAGATCTTGTGAGCTCCGTTCATGATCAAGATCTAATATATTTGTAATCATGCATGTTGTGTTTGCGGAGATCCGATGGATATTGAGATTATTGTGTTGGTTTGATTAATGGTTTTGTCTTTATGATTCTATCATGTATGTGTTGTTTGTGATCTTGCATGCTCTTCGTTGTTAGTAGCTATCTTGGCCAAGTAGTTGCTAGTGACTCGAAGAGGGGGTATTTATGCTCGATAGTGGGTTCATGCCTCTAGTTTCCAAGGGAAGTGACAGAAATCTCTTCGGTTGTAGATGTGTTGTTGCTACTAGGGAGAAAACAACGGTCTCTTGTTCATGGAACATGTGGACTGTTTACCTTACACACTTTGCTTAAAGCAGTTGTCTGTTACTTGCAACTTAATACTGGAGGGGGTTCGGATGATAACCTGCAGGTGGACTTATAGTCATAGATGCAGTTGGATGGCGGTCTATGTATCTTGTTGTATTGCCCAATTGAATCTCATAGGATCTTTCTGACTAGTAATTGCATTGTTATGCCTTGCTCAGTTCCTGTAAATTGCCCTGCTGTAATTTGTTTTACCCTTCATGCCATGTTGTTTATCTAAGGAGAGTACCTCTAGTGAACTATGGACTCCGGTCCAATCTTTACCATTGATACATCTTCCACTGTTACTTGTTTACTTGCTGCAAACCATTACCTTCCACACCATACGTTTAATCCTTTGTTACAGCAAACCGGTGAGCTTGACAACCTCACTGATTCGTTGGGGCAAAGTCTTGAGTTTGTGCTGTGCGGGTCTCCATGTTGCTTGCAACACCTGTGTGACGTTTCCTTCCTCCTTCTGGTTTGATAACCTCGGTCTCTATTGAGAGAAGACTTGCTGCTGTGCTCATCACACCTTGCTCTTGGGGTTTCCAACGAAGTGCTCCATGTCAGCACCATCAATGAGGTGTGAGTGAGAGAGAGAGGGAGAGGGGGATTTTTATAGGAGGAGGGGGCACCCTAAGGGGCATGTCTAGTGGCCATGGTGGCTGACCCCAACCCTTCATACATTCATGTGAGTGGAGCTCCCACTCACAAATTGCCTCTTCGTTTTCTCCACTCAAAATCCCATTAAATTTCCACCAAATTTAATGTAATCTCTCATTAAATAAAACTACTTTTGTTTATTTATTCAGAATTTTTTCAATTACATTAATTAACAAAGATTCACATAAAACCCCTTGCTACTTTTCAATTTCACATGCAGAACCAGTTTTAGCAATTTCACCTGAAACAATTCCGATGTCCATTGAAATAATTCATGCGCTTTGTAATTCTTTCGTCTAAAACATATTTGCTACAAATGGTGTTGGTATCCCTTAAGTGTGTCACCCTATAGTTAGCGAATAATGCAGACATGATCGAGACCCCTCTCGGATCAATAATCAAAAGCGGGACCTGGAGATCCATACTGACTCCCACACATTCAACGATGACTTCTGTGATCGTGAGAACCTTTTATGCTAGTAACTTAATCCCTTTGTCTCGAGATATGTTACATGTCCAAGATTCGATCATCGGTATCTCCTTACCTAGTTTGATCTTGTTACCGACATGCACTCTTTCCCGTTCCCGTGATATAATATTCTAGTGATCACATCACTTGCTTGCAAGCTAACTAATATGATATCACCGAGAGGGCCTAGAGTATATCTATCCGTCATCGGGATGGACAAATTCCACTCTTGATCCATGAGCCTTTACATAACACCTTCATAGCACTGAACCCACCTTTATAGTCACTTTGTTACGATGTGACGTTTTATGTTATCAAGATACTCTTCCAGTGTTAGTAATTTACATGATCTCATGGTCTAAGGACTAGGATTACTTCGTATGATGTTATAGCAATATAAACATAAAGACTTTTATTGTAATGCTATACTTCGGATAATTTTCATCACATCATTCCAATAATGTTGTGACCTTGTTATTAACAACATCCAATGTCCATGATCAGGAAACCTTGATCATCTTGTTAATCAACGAGCTAGTTTATAAGAGAGGCATAACTAGGAACTTTCTATTTGTTTATTAAACACACATGTATTAGAGTTTCCGTATTGATACAATTATAGCATGCAAAATAAACATCTATCATATACTTGAAATACATATAATAACAAGTTTATTATTGCCTCTCAGGGCATATTCCCTTCAGTCTCCCACCATCACGCCGGTGTTGCCCACCACGAAGGAATCCCCAGCTTCCCCATCTTGCTGCTCTTGGTGCCATCCATGCTCGCCTCTTCGGCCGGCGTGTCTTCGACCCACCTCTAATTTCCGGTGCTCGGCAAGGAGACAGATTCCACGGTGGAGGTGGTCCTGTAGGAGGAGCGGCATGGTTGCTACTACAATGACAAAGGCAGCCCCTACTTCCCCTGCTCGCCGCTCGTGCCGTCCTCGCTCGCCGCTTGGGCCGGCGCATCTCCGATGCCGCCTCAAGCTCCCGTTGCCGGAGATGTAGTCTAAGGTGGAGGTGCTCCTATGGGAGGAGCGGTGTGGCTTCCGTGACCATGATGCTAGACTCCTGCAGCCATGGCCTCCGAAGGCACTACCAGGAAAACAACTATAGATAGACGAATCTTCAGTGGCGCATATGTTATACCATGCTCCACAGAAAAACAACAGTGGTGCATTACACCAAATGCACCAAAGAGGCCTTCACTCTTCTGTGGCGCATTCCACGTATCTGTGCGCCACAGAAATATGATGGGACCTGCCACCGGGGTTGGGCTTGTTGGGAATATGCCCTAGAGGCAATCATGTATGATGAGTTTTCCCATTGTATTCATAAAGATATTAAGTTGTCCTTGTATAAACATCTGATGTGTATCATTGAATATGTGATTCGGTTGTGGAACTATACATTCATGTTGTTTGTACTAAATATCCTTGGTCATTGAGGTTGTGCTGGACACACAACTTAGACCATGTGAAAGTTGGCTTGATGACTCGGTTCCACTTGTCATGGGCATGGAGATGCTATTCCAACTTACACAGATTCGGCTAAAGAGTTTAGAGATTAGGATTGACCCATATTGACGTACAGCGAACAAGTTGTCATTTGTATATCTCAATCAATGTAATCCTTAGACCTAAGGTTATTGCATAGTCCGAGTTGAGGATCACCGACTTAGGTTCTGTCAAACGCTGATCCGTAACTGGGAAGTTATAAAGGCAGAGTTCGGGTCGACTGAGAATCAAGCTGCGCGATGTGGATAACCAAGATGGGATTTTTCCCCTCCACTCGGAGAGATATTCTCTAGGTCCTCTCGGATGATATGATTCAGAAAGCATGGCCATGCACGACTCGGTTAAGTGTTAACCGAGGCGATCGACTAAGAGTTAGTCGGGTGAATCATTTATCTCGGATCGAGAAGAGAGTCGGACTATTTAAGGGATGGCAAATATTCGCCTATAGTCTGACAATGTATATCGTGAGGCAAAAGGGACTCGGACGCAAGTCACATTGGAAAGGCAAGTCGTCATGACTCTTTGGTACTTGGGAGTCAGCACGTTCTGCTAGGAGCCACTACCGACTGATCGATTGAGAGCCAGACTCTAATCATGTCCAAGTAGCCATGAGCCTGCGGGGTCACACACTTAAGAGTTGGAGCAAGTTTGGATTGGATCTGAACCGGTAATCTGGTTGGGTTGGACCCAAGCCGGATTAGGACTAAGTTAGTGAGTTGGACTCATGGTGACTAGTGTTATATGGGCTTTAGTGAATGGGCCACGAGAGTGGAGCCCACATTCACTCCCTATATATAGTGGAGCACCATAACCCAGAAAGGTTAATCGTTGTTCGGTTAGGTCATTCCATGTGTTGGAAACCCTAGCTCCACAGCAGTCCTGCCATCGTAACGAACCTAGCAGTTCGCCGCCGGTGCTCCTCCTTGTACGTGTGGATACCGGCAGAGGTGCTGTACGATCAGTACCAGGACGATCGGATCGCAAAGGACTGCACTGCATCAACTGACGCGCTTCATCAATAATCTGCAACTGCGCGTCTAGTGGTAAACCTCGTGGACTTCTACCTCGGATAGATCTTGGGACCACCACGTTAGAGGAAAAGGTTTTGTTTTATCTCTGTGTGGCCCAACAGTGGTATCAGAGCGATAGCTTCTGGTTTTAGGCTCGAGATCTCGCATATGTGATATACGGTTGGCTGTAGATGAGATCTATGTGCTATTTTGGTGGTCGATCTATGAGATAGATCGGTTTTGTACGAGGCTGATTGGATCAACTGTACTCAGGGAAGGGTAGATCTGATTTCTGTGATCATACTACTGAGGTCGTGGAACGACATACCGCTACCGGTCGGCTTCCGCCATCGGGGTAGACTGTGACACGTAAATCCAGAAGCGATGATCGAAGATCAAAGAGTTTGATTGAATCGGAATAATGGTCGGAATCCATGTCCGGATCGTAGATGAGATCTACGTTTTCGGAAAAATCACCGGGCGATGCCCGTACCCGCGAGGGGCGCTGCCCCTTCGATCCCCTCTCGCTATCCGGCAAGCGGGACCGCCGGCTTCGCCCTGTCGTAGCGCCTTAGATGTCGTTGCGAGTTTCACAATGCAGGTAGATATTGTATCTATGCATAACGTGTTTTTGCAGGAAGTTATGAATGGTATGGTTCATGTGCATGTGATGTATGTGTGTAATCCATGCGTGATCTACGAATCACGTTTTTTGTCAGCCGGTTGGAGCCTAGGTGCTGTCATTTTATTGTATAACGACCTGCGTGTCGGATTCTCTATGTAATTTACTTTACTAAGCTAGTGTAGCTGTTTGGAGAATCCGGATGACATGCAAGGCGATGTACATGTCGACGACATGGAGTAAGACGGCAAATGACAAGAGTTGGCACGAGTCGAATTACAGGCTTTGTGGAGATGGAGATCGCCATGAAGGGAGCCATACCATTTCACATTATAATTGCTTTATTTTGTGTTATTGTTATGTCTCTGTTTTACCTCTATTAGATAGTCGGTAAAATTTAATCCCTCAAAGAAGGTCTAGTCGGTTTTCCCGCCAGTGTTTGCACCATCACAAGTCAGACATTTTTGGTAGTGGGATCATAAAATTGAGGTGCTGCCAATTCTTTCCGACTAGGTGGGTTCGAGTCAGACTCTTACTGCAGAAACACTCGGTAAGCTAGATGGGTCTATCACAACGGTTGTGGGGCTCGGAGAAAAGTCAGATGGGAGCCGGGGCATGTGATGCCACCCGTCCAACAGGAGTCGTATGAGATGCGATTGACAAGGAGTTGTCTACCTAGATCACTTGGCGGCTAGCAGTGATGCTAAATCTCACTAGCCGTCTTGCTTATTTAGGGTCCTGAATCACTAAGCAACCATCGGAGGGGTGTTGGTTCTAGTAGGAGCATAAAATATTGAAGTGTTTAATATGCTTGCTCTTTTATGAATACATGTCTTAAGTGTTTTGCATATTTTCTGTTGTAGATCATGGCACCAAGTAGCAGTCACTCTCAGATATCCGGTTTTGCGTTGAGAACTATCCTTGAGAAATATAAACTGAATGAAACTAATTTTACCAACTGGTATCGAAATCTGAGAATTGTTCTCAAACAAGAAAAGAAGGACCATGTCCTAGACAACCCGCCTCTAGATGAGCCGAATGAGAATGCGACTGTCGCTGCCACCAATGCCTACCATCGGGCTAAGGATGAGTCCATGGATATTAGTTGTCTTATGCTTTCTCAGATGGAACCGGACTTGCAAAAGCAGTTCGAGTATGTTGAGGCCTACGATATGATCGAAAGCCTCAAAAGTATGTTCTAGGCTCAGGCGAAGACTGAGAGGTATCAAGTATCTCAGGCTTTGCTGAGTTGCAAGCTTAAGGATGGTGATCCACTGAGTCCGCATGTGATCAAAATGGTTGGTTATGTGTAGTCTCTGGAAAGGATTGGATACCCCATTAGCGAAGAGTTCGCTACAGATATAATTCTGAACTCTCTTCCTAGTGCATATGGGCAGTTCATTTCGAACTACCACATGCATGGTATGGATAATAAGCTCACTGAATTGCATGGGGTGCTCAAGCAGGCAGAGGCGGATCTCAAGAAGGGCGCTAGTCAAGTGTTGATGGTGCAGAATAAGGCTAAGTTCAAGAAGAGTTCTTGGACTAAGAAGAAGGCTAAGTCAGGAGGAAAGCAGGCTCAAGACCCGGTCCCAAGAGCTTCCTCAGGGACTAAGCCATCTCCTTCAGCCGGATCCACTTGCTTCTATTGCAAGGCGGATGGCCATTGGAAGAGGAACTGCAGCAAGTATTTGGCTGATAAAGCCAAGAGTAGAGGTATGACTTCCGACTCAGGTACACTTGTTTGCAATGTTATAGACATATATCTTGCTGATGCACCTAATAGTTCTTGGGTATATGATACTTTTCCGGATCAGTTATTCACATCTGCAACTCGTTGCAGGGACTGGTAAGAACTAGGAGCGTAGCAAGAGGTGAGGTTGATATTCGAGTTGGCAACAAAGCAAGAGTTGCTGTGTTGGAAGTCAGCACGATGCAACTTCATTTACCTTCCGGATTCATTATGGAACTGAATAATTGTTATTATGTTCCAGTGCTCAGTCGAAACATTATTTCTGCTTCATGTTTGATGAGGCAAGGCTATGAGTCGAATATCAAGAATAATGGTTGTTCTTTGTATTTGAATGATATGTTTCACGGCTTTGCACCCGTCTAGGATGGGTTATTTATTTTGAATCTTGATGGTGAGTCGGTTTATAACATAAATGTTAAAAGGTTGAAACCAAATGATCTGAATATGACTTACTTTTGGCACTGTCGACTTGGTCATATAAGTTGGAAACGCATGAAGAAGCTCCATGATGATGGACTTCTAACTTCGTTCGACTTGGAGTCATTCGAGACATGTGAATCTTGCCTACTCGGGAAAATGACCAAGACACCTTTTGCAAAGAGTTGCGAGAGGGCGTCCGACTTGTTGGGACTAGTACATAGTGATGTATGTGGACCAATGAGCACGACAGCCAAGGGTGGTTATGAGTACTTCATTACCTTCACTGATGATTTGGGTAGGTATGGATATATCTACTTGATGAAACATAAGTCGGAAGCCTTTGAAAAGTTTAAAGAATTCTAGAATGAAGCATAGAATCAACTCGGCAAGAAAATAAAGTTTCTTCGGTCGGACCGAGGAGGCGAGTGCATGAGCCATGAGTTTGATGATCATCTGAAAAGTTGTGGAATAGTTCCTCAACTTACTCCGCCAGGAACGCCACAAAGGAACGGTGTTTCGGAAAGGCGGAATCGGAACTTGCTGGACATGGTACGATCAATGATGAGTCGGACAGATCTGCCTTTATCATTTTGGGGTTATTGTCTAGAAACAGTGGCGTTCACACTAAACAGAGTACCATCAAAGTCGGTAGAGAAGTAATCGCATGAGATGTGGACAGGCAAAAAGCCGAATTTGTCTTTTCTTAAGATTTGGGGTGTTAAACCATTTGTCAAGCGACTTCAGTCGGACAAGCTTACTGCCAAGTCGGATAAGTGTATTTTCGTAGGGTATCCGAGGGAAACCTTGGGTTACTACTTCTACAACCGAGAAGAGGGCAAAGTGTTCGTCGCTCGGAACGGTGTCTTCCTTGAGAAAGAGTTGCTCAGTCGGGGAGTAAGTGGGAGAACGGTGCAGCTCGAAGAAATTCGAGAAGAACCGGCTAGTAGCGAGTCGGCAAAAACCTTGGAGGTTGAACCGGTCGTGGTAACTGAGCCGGCAAAAGCACCTGTACTACGAAGATCAGCGAGATTACGAAGTGTTCGTGATGTGTTACTGTTGGACAGTGATGAGCCGACAAATTATTCAGAAGCGATGGTGGGATATGATTTCGAGTGATGGCTTGGAGCCATGAGATCCGAGTTAAAGTCCATGGATGAAAATCAAGTTTGGAACTTGGTTGATCTGCCAGACGGTGCAAAACCCGTCGAGTGCAAATGGGTATTTAAGAAGAAAACTGATATGGATGGAAATGTTTCTGTCTATAAAACACGTCTTGTCGCGAAGGGGTTCCGACAAGTTCAAGGAGTTGATTACGACCAGACTTTCTCACCCGTAGCGATGCTTAAATCAGTTCAAATCATGTTAGATATAGCGGCCTATTTCGACTATGAGATATGGCAGATGGATGTCAAAACGGCTTTTCTTAATGGAAATTTAACCGAGGACGTGTATATGATACAGCTCGAGGGTTTTATCGATCCGGCTAATGCTGACAAGGTATGTAAACTTCAGAAGTACATTTATGGGTTGAAGCAAGCATCTCGGAGTTGGAATATTCGATTTGATGAGGTAGTCAAATCGTTTGGCTTCATCAAGAGTGATCATGATTCTTGTTTGTACAAGAAGTTTAGTGGGAACAAAGTCAACTTTCTAATCTTATATGTGGATGGCATATTATTGATTGGAAATGATGTCCAGATGTTGCAAGAAACCAAGGAATCATTGGAAAGGAGTTTCTCAATGAAAGACTTGGGTGAGGCAACATACATCCTCAGAATTCGGATCTATAGAGATAGATCAAGGAGGCTCATTGGATTGAGTCAAAGTACTTATTTGGACAAAGTGTTGAAGAAGTTAAACATGGAATCGTCTAAGAAGGGGTTCTTACCGATGTCCCATGGTGTAAAACTTAGCAAGACTCAGTGTCCTTCGACAACTGATGAGCGAAGTCGAATGAGTGCGATTCCGTATGCTTCTGCAGTCGGATCCATCATGTATGCCATGATTTGTACTAGGCCGGATGTTTCCTATGCTCTAAGTGTTGTGAGCAGATACCAGGCTGATCCTGGAGAAATCCACTGGACAACGGCTAAAAATATCCCAAAGTACTTGAGAAGGACTAAGGATATGTTTTTGGTTTATGGTGGTGAAGATGAACTCAGTGTAAAGGGTTACACGGATGCGAGTTATCTTACCGACTCTGATGATTCTCGTTCGCAATCCGGATACGTGTTTATTATAAACGGAGGTACTGTGAGCTGGAAGAGTTCCAAGCAAGAGACTTTGTCTGCATCTACAATAGAGGCTGAGTATATTGCCGCCTCGGAGGCAGAAAAGGAAGCTGTTTGGATGAGGAATTTCCTCATGGATATTGGTGTGGTTCAGGGCTCGTACAATCCGTTAGACGTGTATTGTGAAAACAATGGTGCTATTGCACAAGCCAAGGAACCTAGACAACACCAGAAGAACAAGCACATACTCATGCGGTACCACCTGATTCGCCAGTTAGTGGATCAGGGTGATATCAAGTTATGCAAGGTACACACGGATGCAAATATTGCGGATCCGTTGACAAATTCGTTACCACGGCCGAAGCATGAGGCGCACTTGAGAGCCATGGGCATTATATGCCTAGACATGTGATGTCGGAAGATTGACTCTAGTGCAAGTGGGAGACTGTTGGGAATATGCCCTAGAGGCAATCATGTATGATGAGTTTTCCCATTGTATTCATAAAGATATTAAGTTGTTCTTGTATAAACATCTGATGTGTATCATTGAATATGTGATTCAGTTGTGGAACTATACATTCATGTTGTTTGTACTAAATATCCTTGGTCATTGAGGTTGTGCTGAACACACAACTTAGACCAATGTGAAAGTTGGCTTGATGACTCGGTTCCACTTGTCATGGGCATGGAGATGCTATTCCAACTTACACAGATTCGGCTAAAGAGTTTAGCGATTAGGATTGACCCATATTGAGATACAATGAACAAGTTGTTTTTTGTATATCTCAATCAATGTAATCCTTAGACCTGAGGTTATTGCATAGTCCGAGTTGAGGATCACCGACTTAGGTTCTGTCAAACGCTGGTCCGTAACTAGGCAGTTATAAAGGCAGAGTTCGGGTCGACTGAGAATTAAGCTACGCGATGTGGATAACCAAGATGGGATTTTGCCCCTCCACTCGGAGAGATATTCTCTGGGCCCTCTCGGATGATATGATTCGGAAAGCATGGCCATGCATGACTCGGTTAAGTGCTAACCGAGGCGATCGACTAAGAGTGAGTCGGGTGAATCACTTATCTCGGATCGAGAAGAGAGTTGGACTATTTAAGGGATGACAAATATTCACCTATAGTCTGACAAGGTATATCGTGAGGCAAAAGGGACTCGGATGCAAGTCACATTGGAAAGGCAAGTCGTCATGACTCTTTGGTACTTGGGAGTTGGCACGTTCTGCTAGGAGCCGCTACCGACTGATCGATTGAGAGTCGGACTCTAATCGTGTCCAAGTAGCCATGACCCTGCGGGGTCACACACTTAAGAGCAGGAGCAAGTTCGGATTGGATCTGAACCGGTAATCTGGTTGGGTTGGATCCAAGCCGGATTAGGACTGAGTTAGTGAATTGGACTCACGGTGACTAGTGTTATATGGGCTTTAGTGAATGGGCCACGAGAGTGGAGCCCACGTTCACTCCCTATATATAGTGGAGCACCGTAACCCAGAAAGCTTAATCTTTGTTCGGTTAGGTCATTCCGTATGTTGAAAACCCTAGCTCCATAGCAGTCATGTCGTCGTAACGAACCTAGTAGTTCGCCGCCGGTGCTCCTCCTTGTACATGTGGATACCAGCAGAGGTGATGTACGATCAGCACCAGGACGATCGGATCGCAAAGGACTGCACTGCATCAACTGACGCGCTTCATCAGTAATCCGCAACTGCGCGTCTCGTGGTAAACCTCGTGGCCTTCTACCTCGGCTAGATCTTGGGATCACCATGTTAGAGGAAAAAAGTTTTTTTTTATCTCTGCGTGGCCCAACAGGACTCCCTCACTTTCTGTGGCGCATATGGTCGTATGCGCTAACTTCTGTGGCGCATACGACCATATGCGTCATAGGAAGTGAAGAGGAGCCGCACCATAGAATTTAGTTGACCAATATTATGTGGCGTATATGTCTATATGCGCCACAGAAAGTGAAATTTCTATGGCGCATATAGATGTATGCTCCACAGAATGTGGAAAAACAGACCCTCCTAGATCACCTTGTAACTTTTATAAAAATAAATGAAAATGATAAGAACTTCAAAAAAATAATTTCTTCGAAATGTAGTTATATTTTATGGTATAGTTGTAGGGAAAATTGAAAAACATGAATTTCGATGTATTTTGCAAAAAAAGTTTATGGCACGATAAAACGGCCATAAATTTTTCATACGATGTCGAAAAAAGTTTTACCCATCAAAACGATCGTCTTGAAATTTCCTACTAGAATTCAACGGCCAAAGTCCGTTCTAGAATTTACAGATTCTCCAAATTCAAAAAGAGTAAAAAGTTATGGCAGAAAGAAGATTTTTTCGTGTAAAAAAATAAAAAAAGGAGGACAAACTTCTGTGGCGTATTTCTCCCATATGCGCCACAGAAGTCTTGGGCGGGATTCGAAATTTGAATCCCGCTGCCCCTTCTCTCTCTTTTCTCCTCTTCCTCTCCTCCACACTTCTCCCCTTCTTCCTCACCTTCTCCTCCGCCTCCTCCTCTGTAACACCCAGGCCCACAGGATATCTAGACTGGCCCCACAAACCAACACTAGTCTTTTCTGTGCACTTTTTCCTTACTCGTGTGCACCCGGTTACCCACTTCCCGATTGGTCACCCATCCTAGAATTGCTCTAGGTCAAGCACGCTTAACCTTAGAGTTCTTTTCAAATGAGCTTTTAGAAAAGAAGTTGCAACTTGTTGGTATGAGTATCCTATCAATCCTATTAAGTCATGTTCTTGGATCTCACATCCTCCTCCCTCCTCCCTCCTCCTCCCCCCTTCCCCTCCTCCTCCTCCTCCACACTGATGAGCTCCTCCTCCTCCTCACTCCTTACTCCTCCCTTCTGTTCCACCCCGGTGAGCTCCTCCTCCTCCCTCCTCCTCCTCCACCCCGTGAGCTCCTCCTCCGGCGACCTCCTCCTCCATCCTGGTGAGCTCCTCCTACTCCGATGATGACCTCCTCCTTCATAGAGCATCTCCTCCACCGGCGGCCTCCTCCTACTCCGGTGATCTCCTCCTTCGACAAGCCCCTCCTCCACCGGCGGCCTCTTCCTCCTCTCCTCCACCTCCGGACACCATTGGCCTCCTTCTCCTCCTCCTCCTCCCTCCACCCACCTCCGGTGACCCCCTTCTCCTCTGGCCACCATCGGCCTCCTTCTCCTCCTCCTCCCTCCACCCACCTCTGGCGACCCCCACCTTCGGCCAGATCTGGCCCGATTTGTTTTTTTGAAATTTGAAAAAAAAAATAGTGGCGCATATTGGCAATATGCGCCATAGAAGTTTGAGATCTGGCCAGCTTTTTTTTGAATTTTGAAAAACACTTTTGTGGCACATATTGGCAATATGCGCCACCGAAGTTTTTGAGACTTCTCTGGCGCATTTCAATATGCGCCACATAAGTCCAAAACCAATGCGCCACAGATAGCCGTTTTTCTAGTAGTGAGACCGGCAAATGCTTCCTAGGGCGGCCAATTTCGATACTACAGGCGTTTGCTACTTTAGCATATTGTTTTTGCTACAAAAACTATATGGTTTTTCTACGAGGTCTCCGACAATAGTCTTTGGCGATGTCATTTTTATGCACGGAGTTGGTTTTGCTACATTCGTACATTTTATTTGTAACAATCGTCTTGTAGTTTTGCTACCGTAAAATTTTTGCTACCGGATCTTGGCAAGGTCTCCGGCAAGTCATTTTTTGGTTTGCTATAATAGCATAAAGTTTTTGCTACGAGCTTCTACGAGATTGCCCGGCGAAAGGCTCCGACAATATCGGATTTGCTACATTAGCTGAACATTTTTGCTACAAAATCTCTGGCGATGTCTCTGACAAGGTCTCCGGCGAGACAGAGTTTTATTCTATTTTTTGTGTGAACCATTCAGGATATTTTATAGCAAAAACGGAATATTTATAGTAAAAATGGGAGTTTGGTTGTTTTAAGTGAACACGTGTCGCAAGGAGAACGGCCGATCCCCGTGAGAACGCCTAGTATGACACTAATTTTGATATCGTTTGAAAAAAGGGAATGGCGTGTTCTTTCATGTTGGGCCTATGTACCTATGACGAATCTAGGATTGGGCCAATCAGGACATACCAATCAGGAATACAGGCCTATGAAATATCTGGGTCGTGCAGCTATGTGGTGAGAAACGTGATAAAAATAGTTGGCAAGAAAAGAATACTCTCACGACGGAGTAAGACACGTTGTATATTTGAATTATCGAGATCGGCCCGTGCATACCATTTGTGAAGGGCATGCACAATAGCAGCTGGAGTCTGGAGCAACATGCAACACGATCATGAATTCATGATTCATGGGCACGGCACCTGACGAGGTTTAATCTCATCAATGCCCATTGTTATGGACTTGGGTTTTGGAGAAGATGGGGATGCTGGAGATCGTGGCACGGTTAACAGACAAGCAACCAGTGGACACGAGATTTACCCAGGTTCAGGCCCCCAGAGGGAAAACCCTACTCCTGCTTGTATGCTCTTGATTACGACGGAACCGAAGGTTACAAGGTGCGCAGATTCGATCTGGCGAGGAGGTGCGTGCGAAAGTATGAATCGAGAGATCTAGGACGTGCCCTCCTGGCCTTTATATAGACTTAGGCAGGTCTCGGGCATAGTCCTAGTCGGTTACAAGCTCTAGGGTTTTACCCCTTTGAATTTCCTATCTATGCTAGTCTTGCTCTCCAAGGATCCGAAGGCGTCATGGGCCTTGGCCACCCGAAAATTGTCGTGGGCCAGTGTGTATCTGCTGTGGGCCTTCCTTGGGCTGGACCAGGTATGCTGAAGTCATGTACCCGTAGGGTATGACCATGTCAGTAGCCTCCGAGTGTTCAGTCGAATCGTAGATTCGGCTAAGGACTCTTCCATTTTCGGGTGCAATAATATATGTGTGTAGGGATTGTTGATGCGTGTGCCTGACTCACCCGACGGATCAGGGTCAGTTAACTGTCTTAGGACGAAACAACACGATCTTCTTCAAGTTCGAGTCCCTTTACTCGGACCTGGAACATATGCTGGCGTAATTCGACTCAGGCCGCTGAGGACTTACAAGAGTGGAATTCCAGTGTTTTTAATTGATGTACCCAACGCGTCCGTCAGGATTTTTCATCACGCCTGTTGGCATGGATTTATACTAGCAGAGCGCAGTCGTGTACGTTGCCAGGCCATCAGATGATATCTGCAGGTCTTATCTTTGCGTCGCAGACGCAGCATCCGAACATTTGTCACCACGGAGGTGTTTCGGGTGGCCAAGGAGATTGTCGCTCACTCAGCGTTTTGTTGGGGCAGAGTTGCCGAAAAGTTTTGCGTGCTGATCCGAAAGATCGCAGTCGAAGATTTCATAGGGTGCGCGACCAGCGCTCCCTATGGGAGTAGCCCCCGAGTGTCTGTTCGAGTCGTAGACTCGAGCAGAGACTTTAGTTCAAGCATTGTTTAGTTGTTAAGTCCGTAGGACATGAAAATTTTCGGATGCTTAAATTCCTCCTCCCTATGGGAGTAGCCCCCGAGTCCGTAGTGGAGTCGTAGACTCAACGTAGGACTCGAAGAAATACTTTGTCTTGATTCATCTTCCGGGTGCGCGGCCAGCGCTCCTGATAGGAGTATCCCCCGAGTATTTAGTCGAATCAAAGATTGGAGTGAGTACTCTTAGCTCTTAGCTGTGGAGCCGAAGAATCGTAATTGGTGCTAGTATAGCTTTTGATGACATCAGTGCTGACGATCGATGACCTCAAGCGTCTGCTACGCCAGAGATGACTTGACTGGACGAACATGGGTCCCACTTGCTGACTTTGAATTGACCGGTCACGCGGGGGGTGGAGATAATTATGGCGTCTCCTCGATTTCCGCGCGTAGTGGACGGCGTGGTAACGACAGTTCGTTGTGGTGTTGACACGTGTATGGCCAGATCTGCCGTTGGCGTTAGGTATTCTGGATGAACGGCTGCCATGCGTCGTCTTTGCTGTTATAATCATTGAGGGGAACCGTGGTTTGTTTTCACCGCACCAGTTCTTGTGTTTCACTGCCTCCTTGCGCTCGAGAGATTCTTGCTTCGCTGGGATTCCTTCCACATTTCCGTCGCCCTTTGTACGTTTTCACCGCCGGCGCCGCCGTAGCGTGATGGGGAAGCCAAAGAAGTCTTCATCTGCGGTTGGGACCAGCGCCGCCGGAGGAAAGAAAGGCACCGCCGCTGCTCGCGTCACCGATGGTGGCTGGCGGCGATCAGAGACGCGGGAGAGCGATCTCCGCAAGCTGCGTGAGCGGGGCTTGATCCCGGAGGACAGGGAGGCCGTTAAACTCCCCGGCAATGAGGTAATCCCCCGTCCCCCATCTAGGTATCGGGTTATGTTTCTCGCCTTCGTTTTGCATGGGTTTCCGTATCCAGTCCATGACTTCCTTCGTGGACTGCTCTTCTTCTATGGGATTCAGCTGCATCATCTGTCTCCCAATTCTCTTCTCCACATTGCTTGTTTTATCACTTTTTGCGAGTGCTGGCTTGGCATTGAGCCGCACTTTGGCCTCTCCCGGAAGCTCTATTCCGTGAAGAGGCAATCTGGTTCGGATGGTGTGTACCCCATTGGGGGTTTCATCATCTCTCTTTGTCCCAATCTGCTCTTCTTCTCCTTTTCCATGTCCGAATTTGTCCAGTACTGGCGGAGGCGATGGTTTTATATCCGCGACTCCGTAGTGCCCGGGCAAGATTTTGGTCTTGTTCCCTTTGACCCATCCCAAATGATTGAGAAGAAAAGATCTTGGAAGAACCAAATCTTAGACGGTGAGGTGGCGGAGATAGAGGCCCTGTACCGTCGGGTGGAGGATCTCCAACTGATTCCTGAGAAGGAGGTGAACGGTGTAGACATCATCCGGACGTTTCTTGAGCGTCGGGTGCAGCCTCTCCAAGCGAGGGCGCACCCGATGTTTCTTTATTCTGGGCGCCGTGATCCGACGAGGGTTTCGAGTGAGAAAATCTCCGAGGGGGATCTTGACAAGGCTCTTCGCGCGCTGTTGAAGTTCAAGGCCGAAGAAGAAATCCCGGGGAAGTCACTGACTCCTCCCTTTTCTTCGACGTTGGTCATACCGAAGGTGTAGATTTGCGCACGTAGTGCTCCCCTTTTTTTGTCAGCTGTGTATTTGTTTCCTTTGTTTGTTAACAAAGTTCCTTCTGATTTTGTAGAGCTTCAAGGTGTCAGGCATGGTACCACCATTGCCCGAAAGGTATCCGAATGCTCCGGATAATGAGGTGGTTGATTCCGTGTCCGAGCTACCGTCAGCGCGATCTCCAGCGGAGGATGCCGATGAGTCAAGTGAGGACCATTCGCGCAAGCGATCACGGAGCTCCAGCGAGTCTTCGGATGCCTCGACTCCTCCGACTCCCAGAAACCCTCTGGGTCTTGAGCGTCATGATGATGTTCATGGAGGCTCTTCCTCTCCCATTCCTGCCATTCCTGTGCGGGCTGTAGCACCGCACCCGCCAGCAAAGCGGAAGAAGGAAGAAAAGAAGGAGGAGAAGAAGGGAGAGAAGAAAGAGGAGAAGAGGGCCCGAAGGGCTTCTCCTATCTTCGACCTGAGCGCACTGGGCTCGTAAGTTTTCTTGTTGTACTGTTGTCCTTGTTCCTTCGTGATTTTTGTACTTGTGCTGATTGGTTTGTATGCAGGCAATCCTCCCACGATGCCTCCAGTGATGGTGAACTTGAGATGATGGGGGAGTCGAAAATTGCGTCTCCTCCGCCTCAAACGGTGGCGACTTCGGGTGGCGCCGCTCCAGATCCTCCTGTGCGGGAAGTGCTGGTGGTTGCGCCTCAGAATTTCGCAGGCGGGGCTTCGGGGTCGTCATCGGAGCATGTAAGTTTTCTGCTTCATGTCGCGGGGGAAGCCCCCGAGTGTCTTCGTGTGCTGATGTTGTTTTTATTCCTTTGTGTTGGGCGCAGCCCCCAAGTCCTTTTCTTACTGCTATTTCCTTTTTCTGCAGCCTTTTGTACAAGAGGCCAAGCGGCTGGTGGGGGAGCACCTGGCGCTGGAGGCGAAACTTCGGCAGCTTCAAGGTATCTGTCTGCCTTTTAATACCTCTCTTGTTTATCCTGGTCTTGTTCTTTGACACTTGTTTGTCTTAAATGCAGAGGAGCATAACGACTCTCTCCGTGAGGTCGATGCTCTCAAGAAGAGCCTTGGTCAGTCGGAGCAGAAGGCCGAGGCCGCCATTGGCGCGAAGGAGCGCCTCGAGCTAGAGCTGACTAAGGCAGCCGAAGCAAAGGAGCGTCTGCAGCAGGAGGCCGCGGATCGTGAGGAGCAGCTGGCCACGGTTGCGGCTGCTCGCGAAAAAGAGGTGGCGGCAAAGCTCATGGCTGCTGCCAAGGCTATTTCGGGTGAGTGCTAGTTTTGTACTTGTTTCTTTTTCTTCGGGTCTTCTTTGTTGCTGATTGTCTTCATGCTTTCCTTCTTATTTTTGTCTCATATGCCGCAGGCATCGAGTTCGACCGCGGTGCTCTGGAGCACGGAAGTGCTCTAGATGATGCCACAGCGGCGGTCGAAGACCGCTGCAGCACCGTCGTCAACTCCCTTGCCAAGGCGAAAGAGGTCCTTGGTCGCTTCTACAAGGAGCTTGTCCCGAAGGGCGCAGCCCTTGACGATGTGGATGCTCTGGCGGAGGCTCTGTCACCCGAAGCGCCTGCGGCGTATAAACGCAAGCAGAAGGGCATCGGCGCGTCCGTCGGGCTGGCGATGGCCATGGCGGCTGGAGCGGAGCTGGATCTGCCCCAGATCACTTCTCGGATGCCGACGGCTGCGGATGGATCCGAGGTAGCCTTTGCTGCCTATTCTGCTCGCTGCAGGCGATATGGGCCCAAGCTCATTGATTTACTGTCTGAGTATGCACTCCGGCAGATGGGTGGGGCCAAAGCTAGGCAGTCTGGCTCCGAAGCGACTCAGGCTCCTGCATCTTAGACGTAGTAAATGTAGGCTAGTTTGTAATTTGTTTTTGTTGTAAATATCTTGAAGAACACCATCCTTGTGCCACGTAGTGGCTTTATATATTCAATGAATTTCTCTGAGTTGTGCTCCATCCTTGGCTGAATGTTTGTGTTCCTTTCTTTTGCTACCGTTATAGGTTCCTTCGGGTGCTGGCCCTGTTGACGTCCCATCCGCAATGCCATTGCGCCCATCCTTGGATGATTCCTCGCAGCTTAATTTCCTTCGGGATCGTGTGCGCAGTTTGGAGAGGGAATTGCTCGGGCTACGCGGTCATGCCAACGTTTGGAAATCCAAGGCGGATCGTGGCACAGCCAGGGAGGAGTACTTGATGGCGGAATTGGTCCGTCTGTCCGAGCAGCTGCAATGTAAGTTGTTCTTTGGTCGAGCTGTAGCTCTGGTCTTCGGGTGAGCCTGTTGGCCTTACTCTTATTTTGTTCGATTGCTGCAGGTGCAAATCTTGCTCCGAGGGAAGAAAAAGAGCGTGTCGCTATTCAGGTCAATTGCTTGACTCAACAGGACATGGAGGCCGGCGGCTTCTTCTGGATGGATCGTGATCGCGCCATAGCGCTGGCGACGGTGCAGGATCATGTTCACCAAGTTTCGCGGGTGCTCCGCCAAGTGCAGACATCGCTTTCCTCGGTGCTGCACGTCATGTTCCCTTTGGATGCCGTGCCAACAAGCCTTGCGGGTCTTCTGTCGAAATTTCGGAACGTGAGCAATGTCAAGGAGTTGGTGCGGCAGCAGCTTGTCGCCGGAGTGAAGGCTGCGTTGTCTCTTGTGAGGCTGCACCGGCCTGATGCGAATTTGGCTGCCGTGGCTGCTGGGCCACCTCTTCGCCCTGATGGTAGCGAGTGGGACATGCGTCCGCATTACGCGGCTGTGAGGCAGTATGCCGAACAGATTGTAGATTTGTTTGAGCAGCGTGCCCAGGTTATTCTTCAACATAGGTAGTACCTGTAGAAAGAGAGAGATGTAAAATTTGTATATTTCGGCTGGGCGTGTTGTGCCCTTTGTTGTAAAGGTTTGTTTGTATGTGAGCACGCAGTGCTTTAATTGTATACGTGTCCTTTTCGTTTGCCTGACGTTGTCAGCTACTCAGGTGTACACGTTTGGCCCTCAGTCGATGAAATCGTGAGGTGGGGGAGCCCCCGAGTGCGTTTGTAGCATATAGTATAGTTGCAGAAAATTGTGAAACGAAGTTTTGGGGCGAGACACTTAGCTTTATTTATATCGTAATGGAGGAGATACATTGTTCGGCTGAGTAGCCTTGGCTGGAAGCCTTATTGAAAGTAAAAGAAGGGGTAGGTTGCTATGGATAGAACCGTCGCAGGTGCGAGATATTCCATGGGTTGGAGTATGCGACTCCAGACTCCACGTGCTTGAGGCGATAGGCGCCACCTGGGATGACTTCGGTGATGACGTAGGGTCCTTCCCATGGCGACTCGAATTTATTCGGTCGCTTCTGCTTGAGTCGCAAGACGAGGTCTCCTTCGACGAAGGACCTTGGGCGCAGCCGGCGGCTGTGGTAGTTGCGGAGACTCTGCTGGTACACCGCTGATCGAGCTGCTGCTATGTCCCGTGCTTCATCGAGTGTATCGACAGCGTCTTCGAGTGCAGCCGTGGATTCAGCTTCACTATAGGCGACGACCCGTGGGGCCTGGTGGCGTACTTCGGCTGGTAGCACGGCTTCGGCTCCGTGTACCATGAAGAACGGTGTGTAGCGGTGGAGCTGTTTGGCGTAGTTCGTAAGCTCCACAGGACGGAGGGTAGCTCCTTCGTCCAATTTCCATCTTTATGTTCGAGTGAGCTCATGAGGTGCTTCTTGATGCCGGCTCCGATTAGGCCGTTGGCCTTTTCCACTTGTCCGTTCGTTTGCGGGTGTGCCACTGAAGCATATGTGATGTTGATCCCAAGGCATTCGCAGAAGTCCTGGAATTCTTCGGAGATGAAGTTCGATCCGTTGTCGGTGATGATGCTGTGTGGTACGCCGAACCTATAGACAATGGACTCGAAGAACTTGACGGCAGTTTTGCCTTTCTGGTTGGTGACCGGCATGGCCTCAATCCACTTGGTGAATTTGTCGACTGCGATCAGGAGGAAGACGTGTCCCCCTTTCGATGATTTTGGCAGTTTGCCGATCATGTCGAGGCCCCATTCAGCGAAAGGCCAAGCTATAGGTATGGGCCTGAGCTCGGACCCAGGTGCGTGCGGTTTGTCGGCGAACCGTTGGCATCCATTGCATCTTCGGACGATGTCCTTTGCATCGCTCATGGCCGTTGGCCAGTAGAATCCTGCGCGTAGAGCTTTAGCGACAAGGGAGCGGCTGCCTGCGTGGTGGCCGCAGATGCCTTCGTGGATGTCTTGGAGTATGGCCTTGCCGTCATTGATGGTGACGCACCGTTGAAGTACACCCGTGATGCTGCGCTTGTACAGCTCGCTGTTGATGATGGTGAAGGCTTTTGACCGGCGAGATATGCGCCGGGCGTCTGTTGGGTTGTCAGGCAGTTCTCCGGTTATCAATAACTGGAGGTATGGTCGTGTCCAAGCTTCTTCGACTGCCATGACCTGCATCAAGTTGACCATAGCGACCTCTGTGTCCAGTTTCTCGGGTCCTTCATGTCCTTCGGGTAGCGTAGCTCCCGAGTGTTCTGCTTCTTCGGGTGATCCCTTGGGGAATTTCCGCTTGATGGATGGCACACAGATTTGTTCGAGGAACACACCTGGTGGTACCTTTGCGCAAGTGGAGCCGATGTTGGCGAGTCTATCGGCTTCCTCGTTGCTCTCTCTTCCAACGTGTCGAAGTTCGCAGCCGTCGAATTCTCCTTCGAGTGCGTTGTAGAGCGCGCGGTACGCGATCATGTTTTCGGCGTGTGCGTCACACTCATTCATCGTCTGCTGGACGACGAGGTTGGAGTCACCGTAAATGACCAGGCGCGTTGCGCCGCATATCTTTGCCATCCTCATGCCATGGATGAGGGCTTCGTATTCGGCTTCGTTGTTGGAGGCCCTGAATTTCATCCGAAGAACATACTTCATCTTGTCACCTTGCGGGGACGTCAGTATGACCCCTGCCCCTGCTCCGGCTTCGCGCTTGGAGCCGTCGAAATGCATTGTCCAGGACTGCGACATGTCTGGGGTGTCTGGCAGCTGCAGCTCCATCCAGTGCACCAGGAAGTCCGGAAGGACTTGAGATTTGATTGCGTGTCGCTTCTCGTAGACGATGTCCAAGGGTGATAGTTCGATACCCCACAGGGCCACCCGTCCTGTGGCCTCTGGATTATTCAGGATGTTGTTCAGGAGTGCTTCGTTGACGACCATCACCTGGTGCTCCTGTTGGAGATATGCCCTAGAGGCAATAATAAATGTGGTTATTATTATATCTTTGTGTTTATGATAAATGTTTACATTCATGCTATAATAGTATTAACAAGTAAACATTGATACTTGTGTGATTTGTAAACTTAATTTGAAGTCCCTAGTATAGCCTCTATACATCACTAGCTTGTTGGTTGATAAATGATTGTGGTTTCCCTATCATGAACATTGAGATGTTATCAACAACAAGATCATATCGTTAGGAGAATGATATGGTGGACATACTCCTATAGATAAGCGTAGCATAAAGATCAAGTCATTTCAATAGTTCAATTGCTATATGCTTTCTGATACATAGTAACCTAATTCCTTCGACCATGAGATCATGCATATCACCTTTACCGGATGGATGCTTTGATGACATCAAACACCACACCGTAACTGGGTGGCTATAAAGGTGGCATTGAGTGTTCGGAAAGTATTGGTTGAGACACATGGATCAAGAGTGGGATTTGTCCATCCATATGACGGATAGATATACTCTAGGCCCTCTCGGTGGAATGTCATCCAATTAGCTTGCAAGCATGTGACTGGCTCACAAGGGATCACATATCACGGGAACGAGAAAAGAGTACTTATCGGTAACGAGGTTGAACTAGGTATGCAGAGATACCGACGATCATAACCTCGGATCAGTAAACTATCGTGAGACAAAGGGAAATTGGTATCGTATGTAAGTGGTTCATTCGATCGCAAAGTAATCGTAGAAATATGTGGGAGCCATATGAATTTCCAGATTCCTCTATTGGTTATTGTTCAGAGAAGTGTCTCGATCATGTCCGCATAATTCACGAACCGTAGGGAGACACACTTAAGGATTCGACGTTGTTTGAGTAGTTATGGTATTATGAGAAAGAGACCGAATGTTGTTCGGAGTCTCGGATGGGATCCGGGATATCACGAGGTGATCCGGAATGATCCGGAGAATAAGATTCATATAAGGAAAGTCCCGTTTCGGAGTTCGGGAATGGTTCCGGTGTTTTCATCGGGAATGTTCTAGAAGGTTCCGGAATGTCCGGCACTCCGGAGGGGAAGGGGTACATGAATGTGTCATTGCAAGTTGGAATGATTGCATCATGTACTAAGTGTATTCGCTGTCCAAAATAAAGGGTTTATTCAAATCCTAAATTGAAAAGTCAAACGGCTAGTTTGAAAGTCAAACGGCAAGTTTTGGAAAGTGGAAAAGAGGAGGAAGGAGGGAAACCGAGTTGGGGAGGGAATCCCTCCTCCAACCGGCGGCCCACCTCCAAGCCGAGTTGGGGAGGGACTCCCCTCCCTCCCCTTGGCGCGGCCGGCCCCTCCACCTATATAAGGAGGGGCATGGCTCCCTCCTCTAAACACACAAGTCCCTCACCTCAAACCCTAGAAGCTGCAGCCCACCATAGCCGCCGCCGCCCCCCTAGGGTTTTGCCCAGGCCGCCGACTTGGGGTCCCCGGAACCCTAGCCGCCGGCTCTAGCATCCCCTCCTTGGTGTGTCTAAACCCTAGAACACCGAGGACTCTCTCATACTCCACCATACTCGCTCCGGCTTAAGGCGAAGCCCTGCGAGATCTCCCCTCTACTTCCGGTACCACGCCATTGTGCTGCCGGAATCGCGAGGAGAGTGCTACAACCTCCGCTGCCTGCTGGAACAAGGGAGAGGAAGGTCTTCGTCGAGTACCGAACGTGTGACCGACTGCGGGAGCGCTGCCGGGACGCAGCGCCGGAAGGATCGTCTACGCGATCTTGAGATCGGGAAGAGTACGACTACATCACCCACGAGAATCCGCTCTCGTTAAACACTTTGGAATCTTCGAGGGTAAGTTATTCCATCGACTCGTTGCTACAATCTAGTAGATAGATCTTGGCTTGTTTGTTTGTATGCGATAGAAAATTTTTGTTTTCCATGCTATGAAACCCTACAGTGGTATCAGAGCCGTGTCTATATGTAGATCTGTTGCACGAGTAGAACACAATGGTCATTGTGGGCGTTGATGCTTTTATTGTCGATTGCTTCTTGTGTACTTTGCATCTTGCGGTATGTTGGGATGAAGCGGCCCGGGCTAACCTTACATGACATTGTTCATGAGACTTGCTCCACGCTTGACATGCAACTTGTATTGCATAAGTGGCTTTGCGGGTGCCTGTTTCTCCTAGCATAGTTAAGATCCAATTTACACCGGGTGATTAACAATACTAGTATCAATGTTGTGGTTCTTGTTCGTAAGTTAGAACGACACTTATTGAAAGCCCCAAACCACGTAAAATATGCAAAGAAAGTAGAGGCGTCTAACTTTGTTTTGCAGGGGTGTGCAGTGATGTGATATGGCCATGATTGTGATTATATTTGATGTATGCAATGTTCCTTATTGTAAGTTGGCAACCGGCAGGAGCCATATGGTTGTCTTTAATTTATGTTAAGACCCGCGTGTCTATTCAAAGTAGTTGTAATAGTTGAAGCCGGTGGACGACAACCATGGAGAAGCGTCATTGACCTTGATGCAATGCCGGTGATGATGGAGATCATGTTCATGCTTGAAGATGGAGATCGGAAGCACAAAGAAGAAAGGCCATATCATATCACATATTTTGAATTGCATGTGATGTTAATCCTTTATGCATCTTGTATTGCTTAGTAGACGACGGTAGCATTATAAGATGATCCCTCATGCACATGAATTTCAAGTCATAAAGTGTTCACCCTTAGTTAGCACCGTTGCTAAAGCTTGTTGTTTCGAAGCACCACGTGATGATCGGGTGTGTTAGATTCTGCAAGTGTATACAACGTGAGCAAGCCAGATTTGCTCATGCGGAAACTAAGGTTTGATCTTGACGAGCCTATCATGTACAGACATGGCCTCGGAACACGGATCACCAAAAGGTAAAGCATGAATCATATAGTAGATATGATGAACATGTTGATTGTTCGCCATTGAAACTATATCAACTCTCGTGATGATCGGTGTTGATGTGGTGGATTTGGTTCGTGTGATCACTAAAACAATGTGAGGGATGTTGTTTTGAGTGGGAGTTCACCTAGTTTAATTTTATTAATATGAACTCAATTTGTCATAAACTTAGTCTAAACTATTGCAAATATGTTGTAGATCAATGGCAGCCCCTACCATCAATTTTAATGCGTTCCTAGAGAAAGAAAAGTTGAAAAACAATGGAAGCAACTTCACGGATTGGTTCCGCAATTTGAGGATTGTCCTCACAGCTGGTAATTTGACCTATGTGCTGGATGCACCGCTGGGTGACCCACCTGCAGCTGATGCTTCCGATGAAGTAAAAAATGTTTACCTCGCTCAGAAGAATCAGTACTCCATAGTTCAGTGTGCTATCTTGTATGGTTTGGAATCGGAGCTTCAAAAAAGGTTTGAGAATTCAGACCCATATGATATTGTCGAGGATCTCAAATTGATTTTTGAGACTCATGCGGCAATTGAAAGCTATGAGGCTTCTGAAAAGTTCTTTAACTGCAAGATGGAAGAGGGCAGCTCCGTCAGTGAGCATGTGCTTAAGATGTCTGGGCACGCAAACAAACTTCAAAGCTTGGGTATAGTGATTCCTAATGCTTTGGGGATTTACCGTGTCCTCCAATCACTACCACCAAGTTACAAGAACTTTGTGATGAACTACAACATGCAGAACATGAACAAGACGTTGCCAGAACTCTTTGCCATGTTGAAATCTGCAGAAGTGGAGATCAAGAAAGAGCACCAAGTGTTGTTGGTCAATAAGACCACCAAATTCAAGAAAGGCAAGTCTAAGCAGAAGGGACACTTCAAGAAGGGTGGTAAGAAAGTTACCACGCCGACGAAGAAGACCAAGGCTGGACCTAAGCCTGATACTGAGTGCTTTTACTGCAAGGGAGAAGGTCACTGGAAGCGGAATTGCCCAAAGTACTTGGCGGATTTGAAGAACGGCAACATCAAGAAGAAAGGTATATCTGATATACATGTTATTGATGTGTATCTCACTAGTACTCGTAGTAGTGCCTGGGTATTTGATACTGGTTCGGTTGCTCATATTTGTAACTCGAAACAGGTGCTGCAGAATAAACGGAAGCTAGCGAAGAACGAGGTGACGATGCGCATGGGAAACAGATCAAAGGTTGATGTGATCGCGGTCGGCACGCTACCCCTTCATCTACCATCGGGATTAGTTTTATACTTAATTGTTATTTGGTGCCTGCGTTGAGCATGAACATTATATCGGGATCTTGTTTATTGCGAGACGGTTACTTGTTTAAGTCCGAGAATAATGGTTGTTCGATTTATATGAGTAATATGTTTTATGCACATGCACCTTTGATAGATGGTCTATTCTTATTGAATCTCGATAGTGGAAATACACATATCAACAACATTGAGGCTAAACGTTTGAAATCGAGCGATAACTCGACCTATATGTGGCACTGTCGTCTTGGTCACATTGGAGTGAAACGTATGAAGAAACTCCATTCCGATGGACTTCTTGAATCACTTGATTTTGAATCACTTGAAATATGCGAAGCATGTCTGATGGGAAAAATGACTAAGACTCCATTTTCTGGTATGATGGAGCGAGCTACAGACTTATTGGAAATCATACATACCGATGTGTGTGGTCCAATGAGTGTAGCATCGCGCGATGGTTATCGTTATGTTCTCACCTTCACGGATGACTTGAGTAGATATGGGTATATCTATTTCATGAAACATAAGTCCGAAACTTTCGAGAAGTTTAAGGAGTTTCAAAGTGAGGTAGAGAATCAACGTAACAAGAAGATTAAATTTCTGCGTTCTGATCGTGGAGGTGAATATCTAAGTTACAAGTTTGGCGAGCATTTGAAGAAATGCGGAATACTTTCACAATTGACACCACCGGGAACACCACAGCGTAATGGTGTGTCCGAACGTCGTAATCGAACTCTCTTAGATATGGTTCGTTCTATGATGTCACTTACAGATTTACGGCTATCATTTTGAGGTTATGCATTAGAAACAGCCGCATTCACTTTAAATAGGGCACCGTCTAAATCCGTTGAAACGACACCGTATGAATTATGGTTTGGGAAGAAACCTAGATTATCGTTCCTTAAGTTTGGGGATGCGAAGCCTATGTAAAGAAGTTACAGCCGGACAAGCTAGAACCCAAAGCGGAAAAATGCGTCTTCATAGGATACCCGAAGGAAACTATTGGGTATACCTTCTATCATAGATCCGAAGGCAAAATCTTCGTTGCCAAGAATGGATCCTTTCTAGAGAAGGAATTTCTCTCGAAAGAAGTGACTGGAAGGAAAGTAGAACTCGACGAGGTTGTCGAACCTTCTCTCGAAATTGCGAGTAGCGCAGCACCGGAAGAAGTTCCTGTGGTGCCTGCACCAATAAGAGAGGAAGCTAATGATGGTGATCATGAAACTTCGGTTGAAGTTGCTACAGAGCCTCGGAGGTCAACGAGAACTCGTACCACTCCAGATTGGTATGATCCCGTTATGAGTGTCATGTTGGTGGACAACACCGATGACCCTGAGACATATGAGGAAGCGATGATGAGCCCAGATTCCAACAAATGGCAAGAAGCCATGAAATCTGAGATTGGATCCATGTACGAAAACCAAGTATGGACTTTGGTGGACTTACCGGATGGCCGGAAGGCTGTCGAGAACAAATGGATTTTCAAGAAGAAAACAGATGCTGATGGTAATGTTACCGTCTATAAAGCTCGACTTGTCGCAAAAGGGTTTCGACAAATTCAAGGAGTTGACTACGATGAGACTTTCTCACCAGTAGCGAAGCTAAAGTCTGTGAGGATTATGTTAGCAATAGCTGCATATTATGATTATGAGATATGGCAGATGGATGTCAAAACAGCATTCCTCAATGGAGACATTGATGAAGAGTTGTATATGATGCAACCCAAAGGTTTTGTCGATCCTAAAGATGCTAACAAGGTATGCAAACTTCAACGGTCCATTTATGGATTGAAGCAAGCATCCCGAAGTTGGAATCAACGTTTTGATAAGGTAATCAAAAGTTTTGGTTTTATACAAACTTATGGAGAAGCTTGTATTTACAAGAAAGTGAGTGGGAGCTCCGTAGCATTCTTAATACTATATGTAGATGACATATTGTTGATTGGGAATGATATAGACCTTCTTAATAGTGTCAAGGAATATTTGAATAATAGTTTTTCAATGAAAGATCTTGGCGAAGCAGCTTACATATTAGGCATAAAGATTTATAGAGATAGATCGAGACGCCTAATATCATTGTCACAGAGTACTTATTTGGACAAAGTTCTAAAGAGATTTGGAATGGAAGATAGCAAGAAAGGGTTCTTGCCCATGTTGCCCAATACGACCTTGAGTAAAACTCAAAGTCCAACAACGGCAGAAGATAGAGAAAGGATGAGTAAGACTCCCTATGCCTCAGCCATAGGATCTCTAATGTATGCCATGCTATGTACTAGACCCGACATTGCATATGTTGTTAGTTTAACTAGCAGATATCAAAGTGATCCAGGAGTGGATCATTGGACAGCGGTCAAAAACATCCTTAAGTACTTGAGAAGGACTAAGGATATGGTTCTTTCTTATGGAGGTGATGAACAACTCGTTGTAAATGGTTACACCGATGCTAGTTGGAACACCGATCCGGATGATTCTAAATCACAATCTGGATACGTATTTATTTTGAATGGTGCAGCAATTAGCTGGAAGAGTGCAAAGCAAAGCGTTGTGGCGAGATCTTCAACTGAATCGGAATACATGGCTACTTCGGAGGCTTCACAAGAAGCGATATGGATGAAAGAGTTCATTACAGAGCTGGGTGTGGTTCCTAGTGCGCTGGACCCAATGTCTATCTACTGTGATAACATGGGCGCCATAGCCAATGCGCAAGAACCAAGGTCACACAAGAAGCTGAAGCATATCAAGCTACGTTTTCACGCTATTCGAGAACATATCCAAGATGGGGATATAAAGATTTGCAAAGTACACACAGATCTGAATGTGGCGGATCCGTTGACTAAACCTCTCCCGAGGGCAAAACATGACCAGCACCAAACTGCCATGGGTGTTCGGTATATTACCATGTAATCTAGATTAGATGACTCTAGTGCAAGTGGGAGACTGTTGGAGATATGCCCTAGAGGCAATAATAAATGTGGTTATTATTATATCTTTGTGTTTATGATAAATGTTTACATTCATGCTATAATAGTATTAACAAGGAAACATTGATACTTGTGTGATTTGTAAACTTAATTTGAAGTCCCTAGTATAGCCTCTATACATCACTAGCTTGTTGGTTGATAAATGATTGTGGTTTCCCTATCATGAACATTGAGATGTTATCAACAACAAGATCATATCGTTAGGAGAATGATATGGTGGACATACTCCTATAGATAAGCGTAGCATAAAGATCAAGTCATTTCAATAGTTCAATTGCTATATGCTTTCTGATACATAGTAACCTAATTCCTTCGACCATGAGATCATGCATATCACCTTTACCGGATGGATGCTTTGATGACATCAAACACCACACCGTAACTGGGTGGCTATAAAGGTGGCATTGAGTGTTCGGAAAGTATTGGTTGAGACACATGGATCAAGAGTGGGATTTGTCCATCCATATGACGGATAGATATACTCTGGGCCCTCTCGGTGGAATGTCATCCAATTAGCTTGCAAGCATGTGACTGGCTCACAAGGGATCACATATCATGGGAACGAGAAAAGAGTACTTATCGGTAACGAGGTTGAACTAGGTATGCAGAGATACCGACGATCATAACCTCGGATAAGTAAACTATCGTGAGACAAAGGGAAATTGGTATCGTATGTAAGTGGTTCATTCGATCGCAAAGTAATCGTACAAATATGTGGGAGCCATATGAATTTCCAGATTCCTCTATTGGTTATTGTTCAGAGAAGTGTCTCGATCATGTCCGCATAATTCACGAACCGTAGGGAGACACACTTAAGGATTCGACGTTGTTTGAGTAGTTATGGTATTATGAGAAAGAGACCGAATGTTGTTCGGAGTCTCGGATGGGATCCGGGATATCACGAGGTGATCCGGAATGGTCCGGAGAATAAGATTCATATAAGGAAAGTCCCGTTTCGGAGTTCAGGAATGGTTCCGGTGTTTTCATCGGGAATGTTCTAGAAGGTTCCGGAATGTCCGGCACTCCGGAGGGGAAGGGGTACATGAATGTGTCATTGCAAGTTGGAATGATTGCATCATGTACTAAGTGTATTCGCTGTCCAAAATAAAGGGTTTATTCAAATCCTAAATTGAAAAGTCAAACGGCTAGTTTGAAAGTCAAACGGCAAGTTTTGGAAAGTGGAAAAGAGGAGGAAGGAGGGAAACCGAGTTGGGGAGGGAATCCCTCCTCCAACTGGCGGCCCACCTCCAAGCCGAGTTGGGGAGGGACTCCCATCCCTCCCCTTGGCGCGGCCGGCCCCTCCACCTATATAAGGAGGGGCAGGGCTCCCTCCTCTAAACACACAAGTCCCTCACCTCAAACCCTAGAAGCTGCAGCCCACCATAGCCGCCGCCGCCCCCCTAGGGTTTTGCCCTAGCCGCCGACTTGGGGTCCCCGGAACCCTAGCCTCCGGCTCTAGCATCCCCTCCTTGGTGTGTCTAAACCCTAGAACACCGAGGACTCTCTCATACTCCACCATACTCGCTCCGGCTTAAGGTGAAGCCCTGCGAGATCTCCCCTCTACTTCCGGTACCACGCTGTTGTGCTGCCGGAATCGTGAGGAGAGTGCTACAACCTCCGCTGCCTGCTGGAACAAGGGAGAGGAAGGTCTTCGTCGAGTACCGAACGTGTGACCGACTGCGGGAGCGCTGCCGGAACGCAGCGCCGGAAGGATCGTCTACGCGAACTTGAGATCGGGAAGAGTACGACTACATCACCCACGAGAATCCTCTCTCGTTAAACACTTTGGAATCTTCGAGGGTAAGTTATTCCATCGACTCGTTGCTACAATCTAGTAGATAGATCTTGGCTTGTTTGTTTGTATGCGATAGAAATTTTTTGTTTTCCATGCTACGAAACCCTACAGCTCCTAGAAGTAATGGCTCAACCGTCGAGCCGTCATGAACACGCCGTAGGCTAGCTTCTGGTAGTGAGGGTACCTCTGCTTTGTTGGTGTCAGTACCTCGCTGAGGTAATGAATTGGGCGCTGGACCCCGTGGGTCTTGCCTTCTTCGGGTCGTTCGACCACGAGCACGGTGCTGACCACCTGATGTGTGGCTGCTATGTACAGCAGCAGGGGCTCGCGTTCCTTTGGCGTGACCAAAACGGGCGAGGTGGAGAGGAGCCGCTTGAGGCTTTCAAATGCGTCGTTGGCTTCTGGCATCCACTTGAACTTGTCTGCTTTACGCAGTAGCTGGTAGAATGGTAGGGCCTTCTCGCCCATACGGCTGATGAACCTGCTTAGCGCCGCTACTCGTCCTGCGAGCTGCTGGACGCCCTTGAGGTTTTTCGGCTTCTCCATCACCATGATGGCTTTGATTTTCTTCGGGTTCGCTTCGATCCCTCATTGAGAGATAAAGTACCCGAGCAGCTGACCTGATGGGACGCCGAAGGCGCACTTTTCGGGATTGAGCTTGATCCTGTAGCGATCGAGGTTGTCGAACGTCTCGCGGAGATCGTCGATAAGTGTCCTTGCCTCTCTGGTTTTTATTACTATGTCGTCGACATAAACTTGGACGTTGCGACCAATCTGGTCCTTGAGGTAGGACTGCATGCATCGCTGGTACGTGGCACCCGCGTTCTTTAGCCCGAAGGGCATTGTGTTGTAACAGAATACTCCGAACGGTGTGATAAACGTCGTTTTCTCCTGATCTTCGACCTTGAGCCGAATCTGGTTATAGCCTGAGTAGGCGTCGAGGAAGGAGAGTTTCTCGCAACCTGCAGTCGAATCGATGATCTGGTCGATCCGTGGAAGAGGGAAGTGGTCCTTTGGGCAATGCTTATTTAGTGACGTGAAGTCCACACACATCCGCAGGATGTCCGTGTCCTTCTTTGGGACCATCACCGTGTTTGCGAGCCACTCGCTTTCTTTGATTTCCCTGATGAAGTCTGCAACGAGCAGTCTATTGATTTCCTTGCCGATAGCTTCGGCTCGTGGCTCCGACAGTCTTCGGATGGACTGCTTGACTGTCTTGGTGTCTGGAAAGACATTGAGTGCGTGCTCGGCGAATTCCCTGGGAACTCCTGGCATGTCCGCAGGACACCAGGCGAAGATTTCCCAGCGCTCACGGAGGAATTCGACGAGCGCGCCTTCCTATGCGGTGCTGAGGTCATTGGCTATCAAGGCCGTCTTGGAGGCATCCGTCGGATGGACCTGCACTTTCTTGGTGTTGACGGTGGAGTCGAAGGACATGTCAGGTGCGTTCTGCCTTGTGACTAGGGGTAGCCCATTGTCCGTCACCTCGCGGAGCCTTACAAGCTTGTCTTGCATGCCGAAAGACTGGGAGATTTTGTTGAAATCCCTGTCGCATTGGTCCGATCGGGTGAATCTCCCATGGACTGTGATGACGCCCCTTGGTTCTGGCATCTTGAGTAGTAGGTATGCGTAGTGTGGGACGGCCAGGAACCTTGTGAATGCTACACGCCCCAGGATGGCGTGGTATTGTGACGGCCAGTCCACCACTTCGAATTCGAGTCGCTCCTGCCGAAAGTTGTCCGGCTTCCCGAAGATGACGTCGAGTCCTATTTTGCCTAGGGGGAATATGCCCTTTCCTGGTACAATGCCGTGGAACGTTGTGTCTGATTGTTCCAGGCTGCATTGCGGGATCCGCATAGCTGCCAGGGTGCTTGCGAACATTAGGTTGATGCCGCTGCCACCGTCCATGAAGACGCGACTCATCTCGAAGCCTCCGATCTGCGCCTCCAGCACCAGGGCAGCATGACCTGGGCGAGGGATCTGGCAAGGGTGATCCGCGCGAGTGAACGTGATGCAGGACTCCGATCCGCTGAGGTACTCAGGGATGGCAGGTGGAGTTGCCACGGCCAAGTTGATTTGTCGGGTGATTTTCTTCTGCACCCTGTTTGTGGGGCGTCCCTTCTGGATCATATTTAGCGCTCCCTTTGGTGGGGGGTATACGACCCCGGCGTTGTTTTGCGCTGGTGCGACTGGTTGGTTTGGGCCTCCAATAGGTGGCGGAGGAGGAGCTCCGTGTGCTATTTCTCCTTGCGCGGGTGCGTTTCCGAACGCAGGGATTGGGGCTTGTTGCCTCATCTGCGCCATGCTTTCGCTGAGTTTCTGGAACTCGCGGCAGTCCTTGAGCATGTGACTGGCTTTCTTTTTTCCATCTTGCTTGTCGATGTAGAAGTGGATAGTGCATGGACCCGAAAGTTTTTCGAATGATGAGGGTCCGTTGTCGCGATTGCGGCGTTGCCACGATTGTGATGATCGTCCGCTGTCTCGGAGATTTCCTCCGCGGTAGCCTCCGCTGTTGCGGCTGTTGTCGTTGCGGCGGTCGGCGTAGCCAGCCACGACCATGTCGGGTCCATCGCGGTCTTCGTAGATACGCGATCTCCTCTTGCTGCGGCGTTCTCGCCTTCGGCCGTAGTCGTCCTCTTTATCTGATTGCGCTCGCTGGATGCAATCTTCGCCGTCTGCCCAACTGTTGGCAATTTCCATGAGGTGGTCGAGTGTCTTGGGCTTGACACGCCCAAGTTCTTCCTTGAAATCTTGGCGCTTGACGCCGTCTCTGAAGGTGTCGATGGCCCTCTCCTCGGAGATATGTGTTGCTGAGTTCTTGGTGGTAGACCAGCGTAATATGTACGAGCGAATAGATTCCCCCGTTCTCTGAGTGCAGGCTCGCAACTCTTCGATTGAGGCTGGCCTCTTGCTGGTGCCCTTAAAATTTCGGATGAAGCTGTAAGCTAGCTCCTCCCAACTTCGGATGGATCCTGATGATAGGCTGTTGAGCCAGACCCGCGCCGCGCCTGTCAGCTGCAGCTGGAGGCATTGCATGGCGGTTTTTCTTTGTTACCGCCGTGCAGCTTGACGGATGACAGATGATCACTGAGCCAAGATTTTGGATCTTGCGTGCCGTTGAACTTTGGAGTATCCGAAGGAAGCTTGAAATTGCGTGGCATCTTTGTTCGCCGAACAGATCTGCTAAAGCATCGAGCTCCACAGAGTTATCCTTCATCTTCATCCATCTCGGACTCGGACGAGCATGCGCGTTTGGCTCGCGCTTTGTCGATTTTGCGATGTGTAAGCGCATCTCTGGCGTCGTAGTCGCGTTTATGGCGATGCGAGCTCTTCTTCCTTCGAGGAAGGTCGTGTTCCTCTTCCTCTTCGGATGAAGGGGTGGGGCTACGGTCGCGCCTGACCGGAGCTTTCTTCTTCGGCTCCGCAGGAGCGTCTTCGTGGAGCGCAGCTCCGACGAGTCCGAGTCCGGTGAGTGCGTACTTATGCATGGCTCTTTTCGGGTCCCCCTCCGGAGGTTGGTGGGCCGCGAGATACGCGGTGGCTGCCAGGATCGCAGCTTGTGGTGTCTTCGGGATGATGTTGCCGTCGGCGTCCATATCCATGAACAACGTGTGGAGAGTTCGGGTCACATCACGGCGTTCCTTGGGATCCATGTTCTCCACCCGCGAGCGATGCTTGTTTCCCTGATTTCCATTCGTGCTAGAGCCGGGTGCCATGGCGGAGAGCGCAGCTCGTCGCGCGCTGGACTCGGAGGCTGCTTGCTTGCGTTTATCGAGCGTCTCCTGCATCTTGACTTGCTTCTTGTGCTCCTCGATGAGGAGGTAGTGGTATGCCATCAGCAGGTCACGTGGGGCATCCACGGGTAGGACTATGTCGCCTGCGACGGCACGGCGTGCCTGTACCCATCCTTCTTTGCTAAGTTGGATGACGTGGCCGTTGTTCTCCCCTTCGGGTGGGGGGGTGGCTTCTTCTGTTCCCGCCGTTTCCGTCCTGCGGGTTGGGGTTCGTGTTGGGCGGCGGGTTGGGTGTTTGTTGATCCTGGATGACCGCGGCGCATAGGTAGCGCTCATAGATCCGTTCGCTGCTGCCGCAGCTTTCGGGTCCGGAACCGTAGGTCCCTTCATCCGAAGGTGGATCGCACAGATCGGAGTTGCAGCTGCTGCTGCTGTAGAACTCATCTGTCGATGGTGACGTGCGTAGCACGGGGTGTGGAGCCCACGAGGCGGGCCTGATTGATGGCACGGGCACCCGCTCAGGAAGGCGGAGGGTGCCAGTTTGTCTCACCTGGAAGCAGAAGCTCCCGAACAAAATATCGAGTCCGTCGCCTACGGGCTCGAAATCCTTCATGGTGGCCGGCGAGTGGGCGGTGAAGTCGAAAGTCCCGAAGAGGAGGTGATTCTCTATCGCTGCGGAGTTGTAGATCGATCGGGTTGGGACCGTCACGATCGCACAATCAGCAGCCCCGATTCCCACAGACGGCGCCAATTGACGAGGTTTAATCTCATCAATGCCCATTGTTATGGACTTGGGTTTTGGAGAAGATGGGGATGCTGGAGATCGTGGCACGGTTAACAGACAAGCAACCAGGGGACACGAGATTTACCCAGGTTCAGGCCCCCGGCGGGAAAACCCTACTCCTGCTTGTCTGCTCTTGATTACGACGGAACCGAAGGTTACAAGGTGCGCAGATTCGATCTGGCGAGGAGGTGCGTGCGAAAGTATGAGTCGAGAGATCTAGGACGTGCCCTCCTGGTCTTTATATAGACTTAGGCTGGTCCCGGGCATAGTCCTAGTCGGTTACAAGCTCTAGGGTTTTACCCCTTTAAATTTTATATCTATGCTAGTCTTGCTCTCCAAGGATCCGAAGATGTCATGGGCCTTGGCCACCGAAAATCGTCGTAGGCCAGCGTGTATCTGTTGTGGGCCTTCCTTGGACTGGACCAGGTATGTTGAAGTCACATACTCGCAGGATATACTCGTAGGGTATGACCATAAGGAATGGGAACGCAGACATGACGGGGCCGGCTTCGGCGCGGCAATGGAACCTGTAGCGCTGCAGGTGCGTACGTGTGCCGTCCAGGCCAGGCCAGACCAGTTACCATCCGGTGACGCCTCACCAGTTCTTAGCAACGGGCGCCGACCACCGGACCTGCCGTGCTCTTGCACTATCCACCTTCCGCCTGTCGCCGTTTCCGAATCGAGGTGATGGCGACAAGATATCCACCACGAGGCCACGGTATGGTGCAGTAAAATGACACGCGCCGAGTGCCGACTTGTCTTGCGGGACCAAAAGGTCGCAAAATGTCTATTCTGATCCCCGTCACGGGACATTGAATTGTCGACATAAATGGGGTTAATCCAAGGTGGACAGGTCACTGCCAATATGTCACAGTTGATTTTTGGGGCAAGTACAACGCCGACGTTTACAGGGGCACTAGCCGATATTTCGTCCTGTATCGGTAGATATCGAATCGAGTCCAGAGATACTTCGCAGTGTCGACGGAAAGTGAAGAGGCGGTCGCTAAATTTTTTTCACGCACGACCGGGAAACAACGAGCGGCGGGCGCTAGCAATAGACGCTTGGAAATAAAACTGGTCGAGCTGAATCGGCCGTTGCCCACCAGTGGCCACACCTTCTGCCCCACGCCCCGTCTCCAGCGAGCCAAATCCCGTGATGGAATCAGCTAGCCGGAGTCTGTCGGTGTCGGCTACAAACGCCTAGCGTTGGGAGGGTTGGGACGCTAGCTTCATATTTTCTCTTTTATTTATCTAAGCGACCAATTTTAGCCCTCCCTGTTGAGAGGTGAGACGCTTAAGTGTTAAATGGATTTTGGGATATTCTTTCTGTCTCGCTTAAGCATCCCTCTAAACGGCTACTATTAAACATGCCCATTTTAAAAAGTGCCTAGAAAAATATATTTCAAGGGCACTTTCAAATACTGCCAGCAAAAATATTATTATTTAAGACACTTCTCAATAATGTCTTAGAAGAACTGATTATTTGAGGCACTTCTATAAAACGTCTGAAACAATACGATTTTTAAGGCACTTCCTAAAATGCTTGCAAAGATAATATTTTTTAAGACACTTTCGAAAATGCATAAAAAAATAGGTACGAAACCCACCTTTTTTTATGCAAATTGGTCCTCCCACCTCTTAACCGGAAAAATCGGCCCCAAAAAACTGACTGATCCGTTAACCCCTGGATTCACTCTCGCTCCCGAGACCCCACCACCTGTGTCGCCACTCGGTGGACGGTGGTGGCCCTCGTCGGCGCCATCCTTTCCCCTCGTTGGCATAGATCCTAATGCTCGTCTGGTAGACTTCCCCCTCCTGTGCTCCTTCCCATACCCTACTGCGGCCCTCCTCGCTTCCCCGCCCGAACCCTAACCCTCATGCATGCCTCTCTAATGGCCACCGAAGAGCCGACGAGGCGGATTGTCATCGTTCTCCGGTGATACGACGAGATATGTTTAAGTAGTGAACATCGGGAGGGCGAGGCTAGATCGGAAGCTCATCAGTGACGCGCTCGACGAGCCCCTAGACAAGGCCGTCGCTGTGGCCACCGCCGCCTCACCCTCCACATCTAGGGCATCGGCTGGTGCCTGAGGTGACCACATCCACCTCGTCATTCCCTCCTCCTTCCTCAAGGACTGCTGCCCCAAAGGTGACATGATCTCCGTCCCCTCTCCTCACATGATGTTCTAGCCTTCCAGGTGCTCATGTCCTGATCCCTGATGAATTTGTTGTGTTGTGATGCGTTCATGTGGTCATGGAGCTACATTGATGGGTTGTGTAAGACGTTTCTTGTTAGGAGAAATTTGTGATTAGCAGGGTTTGATTTTACTCTGTAGTATTGTTTGCTCACTAGGTGTTCGTGACATTGCCTAGCAGGTCATATGTTAGTGCAAAGGTGAACCAATACTGGTAATTTTATTTTAATGGTTCTATTTATTTGTGTATGGTGATAACTTCATTGCAAAAAATTTAGCCAGTGGCCTGAGTAGTTGAATATTTTCTATCCTCGCTTCTCAAAATGGCAAAATCCTATAGATAGCCTTTGAGAGCTTCGCTGAAAATTTTGGACAATATCTTTTCTTGGATATTGATGTTATTTTTCTTTTTGAATCGTTGGGATGTCGTTCTAATATGGACTGTCGTGAAGTTTAGAAACAACATTAGTAGTATGTCTTACATCTTTCTCATCCAACTGCCCTCACTCATTATTTGAAACATGAATTGTGTGATACTCTGCACTAAAATTGTGTGATACAGAGTTTGGGTCGATAGAGAGCCTGCTCCTCGAGCTCCTCAACATTCTTTAGAGATTGTTAGCGGAGCATTTTGGTGATTTATAAAGGTATACATTTCCTCAAACATCCATATGAAAAATGTATAATTAATAATTTCCTCTTAGAATTTCATTGTAAGCAACAATAGAAATCCCTTGCTTATTGTCAAGGAGATCCCTTGATCTCTCCTGGTGGTGGCGATGCGGTGAGGTGTGCTCGCGCTAGTGGAGAGGGGGTTTCCTTCTATCCTTGCCAAGCTTGGCGGAGTTAGATGAGATGGAGGAGGCTGGTCTAGAGTATCTTCGCTAGCTGTTCAAGGGCTCAAGGTGAAGTTTTTCCGTGTTTAGGGGGATTTCGCAGTCTAGGGTACCCTTAAATTTATACTAGTTCATATGAGCTAGGGCACTCAACATTTATGTTAACCACATGGTAGATGATCGTTTATATATTATGCTATGTAAGTTCACTGTTTAACTGTTGCCATCTGATTTTAACTATAGTATGTGATAACATATTATCATTTTTTTAAATATGGTGTCAAACTTCTGTAAGGAACTGTCAACAAAGGCATTGTATGGAACAGTTTAGCAGCTTGGTCGGTTACCAGAAATAGTGCATTTGGCATTGTTAAACCTTTTTGTTAGAATCAAGATGATAAACTATGGTTGCTTTTCAAGGCAAAGCTTACTAAGTTTACTATGAAATTTCTAGGAGTTATATAAAGAAAGAGATCATTATCTGGTTCTTCTTTTGTTTCACTAGGTGTTACTAATCACTCAAAAGAGATCTTAACTCTTAAGTGCTAAGCTATAGAGGCTTTTGTCACTATTAATCCCGTAAAGGACATATTTTATGTGCTCTATTTCAATGGGACTCTTAAGTGCTAAGCTATACAAAGCTATACCATCAGCCAAATCATGTTGTTTTATTCAATTTGGCTTGTTGTCTGCATACAGTTAAAAACATACTTTATGTGCCCTATTTCTAAGATTTCCATTCAATAGGATTGTTCTAAACCGAACAACCACACATGTGCTGAAATTTAATACAGTGTAGTTCTCATTCATGTTAAGATAGGACTATTGTATATTCTCTGTTTAGTAATGTCTGGTTGTGTGCTTGTTTGAAGAATGTTCATAAATGGAGTGGATTTGAAGCATACTACTTCGGAATTAGAGAATACATATCTTTGGTTTTAAATTTTAGTTAGTAGTAGAAGCATTGTACTAGTGTATGTATGCTATCGTGTAGGAGAACTTTGTTAGGTAGTATTTCCTGAGTATTTTACTAGTGGCAGGCCTCCTCAATGATTCTATGCTAAGAAGTTGGTTTTAGTTCGTGGCACTATATAGGTTTGGTTTGATTGACCATACTAATTCCTTTCTAATTCCAGGGCAAGAAGAGAAAACGATGAAACACCGAAGCATGTACAAATTTCTGAAGTTGCTAGATGCTAACGTGAAGCTTTTATGTTGCTAGTTGCTATTCTAATTCCCATTCGCCGAAACACACGCTGGGATTCTATAGTTTCAAATTGTCTGTTTTCAGTTCTGTAATGAATGCAACAAGGGCAAACGATGTAACTTGAGTGATGTTTTGAATGTATTAATTTGAATTCTAGGTGTCCTATAGAATCATAAGCTATTCATCTTTATGTATATGAACTATATCTGCAATTGAATTCTACATTTCCTATAAAAATGCCTTCAAATGTTTTTAGAGGCACATTATTTATAATGCCTAGAATTGTTTTTTGATGCATTATGGTATGATGCCTACAGTTGTTATTAGAGGTATTATTGTATAATGCCTTAAATTATTTTGGAGGCACATTGGAAAATTTCCAACAAAAATCTTTGGAGGAATTTCTCAAATAGTGCCTGAAATAATATTCTAAGGCAATTTTCAAAGTGCCTTAAAAATCTATTTCTAAAAGCATTTTAAAAAGTGCCTTAAAAATCTGTCTTTTAAGGCAGTTTTACAAAGTGCCTTAATTGATTTTTCCTACCCTATTTGATGTGGCATTTTTTAATGCCTTCAAAGATATTTTAAGGCACCTTTGGTATTTTTGAAGGCACATTTTTGTGCCCCTAATAATAGTGTGTTGCCTCAGATCGAGTCCACCTTTCGCCTGTCGGTGCGAGTCGACGAACATAGAGGCGGAGCTCCCAGTAGCGCAAGGTAGGGCAGCCGTCTTGCCTTGACTTTTGGAAAAAATGTTTTAGATGTGTATGTTTTTCTGAATAGTTTGAGTGATCATACGATAAAAGCAGACTTCGTATGATAAAGTTATGCTTATTTTAGTAGAGATCGCGTAAAACTGATTTTGAAGTGAAATAAGGACATGTTGTAGTCTATTTTTAAATTAAATCTTTCTCTTTGCAATAGCTAATTCTCAATCTAATAAAACTCGACTCTAAACAATGTCATTGACAACCGGGTATCTTAGGAGGACCTGGGAGTATTTTGGCCACCTTGTGGTTTGTGTCCAAAACCAACTCTAGTTATGTGATGGTTTATGTTTATGTTTTTACTTTAGCTTGTATATATTATTAATCTAAAATTCTAATTGACATGCTTATTCAATTGGAAAAATTATGGTTTAGAGCTGTATCATCCTAGGATTAGCACCTAGAATTATAGAGGACACATGTTTGTGCATTGCACTCATGCATAAGAAAATCCGGAGAATTTTCGCGCAAAACTAAAGAAGCTATAGAGGGATCGATATCTCTCTTGTTCCGATAGAAACATCAGAGCAAGTGCGATGGATTTCGACATGACCTCTACCGTACTTCTGTGTTTAAGGGGAAAGTAATTCAATTTGAATACTCAAAAGATATATTTGAATTATAAAAGAATATGTAGAAGGAAAAATAAATGAATTACAATAATACAGAAATAATTGAATTCTTATTTATAAATAGGATATAAATATTTACGAGTTCTAAGTTACATTAAGAAAGAAGACATTTACTTTATTACTATCATATACATAATCTTACAAGAATAAGAAACAAATACTATTTATAATTATTACCATAAGAATATTCTACAATATTTATTGAATATTAACATGAGTGAAGAATAAAACTTTACTTTAACAAAAAGAATACCTTAATACAAAATATCATTAGTCAATATTACAACATTCTATATTTCACAAAGGAAAGATAAAATTACAAAAATAATGAAAGGGAGAGTTCTAAACTATATTTCCTAAACTAAACTTTTGGTATCTGCTCATCTTCTTTTGTACCTGCAAAACAAATAAATAAAGATAAAAACAAAGAGAGGGTTTAATGTTAGTAATTTTGCTCTCAGTATGGCAATGAAATGCATTGCTATTCACATCATTGAGCATATTTAAATAGGGGCAAGTTTCACCAAAATAATATTTATTCTTATCAGAATGTTTTGCCTCAGAACAACCTCATTGGCAATAATTTATGGGGCAAATTTCACCAGAAAAGTAGAAGAGTGGAAGTAAGATATTTTTTTTGCCTTGCACTGATCTAGAACAGTGCAAGTAGCTCACACATACATGTAGGAATGTGGTGCTGTCAACACAGGAAGCAAACATGACATGGGATACGTATCAGCCGAAGCAGAGTGAGGATACTCTGCTAAACACTACAACACTCAGAACAGCAAGAAACCATTTTATCATTAGCTCTCATCAGATTCACATCAACTCATCCCCATCTCATCAACCAAGATATTAGCCAGATCACCACCAACCAAACCACTAGCTAGATTCCATCACACCCTTAGCTCTGGTTGCTCTCTGGAGCCATCCAAGAGCTAGGATAAGGAAGAAATCAAGGCAAGGCAGCAGCTCTAGGAAAAGGAATCCAGGCAACATCTATAGAAGAAGCTGGACATGGGAATAAGGAGGAGGAGGTCAGCTGTACCAAGAGCAACATCCACAAGATTGGATATCAAGTAATCAAGTACCAACTACAGCAGGAGGATAGCAAGGTCAAACAGCTATTCACAAGAGTAAGGAGGAGCTGGAGAAGCGCCAATAGGTGGAGAACAAGGTCCAGGGAGTGATCACCACTTCAGGATCAAGCCAGCAAGGGCAATCATCATAGCTACATCACCAACAGCAGTTGTATGGTGAGTTTATACAAAACCACACATAATTGATCTTATCCATTTCAACAAAACATATGATGTTCTGTACATGATCTTCTCAGAAAAACACCCATGTGGGATGTGCAACCATCATAGAAGAAAGAAAACAAAGCCAACAGTAAATCTTTACAAACCACAATCAAAATCTCAGCCTTGCATCACAGATCTTAGATTAAAAGCTCTAGTTTTATAACTAGATACACATAATTCTTAGAATAATCATTTCTGGGCACATCCTATGGATGGTAGCACCTCAGAAATGATTACATCATAAGATTTCATCTTAAACAATAAGGATCTATCATATTATCCTTACCAAGACCTATCAAATCATTTTCCCAAGCACTGTATGAATCATACTTAGAGATTATTCATCATTTAAGAAAGAAAGCAGCAAGTAAAAAACATTATTTTCTACTTAGCACAGTCTTAGACCAACATCATAGACCAATGGATCTAGTTCTAACTAGATCTATACTCACCACATTGCTGGTACAGGGCATATCCCATCTGGGGAGCACCTTTGTATCAACAGGTTCATCCATATCTACTAAGAATCAGATAATCATTTTCCTAAAGGAATCCAGGAATCATATTAGACATTTGATTCAGAAAAGATAGTGAATGTAGCACTGTCTATTATTAAGCCACACCTGACAGAGATCATTAAGTAAATCATCTTCCTATCATGAAATAGGAATCAATCAATATCTGAATCATTTTCCTAGTAATTCACCTAGGAATCATCTCAATCAATAGCTAACTTTTTAAGCAACAATGGCAATCCAATCAACACATATCATTTTCCTAGTAGAAAAATCTAGGAATCAAATATGTACATTCTTTTACTGTTAATAAGGCATGAAGTCGGATCCTTTTCCCAGGCTCCAAATCAGTATCAAAGTTACAACCATTATTCTAGTGTATCATCAGGCATTGTCCCTAAGAATCAAGCACATATAACTCCACAACCATCTTTAACAATTATAAAGTTTCAGAAACCCAAATTGGTCCTGCAAGGCAGTACCAGACCAAGCCAAGTATGAGTCCCACAAGTTTCTAATGGATGCTCACAGCAGATTGCAGTAGGTGAGATAAGCATGCAACCAAAACCATATGATCCATTGGATCATATCATTAACAGGGTGGATATGAGTAATATCACTACTATTCCTAGATAATTCCACAACAAGTTATAGCATCAATTCCAGCAGTACATAACTTATGATTGTGTAAGCCATATCAGTAGTGCAAACAACATAGGTTAGCTAGCATGGGGCCAATACCAAACAATTCCACAAGCCAACTAGATCAAAACCAATTAATATTGGATCATCTCAACAACTAGCCAAACCTCATATAAGAATAAATTCATTATCCTGTAGTCACAAACCAGCACCATCCACTATCCAATACAAATAGATAAATTTACAAGCCAAATTCAGTGAGAAATCTATGTAGCAAAGCGACTATAGTGTATCATTAACCAAAGTGAGGAACCCAAATTAGGGTTCATACTGAGAGAGAGTGGGATAGAGAAAAGCTTACCCGATTGGCCTCGCACAGCAAGAAGAGGAAGTAGACGGTGGTGACATAGAGGTGATGAGAGCCAGGGCGACGGCACGAGGAGCACCTAAAGGCGCCGCAACCCGCGCCTACGCCACAACCAAGACAGCCGAGGAGAAGCACGGCGGTGTTGGACATCACCACACCGGCAAAACACCTTCTTGTCACCGCAAGCGACTGTGGCCAATGACCACGAACACACCACAAACCAACAAAGGTAACATTAACCTTTAGAGCCTTGGGCAGTAAGAACCCTAGAACCAGATAACTGAAGGGGGCGAGATCAATAGGGCGTCATTCACAAATCGAATTGGAAGGATGAGTAGGTCATTCACAAACCAGCTAGGGTGGCTGGCGGCAGTGGCCGCAGCAACCGGTGTGTGTCGGGATTTGGCGAGCGACGGCAGTGGGCGCCGCAGAGGGGGGCTCGGGTTTGTCCCAGGAGCAAGATGTGAGCGAGAAGGGTGAAGGGGCCGGGGTCGTGTTGACCCCAAGCCAGGGCTAGGCCGGGTCGGGCCGTTCTTGTTACGAACCAAACAGACAAAAATAAAAAAAGGGGCATAAGATAAAGCTAGAATTAAGTAATGACCAAAACACCCCTGAACACTATTTTATATCTAGAAAAATGTAGGAAAAATCCTAAAAATATATTTAATACATATAAATGCTTATAAGAATAATCTCCACCTAATAAAAATATAATCATATTTATTTAAGGTTAATAAAATGTAGATAAACATCAACAACCTTAAATGACTAAATGAAATTTAATAAATTCAAAAAAAATCCTAAAAATAAATAAAAATCACTTTCATGCATACAAATAAATCTCTTATATAATAAAAATACTAACTCAAAATTTTACAAATAAAACATAAAGCAAATATTTAAAGACACTTAATTATTTGATGAATTTTATAAATATAAAGATAATACTTAAAAATAAATAAAATTCATTTTAAGGTCCTGAATAATTTTATTACACTAGAAAAATATTAAATATATTATTAGGAAAGCCTTTAATATTTTAAATAATAAATCCTTACCTAATACCTATTTTGTGAATTCTTTAAAAAACAATTCTTAAGTAAAAAAATCACAATTCTTATAAAACCCTGAGCAATTAGTGTCTTAGTACTAATTCCAAAACCATCACTCGAATTCATAATTAAACTTAAGTATAACTTTTAACTTTAAAATATTCTTTTTAAAATCTTATTAAGAATCCTTTTAAATAAACATTGGGTATCACTCATTTATATAATATGGTGAATAATCATTATATCTTAACCACTATTAACATAACTTTAAATTCTAACAAAATACTAAGACCATCTAATTATGATTCCATTAAGTAAATACATATTCCTTTCATAATAGCAAAACAAATTTTAATCTAATCATTCACTTAAATAAAAAGTGAATAATTCCACACCTTAGTTATACGTATCCTAAATCTAAAACTTAGGAATAATTAAAACATATTACATCTTAAGTTTACTTACCCTTTTAAAGTTAATTTTAGTCTCAAAGCTTATAAACATCAGGTCTAATACACTACTTATGTTTGTATAGTTAACTTTGGTCTATTTCAATTAAGACATAATACATCTCAAGTCCAAACTAATCAATCAAATACCAGAAGGCAATGATCACATTTTATTAGCAATGAAGATTGCTTAAACATTATAAAGTAAATCTTTTCTTCAAATGTTATTCTTTTTGGCACTTCAAATAACAATCTTATAATAATTTCTTCAACTCTTAATAACTCAATTCCAAGGACTTTTATCATAGTCACCACATGACAATTCACCATAATCTTATACTTTACTTACATATTTTGGATTGTTAACACCTAGGTTCCTTATAAAGGTCATTACTTGTAAAGTAAAATTTGAAGATAAACCAACTCTGAAAAGAATCACTTAAATTCACTCCACTCAAAGTATTGGGGATTAAATTTGGGAGTTTTACAAAAATGCATAGCATTACTTATGCATAACTGCATATTGCTTCTTTAAACATTAGTCCTTACCGGACCAATGGTGCAGATTTCAGATATTGGATCTTATGTCGTCTCGAAGACCGTGAGTGCATAATCTTGCAATCACAAAAGGCAATTTCACACTTGCTTATGTCCTTTGATTATTTTCTGTAAAGTATTTTACAAATCCAGTGTTGTCATCACCTGTATTTGAAAAAGGTCCGAAAACACTATTTTCATAATAATATGATTATAGGTTTATTACCATGAGGTAATAACCTACTATTAAAGTTCCGGTGGTAAAGGAACATATTATCTAGGACTTAACAACCAATGTCGCCAGTGATTCTTGCGCCATATATCACACGTTAACCATGAGATTTGGAATGGGACGGAGAAGTCAGCTGTATCTTCTTCCTCTCGCATGTAGCCAGATATGCAGGTCGTGGCTATTATCACTCGTAGCGTGCATATTAATTGGTAATTCGTAGAGGATATGCAGCATATGGGTGGGAACCCTCAACGTTCCACGATAGTTCTGGCATCTAACGGTCTGTACAAACCATTGCCGTAATTCAATATGTGGGCATGGTGTACACCAAGGAGGCATGCAAGGTCGCGAAGGGGGCAGTGATTGGCTTGGATCATCTACTAGGCCCCACACCATAGGAAGTGTGGACGGGAAAGATCGCCCGGTTGTGCAACAAGAATTTAATCTCTCATGGGTAAAGTAACGCACCTCTGCAGAGTGTAAGAACTGTAACTTGTTACTCCCTGTTCCAGGAAGGAGCTGCGAACGCGGCGGAAAAGGAACCCCATGAAGGTTCTGGTAAATCCGTGAAGGCTGACGGACATAGCTTTTCAGAATAAAAGCAACCTTTGAAGAAATATTTATGAAAACTTGCATTGCCTACGACCTATGGTCTGTGGCTGTAGTTATAGTGCATCAAACACTCCTTTTCTAGTGGACTTGTTGAGTACGCTCGTACTCAAAGTATCTTCTTAACCCTTGCTAGGTTCTAAAGCCAGTACAGATGATGACTACATCAAGCCATGCTCCAGAAATCATCATCAAAAGCTAAAGCTCTTTAATAAAGTCAAGAAAGTCAACATATACATCAGCTCAAGTGAAGACGAAGTTGTTGATTAGTTAAGAATAGAATCTCTAGCCATAGAACCTATTTCCGTAGTGTATTGCAATAGCAGCAATGTCAGACCATTAGTTAAGATATTAGTCTTAATAGTACTCCCTCTGTTTCAAATTACTCCGCGCGCACGTTTACCTAGGTGACCTAGTATTCTCTTATTTTTCATCAAAAAATTCTTAAAATTTTTGGTATACGTAGTACATATTTCATACTATCTATTTCAAAAATTCGAGAATTTTTTTGAATGAAAAATGAGGGAGTACTAGTTCACCTACGTAAGCGCGCCGGCGGAGTAATTTGAAACAGAGGGAGTATTATAATTTTGGAGTTGTTTATTTCTGATTCTTCTTTGTAAGAAGTTTCTTTTTCTCTTCTTAACCTAGAGTGTTCTCTGGATATTGTGTAAAGAGTTGAGTTGGAACCTATAGTCATGTCTGGACCTGCTGTGTTTCTGTTATACCACTCTGAGAGATGTAATACTAGTGAATGGTGTTTCATTGGTGTTATGTCTACGACTATAGTGTACTACATCATGCAGTGGTATGCTGGGTCACCGCAAGAGACCTCCTAAAAGATGTGAATTCACTTATAAATAATATTGCAATCCTCTATATGAATGAAATGGTAACAAAATGAGTGAAAGATCATTAAAAGCAAGCAGACACTCGACCACTATTGATTATTTCATAGAGTGGACATGTATTTTTTACAAAATCCATTACAATAGATTTTGACCATCACTTTGATGAGTTGTCGTTATAGTTACTTCGGAATTTCTTGTCCTAACATAGGTGACTAATTTTATAGGTTCAATGTGAATAATAAGATTTGTTTTGGCTTACATAGATTTATCATGGGGATTTATTGTATTATGAGCATGAGTCTATGTAAGGCAACCTTGAGTTATTTGTTATTCATATGTGAAGAATTAAAGAGTTTAGAGATTATCTTAATATTTGAATGATACATCGGGTTTCATATCGCTTATCGCCTTGTTAAACTGGCATTGTTTTTATTGGTGGCGACAACAATAGTTGAAAGGATGACAAAGATCGTCAGACCGAGTTGATTTTTTTTTTGGTATTTAATTTTTCGCCAATGACTGTGGTGGATTATTATTGCTTCACATGATTTACTCGTACATACCAAGTAAAAAAGTTGGTAATTTCGACCAAAACCCGCAGCAGCACCGAACAGCAGCACAACCCTCTTCCCGCAATAGTAACCGAAGCCGCACAGCTTCGATGATCAACCGATGGTTCTACCGGATCAAATCTTTCAGGCCCTTTCAAGCTGATGGAGACACGGAGCTAGCGACGTTAGCTGGAGCTATACATACCGGCTGCCCGAAAAAATGGATATAACAGGATAAGGAAGCAAGGTACGACGTATATTCAGGTCACCTGTGCATGCATCATGCAGAGGCGCTAATATTTTTTTCCCGGGCGTCAGCCGCGCACCGCTCGAGCGCGCATGACGCACGCGTGGCTGTTGCCGTGCCGGAGCATGCATGGGCAGGAGCGCGAACGTGGCGCTCCAGCCGGGCTGGAGGGAGCGCGCGGACAAAAGAAGCGAGAGCACGCGCCCATCTGTCGCACGACGCGACACACAGGTGGCAGCCGGCAAGCGGCGAAGGCTCCCGCTCCGACGTGCGTATATATTGTGGTCGTCACGCCGGCGTCAACCCCGCGATACATTGCACTGCACAGCCCATTACGCCGGAGTAGTACTTGTCGGGATCCTTCTATCTTCTTCGTTGGAACTTGAGTTCTGTCCGATATATATGTTGGGAGTTGCGGTATGCCGCGCATAGTCCACACGTTCCAGCACGCGACGATCTGCTGCGTCGTCGTTCGATGTGATTTGGCTACAGACTATATATGTACTACTAACATAAACACGAGATCTCCGGCGGCGTGCACGACGACGACAAATTTTATATCTGGATCGAGGTCGAGAGGATCGAAGTGGGCGCGGGGGACGTACTGCACGTGTAGCAGGCGAGGGGCGACTAACTAGTCATGGAAGGATGACGATTAAGAAGTCGATCAGGAATTCGGGATAAGTCGTACGCATGCGCGACTGGATCCTTCTACGCGTTTTGTATTGCGTCAAGATCGACTTCGTGGCGTCTGATCCGAAGTACAGGATTTACCTACTCTGCAGGGAAACGGGAGAGGCGGTGGTCAAATCTACTCTCTGTCAATGTGCTCCTTCTCTTTCGTTAGAAAAGGGAGTATACATGCTTGTGTGTATACTACGAATTTGTCGTAAGGAAGAGAAAGTGATGCGAGTTCAATAAATACCTCCAGTACTTTGACATCTAGCTCCTCGCCTTAGGGCGAGGTCGCAAAAAGAAAACTCACCATATGGCTAGGTACTCGACTAAGTATATGTCGAACGAGAACGATACGTTAAGCGGCTTTGCGAGGGTATCATGATGCTGCTATGTCCGACTAGGACAGGAAGTCGACTGGCCCAGTCAGTATGATGTTTCGTGGCAACATCGATAGTCAATTCGTAGTTTCAGCACCGGCCATGCACCCATGCGTATGCAAGTAGTATGCTGTACACCATGGCCAGTGGCATGACCGCACAGGCTCGGACCCACAGGCTCAGCTACTTGTCGGTGCTCGGTTCTATCCACGAAAGGGCGTAACTTCCAACAGTTTGAAAAGTCAAACTATTTTAAGTTCTTATATGAAAATAAATAGTATTTATTTGTATAATTAAATATTTTCTTCGTTTAAAATTTAAGACGTTTTAGTTATATGAATCGAATATATCTAGATATCTTTTTATATATATTCGTAGAACTAAAATGTCTTAGCCACTACTCTAGGAGTAGTATATTAATTTACCGGCATGAACGCTTGACTTGTCAAGAAAAGTTGGAACTGCGTTTTTTTAGACGGATGGAGCACGTGGATAGGGTGGATATGCTGGTAGAAAAGGGCTTATGCGTCCCGGTTGGTTAGAGCCATTAGTCCCGGTTGCCCAACCGGGACGGGGCAATCGGGACTAAAGCTTTAACCATTAGTCCCGGTTGCCCCACCAACCGGGACAAATGGGGCACACGTGGCGGCATCAGAGCGCGAGGGGAGGTGGACGAACCGGGACTAATAACATGCTGCCGCGGCAGAGATTTGGCCCATTTCTCTGCCGCGGCAGAGAATTCATTTTGGCACATTTTGTTGCCGCGGCAGCATTTTCGCCACTTTTTGTGCCGCGGCAGAGAATTCATTTAGGTTGTTTTATTGTTTATTTAGTGTTTTGCACTTATCAACGAAGGAACCTTATATTACACAAGATCATCATGACAACATTACATTCAATACACGGATCGAGTTCATGCACTACATACAAAAGTTGTTATTCGATGCTACCGGCAAATTTCTTGAAAGTTGCTATTTTTACAATTCCTATTGTCTATACACAGCCGAGTAGTATTCCCCTTGTGTGTTTAGGACTTCTGCATCCAAGAATCCCGCCAATTCCTCCTGAATTGCTCGTATGCGATCCTTTGGCAGAAGACCGTCCCGTAGACGTTCGATCTGATTTAAAAAAGGAGTCAGCCTATATGAATATGAAACTAAACACAATTTGATTGTAATAAAAAACTATAGAAATTGTTTACGTACGTGGAGTTGCTCTAAATTTCTGCCCTTCTCATCGCACGTCTGCCGGATGAACTCGCATACATAGTATCCACATAGATTGTTACCTGGTCCCTGCGTCAGGCACTTTACGAGAACAGAGTTCAATCAAAATAATAATCAAGTATGATAATAACTGTATCAAAACTAGAATCAAAGAGATGCGCGGATATAGCTAGTGGTGCTTACATCTAGTGGTTGAAATGTAAGCTCCTCTTTCCAAACACCCCTAGCCTTCTTGGTGAACCGTTTCCAAGCGCTGTCCGGCGTAGAAAACGAATAAAATAAGTTATTAAGTACTTGATATCATAAAATTCACGAACGTTGCCGATATAGTGTCGTAATGATTAGAATTACCGCTGGAGAAGTATCTGCATGTCCTTCCACGTCTCAAGGGGTTTATGTTTCGAGTCCATGACTAGTACACGCCCTTTGTCAAGTTGAATGATTAACAGAATATAGTGGTACCTGCGAATGCAGAACTAATCAATTATATACTTAACATCGAGTAAGCGAAATAGAAAGTGTATACAAGACAATAAAACTCACTGGAAGTTGTAAGGAAATAGTATTTCCCTTTTGGTTTCTTGAAACCTTAACGCGTGTACTATATTATCCTCCGTATCCTGGGGGCTTATTTTGAGATTAGCTTCATGAACCCAATATGGGTCAATGAAGCCAATGTCATAGATTTGTCCTCTGCTGCATTCGAGAATCTTCATTCTGCATATTATAGTATGATTATATACATGCAATAAACAAAATAATATAGCTGGTGACTAAATTAATTACAGAATTAGTACTTACAGACAATAGGCACTCATGATCGATTTGTCCAAGGCGTCTTGATTGAATAATTGAAATAGTTCATCAAATTCAATGGATATCATGTCATCCTTATCTTTCCCATGATGCTTTTTTGTAACCCTCAGCACTATCCAGTTAGCCCCGGCCCTTGTGGCATGCATGTACCAGTTATGCAATCTTCGCATTTTTGTTGGAAGATTGTTTACCTCCTCAGGTTTGACGAGAGGTTTTCCGTACTGGTATTGGTATGCTACTTCACTCACGGGGAAGAACTCTAACTGGGATAAGTACTGGGCAATACTCATACCTTGAGCAGCGGCAGCTTTTCCGTATTGTGCAACTACCTCTGGATCATACTGCTCTTCGGCCCCATATTTGCTCGACCCCACATTGGTTTGAGAAATCACCTTGAGAGGGGCGCAAGTCTGTTTTGCTTGTTCTCCGAGCTGGGCAACAGATTTCTCGCTTGCATCAGTACTGCTCTTCGAGGCTTTTTGTGCCGCATGTGACTTGAGAATAGAACGCTCATAGTCTGATGACAGCTTTGGCTCGGGTTGATGAAGATTCTTTAGCATTTTCAACACTTTGGATTTTTCTTCTTTGGTGCTGGGGAACTCTGGCTCTTTCGGCCGCCTCAGCTTAGCGAAAAACGCTATCGTTTCCGCATCAACGATCGCCGCAGTCTCCTCTTCAGTACAGTCATAAGCTCTCTTGGGAGGAACCGTTGGTACTTTTGGAAGAGGCTCTTGTTTATGTTTCGACGATCGCTTACGACGCACAGTAGCGGTACACTTACGCTTTTTATCCTGAGGCGCCGGCGATGGCTCCCGCGGCGATGGCTGCACCGGAGATTTGTGAGGCGACGGAGCCGGGTGAGGCGACGAAGACGGCTGCCGCGGCGGCGACGACCTCGCTGGAGACGGGTGAGGCGGCGGCGAAGATGGCCTTGGCGTGTGATTTCGAAGCACGATACAATCCTTCGGCCATAGAATGGTGACGTTTTTTGCGTCACCCAGCACAGTCACATCCCCTTCACCAGCAGGGTAGTGAAGATCCAAAACCTCAAAGGTGGGCATGATTTCATCCACGCCGACAACAGCGTAGCCCTCTGGAACCGGACGACAGTGGTAAGTTGGTGTGGGTCCAATTGGTAAGGCATAGCCGACCGCCACCTTCATTGATATGTTCACAACTTTGACATGTAGCTCGTAGTGTGTCATCTCTGTGATATCATCCACTGGGTAGCCAACAGGAGCCATCGTCGGTGCATCATCGGCATCGCCATTGTCATCACCCGGGACCTCGGTGGAAGCCACACTGCTTTTTCGATTATTCGATAGGCCGGTAGCATCGAATGCAGTGTGCTGCTGAGATGGGCCAGTAGTACTTTGCTCTTTAAGTGTGTTAATTTCATCTTGTTGTTGCTTTAATCGTTCTTCAATTAAACGCATTCGCTCTTTCTGACTTTCTGCTTCAACTGCCGCCCTGTCCTTTCTCCTCTGACGGCTTCTATCAGGATATTTCTTCCTCTCTTCGGGAAACCCAGTCCTCCATGATTGGGAGCCTCTTGTGCCTCGTGTTCGTCCATCATGTTCCTTATTTCCAAGGGCGAGTGTGAGCTCATCATTCTCTCTATCGGGAATGAAGTCCCCATCTTTAACAGCCTTTACTGCTTTTCTGATCCTCTCGATTGGCAAGGGGTCTTCTTTATGTCGTATGTTATATATACACCTCCCTTCCGAGTCCAACGTGCCCCCATGCCCGTAAAACCAATTCCTTGCACGTTCTACCCAATCGTCTGTCTCTGGGGTGATATTTTTATCACGCAGTTCCTGCTCAAGTTTCTCCCACTTAGGAATGCCAACCCTGTAGCCACCTTGCCCCATAGTATGGTGATACTTCTTCTTAGCAGCATTCAGCTTATTCGTTTTAGACATTTTCTTAGCTTTTTATGATTTCTTGTATTCCACAAACTCATCCCAGAATGGTTTTATCTTCTCAAACTGAATATTCTTGAAATCGGGAGTCTTTTTTTTCACGACATAGTCAAGGTGCAATCTTTTCTTCCAGTTGGTGAAACACTGGGCCATCTTCTTCAAAGCCCACTCCCTGACCTTAGCCTCCATGGCTCTCCCATGTTGTAAGGCGTCCTCAACTGGATCCTCCGCATTTGGATCCAGCTCTATCTTCGGTAGTTTGAAATTAACCATGAGCCTCTTCCACAGTAAATCTTTGGCGTGGTTAGGGACAAATAAACATGTTCCCTCTTCATCCGCATTAGCAGGCCTATTCCAATTTCTAATGGTGATCGGGATTAAGTCCCTAACGATTACTCCGTATTGTGCCACAAATTTGGTTGCGACAACTTCGGGAGCTGTCGGTCTGCCGTCTTCAGCGACATCTTCGATCCTGAACCTCTCATGGTCTTGCAACTTTTTGGTTGGGCCTCGTCTGCTCTTTTCAATAGATTCCTTCGATCCGGAGGGCTAAAAGAAGAAAGATCGTCGTTACTATTTCTATATAGATAGCAGATGATTAATTAATGAATTGATTTATATTACATGCACCTCGCCGGAGCGGTCGTCTTCTCGATTACACAAGGCATCGCCTTCTCCCTCGCGGAAGGCAACACCTTCAACCTCAAACAAGTTGTCTACTCCGGTAAAAAGAGGATCACCCTCACCGGAGTTGTTCAGAAACGTTGATACGTCTAAATTATCTTCCCCACGGATCACACCTTGGATCAACTCTTCCTTTTCTTCGTCTCTGACGTGTGGGTCCATATTTTCTGCATAGGTTGAAAAACGAATAAGTCAAAGCGGCTAAAGGAGAAAGTTAAGTACGGTGTTGAGAGATATAAACCCTAATTCAGAGAAACCCTAATATATACATACACAATAATAAAAATGAAGAGAAAGGGAAACCGTGTAGTAGATAGGCACATCGTCGAACCCACATGCACCTAAGTTGCTTGAAAATGTGAATCGGGTCTGGGGCTACCCACAGTGACTGACCAATGGGGCCGAAGACCAATAATACCAAACTAATTAATAAACCTAATAATACCTAACTAATAATAAACCTAATAATCCAAACACCAAAAAGAAAGGGAAACAATCAACACATGGCATCGATGCAATGCTCAAGCAAGTATGATGATATGACAAGTTAATTTGCATTGGAATGTAACCCTAAGAAATGCTCGACGATTTAATCGGGGTTCCGAGGGGTGAAAACCCTAACTCGGAGAAACTCCGGAACACATGAGAGGGGTGGATTTGTTCTTCTAATTAAACTTGTAATTTAAGTTGTTGAACAATGCATGATTATAGCTTAGATAGCTAGGTTTCATTTTTCTGAACATTTTGATATATTATTCATATTTTTATGACTTATAGATTAAAAGTTATTGAATTTATAAGATTATAATTATTTCTGAAATTATTAAAAGCTGGTTAAATTTTTTACACCGCAGGCAAACCTACCCACAGTGACTGACAGAGGGGCCCGGAGCCACCTCAGCAGCCACACAAGAAAAAGTGGTTCAGGGGGGCATTTTTCACTCGGGCTGGGGCTAGCCAGAGACGCTGACCTGTGGGCCAGAGGCCACATAGGAAAGCCATGCAGGCAAAGTGGCTCCCTGGCTGGGTCGCGCTGATGCACGGGTGACGTCACGCCGGTGGTGGCTTGCAGGACGGTGATCGGGAACGGCGTTAGGGTGCGATCTAGGGCGCGTGCGTGCGCGTATTAGAGAGAGGAGGTTGAGGCGAGCCAAAGAGTAGCGGCGCCGCCTCCAAAAGGTCACCGGAGAGAGAGCACGACGATGGTGAGCGGCGGTGGTGGCAGGTGGTCGACAGGGAGCATGAACCAGAGCGAGAGGGGGCGAGAGAGAGGGTCCACGAGGACCAGCAGCATACCAGGTGTGCGGTGGTGGTGTCGGGAAGGCGAGGCGAGGTCGGGAGCCGACGAATCGACGGCGGCGATCGTCGGGCTCGAGGGTCGTTGGCGACGATTGGGAGCGAGCGGGGCCGATTCCTTCAGGGATAAGCCTCGGGGCGACGAGGCGAAGCTTCCTGCACGCTTGGCTGGGCGAGGGGCGGCCGGTAGGGCGTGCACGGCGGCGGGGCAGCCTGACGGCGTCGTGCGCGAGAAGAGAAGAGGAGGGGAGATGGGGAAGAAGAAGAGGAGGGGCACCCAGTTATAACCAAAGGACCTTTAGTCCCGGTTGGTGGCTCCAACCGGGACTAAAGGGTTATACGTCCCGATTGGAGCCACCAACCGGGACCTATACTCCAATATTTTCAGCAGACCAAGGGTTGGCGCGCAGGGGGTCTTTAGTCCCCGTTGGTGGCTCCAACCGGGACATATTCCCCTGTTTTCAAAAAAATTCAGGTATTTTCTCTCTGTTTCCGCCTTATTTTTTATTTTGGGGTTTAAATTTGTATTGTTTTTTAAATGATAATTAATTTGGAATTTAGAAAAACTTTAAACATAAAAAGTGTTTGGATTTGAATAAATAATTCAAAACCATTTTCTGTTTTTAAAAATAATTAATGTAACCATTTAAAATATGAACCATTTACAATTAAAAATGAATTAACTTATATTTTTTTAATATCAATTTGGAATTTAGAAAAACTTTAAACATAAGAAGTGTATGGATTTGAATAAATAATTCAAAAACATATTCTATTTTTAAAAAATAATTAATGTAACCTTTTAAAATGAATTAACTTATATTTTTTAATATTAATTTGGAATTTAGAAAAAATTTAAACATAAAAAGTGTTTGGATTTAAATAAATAATTCAAAAACATTTTCTGTTTTAAAAAATAATTAATGTAACCATTTAAAATATGAACCATTTACAATTAAAAATGAATTAACTTATTTTTTTTAATATCAATTTGGAATTTAGAAAAACTTTAAACATAAGAAGTGTATGGATTTGAATAAATAATTCAAAAACATATTCTATTTTTAAAAAATAATTAATGTAACCTTTTAAAATGAATTAACTTATATTTTTGAATATTAATTTGGAATTTAGAAAAAATTTAAACATAAAAAGTGTTTGGATTTAAATAAATAATTCAAAAACATTTTCTCTTTAAAAAAATAATTAATGTAACCATTTAAACTATGAACCATTTACAATTAAAAATGAATTAACTTATATATTTTTAATATTAATTTGGAATTTAGAAAAACTTTAAACATAAAAAGTGTTTGGATTTAAATAAATAATTCAAAAAAAGTGTTCTCCATACCAATGTCCACACACATGCATAATATGGGCACAACATCACAAACTATGCCGTGATTCAGCACATAACATCGGTCATTTGGACCGAAAGCCATGAAACCTCGAACATGATAGGTCATTTTGTGAAGGTTTTTTCGAAACATGATCAATATACCAAGTCTGGTATTTTTCCTTTCAACTATGTAACATAATATGACACCACGCGAAGGATTTTCATTGTTCGGATTTTTTTTGAATTTATTATGCCCGTTTTGAATTATCTGAATTTCTAACTATGGTCGAACCGGTGTGCATGAAGATAGGGGACGAGCATCGTTAGAACTTGCATTGGATCTCTGAAGAAACCACATATTGTGAGTCTAAAAATGATTTTTTCAAAAAATCAAGGGCGATAGATCATGTACCTGTAGTACAAACCGGACCCACTTCCTGCCGATTCGGCAGACATTTGTCCTTTTTACCCGGGATGGACGAAAAGGTTTGAGATGTACCGGTTGGGAGATAGTCCATGTAAGGTGGTCTAGTATTTTAGGAAAATAGGACGGTAGCATTCTGAAACGGCATTTTGGTGGTTACTTCACAAAACGACCAGTTTTTTGCGCTCGAAAAATGGAAAAGGGCTTTTCCGTGCGACAAAAAGGAAAACTTCCTCCTGCAACATTGTTCTCCATACCAATGTACACACACATGCATAATATGGGCACAACATCACAAACTATGCCGTGATTCAGCACATAACATCGGTCATTTGGACCGAAAGCCATGAAACCTCGAACATGATAGGTCATTTTGTGAAGGTTTTTTCGAAACATGATCAATATACCAAGTCTGGTATTTTTCCTTTCAACTATGTAACATAATATGACACCACACGAAGGATTTTCATTGTTCGGATTTTTTTTTGAATTTATTATGCCCGTTTTGAATTATCTGAATTTCTAACTATGGTCGAACCGGTGTGCATGAAGATAGGGGACGAGCATCGTTAGAACTTGCATTGGATCTCTGAAGAAACCACATATTGCGAGTCTAAAAATGATTTTTTCAAAAAATCACGGGCGATAGATCATGTACCTGTAGTACAAACCGGACCCACTTCCTACCGATTCGGCAGACATTTGTCCTTTTTACCCGGGATGGACGAAAAGGTTTGAGATGTACCGGTTGGGAGATAGTCCATGTAAGGTGGTCTAGTATTTTAGGAAAATAGGACGGTAGCATTCTGAAACGGCATTTTGGTGGTTACTTCACAAAACGACCCGTTTTTTGCGCTCGGAAAATGGAAAAGGGCTTTTCCGTGCGACAAAAAGGAAAACTTCCTCCTGCAACATTGTTCTCCATACCAATGTCCACACACATGCATAATATGGGCACAACATCACAAACTATTCCGTGATTCAGCACATAACATCGGTCATTTGGACCGAAAGCCATGAAACCTCGAACATGATAGGTCATTTTGTGAAGGTTTTTTCGAAACATGATCAATATACCAAGTCTGGTATTTTTCCTTTCAACTATGTAACATAATATGACACCACGCGAAGGTTTTTCATTGTTCGGATTTTTTTTGAATTTATTATGCCCGTTTTGAATTATCTGAATTTCTAACTATGGTCGAACCGGTGTGCATGAAGATAGGGGACGAGCATCGTTAGAACTTGCATTGGATCTCTGAAGAAACCACATATTGCGAGTCTAAAAATGATTTTTTCAAAAAATCACGGGCGATAGATCATGTACCTGTAGTACAAACCGGACCCATTTCCTGCCGATTCGGCAGACATTTGTCCTTTTTACCCGGGATGGACGAAAAGGTTTGAGATGTACCGGTTGGGAGATAGTCCATGTAAGGTGTAAGATGATGATGACGACGACGATGAAGACCCTGAAGCTGCGTACTATAGGACTAGGCATGATTATGACTAAAGGGGGCGGCTTTAGGCCTGAGTGTTAGCTAGTCCCGGTTTGTCCCGGTTTTTAATATTAATAAATGTCTTAAGTGTTACCTAATAAATAGAGGGAAATGCCTATATAAAGAGAGGGTTCATATTTAGTCCCGGTTGGAGAAACCAACCGCGACTGAAGGGATTGCGGCAGGGCCAGACAACACTAATAATATGGGTGAGTGTCGACATTATGTCGTGCGGCTTGTACCTTGTCCCGGATGGTGTCACCAACCGGGACTAAAGATGAACCTTTAGTCCCGGTTGGAGACACCAACCGGGACTAAAGATGAGTCAGCACTAATAATAGGGGTGAGTGTCGACATTATGTCGTGAGTGTCGACATTATGCCGAGCTGCTTGTACTATAAATATGCATCCTTGTGAGTCCAGTCCTCCAGCCAGTTTGAGGCATCTCCAAGATGGTTTTAGAGAGCAGGGACACCACTACGGCCAGTTTCAGGGAGATGCCGACGGAGCCCAGTCCTCCGGCATCTCCGAGAAACTGGTCATAGAGGCACTCCCTAATATGTGAAATTAGTTAGCTCTAAGGCGTATTGATCTAGTTAGTGAAGTTACAAGATGCAAGATGGTTTTAGAGAGCAGGGACACCACTGCGGCCAGTTTCAGGGAGATGCCGACGGAGCCCAGTCCTCCAGCATCTCCGAGAAACTGGTCATAGAGGCACTCCCTAATATGTGAAATTAGTTAGCTCCGAGGCGTATTGATCTAGTTAGTGAAGTTACAAGCTGCAAGATGGTTTTCGAGAGCAGGGACACCACTACGACCAGTTTCAGGGAGATGCCGACGGAGCCCAGTCCTCCGGCATCTCCAAGAAACTGGTCATAGAGGCACTCCCGGTCCAGCCACAAAACGGGACTAACACTCAAGACATTTATTAATATTAAAAACTGAGACTACAAAACCGGGACTAAAGTCCACAAACCGCGAAAGATATCCTTCGGTCAAGCCACAAACCGCAAAAGACATGAACTAGAGTTACATAATATGAGCATGAACTTCTTGGCATATGTCATTCCTTATGACCGCTTCAGACGTAACCATGGAGCATCTTCTTTACTTAACGGAATGCTTGGGTCAGTTTTCACTGTGAAGGGCGGAATTTCATCAAACTTATTATAATCTTCTGACATGTTTGTCTTGTCCTCGATTCCCATGATGTTTCTTTTCCCTGAAAGAACTATGTGACGCTTTGGCTCATCATATGATGTATTCGTTTGCATATTTTTTCTTTTTTTCGGTCTGGAGGACATGTCCTTCACATAGAAAACCTGAGACACATCATTGGCTAGGACGAATGGTTCATCTCTATAACCAAGATTGTTGAGATCCACTATTGTCATTCCGTACAACTGGTCTATCTTTACCCCTTCCCCATTCAGGTTGACCCATTTGCAGCGAAACAAAGGGACCTTAAAAGAGACTCCATAGTCTAGTTCCCATATCTCCTCTATGTAACCATAATATGTGTCCTTTTGTCCATTCTCGTCTATTGCATCAAAGCGTACACCACTATTTTGGTTGGTGCTCTTTTTATCTTGGGCGATCGTGTAGAATGTATTCCCATTTATTTCGTACCCTTGGAAATTCAATACAGTAGAAGATGGTGACGCGGCCAACAAGTATAGCTGATCTCCAACAGTGGTGTCATTCAAGAGATGTGTCCGCATCCAACCACCGAAAGACTTCATGTGTTCATCTGTAATCCATGATTCAGGCTTCCCCGGGTTTTTGGAGCGTACAATATTCTTGTGTTCCTCGATATACGGAGCTGCCAAGGTGGAATTATGTAGAACTGTGTAGTGTGCTTTAGTGAAAGAATCCCCGTCCCTACATATCATTGCTTTCTTTCCCAGCGTGCCTTTTCCACTTAGTCTTCCCTCATGCCGCGAGTCAGAAACACCAATCGGCTTAAGGTCAGGAATAAAGTCAACACAAAACTCAATGACCTCCTCTGTTCCATATCCCTTGGAGATGCTTCCTTCTGGTCTAGCACGGTTATGAACATATTTCTTTAAGACTCCCATGAACCTCTCAAAGGGGAACATATTGTGCAGAAATACCGGACCGAGAATGGCAATCTCTTCCACTAGATGAACCAGGAGATGCGTCATAATATTGAAGAAGGATGGTGGGAACACCAATTCAAAACTAACAAGACATTGTACCACATCCTTCTGTAACCTTGGCATAATATCTGGATTGATTACCTTCTGAGATATTGCATTGAGGAATGCACACAGCTTCACAATGGGTACTCAAACATTTTCCGGTAGAAGCCCCCTCAATGCAATCGGAAGCAACTGCGTCATAATCACGTGACACTCATGAGACTTCAGGTTTTGGAACTTTTTCTCTGCCATATTTATTATCCCCTTTATATTAGATGAGAAGCCCGACGGCACCTTGATACTGTAAAGGACTTCAAAAAAGATTTCCTTCTCTGCTTTGGTAAGAGCATAGCTGGCACGACTTAAGTGACGCCCTTTATCCGTCTTGTTATCTGTATGCATGTTCTTTGGGTCTTTCATAATTTGTTGGTCCTCCCGTGCTTCAGGTGTATCTTTTGTCTTCCCATACACGCCTAGGAATCCTAGCAGGTTCACGCAGAGATTCTTCGTCACGTGCATCACGTCGATTGAAGAGCGGACACGCAGGACTTTCCAATATGGCAGCTCCCAAAATATAGATTTCTTCTTCCACATGGGTGTGTGTCCTGTAGCGACGTCGTTCGGAACTGATTGACCGCCGGGACCCTTTCCAAAGATTACTTCTATGTCCTTGACCATACCAAATACATCATCACCAGCAGGGAGTTCAGGCTTCTTCCGGTGATCTGCCTCACCTTTTAAATGCTTGCCTTTCTTTCTTACGGGATGATTGGTCGGAAGAAATCGTCGATTCGCCAGGTACACAACCTTCTTGCATTTATGCAAATATGTACCTTCGGTCTTATCTAATCAGTGGGTGCATGCCTTATATCCTTTGTTTGTCTGTCCTGAAAGGTTACTAAGAGCAGGCCAATCATTGATGGTTAAGAATAACAACCCTCGTAGATTAAATGGCTCCTGTTTGTTCTCATCCCACGCACGTACACCTGGTTTGCCCCACAACTGTAAGAGTTCTTCAACTAATGGCCTAAGGTACACATCAATGTCGTTGCCCGGTTGCTTCGGGCCTTGGATGAGCACTGGCATCATAATGAACTTACGCTTCATGCACAACCAAGGAGGCAGGTTGTAGATACATAGAGTCACGGGCCAGGTGCTGTGACTGCAGCTCTGCTCCCCAAAAGGATTCATGCCATCCGTACTTAGACCAAACCATAAGTTCCTTGCGTCACCTGCAAAGTCTGGGAAGTCTCTCTCGATTTTTCTCCACTGTGACCCATCAGCAGGGTGTCTCAACTTCCCGTCTTTCTTACGGTCTTCTTTGTGCCATCGCAACAACCTGGCATGCTCTTTGTTTCTGAACATGCGTTTCAACCTTGGTATTATAGGAGCATACCAGATAACCTTAGAAGGAACCCTCTTCCGGAGGGGCTCTCCCTCAATATCACCAGGATCATCTCGTCTGATCTTATACCACAACGCGTTGCATACCGGGCATTTATCTAAATTCTCATACTCCTTACCGCGGTAGAGGATGCAGTCATTAATGCATGCATGTATCTTTTGCACATCTAATCCTAGAGGACAGAGAGTCTTCTTTGCTTCGTAGGTACTCTCGAGAAGTTCGTTATGTTTTGGAAACTTTGGCTTCATTATTTTCAGCATATTTTCAAATGAGGAGTCAGTTAGACCACACTCTGCCTTCCATCGCAACAATTCCAGTGTGGTACCGAGCTTTGTGCTGCCATCTTCACAATTTGGGTACAACAATTTCTTGTGATCTTCTAACATGCCCTCTAACTTCAACTTCTCATTTTCTGTTTCACAGTCTCGCTTTGCATCAGAAATGACCCTACCAAGTTCATCAGCCGGCTCATCTGATGCCCGTTCTTCACCTTTTTCCTCTCCATTGTCTTCCATTGCAGTATCACTGTATTCAGGAAACATATGATGATAGTTGTTATCATCATCTTCTTCTTCACCATCTTCCATCATAACCCCTCTTTTCCCGTGCTTGGTCCAGCAATTATAGTTGGGCATGAAACCTTTCATAATCAGGTGGCCGCGAATGATTTTCGAGGAAGAGTACTCCTTGTTGTTCCGACATTGAAAACATGGACAACGTATAAATCCATTCTCTTGTTTGCCGTAGCCACATCGATAAATTTATCCACGCCTTTGATATACCCGGCTACCCGCCGGTCACCGTACATCCATTCCCGACCGTTCATCTGCATCATATAAGTAAGTTTATCAAAAAACAGGACATCATAAATAGTGAAATAACCAATTCACACCGACACATGAATTGTATCAATGACCTAGAAAAGATAAGATTGCTAACCTCGATCGAGGGAAATAAAGAGGAGAAAGCTCAAGTGTGTCTCGGACACCTTCTATATTTTTGTTCTATGAGAAATTCAACGGGATTTTTCACTCAAACATTTCAACAAACACCTTCAATGCATGCATGAGAAAAAACTAGCACACCCCCTCACACCTTACACCATTCTAAAAAACAGAGTGGAGGCAGAGGGGGCTGGGGCGTTGCATTTATAGAGGCCAGGGGTCTTTAGTCCCGGTTGGAGCCAGCAACCGGGACTAAAGGTGCGTGCCACGCCACGTGGCTGTGGCCAAACCTTTAGTCCCGGTTGGTGGCTCCAACCGGAACGTATTCCCCCTTACCAACCGGAACGCATGCCCCCTGGCCCCGTGCCCGCTCCAACCGGGACGTGTGCCAGCATTAGTCCCGGTTGGTGGCGCAACCGGGACTAATACTCCGAGGGGTCGCGAACGGATGACCCTTTTTCCTCTAGTGAAGTTTAAACTGACAGTTCAATACTCATCGAAACAAACAGGCCACCAATGGCTCGCGTCACATTCCGGTCGTAGCGATCGAGAGTTGGCGACCCCGGAGCGTACGTACGACTCTATGGGCACCCGCGTTCCATAGGTCCAAAGGTCGCGTGGAATCTTGGCCGCGAAAAAGTCACACGTACTGATTTACAAGATCCTTGTCGTTTGAGCAACCGCCGCCTAATACACACTGAGATCATCTTCACTCGCTTATCCAGGACGTCGATTCGGACATCGAAATTCGGTCCAGACGCTAAAAATCAGTCAGTCGCCTAGAGAACTGTTTTCGTTCGGATTTTGGCATGTTTTGGTCCGGTCTACCCAAGCCGAGCCCAGGTTCCCGGGTACGACCTGGGAACGCCGGACGTCTCAAAAAAGAGCGTGGGCCAGCTCTGTCGGCGAGACATTCCAATTCCTACCCACTCCACTCGCTCAAACTGCCGCGAAGAGCTTCCAGCTCCCCTTGTCGCCATGATTTCGCCGGCGGAGCTCCTGCGCGCCTCTAGCTATGCTCGCCGTAGTTGCCGCCCAACACCACGCCATCCAGCCACCGATCTCGCCGACCTAGCCTCGTCGTAGCTCTGCTTCGCTACGTGCTCCCACCACTACGTGTTTCCTTCTATGACCTGGTCAAAAGATCAGATGTGGAAAGTGATAAACTGTTGTGTGACCTTGCACAACATGATCATTGAGGATGAGAGGAAGGATCCAGTGAGCTTGCTCAAGGAGGACGAGCCATACATTACAGGAAATAATTTCTACACCGACGTCCGGCTGCCGTCGGCACAGGCTGTGCCGACGGTGGCCGTCGGCGTAGCCCCCTCGGCGTACGTCCTCGTCGGCATAGCTTCGTGGCCGTCGGCACAGCGTCTTCCTGCGGGCCCCGTGTGTCAGTCAACGGCCGTTTTGACTAACGGTTCAGCCTGGAGCTACGCCGACGGCCAAGCCGTCGGCACATGAATGGAGCTATACCGACGGCCAGGCCGTCGGCATAGCCTAAAATATTTTTTTTTCTTTTTTTTTAAATCTTTGAATTATTTGACTCCTTAATCTCTTGCTTTAATCATTTTAATACTATTTATAGTTAATAATTGATTAAATTACAGTCTTAGTCAAAGTTTCCGATCGGTCACCCATCCTAGCACTACTCCAGCTCTAGAACGCTTAACTTCCTCGTTCCTTCAGAATCTCTTCCCGCAAAGCAATTCACTCATTGTTGTCAATACTAGGATATCATTCCTATTAACTCTTGTATCATCATATCATTCTAGCCAAAACATTGGTCATTTGACCCGAAAGCCAAGAAACCTCGAACGAGATAGGTCATTTCGTGAAGGTTTTTTGAGACATAATCAATATACCAAGTTTGATATTTTTCCTTCTAACTATGTCACATAATATGACACCATGCGAAGGTTTCATGTTGTTTGGATCATTTTTGAATTTATAATGCCCGTTTTAAACCATCGTATTACTTTGTCGAAGGGTGGGCATGAATATTCTTAGCTCGGGGCTGAGATTCGCTAAACTTGAAGTGGATCTATGATGAAACAACATATTTTGAACCTAAAAATGATTTTTGTAAAAAATCATGAGCATCCGATCATGTACCTGTAGGTCACATCTGACCCACTTCCTGCCGATTCAGCAGGAATTTGTCTTTTTCACCAGGGATAGACGGAAATGTTTGAGATCCCCTGTTATGACATTATCCATGCAAGGTGGTCTAGTATTTTTGAAAAATGTGACGGTAGCATTTTGAATTAGCCATTTGGTGGTTGCTTCACAAAACCGTCCTTTTTTGCACTCGGTAAATGGAGAACGGCTTTTTGGTACGAAGAAAAGGAAAACTTCCTTCTGAAACATTGTTCGCCATCCCATGATGCATACTTATGCATAATATGGACACATTATCACAAACTATTCCTTCATTCTAGCCAAAACATTGGTCATTTGACCCGAAAGCCAAGAAACCTCGAACGAGATAGGTCATTTCGAGAAGGTTTTTTGATACATAATCAATATACCAAGTTTGATATTTTTCCTTCTAACTATGTCACATAATATGACACCACACGAAGGTTTCATGTTGTTTGGATCGTTTTTGAATTTATAATGTCCGTTTTAAACCATCGTTATACTTTGTCGAAGGGTGGGCATGAAGATTCTTAGCTCGGGGCTGAGACTCGCTAAACTTGAAGTGGATCTATGATGAAACAACATATTTTAAACCTAAAAATGATTTTTGTTAAAAATCATGAGCATCCGATCATGTACCTGTAGTTCATATCTGACCCACTTCCTACCGATTCGGCAGGAATTTGTCTTTTTCACCAGGGATAGACGGAAATGTTTGAGATCCCCTGTTATGACATTATCCATGTATGCTGGTCTAGTATTTTTGAAAAATATGACGGTAGCATTTTGAATTAGCCATTTGGTGGTTGCTTCACAAAACCGTCCGTTTTTTGCACTCGGTAAATGGAAAACGGTTTTTTGGTGCGACGAAAAGGAAAACTTCCTCCTGAAACATTGTTCGCCATCCCATGATGCATACTTATGCACAATATGGACACATTATCACAAACTATTCCTTCATTCTAGCCAAAACATTGGTCATTTGACCCGAAAGCCAAGAAACCTTGAACGAGATAGGTCATTTCGTGAAGGTTTTTTTGAGACATAATCAATATACCAAGTTTGATATTTTTCCTTCTAACTATGTCACATAATATGACACCACGCGAAGGTTTCATGTTGTTTGGATCGTTTTTGAATTTATAATGTCCGTTTTAAACCATCGTTATACTTTGTCGAAGGGTGGGCATGAAGATTCTTAGCTCGGGGCTGAGACTCGCTAAACTTGAAGTGGATCTATGATGAAACAACATATTTTTAACCTAAAAATGATTTTTGTAAAAAATCATGAGCATCCGATCATGTACCTGTAGGTCATATCTGACCCACTTCCTACCGATTCGGCAGGAATTTGTCTTTTTCACCAGGGATAGACGAAATTTTTTGAGATCCCCCTGTTATGACATTATCCATGTAAGGTGGTCTAGAATTTTTGAAAAATGTGCATGTATCATTGTGAATTAGCCATTTGGTGGTTGCTTCATAAAACCGTCCGTTTTTTGCACTCGGTAAAAGGAAAACGGCTTTTTGGTGCGACGAAAAGGAAAACTTCCTCCTGAAACATTGTTCGCCATCCCATGATGCATACTTATGCATAATATGGACACATTATCACAAACTATGCCTTCATTCTAGCCAAAACATTGGTCATTTGACCCGAAAGCCAAGAAACCTCGAACGAGATAGGTCATTTCGTGAAGGTCTTTTTGAGACATAATCAATATACCAAGTTTGATATTTTTCCTTCTAACTATGTCACATAATATGACACCACGCGAAGGTTTCATGTTGTTTGGATCGTTTTTGAATTTATAATGCTCGTTTTAAACCATCGTTATACTTTGTCGAAGGGTGGGCATGAATATTCTTAGCTCGGGGCTGAGACTCGCTAAACTTGAAGTAGATTTATGATGAAACAACATATTCTGAACCTAAAAATGATTTTTCTAAAAAATCATGAGCATCCGATCATGTACCTGTAGGTCATATCTGACCCACTTCCTACCGATTCGGCAGGAATTTGTCTTTTTCACCAGGGATAGACGGAAATGTTTGAGATCCCCCTGTTATGACATTATCCACGTAAGGTGGTCTAGTATTTTTGAAAAATGTGACGGTAGCATTTTGAATTAGCCATTTGGTGGTTGCTTCACAAAACCGTCTGTTTTTTGCACTCGGTAAATGGAAAACGGCTTTTTGGTGCGAAGAAAAGGAAAACTTCCTCCTGAAACATTGTTCGCCATCCCATGATGCATACTTATGCACAATATGGAGACATTATCATAAACTATTCCTTCATTCTAGCCAAAACATTGGTCATTTGACCCGAAAGCCAAGAAACCTCGAACGAGATAGGTCATTTCGTGAAGGTTTTTTTGAGACATAATCAATATACCAAGTTTGATATTTTTCCTTCTAACTATGTCACATAGTATGACACCACGCGAAGGTTTCATGTTGTTTGGATCGTTTTTGAATTTATAATGCCCGTTTTAAACCATCGTTATACTTTGTCGAAGGGTGGGCATGGATATTCTTAGCTCGGGGCTGAGACTCGCTAAACTTGAAGTAAATTTATGATGAAACAACATATTCTGAACCTAAAAATGATTTTTCTAAAAAATCATGAGCATCCGATCATGTACCTGTAGGTCATATCTGACCCACTTCCTACCGATTCGGCAGGAATTTGTCTTTTTCACCAGGGATAGACGGAAATGTTTGAGATCCCCCTGTTATAACATTATCCACGTAAGGTGGTCTAGTATTTTTGAAAAATGTGACGGTAGCATTTTGAATTAGCCATTTGGTGGTTGCTTCACAAAACCGTCTGTTTTTTGCACTCGGTAAATGGAAAACGGCTTTTTGGTGCGAAGAAAAGGAAAACTTCCTCCTAAAATATTGTTCGCCATCCCATGATGCATACTTATGCACAATATGGAGACATTATCATAAACTATTCCTTCATTCTAGCCAAAACATTGGTCATTTGACCCGAAAGCCAAGAAACCTCGAACGAGATAGGTCATTTCGTGAAGGTTTTTTTGAGACATAATCAATATACCAAGTTTGATATTTTTCCTTCTAACTATGTCACATAATATGACACCACGCGAAGGTTTCATGTTGTTTGGATCGTTTTTGAATTTATAATGCCCGTTTTAAACTATATATAATGTTTTATATTTTACTTAATTTTTGTTTATAAATGTGTAATATTTGAGTGTAGATAGATAGATTTTTTTCTGCAAATTTTGATATATTATTTCTATTTTTCTGAATTAGAATGATTTAGTTACGATTTTTCAAAAAATAATGAAAAAGGAAAAAAATATGGAGGCCTATGCCGACGGCCAGGCACAGACCAAACAAAAAATTTCAAAGAGTTGTGCCGATGGCCAGGCCATCGGCACAGCTTGGCTGCCTAACGCCGTTTCCGTCATCGTGTCTGAACTGGGGCTACGCCGAGGGCGAGGGCCACCGTCGGCACAGACCTCGCTACTACGCCGACGGTCACACTACGCGAGGGCTACCCTCGGCGAAGTCATCTACGCCGACGGCCGGGCTGGTCGGCTGGCCAGGAAAGGCAGCTACGCCGACGGCCCCGACCTTTGGCCGTCGGCGTCTTAGTTCTTTCCTGTAGTGATACTATAGACAGGGTCCTCTTGCCGAGCCTGATCATCAGGTGGCTCCAACATGGACTGCATTCATCGCAATGCGTCGTCAGGAGATCCGAGATCCAACGATATATCAACAGCTGCAGGATGATCTTGTTGAGCACCTATGAATACGCAGGTGCAACACGTCGTATAGGCCGAACTTGGCAGAAATATATTATATTTTTACTTCAGGCCGAACTATGCTTATATTTACGCCGAACTCTGTTTAAAATTTTGCCGAACTTTGGTCTTAAAGTGTTCTATATTCATTGTATGACGAACTATGCCGAAATCTGGATAAACTTGAGCCGAATTTGAGCGACCCGGAAACTCTGCCTGGATACACGAGTTGGATAAACTTGAGCCGAATTTGAGCGACCCGAAAACTCGGCCTAGATACGCGAGTTGAAAACTGGGCGTACTCAGACCGAAAACTTACACCGTCCGGTCCGACCAAAGTTTGGACTGGATTTCGGCTGGGTTCGCCCAAATCGCCGGACACTGTCAGGAGCAGGGGCCGACCCGATGCTTGTGCTATATATGCAGCAGCAGTGCAATAAGTCTTCGTACTGCTTGTACTCTCGATCGGTTCGGTGCACGGATCAGTGAAGCGCATGTGCTACCAAAGTCTTCTCCGGGATCCACTGAACCATCCCGGCCTGTCGAGGCGAGCGTGACGTCCGAACAACAAAACAAAATGCTTCTCAAGCGCAAGGGATCGGACCCCCCTGTTGCGGTGTTTCCCTTGGCGATGTGTGTAGCTACACCACCAATCGTCCCACTCCAAATAAATTACGGTCCGTTAAAGAGCAATCCAGAAAAGTCAAGACATACTTTCATCATCGCTGGTACGGTGAAGATTGCACACATAACACACAAGGCAGAGCTGACGCAGACCAGTCGCTACCAAACATCAACCCGACACGAAAAAGGATGGCATAACTTTTGCAGCTTGCTATATATTCACACATAATTCTTCCATACATGGCGACAATACTCTACTACTAGTACTCACATATCTGGAACTCGTTCGATGGAACCTACTTATACTCCGAACGAGTAGCTTAGAACTGAACAAACACAAATTGAACAACCCTAATCTCCAAAATACCAAAACGAAAAATGTTGACAGGGTCTCTCGATCAAGCGGCCGATGGCGCAGTGATATACTTCGCGGTGCCGGTCTCCACCAGCGCCACGCGGATCGGCAGCTTCTTCGCGGCAGCCTCGAGCTCGTCGGCGGCATCTACGGGCAGGCCCTTGAAGTCGAGGCTCTCGTCGTTGTAGATCTCCCACCAGTTCCTGACGAGTATCTTGATGTCCTCCCTGTCCATATTGGCCTCCTTGCCTGTGAACCTCCACGGCTTCGACCCCTGCAAACATATTGACCATACTTCCGTTAGCACCTAAAATCGAACGAATATTTGCCCACCGTGAGATGATGATAGACGGCGAGCCACGTACCGCAGCGCAGTAGTGCACCACCTTGACCTTCTCGAGCTGGACATTCTCCGGGTGCCTCCAGAGCATGGCTAGCACAAGGTTGTACACGAGCGGGATTGGCTTGTATTGCTCCCTGAAGAACATATTCAGGAAATCCTGCAGATCAAGGGAACAGGTACAGTGAGCACTTTACACATCACTATTGCCAAATCTATGCCCCGCACGAACGGGTCGTTGTCCACTGGCTAAATTATTAATTACCTGCTCAGCGAACGGAGTGGTTGGCGACACGCGGAGGGTGTCGAGGAGCGCCTTGGCTGTGGCCATGCTGGGCTCGTGCACGAACATGCCGGCGTTGAAGTAGAGCGCCGGCGGCGGGCCCATCTTGGCGCCTGGCCACGTCACCTTGTCGGGGCACTGCTGGCAGTAGCCGATCTGGTACTGCGGGGTGTGGCTCCACGTTTTCTCACAGAAGCAGTCCATCACAGCGTAGAAGTGCCCCTTGGGCAGATCGAACAGCTCGTCTATGTTGTCGAACACCTGGATGTCGGCGTCCAGGTACACCATCCTCTCGTACTCCACAAACTGTGCATGGAGCAAATCAAGAAGAATTTAGCACACAAATTTCCTAGTAATATAATCATGTAGGTTAGAAAGAACAGTTGGAGTAGCAAGACTCACCTCCCAGATGCGGAGCTTGGAGTAGTTGATGACATAGTAGGCCATGGCGAACTGTGTTTGGTTCTCGGGCGGGTAAACTGGGACAATCTCGCGGACGATGCAGCCCTGGGAGATGAGGATGCGGCGGTGGGACTCGGGCACGTCGGGCAGCACGGCCACCACAAGCGGGTAGGCCGAGCCCACCTTCCGCAGGCCCTTGGCCAGCCCAACCACGCCCATCCAGTAGTCACCGTCGCCCGCCAGGAACGTCACGAACGCCTTGGTCGCGGGCTTCGCCGGCGCCACGGCGGCCATCTTGCCGGTCAGCTCGGGAGCCATCTCGTCACGGGTTCTTTCTGGCTTGAGTTTTCTTGTCTGGGATTAGGAGGCTCGGTGAGAGTGGTGGCTTAATCGCTGGAATGCTTGGGATTTTGGATGGGTTTCACCGTGGGGGTGGCGAGGCCATAAATAAGGGAACGGAGGAGGGAATGGTCGCCGGGGAAATGCCGGGCACCTCCCCGCATCGTCGGCTACGCGGCATGGTCTGTGCGATCTATGGCGTACACGTGAAGAAAACAACGGATCGGACGGCCAGAGCGCCTTGGACGGAACCTTCTCGCGGGGGCAGTTTCGGGAGCGCCTGTACAGAAGGCGCGAGAAGCGGGGAGAATGCGAGATTTGCTGACGACGATCCTTCCTCCCCTCTCTATGGCTTGGTGGGGCCTGCTTTCACTACCATGGTTTATTCAAAATTTGCATAGCTAATTAAGGAATGATGGCGGTAATTAGCGCATTGATTGATTGTGTTTACTTGCGTGCATCCCTGGTAACCTTGTAGTACTACTAGAATATTCTCTCCGGATTCATCGTTGCTGAATCAATGGAGAATCATATACGTGAGAGGAAAAGGCAAATATTGAAGGCATTGATGCTCCATTTTAACTAGTAAGCTTCCTTTCTTAGGTGGGTGGAATCAAGTTTTTCCTTGTCTGTCTGATGGAGGGAGATTTAATTTACTGGGACGTCTCACCTTCGATCGAAATGACATGTGAACCTCAAACAAGGACACAGGTACGCTCGGCGTCACGATGATGGAGCGAGTCTGACAGCACAGTGTAGTACTGTGGAAGTGGAACAGTGAAGGTCCCCTCTCTCAGAAAAAATGGCGGGAACAGTGGGAGTGGAAGATGCAACGTGCCACCGCTGTTTGTGGGCAGGCCCGTTAATGAGATTTCGAGGCGCGGGGCGAAACTAAAATTTTAGGTCTCTTAGTATAATTTTTTTATGTATATATGAGACGATGAAAAATAAATATTTTAAGTATATTTCTAATTATAATATTCATATAAAATAACAATGTTTATATGATACTTTAAAATTTCCTCCAAAAATTCCTAGAAGCAAGTCCGTGACGATGGAATCAATTTCAATCTCGTCCACTAACTTTTTCTCGATGCATAGACTTGCCAAACCATTTAACCTCTCCTGAGACGTTGACATCTCAAATAGTTCTTCAATAATTTCAACTCTGAAAAGGTTCCTTCGGCTGATAAACAAGAAATCAAGAACAACAATTAGTCAATTACTAACTAGAAGTAAGAAGTAAGAATTAGGGCTGGGCGGGGCCGCGGGGGCAGATCAGCAGGCAGATTTGAAGATTGTTGTTGGCCTTCCTGCGTGCGGCGTGCCTGGTGTATGATCTTAGAGGGCGATCCGTTCCAGGGGAGGCGATCAGGCGACGGGATGACTTGGGAAGTAGGAACGGACGACCGATACCTGGGAAGCCGAAGCGAATAAGCGATGCCTGGCTTGGAGTCGTCGAGTCGAGGCGTCGAGCGCAGGGCCTGGTCGTGGTCATGGCGTCGAGCGATGCGTCGACGCCTAGGAGTTGTCGCGTGAGTCGAGGTCGAGTGATCCCTCAATCCCTGGCCTAGGAGTCGTTTGTGTGAGTCGAGGAGTCGACCGTCGAGGCTGGCAGGCGCCAGGCACCAAGCGAGCGATCGATGCCTGGGAGAGATCGATGCCTCATGCCTGGGAGCGATGCGCCTATCCTTCGGTTGGTCACCAGTCTATAATTTTTTTCTTTTTTTATAATATATACTAGGCTTATATTTTTTTGGGCCCCTAATTATTTTGTGCCCGGGCGACTGCCCCGCTAGTCCCTCCTAGGACCGGCCCTGTTTGTGGGGAAACCTAAAGGTGAAGGGTGTAACACGTGCGTGCGGCAAATAGATAATCTGTGGTTTTTCAATCCTTTTCTGAAACTGACACTGTGCCCTACTACATAGATGGTGCGATGGATGTGTGTGCACATACCGAGCCTTAGTCACCACGGTCCACACTGCTGTACAAAGTTTGTCACGAGGCTCCTGTGACCACACGTCCCTTGGAGCCACGCTGGGAGCCCGGAAACGTTGTGAGTAGAGGCGAGAGTCCAGGACGATTCCCGAACCTTGTGCCGTATTCCTGCAGTCTGCAGAACGCTGGAATCGTAGGAGAACTTCACATGTGTTGCCTGCCGTCCGATCTCATCAGGCATGCACTCAGCTGACGTAGAGTGGGTCCAGGAGTACTGTTCTCTATTACCTTGACATGTGGGCCATACCCTCAGAGAGAGCTATGCAATGCACGTGTCAGAATGCATCACCACCAGGCCGAGAACAACCGTTTTGGTAGGACAAGCAACACAATACGACATGAGATTTCACGATTTCCACGTACTCCCTCCGTTTCAGGATTGTTTTAGCTTTGTATTTAGAGCTCCTTTAGTGTGTATGGTCGAATTAAATCTACACATTAAAAGAAAGCTAAGTATATTTTTTTTACAAAGCTAAAATATTTTATATTAAAAAACAGAAGAAATATGTTTTAGTCCCGTATTCTTTTTCATGTCACGTTGTTCTGTTTTTTGTTAAATTATCTTACACTCAAGTTACCTAAACAATCTTACACTTAAGTTACCTAAAAAAAAGTTTACACTCAAGATTGAAGAGGCAAACGCGCTTTCGACAATGTTTTGTGGTACATTCGTACAAATGCCGACGAATAGGAGAAATTAGATTTTATTTTTTTATTTTTATAAGCAACCACATAATTCGTTAATCGAAAATCAAGATACCGCCTCTGACTCGCAGGTCACGCAATGGATCTTGCTACATGGACATGAATTCGAGGATGTCCGGGCGACTGCCGCGAAAGGTTCACTGCATGGTCAACTCGATGGCACGCGACGTGGCAGTGGTGATAGTCATTTCTTAGGGCCATGAGGGCGGCGTGGAGAGGGCGGCGAGGGACTCCTGGTGCTGGAGGTGCCTTGGCGTGGTCAGTGCCAAGATTGCGTGTTGAAAGATAGGCTTAGGGACGACAGGTAGTCGAGGTACCAAGTGTGACGGGTTATTTCTGGGCGAAATCCTAGTACTAGTAGGAAAATGCCTAGTGGTGGCGTTTGGAAAAGGAGGTTAGTGGCGTTGAACGCGCACGCCACTCATCTCACACAGCTGGTAATTGGTACTAGTGGCGTGTTAATTTGAAAGTCACCACTAACTTGGTTACTGCCACCATTAACTTGGTTATTAGTGGTGCCTTTTTTCGGAACGCCACCACTAACTTTGTTACTAGTGGCGTTGGCATAAACATGAACACCACTAGTAACTATATATGGATTTAAAAAAATTAAATCTTGTCATCATTTTTCTGGATGTCATCGTCACCGTCGTCGATGTAGCCCCATGCCGAGGTTGCTCACATCATCGTTGCCGTTGCAGCCCCATAGTGAGGTCGTCGTAATCGTCACTGTAGCACTACCACGGCAAATCGAGCCTTCCTTATTGTTATTCACGCGTATAGAGAGATGTACGGGGTGAGATCCGAGGAAAGAAAAACAAATCAGAGAAAACAGCGGAAAGGAGGCTCACCGATGGCCGGTTGTTGTTGGGACAACTGCTGCTGGCCTTTGCCCCCTTCTTGGTCTTGCGCTTCCTTTCCTGGGAGCGGCCGGAGTAGGGCGCGGTCGGAGGTGGGCAGAGGAGCGTGAAGATGGAGGTGGATGGATGAGGGTGCGGTCATATGTTTCCGTTGCCGGAGAAGGGTGCAGTCAGGAAGGCGAGGTTGGAGGTGGGCATGGTCGAAGGTGGTAGCGGACAGGGAGAGGAGCACGAGAAGTTAAGGAGTGAAGGGAATATGCCCCAGACGCAATAATAAAGTGGTTATTATCGTATTCCTTATTTATGATAAATGTTTATTTTACATGCTATAATTGTATTAATATAGAAACATTAATACATGTGTATTTAATAAACAAATAGAAAGTTTCTAGTTATGCCTCTCGCATAAACTAGCTCGTTGATTAACAAGATGATCAAAGGTTTCCTGATCATGGACATTGGATGTTGTTAATAACGAGGTCATAACATTGTTGGAATGATGTGATGAACATTCATCCAAAGTATAGCATTACGATCAAGGTCATTGTGTTTATATTGCTATAACATCATACGAAGTAATCTTAGTCCTTAGACCATGAGATTATGTCAAACACTAACACTGGAAGAGTATCTTGATAACATCAAACGTCATACCGTAACAGAGTGACTATAAAGATGGGTTCAGTGCTACGAAGGTGTTATGTTGAGGCTCATGGATCAAGGGTGGAATTTTTCCATCTCGATGACGGGGAGATATACTCTGGGCCCTCTCGGTGATATCACATTAGTTATCTTGCAAGCAAGTGATTTGATCACTAGAATGTTATATCACGGGAACGAGAAAAGAGTACATGTCGGTAACGAGATCAAACTAGATATGGAGAAACCAATGATCGAATCTCGGTCATGTAATATATCGCGAGACAAAGGGATAGAGTTACATGCGTATAAGGTTCACACGATCACAGAAGTCATCGTTGAATATCTGGGAGTCAGTACGGATCTCCAGGTCCGGCTGCTGATTATTGATCGGAGAGGGGTCTCGATCATGTCTACATTATTCGCGAACCGTAGGGTGACACACTTAAGGGATACCGACACCATTTGGAGCAAATAATATGCCGGAGAAAGAAAAAGAAAAACACAGGAATTTATTTTACTAGACACTGAAACTGTTTCGGTTGAAATTGCTAAAACTGGTTCTGCATGTGAAATTGAATACTAGTAAGGGGTTTTATGTGAATGTTTGTTAATTAAAGTAATTAATAAAATTCTGAATAAATAAATAAAAGTGTTTTATTTAAATGAGAGCTTGAATGCATGTGAGTGGATTTTTGAGTGGAGGCTCTTTTATGGGAGTGTAGGCTTTTCATTTTGAGTGGGAGCTCCACCCACATAAATGTGGAAGAGGTGGGGGCAGCCACCATGGCTGGGCTCCATGCCCCTTGGGGTGCACCCTCTCCCTATAAAAGGCCCCCTCTCCTTCTCTCAAAACACACCTCCTCGCGAAGGATCTCTCTCCCCCTTTAGAATTTCCCATGGTCTCGGATCAGCGAGATACATGTTCCTGGTGGATTTTTCTAGAAGGATTTGTTGCTTCCACTGATTCGCTGGAGCAAGGGCGCGGAGGTTTTCGGGGTACCCGGACGTGTGTGCGATCACAGATGCACCACTGCTTTGTGGTGATGGACTTGATGGTGCTGGACCGGCTGGACCAGATGGACTTCATCACGATCTTGAGATCGGCAAGCGTTCGACTACATCATCCACGAGTACAACCTCGTTAATGTTATTCAGTCTTCGAGGGTATGTATTTCATAGATGTATATCCACCTGTTGCTCGTATCTAGTAGATATATCTTGGTACTTAGTTGTTTCCATCATAGGAATTTTTTTGTTTTCTATGTTACGAACCCTACAGTGGTATCAGAGCCGGATCTATACGTAGATGCTTTGCACGGGTAGTACACATATGTATATGTGGGCAATGATGATCATTTTATTGCTTTTTAGTTGTACTTTGGATATTGGTGGCATAGTGGGATGAACCGGTCCGGACAAACTTTACATGTCCTCGCACATGAGACATGTTCCACGCTTGACATACAACTAGTTTTGCATAAGTGGCTAGCGGGTGTCTGTCTCTCCTACTATAGTCAATATCTAATTTGCAATGAGTTGTCAACAATTTGGTTATCCTTGTTGTGGTTCATGTTTGTAGGTAAGAACGGTTCTATCTTTGAAAGCCCTAAGCCACGTAAAACTTGCAATGGATAAATTAGAGGCGTATAGTTTATATTGTTGCTGGGCTAGTGTCATGATATGATAATGTTGTAAGTAAAAGTATATGTCGATGCTCTTACAACACACAAAACGTGTAAGTTCCATAGACCTTGACCTTACACATAAAGGAATGATGAGGATCATACCACGATGCACATGATGGAGATCAAGTGCAAGAACCATATCATTTCACTTATTAACATGTGATGTTTGTTGCATCTTATATTGCTAGTTTGGCGTTTTATTAGCATAATAAGATGATCCCTCATTTAAATATCAATATATAAATGTGTTCTTCCTTAAGTATGCACCGATTATGTTTGGCCGCTCTAAGACATCACGTGATGATCGAGTGTTCTTGGATCCACGATCATATTTTGCGTGTAAGACAGTTTACACACGCGAATACTAAGGTTCTTAATTGGCGAGCCTAGCATGTACAGACATGGCCTCGGAACACGGACTGAAAGGTTAAGCATGAGTCATATGAAAGATATGATGCCCATTTGATGCTCGCATTTAAAACTACACCGACTCACGTGATGATCGGACTTGGTGTAGTGGATTTGGTTCATGTAATCACCAAAAAGACACGAGGAATGTCGTTTTTAGTGAGAGTTCATTTCTAATTTGGATTAGTAGAACTCAATTTATCATAAATTAAATCAAAGTGAATTTGTATAATTTGTTGTAGTCATTGGCATTCGTTCACCACCTTATGCTTAGTTGTAATTGCGATAATAGAACTATAGAATTCTGGATATTTACTTTACGAACTGGTATCGTATTGTGTTAAGTGTCAATCTAAAGTTTAAAGTCCTATTGCAAACTTTCAGCAAACTCTGTTTACTCCGTGAAATTTAATAATTGGTATTAAATCGAGAGTAACAATTCCAGTGTTATTATCTTAAGTATCATGTTTGCCTCCATGATTCTTGATTGTTTTAATATCAAGTTTATATAGGAGTTGAAAGAATTGTTTCAGAAACCATCATGTGTGGCAGATATAACGATATCTGAAACAATGTTTTGGTTGCAATATGATAGAGTATAATATATGTTCTCATATTGGATGAGAATTTGCAAATCTTGGAGATGCTAGACATCCTAATCATCCAAAAGGGTTTTGAAAAGTAATGTTATACTCACGATTCGCCTTTATAAGCTACATTAGCTTGATCATGAAAGTCTTCATGATAAGGATAAATAGAAGATGTATGTAAAGTGTTTACTACACTAAAAGATTACTAAAGAATGAATTTTGAAAAAATGTCGATCATTTGATGATGGTGATCTACTTCAAAGTGCAAGTGCAAAGGTATTATTATTTGAATATACACGCTTTGGACTATGTGTCATGTATATGGCACCATTGTTGATGTTGATAGATTCTTTTAAAAAGGAAAAGGAAATGCTGAAAGAGAATCTATAAAATATATTTGGCATAAAGGAAAAGACTAGAAATATCCAGTTTAGGTATATAAATGATATACATGTTATGGTTGTATTCTTTGCTTATTCAACAATGTAGTTCTTGGGTACTGGATACCGAATTGGTTGGTATGAAATTTCATACAGAACGACGCAATTCATGAACCACAATGACCTAAGTAACTAGCAAGAGAATATGTGATGATGTTCATCAAAAACAAACAAACCGTTGTTTGTATTTATTGTTGACATCAAAGCTTGCCTTCAAGATTTGTTTTAATAATAGTTATTTAAATCAGGTATTATGAGAACAAAGATGATTCAAATAATTATTGTATTCCATATAAGATGGATGATTTACAAATCTAATTGGAGAAATCACATCCATAAAACTAATGCTAAAATGTTGCAAGACAAATGATTGAAAGATCACTTACGAAGTGACATCGCCGTTAAAATTATATTGGAAAGAAAACATGAAGAAACTCAATTTTCATGGATTTTTGGAGTCTTTGATTTGATCAAGTGACGCTTGTGAGACTTTCCTCGGGATAATTAAAACTTCGTTCAAAGGCCAAAGAAGAACAAACGAATAAAATATTGGAATTTATACATATCGATGTATGTAGTCCATTATGTGTAGTCGTAAGCGATGGATTTCAACTTCATATATTTTCTTCGGAAATTTGAGAGAATATTCACTTAATGATAAATAAGTATGAAATGTTTGAAAACGTTCAGACTTTCAAGATGAAGTGGAAAATCATTGTAACAAGAAAATAAATGATTTATGATTTTATCATAAAGGGATTTATTTGAGTTGCAAGTGTAACAAGAAAATAAATGATTTACAATTTCATCATAAAGGGATTTATTTGAGTTGCAAGTTTAGCAAATCACCTAGATTTACATCTCCCGAAACACCATAGGAATATGGAATGTTTGAGATTTGTAATGAAACCTTGTTTGACATGGTTGGATCAAAGGTGTTATTTATAAAACTGTCATTATGTTTTAAAAGATTAAAGCTTTAGAGACTGCCACTTTTACACTGAAAAGAGCTCCATATTGATCCATTGAAATGACACCTGGTTTGGGGTAAAACCCAAGTTGTCCTTTCTTAAAATTTTGATATGTAAGCATAAGTAAGATGTTTACAACCAAAGTCGGATGAGCATGTCTTTGTAGGTTATTTCGAATAACCATTGGGTATTCCTCCATAACACCGAGGACTAAAAGGATTTGTCGCTTGAAATACGAAGTTTCTTGAAAAAGGAATTTTTCGCAAAAGTTAAGTGGGAGGACAATAGAACTTTGATAAGGTTAATGAACCTTAGCTATATGTGCTGAGTTGCGCAGCGCTGGAAAATGTTCCGGAGGCAGCCAAAATGCTCGTGGCTCACGTGCCTCAAAGGTTGTGGTCACGGAGGTCTAAGTTCCTATTGAACCAAGTAGGTCGGATAAATAATCAAATACTGAGATTTGAGAATAAATCATTATTGTTTGACAATGATGAACCGACTATATGCAAAGAAGCGATGATGGGCCCTGATGATACGTTGGAAACGTATCTATAATTTTTTATGCTCCATGCTTGTTTAGTATCTACTTTGCTTTACTTGTCAACACTTTGAGGTGATTTTTACATGTTTTCTGGTACTAACCTACTAACAAGTTGCAACAGTGCCAAACACCTGTTTTCTGCTGTTTTTGGTTTCAGAAAAGTTAGTAAAGAAACATTCTCGGAATTGGACGGGACAAAGGACAAAGTCAATTACTTTCCGTGGGGAACAAAGTCTAGAGGAGAGCCGGAGGGGCTAGCCAGGGGGGCCAGACCCACCCCAGACGTGGGTGGGCCCATCCTCGCGCCTAGCTAGGGTTTGGTGGCCCTGGCCGCCTCCTCGGTCTCCTCCTTCGCCTATAAGAAGCCCCCGATGCAGAAACCTTGAGTACCCGATCAGAAATCCATGAAACCGTCTGTAGCCGCCGCCACCATCGTCCCTAGATCAGGGGATCTGAAGTTCTTCCCGGCACCCTACCGGAGGAGAGATTATCCCGGAGGCCTTCTCTCCGGTATGATGCCTGAGTAGTTCCACCTTGGACTATGGGTCCATGTAGTTCCACCTGAGTAGTTCCTCCTTTGTGCTTTCATGTATAGATCTTGTGAGCTCCGTTCATGATCAAGATCTAATCTATTTGTAATCATGCATGTTGTTTTTGCGGGGATCCGATGGATATTGAGAATGTTATATTGGTTTGATTAATGGTTTTGTCTTTATGATTCCATCATGTCTGTGTTGTTTGTGATCTTGCATGCTCTCTGTTGTTAGTAGCTATCTTGGCCAAGTAGTTGCTAGTGACTCCAAGAGGGGGTATTTATGCTCGATAGTGGGTTCATGCCTCTAGTTTCCAAGGGAAGTGACTGAAATCTCTTCGGTTGTAGATGTGTTGTTGCCACTAGGGAGAAAACAACGGTCTCTTGTTCATGGAACATGTGGACTATTTACCTTACACACTTTGCTTAAAGAAGTTGTCTGTTGCTTGCAACTTAATACTGGAGGGGGTTCGGATGATAACCTGAAGGTGGACTTCTAGTCATATATGAAGTTGGATGGCGGTCTATGTATCTTGTTGTATTGCCCAATTGAATCTCATAGGATCTTTCTGACTAGTAATTGCATTGTTATGCCTTGCTTAGTTCCTGTCAATTGCCCTGCTGTAATTTGTTTACCCTTCATGCCATGTTGTTTATCTAAGGAGAGCACCTCTAGTGAACTATGGACCCCGGTCCAATCTTTACCATTGATACATATTCCACTGTTACTTGTTTACTTGCTGCAAACCATTACCTTCCACACCATATGTTTAATCCTTTGTTAGAGCAAACCGGTGAGCTTGACAACCTTACTGTTCGTTGGGGCAAAGTCTTGAGTTTGTGTTGTGGACGTCTTCGCGTTGCTTGCAACACCTGTGTGACGTTTCCTTCCTCCTTCTGGTTCGATAATCTCGGTCTCAACTGAGGGAAAACTTGTTGCTTGTTGCTTCACACCTTGCTCTTGGGGTTCCCAACAGGCTATGCGTAGACAGTCGTCAAGCTTTTCTGGTGCCGTTGTCGGGGAGGCCAAGGACGTCTTCACAAGGGGAGTCCTTCACTTCCTTTCTATTTACTTTGTTTTTAGTTTGCTTTGTTTCTTTTGTTCGGTTTTGTTTGCCTCTTTCCAAAAAATCCAAAAAAATTAGTTCCTGCTCTAGCTGTTGTTGCTGCTTTTGGCTTGCCCACCTTTGCCAAAATGAACTCTGCTGAGAATACTAAGTTGTGTGACTTCACTAGCACCAACAACACCTAAGCACTCATATTGCTCCACCTGCTCCTGACGCTTTCTTTTATGAAATTAAGCCTGCTTTGTTGAATCTTGTGATGAGAGATCAATTTTCTGGTGCTGGTTCTGATGATCCTGCTGCTCATCTCAATAGCTTTGTTGACCTTTGTGAGCTGCAAAAGTATAAGGATGTAGATGGAGATATTATTAAGCTCAAGCTTTTTTCCTTTCTCCTTGAGGGGAAAAGCTACAGAATGGTTGCTTTCTTTGCCTAGAAATAGTATTGATTCTTGGACTAAGTGCAAAGATGCTTTTATTGGAAAGTACTATCCTCCTTCTAAGATTATAGCTATGAGAAGTGACATTATGAAATTTAAACAAATTGATAATGAACATGTTGCTCAATCTTGGGAAAGAATGAAAATTTTGGTTAAGAATTGCTCTACTCATGGACTCACTGCTTGGATGATTATCCAGAGTTTTTATGCAGGTTTGAACTACTCTTCAAGGAACCTGTTGGATTCAGCTACTGGAAGTACCTTCATGGGCCTCACCTTGGGTGCTGCAACAAGGCTCCTTGACAATATGATGGTTAACTACTCTAAATGGCATGTTGAGAGAGCTCCACATGGTAAGAAGGTAAATTCTGTTGAGGAAACTTCCTCTTTGAGTGAAAATATTGATGTTATTATGGCTATGCTTGTTAATAGGAAAGCTTCTCTAGATCCTAATAGTATCCCCTTAGCCTCTTTGGTTGCTCAATAAGAGCAAGTTGATGTGAACTTCATTAGAAACAACAATTTTGGCAACAATACTTATGGTAACTATAGGCCTTATCCTCCTAGTGGAAATTCTTATCAGGGTAGATCTAGAATGCCTAGTGAAGAAAGGATTCTAGAAGTAGAGAGATCCACTAAGAATTTTATGCATATGCAATATGAGCAAAATAAGATTTTCACTAAAACTATGGGGGAACAGTCTATCATCTTGAAAAACATTAGCCATCAGCTTGAGAATCTGAATAGGGAAATTCCTAGTTTACAGTAAAAAAAATGAGTGATGAGAAAAATATATCTTATTTGTCTGAAGCTCAGTCCTCCTTGATTAATAAAATGGTTGCTAAACCTCAGACTATGGAAAACACCTTTGCTACTGCTCATGCCATACAAGTTACTATTGATGAAAATGTTAGGCTGTTAGCTCAACTTCATGCTAAGTGGGAAAGGGAAGCTGAAATTGATAGAAACAATAGTGTGTGCACCATCACAACTAAACCACAAGTAGTCCCTATTCCTACTCCTACTATGCCTAAGCCTATCGAGCCTACTACTTGTGATGCCAAGTTTGACTTTGATATTGATGGTTGCAATATTTCTAAAGTGATTAGGTTCTTGCAAAAGCTTGCTAGAAGTCCTGATGCTAGTGATATGCATGTTGCTTTCACTACACATATTACAGATGCTCTTGTGAAAAATAAGGAAGAGAAGCTAAAACACAAAGCTTCTATTCCTAGGAAAGTAGAAGATAGTTGGGAACCCATTATTAATATGCAAGTGAATGACTTTGATCTCAAAGCTTCATGTGATCTTGGTTCTAATTTTTCTATTATGCCTAGGAAGATTTATGAAATGCTTGATTTGCCACCATTGGAAGATTGTTATTTGGATGTCCCACTCAATGATAATGCTAAGAATAAACTCATGGGGAGTATTAATGATGTTCTCATTATGGTTAACAATGCTTATGTCCCTGTGGATTTATATCTTTTGGATGTTAAATACAATGCTTCTTGTCCTATGACTTTGGGAAGACCTTTTCTTAGAACAGTTGATGCCATCATTGATATGAAAGAAGGCACCATTAAATATCATTTTCCATTAAAGAAACGTATTGAGCATTTCCCTAGGAGGAGAGAGAAGTTGCTTTTTGCTCCTCCCTTGAAATCAAGATTTGATGTTAATGCTTCCTCATTTGAAAATACTTGATTCTTCTTTCTTCTTGTGCCTAACTTAAAGGCGTTAAAGAAAAGTACTTGTTGGGAGATAACCCAAGAGTTTCCTTGAGTCTTGTAAGTTATTACTTCAGTAATGACCTTTCCTTATCCTTTTTGTTTGCTTTTTGTGCCAAGAATAACCTCTAATGAGAAGGAAGTAAGATTTGGGGAGTTGCTGTCCTGAAACAGATTTATGTCCTCCACCATAAAAATTCGTGAGGAGGCTCTGTAACTCGGATTGATCTCAAAATTTACGAATAAATCCCCCAGTATGTTAGCTAACTTTAGTTAATTCAACACTTTTTTATTTGAGCAACATAAGATGTTCTAAAAAATCGGTTTCTACCTGCTGGTCTGTTTTGACAGATTTCTGCCATTATTTGCATTTGCTTCTTATTGATTCCTTTTTGAGTTCTCTTCAGGTAAATTGAGCTTTTTGAAGAAGTTAATACAGTAGCTTGTGTTTTTACTGAAAAGTCTTGTTGTTCCAAAGCTTTGCCAGTGGTCTAATATTTTTTGAATAAGCTAATGTTGCTAATGAAGATTGTGTGAAGTTTTGTATGAAGGAAAAATTTCAGGTGTAGAGAGAGAATGATGCAGTGAGATGAAGAATGGACGAAAGCTCAAGCTTGGGGATGCTACCATGGTGTCACCCCAAGAAATATCTAAGAGGTACAAGCGTCAAAGCTTGGGGATGCCCAAGGCATCCCCTTCTTCATCAATAAAAAGTTTAGGTCTATCTAGACACTTCGTTTTTATTGTTTCATGCACATTTGTGTTGTTCTTGGAGCATCTTAGTTTTATTTTGCTTTGCTTAGTTTGTGTAGTTTTCTAAAGAATTTAGGACCCCCATTCTCGTCGTGTTGTTTTGCAAATAAGTTTGCTTGGTGTTGGAAAGGAGTAGTAAGTTCTTGTTTGAAGTGCAAGAGGAGCTTGCATTGACTGTGACTTAGACTTTAGCATGACATGCTAGGTGTTGTTTTATCATTATGCTTAGTGATTATTGCTGTAGCATGTCTTGTTCCAAACAATTGGGATTGCTTAGTGTGCCTTGAAGAAATTATGTGTTGTTTTAGCATGCAAAAGCATAGTATTGTGGTATTCTCCTTTGATGCTTTGCTTGGGTTGACTTGGCACATTCTCACACCATGTTATGAATATGAGAAGTCACCATTATCCTCTATGATCATTTAGTCGTTGACTGTAGTACCACTCTTTGCTTTGATTAGTAATGCTTTGTTGCACTGCATGATTTTGTCCATTATTGCTCTCTTAGTTGGTTGCTCCCAGTCTTTTGCTAGCCTCCACTTGTATGAGTAAGTTATACTCATGCTTCCAACTCCCAAGAAACCAAGTTATTCCAAAGTGTCCACTATAAATTCCTATGCATGGTGTGTTACACCATTCCAAGTATATTCTTGTTTTCAACTATCTTCCAATTAAAAACTATTTTGTTATGTGAAAACTTAGTGATTAAAGCCCTCACGAACTTGATGGCGCAATTTATTCTTTGCCCATAATAAACTTGAACCATTATGACAACTTTGTTGTATATACTTGCACTTATAAGTTGGAATTAGAAGAACCGTGCTGTCACGGGGAACGTTTTTCAACATTGCACTTGTACCTTGTTGTACTCAGTTGATATCATGCTCTTTTGTCTATGGATGTCACCGGTGTGAAATAAAGAGGGGACTTGTAAGTCCATGGAGTTTGTATCTTGTGTTAGAGAAACGCCTGGGCCGCTAGCCTAAGTGATGCCTAATCATGGTGGAAACTTGCAGCATCACCATAATGATCTATCTATGAAGCATCCTCAATAAAAAGCTATGCATATGATAAATAAAAAGATTGCTGAGATGCTCATTGTCTGCTTGCCTTGTCATTTTGGTTATGGGAAAGCTCCTGTACCATGTGCAAGGGGTACCCCGTTGGCGGTTCTCAATGATATGCAAATACTTACAATGACAAGAACTTACCTGGACCCAAAGTTTGAGTATGCATGAGGTGTGGCCCTCGTATTCAAGGGACTTGAGATTGCCAACTTATACTTCGTCAAGCATATACTCCAGCTTTGCCACTTTAACCTTAACCACTTCAAGATGCTTATGATAGGGGCAATGAGGGCTGAAAGCTAACAAGTGCCTTAATTTTTGGAAGCTCATTTTTAAACTTGTAATCCTTGCTTACTTTACAAAAAAGGCCTTTCTTCCACCACCATTGAGTCTCCACCTTCTACCTTTAGGCACCATTAAGAGAGTATATTTTTCATTCTGTGTGCAGTGTTCCAAAGCTTATTAATTGATGCATATTGTGATATTACTTTCTCTTGTGCTATTTGTTTCTAGTCACCCTTGTGAACTTTGCAGGTGTCATATGCATCTAATTGCTACTCTATGAGGGACAAGCTGATTACCACTATGCTATGTTTTCTGCATGTGAAACAAACAAACGTTTTTCAATGCATATTATTCATGATCTTTGTTTGTAGCCTTTCATGTTGCATGCATAGTTACTATGTCCTACTGTTAGAACTCCATATTTCATGCACATGTTTAGAGTTTTTTATCCCGGCTTTTAATACTTGCAAATGGTTGGATCTTTATTGTGAGGGTGCATGTCACCTCAAAAATTATTCTGTTTATCACTTACCTACTCGAGGACGAGCAGGAGTTAAACTTGGGGATGTTAATACGTTGGAAACGTATCTATAATTTTTGATGCTTCATGCTTGTTTAGTATCTACTTTGATTTACTTGTCCACACTTTGAGGTGCTTTTTACATGTTTTCTGGTACTAACCTACTAACAAGTTGCAACAGTGCCAGACGCCTGTTTTCTGCTGTTTTTGGTTTCAGAAAAGTTAGTAAAGAAATATTCTCGGAATTGGATGGGACAAAGGACAAGGTCAATTACTTTCCGTGGGGAAAAAGAAGTCTAGAGGAGAGCCGGAGGGGCCATTCAGGGGGGCCAGACCCACCCCAGGCGCGGGTGGGCCTAGCCCCGCACCTGGCTATGGTTTGGTGTCCCAGGCCGCCTCCTCGGTCTCCCCCTTCTCCTATAAGAAGCCCCCGATGCAGAAACCCTGAGTACCTGATCAGAAATCCATGAAACTGTCTGTAGCCGCCGCCACCATCGTCCCTAGATCGAGGGGATCTGAAGTTCTTCCTGGCACCCTGCCGGAGGGGAGATCATCCCGGAGGCCTTCTCTCCGATATGATGCGTGGGTAGTTCCACCTTGGACTATGGGTCCATGTAGTAGCTAGATGGTTGTATCTCCTCCTTTGTGCTTTCATGTATAGATTTTTCACCAAATTAAAGACTAGAGTGATCAGAACTCTTACTCCGATGAATTAGGTTTAGTGTCATCAAAAGGGGAGTGGGATGAATTTTGACATGACCTCTATGGTTTTGTTGAGTTATGAGGGGAGAAATTCGACTTAGGAATAATTATTCACAATAATACAAATACAAGTATTATAAATAAAAGTATAAAGATTATTACAATCCAACATTACAATGTTCTTTTACAATAAAATAATAAAGGAATATTACAATGAAACAAATAAGAGAATAAAGAAAATGGAAAATGAATTACAATAATTAAACAAATAGAAGAATTCTTTATTAAAAGAATATATATTACATTATTCTTTTACAATAAAGGAATAATAAGAGATGAATACAATTATAATAAGATAAACAAATGCATTATAATATCCTTACATAATTTCTTGATAGAAAAGGATATTACAAAAAGGGATAAAAAGAAAAACATCTACAACTAAATTCATATCTAGTATTGATGTTCCTACACTCCTTCTTGGTACATGCAAATTAAGACAAAATAAAACAAAGGATGGGCATTAAGGTTCGTGCTCTCAGTCTAATAGTGAGGTGCACTGTTCATTACATCATTGAGCATATAAAAATGGGGTAAGTTCACCAAAATATTATCTGCTCTTATCAGTAACTTTGCCTCAGAACCACATCATAAATTAGGGGCAAGTTTCACCAAGGGCAGGTAAAAGGCAAAGATGTAAAATCCAAGGAAATCTCAAGCCTTTTACTTGATCTGATCCATATGGGTGAGGAAATCTCACACACAGCTCACACACACATGCATGTCTATGTGATGTAAACATAGGAGGCACTATGAGAGAGAGATAAGTACACAACTGTAGCAGGGGGAGTGCTATGCTGAAATTACTTCACCATAGGAAGAAACAGCCAACACAACCAACACAGGTCAACCACACAGGCAATCCTTACATTTCCAGAGTTCATAAGTTTAACACCAAAACTCCATAGTGCACTACCACCACATCACTAGCACCCTGGTTGCTCAAGGAAGCCATCCAAGGACACCAGGAGGAGGCCAGGAGCATAAGGAGTAGACCAAGTGAGCAGCAAGAGGGAGAAGTACAGGAGTGCAAGGGGAAGCAGGATAGACACTAGATATAGCAACAGAACAGAATCACCACAACATCCACAACCAAGTCATCTATCTCCACTGCAAGCATCAGGTTGGCTACTAGAACCATGCTAGTATTTGTTCTTGTCAAATTAAAACAAGCATCAGTGGGGAAGAGGGAGAGAGCTCTCAGTATAGTGTAGAAATGATACACTATTTCATCCTAGAGCTGTTAAAAGCCAACAAATTATCCGTTCTTATCTCTCTAAGAGTTTGGCCTCAGCCTTGTGCATCATGGACCAAGGTCAAATAGTAGGGTGGTACATCTAGATCATCCAGATTAGAGGATATCATTTTTCCACACCTACTTGGCAAGTCTAGCAGATCCATTAGTGGAAAATCACTGTGTTCCATCCTAAAGGAGGCATCACAGTGGCATTCCACTATTGAATCTGCACAGTACAAGAAATCATCACCACATAATCATTTTCCTAGTAAATGTTCTAGGAATCAGATCCATAAATTTCTTCACTGTACAAATGCCAGGAAGATCATTTCTTTCTTAAGATCCCAAACAAAGCATCTTTCTTCCATGCTTAATCTTACAAACTTAAAGCCTCAATTTAGATATCATGGGAAGAGACAGAAATAATTTTCTTTCCATTGCTTATCTTATGAATCTCATCAAATTTAGCCAAATCTATGACATCTGATCATGCTAGAGATGATCAGACTATTGTGTACACTCCAAGGAGGCATCACAATAGTAGGACCATATTAGCAGAAGCCACCATTCACATTAACTAAATAACCACACATAAATTTCAGCTAGAAAAGATTAATCATTTTTGTAACACTAAGGTTCTGAAAAGACCGTAGCTACTATGTGACATGCCAATCCTTGGATCGGTTCATTGGTCCACAATAGAATAAAGATGAATAACATAGCAAATATCCATGTATCATAAATAACGAAGGATCCAGAGTAACATTTTACAATAAAGGCTTAGCTCTAGGCTAGCTTAGCTTATTCAAGTAGCAACATAAATAAAATAACTCCTCCATTCTTCAAATTGCCCACAAGTGAACAAGTGCCGAGTGGAGTACCATGGCCTAATCGATCACTCAGAATCTGAATATCCTGCAACATTAAATGTAGCAGCCCCGAAGGGTCGATACATAGAATGTATGGCAAGTAGAGCTATTAAAGGAGACAATAAAACTAGCATCTACATGCATATTTGGATAAAAATAGGATTCTGCCCATGCATCATGATCAAACAACAACAAAGCAATCACAGACAATCATGAGCAAGCAACACATCAGCAAACAATGATCCAGCAATGTTCCAGGGGTTATCCTAGCAGTATATAGCTACTGAAATAGTTTTAGAAGCGTTGGCAACAGTTATAAACATAAATAGGCCAACAAAGCATTAAAACAGGAATCTTCCAAAACAGTCCAGCAGTGTTCACGAATTTTTCTACCTGACTTAAACTTGTCAGGAATTTTTTCTGATATGTGTTCATATTATACAGAGAGTTTAGAACTAGACCATATTTTTTTTAGATTTTTCCAAGTTACCAAAAAATATTAAAAATCGTACAGTATAGCAGGGTCAGCAGAAAACTGCAGCAGGAAAAACCCGAATATCAACCAAAACCTTGCCATAACTCACTTATAAAATTCGCACATATAATCCTGAAACTTTAGAGTACATATAGGAGCAACTAAATGCTTTAAACTAACAGAAAATAAGTTTTTCATTGATCGAGGTCTTAAACTAACGATGTATCCTAACGAAGACTGATTGGTGGCCATCTAACTACTTCATGAAGAGGTTGCAGTAGGTCCTTGCGTTCATGTGTTGGCGCTTCTGTCCACGGACCATCCATGGCGGTGGTGTATATACCTCTCCTGAACCATCACTTGAGACCTCAAATTCCACCTCTTCTGGATCCTCCTCTTCTTCTTCATCCTCTGCTGCAGCAGCAACAACTTCATCTCCTCCACCATCGTCGTCTCCATCATCATCATCTTCGTCCTCATCATCATTGTTCCCTCCGTCTTCATCATCATTGTTCCCTCTGTCATCATCATCATTGTTGCCATCATCTCCATTGTTGTCATAAGGGGGTGGATTCAACTGTGCTTGGAGAGCGGCAATCTGGGCTGCCATATCAACAATAGTCTGGTCCCTTTCCTGGACGGTCCCTTGCAGCTGCTCTATGGCTTGATTGTTTTCCTGGACGGTCCCATTCAGTTGTTCTATGGCTTGATTATTATCCTGGACGGTCCCATTCAACTATGCTATGGTAGCGTCCCTGCCAATAAGTGCATGGTTCAGAACATCCACAACTTCATATAAAGTATCAATCTCCTGTCCCTGGACAGGTCGTTGCTGGCAAAGTCAGCTATCTCCTTTACCATCATCACTTTCTCATCTAGGGCTCCATTCTCCACCTCCATATCCTCTATGTGCCTCCGACGTGGCGGCATGTGGTTCCTGTTGCCTGGGGTAACCACAACGTTCCCATTCTCATCCCGCCTTCCGTAGTCACGGTAAGGTGAGTCTTCTGGCAGAAGGTGTCGAAGAAGATGGCACTGGCGTGACAGGGCTTCATGCAGGGCCAAGTTTATTCCAAGCCCCCAGTTGCAATATGTCTTGGTGTAGACCAGATGCACATGGTTTGGCAAGGCGACATCCCTAAAGATGAAAGTGGTGATCTCCCAGGCGTCCTCGCCATATCCATAGGTGTATAGCCTTCTTCCCTTGAACATAGGCAGCGGCAATCCCAATGACTGTGAGAGCAGTGCCAACTATCTTGCAAAGGGCCTTGGTGACTCAATCGCAGCATACTCAGTCCTGACTTCTCCCATCTATCAATTAAAAGAGGAAAGTGTGAGAATAGCATATGGTAAAGATTTACGAGAATGAAAGGCATAAGATGAAAGAGAGAGTTAATATAAGCTTTAGTAATTCTATGGCTTCCTAATCCAAACCTAGGTCACGATCCTACAATCGACACACGGGCTCTGATACCATCTTGTAACACTATAGTTCTGAAAAGACCGTAGCTTCTATGTGACATGCCAATCCCTGGATCGGTTCATTGGCCCACAATAGAATAAAGATGAATAACATAGCAAATATTCGTGTATCATAAATAACGAAGGATATAGAGTAACATTTTACAATAAAGGCTTAGCTCTAGGCTAGCTCAGCTTATTCAAGTAGCAACATAAATAAAATAACTCCTCCATTCTTCAAATTGTCCACAAGTGAACAAGTGCCGAGTGGAGTACCGTGGCCTAATCGATCACTCAGAATCTGAATATCCCGCAACATGAAACGTAGCAGCCCCGAAGGGTCAATACATAAAATGTATGACAAGCAGAGCTATTAAAGGAGACAATAAAACTAGCATCTACATGCATATTTGGCAAGTGGATCTGTGGCTAGCTTACATTTACAAATATCTTTGCCCTACTTTCATAAACAGTTTTTGATTTTCTTTGAAAAGATCCCAATTAAGTTAACCCATCGGCATTAAAGCAATTAGGAAATTAGAATGAGCGAGAAACATGTCATGAACCCAATATCAGGCAACTCAGATGTCCATAACCGGGGACACGGCTAATCGATTAGTTTATACACCCTGCATGGGTTAGTACACTTTACCCATGTGACTTGGCCATCCCAGCTCGTACCACCACTCTCATATTGGGTGATTATAGGGAGAAGTCCAAGAAGGGACCGTTCGGAAAGTAGCTCCCCAAACCCGACAAGCACCGTACCAACCTACCAAAATTCTACATCTCTGGATACGTGGGTTCGAGTTACCACAACCTACTGAGCCCAACCAACCGCCCATTCCATTATTGGCACATGGTTGTACACGTAAGCTACCAAATAAAGAATCCAATAATTTTCTCTTGATACCTGGGTGCCTTTCCACAATGATACCACCAAAAAATATCAATCCCATCACACCGAGGATATTCATTGATTAAGTTGTTTTTAGTTTTCGCAAACCAACTCATTTAGAAACAACTTTCAGTGATGTAACTCAGCCCTCGTTCATCATAGCATGGCTTAGCACATCTACCAATGGTGGCTCATCTACAGGAAATCCCTACCACATATTAGGACATAGCATAGCGATAGTACTATCCTACACATGCATCTACAAAATACACGACAATGCATTAAAAATAGTACGACAACATCATTAACAAATTTGCATCTACTTGCCTTCGCTATAGCGGTCGAACGAACAATCCTCACACGAGCAAGCGTTGCACTCGTCACAATCTACACGATACAATTGCAATCACATAAACAAACCAAACACAACCATATACAAACATGACAATACAAGATGCATGCATGACAAGTTGAACAATGCTACAATAGATTTCTATAACCTTACTCAGTATACCTACTGTATGCACGCATGGAAAACATTTTAAAAGTATTGAAAACAAGGCATGCAATTTTAAATGGCCAAACAATTGAACTATAACCCAATTATTAAGCCACTGCTATTGAACAGTTTGTAAAATCTTGGAAAAATAGCTACTGTGCAGGCAACCTAAAATAGAACCAGTGCCAACTGGAATCACTCAAAAAGGATTTATAGAGTTTCCTAAGTAATTAAAATACTCCAGTAAGCCTTTTTATAGATTCTGCAACTTCCAGTACTGTAAGTCTACCCTTTTAATTTACTAACAGATTCCTCTTGTTCTACTGATTCCAGGTACACCTCATTTGCAAATTTTGGAGTTGTAGAACTTTTCCTATGAATTTATTACTCTAAAAAGGACATTAAACTATTTAACTAATCACGGAAAAACCTTGCTTCAAACGTATGACACAATTATACAGCAATATTCTACGTGAAAAACTGAATTCATCGGTATCTTATTTGCAATTTTTGGCCCAGTAGATTATTTGATATGAATTTTTCAAGATTGAAACTAAATCTGCCAATTTAAATCGATTTAATTAAATCAAAAATCGGTCTGACCAGTCAAACGCTAAGTCCGCGCTGACAAGGCAGTTGACTAGTCTTCAGTCAACTGCTGACTAGTCAGCGCCCGATCTGGGCCGTTCATCGCGATCGAAGGGCAGGGGAGTGGCGCGTGGGGAAGATGCTCACCGGCGGGGTCGGCGGGGGGCGGCGGCTCCGGCGAGGTATGGCGGTGGATAGGCGGCGTACGGCATGCGGGAGGCGGCGGCGAAGCTCGAGGTGGCAACGACGTGCGTTCACGCGTTCGCGGGCGTCGGCGATGGCTAGCTGGAGCGCGGGCGGCGACACGCGGCTCCGTCGAGGTTGGCGGGTGGCGTCGGCGTGCTTCCTGCACGAGGAAACGAGGCGGGGCGAGTCAGTCGAGGATGTGGAGGCTTCCCAGGGAGAAATCGGGGCGAGGGGTCGACGGGGGCGAGCTCTACAGAGCTATGGCAGCGGCAGCGGTGACGTTCTCCGGAGAGAAATTTCACGGAGGTGGCGGCGTCTTAGGCGACGATTTTTGGGGGATTTCAGAGAGGGGGTTCTAGGGATTAAGAGGGGGCAAATATTAGGCGGGGGTTGGTTCGGATTCGACGCGAATCCTCGCGAGAAACATGCTGGTTGTTTGAGTCTGTGAGGAACACGAATTGTGGAAGATGACAGGCGGGGCCCAAATGGCGGTGGCAGACTGAGGCTGCGGGCGGGGCCCTCCTGGCGGTGGCTCAAAGCTGGGTGGGCAGCGCTTAGTGCCCACCGCATGCGCGGTCGCGCGCTGCTGGCCGCGCTGGTAGGCCCCGGGTGGGCCGACCGGCTGGGCCGCGGCTGGCGGCCGGTTCCTCTTTTTTTATTTTCGTTTTCCTTTTTCCTGGAGATTTTCTTATCTGAACCTAAAATGTGAATCTGACAGAATTGTCTATTTTTAACCAAAATTTTAGTTTAGCATAACTTTTCATCCGTAGCTCCAAATGAGGTAATTCAAATTGCTACGGGTTCGTGACGGAACCCTCTACGTATCTGTGCTAACCAAAATACTAAACTCAAGGTTTCTAGCAGGTGCAAGGTAGAATCCGAGCACTCTAGTGTAGGTGACAAAATGCAAATGCAAGTGAGGGTTTTTGCCAAAAGCTTTTCAAACTGAATTTTCGCAATGATGTTCAAGATGCAATGACATGCATGATATGTAGTACCAAATCTAAAATTTGGAATTTGACAATTTCCCTAGTATTACACTAGGAATCAAATTTTTGTTTTGCTACTTCATTTTTGAGTCTCAGCTCCATTATGTAATTCATTCTCCTAGTCAACACATCTAGGAGTCATATATAATTCCACTGTCATAGGGACAATATTTAGGACACAATTAACTCATGATATTACATATACCACTATGCAAATTCCAATTGAATGCAGCACAGTGACACATGGTTAGATAGCAGAACCTGCTATTTAACCAAGCATAACTAGTATCAGATTTACAAGTCAAGGGAACACCTGCAAACAAAATTACAATTCCAACATCACGGAAGCAGTAATCAATCAACTATACCCTTCAGGAGGTATCACTTATACCAGAATTCACACAATAAAACAAGTCATCTTTTCCTAGAAATGCCTCTAGGAATCATCTTTAGATACAAATCCATAGTCACTCTTAAGAGATAGTCATTTAAGACAACATACAGATATAGTAGATTCCAGGAACTACTTACTAAAGCAAAGCTTCAGTACTTTATACCCAAGTATCAATCCATCTAGATACACCAAGAGTTCATTGAATTGAATTTAAACACATGGTGGGATCCAAGCATTTCTACTGTAATCAATTAAGAAGAAAGGCCATCTGTTGCCTGAGTATAATATGAACTCTAATTAAACTAACATCATAGCATCTAACTAATGGGGTTTTAGAAGACATTAGACATAAATCTTGTTGAGAAAGACATGCTCAACAACATTGTTGGGCGAATCCTAGAGAGCCATTGATAGGATTACAGAGGGGAAACCCTAGTTAGGGATTGTATAGAGCAATGAGGAAGAGAAAATAAAAGAGATAAATAAAGGGGGAAGAGAAACTTACTGGTGGTCCTCGCTTAAGATCGATAAGAGGAAGCAGGCCAGTGACGGAGGGCGCAGTAAATGGCGGCATAAGAAGCACCGAGGCACTTAAATCATGTCGAGCCTCTCGAGCAGCCGTCCATGGATGAAGCATCAAGGCGGCCTCATATCAACACCGAAACACCCCCAAATCGCCATGGAAGCACCTCAGGGTGGTAGGCACAGAAACCCTAGGCACCAGATGGGGTTACGCGTGGTCGAGGAAGGCCATGCCCTTCAAATCGAAAAGGACTAGTCGATGCACCAGATCGTAATTAGTCGGCTAGCACGGCGGCGACGGCCTAGGAGGCCGGAGCGCGCCGGTGCCGAGCAGCGACGGTGGCAGCGCCGCAGCATCGCGGGAAAGAAGGGTCGGGGCGAGAGAGAGCGAGAGAGAGATAGATAGATAGATAGATAGATAGATAGATAGATAGATAGATAGATAGATAGATAGATAGATAGATAGATAGATAGATAGATAGATAGATAGATAGAGAGAGAGAGAGAGAGGAGAGTGTATGGGTCGGGTTGACCGACTCGGTCGGTTGGGTTGTGTGATTTAGTCCAACCAGATTGATTAGGCCGGGTTTTGGGCTAGATGGGCCCAAGAACTAGGCCCAATATAAATAAAAACAAAAGTGGAAATTACTAAAATATATTCTACACATCCTAAACTCTAAAAAAATGTAGAAAAATTATAAAAATATATTTAATACATCCAAATGTTTATTAAAATAATATCCACCTAAGAAAAATATAATCATATTTATTTAAGTTTAATAAAATGCAAATAAATATTAACACCCTGAAATATCTAAATGAAAATTAATAAATTTAGAAAAATTCCTAAAAACAAATAAAAATCATTTTTATGTATAAAAATAAATCTGTTATCCCATAAAAATACTAACTTAAAAATTTTACTAATAAAATTTAAAACAAATATTCAAAGACATGAAATATTTAAGAAATTGCATAAAAATAATAATAATAGAGATAATGTTTTAAAATAAATAAAATTCATTTTTAAGAAGTTAAGCAAGTATATTTACTAGAAAGGTACTAAGTATATTATTATAAAACATTTTAAAGTTCTTATATCATATAACTTGAATTATTTAAGTTATTAAAATAAGATAATTGTTTTGTTAATTGTTTAATATTATTTCCTAAGTAAGAAATGATATTATTCAAAACATAATCTTTTGAATCTAACTAGTCCAAACCATAATTATAATTTAATATAAAATCTAGGTATAAACAATTAACTGTATACTATTCTTTTAAAATCTTTAACTTACTATAAGTCAAGGATTTACAAAGTTAATCTCTGCAAATCATTAACAATTCATAAATAATCATATTTAACAAACTTGAAATTCACTAAATAAATTATAATAAAATCCACCTATTTTTCTTTATAAAGAAAAATCTCATAGTATGACCTATCAATATTACATATGTTAAATTTAAATCTTTAAAACAAAGTTCCATAACCATAAGATTTCATCCTTAATTATGCTTATTAAAAACTCTAATTAATAATGATACAATTGTTATATCTCATGACCAATTACATTTTTATAGTTTACTTTGGTCTGAGATATCCTAAGCTAGATATATAATGACTCATAATCATTTAAAAACCTTATTACAAAACCATAGCTTCAATCCTATTAATCTTCAGAGTTGAGTAAATTAACATACATAATATTTTCTTCAAATGTTATTCTTTTTGCCACTTCAAAAGAAACAATATACCATTTCTTTAAAGCCATAACAACTTAAAACATGAAATTTGTAATAAGTACATAATATCATGGAACCTTAGAATTATATTATGATTGCACTTTACTCTTTATATTTTATGTGTTTATCCTTCTTATGAAGTAAACTTAAAATAAAGCAAATCTGAAATAAATCATCTAAATCCATTTCACTGGTAATGATTGAGGAATTACTTGGGGACTTTGCATTATGCATCTCATTACTTATGCATAATAGCATATTGCTTCTTTAAACATTGTCCTTACCGGGCAATGATGATATTTTTGTAGAACCCGAGGTCCAGGGTCAAGTCGAGACATTCGACTACAATACTTCACTATATCAAGGCAAGTTCACACTTGCTCATGTCCTTTGATTATTTTCTATAAAGTATTTTGCAAATCCAGTGTTGTCATCACCTGCATTTCAAAAAGGTCGCAAACCCTATTTTCATAATTAAAGTGAACTATTGGTTACTGATCTAGGGTGATCAGCTAATCTATTAAATATGGCAGTTGGAATACCACTGCACAGGAAAGTACCATCTAGGACTGAACAACCAATGTCGCCAGTGATTCTCGTGCCGTATATTACGCGTTAACCATGAGATTTGGAATGGGATGGAGAAGTCAGCTGGATCGGCTCCCTCTCGCATGTAGTGGACACTATTCTGGGCTTTTGTAAGTTGCAGATCATGGGTATAGCCGTTTTATACGGGGAAAGGTCTACCGTGGATCTGGGCTCACAAAATACAGATTACTAGTGTTAATGGTTGTTGTGTGTAACCAACTAAGGTATAGCCGTTTTATACGGGGAAAGGTCTACCTTGAATTTGGGCATATAACAATTGTGGTGTATGCAGGGTCGCAGAGAAGGACAGTGATTGGCTTGGATCATCTACTGGGCCCCACACCATAGGAAGTGTGGACGGGAAAGATTAGCCCGGTTGTGCATCAAGGATTTTATCTCTCATGGGTAAAGTGACGCACCTCTGTAGAGTGTAAGAACTATAACTTGTTACTCCCTGTTCTGGGAAGGAGCTGCGAACGCTGCATGAAAGGAACTCCATAAAAGTACTGGTAAACCTGTGAAGGTTGACGGACATAGCTTTTCAGAATAAAAGCAACCTTTGAAGAAATGTTTACGAAAACCTGTATTTTCTATGACCTATGGTCTATAGCTGTAGATATAGTGCATCAAACACTCCTTTTTAGTGAACTTGCTGAGTACGCTCGTACTCAACGTATCTTGTTAACCCTTGCTAGATTCTGAAGACAATAACGGTCAGGAAGAGGAAATACTATATCCAATTGAAGACCAAGAAGAATTCTGCTATGAAGAACCAGAAGTAACCGGAAGCGTCGAAGGGAACAATTACGAAAACCTCTATGGAATGGAGACCGACGTATCTGAAGTGTAGATGTAGCATATATAGTGATCTAATCCAGTAGCATAGATCCCTATCCTCTATCTATATTAAATCTCGTATAAACCTTAGTTGCTTCTTTATTCTGTTCTCCGAGTTATTATAGTTTAGCCCTGAGTCATCGGGATACCTCTATGGACCTAGGAGGATCTCAAAGTCGTCATGTAATTCTGGTTGTAATAATGATAATGTATGATGTGGACCCGCTTTGTTTCTGTTGTACCACTCTGAGGATGTAATATTTGCGGAATGGTACTCCGTGAGTGTTATGTCCACGACTATAGTATACTACAACATGCAGTTGTATGCTGGGTCACCGCAGGCCCTCTCGGTGATATCACATTAGTTAGCTTGCAAGCAAGTGATTTGATCACTAGAATGTTATATCACGAGAACGAGAAAAGAGTACATGTCGGTAACGAGATCAAACTAGGTATGGAGATACCGATGGTCGAATCTCGGACATGTAATATATCGCAAGACAAAGGGATTGAGTTACATGCGCATAAGGTTCACACGATCATAGAAGTCATCGTTGAATATGTGGGAGTCAGTACGGATCTCCAGGTCCCGCTGCTGATTATTGGTTAGAGAGGGGTCTCGATCATGTCTACATTATTCGCGAACCGTAGGGTGACACACTTAAGGGATATCGACACCATTTGGAGCAAATAATATGCCAGAGAAAGAAAAAGGAAAGCGCAGGAATTTATTTCACTAGACACCGAAACTGTTTTGGTTGAAATTGCTGAAACTGGTTCTGCATGTGAAATTGAATACTAGCAAGGTGTTTTATGTGAATGTTTGTTAATTAAAGTAATTAACAAAATTCTGAATAAATAAATAAAAGAGTTTTATTTAAATGAGAGCTTGCATTAAATTTGGTGGAAATTTAATGCATGTGAGTGGATTTTTGAGTGGAGGCTCTTTTATGGGAGTGGACGCTTTTCATTTTGAGTGGGAGCTCCACCCACATGAATGTGGAAGAGGTGGGGGCAGCCACCATGGCTAGGCTCCATGCCCCTTGGGGTGCCCCCTCTCCCTATAAAAGGCCCCCTTCTCCTCCTCTCAAAACACACCTCCTCGCGAAGGATCTCTCTCCCCCTTTAGAATTTCCCATGGTCTCGGATCAGCGAGATACATGTTCCCGGTGGCTTTTTCTAGAAGGATTTGTTGCTTCCACTGATTCGCTGGAGCGAGGGTGCGGAGGTTGTCGGGGTACCCGGACGTGTGTGCGATCACGGATGCACCACTGTTTTGCGGTGCTGGACTTGATGGTGCTGGACCGGCTGGACCAGATGGACTTCATCACTATCTTGAGATCGGCAAGCATTCTACTACATCATCCATTATTACAACCTCATTAACACTATTCGGTCTTCGAGGGTATGTATTCCATGGATAAATATCCACCTGTTGCTTGTATCTAGTAGATAGATCTTGGTACTTAGTTGTTCCCATCATAGGAATTTTTTTTCTATGCTGCGAACCCTACAAGGAGAAGAAGAAGGGGAGAAGGAGAAAGGGAGGAGAAGGAGAGGAGAATGATAATGGGAGGTGCAAGGTTGTATCCTTATGCGTCTGGGCCACTAAGTTGGTTACTAGTGGCAATATTGTTTTGAATGCCACCACTAACTTGGTTACTAGTGGTGTTCAATTCTTTTTTGAATACCACCACTAACTTGGTTACTAGTGGCATTTTTTTTTCAATGCCACCACTAACTTGGTTACTAGTGGCGTTTATTTTTATTTGAATACTAGTGGTGACGTTTCATTTTTAGGGGATGCCAGTAGTATTCTAAACGCCACGGGTAGCATTACTAGTGTTGTTCGATTATTTTGTCATTTAGCACGCCACTAGTGGTGTGTCTGCTATAAGGGTTTTCCTACTAGTGTATCACTCAGGCGCCAATGATGGTGACGCCTGCGGGTGTCATGATCCAGTTGAGGGCGTTGTTGTGGCTACACTCTCCCCATTAGGGCTCCGGGTGTAAATGAATCTCCGCCCATAGAATGAGAAGACTGCCGAAAAGCTACGCCTTCGGAAAGGATAGTGACACACAAGGGTTATCATCAACTAACATTCTAATTCACCCTATAGAGCGTATTAAGAAAATCTCATGTAATGTCTTAAGAAAGATAATGTTGTCAAAATATTGACATTGCCAGGTATGACCCACGTAGGTCATACCAAGAGTTTTCAACCCCAAGCTCTAATCTTGGTATCCGTATGTTGGCAAGCACTACAGGAATGCATGCAGCCGGCCAGGGTTCGAGTCCTGGCACGAGTTTGTTCTATAAAAAGTGCCAACAGGTGGTAGTGTCGAGGTTGGTCATGTTTTTTTAAGTCGTGCACTATTAGGACCCAGGGCTTATAATATTTTTCTATGGAAACACAAAATTGTTGGAGATATGTCCAAGAGGCAATAATAAAGTGGTTATTATTATATCTTTGTGTTTATATATGATAAATGTTTACATCCCATGCTATAATTGTATTAACAGGAAATATTAATATTTGTGTGTTTTTTAAACATAAAAGAGTCCCTAGTAAGCCTCTTGTTAAACTAGCTTGTTGAATAATAGATGATAATGGTTTCCTGATTATAAACATTGGATGTTATTAATAACAAGATCATATCATTAGGAGAATGATGTGATGGATACACACCCATAGTAATCATAGCATAAGATCAAGTCATTAAGTTTATTTTACTAAAATATTTCAAATACATAATAACCTATGCTTCGACCATGAGATCATGTTAATCACCAACATCGGATGAATGCTTTGATGACATCAAACGCCACTTCGTAACTGGGTGGTTATAAAGGTGGAATTGGGTACTCTAAAAGTATGGATTGAAGCGCATATATGGATCAAAAGCGGGATTGTCCATCTAGACGATGGATAGATATAGCGCATATATGGAAATGGGTACTCTGAAAGTCATTTTCCATGGTTTGGAAAAGTTTCGGGGTTTTTGGTCAGAGCTTCCAGAAGGTTCTAGGGGGATAAGATCGAACCCCTAGAAAATAGGGCACAAGACTTGGGGGGGGGGGGAGTTTTCGTCCCCCTCTCCCTTGTGCTAGCCCTAGGGGAAGTGGGCCAAGGGGGAACCCTAGTCGCACCCCCTTCTATATATAGAGGGAAGGGGTGGGCACCCCCTTGCCCCTTCCTCAACCCTAGCCGCCACCTCTCCTCCTCTCCCATCTTCCTGCTCCAGCTTAGGCGAAGCCCTATAGGTTTTCTCCTCCTCCACCACCACCACCACGCCGTCGTGCTGCTGGGATACTGAGGGGATCTACTACCCCAGCTGCCCGCTGAAACAGGGAGAGGAAGGTCTTCATCGACTCCGTACGTGTCATCGAGTGCGGAAGCGCTGTAGGAACACGGCGCCAGAAGGATCGTCATCGCGATCTTGAGATCGGCAAGTGAACGACTACATCAACCATGAGATTAGATCTCGTTAAGGCTTTGGATCTTCGAGGGTTAGTTCTCATCAATCTCGTTGCACCTATCTCGCAGATTAGATCTTGGCTTTTCTATAGATTGGATCTTGGTTTTTTGCGTTCTTACGGTAGAATTTTTTGTTTCTATGCTACGAACCCTACAAAAATTCCATAACACAGACACACTCACCCAACATTCTCACACCCTATCGCTCTACTATTAGCTGAGAACCATTAATTATATTTATTAAAGGGGTGATACGTCGTAAACGTATCTATAATTTTTGATGTTCCATGTTTGTTTAGTATCTACTTTGCTTTGTATTCTCTTTGAGGTATTTTTATATGTTTTCTGGGACTAACCTATTAACAAGATGCCATAGTGCCAGTTGCATGTTTTCTGTTGTTTTTGGTTCTAGAAAAGTCAGAAAATCAATATTATCGGAATTGGACGGGACAAAAGCCAAAGTCAATATTTTACAGTGGGGAACACGAAGACAGAAGACGAGACGGAGGAGGGCCTCGAGGGAGCCACACCCCCTGGCCGCGCGGCCTGGCCTGGCCCATGCCTAGGAGGGTGCAGTCGCCTCGGGCACCCCCTCGGCCTCCCTCTTCTCCTATAATAAGCCCCTGATACCAAAACCCTAAGTCCCCGATCAATCTTCCACAAAATAGTCCGTAGCCGCCACCACCATCGTCCCTAGATCGGGGGATCTGAAGCTCTTCCCAAAACCCTGTCGGAGGGGAGAGATCATCCCGAAGGCCTTCTTCATCACCATGCCAGCCTCCGGTATGAAGCGTGAGTAGTTCCACCTTGGACTACGGGTCCATGTAGTAACTAGATGGTTGTTTTTCCTCCTTTGTGCTACCATGTTTAGATCTTGTGATCTCCGTTCATGATCAAGATCATCTATTTTTAATCATGCATGTTGTATTTGTGGGAATCCAATGGATATTGAGATTACTATGTTAGATTGGTTAATGATTCTATCTTATTGATTCTATCATGTCTGTGTTGTTTGTGATCTTGCATGCTCTCCGTTTCTAGTAGCTATCTTGGACAAGTAGATGCTAGTGACTCCAAGAGGGAGTATCTATGCTCGATAGTGGGTTCATGCCTCTATTTAATCTAGGGAAGTGACAAAAATCTCTAAGGTTGTAGATGTGCTATTGCTACTAGGGAGAAAACAATGATCTCTTGTTCATAGAACACGTGTATTATTTACTTTACACACTTTGCTTAAAGCAGTTATCTGTTGCTTGCAACTTTGCTTAACCTGAAGGTGGATTACTAGTCATAGATGCAGTTGGATGGCGGTCTATGTATCTTGTTGTAATGCCCAATCAAATCTCATAGGATCATGAATGTCTAGTATTGCATTGTTATGCCTTGCTCTGTCCCGTCAATTGCCCCACTGTAATTTGTTTACCCAACATGTTATGTTGTTTATCTTAAGGAGAACACCTCTAGTGAACTATGGACCCCGGTCCAATATTTACCATTGATACCTCTTCCACTGTTTCTGTTTACTTTCTGCAAGCCACCATTACCTTCCACACCATAAAGTTAATCCTTTGTTTTTAGCAAACCGGTGAGATTGATAACCTCACTATTCTTTGGGGCAAAGTCTTGAGTTTGTGTTGTGTAGGTTTCTAGTTGCTAGCAACACCTTTGAGTCGTTTCCTTCCTCCTACTGGTTCGATAAACTTGGTTTCTTACTAAGGTAAAAACTTGTTGTTGTACTCATCATACCTTCCTCTTGGGGTATCCCAACGAAGCTCTATGGTGATCTGAGCCGCATCAAGCCTTTTTCTGGCGCCGTTGCCGCGGATACTAAGGACGGCTTCATAAGGGGAGTCCTTCATAACCTTTCTCTTTACTTTGTTTTTGTTTTGCTTAGTTTCTTTTGCTTTGTTTTTTTCTTATTTTTATCAAAAATTCCAAAAAAAATAGTTCCATTTGGTTTGCCTTTTCTTATCAAAAACACAAACAAATTAGTTCCTACAGTAGTTGTTGGTCTATTATTGCCTTGCTTTGTCATGCTTTCTATCAATGGATGGTTTCTTTGAAACTAGTCCTTATTGGCAAGGTGGGTTCATGGAAGAACAAAAATATTATTATAAGGAACACTGCTTGTCACAAAAAGGGAAACACTTATGGGAACAAATTGGTCAATTGAATACTATTGCTAGAGACGTGTGCTCTACTTATAATGTTACTTATTGCTTTGATAAATCATGTTTCTGTAGGAGGTATAAACACCTCCCCTTTCAATGTGAGTATAATGATAATGTTATGTCACATCCCAAAATTTTCCAAATTTTGAAATGTGAAAAATAAATAAACAAATAAATAATTGTTGAAATTTAGGGTGAAAAGAAACTTTTTGCTTCTAAATGGAAACATCAAAACCCTTCTTGATTTTTTTTGAATAAAATGGAATCCAAAAAATTTCAAATTAAGTGAAATGCATTCCTTAATGAATGTATCTTGAAATTTAAACCTTTGTAAAAGTTAAACCAAAATCCTAATACCCTAATGGAAGTAAATCATTTCCAAGATCTCTCTAAGACTATGGAATTGATCCATATAAAAATTCAGCAACAAACATTTATAAATGATCAAAATGATAAACAAAAATATTATAAAACCATAGAAATTGGTTTCATTCAATATGGTGCCATGTATAAAAACATATGAATTTAATAAGGTTTAAGGAAATAATTTCTAAAGCTAATAAAGCCCCTATCGAAGATCCATACCAAATCTTTAATCAAGTGATCCTAAAAGGATTTAAAAAGATAAAAAAATATTAAACAAAGTTATACAAATTGGAATCACCAATTTTGGATCTATAAATAAAAAGATATGGATTTTATAACACAAAGAAAGAAATAAATAAGGAATATTTAAAAGCCAAATCCATAAACAAATGAAAGTTATTGAATAATAAAAATGAGAAAAGGATTATTAATATAAAATCATAAGGATTGAACAATATTCAATTTTATTTAAATAAAGACAATTTGCCTAAATAATAAATCCCAATAAAATAATTTAGAAGGCAATTTAAACCTTTAATTAAATCCATAAGCAAACGGAATAAATATAATCCAAATCCAAATAAAATAAAGGGATAAAGAATAATCAAATAAAATTATATGGAATTAAACCATATTCTAATTATATTTGAATAAAGGTAAAATCCCTAATGTAAATGATTAATTAAATCATGAGAAAATAATAAATGGAAATTTCCCAAAGTGGATTATAAAGTTATCTAATTAACTTAAAAGGAATTATTTGAATAAAATTTATATAGGTTTAAAACCATATTTAATAAGGACAAATTCCAATTTAAATATTAAATCATATTAAAAATATTTGTAATAATTCAAAGTGAATTATTTACACTAATGAATAAATAAAACCTACTGGAAAAGGTTTGACAAAAATTGGAATTCAAATAAAAGTTTGAAACATTTAAATAAAATAATATGCGTTGGAAACATATTTAAATCCTATTTAATTAAAGACAAGTGTCTATTTTAAATAAATAATAAACCATAAATGAATAAAGGAAAAATTATTTTAAAATGGACTTTAAATACATGTTTAAACATTATAGAAACTTACTGAAAAGTTTGGAAAAGATTTGAAATAAAAGAGGGTTTGAAATCATTTGAATAAATTCAAAACAGAAATCAGAAAAAGAAAGCACAAAGAAAAAAAAAATGAAAACAGACCCCAGCCCAGAATCTGGCCCAACAAGCCCAACTCGCAGCCCACCTCTCTATCCCGAATCGTTTTCTTACCCGCGGCCCTACCCTCTCAGCTCACTGACGCACCGGCCCCATGCCACATCAGCATCATCTTCCCCACCCGCGACCACTTCCTTCCCCTCTCCTCGCCGTTTCTGGCTTTGATTTCGCAGATTAAATTCACCTTAATGTCGCGTTGATTACGACCTTGCCCATTTAATCGCCTCCTCCCCCTCTCTCATTCCCCTCACTTGCTGATCTCTCTTTGCCACCAGGCTGAGCAAATTACTCGCCCAAGCACCCACTGCTCTAACGAGCTCATCGGCCGATTCCGGCGACACCCGGCCTCCTCTTTCTCCCTGGCACCTATTGGCTTGCTCCCCATCACCAGACGCACCCTCCAGTACCCTCAGCTCGCCCGCGCGCGCTCCGCATCGTCGGCAACAACCTCGACTAAGCGCTACCGACGACTGCGTCCACTCCGACGATGTTTCCCCGTAAGCCTCGTCCTCCCCTCAATCTCTCGATGACGCACACGTGCTCGTGACGCTCATACGCATCTAACAATGCCTTCGGTTTGTCCTAGCACACCCTACATCATCGTCTCCATCGTCGAGCAGACGCACCCGTAGCTAGAAGCTCCTCCGGTGAGCATTCCCCGTCGTCACCGTGCGCCCCTCCGTCGATAGAGACCACCCCGAGAATTAGCGTATCACGACGAGTCTGGTGAGCCACTTCCCTCTCTCTCTCGCTTCCTGTTTCACCGGCAATGTCACCGCCCGAGCGCTCCGCCACCGTCCACCGTTGCAGCGCCGCCCATCTCAGGTCGAGTCGCTGTGAGACGTTAGATTTTGATCCAGCGGGTAGGATAGAATCACTTATCAAAGGGGTATGTTCGCTTCTGTGCCGTGCGATTTAAATAGATCTAACGACTGTAGCTGCTCGATCCAGCCGAACCGGTATGCACCAGTTAGGTTAAGACACGTGGCCCTGTCTATTGATTTAAAAACAAAAACTTGTCTATTAGATGGTTAGATTTGAAAAATTCATAACTTCTAATCCACACGTCCAAAATTTGTAAATTTTATATCATTGGAATCAGGAAAAAGAATACTTTCCAACCATGCCCTTTTTTTAGATATTTGCTTCTGTAAAATTGGTTGTTTTTGCAGAAACATGTGTAGGCCTATTTTTGTTATAAAATTTGTTCTAAAAATTATTTTAGTGTAAAATCTTTTGTAAATGGAATTTTTCCTTGAATAAAAACATTTCTAGTAGAATAAAATTATTGATTGTGCTATAAAATATAGTTTTTGAGTAAAACCTTTTGCAAATGGTTTGATTTAAACACTTTTACCGTAATGATTAATATTTGTGTTTAAAAAACATATTTGACAAACACTAGAAATTAATACTTTGACTTAAATCATTCTAGCAAAACAAAAATGATTTAAATGGCCATTTTCACTAACTTGATTTTAAATGACCTTGCCACTTTTATAAATATCCAATAGGTGTTTTAAAATGTTTATAACATATTAGAAACCACTTTTCCAAATAAAACAAACTTTTGCATGCTTGCATGCACTGCTTTGTTTTTATTATTTTATGTGATGAATTGTTTGAATGCTAGTTTTGAATTTGTGCCTTGCTTGATTGAACTGTAGTGAACTTTGAAGAGTGTGACAATTGCAAGATCAAGGAGTGAATCTATATTCTCTACTAAAAAGGCAAGTGGTGCTTCATACATTTTGTCCTAATATTTTGACTATGCGTTTGTGATATTTCTAAGTAGGACTTGCATAAAATTTTCTATGTGTTAACTATGCCATGGGAAATCCTAGTAGATGATGCCTTAGTAGAATTTTTCCTAAGTTAAGATTCCTACTACTATCATGCTTAGCCTAGCTAGTAGCAAACAAGGGTGGTTTATATACATGCTATGGAAATTTTGCTAAGTCTTTTGACTTATGTTTTTGCTTAATAAAACTACTAAGTGAATGAATCACCTGGGTGGAATGGTAATTGCTTGGATGGTTTTTTGTTGAGTGGTTACCAGGGCCCCATTTTCCATGGCCTACCCTATGTATCTCACTTGTGGAATGCCACCCAGGAACAAAGGGATTTGAGATGACATATGTTAAGAAGCTTCTAGTGCAGCCACTTGGCAATATGGGCTTTGCATGGATCATATAGGTTGCAATAACTTAGCCAAATGGACAGTTGGTGGTAGGGGGTGATAGGTTTGGGAACGCGTCCATTTTGGTCTAAGGGAAGGCTTCTGAAAGATCTTGTCTCGATGCATGTCGAGTCTTATGGGGAAATTGCACCACCTCTCGAGAAGGAAGAATCTAAGTACTTAGCCGTGTCCCCGGCAATGGACAATTTGAGCTTCAAGACATGGAAGCTATCGAGAATCTCCTCATCCTAATTTCTAAGTTAAAAGCTTGTGGTTAAACAAGGGTTAAAGGATCTTCAATATTTGATTGGTATATGCCTTGGGTGATTTTGACAAATAAAAACTTAGAGTTTTCAACTTATAATGAAAACCTTATTTTGAGCAAAGCAAGCCTAAGATCCACTTAGCCAAATGCATATAGATGATAGATAACACTATTCTACCATAGTATCACTTGCCAATACAATTCAAATGTATTGACCCTTGTGGCTGTAACTTATTATGTTGCAGGTTTGTTTGATGTTAGTGAAGTGTGTTGATTAGGATTACAAGTCTACAACCAACATGATTGCCCGTGGCACTTTGAAGATGAAGGACTCCATGCTATATAGTTATTCCTGCTTCATTGTAATGAGATAGCCAAATGATCTATGTAAGATGTAATGGATTATTTTATTCCTAGTTATATAGTTGTACTATGACCTTTGTGTCTTGATATTACATCTTAAACTGTGGATGCTAGCTATTGATCCAAGGACTAGCATTATAAACATAGGGATCTCTACCTTATCAGGTTGGGACCTCTACATGTTACCATATCTTCTTATGTTAAAGGAAATTATGACTTTTATGATGTGGAACAAATTGAAGAATTTATTTCTTGGAAGGGTGCATTTGAACTTACTAGTTTGCTTGAAAATATTGATGATTCACCTTATGAATATGAGGTTTATGATATACTTAAATTTTTCTTAGATAATTACAAGGAAGAAAATGGCTATATTCTTGAATATTTTAATAGATTCTTTCCACAAACAGAAGAGACTAATGCCTTGCAGGAGGCTATGGAAGAAGAAATTGCTAAAATTGGAAGCTCATTAGATGAAAAAGAGGAGGAGAGTGATGAACAAAAGGAGGAAGAATGCATTAGCTACCCATTCCTACCTTCTAATGAGAGTATATCTTTATTCCTTACATTATTTGATTGTCCCCCATGCTTACCAAAGGAGGATGAATGTTATGTTCCTATAGATTCTTTTGAAATATCTACTATGGGTAAAACTTGTGATAATAATTATGCTCATGTTATCTATGATAATCCTTTATTTATTCCTAACTTTGAAATGATGGTACTAAAGAGTTTTTTTAGATTTTTTTTATGATAAAGCTCTAGATGATGGTCCTATATTGAATGATCAGTCGCCTTGTTATAAAATTGTTAAAAGTGGGTTTGGAGGTTTTAATCCCACTATTTTTGAGCTTGATAGAAATTATGTGTTTGTAGATCATGAAAAGCATGCTTTATTTGATAGTTATATTATTGAGTTTATTCATGAAGCTACTGAAAATTATAAGAGAGGAAAATATGGTTGTAGAAGTTTTCAGGGTACTGAAACACCTCTCTATGTGCTGAAAGTTTTGAAGTTGCTCTTGTTTTATCTACTCATTCTTGTTACTATGTGCTTCTTTGATTTATTTTCTTACAAGATTCCTATGCATAGGAAGTGGGTTATACTTAAATGTGTTTCGAATTTGCTTCTTGATGCTCTCTTTTACTTCAATTCATATTTCTTATGTGAGCATCTTTCTATGCCTAACTTAAAGGCGTTAAAGAAAAGTACTTCTTGGGAGATAATACAATAGTTTTCTTGAGTCTTGGAAGTTATTACTTCTGTAATAACCTCTCCTTATCCTTTTTGTTTGATTTTTTGTGCCAAGAATAACCTCTAATGAAGGGGATGTAAGATTTGGGGAGTTGTCGTCCCAAAACAGATTTTTGTGCTCCACTGTAAAAATTTGTGTAAAATCTCTGTAAGTCGGATTGAGCTATAATTTTCTGAATAAATCTCCCAGGTTGTTAACTAACTTCCATTACTTAACACTTTTTGATTTGAGCAACAGAAGGTCTTCGAAAAAATCAGTTTCTACCTGCTGGTCTGTTTTGACATATTTCTGCCATTATTTGCATTTGCTTCTTATTGATTACTTTTTGGGTTCTTTTTAGGAAATTGAGCTTTTTGAGGGAATTTCCACGGTATCTTGTGTATTTAGTGAAAGTTTTGCTTTTTTAAAACTAAACCCAAAGGTCTATTATCTTTTGAATGCACTAATGTTGCTAATGAAGATTGTGTGAAGTTTTGTATGAAGGGAAAATTTTAGGTGTAAGGAAAGAATGATGTAATGAGATGAAGAATGGACAAAAGCTCAAGCTTGGGGATGCCACCCTGTGTCACCCCAAGAAATATTCAAGAGGTACAAGCGTTAAAGCTTGGGGATGCCCAAGGCATCCTCTTATTCATCAATAAAAATCTCAGGTCTTTCTAGACACTTCATTTTTATTGTTTCATGGACAGTTGTGTTGTTCTTGGAGCGTCTTAGTTTTTGTTTTTGGTTTTTGTTTGCTTAGTTTTCTTGAATAAAGTAGTTTGGACCCCCGTTCTAGCTGTGTTGTTTCAAATAAGTTAATTGGTGTTGGAAAAGAGTAGAAAGTTCTTGCTTGAGTAGTACAAGAGGAGCTTGCTTTGACTGTGACTTAGACTTTATCATGTAATGATAGGTGTCGTTTTGAACTTATGATTAGTGATTATTGTTGTAGCATGACTTGTTTCAAATAATTGGGATTGCTTAGTGTGCCTTGACAGAATCATGCGTTGTTTTAGCATACAAAAGCATAGTATTGTGGTATTCTCCTTTGATGCTTTGTTTGGGTTGACTTGGCACATGCTCACACCATGTTATGACTATGAAAATGTCACCATAGACTCTATGATCATTTATTTTTTGACTTGTGGTACCACTTTATGCTTTGATTAGTAATGTTTTGTCGCTCTGCATGATTATGGCCATTATTGATCTCTTAGTTGGTTGCTCCCAGTCTTTTGCTAGCCTCCACTTGTATGAGTAAGCTCTACTCATGCATCCAAATCCCAAGAAACCAAGTTATTACAAAGTGTCCACTATAAATTCCTATGCATGGTGTGTTACACCACTCCAAGTATATTCGTGTTTTATCTATCTTCCAAATTAAACTTGTTATGAAAAAGTTAGTGATTAAAGCTCTCACAAACTTGATGGCACACATTATTTTTCTTGCCCCTAATAAACTTGAACCATTATTTCATCTATGTTGTATATGCTTGCACTTATACGTTGGGATTAGCAGAACCATGTTGTCATGGGGAACACTTTCAACATTGCACTTGTACATTGTACTCAGTTGATATCATGCTCTTTTGTTTATGGATGTCATTGGTGTGAAATGAAAGGAGAGCTTGTAATTCCATGGAGTTATGTATGTGTGTTAGAGAAACGTCTGGACCGCTAGCCGAAGCCATGCCTAATCATGGTGGAAACTCGCAGCATCACCATAATGAGCAATCTATGAAGCATTCTTCTTATAAAAAAATAGACAGAGTTTGAGAGAGAAAAAGATGAGAATAGAGGAAAGAGAGAAAAAATCACCATTTTCCCATGGTAAATAAGAAGATTGCTGAGATGCCCATTGTCTGCTTTCCTTGTCATTTTGATTATAGGATAGCTCATGTATCATGTGCAAGGGGTATCCGTTGGCGGTTCTCTATGATACACATGTACTTACTATGACAAGAACTTACCGGTGACTAAACTTGACTAGCATGAGGAGCGGCCCTCGTACTCAAGGGACATGAGATTGCCAACTTATACTTTGTCAAGCATATACTACATAGTTTGTTCACTTTAACCTTAATCACTTCAAGATGCTTATGATAGGGGAAATGAGAGCTAAAAGCTAACAAGTACCATAATTTTTGAAAGCTCTTTATGAGACTTGAAATCTGTGCTTCCCTTTATGAAGGGCCTTTCTTCCACTATTATACTGAGTCTCCACCTTCTATCTTTAGGCACCAGTTAAGAGCTCATAGTTGTCATTCATAGTTCTATGTGCATTATCCCAAAACTTATTGATTGATTCATATTGTTAATATTGCTTGTTCTTGAACTATTTGTATCTAGTCACTCTTATGAACTTTGAAGGTGTCCTATGCATTTATTTGCTACTCCATGAGGGACAAGCTAAATACCACTATGTTATGTTTTATATATGTGAAACAAACAAACGTCTTTCAATGCATTGTTATTCATGATCTTTGTTTGTATCCTTTCATGTTGCAGCATTGTTACTTTGTCTTATTGTTAGAACTTCTTCTTTCAGGTTCATGTTTAGAGTACTTTAATCTCAGCTTTCAATGCTTGCAAATGGTTTGATCTTGATTCTGATGGTGCATGTCATCTCAAAAATTATTCTTTTTATCACTTACGTACTCAAGGACGAGCAGGAGTTAAGCTTGGGGATGCTTGATACGTCGTAAACGTATCTATAATTTTTGATATTGCATGCTTGTTTAGTATCTACTTTGCTTTGCTTTGTCTTCTCTTTGAGGTATTTTTCTATGTTTTCTGGGACTAACCTATTAACAAGATGCAACAGTGCGAGTTGCCTATTTTTTGTTGTTTTTGGTTACAGAAAAGTCAGAAAATAAATATTCTCGAAATTGGACGGGACAAAATCCAAAGTCAATTACCATGGGGAACACAGAACCAGAAGACAAGACAGAGGAGGGCCTCGACGGGGCCACACCCCTTGGCCGCACGGTCTGGCCAGGCCCGCGCCTGGGGGTGCAGCCTCCTCGGGCACCCCCTCGGCATCCCTCTTCGCCTATAAGAAGCCCCCGATACCAAAACCCTAAGTCCCCGATCATCCCTAGATCGAGGGGATCTGAAGCTCTTCCCAACACCCTGCCGAAGGGGAGAGATCATCCCGGAGGCCTTCTTCATCACCATGCCAGCCTCCGGTATGAAGTGTGAGTAGTTCCACCTTGGACTACGGGTCCATGTAGTAGCTAGATGGTTGTTTCTCCTCCTTTGTGCTACCATGTTTAGATCTTGTGAGCTCCGTTCATGATCAAGATCATCTATTTGTAATCATGCATGTTGTGTTTGCAGGGATCCGATGGATATTGAGATTACTATATCATATTGGTTAATGATTCTATCATATATGTGTTGTTTGTGATCTTGCATGCTCTCCGTTTCTAGTAGCTATCTTGGCCAAGTAGATGCTAGTGACTCCAATAGGGAGTATTTATGCTCGATAATGGGTTCATGCCTCTATTTAATCTGGGGAAGTGACAAAAATCTCTAAGGTTGTAGATGTGTTGTTGCTACTAGGGAGAAAACAACGATCTCTTTGTTTACTTTACACACTTTGCTTAAAATAGTTATCCGTTGCTTGCAACTTAATACTAGAGGGGGTTCGGATGATAACCTGAAGGTGGATTACTAGTCATAGATGCAGTTGGATGACGGTCTATGTATCTTGTTGTAATGCCCAATCAAATCTCATAGGATCATGAATGTCTAGTATTGCATTGTTATGCCTTGTTCTGTCCTGTCAATTGCCCCGCTGTAATTTGTTTACCTAGCATGTTATGTTGTTTATCTTAAGGAGAACACCTCTAGTGAACTATGGACCCTGGTCAAATCTTTACCATTGATACATCTTCCACTGTTACTGTTTACTTTCTGCAAACCACCATTACCTTCCACACCATACAACTAATCCTTTGTTTTCAGCAAACCAGTGAGATTGACAACCTCACTATTCGTTGGGGCAAAGTCTTGAGTTTGTGTTGTGCAGGTTACCAGTTTCTAGCAACACCTTTGAGTCATTTCCTTTCTCCTACTAGTTCGATAACCCTGGTTTCTTATTGAGGAAAAAACTTGCTGATGTACTCATCATACCTTCCTCTTGGGGTTTCCCAACGAAGCTCTAGAGTGATCTGAGCCGCATTAAGGGGCTAATTGTCTAGTTGAGATAAATTTTTCTTGATACTTTGGTCATATTTTCAAATTAAAAATTCTTCGAATTGACATCTAACTTTGATCGATGTTCACCCTAACCCTAGCCTATTGGTTAAACCGCGTCACCTTGAACATTTCTCCCTTTCTATTCTCTCTCCTCCTGAGCCCCTTACGAGTTCCCATTTGCAGCTCGACTCCTCTCCCTCTCTTCTCCAGCGGCTGGAGGGGAGTGGGGACATGAGTAGGGCCAGGAGGCTTGTGTGTACATAGTAGCAGTAGGCAGTCTAGGGTTAGATTTCTATGTGTTCTATGGCCTAGGTCCAGGTCTGGTGCTATGCTAGTGGAGTTCTGGCGGCCGAGAGTTGCGGGCGGTGTTCGGCGGTGGGTGGCGGTGATGGCTTTGCTGGCAATGCTCCCATGGTCGAAGCTGTATGTGAATAGGGCTGCTACCCACCTCTCCACGCTCAATAAGCTCAATGCGCCTCTAGATATGGAGGTGCAAGCCGTGCTAGAGGTGGCGGATATCTCGTCCTTCCCTTCTTTTATCAGACATCAAGGATATGGAGGCGATGCTGGGTGGGATAGCGATTTGCTGCGTCAAGCACAACAAGGACGGCAAGCTTCTCTTGCTCTTGGAGTTCAGCAGCTGAGGGTGATGAGCGTCAGAGCCTGTCTTGCCTCTGCATCTTACGATCGAAAGGCGACCCTCCTCGACCATGATCCGGTAGTCGCGCTTCCTCCAGGACACAGGCCGCTGCAGAGGATCTTCGGCTCCAGTCAGGTGTCCCACTGAGGTGCCGATCCAAGTGGTTTGTCCCTGGCTCCGACTGCTCTGGCCTGGTGACGGAGCTCGCCAAGTCCAACCAACGGTGAACAATATTGACGAGGACCTGATTGCTTTTTTTCCTTTTGCTCGCCGAGGTCCTCTTTTTTTTTTGTAAAAGTAGGTGTATTTTCTGCAATTGTTGTTTTATATTTGGATCTTTATGTAATATGTAGCCCCACACTTGATAAATGAGAAATTTCTAGGCCCTTCCAAACCCGTCCCCCTTAAAAAAACTTGCACGTTTCTTGAACTATATACTGCTTGTTTGATTCAAAAGAATTTCAAAAGATTTGTGAAGGATTTTGTTTCTTATGAAATATATCTATGTTGGTCGTTTGATTCAAAGGATTACAATCTTTAGGAATTTCTTTAAAGGATTCGTTTGATCTCTATTTTGTAAGAAAAATTCATTCACTCCAACCTTACGTTTGAATTCCTTTGCTTTTCTTGTGATTCAAACACGTACGATCTAAATTCCTATAATTTTTTGTTCCTATAGAATTTAAGAGTACATGCCACTCCAATCTTATGTTTTTTCTATTCATATGTTTTAAGAAGCTTGCAAATCAAACGAGCCCATACAAGGTGCACTAGTCAACACTCTGCAAATCCAGACACATTTCTAAAATTTCAGAAAAATAAGAATTAATACGTATGTTAACCGACGACGATTCTAAGATTTTGCAAGCTTCCGTTGTTGACGAGTACCGAACCTTCTTCGCACCTCGATTGGTTCTTGGCTGTGCGACGCGCAGCACCGACCGGCTAATGTACGACTCAATGTCTTAGACTACCAATAGGCTGTATCATATATTACATGCATTTAAAATATTTAAGTGCATTGTAATTATTAATAAAGGAGATTGTGTTGATATTAAATAGAAAAACTAATTCTAAATAAATCTTATATAGTACACAATTTTATATTAAGATTTTACAGAATAATAAATACACTAAGACTTATGATACTATGCAATATGGTGATAGTATCGTATACTCGTATTATATAGATGATCTCTGTCTCAAAATAGATATCTTATATTTATCAAAATTTAGATACATTTTTATAAAATTTAGAGTATTTTTTATCTTAAAATAGATGTTTCAGATTTGTCAACACTGGTGGAAAAAGGGCCCACGGTCCCGGGCCGCAACTGGCTTTAGTCCCGGTTTTGGCCTGGGACTGCGAAAACAGGACTAGAGCCCCCCCCCCTCTAGTCCCGCCTCGCTACGGCCCGCGACTCATAATAGCCACGTGGTTGTTTCAGCGTCAAGGGGCCGGAAACCCTCTAGTCCCGGGTCGTAACATCACCCGGGACTAAAAGGTTTCCTGCCGCGGCAGAGAATTGTGTGTTTCTCTGCTGCGACAGAGACTGTGTATTTTCTTTTTTTTGTCATTTCGTTCCTTTTTTGTTTTGTGTTTCACTATAATTCAAACATATATTTCAGTATACATATTATACGCTACTACATACACACTACACGTCGATATATTTATATAATTAATCGATCCATTGCAAGCATACATATAATCAATCATATCAAAAGGAAGAAATGTTTTGAAATTACATGGTCATTGATGAATATATATATCATATCAACTACATAGAGATGACTAAGGCAAATCAAGTTCCACGTCATCCGCATAATGCTCTCCATGTACATCAAGGACTTCCTTCATCATAAATCCCGTCAGCTCCTCTTGAATTGCTCTTATGCGCTGGTTTGGCTCTAGTTTCTCCCGCAAATCACAAATATAATGTGAGTCAACTTTCCGCTCACTGGTCAACTCGCGGATGTACTCGCAGACGTAGTATCCACATAAATGAGTTCCCGGTGGCTGCTGTAAACTCTTCACCATTTTATAAGTTAACTCCTATTTGAATGGACCTGGTATTTTCTGTCTGAACCGTGTCCAACACCTGCTCGGCAAAGAAAATTAAAAAGGAGTTATTAGTTACTTGATATCAGGAAATGAATGAAAGAGGACGATATAATACGATAATGATTGAAATTACTTATGAAGCATTGCTTTCATGTCGCTCCACTGCTCTTGGTCCCAACTTAATGAGTCGTGGACTTCAACTAGGGAGTTGTCAACTTGAATGTTTAGCAAGATCCAGTGAAATCTGCGAACGTTTATATAAGCATACATGCATAGCTCATCCAGTAAGCAAAAATAAAATGTGTACAAGATATAAACACTCACTTGAAGTTGTAAGGAAATAGTATTTTCTTAACAAAATTATTCTCGGTTAAGAACCTGCATAGGTCTTCCTCCACGTCCTTGGGGTGATTCTTTAATGTATAATCATTAACGATATATCGGTCAATGAACCCAATGTCGTATCTTCTAGCTCTTTTGCATTCAAGCATCTTCATTCTGCAGAATATAATATCATCATACAAAAGGATATATAGTTAGGATAATATATTAAATGCAATGAACGAGCTGAGCTACAAACTTAATTATAGAAATAAATCACTTACAAATAGTAGCAACCAATGATAGATTTGTCGAGGGCGCGCTGATTGTATAACTGAAACAGTTCGGTCATTTGAACCTGTATCGAGTATGGTTTGAAGTGATGCTCCTTTCTAACGTTCACCGGAAACCAATCTTTCTGATGCTTTTTTTCTGCTTGCGACATGTACTATTCGTGCAGATTTCGCATATGTGTGGATAGACGTGCGAGCTCCTCATTACTGACTAGAAGCTCCCCTTGGACATACTGCCATACTACCTGACCCACTGGCATATCTTTATAGCATAAATATTGACCAAGAGACATATTTGTTTTGTTAGCAAGTGCTTTGGCCTGCGATACAGTGATTCCCATAAGTGCAGCATTATTACGGGCTCTGGGGTCCATTATTTGCATGTCCATATCCATTTCAGCTTCTGAAGGCCTTGTCGAGGTCTGAAATGACTTTGAGTAGGGCGACCGATTGATTCTTCTGTGCTCCGAGCTGGGAAACTTGCTTCCCGCTTTTTGCACTTGTGATTTTTTTCTTCTGTGCTTGCTTAATAATCTCCCGGTCATAGTCTGATTCCAGATTCATCGATATCTGGGATGGTTGCTCAAGAAAGGACTTAGCCCACTTTTTGGTTTTTTTATTATATACCGGCTTTGACTCAGGATTTTTGGGTGCAAAATGCGCCTTAACTTCGACAGCCACATCCGCGTTAGTTTCCTCATCGGTCTTGTCATAAGGTCTCTTTGGAAGAGCCGGCGGGATGTCGACTATCTTCGTCGTTTGACCTTTCTTCGATGTGGGGCGCGGGGGAACGTCGAACTTCCATTTCTTCGACGAGGTAGTAGTATTGCACGGAGGCAGAGGCGGAGATCGAGTATTGCGCGGAGGAGGAGATCGAGTTGATGTACTCCTGCTGCGGCGATCGTCAGCGGGGTGGGGTGGACTTGGAGGTTGGCGATAATCGGGTTGGGATGGACTTGGAGGTTGACGATATTCGATGCGGGGTGGACTTGGATTCCTCGGAGTCGGTGGCCTTGGCGCCGAGCCTGGAAACTTTATGTACTTCTTATTACATAGAATGATGTTGCACTTGACATCTCCTAGTTTCGTAAGGCCTTCAGGCGTAGCGATTTCAATCTCTAGGTCCAAAAAATCTTCCACTATGTCATCCACCGTGACACGAGCATAGCCTGGTGGAATCGGAAGTGAATGGTGGAGTGCTCCAGGTAGACAAGGTAAAGAAGTGTCGATCGCCACCTTGAAGGACAGGTTGTTCATTGGCTGATGTAGCTCACATTGTGCCATCTCTCTGACATCATCCACGGGGTAGTGAGGAGCCGGTGCATCATCCAGCAGTGCTTGATCATCAGCCCGGACCTCCGTGGAAGCCACGCTGCTTCTCCGCTGGCTAAGATCCAATGCAGGATCATCAGCCCGCGGGTGAGTTGACGACGGCGGCCTTTGGCTAATTTCCTGCATGAGGTTCTTCAGATAAGCTAGGTCCTGCTCTACCCTGGAGATCCAGTCTGCCTCCCGGTCCTTCTTTCTCTGACGGCTTCTGTAACTGGCATCGCTGAGGAAACCCTTTCTTCCATGAGACACTGGCGCCTTTGCCTCGTGTTCGTCCTCCCTTTTCAGGATTCCCTAGGGCGCGTGTCAACTCGTTGTTCTCTCTCTCGGGGCAGAACAATCCCAATTGAGCATCGTTCATTGCTTGAATAAGGTCTTGGGAGGGTTTTAGAATTTTATCATGAAATAATGTCTTCCTTGTTTCTGGGTCCAAGGATCCCCCGTGCCCGTACCAACAGTGCTTTGACCTCTCGGGCCATCCATCTGTACCAGGAGTGACGCCTCTAGCCCTCATGTTCTTCTCCATAGTTTCCCACTTAGGAACGACACTCTTGTAGCCACCTGTCCCCATTTTATGATGGTATTTCTTGTTGGCAGCATTTAACGCGTTTTTTTCCGACTTTGCCTTTGCTTTATCAGATTGCTTGTACTTTACAAAATCGGGCCACTGTTCTCTCAACTTCTCATTTACTCCTTTGAAGTCTGAAGTTTTCTTTTTCGCGACATATTTCGCGTATAAACTTTTCTTGTGGTTCGGGTACAGTTCAGCCATCTTGCTCAGAGCCCACTCCTTCACTTTCGCTCTATTTTCAAGCCCACCCGGCCTTGGGGTAATACCATCTACCTCAAATTCTTCATACTCTGGAGGTAGTATGAAATGCGTTATGATCTTCTGCCAAAGGTCATCTTTGGCATCATGGTGATATAGCTAGATTCTTCACCGGATTTCTTTGACTGATTCCATTCTTGGATGGTGATCGGCAGGTTGTCCCTAACAAGCACCCTGCATTGATTTATAAACATCCTCCGGTGCTTCTCTGGAGCAATCGGTTCACCATCATCATCTATTTCTTCGATGGTGAACCTTTGATTACCATCCAACTTTTTGTTCGGCCCTCGTTTCGTTCGAGCTGTCGATTCCTTCGATCCGGTGGGCTAAAAGAAGAAGAGAGAGTGATTAATATATATCAAGATCAGTTAATGAATAGAGGTAACACGAGACTTCATATATATATATATATGTACCTCGCCGGATCCTGTCGAGGGGCCATCATTATTGTTGTTATTTGTTTTCCCTTCGTCCATCTGGTCTTCCCCTTGGTACATTAGGCTTTCCTCTAGTCCATCACCGGATGGATTCAGATATGAGTATATCTCTTCCTCGAGCAAAATATCTTCGCCGGTAGTAATATTAAGAGAAATTTCACCTCTTATCATGCCCTGAAGAAAACCTTCACCGATGCGACCAGGATCTTCGGATGGATCCATGACTTAATTATCTATAACAAAAAGAGAGTTAAACAGGTTAGAAAAAACAATAATCCTAATAACTAAAACAATATAATCCTAATTATAATAATCCTAATATTATTTGTGCTAAAACAATAATCATAATAACTAAAACAAAAAAATAACCCTAATAAAACAATATAATCCTAATAAATAAAACACAAAAAATAACTAAAACAATAATCCTAATCCTAATTCTAATATTTTAATTAAAACGATAATCCTAATACTAAAACAAAAAACCCTAATATAAAAAAACTATAACAAAAAAACCCTAATAAACCTAATTATAATAATCCTAATACTAATCCTAATAACTAAAACAATAAGTAATCCTAAAAACTATAGAAAAAATATAACAAGAAACTATAAAAAGTACTAACATTTCCTAATAATATAATAATAATATAAATACTAAGAATAACATTTATACAAAACCTAAATATTACTAATAATAATAATAAATATTACTACAAAAACCTAAATATACTACTAATTAATACTAGACTAATTATACAAAAACCTAAATATATAATTAATACTAGACTATATAATTAAATAACCACCTCCGGCGAGGTGGGCGGCCGGAGGAACAACGGCGCGGCGAGGCGGTGCGGCACGACAGGGAGGCGCGACATGGCGGGGAGGCGACACGGCGGGGCGGCGCGGCACGGCGGCACGACGTGCGCGACACGTACGGCGGGCGGTGACACTTCAAGGCGACACGGAGGCTCGGCGATGTGGCATGCGGCGGCTCCGCGGTACGGAGGGGCGGTTGGAGACGAGGGCGGCGACGCGGGAATCGGCCGGCGGGCAGCACCTCCCCTGTTCTCTGCGTCGATGGCGCCTTCTCGTCTTCGTCTTCGTCGTCAAATCTTGCCAAGTGCTGGCTGGGCTCGCCAGGGGCGAGCGCGTGGTATATAAAGGGTCACCCCTTTAGTCCCGGGCTAAGCCACGGGACGGGACTAAAGAGTCTTTAGTCCCGGGTCATGGCTTAACACGCGGCTAAAGACCCCCCTTTAGTCGCGGGTTAAGTCACGGCTCGGGACTAAAGAGTTTTTTCGGCCGCTTCGTTTTCGCGCGCGCAGGCACCCTTTAGTCCCGGGTCCAGCCATGACCCGCGACTAATTGTTTTTTTGTAAATTTTCTTTTTTTAATTCAAATCAAATATAAAACTTTGGAAAATCATATCTTTTATTGTAATAATCCAAATAAAACAAATAATATGCCTATTATTATTAGAAAAATATAAAGAATCTTAATATAATATCCATTTATCTGTTTGCATCATTTATAAATTATTTCAGTTGTAAATTTTTTTTTAATTCAAATCAAATATAAAACTTTGGAAAATCATATCTTTTATTGTAATAATCCAAATAAAACAAATAATATGTCTATTATTATCAGAAAAATATAAAGAATCTTAATATAATATCCATTTATATGTTTACATCATTTATAAATTATTTCATTTGTAAATTTATTTTTTATTTCAAATCAAATATAAAACTTTGGAAAATCATATCTTTTATTGTAAAAATCCAAATAAAACAAATAATATGTCTATTATTATCAGAAAAATATAAAGAATCTTAATATAATATCCATTTATCTGTTTGCATCATTTCTAAATTATTTCATTTGTAAATTTCTTTTTTAATTCAAATCAAATATAAAACTTTGGAAAATCATATCTTTTATTTAAAAATCTAAATAAAACAAATAATATGTCTATTATTATCGGAAAAATATAAAGAATCTTAATATAATATTCATTTATCTATTTGCATCATTTATAAATTATCTCATTTGTAAATTTCTTTTTTAATTCAAATCAAATATAAAACTTTGGAAAATCATATCTTTTATTGAAAAATCCCAAATAAAACAAATAATATGTCTATTATCAGAAAAATATAAAGAATATTAATATAATATCCATCTAGTCCCGGTTGTAGTCACAAACTGGGACTACAGATATTTCCCGCCATTTCCCACCGCTTCCCGCCAAGTTTTCCCACCGTTTCCTTTCTATGAGAGCTTTTAGTCCCGGATGTAGTCACTAAACAGGACTAAAGATATTTCCCGCCATTTCCCAAAGCTTCACGCCAAGTTTTCCCGCCCTTTCCCTCTATATCTAGGGCGATCACGCCATGGCTATCCACACATCCACACTTTCCTCTCTTAGAACAATGGACAACGCCTACTGGGACATTCTGACCCTCGAGGAGACCGAGAAGTTGTGCGCCTCCAACTACCCTTGTCCACTGGGCTACCGGCCGCTTGCAGGCTGGATGCTGAGAGCTGGAGGGGTTCCCGTCCCTTCTGTCCCTCAAGGTTCCGTACGCCAGGCGGCCATCACAAACCACTTCTACCACGAGCTCACGCTGGAGGAGCGGATGGATCCCCAGTGGGATACCGACAACTACGACACCTGGAATGCCTTCTTCACTAATAGGCGGCAAAGGGAGCTCGCCAGGTACGAGGGTGATGGCCTGCCCCCGGTGAACCACAACGAAGTCGGCCGTCGTCTGTGGTGGGCGAATCATACTATCATCAGAGTGATGCGCTACATCGCCGGGGGAGACCATCCTCGCCTGCGGTGCCCACGAATCCACCCGCCATAGAGCCACAAAAAGGCCCCACACCAGCCCGGCGGTAGCGGCATCGTCTTCCAGGAGACCCCTCCCCCGCCCGCCGTGAATCTGAGGCTGGAATGGCCCCTGGTATATGCCATGGCTGGGCTGAGGATCCCCGGAGTGGCAGGAAGATGACGATGACGAAGAAGACCCTAAAGCTGCATACTATAGGACTAGGCATAATTATGACTAAAGGGGCGGCTTTAGTTCTGAGTGTTAGCTAGTCCCGGTTTGTCCCGGTTTTTAATATTAATAAATGTCTTGAGTGTTACCTAAATATGAAGATGTTGTATTTAGAGGAAAAGGCCTATAAATAGAGTAGGCTGGATCGAGCAGCCTATAAGTAGAGGGAAATGCCTATAAAGAGAGGGTTCATCTTTAGTCCCGGTTGGAGAAACCAACCGCGACTGAAGGGATTGCGGCAGACTGGGCCAGGCAACACTAATAATAGGGATGAGTATCAACATTATGTCGTGCGGCTTGTACCTTGTCCCGGATGGTGTCACCAACCGGGACTAAAGATGAACCTTTAGTCCTTGTTGGAGACACCAACCGGGACAAAACATGAGTCAACACTAATAATAGGGGTGAGTGTCGACATTATGTCGTGAGTGTCGACATTATGCCGAGCTGCTTGTACTATAAATAGGCATCCTTGTGAGTCCAGTCCTCCAGCCAGTTTGAGGCATCTCCAAGATGGTTTTCGAGAGCAGGGACACCACTATGGCCAGTTTCAGGGAGATGCCGTCGGAGCCCAGTCCTCCGGCATCTCCAAGAAACTGGTCATAGAGGCACTCCCTAATATGTGAAATTAGTTAGCTCCCAGGCGTATTGATCTAGTTAGAGAAGTTACAAGCTGCAAGATGGTTTTCGAGAGCAGGGACACCACTACGGCCAGTTTCAGGGAGATGCCGCCGGAGACCAGTCCTCCGGCATCTCCAAGAAACTAGTCATAGAGGCACTCCCTAATATGTGACCTCACGCGTTTGGAGATCAGATCTTAATGGTAAGTATGAATAGGGACTAAAGGCCCTCCTTTAGTCCCGGTCCAGCCACAAAACGGGACTAACACACTCAAGATTGTTTGCAGACAACACTATAAAAATGGACACATGGAGCATATTCACTCATAAAATGTTACAATTATTACATATCATTTCTTCGCGTGTTTTCCTTTCTGATCCCGTCGTATCCATGGAGCATCTTCATTCATTAACATGATGCTTGGGTCATCCTTCACCGCGAAGGGCGGAATTTCATGAAACTTATCACAATCTTCTGACATGTCTGTCTTGTCCTCCACTCCCACGATGTTTCTTTTTCCTAAAGAACTATGTGGTGCTTTGGCTCATCGTCTGATGTATTCTTTTTCTTATTTTTTTCTTTTTCTAGGTTTGGTAGACATGTCCTTCACATAGAAAACCTGAGCCACATCATTGGCTGGGACGAATGGTTCGTCTAAGTACCCAAGATTGTTGAGATCCAACGATGTCATTTCGTATTTCTTGTCTACCTCAACCCCTCCTCCTGTCTGAAGGGTTTCGCAGCATAGTAAATCAAAAAAATTCTACGGATGCGAACGGGAAAGCCAAGATCTAATCTAGGAGATGCAATCAACAAGAGGGATAGATGATATCATCATACCCTTGAAGAAATCGCACAGCGGAACATTCAACAGAACGTGGTTGATGTAGTCGTACTAGCCTTCTCCTCCTCGCGATCCGATCCGATCCAACGCCGCAAGTGGCGACGCCTCCGAGAGATGCACACGTACGGCACCGCGACGTCTCCTCCTTCCTCGGTCCAGCAAGTGGGGTGGAGAGATAGATTGGATCTACAACACGACGGCGTGGTGCAACGGTGGAGAGTTTCTGCGGCAGGGCTTTGCCTACGCGCAATCGGGAGAGAGAGAGATCTGGAGGGAAGCAGGTAGGCGGCTAGGGTTCAAGGAGGGGTGGGAGGAGGGTGCGCCCCTGCCCTCTTTATATAGAGGGCTGGCCGGCCCCCTTGCCCCTCCTCCAAGACCTAGGGCCGGTGGCCACAAGGGTGGAGTGGGGGGCAAGTCTTCCCCCCTTCTAGAAGATCCCCTAGGGTTTCCCCTAGGGTTTTGGCCGGCTGGGCCTATGGGGCCTTGTGCCCCTAGCCCAATGTGGCCAGGGCACTCCCTCATAGGCCCACGCCCCCCTCCAACAAGTGGGGACACGTTGGTCCCACTCCGGAAGCTTCTAGAACCTTCCGGTACAATACCGAACATTCCGAAACAATTTTGAAATCCAAAAAACTGCTTTCCATTATACGAATCTTATTCTCCAGACCATTCCGGAACCTCTCGTGATGTCCTGGATCTCATCTGAGACTCTGAACAAAAACTCATAAACCAATTATCCATTTTATCCTAGCGTTGAGGCACGTTAAGTGTGTGACCCTACGGGTTCGAGAATATGTAGACATGATCTTCTATCAATAAACAACAGCGGGGTCTGGAAACCCATATTGACTCCCACATATTCATCGATGATCATATAGGATGAACCACGATGCCAGGATTCAATTAATCCCATATTTATATTCCCTTCGTCACGCGATATTTTACTTGCCCGAGATTCGATCGTTGGTATCGGCATACCTAGTTCAATCTCGTTCACAGCAAGTACTTTACTCGTTCCGTAATCTGATATCACTTTGTGATTAACTCCTTAACCACGTGCTTGCAAGCGGTGTTGATATCGATTACCGAGTAGGCCCGAAGTATATCTCTTTGACTTGGGAGGGACAAATCCCATCTCGATACATACAACCCAACAAGTACTTTTCGATCACCTGAGAGACACCTTTATGATCACCCTCTCATAGGATGACGTTTGATGACCTCAAAGCTTTCTTCCGATACCAGGGAATTGCATTATCTCATGGTCTAAGGAATACAATATTTGACATAAGAAAAAGCTTCGCAAAGATGAACACGATGACACGATCTAATTGCTCTGCTTGATTTGGGTCTGTCCATCACATCATTCTCCCAATGACATGATCTCATTATTAATCGACAACTCATGTCTATGGTTAGGAAACCTTAACCATCATTAATCAATGAGCTAGTCCATAGAGGCGTACTAGGGACACGGTGTTGTTCATAAACCACACAAGTATCAAAGTTTCCGCTTAATACAATTCTAGCATGGAATATAAACTTTGTCATGAACAAGAATTATAACAATAACATCTTTAGTATTGCCTCTAGGGCATAATTCCAACAGTCTCCCACTTGCGCTAGAGTCAATAATCTAGTTTACATCTGGCAACGATCTAACACCCATGGCATTGAGGTGTTGATCATGTTTTGCTCGTGGAAGAGGTTTAGTCAACGGATCTCCGACAGTCAGATCCGTATGTACTTTGCTAATCTTCAGATCTCCATCTGTTATATAATCTCGAATTATATGGAATCGGCGGTTGATGTGCTTGGTCTTTGGATGATATCTTGGTTCCTTAGCCAATGCTATGGCGCCAGTGTTGTCGCTCTCCAGTGGGTCCAAGGTACTTGGAACGACACCAAGCTCAGTGATGAAGTTCCTGATCCAAACTCCTTCACTTGACGCTTCTACAGCAGCCATGTATTCCGATTCTACTGTAGATCCCGCGATCACGCTTTGCTTGCAGCTTCTCCAGCCCACAGCTCCTCCATTCAAAATATAAACGTATCTTGTCTGAGATTGATAATCATCCGGGTCGGTGTCGAAACTAGCGTCGACGTAACCTTTTACGACGAGTTGCTCATCACCTCCATAGACCAAGAACATTTCTTTAGTCCTATTTAAATACTTTAGGATGTTCTTTACGGCTGCCCAGTGTTCCATTCCTGGATCACTTTGGTATCTGCTCATCAAACTAAGAGCATTGGACACATCCGGTCTAGTACACAGCATGGCATACATGATAGAACCTATGGCCGAGGCATAAGGCACTTTGCTCATAGCTTCTCTATCATTTACCGTAGCTGGACACTGAGCCTTGCTCAATATCTTACCTGACAACATGGGCACTGAACCTTTCTTTGCCTTATCCATTCTGAACCTTTTCAGAACTTTGTCTAGGTATGTACTTTGGCTTAAAGCTATTAGGCGTCTTTGTCTATCTCTATAGATTTTGATGCCTAATATATAAGCAGCTTCTCCTAGGTCTTTCATTGAAAAACATTTATTCAAATAACTCTTCACATCGTTAAGCATACCAATGTCATTTCCAATAATCAATATGTCATCCACATATAGTACTAGAAATGTCACTGAGCTCCCACTCACTTTCTTGTAGATACAAGCTTCGTAGCAATTTGGAACAAATCCAAAGCTCTTGATCACTTGATCAAAACGAAGGTTCCAACTCCGAGATGCTTGCTTCAGTCCATAAATGGAACGCTGAAGTTTGCACACCTTATCAGCATCCTTAGGATCGACAAAACCTTCGGGCTGCATCATATACAACTCTTCATCAATGTTGCCATTGAGGAACGCAGTCTTGACATCCATCTGCCATATTTCATAATCATGAAATGCAGCAATTGCTAATAAAATCTGAATGGACTAAAACATTGCTACGGGAGAGAAAGTCTCATCGTAGTCAACACCTTGAACTTGTCGAAAACTTTTCGCGACAAGTCGAGCTTTATAGACAGTAACATTACCATCCGCGTCCGTTTTCTTCTTGAAAATCCATTTGCACTCAACGGCCTTACGGTCACTAGGAGGGTCCACCAAAGTCCATACTTGGTTTTCGCTCATGGATCCCAATTCGGATTTCATGGCCTCTAGCCATTTCTCAGAGTCTGGGCTCATCATTGCTTCCTCATAGTTCGCAGGTTCACTATTGTCTACGAATAAGACAGTTAAGACAGGGTTACCGTACCACTCAGAAGGAGCACGTGACCTTGTCGACCTGCGACGTTCAGTAGTAGCATCGTCCGAAGCTTCATGATCCTTATCATTAGCTTCCTCTATTGTTGGTGCAGACGGCACTGGAACAATTTCAGGTGTTGCGCTACTCTCCAACTCAAGAGAAGGTTCAATAACCTCGTCTAGATCTACCTTCCTCTCACTCACTTCTTTCGAGAGAAACTCCTTCTCAAGAAAGGATCCGTTCTTTGCGACAAACACTTTGCCTTCGGATCTGTGATAGAAGGTATACCCAATCGTTTCCTTAGGGTATCCTATGAAGACGCATTTCTCCGCTTTGGGTTCGAGCTTGTCCGGCATCAACTTCTTGACGTAAGCTTCGCATCCCCAAACTTTAAGAAACGACAACTTAGGTTTAGCACCAAACCACAGTTCATACGGTGTCGTCTCAACGGATTTAGATGGTGCCCTATTTAAAGTGAATGCAGAGGTTTCTAATGCGTAACCCCAAAATGATAACGGCAAATCTGTAAGAGACATCATCGATCGCACCATATCTAATAGAGTTCGATTCCGGTGTTCAGACACACCATTGCGCTGTGGTGTTCCGGGTGGCGTGAGTTGCGAAACGATTCTGCTTGCTTTAAGATGCGTGAGAAAATCATAACTCAAATATTCACCTCCACGATCGGATAGTAGAAATTTAATTTTCTTGTTATGATGGTTTTCCACTTCATTCTGAAATTCTTTGAACTTTTCAAACGTTTCAGATTTATGTTTCATTAAATAGATATACCCATATCTACTTAAGTCATTAGTAAAAGTGAGAAAATAGCGATATCCACCGCGCGTCGAAACACTCATTGGTCCGCATACATCGGTATGTATGATTTCCAACAAGTCCGTTGCTCGCTCCATTATTCCGGAGAATGGGGTTTTGATCATCTTGCCCATGAGGCACGGTTCGCACGTGTCAAATGATTCAAAATCAAGAGACTCCAAAAGTCCATCAGAATGGAGTTTCTTCATGCGTCTTACACCAATATGACCTAGACGGCAGTGCCACAAATAAGTTGAATTATCACTATCTACTTTACATCTCTTAGCCTCAATGTTATGGATGTGTGTTTCATTGCTTTCAAGATTCAGAAGAAATAAACCATTCATAGTAGGTGCATGACAATAAAAGATGTTACTCATATAAATAGAACAACCATTATTCTCCGATTTAAATGAATAACCGTCTTGCAATAAACACGATCCAGATATGATGTTCATGCTCGACGCAGGCACATAATAACATTTATTAAGGTTTAAAACTAATCCCGAAGGTAAAACTAAGGAGAGCGTGCCGACGGCCATCACATCAACTCTTGATCCGTTGCCTACGCGCATCGTCATCTCATCCCTTGCTAGCCGCCGTCTATTCCGTAGCTCCTGTTTCGAGTTACAAATATTAGCAACTGAACCAGTATCAAATACCCAGGCACTACAACGAGCGCTAGTAAGGTAAACATCAATAGCATGTATATTAAATATACCTTTAATGGTGCCAGCCTTCTTGTCCGCTAAGTACTTCGGACAGTTGCGCTTCCAGTGACCCCTGTCCTTGCAATAGAAGCACTCAGTGTCCAGCTTAGGTATAGACTTGAGCTTCTTCTCAGTAGGGGCAACGCGCTTGCCGCTGCCTTTCTTGAAGGACTTCTTTGCACCCTTACCTTTCTTAAAGCTAGGGGGCTTGTTGACCATCAACACATGATTATCTTTCTTGATATCCACCTCCGTAGCTTTCATCTTAGCGAAGAGCTCAGTGATCGTATCAGTGGAACCAATCTGATTGTGAGTAACTACAAAACCTTTGTAGCTAGGAGGGAGTGATTGTAGAACTCTGTCAATCTTGAGCTCTTCTGGAATCTTGCAGTTCAGTTGCTCAAGACGTTGAGTGTAGCCCGACATCTTAATGGCGTGCTCACTAACGGAACTCCCTTCCTCCATCTTGCAGTTAAAGAATTTCTCAGAGATCTCATATCTCTCAGAACGGGCCTGAGTCTGAAACATGGTTTTCAGTTCCTCAAGAATCTCAAAGGGCCCGATGAACTCCTCAAAACGATTTTGAAGGTCCGATTCCGAAGCAAACAACATGGTGCTCTTAATCACACCATAATCATCTTTGCGTGACTGATAAACAGCTTTTTCATCAGCCGACGCATCTACAGCAGGGGCGTCACCTAGCGCTTTCTCAAGGACATAGTCCTTTTTTCCGCCAGCGAGAATGATTCTCAGATTGCGGAACTAGTTGGTGAAGTTAGACCCATTGTTCTTAAGCTTTTCTTTCTCAGCAAAAACGTTGAAGTTGAAGTTGGACTTAGCCATTTGATCTACAAAATTTTCAAGTACAATTTAGACTATGTTCATGATAACTAGTTCAACTTAATCAAATTACTAGATGAACTCCCACTAAATTCAACATCCCTCAAGTTGTTTAGTGAACACGATCCAAATTCACCACACCTAATCCGATCTTCACGAGAAGAGATGTGGCTTCAATGGTGGACAACAAAGTGTCGATCATATCATTCATATGACTCATGCTTAACCTGTCGGTTCGTGTGTTCCGAGGCCATGTCTGTACATGCTAGGCTCGTCAAGTCAAACCCAAGTATTTTCGCATGTGCAAAACTGGCTTGCACCCGTTGTATGTGAACGTAGAGTTTATAGAACCCGATCATCACGTGGTGCTTGAACATGACGAACTTTCGCAACGGTGCATACATGGGGAGAACACAATTTTATCTTGATCTTTAAGTGAGGAATCATCTTATAATGCTACCGTCACGACCTAAGCATAATAAGATACATAAAAGGATAAACATCACATGCATATAATTTTATGTGACATGGTATAGCCAATCTCCGCGCAATGATCTCCATCTTGTGCGTGCCAGCATGATCTCCATCACTCCACCATGATTGCCTCCACCACAAATAGCAACTACAACTATTGCTAACTACTTAGCGATAAAGTAAAGCTATTACATGGCGTATAAGAAGTTGACACACAGGTCATACACAATTATAAAGACAACCATATGGCTCCTGCCGGTTGTGTACTCATCGACATGCAAGTCGTGAAATATTACAAAACATAATCATTGTATACAATATACACATCATATCTTGGGCCATACCATATCACAGAAACACTCCCTGCAAAAACAAGTTAGACGCCTCTACTTTGTTGTTGCATGTTTTACGTGGCTTATGGGAGTAACAAGCTAAGAACGATTCTTACCTACGGAAAGCCAAAACGGTGATATTATGGTTGCCAATAACCGGTGTAAATCCCATGACAACTATAGTGAGAGAAACTGGCATCCACCAGCCGCATGTGTGGAACAAGCCACACGTCAAGTGCGGAGCCGGTCTCGCGAACGAGGTCGCATAAAGTTGGCCTGGACCGCTTCAATCTCACTATCCCGCGTCATAAAAAGTACACAACAAGAGGTTTGCAACAGAAAACATCAACGCCCGCAACAAGCATGTTGCGTTCTACTCGTGAAACACATCTACGCATAGATCTAGCTCTGATACCACTGAAGGGTTTCACAACATAGTAAATCAAAAAAATTCTACGGATGCGAACGGGAAAGCCAAGATCTAATCTAGGAGATGCAATCAACGAGAGGGATAGATGAGATCTTCATACCCTTGAAGAAATCGCACAGCGGAACGTTCAACAGAACGTGGTTGATGTAGTCGTACTAGCCTTCTCCTCCTCGCGATCCGATCCGATCCAACGCTGCAAGTGGCGACGCCTCCGAGAGATGCACACGTACGGCACCGCGACGCCTCCTCCTTCCTCGGTCCAGCAAGTGGGGTGGAGAGATAGATTGGATCTACAACACGACGGCGTGGTGCAAAGGTGGAGAGTATCTGTGGCAGGGCTTCGCCTATGCACAGTCGGGAGAGAGAGAGAGATCTGGAGGGCAGCAGGTAGGCGGCTAGGGTTAAAGGAGGGGTGGGAGGAGGGTGCGCCCCTGCCCTATTTATATAGAGGGCTGGCCGGGCCCCTTGCCCATCCTCCAAGCCCTAGGGCTGGCGGCCACAAGGGTGGAGTGGGGGGCAAGTCTTCCCCCCTTCTAGAAGATCCCCTAGGGTTTTGGCCGGCTGGGCCTATGGGGCCTTGTGCCCCTGGCCCAATGTGGCCAGGGCACTCTCTCATAGGCCCACGCCCCCCTCCGACAAGTGGGGCCACGTTGGTCCCACTCTGGAAGCTTCTAGAACCTTCCGGTACAATATCGAACATTCCGAAACAATTCCGAAATCCAAAAAACTGCTTTCCTTTATATGAATCTTATTCTCCGGACCATTTCGGAACCTCTCGTGATGTCCTGGATCTCATCCAAGAATCCGAACAAAAACTCATAAACCAATTATCCATTCTATCCTAGCGTCGAGGCACGTTAAGTGTGTGACCCTACGGGTTCGAGAATATGTAGACATGATCTTCTATCAATAATCAACAGCGGGGTATGGAAACCCATATTGACTCCCACATATTCATCGATGATCATATCGGATGAACCACGATGCCAGGATTCAATTAATCCCATATTTATATTCCCTTCATCACGCGATATTTTACTTGCCCGAGATTCGATTGTTGGTATCGGCATACCTAGTTCAATCTCGTTCACAGCAAGTACTTTACTCGTTCCGTAATCCGGTATCACTTTGTGATTAACTCCTTAACCACGTGCTTGCAAGCGGTGTTGATATCGATTACCGAGTGGGCCCGAAGTATATCTCTCTGACTTGGAAGGGACAAATCCCATCCCGATACATACAACCCAACAAGTACTTTCCGATCACCTGAGAGACACCTTTATGATCACCCTCTCATAGGATGACGTTTGATGACCTCAAAACTTTCTTCCGATACCAGGGAGTTGCATTATCTCATGGTCTAAGGAATACAATATTTGACATAAGAAAAAGCTTCGCAAATATGACCACGATGACACGATCTAATTGCTCTGCTTGATTTGGGTCTGTCCATCACATCATTCTCCCAATGACATGATCTCATTATTAATCGACAACTCATGTCTATGGTTAGGAAACCTTAACCATCATTAATCAATGAGCTAGTCCATATAGGCGTACTAGGGACACGGTCTTGTTCATAAACCACACAAGTATCAAAGTTTCCGCTTAATACAATTCTAGCATGGAATATAAACTTTATCATGAACAAGAATTATAACAATAAGATCTTTATTATTGCCTCTAGGGCATAATTCCAACACTGTCATCTTGACCCATTTGCACCGAAACAAGGGGACCTTAAAAGTAGGTCCATAGTCAAGTTCCCATATCTCCTCTATGTAACCATAATATGTGGTCTTTGACCCATTGTTGTCTGTTGCACCAAAGCGGACACCACTGTTTTGGTTGGTGCTCTTTTTATCTTGGGCTATCGTGTAAAATGTATACCCATTTATCTCGTACCCTTGGAAAGTCGATATAGTCGAAGATGGTGACCTAGACAAAAAGTATATCTGATCTCCAAGAGTGTTGTTTTTGATGAGATGTTGCAACCAACCGCCGAAACTCTTCATCTGTTCATCTCTAATCCAAGAGTCATGCTTTCGAGGGTTGTTGGAGCGTAAGATTTTCTTTTGTTCCTCGATATATGGGGCTGCCAAGATAGAATTCTGTAGAACGATGTAATGTGCTTCGATGTAAGAATGTCCGTCCCTACATATTATTGATTTCCTTCCTAGAGTACCCTTTCCACTCAGTCTCCCCTCATACCGCGATTGAGGAAGACCAATCGGCCTAAGGTCAGGAACAAAGTCAACACAAAATTCAATGACCTCCTCTATTCCATAGCCCTTGGAGATGCTTCCTTCTGGCCTAGCACGGTTACGGACATATTTCTATAAGATTCCCATGAACCTCTCAAAGGGAAACATATTGTGTAGAAATACAGGACCGAGAATGGAAATCTCTTCGACTAGGTGAACCAGCAGGTGCGTCATAATATTGAAGAAGGATGGTGGGAACACCAACTCAAAACTAACAAGACATTGGACCACATCATTCTGTAACCGTGGTAGATCTTCAGGATTGATTATCTTCTGAGAGATTGCATTGAGAAATGCACATAGCTTCACAATGGGTACTCGAACATTATCTGGTAGAAGCCCCCTCAATGCAATCAGAAGCATTTGCGTCATAATCACGTTGCAGTCATGAGACTTTAGGTTTTGGAACTTTTTTTCTGCCATATTTATTATTCCCTTTATATTCGACGACAAGCCAGACGGGACCTTAATACTGCTTAGGCATTCAAAAAATATTTCCTTCTCTTGTTTGGTAAGAGCGTAGCTGGCATGACCTTGAAACCATTCTGGATGCAGACCATCTGGGTCTTTCATATGTTGATGGTCCTTTCGTGCTTCCGGTGTATCTTTTGTCTTCCCATACACGCCCAAGAAGCCTAGCAGGTTCACGCAAAGATTCTTCGTCACATGCATCACATCGATTGCAGAGCGGACCTCTAAGAATTTCCAATGTGGTAGCTCCCACATGGGTGTGTGTCCTTCAGCGTCCTTCGGAACAGATTTTCCTCCAGGACTCTTTCCAAAGGTTACCATTTGATCCAAATCTTTGACCATATCAAATATATCAGCACCAGTACGCTCCTTAGGCTTCATCTGGTGACATGCCAGACCGTTGAAATGCTTGCCTTTCTTTCTTAAGGGATGCTTGGCCAAAAGAAATCGACGATGCTCATTGTATACATTCTTCTTACAATGTTCCAAATATATACTTTCAGTCTCATCTAAACAGTGTGTGCATGCATTGTATCACTTGTTTGACTGTCCTGAAAGGTTACTAAGAGCAGGCCAATCATTGATTGTTACGAAAAGCAATGCTCGGAGGTTAAATTCTTCCTGCTTGTGCTCATCCCACACGCGTATCCCGGGTTCGTGCCACAACTGTAAAAGTTCTTCCACTAATGGCCTTAGGTACACATCAATTTCGTTGCCGGGTTGCTTCGGACCTTGGATCAACACTGGCATCATAATGAACTTCCGCTTCATGCACAACCAAAGAGAAAGGTTATAGATGCATAGAGTCACGGGCCAGGTGCTGTGACTGGAGCTCTGCTCCCCAAAGGGATTCATGTCATCTGTACTTAGACCAAACCTTAAACTCCTTGCGTCATCTGCAAAGTCCGGGTATTTTCTATCGATTTTTCTCCATTGCGACCCATCAAAGGGGTGTCTCAACATCCCGTCTGACTTACGTTCCTCTTTATGCCATCGCAACAACTTGGCGTGCTCTTTGTTTCTGAATAAGTGGTTCAACCGTGATATTATAGGAGCATACCACATCACCTTGGCAGGAACCCTCTTCCGGGGGGCTCGCCCTCAACGTCACCAGGGTCATCCCGTCTAATCTTATACCGAAGTGAAGTGCATACCGGGCATGCATCCAAATTCTCATACTCCTCACCGCGGTAGAGGATGCAGTCATTAGGGCATGCATGTATCTTCTGAACCTCTAAACCTAGAGGGCAGACAACCTTCTTTGCTTTGTACGTACTGGCGGGCAATACGTTATCTTTTGAAAGCATATTCTTTATCATTTTCAGCAACTTTTCAAATGAGGAGTCAGGTATAGCACACTCAGCCTTCCATCGCAGCAATTCCAGTGTGCTGCCCAGATTTTTCAGACCATTTTCGCAATTAGGGTACAACAAATTTTTGTGATACTCTAACATATGATTGAACTTCTCCCTATCCTTTTCAGTTTCACAATCTCTTCGTGCATCGGCAATGGTCCGACCAAGATCATCAGTGGGTTCATCATGTGTCTCTTCTTCATCCTCCCCTTCAGCATCCCCCATGGAAGTATCTCCATACTCAGGGAAACCATGATAGTTGTCATTCTCCTCCTCTTCTTCATTGTCTTCCATTATAACCCCTCTCTCTTCGTGCTTGGTCCAACAATTATAATTAGGCATGAAGCCGGACTTCAACAGGTGGCTGTGAAGGGTTTTTGAGTCAGAGTAATCCTTCTGATTCCTACATCCATTACATGGACAGAATACAAAACCATTGCGCTTGTTTGCATTAGCAACACAGATGAATTCTTGCACGCCATTAATAAACTGCCAGAGCGTCGGTCGGTACCGTACATCCATTCCCGGACCATCTGCATTATAGTAAAAGTATATCAAAAACCATTACACAACATGATAAAATTATTACAAGTTATATTAAGAGCTTCTAGAGCATTAATTTTGAATTTTGAAAAATTTACATGCACCAATTTGTGAATTGGAGCAAACAACCAACATGATAAATGTGGAGTTTTTTATTATTGTTCTATTAGTGAAAACCTCATTCCATTCTAAGCTCTGAAACTCTAAACTTACACATTTCAATTTTCAGTAACTATGTGTCTAATCAAAATTTGTTATACATATATATCAAAATCCTTCTAGCTACTTCTAGAGCATGCATGCATTGATCCATATCTCTATACTTATAGAGTATTATAGAGCTAAAGTAGAAATAAGAGATGAAAGAATAAAGTTCTAACCTTTTAAAGCTTTGGATTTAGGTGTTGCAAACTAAACCTGACAAATCTTGAGAAAAAAATGGCATGAACTCTCTCGTTTCTTTAAGAAAAATGGCCACCATATGCTTTAGGACAGCATGACAGGAAGCAGAATATACTCTGGTGACCAACTAGTCCCGGACTGATACGATCCAAAGCAGAATATATAGTGGTGACCAACTAGTCCTGGACTGATACGATCCGGGACTAATAGTCCACGAAAGAACCAGCTGGGCTGCTTCAGGTTATTAGTCCCGGTCGTATTACGGACCGGGACTAATGACCTGGTCCGGCCCGGGACTAGTGAATACGGCCATTTCTAGCCGTTAGAGACTTAGACCTCACGGCCCGGGACTAGTGCTCCCACTAGTCGCGGGCTATGCCAGGCCGGGATTGCTGGCCTTGTTCATGTCGAACCGGATTTCAGTAGTGCAATATCCAAATTTTGTTAAATCTGATACATGACATTTATTTTAAGCAGAGGGGAGTACTATGTAATCCACTGTGACTAGTCTTATCCCGTTATCCGGACTATTTTATCTGCAAGCGCAACACCATTGACCGGTGCAGCATGCCACCGCTGCACGTACGCGACCGACGAACGGTGGCCCTGTACGGCTTTGCCTGCCTCGTCGCCTGGGGCTGGTGCAGCATGCCACCACCACATCGTCTGCCGCGTCGAGCGCTTGAACGAGAGAGGGACAGCCGGCGAATGGCGAGCTGGTGTCGGCCGCGGACCGCGCGAGCCTATGCTGAAGCTGAACTTTCACGTCGCGCTTCGTGGCGGTTGATGGCAGTTATGGTGACTAGAAGTTAGTCGGTGGCGCGTGCGTTCAGTTCAGCTACGCGTCCCTACGTACGTTCAGTTCAAACGGGCGAACAGAACGACAAGTCGACAACGACATTTTGTGCTGCCCACGGCTTTTCGCTAAGCTACGCTGCTACGGCCCCGTGTGCTTGCACGAGTGGAGCGGCCCGCAGCTTTTGGCAACGGGCCATTCGTGTTGGAATCGGCCCTACGTCGGCACTCCTTCGGGAGCTGCTAGTCGCCGCCGCTGCGGCACCAGCAGCTAGCGCCCGCCTGAAGACGTGGTAGATCGGTCGGCCCATTAGCTTCTGCAAGCAGGCTTCTTCTTTCCTTTTTTTTTCAGTTTTCTCTTTCAGATTTGAACGAATTTTAAATCTGAACAATATTTAGAATAATATTATTAAAAAATCATGAACAAAAAAATGCTGAAAATCATGAACCAATTTTAAAAAATAGGACCAAATTCAAAATTCATGAACCAATTTCAAAAAAATCATAAACCAAATTCAGAAAATCAGAAAAGCCAAAATTCGAAAAACTTAACAAAGTTTCAATATTCATAAACCAAATTTGAAAAAGTCATGAAGCAAATCTATAGACTGTAAACCATTTTTAAATGATTTTTTAAAATATAATCAACGTTTCCAAAAATAAAAGAAAACCGAAAACAAAAACTAAAAAAGAAAACCGAAAAATAAAAAATAAAAATAAAAAGAATAAAACAGAATAAAAACAAGAATCATCGGACTGCGGAAATGGGCCAGCCCAACAAGAAAGAGCCCTTGTGCGGCGCTGGCCACCAATTAGCATTTCGCCACTCCTTTGCTGAATGGTTGATGATCTGAACAAGGTCAAAGGATCAGTACTTACAAAAAACTAAGCTAAAAAAACCTATGGACAAGGATCGAGATATGACTAGCCTTGAAGGCTTGGAGAAGGAACGAAGGAAGAAAGGGGTAGGGATCCAGCTGGGCTTGGGCTGCCTGGCCGGTTGGAGAGCCGTGGGAGTTTTGCTTTTATTTTGTAAATCATTTTTTATTTTTTTCTTGCTTTCTTTTAAAGCAATCTACAAATAGCTTTTAGGCAAGGAAAATATGCGTCTTGTGTCCAAGAGAAGATACGGGGACGAGTTGGCATGCTATCGGATCTTCTTGCGTCGTGTTGAGCTTTGTGATACCACTAATAAGAAGTTCTTGCTCCACTCGCAACCTAGATATCACCAAAATGAAATCATCTTTCTAGATATCTAGCTAGGAAACATCTTAAATAGATTTTCAGTCACAAGTGACAACTACAAATTTGATTTAAACATATCAAAATTTCTTAAGCCCAGTAACCAATTATTTAGTATGGTATTCTATTGCAACAAAATTCAAACCAATGGTTTGAAATCAAACATCACTTTTAAATCATCTCCAAGCCAAGCATAGACAGTTTAAACATACATGAACTAAAACTCAGTAGGAACAAGCTTAGTATTTCATCAATGCAAGTACCAACTCAAAACCTAAGCCACTAAAGTAGTAAACAACTAAAGGATTTCATCCATGTTATCAGAAGCCACTATGAAACCTAAGATACATGGTCAACATTGATGGCTATAGAGAGATCATAAAGAGAGTGATCAAGCAGAAGAGAGGGGAGGTGAAGCGTGTACTTGGCACCCCAAAAGAATCACAATGACGAGGCAAGATCAAGAAAACCGGCCACAACAAGAAGGGGCTGAGGAGGCAACAACATGCTGATGGGAGTGGCGACGACATGGCAACACGAGGAGTATGACAGTGGATCATCCACACCGAGCCATGACCTGCAGCGACCTCCATGTCGATGTGTGACACTAGTGTTCTCCTGTATCGGAGAGGAAGGCGGAGGCCTGACAAGGGTTAGGTCGGGCTCGATAGCACGCCGTTCTCGAATCCAATTGGAGGAGAATGTAGGCAAGGAGATGGTGAAGCTTTCGCAATCGGTGACAACCACAATGTCCAGTCCTTGTCGAAGTTAAGCTGCGACGGTGGCGGGTTCTCATAGATGGAAGAGCGAGAGAGGGAAGAACAGGGCAAGGGCTAGGGTCAACCGGCCGCCTAACTCGGACCAAGCCGGGTTGGATCAATTCAACCACGGGTTTGACCCATGGGACCCAAGTTATTCTATTTAAATTTATAATAAATAAAAACTAAATCCTTTATTTTTACCTCGCCTAATAAAATAAGGAAAATTCCTAAACATAAATAAAACCATTTTGTATACAAAAATGCTCTAGTATTTTAATAAAATACAAAATTAAAATTTCTGATTTAATTGAAATTATGAAAATTCAAATTTAAAGAAATTCAGTAAAGGAATTAACAATCATTTTTTAATGTACAAAAGGGAAATTATTATTATTATTTTACATTTTGTTAATAAAATGAAATTCCAATTGGAATGTAAAAACTATTTATAACTCATTTAAAAGAAGTAAAAATGATTCACAAATCATTTTCAATTGAAGAAAGACACCTTTAAATGATTTTAATCACTTTAAATTACAAAAAATCTTATAAATCCAAACCTTAAGTACAACACATAGGGGTGAATCACCTAAAATACCAAGTTCATATCATACTTATGCATAATATCATCAATTGCTACTTTAAACATTGTCATTATCGGGCAATGCTGCTATTTTCATAATTGTCCAATTGCATTATCTTGCAATCTCAAGGCAAGTTTATAACTTGCTCATTTCCTTTGAAGTATTTCTGATCAAAGTATTTGTAATCTATTATTATTATCATTTGCATTTAAAAGGATGAAAATCCTTGCTTAATAACTAAATACTTTATTGGTTACCATCCTGAGTGGAGGTAATATGTTATGGTGGACAAATGGAATTATTGTATGATATATATTGTTTGTGGAGGTTTTATTTAAATAGGAAAATATTATCTAGTACTAATAAAAATGGCGCCAGTGACTCTTGCGCCATATATTATGCGTTAACCATAAAATATGAAATTGGATGGAAAAGTCAGCTAGATGTTCTTCCTTCTATATATGATAAACTGGAAGAAGTGGCCATGATGCATAAATTGTTTGGCCTGGCCAAGCAAAAATAGTCCGAGTTGATCTATGATGGATTGTACCTATCAGGTCATGGGTAAATCCTTGGGGGTCTATCATGGGCCTGAATGGTATAAAAGGATGGGTATCTCGTGTCATGGAGAAGGAGAGTGATTGGCTTGGACACGTAAGGCTTTTATATTTTATGGATAACGCAACTCTGCAGAGTGTATAAATGTGATATGTTACTCCTTCTCGGTGAAGGAACCGTGAACGCGGAAGAAAAAAGCTCCATAATTCTAGTAAACCTGTGAAGACCGACAAACATAGTTTTTCAGAATAAAAACAATCTCTTAAAGAAATGTTTACAAAACCTTGCATTAAACTATGACCTATGGTGCGTGGTTATACATAGTGCATCGTACATACTCCTTGATGAACTTTCTTAGTGTGCACATATCACTCGTACCTTATTAACTCTTACTAGACCGTAAGGACCTAAAAGATACGATCATCTACTCATCCAAAGGGCATGAGGAGATCTTCTATGAGGATCAGACTTATCCTGAGGCATAGAGGGTGTTGACTCGTTATCGCTTACGGAGCCAAGGAAGAGGAGCCTGAGCAGTAGTCAAGCTAGAGTGGTGCATGTGAGTTGAACAACCTATAACTCCACTAAATAAGTTGTTGAGAGCTCGTGTGATGTTTAGTTTGCTACTTTCCATTGTTATTAAGTTGTGTAAAATGAAATTGAGTCATCGATATATCTTGTGTGGACCTAAGAGGATCTGTAATAATAAGTGTGTAATATATGGACTGGCAATGTGTCTGTTGTACCATTATGAGGCATGTAATGTCCGCGAAACGGTGTTTTCATGAGTGTTATATTAACGTCTTGTGTACTACAACATGTAGTGGTATGTGTCAAGCTTCATGCACTAGCCAACGCAACCAAAAGTCCGAACTGATGGAAAGGGCTAGTGCAATCCACTTATACACTTCAACACCCCCTCTCACGTGTGACGGGGAGAAGTAAGCACGTGCAACCGGAAGAGCGCGACAGTGCGCGAAACTCACGTATGACTCAAGAAGCTATACATGGACACAGAGGGGTCAATAGCAATTTTATGATAAATTGCGAAAGCCAGGACTCGAACTCGAGACCTTAGACTCTGATACCATGTCAAGCTTCATGCACTAGCCAACGCAACCAAAAGTCCGAACTGATGGAAAGGGCTAGTGCAATCCACTTATACACTTCAACAGTATGCTGGGTCACCGTAAGGGGGCCTCCCCTTCGAGCAGGGTGCTCCTCCCACCATTGCCGACATCCCAAGTCCGCTACTGAAACTCTACTGCGCCTCGTCGCCAGGACTAGACGTAACCGCTGCAAGGATGAGAAGGGACACCACTCATGGGGAATACCTCGCCGCCGTCGTTTTCGCCCGAGCTTTGCCTGGTGCTGGCCTATAGGAATATGTGGGAGGGGGGATGACGAGCAGGGGCGGTGCCAGGGGTCTTCCTTGATATTCAAGTGAATACCCATGGTTTTGAGAAAACAACAATTTTTTTGGTAAAATATAGAAAAATTTAGCAGAAACTATGACGATTTTGACAAAATGAATACCATCCTTCAAAATAAACACCAACCCTCTAAAACCTGGTGCCGCCACTGATGACGAGCGCCGTGTGAGTGGACCTAGGACGGCCGACGGCGGCACCCTCGTGTCACCTATGTTAGCAACCCTAGGTCAAGAGTGGTTCCTTTCATAATTAAGGAGAAGAGAGTTGGTCGGTAGTTATGACCGTCCATAGTTAAGGAGAATAACTACTCCCTTCTTCTCAATTTATTAGACTATTAAAAAAATAGAAAAATATCAAGAGTTAGACTTATATCTGGTACTAAATAATATCACGTTGGCATGCAACCAATAGTTAACCTTCTAAAACGTTCTCATCAATCTTAGAAATTTTTGCATATAGCCAATCCCTAATCATCTAAATCACAACACTATTTCTGTTCAGCCTAATAAACTGAAAGAGGGAGTAGTTTTTTTCTTTTGGCTCAAACCCATATTATGGATACATGATCATTTGAAGTTCTTTTTTGGCATTGACTATGAACAATCATCGGGAAACGTGCAAACATGGTTATAAAGGATGAGCTCCTCAATGCCCTACATTCGGATGACTATTCACTACAAAATCATTCTATAAATTATTTTGTCTCTCCAAGCGACGTTACAAACAAAAGAGATGTTCATAAAAAAGAGTGAAGGAATGAGTCGATTTGTAGTCTGGTTTTTGAAAAAAATAATTAAATATAGATAACGATGACTCTACCTGTGTGTAAAAAATCAATGGGAAATATTCTCTATTATGGCATCCGTAAAAATAAAAATAGACTAGAAAACATGCCCGTGCGTTGTAACGAAACATACAAATTTCGATAACTGTGTTGAACTCTTCAACTTTTTTTCTAAAGCATGATTGATGTTTTTAAAACTCCTCCACTAAATGTAAGACCCACATGGTCTGTTATTCCAATACACATTGTTGAGGCGGCGACAACGTAGAGAGGAGGCGGCGAGGTAAGTTGCTTTCCATGTGTGGAAAAAGAACTGGAAATATCACAGATGGGTACAGGATTAGGGTACTTTTTTTACCATGTCGGCTTACGCAACGGCGATCATTGGTGCGTTGGACAGAGAATTTACTGTAAATAGTGCGAGAGACATACATCGTTGATTTAGATATTCGTGGTCCAGCTACCCCTTCCCGATCTTTTTATGAGAAACCAATCTAACAAATTCTGTCCAACTATGAGAAATTTGAGTAACTGTATACTAGCATTTTATCAGAGGTATATGAAACTATATGGTACCGTTATGCCTCCTGGATACATAATAAAACAAGCATCAGAGAGGATTGCTCGGTAAACACCAACTCTGTAACCAACAAAATTTGTCTTGGGAAAATGAAAGACATGTGTTCTTCTTGGTTCTATACCCAACAGTCAGGAGGCATTTATAAACAAAGAAAATAAAAAACATCATGGATAATAGAGTGAAGGAGAGTAGTGTATCACTTGGTCTAGGGCTCCACCGAGCTCTCCACACTCTTCATTATCTTCTTTTTTCCTCTTTTTACCTCTTCAGGTGTCATACCAGCTATCACAGGATCACAACACCTAAAGGCACATTGGCAAAGTTAATAATCTCTTTTACCCTATGCATTGGATCTCCCCCATTTTCAAATATCCATACTCCTGCTTTTGATCTTATAAATTAGAAAAAATAATGAATTAATTTTTCATGCTATGTCCAGCAACACATCTGAAGGAAGACGGTCTTATTGTGCTAAATATGCCTCTATGCATAAACTTTTCTCGTGGGTGCAGAAGGAGAATCTATTCAGCAAGCTAGCATGAGTCATATCGAAGTCCATAAGAAAAGCATAGAAAGATTTTATGCCACAGATACGAGCACCAAGATATTTCTTAACTTTGTAGAGTTAACAAAGAGTACATGAGTATATTAATAACATGTAACTTTCATATGCAGCAATCGGTTAAATGAGCATCAAGAAGCCATAATTAACTTATGACCAGTCTGACGCCCATCAAGTGAATGTATCACCTTAAGAGAAAGAGCTATGCTAATATGATGGTTGAATGCAATAGTTTGCTAATTTCTGCACTCGTCCCAATAAATAACTTTCCAATTGGAACAACAGAGGACATGGAACTCATGTATAGAATAACAAAAGCTAGCGGCAGCCTCGCTTACCTCCCTGCCATGGCCGTTCACGCACACCACATCCTTGATGATTATGCTTGGAAGCCCAGAAAAAACCCTACTTCTTGAGCATCTTTACATCAGTATATGTTTTCCTACTATTATATATGTGTGTTCATGTAACACAGTACAATACTGCTCTAGCTAATATTCATAAAATATTGAGATCGTTAAGAAACACTTTTTCATTGTGGAATTTCTATGTCTTCATCTATTTTACTAAAGGAATAGAAGTGCAATATTAGTGAAAAAGGACAAAGAAGTGCACATTGATATAAGCCTCCCTATTTCTCGAAGATCATTTCTAAGACATAAAAATATATCAAGAATATCACATAATAATCAAAATTGAACAAGTGCATTATGTATATTTAAATCACTTTGATGTCAGTACAGCCTTACCTAGCATGTCTTCGTAAACATTAATTATTATCTGAGTTTCTGATTCAGTTACTAACGTTTGAGATTCTATACTCCAATTTGATTCTTGCATCTCCACCTCAAGAGTAATCCCATATTTGGGCTTTCTATCATCTGTCTCCATCCTTATTAACTTCTCTTTTTGTATAGCACGTATATCCTAAATGTAAACGGTGCAAAATTTAAAAACATCAGATATATCAGAAATTTGTCTTTTCGTGTAGTTGAAATATAAACTATTTCGAGTTGAGATTTTGCAGATTCGTAGAATACATTATTTTCAACATCTAGAAATATATTTTGGATTTTTCAACACTTTAGGATGTCGATTTCAAAAAAATAAATCAGAAACAGGCTCCATAGAGCCCGTCCACCAAAGGCATTTTTTTGGAGAAGGAGATGGGCTACCATATGTCTAGGGAAAAGGAAGATACACTTCTTTCAAAACTACTGGGCTACTCCCTTGTTGGGCCTCATTCCCACATTTTTCAGATTCCAGGACAAAGGCGTAGGAACAGAGTATGTAATCTCTTTCCAATACAAAACAAAAACTGCTAGTATGTATTCTCGAACTCCGCTCGAAAGGCAATCAACGCCAGTACCTTTCACTGATAGACAGAGGTTAGGAGGAGACGAGAGAAGACGCTGTGTCAGAAGAAATAGCAGCCGTACAGTACAGAAATGCTCTTTTTCCAAAGTACAGTATTGCTCCTGTATAGACTTGTTCACTGTTCACAAATCGAACTGTGAACTTTTTATTCCAAACTGAAACTTATTACTCCTAGGCAGGACTTTACGGAGTAGATAATGTCTTGTGGTGTTGAACTTACTCTGTACTTCTCTGTTGGTTGTTCTGGTCGATGATGGGCCGCACCATGACGAGCTTATACTGGCATAATCACTTGGCGAAAACAAAACACTAGAGTGGTTTTTAAGCTAGTAAGTGGCCAGTACACAAATAAACGCTGAATTTTCCTCGGCAGGCACAGCAGAACGCATCTCTCTACCTCGCTAGTGCCAAAATCAGGCCAGCGTGCAATGCTCAGCGGAGGCAGGTAGGATTTCGTTTGTGCTGTGTGCATGTGCAGGGAGACTCTGCGTGCATGGCGCCTGAACTGAAACAACGGCGAAACCTAGATAGTGGCTGAGGTTATCAGGTTCAAGACTTTCCAGATGCAACGACTGCTGCCTGGAAGTTGGAGCCCAGCCGAACCGAGACCTCTCATCGATCTATGACGCGCGTGCATGGCTCGCCTCGTCGTGTGTGGCTGTGCTTGTGCGGACTGCTAAATTTCAGTGGCATCAGCCAAGTCGATCTTTCAAGCGTAGGTATTCCAGCTCTGTCTTTGCCAGTCGATTAGCATGGAAACTAAACAAAGGCCTGTGGCGCCAACTACCGGAGCAGCTAAATAAGCAAACGGTCAATTTACTCTTCACACAGGTGATCGATCGCTAAAGCTGTACGTAGTGCGTACCAATCATGCGTATGGAGATACTACCTGGAGCAGCTACACAACTCGCATGTATATATTCTCGAAACAATCTGGATTAGTGGATATAACACCATCGATCCACAAAGGGGAAAAAAAAAGGGAAGGCTCGAGTATAACGTGTTTGTGCTTGGACCTAGTTGGGAGGCCAAAAAGAGAGAAGATCGAATTCGTGATGAGGAGATATCCACACCACAACCACAACCACAGCGCAATATGCAACTTGTTCCATGCATTGTCGATTTCACAACCTCACGGCGACTTTGCGCTGATTTGGCGTGGACAAGCGTTGGACCTTTTCTGCGCGCGCTTTCTCAACTCCTTCAGTTTGAGGTGAGATGAGATGAGACCCGGCCGGGGCCATCGATCCCAGGGGTCCTTTCCCTAAGCCACTTTTTTGTTGGTGGTCGTAGTTGCTGCTTACGCAAAAAAAAAAAAGGAAAAGGGAAAAACTGCAGTCAACGCTGTATCTAACCTGCGAACCCAGCTGACAGAAAATCGAATCGAGATGATTGTGAAATGTAAGGTGCAAAAACACTGCCGGCCTGCGTGCATTGACATGGAAGCGCGTAGATGATGCAGATCGGCTGGCTAGGTCCTAGTTAATTAGCGACAGAAATAACGCCGAGTGACAGCGATTAGATAGATAAGATCGTGGCATGCTGCTCGTTTAGTGCTTTACATGATTAGAACGGCTGAAACTGAGAGATCTCCCGGAGTTGTTTATTCCCTAATCTGTAAATAATATCTGCTGCACTTTCGATCTGCTCTCTGATGTCACTACCATTTGCATGCATAGGTAACTCTCCTAGTGACCATGTAACGTGCACCACTAGTGTCACCACCGAGCCAATCAGTGGCCGTGCTTCAGCAACGGGTTCTTCTTAATTAATTCTTTGATTTTGGCTCGAGCATCCCATGCAGTAGTAAAAATCGTGTAATTACCTCATCCATGCTACTATGACGATTGTGCTCGTTATTCCTAGCTGTGCGACGAGGGACAGTACTTTCAGTTAGGAACAAAATGACTGCACGAATCAACAGCTCGGTTTTGTAAACACAATTCATTTTAAATAAAGAGTAACTAAAATAGCCGTGATTCAGCAACGGGTTCTTCTTGTAATTAACTCATCCATGCTAGTCTGTTTGTGCTCGTTATTTCTACCGTGCGACGAGGGATAGTAGTACTTTGAGGTCGGAACAGAATGACTGCACGAATCAACAGCTCGGTTTTGCAAACATATTTCATTTCGAAAAGAGAGTAACTGAAATATAGTACTCCCACCGTCTCATAATATAAGATATTAGTACAACTTATTAACTCCTATACCTGTTATAATAACATACCGTAATATAATAACTTGCGTAGCTAATAGGAAACTTGCCTTGCCCACGGTCGAATAATTCGGCATATAGGACATCATCATCTTGAGCTTACTCAAAACATGACAATTCACTCTTCTTGAACCCCAAAAGTTGATAAAATTAATTTTAGAGTTTTACCTTTTCGAGATCATGTTCCATAAAAATAATCATTTCGCTAGCATATTGAAGGACAGAAAGTCCGCCACTTACTAGATATGGAACCACACCCTCAATATGGACATAATTGTTTGTGTGTTCAATCATGACATATAACATATCAGCCGGTATATTAAATAGCATGGGCTATAAGAGATCATATTGCTTTAGACTTTTTTTTTGGTTTGGGAGTATTTACCAACGTAGTTATTAACTTCAGTGACCGCGTAATCTTTGGACACGATCATTCTAGAAGTTAGTTTGTGGTAAGAGTTAGCCATGGTGGTTTGCCCGACGCTTATTAAGAACAACAAAAGTTATAGTTATACTTTTGTTTCGATGTATCCCTCCATCAAACTCACGAAACTGAACACATACCCCTCCGGTTTAGGTTATTGTGTTAGAAATAATGAGCCAATCTATTTAGGCCAATGTGTATTTTAGATTTTCTCTAAATCTCAAAGTCCAGATTTGTGGCAGCCCATATGTGTTTGGGCTCATGTTTGTGGCAGCTCACATGGGAGTGGAGTGGGAGCTAAAGTTGAGTCCTACATGGGAAGTTGAAAGAGTGTTGCACCATCTTATAAGGTGGAGTGTTGCATCACTTTGTAAATGAGTGACAATAAGGGAGCGAGGAACGCTCGCACGCCCGTCACGACACGCGCGCACTGCGTGTTGCGGAAATCTCGCTGAGCTGAGCTTTATTTTGCTGCTCCGTAAAATTGTGAGGTTTTGACAGACATGTCAAACATTTAGCTTATTCGGGTCGCTCCCGGATTATGGGTTATCTGTAACCGATCCGAGCATGCGCAACGTGGACTCGGCCCACGTTCGCCTCCGTTAGGGTTTCCTGGGCCGCTCTATATAAAGTCCTGCGCGGCTACCGCCACAACACTACCAAAAACCAATCTAGGGTTTTGCCATCCTCTCTACTTGCGCCGTCACCGTAGTCTACTCCATCCTACTTGCCGGCGTGCACCGACGGACGGGAGAGAAGGTCTCCGAAACCACTCGCCCTTGTGATCCTGTACGGGAGAGGGCGAATAAGGTTTTTGGGAAGCGCTTCGCGCGACTGCTCGAGTTCTCCATTATGGGTCGTCTTCCATCCAAGTCAGTCGGTGCTGCCTACCGCCGTCTTCGTCGCCGTCTTCTTCGATCAGTCTTCCCCAAAGTTTCTACTACGACAACCGAACGGTACGTGCTACGTGCTCCTGTTTGGTTATTCGTCATGTTCTATGAGTACATATTCAGCTGCTGTTTGTTTCCGTTCATCATGTGGTTTAGTACATCTAGTATGTTCGAGTTACATGAGCTAGTAGTTGGTTTTGTCATGCTTAATATTCTGGAATTAATCATGGAAATTATGCCTAATATTCCAACAATCCAAAAACCTTATTGTAGGCAATTTCCTAAACTAACAATTGTTGGTTTTACCAATGCACTGAGGCCGGATAAGTTTACCGGTGTGCACTTTAAGAGGTGGCAGTATAAGGCTGAGCTTTGGATGACCACGATAAAAGTGTTCCATATCAATAAAGGCAAACCTGAAGAAACTATATCTGACGGGGATCAGAAAAAGTTCGAGGATGCCAATACTGTCTTTGTGGGATGTATTCTGAGCATTCTTGTTGACCGTCTATGTGATGTGTTTATGCATATAAAAGACGGGAAGGAGCTCTGGGACGCACTAGATGCAAAGTTTGGTGCTACAGATGCTAGTAGTAAACTGTATATCATGAAGAGCTTTCATGATTTTCAGATGACAAAGGACCTTCCTGTGGTTCAACAAGCTCATGAGATACAGTGCATTGCCAAAGAGCTCGAACTCCTTAAGTGTACCTTATCCAACAAGTTTGTGGCGGGTTGCATTATTGCTAAGCTACCCCCTTCATGGAGGAACTTTGCCACAACTCTCAAACACAAGAGACAAGAGATATCAGTTGAAAATCTGATAGCGTCCCTTGATGTTGAGGAGAAGGCTCGGGCTAAGGACACTACTAAGAAAGGAGAGGGTCATGCTACCGCTAACTTTGTGCAGAAAGGCAAATCCATAGGCATGAACAAAGGGAACTTCAAACCCTCCTTTAACAAGCCACTTTTCCAAGGACTGTCCAGAACTCGCAGACCGCAGAGGGAAAAAGGCCAAGACTGTCAACGTCGTGACCGCTAGCAATACTGATGGGTATGGTAATTTATTTACTGTTCTTTCAGTATTTCAATCACCGTGTTGGTGGCTTGATATGGGTGCTAATGTTCATGTGTGTGCTGACATCTCTATGTTCACTTATTATCAGGTCGCTCGGGATTCATCCGTCCTAATGGGGAATGGATCATATGCTTCTGTTCGTGGTGTTGGCACGGTGGATCTGAAGTTTACTTCCGGAAAGATCGTGCAGCTGAGGAACGTGCAGCATGTCCCTACTATGAACAAGAATCTCGTTAGTGGCTCTCTTCTATGCAGAGATGGGTTTAAGGTTGTCTTAGAGTCTAATAAAGTCATCGTTTCAAAACATGAACAATTTATTGGTAAAGGTTATGAGTTCGGAGACTTGTTCCGGTTTCACTTTCAGAGTTTTGTAATAAATCCGTGAATCATATTTGTGGTGGTGTTAATGATGATACCAGTGTTTGGCATTCTCGTTTATGTCACATTAATTTTGGTTTGATGTCTCGAATGTCCAGTATGAGTTTAATTCCAAATTTCACTATTGCCAAAGGTTCTAAGTGCCATAGTTGTGTGCAATCAAAGCAACCTCGAAAGCCTCACATGGCTGTCGAGGAGAGAAACTTGGCACCTCTAGAACTCATACATTATGATCTATGCGAGATGGATGGTGTGTTGACAAAAGGTGAAAAGAGATATTTCATGACATTGATAGATGATGCTACTAAATTCTGCTATGTTTAATTGTTTCAAACTAAAGATGAGGCTTTAGACTACTATAAAATCTATAGGCCAAAGTTGAAAATCAACTAGAGAGAAAGATCAAGCGTCTTAGGTCAGATCGTGGTGGTGAGTATTTTCCCAAAATATTTGACGAATCCTGTCAGGAACACGGAATTATTCATGACAGGACACCTCCCTACTCGCTGTTGGAGATATGCCCTAGAGGCAATAATAAAAGTGGTTATTATTATATCTTTGTGTTTATGATAAATGTTTACATTCATGCTATAATAGTATTAACCGGAAACATTAATACTTGTGTGATTTGTAAAATAAATTAGAGTCCCTAGTAAAGCCTCTTTGTAATACTAGCTTGTTGGTTGATAGATGATCGTGGTTTCCCGATCATGAACATTGAGATGTTATTAACAAAAATATCATATCATTAGGAGAATTGTATGATGGACATAATGCTATAGATAAGCGTAGCATAAAGATTAAGTCATTTCAATAGTTCGTTTGCTATAAGCTTTCTGATACATAGTAACCTAATTCCTTCGACCATGAGATCATGTTAATCACCATCACTGGAAGGATGCTTTGATGACATCAAACACCACACCGTAACTGGGTGGATATAAAGGTGGCATTGAGTGTTCGAAAAGTATGTGTTGAGGCACATGGATCAAGAGTGGGATTTGTCCATCCATATGACAGATAGATATACTCTAGGACCTCTTGGTGGAATGTCATCCAATTAGCTTGCAAGCATGTGACTGGCTCACAAGGTATCACATATCACAGGAACAAGAAAAGAGTACTTATCGGTAACGAGGTTGAACTAGGTATGCAGAGATACCGACGATCAAACCTTGGATAAGTAAACTATCGCGATACAAAGGGAAATTGGTATCGTATGTAAGTGGTTCATTCGATCGCAAAGTAATCATAGAAATATGTGGGAGCCATATGAATTTCCAGATTCCTCTATTGGTTATTGATCGGAGAAGTGTCTCGGTCATGTCCGCATAATTCACGAACCGTAGGGAGACATACTTAAGGATTTGATGTTGTTTAGTAGATATGGAATGTAAGTAGGGAAACCAAATGTTGTTCGGAGTATTGGATAGGATCCGGTATATCACGAGGAGATCCGGAATAGTCTGGAGAATAAGATTCATATAAGGAAAGTACGATTCCGGAGTTCGGGAATGATTTCGATGTTTTCATCGAAGAGGTTCTAGAAGGGTCCAGAAGGTTCACCGGACCGGAAGGGGGATGGTCCATGAATGTGTCATGGGTAAGTGGAATGATTGGATCATGTCCTAAGTCACTTTGGTTGGGCATTTGCGAGAGATAAATAAAGCTCTAAATTGAAAGTAAAAAGGGAGGTTTGAAAAGTCAAACTGGAACAATGGTTTCCTAGTGGAAGAAGGAAAGAGTCCTTCCTTCTATCCAACTTGGGTTTGGGTATGGATTCAAACTCCCCTCTCCCAAGCCTCCCTCCCTCTCATAAATAGAGGGGGAGGGCTGCCCCAAAGAACACAAGAGCCAGCCCTCCCCACCTCGTGCGCCGCCGCCTAGCCGCCGCCGCCTCGCGCCGTCGCCGGCCCGTCGCCGGCCCGTCGCCGTCGCCCTAGCCGCCGCCGACACCTCCTCCTCCTCTCCGGCCTTCTAAACCTAGATCGTTGGAAACCCTAGATCCACCATAACTCGCACCGTCTTAGGCGAAGCCCTGCAGGATCTTCCCTCTACTTCCGATACCATGTCGTCATGCTGTCAGAATCACAAGGGGAGAACTACAACCTCTGCTGCCTACTGGAACAAGGGAGAGGAAGGTCTTCATCGAGTACCGAACGTTTTACCGACTGCGGAAGCGCTGCCGGAACGCAGCGCCGGAAGGATCGTCTACATGATCTTGAGATCGGAAAGTGTACGACTACATCACCCATGAGAATCTGCTCTTGTTAACCGCTTTGGAATCTTCGAGGGTGAGTACTCTAATCGACTCGTTGCTACAATCTAGTAGATAGATCTTGGCTTGTTTGTGTGCATGCGATAGAATTTTTTTGTTTTCCATGCTACGAACCCCTACAGTGGTATCAGAGCCGTGTCTATACGTAGATCTGTTGCACGAGTAGAACACAATGGTCATTGTGGGCGTTGATGCTTTTGTTGTCGATTGCTTCTTGTGTACTTTGCATCTTGCGGGATGGTGGGATAAAGCGGCCCGGGCTAACCTTATATGACATCGTTCATGAGACTTGTTGCATGCTTGACATGCAACTTGTATTGCATAAGTGGCTTTGCGGGTGCCTGTTTCTCCCAACATAGTTAAGATTCAATTTACAACGGGTGATTGACAATACTAGTATCGACATTGTGGTTCTTGTTCGTAAGTTAGAACGACACTTATTGAAAGCCCCAAACCACGTAAAACATGCAAAGAAAATTAGAGGCATCTAACTTTGTTTTGAAGGGGTGTGTTGTGATGTGATATGGCCATGATTGTGATTATATATGATGTATGCAATGTTCCTTATTGTAAGTCGGCAACCGGCAGGCGTCATATGGTTGTATTTTAATTCCGTTAAGACCTGCGTGTCTATTATTCAAAGTAGTTGTAATAGTTGATGCTGGTGGACGACAACCATGAAGCGGCGCCATTGACCTTGACGCCATGCCGGTGATGATGGAGATCATGTTCGTGCTTGAAGATGGAGATCGGAAGCACAAGAAGAAAGGCCATATTATATCACATATTATGAATTGAATGTGATGTTAATCCTTTTATGCATCTTGTATTGCTTAGTTCGCGATGGTAGCATTATAAGATGATCCCTCTAGCACAAAAATTTCAAGTTATAAAGTGTTCATCCTTAGTAAGCACCGTTGCTAAAGCTCGTTGTTTCGAAGCACCACGTGATGATCGGGTGCATTAGATTCTGCGAGTGTATACAACGGGAGCAAGCCAGATTTGCTCATGCGGAAGCTAAGGTTTGATCTTGACGAGCCTAGCATGTACAAACATGGTCTCGGAACACGGATCACCGAAAGGTAACGCATGAGTCATATAGTAGATATGATGAACATGTTGATTGTTCGCCATTGAAGCTGTATCAACTCTCGTGATGATCGGTTTTGATGTGGTGTATTTGGTTCGTGTGATCACTAAAACAATGTGAGGGATATTGTTTTGAGTGGGAGTTCACCTAGATTAATTTAACCATTAATTAGAACTCAGTTTGTCATAAACTTAGTCTAAACTATTTCAAATATGTTGTAGAACAATGGCGGCCCCTACCATCAATTTTAATGCGTTCCTAGAGAAAGAAAAGTTGAAAAACAATGGAAGCAACTTCGTGGATTGGTTCCGCTATTTGAGGATTGTCCTCAATGATGGTAATTTGACCTATGTGCTGGATGCACCGCTGGGTGACCCACCTGCAGCTGATGCTACCGATGAGGTAAAGAATATTTTCCTCGCTCGGAAGAATCAGTACTCCACAGTTTAGTGTGCTATCTTGTATGGTTTGGAATCGGAGCTTCATAAAAGGTTTGAGAACCATGACCGACATGATATTGTCCGTGAACTCAAAATGATATTTGAGGCTCACGCGGCAGTTGAGAGTTATGAGGCTTCTGAAAAGTTCTTTAACTGCAAGATGGAAGAGGGAAACTCCGTCAGTGAGCATGTGCTTAAGATGTCTGTGCACGCAAGCAAGCTTCAAAGCTTGGGTATAGTGATTCCTAATGCTTTGGGGATTCACCGTGTCCACCAAGTTACAAGAACTTTGTGATGAACTACAATATGCAAAACATGGACAAGTCGTTGCCCGAACTCTTCTCCATGTTAAAGTCTGTAGAAGTGGAGATCAAGAAAGAGCACCAAGTGTTGTTGGTCAATAAGACCACCAAATTCAAGAAGCAAGGCAAGTCTAAGAAAAAAGGGAAACTTCAAGAAGGGCGGTAAGAAAGTTACCGCGCCGGCGAAGAAGACCAAGGTTGGGCCTAAGGCTGATACTGAGTGCTTTTACTGCAAGGGAGAAGGTCACTGGAAGCGGAATTGCCCTAAGTACTTGGCGGATTTTAGGAACGGCAACATAAAAAATAAAGGTATATCCGATATACATATTATTGATGTGTATCTCACTAGTACTCGTAGTAGTGCCTGGGTATTTGATATTGGTTCGGTTGCTCATATTTGTAACTCGAAATAGGTGCTGCAGAATAGACGGAAACTAGCGAAGAACGAGGTGACGATGCGCGTTGGAAATGGATCAAAGGTTGATGTGATCGCGGTCGGCACGCTACCTCTTCATCTACCATCGGGATTAGTTTTATACTTAAATAATTGTTATTTGGTGCCTGCGTTGAGCATGAACATTATATCAGGATCATGTTTATTGCGAGACGGTTACTTGGTTAAGTTCGAGAATAATGGTTGTTCGATTTACATGAGTAATATGTTTTATGCACATGCACCTTTGATAGATGGTCTATTCTTATTGAATCTCGATTGTAGAAATACACACATTAATAAGATTGAAGCTAAACGTTTGAAATTGAGCGATAACTCGACCTATATATGGCACTGTCGTCTTGGTCACATTGGAGTGAAGCGTATGAAGAAACTCCATTCCGATGGACTTCTTGAATCACTTGATTTCGAATCACTTGAAAGATGCGAAGCATGTTTGATGGGTAAAATGACTAAGACTCCATTTTCTGGTATGATGGAGCGAGCTACGGACTTATTGGAAATCATACATAACGATGTGTGTGGCCCAATGAGTGTAGCATTGCGCGGTGGTTATCGTTATGTTCTTACCTTCACGGATGATTTGAGTAGATATGGGTATATCTATTTCATGAAACATAAGTCCGAAACTTTCGAGAAGTTTAAGTAATTTCAAAGTAAGGTAGAGAATCAACGTAACAAGAAGATTAAATTTCTACGATCTGATCGTGGAGGTGAATATCTAAGTTACGAGTTTGGCGAGCATTTGAAGCAATGCGAAACACTTTCACAATTGACACCGCCGGGAACACTACAACGTAATGGTGTGTCCCAATGTCGTAATAGAACTCTCTTAGATATGGTTCGTTCTATGATGTCACTTATAGATTTACCGCTATCATTTTGGGGTTATGCATTAGAAATAGCCGCATTCATTTTAAATAGCGCACCATCTAAATTCGTTGAAACGACACCATATGAATTATGGTTTGGGAAGAAACCTAAATTGTCGTTTCTTAAAGTTTGGGGTTGTGAAGCTTATGTAAAGAAGTTACAGCCAGGCAAGCTTGAACCCAAAGCAGAAAAATGCGTCTTCATAGGATACCCAAAGGAAACTATTGGGTATACCTTCTATCATAGATCCGAGGGCAAAATCTTTGTTGCCAAGAATGGATCCTTTCTAGAGAAGGAGTTTCTCTCGAAAGAAGTGACTGGAAGGAAAGTAGAACTCAACGAGGTTGTTGAACCTTCTCTCGGACTTGAGAGTAGCGCAGCACCGGAAGTAGTTTCTGTGGCGCCTACGCCAATAAGAGAGGAAGCTAATGATGTTGATCATGAAACTTTGGTTGAAGTAACTACGGAACCTCGCAGGTCAACGAGAGCTACCACTCCTGATTGGTATGATCCCGTCATGAGTGCCATGTTGGTGGACAACACCGATGACCCTGCGACATATGAGGAAGCAATGATGAGCCCAGATTCCAATAAATGGCAAGAAGCCATGAAATTCGAGATTGGATACATGTACGGAAACCAAGTATGGACTTTGGTGGACTTACCGGATGGCTGTCGAGAACAAATGGATTTTCAAGAAGAAAACATATGTTGATGGTAATGTTACTGTCTATAAAGCTCGACTTGTCGCAAAAGGGTTTCGACAAATACAAGGAGTTGACTAGAATGAGACTTTCTCACCATAGCAAAGCTAAAGTCTGTAAGGATTTTGTTAGCAATCGCTGCATATTATGATTATGAGATATGGCAGATGGTTGTCAAAACGGTGTTCCTCAATGGAGACATTGATGAAGAGTTGTATATGGTACAACCCAAAGGTTTTGTCGATCCTAAAGATGCTAACAAGGTATGCAAACTTCAACGGTCCATTTATGTATTGAAGCAAGCATCTCGGAGTTGGAGTCAACATTTTGATAAGGTAATCAAAAGTTTTGGTTTTATACAAACTTATGGAGAAGCTTCTATTTACAAGAAAGTGAGTGGGATCTCTGTAGCATTCTTAATACTATATGTAGATGACATATTGTTGATTGGGAATGATGTATACCTTCTTAATAGTGTCAAGGATTATTTGAATAATAGTCTTACTCATAAAGATTTATAGAGATAGATCAAGACGCCTAATATCATTGTCATAGAGTACATATTTGGAAAAAGTTCTAAAGAGGTTTGGAATAGAAGATAGCAAGAAAGGGTTATTGCCCATGTTGCCCAATACGACCTTGAGTAAAACTCAAATTCCAGCAACGATAGAAGATAGGGAAAGGATGAGTAAGACTCCCTATGCCTCAGCCATAGGATCTCTTATGTATGCCATGCTATGTACTAGACCCGACATTGCATATGTTGTTAGTTTGACTAGCAGATATCAAATTGATCCAGGAGTGGATCATTGGACAGCGGTCAAAAACATCCTTAAGTAATTGAGAAGAACTAAGGATATGGTTCTTTATTATGGAGGTGATGAACAACTCGTTGTTAATGGTTACACCGATGCTAGTTGGAACACCGATCCGGATGATTCTAAATCTCAATCGGAATACATAGCTGCTTCGGAGGCTTCACAAGAGGCGATATGGATGAAGGAGTTCATTACAGAGATCGGTGTGGTTCCAATTGCGTTGGACCCAATGTCTATCTATTTTGATAACATGGGCGCCATATCCAATGCGCAAGAACCAAGGTCACACAAGAAGCTGAAGCACATCAAGCTACGTTTTCACGCTATTCGAGAGCATGTCCAATATGGTGACATAAATATTTGCAAAGTACACACATATCTGAATGTGGCAGATCCGTTGACTAAACCTCTCCCGAGGGCCAAACATGACCAGCACCAAACCGCCATGGGTGTTCGGTATATTACCATGTAATCTAGATTAGTTGACTCTAGTGCAAGTGGGAGACTGTTGGAGATATGCCCTAGAGGCAATAATAAAAGTGGTTATTATTATATCTTTGTGTTTATGATAAATGTTTACATTCATGCTATAATAGTATTAACCGGAAACATTAATACTTGTGTGATTAGTAAACTAAATTAGAGTCCCTAGTAAAGCCTCTTTGTAATACTAGCTTGTTGGTTGATAGATGATCGTGGTTTCCCGATCATGAACATTGAGATGTTATTAACAACAAGATCATATCATTAGGAGAATGGTATGATGGACATACTCCTATAGATAAGCGTAGCATAAAGATCAAGTCATTTCAATAGTTTGTTTGCTATAAGCTTTCTGATACATAGTAACCTAATTCCTTCTACCATGAGATCATGTTAATCACCATCACCGGAAGGATGCTTTGATGACATCAAACCCCACACCGTAACTGGGTGGCTATAAAGGTGACATTGAGTGTTCGCAAAGTATGTGTTGAGGCACATGGATCAAGAGTGGGATTTGTCGTGGTATTGCCGACGAGTACGCCATGGAGGGGTCCTCACAGTGCGTGTTTAGAGACGTGGGGTAAGGCGGACGGTTGACGGGTACGAGGTAACACAGCTTACCCAGGTTCAGATCCCACAACGGCGGTGGAATCCTACTGCTATAAATCACTATAAGGGTAATACGCCGAGTTACAGAGATAGGTTCGATGTGCGAGGTTGTCTGAATCGATCTATGATCGTATGAGATTGTGCCCTAAAGGCTCCCATAGGCCCGACTTATATAGTCGCCAGGTCCTAGGGTTACAGGGAAAAGTCCTAGCCGGACAGGTTCTAGAGTCCTACACTGTCTATTACTAGTTTTGTGTATCTTGCACTCTAAGGCTCCGGGTACGCTGGTGACTCCACCGTAGCCTTCCTTTATCCGGCAAGGGCCTCCCTTATGGATCCACCTAACTGGGCCGCCCAGCAGGCCATAGGCCATGCTACTGACTATGGGCCACCCGGGTTAGTCGGATAAGAGGCATGCTATAAGGATACCCATATAGCATATCCCCAACAGTAGCCCCCAGAGAACTCCGAGATCTTGCGCCGTCTTGCCTCTTCACATTGAATGCTCCGTCTAGATGGATGTCGGCAAATCGTCAAGCAATATCTTGTAGTCCTCCCAAAGAACCCTGCAAGGTTTTCTCCGTCTTCGAATGGTAAGCCGAAGAAATGCTGAATCTTCCATCGTACTCTTCCGTAGTCGGATTAAATCCGTCCATGCCGGAATCTTCGATGTGACGGCTCATCTACCCGTGTCAGCTAGGATGATGTAGGCTTAGGTTAGCGATGCCTCGTAACTCACACATGCAGAGAACACAATCATATCTGATTTTCCCGCGCGAGCGATACGAACCATTGGCTGTGACGGTTGGAGACGTGGCGAAATTACCGCGCACGTTCACGAACACGTCGTCTACGCGGCAACCGTCCGATCAGCTGCACGAATCTTGACGCAGAGCATGATAAATAGTAACCGTGGGACACTTTCCACCTTTTACCTCATTCTTCTTGCGTCATCGTCTTCTTCCTCCAGCCGCATGCCTCCTCGAGCTCTCCGCGAGAAACCTCAAAAACCCTAGCCTCCCTCTGCGTTAGTCGCATCCTTCCAGCACCCCATGGCCAGCAGCAGCTCCTCCCCCTCGATGGCGGCGTCGAGCGAAGCCACGGCGAAGCCGGCGAGCTCCGTCGTCATGCCCCCAGAGGGCCTGGTCATCCCCGCGTCGGCGGTGATTGAAACCACCGGTGGCGACCATAATCTGGTGGCGCTAGAGCCTCTGGAAGAAGAGCCAGACTCGCACAAGGGAGACTGGCGCGGCTCGGACATCACCGACCGCGACATCCAAGAGATGTTCGCCGAAGGCTACCTCCCCGCGATGGAGGGGCTCGCCTGGCGGGCGGCGCCGGCCGACGAGGTGACACCTTCTCCCCAAGCCGGAGAAAAGGTGTACCTCAAGGCTCAGCTGGTACGCGGCGTTTCCCTGCCCATCTCCCACTTCTTTCTCTCCGTCTTGAACCACTACAAGGTCCAACCCCATAACCTCTCCCCCAATAGCATCTTAGTGCTTAGCAACTTCGCGGCACTTTGCGAGGGTTACCTGGGGATTAGGCCTAGGCTAGACTTGTTCGTGTACTTTTTCACCGTCAAACGTGAAGCCGGACATAGTAGGGAAGAGCTTAGGAACTGCGGCACCATAAGCTTCAAGATCCGACCTGGCCGGCGGTTCCCCGACATCGTCGGCCACGAGTCTTGCAAAAACTGGCAGCGGACGTACTTCTACGGCCCCGACATTCCTTTGGCGGGCCGAGAAGTAACGTACCCGGACTTCGCGGATGGAGCCGCTGCTGAAGTTTCCACATGGAGATCCCATGCCTCCCTTCCCTCCGACCTTGACGCTTCTCGAGCAATAAGGCGGATCGAATGGTTCGTAGAGACGGGTTTGGCCGGCTTGGACCTGGCCATGTGCTGGTTCATCAGGCGAATCCAACCTCTGCAGCACCACGCGAAGTTGATGCACGAGTATACCAGTGATCGAAGGGATACCCTCCGGATCTCCGTGGATAACTTCTCGAGTGACTCCGTCAAGCTCCGCCTGAAGGACATCGTCAAGGTGAAGGATAAGAAGTGTGGCTTCACCATCACCTACGACATGTTCGAAGACGGCAAGTGCCCAAAGGTAGATATGTATTTTCCGTGTATGACATATACTCCAGTTTCTCCATCTTGCCATTACCACTTCATCTAACACGGTGATTTCTAACTTAAATGCTTAGCGATCTAGATGAGGACAACCTGGCTGCCCAAATCTACGATCCAAATATGAAGGAAGTCATGGTCGTGTCCGACGACGATGTCCCGTTGGCGCGAAAGCGGAAGAGCTCCACCTCTGACGCTGCCGACAGAGGCAAGAAGAAGAAGAATACGGAGGGTGGAGCCTCCAAGAAGACTACCGCCGCCCTGGAGGCGGAAAAGAAAATATCCACCGGGATTTTTGCCAAAGCACCCCCATTAGTGTGAGCTTCTCATTCTCCGACATTGTCTTATTTATCTGTCTTGTTCCTGTACTTACCTTGCACGTTTCAGGAAGAAAGCCACAACCAGCCTCAAGAAGACCTCCAAGACTTTGGGGGCTTCTAGAAATATTAAAGATATGCTGCATCGCGACTCCTCCCCCGCCATCGCCCCTGCTACTCCTGCCGTCAAGCCTTCCTCTGCCCCGACAAACTCTCAAGCCCAGGAGGCACCAGGCCCTTCCGCCATGGAAGTGGATTATGGCGCTTCTACCGAACTCGCTGTTGTCGGCGAGCAGGCGACGCAGGAGAGCGTTGCTCTACAAATGGCTGAAGCTCCGGCTAAGGATGCCATCGGTAGCAGCAAGGCGGCAGTGGGAGCTGGTACCTCTGCCAAAGGCGGCGCCCTACTCCCCAGAAACCCTTCGAGTTCCCGAAGATACTTTACCCAGCGCTCCTGCCGAGTAACACAACTATGGTTCCTGGAGGAGTGTCGTCATCTCCGACGTGCGGTATTGAGGAGCTGCTCCGACAAGCAGATATCTTGCGGGGAAATAGCATTTCCTTTGGCAAGCTGCTAGCCGAGAGTGCTACAAACCTCAAGATTATTGCACTTGTAAGTTTTACTTTGCCTTTTGCATTTCATTATGAGTATCCCACTGTAGCCCCCGAGGATGTAGACGGAAAACCATAGGTTTTGCATCTATATGCTCTAAGAGTGACTAAGTTAGAAAGAGCTCTCACTGTAGCCCCCAAGCATTTAGATGGAATAAACTATTCTGACTAGATGCTGTAAGAGTAGCATACGTAGTGTTTATATTTGTCAATACTATAGCCCCCAAGCCTCTAGTTGTAACTGAATTAGTTCCGACTAGATGCTTAAAGAAAATCTAAGCATTTTCCGAGTTAAAACTTTATACTGTAGCCCCCAAGCTTCTCGAGAATTGAAGTAGCTCCGACTAGATGATTTAAAGAAAAGCTAAGCATATTGCTAAGTTAAAAAACTTTCACTGTAGCCCCCGAGCGCCTAGGTGGAAAGTTTCCGACTAGGTGCTCCAAGCAGACTAAACAACAGTTTTAACTTTTTCCTTTATTTCACAGAACGAGAATGCTCGGCGGGGCATGGCCAACGACAAGTACTAGAAGATGCACGCAGATCTTGAAGCCGAAAAGGGTAAAACTGCCATCTTGAAGGAACAGATAATCAAAAACAAGAGTCTGTTTTCTTTTTTGCGCATTCCGTCTTGGTTTTATGCTTTCCTTCTTCGAGTAATCACTGTGTATTTTGTTTTCTCCGACTTGCAGAGCATGTCGCCAAGGCCAAGGATATTGTCGAGCAGTCCAAGCACATTCAGCATCTGGACAGTGAGAACAAAATCCTTAAGAAGGAGAGGGAAGAGATGCTGAAGATGCACGAGGATTCCATGAAAGCCCTGCAAGATTCCTTCTCCGCGGAGATCAATCGCTTGAAGGAGGAGCTTGCGATCTTAAAAGATCAGAAGCAAGCTGCTGATGAGCAAAACCATCGCCACAGCCAGGCGTTTAAGCTCCTCCAACAAGAGAAGGAATCCTTGGCGGACACCGTCTGGCAGGCTAAGGCCAGCATCTTCAGTAAGTGTCCTCCGCCTTGTATTTCTGTAGACTGGATACTTAGAGTTTATTGAACTCATGCGCTCCTTGTCAGAATTTTCAGCGCCTATGGGTTTAACCCGCTCGCCTCCTGCGGACAAGGAATGCATGGTTCTTGTCGGCAACTTCATCAACACCGCCATCACCCAAGCCAAGGAGATTGCTAAGCCGCTCCAGATATATATCAAGGCATCGGACTCCGTGACGAAGTACTCGGAGATTCTGCGCCAAGCCCCCGAGCGTGTTACAAGCTGGAAAGCTTCATGTGCACGGGCTGGCGCGAGGATGGCGCTCTCAATGGTGAAGGCACACTACGAAGATGCCGACATCGATACGGTGACCTCTGGCATCCCCGACGTTGATGATGACGGCAAATAGATTGATCACGAAGCCATCCTATCATCACTCGCGGGTTATGACACCAGAGTCGCTGAGTTGGTGGACATCGACGTCTTCGTGCCCATGAACACCATCGATAGCGTCAACCAAGATTCCTCCGAGTCTCATCATAGCGCCGACGTTGAGGGTGATTCTCCGGCTGGGGACGATGCTGCTTCCAAGTCTCCTGCGCCCAAAGAGTGAAAAACACTATGTAACATTTGTTTTGCCTTTGGTATATGCGCGGAAAAAACTTGATGGTGTAACTTAAGGTGGAAAACAATGGTTGTTATGTCCTGCTACTTAAGAATTTAGTTCCCAGCATGTATATATTTTTTAAGCAAGTGCTGGCTTATCCATTACTTTGGTTCTTATGCTTGACTTTTCGTGAGTCGGAAGACTCGTTTTCGGAACCATGCGCTTAGGTGATGATGCCCAATGGCACCGTCAATAACCTGAGCACAAAATCGCCGACAATAAGTGCCAAAAGTCACTACTCCAGAATCCACATAAAAACGACAAAGAACATGTAGACCAGAAAACTTAAGCTAATGCCCGTAGGCGGAGTTTTCACAAGTGAAAACGCAAAGCTTGTGCATAAAGGTTTTATATGATCCAAAAATGAACACTAAAGGAGGTAAAAGACTCAGAAATATGAGTGAACCAGAGAGCTTTATTTCATTGATCATATAAGAGATACACAATTAGATAAAAATGCTAAGTGTAAAAAGGACGTAGCTATGCTATGTTCCATGGCCGATCAAGCTCCGGGTAGTCATCATCCGGGTCACGTCGCTTACGCTTATGATCCTCGTTGGGTCTATCCTTTAGTTCACGATTGTCAACAAGGTAGTAAGACCCATTGAGCAGCGCCTTGCTTATGATGAACGGTCCTTCCCATGGCGGGGATAATTTGTGTGACTTTTTATGCTTAAGTCGGAGCACCAAATCCCCCTCTTTAAACGAGCGATGCCTAACGCGGCGACTATGGTAGCTGCGTAGCTTCTGCTGGTAGATGGCGGATATTTGGCATGCCAAAACGCGCTCCTCCTCAAGAAGGCCCACATCCAGGCGTCTGGATTCTTCAGCGTCATCCTCGTCGTAGGCGGCAACTCTTGGTGCATCATGGAGGATGTCGGAAGGCAGGATAGCTTCTGCTCCATATACCATGAAGTAAGGAGTGTAGCCGGTAGATCTGTTGGGTGTAGTTCGTAAACTCCACAGCACAGATGGCAATTCTTCCGCCCAGGCTCCAGCTGCTCTATGTAGCGGTGCCTCAAGACGTGGCTTGATTCCCTGCAGAATTAATCCATTGGCTCGCTCAACCTGACTGTTGGATTGTGGGTGTGCCACAGATGCAAGGTCAAGTCGGATGCCTTTCTCCCAACAATATGCCTCCACTTCTCCGAGTGATAAATTGCTGCCATTGTCGGTGATAATGCTATGTGGGAGACCAAATCTCACCACTAGATCCCGGACAAACCTGAGGGCAGTTGCCCCATCAAGTTTTCTAATGGGTTTAGCTTCTATCCATTTGGTGAATTTATCAACTGCTACAAGCAGATGTGTAAACCCACAAGGTGCCGTCTCTAACGGTCCCACCATGTCTAGCCCCTAGACCGCAAACGGCCAAGTTATTGGTATTGTTCGCAGTTCTTCAGCAGGAACATGTGGTTGCCGGGCATAATACTGGCATCCCATGCATGTCTCAACCAACTTGTCGGCGTCCGCCTTCACGGTCAGCCAGTAGAATCCTTGCCGGAAGGCTTTTGCGACCAATGATCGAGGAGCGGCGTGATGCCCGCAATCTCCGAGATGGATTTCGCGTAGGATTTCCATACCTTCTAGCTGGGAAACACACTTTAGGTATACACCAGTAGTGCTCCTTTTGTAGAGTTGCCCATTGATTATGGTATAACCCTTTGCTCGTCGTACTATTTGTCGTCTTTCGACTTCGTCGTCGGGCAAAGTTTCGTGTTTAAGGTATTCCATGAACGGTTTTGTCCAAGCTGGAGGGACCTTAGTCACCATGTTGACGAAAGAGTCAGCTCTATCCGGATTGTCGATGTCGGCTCCCTTCACGGATGGTGTGCGCAGGTGCTTGAGGAAAACTCCTGGCGGAATTCGCTTGCGCCCTGATCCTAGCTTAGACAACAGATCAGCCGCCTCGTTTTGTTCCCTAGGCACATACTTAACCTCGTAGCCCAAGAAGCTCTTGGCTATCTCGTCCACTTCGTCTCGATATGCCGCCATCATAGGGTTCCGCGCATTCCAGGTGCCAGCCACCTGCTGGGCAACCAAGTCGGAATCTCCACAGCAAACTATGCGCTTGATGCCAATATCCTTGGCTACACGTAGTCCGTAAATGAGTGCTTCATACTCCGCCATGTTATTTGTAGCCTCGAAGTGGATCTGCAGAACGTAGTGTAGCTTGTCTCCTGTTGGTGACTGTAGCAATACACCAGCCCCCGAGCCGTTGAGCAACTTTGATCCGTCAAAGTGCATCACCCAGTACTCTGGTTCTGGCAACGGAGTAGCATCTGGCATCTCCGTCCAATCTGCAACAAAATTTGCCAAGGCTTGTGATTTGATAGCGTCGCGTCTCTTGTAGGTGATCTCGAAGGCGACAAGTTCAATGCCCCACTTCGCGACCCTTCCTGTAGCGTCGTTGTTGTTGATGATGTCCGACAATGGGGTCTTGCTCACCACTGTGATTGGGTGCTCCTGAAAGTAATGCCTCAGCTTTCGAGAAGCAAGGAATACTCCATAAGCTATCTTTTGGTAGTGCGGGTAACACTGCTTGGACTCCGTCAAGACCTCGCTCACATAGTAAACTGGTCGTGGAACTCCGTGCTCATAGCCTGGTTCCTTCCGCTCTACGACGACGACGGTGCTGATAACCCGGTTGGTTGCCGCCATGTAAATTAACAGGGGCTCTCCAGGCTCGGGTGCTGCAAGGATGGGCGCTGAGGAAAGAATCTCCTTGAGCTGCTTCAATGCTGCATCTGCTTCGTCTGTCCACGTGAATTTGTCCGACTTCTTCAGCAACTTGTATAGCAGCAGAGCCTTCTCTCCGAGTCGGCTGACAAATCGACTAACTGCTGCAACACAACCTGTTAGTCGTTGAATGTCTTTTAGGCATGTCAGACGGTTTATGTTCAAGATGGCCTTGATTTTCTCCGAGTTGACCTCGATTCCGCGTTGGGAAACGATGAAGCCCAACAATTTGCCGGCTGGGACCCCGAAGGCGCACTTCTTAGGGTTAAGCATCATGTTGTATTTCTGGAGATTATCAAAGGTTTCTTTTAAGTCGGAGATTAAGTCGTTTGACTTTTTAGACATCGCGTCGATATCGTCCATGTAGGCGTGAATGTTCTGACCAATTTGGTCGTGAAGGCAACGTTGCATTGTCCGATGGTAGGTAGCACCTGCGTTTTTCAGCCCAAAGGGCATCGTGACATAGCAAAACGTGCCGTATGGGGTAGTGAATGAAGTGGCCAATTGGTCCGACTTCCTCATCTTGATCTGGTGGTATCCTGAGTATGCATCGAGAAAACACAAAAGTTCCGAGCCAGCCGTCGAGTCAATGACTTGGTCAATGCGTGGCAAAGCAAACGGATCTTTGGGACATGCTTTGTTCAAGCCGGTGTAATTAACACACATTCTTAATTCATTGGTTCCCTTTTTGGGGACAAGTACAGGATTGGCCACCCATTGGGTGTGAAGGACTTCTCGGATAAATCTAGCCTTAAGTAACCTAGCTATCTCTTTGCCAATGGCGCGTCTCTTCTCATCTCCAAAGCGTCGTAGAGGTTGTTTCACTGGTTTGGATTTTGGATCAATGTTTAGGCTATGCTCGGCAAGTTCCCTAGGTACACCTTTCATGTCGGCAGGTTGCCAGGCAAAGATGTCCCTATTCTCATGGAGGAACTCGACGAGCGTGCTTTCCTATTTGGGATCCAGGTTCGTCCCAATGGCGGTGACCTTGGAGGCATCGCCTACCACAAGTTCCACCGGCTTGGTCTCGATGGCGGCCTTGAACGCAGGAGCGGAGTCGGAGATTTGTTTCTTCGACGCGGGCATCTCTGAGTCATCGACCTTGCTCTGGATCTCTTTGAATTCTTCGCTGTAGAGGACAGCTTCTGCAACGGCTGCTTCGTTGATCTTGCAGTCCCTTGCCTTGGTAAAGCTTCCGGATACGGTGATGATGCCGTTTGGTCCGGGTATCTTGAGTTTGTTGTAGACGAAGCATGGCTTGGCCATGAACGTGTGGAATATGTCGCGGCCGAATATGACGTGGTACACGCTCTTGAAGGGGACCACCTCGAAGGTCATGCACTCCTGGCGGTAGTTATTAACATCGCCAGAGGCTACCTGAAGTGTAATGCACCCAAGGGACCTAGCCTCCCGACCAGGAACTACGCCGTGGAAGACGGTGTTGGTCCGCCTTAGGTTTGCTGCCGTCAAGTTCATCTTTTGTAGTGTATCCAGGTACATGATGTTGATGCTGCTTCCACTGTCCACCATACACTTGGTGAACTCCACGCCGTCAATCAAGGGGTTGATGACCATGGCGTATTGGTTCTCCATGGGTATAAGGTCTGGGTGGTCCGTCTTGTCCCAAGTTATTGGAACCTCCGACCAGTGCAGGTACTGAGGGACTGGGGGAGAGTAGCCATCAGGATCCTCAGAGAGGTCTTCTATTGTCAGACGGTGGGGGTGCCAAGGAAAGTGTGGTAGACTGGGGCCTTCTTCGCGAAGGGGTTCTTTCCCTTGTCGTCGCTCTTGGCAGCGTGCTTGGGGTCAACGTCTTCGTCCATGTCACTTGAATCCTTGGACTCCTCCTTCTTCCCCTTGCCCTTGCCGCGCGGTCGGTTCTTCCGACTTTGCTTGTAGCCGGATCCGGGTCTTCCTTGAGGTCGTTGACGAACTTGCAGTGTCGATTGGTATGGGTGGCTTTGCCGTTGACGTCGAGGTGTACGAGGCATGGCATATCATAGTACTCCTCATAGGTTTGGGCAACGCGGAGCGGCGCCGAGGTGGTTTCACTTCCTCGTTGCTGCCCACGACCGACTCCCCTTCCTCGGCCACGCTCTCCTTGTCCTGCAAAAGTCATAGAAACCATGTCGGTAGATTGCTTTTCTTCTGGAGCGTTTTTACGCTTTGTACTGCTGTTTCTCCGAGCTTGGGTTGGGACGGCCGTTTCCGGCAAGGAGCCACGAGCATCGTCGTTGGCAGCTGCGAACTCACTAGCCAACTGAATCATCTGGTTCAAGTCGAGCTGGTGATTGTCCTGTAAGCGCTTCAGCTTATGTCGGAGCAACGTGCCCCTTTCCAACCCATCGATGAAGGCGGCCATGGAGGTTTGAGCGTGCACTCCTGCGCAGGAATTCTTCATGTCCAGCCAGCGGGAGAGATAGGCGCGGGATGTCTCGTCTTTCTCTTGCACGCACTGCTGTAGATCGCCCACAGTGCAGGGACGCTTGTATGTACCCTCAAAGTTCTTGGTGAACGCTTCTTGCATGTCCAACCAGTTGTAGATAGATTTCTCCGGCAAGTCGTCGATCCATTGACGGGCCGTGCCCGCCAACATTAATGGGAGGTACTTGACGGCGACGTTGGGGTTGCCTCCGGCAATCTCCACGGCGTTACCGTAGTCCTGCAACCATGTGGCTGGCTTGGCGGTGCCGTCATAGGGCTTGATGGTCTTGTCAATCCGGAAGCCTTTGGGGTAAGTTGCGGACCGTATTGCAGGTCCAAAGCAACATGGTCCCAGGTATGGTCCTTCCTGGGCCTCGTGGATCTTATCGATCCGCGAACGTGCATCGTATGGCTCCGGGTTCTTCTTCTTCTTGTCAACAGGGGATGGGCTGCGTGAATGACGCGGGCCTCCTCCGCCATGGTGACTGCTTGGTGGTGACGGAGGCGGAGGCGGCGGTGGGTTAGCCTTCTTGTTGTTACCCTCCTGTGACGCTTCACGTCTGTCACAGTTGCTTGTCGGACGCGGAGGGTTATGGCGCGACCTGCTCTTAGGTCCTTCGTTGTGCTTTTCGTCATGACGGGTATGCTCCGCGTTGTCGCGGATGACGATGCCGCACTGCTTTGGTGGGGGCATATCCGTATGATGGTGAGCTTTGTAATCTTCGCGATGTCGGGGGGACCGGGGTGGTGGCGATGGGCGACGAGGTCAGGCCTTTTCTCCGTGGTCGGAGGATATTGGGGTAGCGTCCTTCCTGTTGCGTGCATCCCTCCGTCTTCGTTCTGAGGAACCCGTCTGGGACCCGACATCAAGAGGAGATCTGTGCCTTGGCGGCTTGTACTGGCTAGACTGGCAGAGCGCTGGGTTAGACTCAAGCCTCTGGGAGGTGGCCTTTTCCTGCTGCTTCACCGCCTTGGCCACTAGGTCGTAGACCTGTTCCACTACCTCAGGCGATCTATCCTGCTCCAGAAGGGTCTTGGCGATGGCGAGGTTAAGGAGTGGGGTGAGCATCACCTGCTTGCCTTCACTGTCAATCTATGGCTTGGCTTGTGCCGGCTTCGAGGGAGCCCATCCTAGGTTGCGCCGTACACCAGGATTGTTGATGACGCGAGCCGGAGCTTTCTTAGCCTTCTGCTGCTGTAGCAGAGTCTTGTACTCGGCCTCCATTGCTCTAGCTTTCTCTATGGACTTCTGCGCGTTGACCAGATCTCGATCTAGCTTAGCGCCTTGCTCCGCGATGGCTTGCGCTTCTTCCAGCAGCTGTTGGCGTTTCTCATCAAGCTGGGTCACGTTCCAGATATGAGCAACGGTTAGTGGCTCGACGAGGAGATTGTCGTACATCACTCTATCGGCTGGAGTAACCTGGGCTGCTGCAGACATAGATGCTGGAGGCGGCAAGTTTGCGGTGTTGTTGTTACTCGGGCCGGTGCCGAGTTCCTGCGGCTGCTGCACTGGGTTGGGCGGAGGAGGCATGTCTTTTGCGCGATCATCGTCAACAGCAATAAGTGGCCCCTTCCCCTTTTCTAGTGCCGTAGGCGGAGCTCGTCCGGGCTGATCTTCATCCATCGCCGTCCCAATGGTGACGAACACCTCTCGAGACGTGACAACGTTGTTGGCCCGTTCATCGCGCGAGTACTCCTCCTCCATCTCCTGCATAGTGGAATCTAGCTCTTCTGGGATGAAGTCTATTTCCTCTGAATCTGCACTGAAGTCAGCATAAAGCGCGTCAATGTCAGAGTCGGAGGGCGCCAGGACTTCCTCGATGACGGGCGGTGGAGGTGCAATGGGCTCGACGATGACTGGAGGCGGTGGTGCTGCTATGACGATGGCGGCCAGAGGCGGTGGTGGCGGAGGCTGAATCGGAGGGGCTCCGTCAATGAGCGCAAGCGCTGTCTGAGCTGCCGCTTCGGCCTCCGCGTAGTTGTTGACGGTGCTCACCATCTCTTTGAGGGTGAGGCATCCTGTTGCCTGCTGCCGTCTTAAAGAATGTCGAAGAAGCGTGACACGGTCCAGTCCTTCCACGAAGTGATACAGAGCGTTATCATCGGGGTAGTGGGCTAGGTCGGCTCGTATACGGAGCCACCTGGCCAGGTAATCGCGGGGGTTTTCGCCCTCTCTCTGAACGCAGCACGCTAGATCGAAAATGGTAACCACCCCGATGGACTTGGATCTCTGCTGTCCAGATGCACGGACTAAGCCGGTGGATTTGCAGTGATCTTCCACCTTTATATCCTGCACAGGGGCGGTTTGGGTGGGCCTTGAATTTTTCCGATCTTTGCCGGCAAGCTCCGAAGAGAGATCCGACATCGATCCTTCCGCTAACGTATCCTGCCCGTAGGCGGTCCGTGTGGGTCTTGATGCTCCTCCGACTCCCAGGGAACTAGTGCCCGAGTCGGTTTCGCCGATGAAGAGGTGGATGTCTCCGATAGGAACGATCGAACACCGCGTAGGGTTCGTCTTCGCCGGGATCCAGAACTCGTCGGGAGGGACGATCGGAACGTTGCCGGAGAAGAGAACTCGACCGATGGCTACGGTTTCGCCAATTCCCGCGAAGATCTTGGTCCTCGCCCGCTGAAGAGCCTGAAGCGCCTCTTGCCCCACGGTGGGCGCCACCTGTCGTGGTATTGCCGACGAGTACGCCATGGAGGGGTCCTCACAGTGCGTGTTTAGAGACGTGGGGTAAGGCCGACAGTTGACGGGTACGAGGTAACACAGCTTACCCAGGTTCAAATCCCACAACGGCGGTGGAATCCTACTCCTGCTATAAATAACTATAAGGGCAATACGCCGAGTTACAGAGATAGGTTCGCTGTGTGAGGTTGTCTGAATCGATCTATGATCGTATGAGATTGTGCCCTAAAGGCTCCCATAGGCCCGACTTATATAGTCGCCAGGTCCTAGGGTTACAGGGAAAAGTCCTAGCCGGACAGGTTACAGAGTCCTACACCGTCTATTACTAGTCTTGTGTATCTTGCACTCTAAGGCTCCGGGTATGCTGGTGACTCCACCGTAGCCTTCCTTTATTCGGCATGGGCCTCCCTTCTGGATCCACCTAACTGGGCCGCCCAGCAGGCCATAGGCCATGCTACCGACTATGGGCCACCCGGGTTAGTCGGATAAGAGACATGCTATAAGGATACCCATATAGCATATCCCCAACAGGATTTGTCCATCCATATGACGGATAGATATACTCTGGGCCCTCTTGGTGGAATGTCATCCAATTAGCTTGCAAGCATGCGACTGGCTCACAAGGGATCACATATCACGAGAATGAGAAAAGAGTACTTATCGGTAACGAGGTTGAACTAGGTATGCAGAGATACCGACGATCAAACCTTGGATAAGTAAACTATCGCGATACAAAGGGAAATTGGTATCGTATGTAAGTGGTTCATTCGATCGCAAAGTAATCGTATAAATATGTGGGAGCCATATGAATTTCCAGATTCCTCTATTGGTTATTGATCGGAGAAGTGTCTCGGTCATGTCCGCATAATTCACGAACCGTAGGGAGACACACTTAAGGATTCGATGTTGTTTAGTAGATATGGAATGTAAGTAGGGAAACCGAATGTTGTTCGGAGTCTCGGATGGGATCCGGGATATCACGAGGAGATCCAGAATAGTCCGGAGAATAAGATTCATATAAGGAAAGTCCGATTCCGGAGTTCGGGAATGATTTCAATGTTTTTATCGAAGAGGTTCTAGAAGGGTCTAGAAGGCTCACCGGACCGGAAGGGGAATGGTCCATGAATGTGTCATGGGTAAGTGGAATGATTGGATCATGTCCTAAGTCACTTTGGTTGGGAATTTGCGAGAGAGAAATAAAGCTCTAAATTGAAAGTAAAAAGGGAGGTTTGAAATGTCAAACTGGAACAATGGTTTCCTAGTGGAAGAAGGAAAGAGTCCTTCCTTCTATCCAACTTGGGTTTGGGTATGGATTCAAACTCCCCTCTCCCAAGCCTCCCTCCCTCTCATAAATAGAGGGAGAGGGCTGACCCAAAGAACACAAGAGCCAGCCCTCCCCACCCTGTGCGCCGCCGCCTAGCCTCCTCCGCCGCATGCCGCCGCCTCGCGCCGCCGCCGGCCCGTCGCCGTCGCCCTAGCTACCACCGAAAACTCCTCCTCCTCTCCGGCCTTCTAAACCTAGATCGCCGGAAACCCTAGATCCACCATAACTCGCACCGGCTTAGGCGAAGCTCTGCGGGATCTTCCCTCTACTACCGATACCACGCCGTCATGCTGTCGGAATCACAAGGGGAGAACTACAACTTCCGCTGCTTGCTGGAACAAGGGAGAGGAAGGTATTCATCGAGTATCGAACGTGTGACCGACTGCGGAAGCGCTGCCGGAACGCAGCGCCGGAAGGATCGTCTACACGATCTTGAGATCAGCAAGTGTACGACTACATCACCCACGAGAATCTGCTCTCGTTAACCGCTTTGGAATCTTCAAGGGTGAGTACTCTAATCGACTCGTTGCTACAATCTAGTAGATAGATCTTGGCTTGTTTGTGTGCATGCGGTAGAATTTTTTTGTTTTCCATGCTACGAACCCCAATACTTGCCCCAATCAAACGGGATTGCCGAGAGGAAAAACCACACGCTGACTGACTTGGTTAATTCCATGTTAGCCACTGCTGGTTTATCAAAGTCATGGTAGGGGGAGGCTTTGTTGACTTCATGTCATGTCCTGAAGAGAGTTCCTAACAAGAATAAATAAAATACCCCTTATGAGGAGTGGGTTGGGAGAAAACCATCACTTTCGTATCTGCGCACTTGGGGGTGTTTGGCGAAGGTCAACATACCGATTCCCAAGAAACGCAAGCTTGGACCCAAGACAGTGGATTGTATCTTTCTAGGATATGCTCCACAGAGTGTGGGCTATAGATTTCTAGTGGTTAAATATGAGGTACCTGATATGCATATTGATACTATAATGGAATCTCGTGATGCAACAAAATTTGAGAATATTTTTCCTATGAAAGATATGCATAGCATTGGTAGGATTTCTTGTGAAATATTTCCTGAATCTAGTGCATCTATTGAGAATTCTGAACAACCACATGAGGAATTCCTTGAGAAGGATGACGATGAACCTCTCACGAGGAGTAAGAGATAGAGGGTTGCAAAATCCTTTGGTAATGACTTCATCATCTACCTTGTGGATGATACTCCTAGATCCATTACTAAGGCATATGCATCCCCTGATGCAGATGATTGGAAAGAAGCTGTCCAAAATGAGATGGACTCGATTCTTTCTAATGGAACTTGGGAATTATCAGAACGACCCTATGGTTGTAAACCTGTGGGATGTAAGTGGGTGTTCAAGAAGAAGCTAAGGACTGATGGTACTATTGAGAAGTACAAGGCGCGTCTTGTAGCTAAGGGCTACACACAGAAAGAAGGCAAAGATTAATTTGACACCTATTCACCTGACGCTAGACTGACCACCATTTAAGTACTACTATCCCTGGCTGCCTCTTATGGTCTTCTTGTTCATCAAATGGACGTGAAGACAACTTTCCTTAATGGAGAGTTGGAAGAGGAGATCTATATGGATCAGCCGGATGGGTTTGTGGTAAAAGGTGAAGAGACAAAGGTGTGTAAGTTATTAAAATCTTTATATGGCCTGAAACAAGCACCTAAGCAATGGCATGAGAAGTTTGATAGAACTCTACTTTCTGCTGGCTTTGTCATTAATGAGGCTGATAGGTGTGTTTACCATCGCCATGGTGGGGGCGATAGCGTTATATTATGTTTGTACATGGATGACATTCTGATCTTTGGTACAAACATGAAAGTGATAAATGAAGTCAAGTCTTTCCTGTCAAAGAGTTTTGATATGGAAGATCTGGGAGAGGCTGATGTGATTCTGAACATCAAGCTTATTAAGAAAACGAGCATTATGTTGAGAAGGTCTTGAGCCGATTTGGCTTTATTAATGGAAAGACTTCTCCAACACCTTATGATCCTAGTTTGACATTACGAAAGAATAAGAAGGAACCAACAGATCAGCTAAAATATTCACAAGTTGTTGGTTCTCTCATGTACTTAGCAAGTGCTACAAGACCTAATATCTCTTTTGCTGTGAGTAAGTTGAGTAGGTTCATGTCTAACCCGGATATTGATCATTGTCATGCACTTGAAAGGGTCATGCGCTATCTGTGTGGTACAATGAGCTATGGAATTCACTATTCAGGGAACCCTGCTATGCTTGAAGGATATAATGATTCAAATTGGATCTCTGACGTTGATGAACTCTATGCCACGAGCGGGTATGTGTTTACCCTTGGAGGTGGCGCAATGTCATGGAGGTCTCATAGACAAACCATATTGATGAGGTCAACTATGGAAGCAGAACTTACTGCTTTAGATACAACCACTGTTGAGTCAGAATGGCTGCGTGAGCTCTTGATGGATTTGCCTGTGGTTGAGAAACCTGTGCCGGCAATCCTTTTGAATTGTGACAACCAAACTGTTATTGTCAAAGTGAACAATTCTAAGGATAACGCGAAGTCATCAAGACACGTGAAGAGAAGTTTGAAATCTGTCAGGAAATTGAGAAACTCCAGAGTAATAACTGTTACGTATATTCAAACAGACAAAAACCTGGCAGATCCCTTTACAAAGTTACTATCACGAAATGTGATAGATAGTGCATCGAGGGAGATGGGGTTGAGACCCATGGATGTCACACCTAGTGGTAACCCAACCTATGTGATCGGAGATCCCGTGAATTAGGATCTGTAAAGAACAAGCTAGTGGGTGGACCGAGGAGAGTATTTTGTAACCCTCTCTATATGAAGATGCATAACTCTCATAATCTGTAAGGCAGGTTGGCAACATGTCTTAATGTGTTTCTGTTGGATTTAATTAGCAAAGATGTCATCCTACAGGACATTCTTAAAAGAACACACCTATATAAGCTCGACTGTAAACATCACGGTCTATGAGACTTGGGTGATCTCTAGTAAACTCATAAAGAGACCAGGGAGTATGACGCATATGCTCCAACCCGCGGAGTAGGCTACTGGCAGCCATGTACTAGTTATGATTTTGAGTGAAATCTATTGGCACCAAACTTGCAATTCAAGGTTCATCCATTGTTCAAGTTGTTGATAGACGTAGTTCAAATTCTAGGCGGAAGTTCAACTTAACAGTCTCTGCTGAAACACTGGTATATAAACAAGTAACGAGGATTGACAAATCTTCAAATAGGCATTTGAGATTTGGTGGGGGATTATTAGAAATAATGGGCCAATCTATTTAGGCCCATGTGTATTTCAGATTTTTCCTAAATCTCAAAGCCCAGATTTGTGGCAGCCCATATGTATTTGGGCCCATGTTTGTGGCAGCTCACATGGGAGTGGAGTGAGAGCTAAAGTTTAGTCCAACATGGGAAGTTGAAGGAGAGTTGCACCACCTTATAAGGTAGAGTGTTGCACCACTTTGTAAATGAGCGGCAATAAGAGAGATACACGCGCGCGCTGCTCCTCTGACGACGTCGCCGCTCGCACGCCCGCCGCCCTTCATGACGCGCGCGCGCCGCGTGTTGCGGAAATCTCGCCGAGCCGAGCTTTATTTTGCTGCTTAGGAAAATTGTGAGTTTTGACAGACGTGTCAAACAGTTAGCTTATTCAGGTTGCTCCCTGGTCGTGGGTTATCTGTAATCGACCCGAACGGGCGCAACTTGGACTCGGCCCACGTTTGTCTCCGTTAGGGTTTCCTGAGCCGCTCTATATAAAGTCCTGCGCGCCTACCGCCACAACACCACCGAAAACCAATATAGGGTTTTGCCATCCTCTCTACTTGCGCCGTCACCGTAGTCTACTCTATCCCGCTTGCAGGCGTGCACCGGCGGACGGGAGAGCGGGTCTCCGGAACCACTCGCCCTTGTGATCCTGTACGGGAGAGGGCGAATAAGGTTTTTGGGAAGCGCTTTGCGCGACTGCTCGAGTTCTCCATCACGGGTCGTCTTCCATCCAAGTCAGGCGGTGCTGCCTACCGCCGTTTTCGTCGCTGTCTGCTTCGATCAGTCTTCCCCAAAGTTTCTACTATGACAACCGAACGGTACGTGCTACGTGCTACGTGCTCATGTTTGGTTATTCATCATGTTCTGCGAGTACATGTTCAGCTGCTGTTTATTTCCGTTCATCCTGTTGTTTAGTACATCTAGTATGTTCGAGTTACATGAGCTAGTAGCTGGTTTTGTCATGCTTAATATTCTGAAATTAATCATGAAAATTATGCCTAATATTCCAACATATTGATCAAACATGACTGTCCGTGTTTTCAGTTTCCTGAGTTTGAGAGGAGTGGTACACTGACTAAGCACACGTATAAAAGTTAATGTGCCAGTGACGACAGAAATTTACCGTATGTTATGTTTAACATTTGTCTTAAGATCACTGGAACAGTATTCGGACAACAGATCCATCCTTCAGGCGACGAGCGCGAGTAGGCCATCCACTGGGCTGCACTGGGCTGGGCGTACGGCGGTGCAAGGGGGCCACGTCGGAATGGAGCTCGGCCGGTGTGAAGGCCAGAGAGAAAAGGCGACTAAAATCGGCACGAGGGTCTCGCGACTCGGTCGACCCGTCCGAAACCGCGGCTTGGCATCATCACTGGCATGGCTCACACTCGCATGTAGCCCCACCCTGGCGCTTGACTGCCTGACGTTGGTGACGGGGCCCCGCCCCGCCCACCGCGCAGCGCGTCGTCGTCCGCTCCGTTCGTTCGTGGTCGCCAGCCTAGCTATCCTATACTATGTACTAGTACCACAGAGCGGCGGCGGTGGCCCTATAGGATCTACTGCTCCCGAGCATCGAGCTGCCGCGTACCGCCGAGCCTTGCTGTCCACACGATTTTCCGTTACTGCATACAGTTTCTATGTTGGCTGGCCCCAAGAGCAATGTGTGTCTACACTGGTAGCTCAGTTGCTCGAGGGCAGGGCATGTGCCATGCGACGCTTCCATGTCTACGTGTCAAGCACACCTCGCTTTCTCGTACCTTGGGCGCTGACAATTAGCACACCGGCAAACACTCGTTCTTCTATGTGTACGCCGGAGCGGTGGTTTGATAGTGTGGTGCAGCAGTCGTCGTTACATATTAGCCACAGCCCACACCAAAGCTGTCTGTCATTCAATGCCATCAATATCATAATGCAGGGGTGCACAAGTATCTACTCATAAAACGATTTCTTTTACCTTTGCTTGAATATGAAATGTACGTATGTCGTATACATGAACAACCACTCGATTCGAAACGAGCAAAACCTCGCGTGATGTGGCGGAGCCGATGAGCAGGATATTATATTTTACGTACTAGCTTGTGCATCACAAGTTCACAAACACGGTTCTTACTAGTATTGCTGATGCGCTTGCCACTAATGTCAGGCCTCGTGAGCCCCTCTGTGAGCGGCTGCCTCACGTGCCCGGTGTTGAAAACATTGTCGTAGGTCATTCATCCTGAAATTTACTTTGAAAATTTAAACCTGAAAAAAAATATACATAAAAGGACTAGTACTACATGCAACATAGATGTAAAACCCTAGACTTAACATCGCAGGACCGGTTTCTTGTTTCTTGTGGTGGTGACGCCATGAACGCGATCAAGGAATAAAATGTGAGGAAGCCTATGATTAACCGAAGAAAAAAGGGACATATCCGTTTATAGAGTGTATTTCAGCTTTTTGGAAAGTTAAACTATCTTAATGTTTGACTGAGCTTTACACAAAAATATAATAAAATTATGAAACCAAATAGATAAATGATGGAAATATATTTCATCACGAGTCTAATGATATACTAATTTGGTGGCATAATTGTTGGTGATTTTTGTACGAACACGATGAAACTTAAGAAAATTGACTTTTTAAGAATTTTGGAAGTACACTCTTTGTGAGATGGAGGGTGTTTTTTCTGTAACAATCCACTAACTACGACATGATTTTAATTACCTAAATATCAAGAATTGTGCCCTGAGACTTCTTTGTTCGTGTGCAATGTGGTAACCACGCGGGTAGGTGCTTCCTTATCCAAAACAATATCCAAGGTCATAAGCAATACATAATTAAAGGTGAATAAACACATAATTTATTGAATTCATGCACTAGTCAACTCAACCAAAAGTCCGAACTGGTAAAAAGGGGGCTAGACAATATATTTCCACCTAGGCAATCTTAGTCCTTAGATGTGGGTTCGATATAGGCCACATAATCATTTTTTAATATTGCGTTGGTAGAGTCTTAAACTCAAGACTCCTTAGCTCTTATACCATATTAAATTTATGTATTAGACAACTCAATCAAAAGTCCGAACCAATAAAAAATGGTCTAGGAAATATATTTTCGTAGAATGCAACATGTAGTTTTAACGTGAATAAATTCAGAATGTGAACATGAGCATGAGTAGTCCACCTACATGCACATGAATAAATTCCGTCTTATGTTCTCATCCAGGGTCCCCACTGGGGCAACCCATGTATGTTGGTCTTGCCCTCCTTAAATTTCCAATGTGGAAATAAACTTTCATGTGCCCATTTACACAATTGACCGCATCCCATCGGAGACTCATTTAGTCAAAAATCCACGAATGCCAACACCTCTATGCAACGCCATGTACATAACTCAAGGTGTATATAGAACATAATATCTCGTTGGATTAGTATTCAAGAGGTGGTCCGCCTTCAAGTTAGCGATCTTGCAATGATCTTGAAAAAAGATACAGTAAACACTCACAGTAAGGTTGCATAGTACTCTCTCCGTTCCCTGAAAAGAAGGAGTGCATGTTTTTCGAAATTTGACTGTGATCAAGCATTTGTATCTTAGACATTGCATGTCATTTAGAGAAGATAAGAAACATGATATACAATAGATTGTTTGTTAATGTCATCTCTAATGACTATTGTTTGCATGTGATGTCTACGTACTTCTATTCTTGTAGACAGTTGTTGGGCCTCCAAGTATAGAGATTTGTAGAATAGCAGCAAGTTTCCTTGAAGTGGATTACCAAGGTTTATCGAACTCAGGAAGAAAGTGGTCAAAGGTATCCCTCTCAAGCAACCCTACAATCAAGATACAAGAAGTCTCTTGTGTCCCCAACACATCCAATACACTTGTCAGGTGTATAGGTGCAGCGAAGAGATAGTAAAATACAAGTATGGATGATTATAAGTGGTAACGGTGCCAGAAAAGAACTTCTGACAGAGAGAAAAAGACTAAAGGCAAAAGGATGTAAGCAAGCAAATATGTAACATATCTAGATGCAAATGGTGTTTCGATATTTAGAAACAAGGCCTAGGGATCATACTTTCACTAGTGAACGCTCTCAATAAATATATTCTCTTCATGATACTATCCTGAACTACTCTCCGGTTGGACACTCTAATCCATGGTAGGGCTATAAAAGCACACCTCAAAGTCCGCCTTCCCCATCTAGATAACCCCACACTGTCACCTTGAGCGCTAGATGGTTCCAACAAACACCATAATTTTATAAAGACATCCAACTCCAAATATACTCATGATAAATATTTATGAACTCTAGCCTAAGTGTCACCACGGCGTGCACGCTGTCACTTTCACACACGTGGAGAGAGCGGAGATCTATTGAAGCACTTGAGTATTTATGTAAACTCTAGCCTAAGTGCCACCACATGCACGCTGTCACTTTCAAACACGTGGGGAGAGCCGGAGATTGCTTTAAGCACTTGAGTACCAGAGTAGATCTAATTGATTACAAAGCTCATGATCTCATAAAGATCACGCATAGAGAGAGATGGACACATAACTACCGGTAGAGCCCTTAGCCTTGAGGAAGAACTACTCCCTCCATATCATGGGAATCAGCAACGGCGATGGAGATGGTGGTGGAGATCGATGGAGATGGCTCCAGCGGCACTTCTCCGTCCTGGCAAGGTGCCAAAACAGAGACTTCTGTCTCCCGAATCTCTCCTTCGGTGGCGGCGGTGCTGCAGAAGTTTTCGTGGATGTATGCTAGATCCTTTAGGGTTTTCTCCTCGGGGGCTTCTTATATGCGAAGGGGTGAGGCGTGGAGGCAGCCAGGGGGGCCACACCCTCTGGTGGTGCGGCCTAGGTGGGCCCGTGCCCATCCTGGTGCCCTATTCCGTCCCTGCTTCGATTTTCCGTATCGTTCCGGGGAAAATATGAAGACTGGATTTTGTCCCGTCCAATTCCGAGAATATTCATTTTTTAGCTTTTCAGAAACCAAAAACAGCAGAAAACAGGCAACTGGCATTGTGGCATCTTGTCAATAGGTTAGTTTCAGAAAGTATATAAAAATACCTCAAAGTATAGACAAAACATAAGACAAATGATATAAAACAAGCATGGAGCATCAAAAATTATAGATACGTTTACGATATATCAGCATGCTCCTTAAATTATAGCATGATTGAAATAAACTAGAAAACATGACTAAGATCGGGCATGTAATACAATGGAGAAATATGTCTTGTTTTCTAAGAGATCATCTCTTGGCTAAGAGATGGCAAATATTTTTTTATCTCCCGTCCAACTCTGCAATCATTATTTACGTGGCATTGCTAAGATATAAATATAGTGCCCCCAATGGGCAATTGTTAGGAAAAAATAGGTTAGAAATCCAAGTACTTAGCTACAATAGTTAATTCCACACAAGGGACATGTTCAGAAGTCAACTCATTAGTGCGCGAAAGCAAGTTATCCACCGAATTAAACTAAACAATGACTATTTGAGTTAATTCGGCGCAATATAGAATAAAATGACGACGTTCTTCAACTAATTGGCAGATGATGCACACACTTTCTAATCGTCCATCAGCTCCGTCACAATCCCATTGATGTACAAAATAGTGAACCCTTTAAGTTTCATGCTTCTGTTAAACCTAGCATCACAACACCCATCCATGCAAGCTTGTACACAATCCAGTATCCTGTATCACATGGGCCATTGTTTAGAAATCATTTTTGAAATCCCAGGTGTAAGTAGAGCTAGGTATTTCCATGAAAGGGACTGGTTGAGACGCTAATTCATCGATCCACACGCAATAGAAAGAATCCCAGCGATGTAAATCAATGCGCTAATTGATTGATTTCATTCTGTGTAGTAGTAGAGCTATAGAGTACAAAAAACAAAAGACGACGTTCTCCAACAAATCGGCGGAGGACGCACACACTTCCCCGTCGTCCATCAGTTTCGTCATAACCCCATCGATGTATCCATCCCACGTTTCCAACATCCATGGACTTTTTCCCGTTTTACCCGTTCATGTTCAGCAAATCAAACGGCGCATCGGTGCTTCCTCGTACGACGCAGAAAAAATAGGGACGCAGAAAAAATGGTCGATGGAAACTGACACTCGCGAGTGGCGCTTGCTGCTTAGGTCGGCCCAGCCACGACAATCGCGCGAGGGGAGCTTTTCCCAGGCGAGCGACGCCTTTTAGAATTTCGTTTTGTCTCTTTTCAGAAAAGAGAGAAAATGCGGTGTGAAAATGAGGAAAAACATGGCTCCGGCCTGTCGAAGGCTTTTTCGTGTCATCTTGTTATTTTTATATCCTTTTATTTAGGAAGATCCGTACAGAGGGCCCAGGCATATGGAAGTGTTAGTGACTGTAACTGTAAATCGCTCGATCGGATCACGCGCGTGCCGTGTGGTTAGTGCTCAGATTTTTTAAGCATATCTGCTCCGCATGCACTTCGATCATCAGATTTTTTTCTTTGGCAGGGATCATCAGATATTCAGATGAGCTCTGCTTTGCTACTGTACTGCTAAGTGGCGCTCTCAATTATGCGAGGTGTGAACCCGATGAGTTGCGAGGACAACAAGTGTAATGCAGAGGCCATGCAGATCACATCTGGGAACTATTCCAGCTGATGTAACACCACCGCTTGCACTGAATTTCCGGTATAAACATCCATATGTCGGCATAAACAAATCTATCGACGGAGCGCGGTCGCCGTCATCGTAATCATAGTAGTAACCAACAACGAAAGAAAAAAAGCTTCACGATCGATGGTCACTGGGAATTGAAGTGCGCGAGGATCACAATTAGCGGCGAGAAATGGGCGGAAATTGAAGTGCGAATTGAAAATAACCAAGACTTGATGTCTGTCTTTTTATTACCACTTCTAGAATACAATTCATGTCACTTCAACTGCTATACATATACTTAATCTACTAGGGATATAATAATTACTCAAAAAAGAATGAGTAAAATTAAACGGATCACGTAATAAACGGCAGCAACAGTTAACACTAGATCGGCTACATTTTTTACGTTTTACCCCTAGTAAATTAACACAAGAGAGAAAGACAGGACAGAACTGGAGAAAGAACAGCCCGGGAGGATCAGTCCAAAAATGGGCATCATCTTGAGTTGGTAAATCTAAATCTTCTTTTAATCCTCCCAGGTAATTCTCCGTCTCCTTCTTCTAATCCGTTTTCTCCGCTAGCTCTGCTAGGCGTCCCCGCGCGGGCACCGTCGCTCTGTGGATTTCTATGCCACCGTATTGACTTTTCTTTCACACGAACTGCGGCTGCGTGTACCACAAGTCGTCCATGCTCCAGATGCTGTCGACGTCGAAGCTGCCGATCTCGAAGTCCGCGACACCGAGATCGGGGAACCCAGCTGGAACCGGCAGCGGCTCGGACGTCCACGCTTCCCCGAGCTGGCACGGTGCCTCCTGCTGCTGCTGGATCAGCTGGTTCGTGTCGCACATGGCGGCGGCGCTGGAGGCGTCACAGGCGGTGGTGAACCACTCGGCGCCGTCGACAGCGGCGGGCCAGCTGGGCTGGGCGCCGCCGGTGCCAGAATCCGTAGACGGCGAGGAAGACATGGTAGTGGTGCCCGACTGCTCCGGGACCGATGAGGTGTTGGGCAGCTGCCCGTCGGCGGCGAGGTCATACTCCGCTGGCCAGCAGGCATCGAGCGGGAGTACTGGTGACTCGTAGAGAGCGTCGTGTTGCCAGCTGGAGAGGGGCGTGTCGTCGGCGCCGGCGGCAGGCTGCGCCGCCTCGGCTGCCTGGATGCGCTCGACGAGGCGTGGCATCCAGAGGTAGCGCATGACGTCCTTGAACTGCTGGCTGTTGACGTCGCACTTGAGCTGCTTGGCGTGCTTCTGCACGCGCGTACGCCAGTAGTTCTTGATCTCGTTGTCCGTGCGGCCGGGGAGGTGCTGCGCGATCTTGGACCAACGGTTGCCCCACCGCGAGTGCAGCTCCAGGATGAGCAGCTGCTCCTGCGGCGTGATGCTGCCGCGCCGGAGGTCGGGCCGGAGGTAGTTCAGCCACCTCAGACGGCAGCTCTTGCCGGTGCGCTTCAGACCTGCAGCCACAGGCAAGATGATTAATCACATGGCCAAATGGAATGGAACACCACATCACTTTCCTGCTACTACTAAATTCTCCAAGTTGCTAATTACATATGCCAGGATGCGATGTGCGACTATATATGTATGTATATGTGACAAGACGAGTGATGTAATGGAAGAGAGATTAGTAAATAAATAAATATCCCTATGGCCGGGAATAATGCTAACCACTGAAAATTCTCCTCGATCGCTCACTATAGCTTGTGGCTAGCTGGGTGGCTGCTAGGAAAATCAGGCATGTAGCCTGGTAGCTATCTGTTTCCATAAATTAGCATGTTGATGCAAAGCGACAGGTTTGTTGCTTGCTCAAAATGATGCAAGCAACCAATCTACTTCAGAGATGAATGGGTGGATGATGATGTGCTTGAATAATTCATCATGCATGGATTGTACCGCGGGGAGACCACCAAATTAAGGATGCAATTCTAGAGAGGAGAGGACATATGCAATTGAGCGCATGCACTTGGATGGATGGATGGATGATCCTATCCTACCTGCTGATCGGGCGAGCGAGTTCCAGCGGCCCTCGCCGTGCGCGGCGATGTAGTTCACCAGCAGGATGTCCTCCTCCACTGTCCACGGCCCGCGTCGCAGGTCGCCGGCCATCACCTCCTCCTCGCTGCTGCTCGAATCCCTCTCGTGCGCCATGTCCATCAGTTCAAAACCTCCTCGATCGATCACTTCGAGACGCGATCGACTGATGGAGGTAGCGATCGAGCAGATAGTTGGGCCGGAGAAGAGAGCTGATCAGGAGATTATGGTTGGTTTGTTTGAGAAGGAAGCAGTAGTGTGCTGTGGGGAGGAGGAGAATCTGTGGTGCTGTGCGTGTGATGGATTGGGCGGGAGAGGAATGGGCGGGCTTATATAGACGAGACGACGGCCGGGCAGGACGATGGGAGCTGAGGTAGGCTGCCGGTGGTGGACTTGGGAAGAAGCATGTGGGGGAGCACGCCGCAAGCCCGCAAATACGGAGATTACTTTATATATCTTTCAAAGCCAAAAGTTTAGGGTATATTTGTGCTTTGGGGGATTAGGGCGTAGTGGGATATTTACCATCGATCGGGCTAATTAGCCACGCTGCTAATTACTCATCGGCTCGCGTACACGGATTGCAGTCCGGAGAGTTTGACTAGTTGACTCGTCTAGACTCGCATCCACGCCACGATGGCCACGCGCTCGCGCTGTGGACCTCCTCTCGTCGCTTTTCGGTGACAGCCTGTGCTCGTTTTTTTGTCAGGGACGAGTAGACAGCTCTTCTTCTAGTGTAGAGTAGAAAGGAAATTCTACTACCGTCTCTTTGATGGCAGATTTTTTTGGATGATCTCGAAGGTGTGAAGTCCTACCAAAAGTGCCAATTTATCATACTAACCATTGTGGAACAATTGAGTGAACTCACATGAATTCTGTAAACATCCCGTTAGATGGCCACTTCAATAAAACATGAAGGCGAAAGAATAGTTTGCTTTATGCCCCTCCCAGCGACCTTCCCACCGTCCTCCTTCCCTACCGCCGTCTTCGGGAGTTGCCCTTGCAGGGCCATGGCAGAGCCGGCGATGGCGGGCCTCTCCAATTCCCGTGTGTCCATGCGGCGGTGTGGTTGTTGTATTACCGCTCCTCGTTCCCGTCTGCTTCCTCTCGGTCCTGCTGGTCTCGGGATGTTTGCAACTGTGAGACGGCGATGATGATTGCAATATCACGATGGCGCATGTTGGTGGAGCACGGCGAATCGTTCGGGGTTGTGGTTTTTGGGGTCGTGAGAAATTCCGGTTAGCTTGGCCGGCACCGACGCGGTGACGCCCACCGGCGCCGCCTTTCCTTCCTGAAGGGTGTCGGGTGTACCCCTTCCCCACTCCCCCCTCGCGTACCAGGGGAAACCCTAAGACCAGTTCGGGCATCAACATCGTCGTCGCATTCCTTTTTGAAAGTGCTGTTTGGTATGCGGTGATACAGAGTGCTAGGAGCGTGGTGGGGAATCCTCCAGAGGGTGCAACGGATACGAGTCATTATTGTTTTCGTCGGTCCGACCTTGTTGATATTATTTTCTATGTTGTTTCTCTTTTATTTCGTTTGTTCTTGATTGTGCCAATGCCCCAACAATTGTATCGTGTTGTTACTATATTAGTATAGCGAGACGAAAACCTATTTCAAAGAATAAAACACGAAGAATTCTATTTTCATTTTGGACCTTACAACAAACACTATTTTTCTTGGATACTCTTTTCTTAAACCAAACTACATAGTAATCTCTTCTATTCAAATTAAGTGATTCAGATTTGTCTAGATTTGGAAGTATTTTAGTGCTAGATATATCCAAATCTTGACAAACTTGAGTCAGTTAATTTGGATCAGAGGAAGTATTAAAAATTTAAATTAAGTGATATACATGGTCTTTTGAGGCTGCATTGATGTCGGCTAATTTTCTCTACTTTTTTTTTGAGAAACACAGTATAATCGTAGACACTCACGACACGTATATGCACCCACCCCTATGAACGCACACACACACCCTACCCTTATGAGCATCTTCAAGAGACTACGCCGGTAAATCGGGTTTTAAGATTGACAAAGTCACCACAGACGTCTCGCTGTCGACCAAAATATTGTCTCCCAATGAAAGAATATTCCACCAATTATACAACACACAGTGTCAAACCCGGGGTTTGAACTCTGGTCGGCTAGGGTACAACCACCCATCTAGCCACCCAACCACACGTTGGTTTGCAATTTTCTCTATTTTTTGGATACAAGGAAAGAATATTTCACCATTTATACAACACACAGTGTCAAACCCGTGGTTTGATCTCCGGTGGGACAGGGTACAACCATCCATCTAGCCACCCAACCGCAGGTTGGTTTGTAATTTTTTCTATTTTTTGGATACAAGGAAATATATTAATGTACCAGGCCGATGTCCTCTCCAAAAAAAAAAATACCAAGCCGATGCAAAATACTTCACGTCTCTACAACAATACAATATCGATAGTTAATCGAGATACTCGAGATACACATGGTCCAGATCTTGCGACGGGCCGTCCTTAAAATCAGACGAGTATCTACATTACAAATAATTCCTTAGACTTTGTACATGCTCTAACAATATTCATCTTTTGGTTGTTGTTAGGAGGAAAATTAACATAGGAAACCATAACAAGATTACTGGTGTCATTGAGTTTTACTGTATTTATCAGTACATTGATCAAGATAACCAAAATATGACTAGCGGTATATTTGAGCAAGTCCCGTTCAGGAGCTCATTGTTGGGATCTTTTCGGTCATCCTAAGCGAACCATTTGGCACACGTACATGTCAGAATCACCGCCTCTTTGCCGAGTTTTTCGATTTTGGTATCGAAGTCCAACGTGAAACCAGCGCCCCAGAAAAGATCCCAAATTTCCAGTCTGTCGGTCGAGAAAGATCCGCACAAAATGCTCAATAAACACATGGATATAGTGCTATTAGCTCTTTCTTTCTTGGGACAGCGAGTTGTAATCCCTGAGCGTACGTGCAGTCCAATCTTCACGCTCGCCGGCACATAAATCCAACAGCGCTCCGTGTGAACTTACACATGCAGCTATGTGTTGATATATACTTCCGCAGTGTAGTATTTCTAGCGTACAACACGTACAACCGCCCAAACCGTGCGTATATCTCCGATCGCACGACCAGAAGAGCAAAATTTGACCATCTGCCTCGGATACGAGCTCCGACAGATGAGCGCGGCACCGCAGAATTGACAGATGCAACCACCAATTTTGTCAATATATATGAAAGCCAAACACACTGCACGCTTGTTTCCAAACCAGCACAGAAGAGCCAAACGAACACACAGAGCCACACTGCACACTACTACCATGTAGTGCTATTAATTGGACGGAGTCGCCCTAAAAATTATTGGATTTTCCAAGTCAACTCCATTGCATCAGTTGAAATGCGAGAGTCATCTGCTGGGCTGTGTGAAATGATTTAAAACGCCAACTTGGCGTTTGTATAAGCAGGAAAAATATGGTTTTGGGAGACAGAGGGGGATGTGTGGTCAGACTCCACACTTTGAGTTGAAAACTTTGGCAACTTCCGTTGTATTTATCTGTGCCGTTTTTCAACACATGGAGGTGCTGTGTTTTTCCCCTTCTATATTCTAATTAATATTCATTTCTAATATACACCCCTAGGTCTATTATTACTGGTCAGAGTTGTATATATATATTTCTAGGGAATCCGGTTTGTCTTAGCTGAACTGACAGGCTGCTGTAGTACTAGGGGAGGAGTATGCTACTGTTGCTCTGGATTTTGTCCGTGACATTCGATTGGGTTTAAGCAAACCTGATCCAATCGGATGCCGGCCATGGTAATATGGTATGGTTGGATTCGTGTCCAGCTTGGCCTCGATTTGTATACTGCAAGGCTGTGATTGTTTGCTAGTTGCTCGCTGACGAAGGTCAAAGTGTTTGCTGAGTTGGAGCAGCGTGCTCGTTGACTCCAAACTCAGTTGGAGCAACCACTTGTAGTACCATGTGTTCATTTGACCCCTAGTGCATATGTATCCAAGAACTCGTGACCACCGATCGTTACACTACATTATTCGTGTGGCTCTTATTCTTGTAGACCTAGTTAATTATGCTGAGAGAAATATCTTATCCAATGAAAAACGTATGTGAAGTTTGTCTTTTGAAAATAGATGACCACACACTATATCAAAGGATACTCTAACATCATAACGAAGTCCACATTAGAAGAACTATTACAAGTGCCAAATGGTGAGGACGTAATACATTATAGGGATTTCTATTTTCATGCCCTTGATTTTTTAGATATACTCACTTTTTTTCAACCGCTTAAATTTTTCTCACCTTTCACCATCTCTTTCTACGAAACTCTCACACGGTCTAAAACTCGCTGTCCGTAAGCCTTGCCGTTACATGCTGACAAGTGGAGCCGCATTCAGTCGGTCCCGTAGTGGACCCTCACCGTTATGTGCTGACAAGTGGGGCCATGGTATATCGGGTCCCATAGTGGACCATTGCAGTTACATGATGACAAGTGGGGCCACGTTAAGATGGTTCCCGTAGTGAAAACCTATCTCCCCTTATCCAGATCAGCATGAGACCCACAGCTTATCCGCGTGAGCTTCGCACCCACAGCTTATCCACGTGAGACAGCCCCACGCCCGCGCCCGTGCCATTGCCTCCCCTTTCTTCTTCTCCGGCGACGGTGGCCCTTCTTCGACGGCGACCCTTTGTTGAGGTTCAATTCGGTCTCCCGTTCGTCCTGGCTGGAGTATGGTGTCGTCCCGTTGACCTGTATGAAGGATGAGTGTGCAGGGAAGGTTAGATGTCGCAACAAAATGTTTCGATTAAATGGAGGCGCTTGTTGTGGAGAATGCGGCCGGCAAGCCGTTTCCGATGATTTAATTGGTTTAACGATTTAATATCTCAGCTGCAATCAAGTGAATCTATGAGGTGAAAGTCAAACTTTGAGATTTAGGGAGATGGCTGTATAAGAAATAAGAAAATGACACAACTCTTGAACACTTAATTTAAAAAATTATACAACTCTTGATGTAAAAGAGTGTTTATAATTGACACAACTCTTGAACACTTTCAAATTTAAAAAATTACACAACTCTTAATGTAAAAGAGTGTTTATAATTGACACAACTCTTGAACATTTTCAAATTAAAAAATTATACAACTCTTAATGTAAAAGAGTTTTTATAATTGACATAACTCTTGAACACTTTCAAATTAAAAAATTATACAACTCTTAATGTAAAAGAGTGTTTATAATTGACACAACTCTTAAACACTTTCAAATTGAAAAAATTATACAACTCTTAATGTAAAAGAGTGTATATAATTGACACAATTATTGAACACTTCTAAATTGAAAAAATTATACAACTCTTAATATAAAAGAGTGTATAATTGACATAACTCTTGAACACTTTCACATTACAATTTCGACATGATAATGTTGTCCTAAGAAAATCTTGAGAGATTACTATTTTTAGAGCATGAAAAGTGATCCCTAAACTAAAATATTTATGCCTCGTGCATATATGAAAATTATACACCTTTGAACTCTTTGAAATCGTACTTAAGACATGATAATATTGTGCTAATAAAATCCTATTTATTTATCATTTTCATGGAGTGAAATATAATACATAAACTTGCATATACGAAAATTATAAACCTTTGAACACTGTGAAATCGTACTTAATACGTGATAATGATGTGCAAACAAAATTTTGAGAGATTATCATTTTCATAGAGTGAAATGTAATGTATAAACTTGCATATACGAAATCACACTTAGGACATGATAATGTTGTGCTAAGAAAATCTTGAGAGATTATCATTTTCATAGAATGTAATGCATAAACTTGTATATGGCAAAAAATTATACACATTTAAACTCTTTGAAATCGCACTTAGGACATGATAATGGTGTGCTAATAAAATCCTGATCATTTATCATTTTCATGGAGTGAAATATAATTCATAAACTTTCATATACGAAAATTATACACCTTTGAACACTTTCTCTTCAAATTACATTCAAAATCATTTGTTTATGGAGTTAAAGTACCAGTGGCAAACTCGTTATTTTACATGGATAGAGGGGTGCCCTCTGACAGATATATGGGTTATCCTGTCTGCTAGATCACAGAAGATCAACGGTTGGTGGGCATGATCCGCGTGACAACTGTCTTGACCAATCAGAGCATAGCAGCCTAGATGAGCACATGTGTGAGAGTTTGTGACTAAGAGAGAGGAGAAAACTAAGTAGAACTTAAAAACCAAGGACAAAACTGAGTAGAACTTAAAAACCAAGGAAAAAACTGACAAAGGGATTCAAATAAAAAATAGAAATAGATTTAAAAAATGGAAAATACTTCTTTTATACAATAAAATATATCTTGGTATACATAAAATTATTTGTAATTCAAATATACATCAGTTTGACAATTATTGCCTCATTCAGATAAACTATGTTTTGGGGAGGAATGTTTTCGGAAGAGGCTTGAGTAGAAAGCCATGAACCTTCATAGATAGTAGGTGATTTGAAAAATGGTGATTTAGGTTAAAACTTGATTTATATACATTTCTTATGGTGGCAGGTCACATAATAAGACTCTCTGGATAGATGCCACTATGTTTTGATCTTTTTGAATTTGTTGTGAATAAAATGACTTAATTAGCTAGCTAAAATCCATTCGTTGACTCTCTGTTGACCAACCACCGGAGGGTAAAAGTGAGTATATTGCACATGACAGTGTTAGTACTGGAGGGCAAAACCGAGTACAACCAAACTGCCAGTGTTACACGCAAGGGTATAACTGAGCATAACTAAGTGGCCAGGGTTAGACACGAGGAGAAAAACATGACGCACGGTACGCGTGTCGCGGTGCACGGGGCGGTAGCGGACGCTTGTGGCCATGCACGGTGAAGTAGCATGCACGGTTACGCAGTGCACGGTGGTGCAACGAAACATCTCCTTCCTTCACCTTTATAGAGAGGCCTCCGCACTCTCACTCTTCACCCACTCGCTCATTCACTCACGCAAACGTCTCCACTGTCCCATCACCTTCTTCAAACCCCCAAGGAAACCCCAACCACGCCAACGATGGATAAGAATGGCGCGATGGCCATCGTCGCCTCCAAGACCGCCAGCGAGAAGGCCCTCGTCCTTGTACAAGCCCCCGTCGAGGCATCGAAGGCAGCCACCATCCCCGTCCAGACCCCTGTCCTCGCTTCCACCATAGCCGCCATCGAGGAGGCCCTCGTCGGTCTCGGGCAGATCTCACACGGCTAGGACCCTTACGAGGAGGAGGATTATATCAGGCCGGAAAACCCCTACAACACCAACATTGCTGACCCATGGTCGGAGGTAACTAGGGTTTTCTCTCCTTCCTTTGTTATTCCTCCATTCCCATCGCTCGATGCTAGATCGTGTGTTATTAGGGTTCAGTTGTTCGTATTTTCAATCGTTGGATGCTAGGTATTTTTACAGTAGCTAATCCTATTGTGTTAGATCTCGTATTTTGATAAATGCCATTGTTCGTATTTTAATCCTATTTTATTTGTCCTCCGAGTTGCAGTTAAGGGATTCCCTAGTTAGTATAGTGTTGATCTATAGTTGGGATCAGTTTTGATTTGCTTTGAGATTTGGGGATTGGACAATAATCAGGGGATCTCAATCGGTTAATTTATGCAAGTAATCAATCCCGATAATCAAGGTATCTCAATCGTGTCCTTATTGCACTCTACTATTTTTTTCCAACAGGTGGATAGCAGCGACGAATCCAAGGACACAAGACTCGTCAGGTGCTGAGGAGGCTGAAGTTCGGACATTACGACAACTTCTTCGCCGACGACGTCTACAGGTGCCCCCTCTGCACCAGGAGGCTCCTCGCCAACAACTTCAACTCCCTCGTAAAGCGTGTCGAGGACGTGAAGACCTGCGCTGTCCGTGAATGTCAACGGCTTCAAAGCCAAGCACAAGGCGCTCAGTTTTCACCTCCGCAACCTACAGAAGGTTGTCTTCAAGGAAGGTCGCATGACCCCGATCACGCCCAAGGTGCCTAAGGTCCAGGGACTGGACAACAAAAAGTAGAGGAAGAGCCAGAGGGAGGAGGCCATGAGGGGCCACTGATCTTGTGTTGCTGCTGCTCCTGTAAAGTAGCTTCTTTTGTATTGTCTGTGTTGAACTTGTCCGCTGCTGTTGCTGAGCAGCCTAATTATCGAATCTCGTTTAAGTATTGTATATATATATATCATATATTAGCTGTCTTATCTACATGTGCTCTGTTTACTGAATGTATCTATGGTGCTGCTCTAGATTTGCTACCAGATTAGAAAAAAACGAGGGCCAACCATGAATGAAGAGAAAAGCTGCTCTAGATTCGCTACCTTTGTAGGCAAAAAACACAACAATTAGCGAGATAAAGGAAAAAAGATGCTCTTAAAAATACCAATCATAAAAATAACAAAAAATAAAACTTCCAATTTAGTTGATAGGGCGCACGTAACCAACAAACGCGCCCAACATGGTCCCACAACACGTCCCCCAAAACGTGATCCCAAAAAGCCGGCTCACACAGTCCAACATGGCATGACCCCACACGTCAGCATAACGCGTACCTGACCAACCAGTCCTACTTGTCAACACGTAACGGCGAGGGTCCACTACGGGACCCGACTGAACGTGGCATCACTTGTCAGCACGTAACGGCAAGGCTGGCAGACAACGAGTTTCAGACCGTGTGAGAGTTTCATAGTAGGAGATGGGAAAAAGTGAGGAAAAATTAAGCGGCTGAAGAAAAATAAGTATAGATAACAAACTAGGGACACGAAAATAGAAATCCCTATTTAATAAGTATTTTTATGAGGAAAATGCACATTTCAATAGTCTTAGCATTTTAGAGCACCATATGACATTTATATAAGTGTAGAAGTAGTTAAGCCGTAGAGTTTCAGAACCCAAGTAAAAAGCAAGGGGTTATTTGTATGAAAGAGAGTATGTATTCTTCCATTATTGCACACGCTTATTATAGCCATATTTTACAAAATTGGGATAATATAATACTATCCTAAACAAAAAAAAGTGAGTGGATAGCGCAAATTTTTATTGCAGTAAATTTATTGGAATTTTCTGTGCATGAAAGATACCTCTTCTTAAGTGAACATGAGATTTGTGGATTCCATTTAGCTGCTTTGCATCTCTGTTGTAGTTGTTGGCCAAGACAAAAATAAGTCTGCGTAATGATGTATTTCTCCTGAAGATAAATATCATAGAGACACCCTTCTTTTTCAAATAACTATGTATATCATCATGATGGTCCTTAAACCCCTGGAGAATACAATGGTATAATTTAATGACATACATAGATTTTGCATTTGTTACCTGTAGGCATAATTTTGCTAATGCTAATGGTACACTGAACAATACAAACATCAACATCAATAATATTCATTAACCACCCTAGATTTTAGAAAAGTTCAGTGTTGTTAACATGAGATCTGAGAAATACAAGCATATTATGCTGCGATAATTTAAAATTCTTACTATAATTTTAACAGAACACGAACCCTCGGCGAGGAAACCAGATCATAAGACCGTTGAACTAGACTAGAGTGTAGTATAGGTAACTATGGAAAGGCTGAGGCTCTCCTTCGAAGTGTTTAGTTCAGAAATCATGGTGTTTTAATATCTGTAATTGATTGCTGTATTTACTTTTGAAGTCTATTGTGGCCAGGAACAAGTAGTGTTCATCTTAGTGCTGTACATGGGAGAAGTATATTTTTACTAGTAAACATATGTAGGTGGCTTGTGTCATATTAGAATTTTGCACTGTATATAACCCATCTTATTTATAGATAGTAAGGAGCATTAATGTTGTGTATTTTACAATGTATGCTTGCAGTGATAACAGCAGAGAGCGGTGTATTAAACAAGGCTGGTTATGATGATGATAACACAATACTGTGTGCTCAAATAAGCTTTCCATATTCAATCTGTGTATATGTTTTTTGTACTGTGATTTGTGTAAAGGATGAATATGAATCTTTATCCAATATGTGTACAGGATTTACTTTGGTACTGTGATTTGTGTAAAGGATGAATATGGATCGGAAGCCACAAGTGCTCGCCACGTATGCGATGAGTTCACTGAGGTTACACAAAGTGGCCTACCCATGGCGCCCGCGTCAATTGCCAAAGGGTACGGCATGCAACTCGAGTGCATGATACGTCCAAAACGTATCTACTTTTCCGAAGACTTTTGCTATTGTTTCTCCTCTAAACTTATGTGATTTGGATACAACTAACACGGACTGACGCTGTTTTCAACAGAATTACCTTGGTGTCTAGTTTTTATGCAGAAAATTAACTATCAGGAAAAATCCCGAAAAATATGCCAAAACCTATATTTCGCCAGAAGATCCACGAAGCCAGAAGACGAAATGGAGTGGAGGCCTGGGGGACCCACACCCCTGCCAGTCGCAGGTGGGCCCAGCCCGCGCCTAGGGGGGTGCGGCCACCCCAGGAACCCCCTCAGGCTCCCTCTTCGCTTATAAGTTCCCCTTGACATAAAAACCGAGGGGGGTTTGACGTTTTTCTAGAGAGAGTTCTGCTCCGCCGCCACCATCAGAAACCAAGATTCGGATCCAGGAACTCCGTTCTGGCACCCTGCCGGGATAGGGAATTTGGAGAGGATCATCGCCATCGTCATCACCAATGCCTCTCCATCAACCATCGATGTTTCCCTCATCCATGAGTGAGTAATCCCTCGCTGTAGGCTATGGGGATGATAGGGATTGGATGAGTTCTATCATGTAATCGAATAAGATTGTTAGGGAATAGTGCCTAGTATCTCTTTTAGTGCTATTTGACTTTTTTGCAACTTGTTGTGCTTAATGCTTGTCACTAGGGCCCGAGTGCCATGATCTTAGATCTAAACTTATTATCGAATTATTATCATAGTATTGTTTATGATCTTATCTGCAAGTTGTGTACACATATCATTGTCCGGATCCAAAGGCCCCGAAGTGACAGAAATTGGGAAAACCGGAGGGGATGGCTGTGGTGTGAGGATCACATGTGTTCACGGAGTGTTAATGCTTTGCTCCGGTGCTCTATTAAAAGGATCACCTTAATTTCCAGTAGTTCCCTAGAGGCCCCGCTGCCACGGACTGGCTGGACATAAGATGGTGTGCAAGTTCTCATTGCGAGCACGTATGACTATATATGGAGCACATGCCTAGGATTGTTTAGTACTTGGGTGTTTATTCTTATTTATCTGCAATGCCCTAGTTCTTGAAGTTACATGTTTAGACTCGTCCATGCAACGTCCGTCCATCCATCCCTATGCCTACTGCACTCGAATCCCACTATTTACTATTACCGTTACTATTGCTCCTGTTTTATTGCTGCTGTTTCTTTGCTATTGCTACTACAAACTGTTGCTACTGATAAACTTCTGTGAGAAAGAACTATTTCCAGGTGCAGCTGAATTGAAAACTCAGTTGTTAAGGCTTGAAAGTAGTCTTTGGTTCCCCTTGTGTCGAATCAATAAATTGGATAATACTATCCGCGAAGACTGTTGCGATCCCCTATACTTGTAGGTCATCAGTGCATCGTCCGGTAAAGCATATCGATCAACACGAAGCACATCAGAAGTGCTGCCAATCAGGCTTTGGTCGAGAACCTCCTTAAGAAGCTTCATAAACAATACACATTCCTAGAGTCGTTCAGAAACCTGGAGAGAAAGAACCCGGTGAACAAACTAGCATTGACAAAGATGAGCAACGCCTTGAGCAGCTGGAAAACCCGGGTAAAGACTAGCATTGATAAAGTGAAAGCTGGGAGCTTATAAGTAGGAAAAGTCTGATGCTCGACGAAGAAGAGTTCAAGATATTCAAGGCAGAGTTAGCTACCGCTGACTCTAAAGTATGGACTGCGTGAGGAAAGAGTATATGAGATCAGAACATAGGTAACCACCGGCTAGGAAGCGGTGGTTACAGAGGGAAACATGCCATTTGGGACAAGGAGCACGCCGAGCTTGAATGCCTGGGTAAAGACAACCCATGGCATAAAATCACGGACCTATAACTAAGGAACTTTGTCCGGGCCCGCTACTACTTGGACCCAAATACAGGCGAGTTTGTCCCCGACGATCCGGAGGTGAAGGCCTTCAAGACGGAGTTGGTAAGGAATTTACCACGGATCTCTCAAGTATATTGCGTTCTAATTAAAATAATGAGGCCAAGAATCTAAATGCATAGGTTCACCTTTCCTTGTCTCTGCATGGGAAGGAATTGAACGCTACTGCTGAATCGTCATCCCAGGATTCAACGGTGGAGTCGTGGGACACGGTTTTCAACAGGGTGACGAATGCTTACAAGAAGAGGGACACGTGGTTTCCGCCGTCCTCAGCTGGTCGTGTGTCCGGACGGATTTGGTACGAGCATGAAGTTTGTCGAGTACTACAAATAGGACGCCAAGAAAGAAGGGAGATGAAGAACCAGTCGGTGGCTCAGGATAAAGCCGAGGTTGAAGAGCTGAAGTTGAAGGTATAGACAGTAGAGCAAAAAGTGGATGAGAAAACAGTGGACAAGTTAGTGGAAGAGAAGCTTCGCGCCATCATCTCCCCTAGGTTGTTCGAGGGGCTAGCTGCTTGGAAGGCGGAAGGTCGACATGGGCTAATACAGCTGCCCAACTTCAGTGGCAGCAACTCGAGCATCAACGTTAACGCGTCGCCGGACTTGGTGACCCTTCGCCATCGTCACAGCGCATCCGCTAGATCTGGTCACACCGATGCCCCCTGCAGATCCCACCAAAAATACCAAGCCATAGTCGGCGGCGGTGGTGCTTCATAATGCACCACCACAAGAGAATGCTGGTGATAGGCCTGCCGCTGGCACCGGCGGTGTCTTGATATTAGCCGAGCTCAACGCCATCACCAAGGTAACTAATTAGTTAGTCCGCGTCATCTCCTTTATTCCTTTGATGACTGCCATCTCATGATGCCCAACATGTTTTGACTCATGAAACTTCTTGCGTACTACTCCATGAAGTTGCTGGCGGCGAGTTGAAGGATGTTGCCAAGGGCACTCTCATACAACCGGTGAGCCGCATGATGCACAACAATCCAATGGACGATGTCGTGATGAGGGTCCGGATTTCTCAAGTGTTGCCAGGGTGCGATGACATGAACCCCCCTTTCAACATCAGGGAGCCGACGAACACAAGACCCTTTCAGAATGCCATGGCTGGCCCTTGACATGGCCGAAGACCCATATTCGTCTTGCGGGGTGCACCTGCGCCACCTCGATCTTACGGCCACTACCTCGGAAGCCATCTGTCGTCGTCGCCACCACCAGTCGCCACCAACAACTGTTGGGAGCGTGTGGGTTGACCCAAGGCGAAGCCGTCGCACCGCAACCGCCCCCGCCCCCGCCACCACCACATGGTGGCAACAACGAATATGATGATGAATTTGTCAACATTGATGGCTTCATCAACACCAGTGCCGACAAAGGATTGTACATGCCTTGTGTGGATGAAGAACCCTTCGTCGCTCGCGACAGTGAAGGTGGTCGTCCACTACATGCACGCAACGCCTGGTATTCCATGGTTTTTCTCAAGAGATGCCTTCAGCCGCCGATCCATAGGAGAAACCTGGATTTGTCTTTAGCCCTAGCACACTCAAAAAGGCGGTTGGTGAGCACTTAGTATCCCCAGTACAGGATCCTGCTCAGAAGACGAAGAAGCCCATGAATAGAGGTAAAAAAGTTGAGAGCCAACCTTGTCCGAAGAGGATCCGGGATCAAGACGATGTGGTACAAGCCCGTGAGGATGGCTTGCCCCGAATGCATGTAGCTGGTGAAGCGATACTGACTCTGGAGCTGCTTCGCATCGCTCGTGGAGCCATGCAAACTTTGAATGATGGTATCAAGACACTAGAGGGCATCCTTCTTAAAGATAAATATCCAAATTACCCAGTTTCACTGTCAAGGTGCCATCATACATGGACTTCGTCCATGAAGCCCCCGCAGACGTGTTCTTCATAGCATACGAGGATGTCTTCAAGCTGTTTCTCTCGAAACGGCTGGACTATAACCTGGTTCGCGTATTCGTGCTCAATCTGGCGATGAAGATAAAGAGAGAGCAAGCCACTTGGCAGAAGGATCAGGGACATGGACCATGGAAACGGCCGTACCTCCAAAAGTTCATGGTGGACAACAAGAGGACGAACACACTTCTTTTGTCTTTCTTTCCCGAGTAAGTACACACACCCTCTAGCTGCCGTAACTTAGGCTTTCTTATAGATTTCTTCCTTTTCCCTTTTCCAACATCACGTTTCAATCGTGTTGTGCAGAGACAAATATTGCACACTAATCGTCATTTTCATTAAGTACTCGCTAGCAACGTATTTCGACTCTGCGAGTAAGAATAAGAAGAAGAAAGACTACACCGGAATAATGGGTGTTCTGAATGAGGCTCTCGAGGGCGGGATGCCCCTTCGCCAACAAGGGGGAATGTTTCAACGATGGCAAACACATGTTCAAGCACGTGCTCGAGTTCCCCTACGTCAAGGAACCGACTACTAGTGGCAGTGCCAAGGAGGCCTTCTACATCATGCATCACCTTAAAGGGTTTGTCCGGGATTGCCAGAACCTAACGATGTCATCTAGTCTCCGAGCATGGGCCAGAAATTTGGCGCAATCCGACGGTGATGATATTAGAGAAGACTTCTATCGCATCCAGGTTAAGTTTTCGGAAATCATCATGGAAGATGTCAACACAAGGGGAGGGGTCCTAAAACACAATAGAGGGTTGAGACTAAGAGGGAGATCGAACATATTCTCCGTAAGCAGGGTGAAATCAGGACGTGGATGACGAAGGATGGCTATCTACCGTTCCTAAAGCCAAGCAGGAACAGTTCTCAATGATCGATGTGTGCGCCTAGCATTATCGAATGTGTGCATAGATGGATGCGTGTAGTGTTGTGTATTAAACTTTACTACTGTGGCCGTATGTCATAAACTTTACTATTGAGGTTGTTGTCGTCGAACTTTTATGATTGTGATCGATATGCTATCATGTTTACGAATCTTTTGCTTTAATTTTTGAAAATATATATGCATGGGAACCCTTTAGTTCTTTCCGTTGCATGGTTTACTAATATGCCTTGTCTATAGAGATGATGAAGTGGTACGTGGTGTACAAGAGTTGGGTTCCAGGAGTCTACGATGAGTGAGAGGAATGTGAGTGGGAGAAATGTCAGAAACAGGTGAACAAGTTCAGTGGCAACAACTACAAAGGATAGGCGACTCGAGAGGAGGCGGTAGCCAAGTGGAGGAACCACCTGTGGAAGAAAAACCGGATAAAAATATTGCTCGTGCTCTTGCTCACGGTCATCACAGATGTATTCTATTTGTTTCTAGTGTAGGGGGTGACCACTTTATTTGTAATGTGAGATGATGAACTTTGTACCAACACTTGTGTAATAATTCGCCACTTTTTATTTGTAATGTGAGATGATGAACACTTGTGTATCTCGACCGGGCTCTCTGTAATGTGATGATACTATATTCGTGTTTGCATTATGTTTGTTTTCAGATACTACGTGAAATATACTGTTTCTACTGCTATGTGTATAAATCCTATATAATACTTGTATAATAACCGATTATGGACCAACACTGCTCTTTTTTTAAAATACCTGAGTAATACACCTATGACGCATAAAAATAATTGGCTTCTGTGGCGCATATCCAGAAATGCGCCACTGAACTCAACCCTGTGACGCATGGCCTAGAATGCGCCATAGAAGTTTGAGAATTCTGTAACGTATATCGATATGTGTCATAGAAGTTTAATTTAGTGGCGATATATCACTAGCGCATCTGATATGCGCCACAGAAGGTCAAAACACATGCGCCACATACAACTGTTTTCCTAGTAGTAAAAATATGACATCCTGAATCAAAAATATGCTAAAAATCCATGTCAGTGATTGAGGGCTTACTATAGACGGGAGGGAGGGGGAGAGCCGTCCGGCCACCTGATGGAGAACATCGCCGCGGCTCCTCGCCATAACATCAGAGCGGCGCCGCCGCACCGCCTCTCAACCCACTGTTGTCGATGAAGAACCGCGACTGCCGCCGACCTCGATCGCCCTCTCCCCCTTCATAGTGGCCTCGCACCGTTTCCGCTCCCTGTATCTGAAATCACCTCGAGAGCTCCGGAGTAGAGGACAGCGGAGGGGCTGTTTGAAAATTCTTGGCTTGGCTTGGGGCTATGGGCTAATTAATTGTCGCTCCAGACACGTCAATGCACGTCTAAGATTGCTAGCAGGTCCTACTAACCGCCACATCATCCGATACATCACGCCGTATTGCTTAGTGACCGTGTGACGCCCTCGCGCGAGTTAAGCGACCCTAAACTCATATGCCAGTTGAACTTGCTAAACAAGTGCAATGACTAACCATGGATCTAACTCTACTATATGTACTCCATGGAAACTCTCTGAAACAACTGGTCAAGAGGAAAATCGGCCCCTACCGCACATAGACATGGTCGCGGAACGGAGAAGCAGTCACTTATACGGTCAGTGTAGTTCGACGCCGAAATTGTGTATGATCCCCATCAAACTTGGTTGCGCTTTTCGGCGTCGAGTGCATCTTTTCCGGTAGATGTGATCATTGGCGGAGCACTAGGTACGTCGGAGGAGGAAGTGGCAAGTCAGTCCAGTTGTTTTCTTTCCCCTGCTATACGAAAAAGCTGTTTGAAGCGCGTACAGAAAGTTTCTGTTATACGGATGTGATTCATATACATCCGAAACATCCCCGAAAAAAAAAAAATCCGAAACAGAGCAAGCAGGTACACAACCACGAACACCGAAGTACACGTACGAATACAACTCCTGATATACCCGGATGCCACCATGTACTTCCCAACTAAAATACATAGTATACCTAGCGTTTTATTTTTCGTGGTTGATTCCCATGTTTCAACTCGGAACATCCTTAATTTTGTAATACTTTCAGATGAATTTTTTTTGAAATGGAGGATGGAGCCCCGACTTCTGCATCGAAAAAATGCATACTTCTTGGTTTATTAATTTATTCAATGCGGACAAACAAAAAATATATGTTAAAAATTCGAAGTCATCACACAACACCTAATGACCCAACAATGGGTGAAAATCGTCAACAAGGCCTATATCTGGAATACAAAAAAAAATCCCTCCACCAACTAGGAATTGAGAAAATGGTGACATGGTTATACCCTACGGGTACGTAACTTCAGCATACCTAGTCCAGCTTAAGGAAGGCCCGCAACAGACATACGCTGGCCCATGAAGATTTTCGGGTGGCCAAGGCCCATGACGCCTTCGGATCCTTGGAGAGCAAGACTAGCATAGATAGAAAATTCAAAGGGGTAAACCCTAAAACTTGTAACCGACTAGGACTATGCCCGGGACCTGCCTAAGTCTATATAAAGGCCAGGAGGGCACGTCCTAGACCCCCGACTCATACTCTCGTATACGCACCTCATGCCAGATCGAATCTGCGCAACCTGTAACCTTCGGTTCCGCCGTAATCAAGAGCAGACAAGCAGGAGTAGGGTTTTCCCTCCGGGGGCCTGAACCTGGGTAAATCTCGTGTCCCCTGGTTGCTTGTCTGTTAACCGTTCCACGATCTCCAGCATCCCCATCTTCTCCAAAACCCAAGTCCATAACAATGGGCATTGACGAGATTAAACCTCGTCAATTGGCGCCGTCTGTGGGAAACGGGGCTGCTGATTGTGCGATCCTGACGGTCCCGACCCGATCGATCTATAACTCCGCGGCGATGGAGAATCACCTCCTCTTCGGCGCTTTCGACTCACCGCCCACTCGCCGGCCACCATGAAGGATTTTGAGCCCGTAGGCGACGAACTAGAAATTTTGTTCGGGAGCTTCTGCTTCCAGGTGGGACAAACTGGCACCCCCCGCCTCCCTGAGCGGGTGCCCGTGCCGTCAATCAGGCCCGCATCGTGGGCTCCACACCCCGTGCTGCGCACATCACCATCGACAGATGAGTTCTACGACAGCAGCAGCTGCAACTCCGATCTATGCGATCCACCTTCGGATGAAGGGACCTACGGTTCCGGATCCGAAAGCTGCGGCAGCAGCGGACCAATCTACGAGTGCTACCAATGCGCCGCGGTCATCCAGGAGCAGCAAACGCCTAACCCGCCGCCCAACACGAACCCCAACCCGCAGGACAGAAACGGCGGGAACAGAAGAAGCCAGTCCCCCCCACCCGAAGGGGAAAACAACGGCCACATCATCCAACTTAGCAAAGAAGGATGGGTCCAGGCACGTCGTGCCGTCGCAGGCGACATAGTCCTGCCTGTAGACTCCCCACGTGACCTATTGATGGCATACCACTACCTCCTCATCGAGGAGCACAAGAAGCAAGTCAAGATGCAGGAGACGCTCGACAAACGCAAGCAAGCAGCCTCTGAGTCCAACGCGCGACGAGCTGCGCTCTCCGCCATGGCACCCGGCTCTAGCACGAACGGAAACCAGGGAAACAAGCACCGCTCTCGGGTGGAGAACATGGATCCCAAGGAGCGTCGTGATGTGACCCGAACTCTCCACACATCGTTCATGGATATGGATGCCGACGGCAACATCATCCCGAAGACACCGCAAGCCGCGATCATGGCAGCCACTGCGTATCTCGCGGCCCACCAACCTCCGGAAGGGGACCCGAAAAGAGCCATGCATAAGTCCGTACTCACCAGACTCGGACTCGTCGGAGCTGCGCTCCACGAAGACGCTCCTGCGGAGCCGAAGAAGAAAGCTCCGGCCAAGCGCGACCGGAGTCCCACCCCTTCATCCGAAGAGGAAGAGGAACACGACCTTCCTCGAAGGAAGAAGAGCTCGCATCGCCATAAACGCGACCACGACGCCAGAGACATGCTTACACAGCGCAAAATCGACAAAGCACGAGCCAAACGCGCATGCTCGTCCGAGTCCGAGATGGATGAAGATGAAGGAGAACTCTGCGGAGCCCAATGCTTCAGCAGATCTGTTCGGCGAACACAGATGCCACGCAATTTCAAGCTTCCTTCGGATACTCCGAAGTTCAACGGCACGCAAGATCCAGCGACCATCTGTCATCCGTCAAGCTGCACGGCGGTAACAAAAAAACCGCCATGCAATGCCTTCAGCTGCAGCTGACAGGCGCGGCGCGGGTCTGGCTCACCAGCCTATCATCAGGATCCATCCGAAGTTGGGAGGAGCTAGCTTACAGCTTCATCCTAAATTTCAAGGGCACCAGCAAGAGGCCCGCCTCAATCGAAGAGTTGCGAGCCTGCACTCAGAGAACGGGCGAATCTATTCGCTCGTACATATTACGCTGGTCTACTACCAAGAACTCCGCAGCACATATCTCCGAGGAGAGGGCCATCGACGCCTTCAGAGATGGCGTCAAACGCCAAGATTTCAAGGAGGAACTTGGGCGCGTCAAGCCCAAGACACTCGACCACCTCATGGACATCGCCAACAGGTGGGCTGACGGCGAAGATTGCATTCACCGAGCACAATCGGACGAAGAGGACTACTACGGCCGAAGACGGGAACGCCGCAGCAAAAGGAGATCGCGCGTCTACGAGGACCGCGACGGACCCGACATGGTCGCGGCCGGCTACGCCGATCGCCGCAACGACAACAGCCGCAACAGCGGAGGATACCACGGAGGAAACTTCTGCGACAATGGACGACCAGCACAGTCGTGGCAACGCCGCGACCGCGATAACGGACCTTCAGCATTCGACAAACTTTCGGGTCTATGTACCATCCACTTCTACATCGACAAACAGGATGGCAAAAAGAAAGCCAGCCACATGCTCAAGGACTGCCGCGAGTTCCAGAAACTCAGCGAAAGCATGGTGCAGATGAGGCAACAAGCCCCAATCCCTGCATTTGGAAACGCGCCTGCGCCAGGTGAAGTAGCACACAGAGCTCCTCCGCCGCCGCCTATTGGAGGCCCAAACCAACCAGTCGAACCAGCGCAGAACAACGCCGGGATCGGGTACCCCCCACCGAAAGGAGCACTAAATATGATCCAGAAGGGACGCTGAAAGGATCGTATGGGCACCTAGAGGGGGGGGGGTGAATAGGTGCTACTTCAAATTTTATTCTTTTTCAAATTAAGGTTTGACAATAAGGTAAATTCTCTTGATAATGCAACTACGGTGAATTTACCTATATGACAAAATGCAAGAGCTACCACAACACAAAGTAGTAACAAGTAAGTAAGGTGCGATAAAGGATAGAGGTAACCAAAAAGTGGACGCGGAGACACAAGGATTTGTTTCCCGTAGTTCCTTCCTTTTGAGGGGAAGTACGTCTACGTTTGGAGAGGGGGTGGTTTCAAACCACCAACGCCACGAGAGGCCTCCCTTGTTCTCCGATGAATCTCACCCCAATGGGATCGATTCACCTTCCACTATATCGGCAACCTTCAAGGTGGTAGCCGGCACCGTTACAAGTTTGGGGCACACATCCACAACTTAATCGGAGGCTCCCAAATACAAGCAAGATGTCAAAGCAATCAAAGACAAGCTTGTAAGAACAAAAACGAGAGCTAGGGTTTCCAACAAAACACTAGAGCAAAGGGGCCCTCAATGAAATGAGGGGGAAGTGAAGATCGCTTTTGGTGAAGTAGTAGATCGGGGACTCCTCCTTCGATTCCCCAAAGATCAAGGGCTTTGGGTGGTTGGATGATGAGATCTTGAGAAATTTAGTGGCTCCAATGGACTCCAATGGTGGGCAAGACTTTAATGAGCTGAGCCCTTTGTCCAAAGGTAGGTGGAGGGGTATTTATACCCCTCCACAACATCTGACCGTTGCTGCATTTACTGAAGCGGTAGTACCGGAGATACAAGCGGTACTACCGGAGAATTCCGGTACTACCGGACCTAGGTACCGGATCACCCTTTTTTCGAACAGCACAAATCCATACAAGAAACTCTCTGTCACGCCAGGTAGCAAAACCCGGTACTACCGCATTTTGCTACCGGCGCAGACAGAAGCTTTTTGCAACGAGCAAAAACTCTCTGTCACGCCAGGTAGTAAAATGCGGTACTACCGCATTTTGCTACCGACGCAGACAGAAGCTTTTTGCAATGAGCAAAAAGCCTCTGTCCTGAGCAGTACTCAAATGCGGTACTACCGCATTTTAGTACCGGAGAAGGCAGAAGCTTTTGTCAAGCTGTAAAAAAGCTTCTGTCGCGCTAGGTACTAAAATGCGGTAGTACCGCTTTTTAGTACCTGGCCCGGCAGAGACTTTTTGACAGTTAGTCATTTGCTTCTGTTTGGTCCGGTAGCAAAAAGCGGTACTACTGCTTTTTGGTATCGCGCCAGGCAGACAGTTTCTGAATGAATGCAAACCTTTTTAATGTACTTGCGATACACTTAGCAAACCATTAGTCCGATATGTGTGTTGTTATCAAACACCAAAATCACTAGGGATAGCAAATGCTCTTTCAATCTCCCCCTTTTTGGTGTTTGATGACAACACACATTTTGCAAGGAAATCTAGTGACAACAAGATGTAGATGGGGCTCCCCCTAGATATGTAGAAACAAGCCCCAACAGTTAGAATAGAAGTCGCACATAGAGGACATACCTTTGCTAAGAAACATGTGATGACCAATAGATTAGGAATGAGGAATATCATCACATAGAATGTATCCAACAAGAATAGCCATAATACACACAAGATGGATCCATAAGATAACCACATAGTCTTAACATACATAGCACCAATAGTTAGGTTCACACATAGTAAGAGGTAACCAAATAAAGTTCACAAGCGAATAAAATCCAAGGCAAGAACGAGCTTGTGACTTTCCCTCGCAAATCTCCCGCATGCCTAATGTGCAACTTCTCCCCCTTTGGCATCAAGACGCCAAAAAGGGACAAGTGCAACACTAACGCCCCGAAGATCACTCATCATCATCATCAACGTCGTCCCATGCACCATGAGTTGGAGGGGCACGGAAGGAGGAGGTGGCATCATCTTCCCAGTTGCTGTGCTTGGAGATCCATTGGTCTTCTGGGGTAATGTTGTTCTCGGAGCCCTTGGAAGCAGTCAATCCTTGAGCTTCCATCATTTCCTTCTGACGAGCACATGCCTTCTTGGCATAGACATGAGCCTCGTACAGGCGTTTCTGATTGTCCACTTGGAGGCAGAATATCTTCTTTAGTTTGGCCTCAACCCTCTTAGCCCAAGATGGCTGTGCAGGCTGGCGACGAGAGACCACAAAAGCTGGTGCATCAGCAGCATCACCTGAGTCCTCAACCGGGTTCCCATCCTCATCAACAATCTGACCATCCGCATTGCGGGGTTTGGGATGGGTCTTGATCAGCAGATTCTTGTGACGGTGAGTGGCAAGACGAAGATGAGGCAAGTCACGGGCAATTTTTGGGCACTTGCTAATGATGAGAGCCATGATGTATGGAGCAAAAGGAGGCACCCTCCGCTGAAAAGTGGCGCAGGCCATCTCATTCCAGATAACATCTATCACATCCATAGGGAGGCCAGAGTCACGATGGTGATAGGTGGCCATCATAATGTCCACCATGTAAGCATGAATCTCATCAACATTCCCTGCACGAGGGGCGACAGTCTCGCGATAGATGCGGTGCATGATGTCATAAGTAGGAAGGATCCCTTTGATCTTACCAGGGATGTCGCGCCCCCGGATGTACAGTGGGGCAAGCCTATCTTTCTTCATGGGATTGTCATTTGCATGGCACCGAAACCCAACGGGAACATCCTTGCCACGGTCTTCGTACCCGAGGATAGCCGCAAACTCAGCCAAAGATGCTTCCTTGACAACACCCTCGGTCATCCAAGTGAGAGTCCTAGCATTATTCTTAGCAAAGTGAACGGTTGCATAGAACTGAGCAATGAGCATTGGATCATAGTTGCATTTGAACTCCATAATAGGAAGCAAGCCCAAGTTGGTACACATGTCAAGAGCCTCACCAAAGTAGTTCAGATTCTTCCTCACATGATTCATCTCGATCCATTTTTGAGGAACCACTATTTTGTCATCCTTCATGAGAATCTCATGGAACACCCGCTCCTGGAATTCCGTGTAGAAGAGGCTGTTCTGTCGAGCAAAGGCGCGGGCCGCCCCATACGGACTGACCACTCGCAGAGCATGAAATTCAGACTCAGAGATATCACACAACAGCCTTGGCCCTGATGGCCCGGAACTTTGACTCTTGCGAGGACCAGAGGGAGGAGGAGGTGGAGGAGCTTTACCACGACCGGCACTTTGCTTGACCCCCTTTCCCCCACGACCACGAGTTGTTGGCAGTTTCAGACGGGCACTATGTTGAGGCATGACCTCCTCTTCAGCTCAGTCTCAGATTCTGACTCATAGTCCTCGATCTCACAGTGAGCTTTGGAGCGCTTGCGCGATCCCTGGGAACCCCCTGCACCTGTGAAAGAACGAGGGAGAAAGCATAGGGGTAAGGGCACAAGAACCTGGGGCAAACAGATGATGAAAATGAGTGTTGTAAAAAAAAATTACTGCCAGTACTGGGGCGGTAGTACCGGACCTGCACAAGCGGTAGTACCGCCAAGCGATAGTACCGGAAAAAGATTCCCAGTACTACCGGCCCGCGACTACAGTGCAGATCTGAACTAAGATCCGAGTATGGGCAACAAATTATTTGTCAAAACACGATTCCCATCGGGCCAAGGGATAGATCGGGTAAATAGCACACGATACAACCTCAAGGATGCAAGTTTTAACCACGAATTGAAGGTACCTAGATTCAATGGAGAAAACAATAAGGAAGATGAGGAGGGCGGTGGTACCAGTGTCCATGACGGTGGAGAAGAGGGAGGAGCCCGCGGGGAGACCGAATCCGGGGTGGATCCGGGAGAGGGAGGGGCGGATGGGCTTCCTCCGGCGACGTCGTGCTCTGGTGGTGGCGCTAGTGAGGAGTGGAGACGAGGGATGAATGAGGCACTGAGGGGTGCCTCTCCCTCGTCTCCAGTCTTAACCGACACGCGCGAGCGGTAGTACCGGATCTTCTCAAACGGTAGTACCGCCGAGCGGTAGTGCCGCAGGTACCGGCCGGTAGTACCGCTCCTGGGAAGTTTTCAGGCAGGAACCTGGAAACATACCCAGGGGCGGTAGTACCGTCAGTGACTTCCGGTAGTACCGTTGGGCGGTAGTACCGCGTGTGATCCGGTAGTACCGTTACCAACAGGACAGAGGCCAGGAAACAGAAACAGGAAGGTTCTTGTGCAGAGTAGATGGGTTTTGTTGGTGAAGAGGGGCCTGGGTTTAGAGAGACACGCGGAAATGGGCCAATGCACTCAAGGAAGAATACAAAAAAAAACAAATGAAGAACCAAACTTGAGTGCATGACCAAAAGAAACAACAACAACTAGTGGATGACAAACATGAGTAAGAACCAAATCAACTAGGTGACAACCACGAGTAAGCACATCATCCCCTCGATTGAGAGGGGGCGGTGGCCTAGGCCACCATATTTGAGTATACTCGGCTTGGCACCACGAAGATGTATCTTGGGTCCATTACCGAAACTCATCATTGAGCTCACATATCACAAAATGATATTAAGAGGAATGATATTTGTTTAATTTGCGCATAATGGGGGGAGGGATAGTCCAATCAATTAGGAACGCACTCCCCCTATGTCCATGCGTACACCTAAACCAAACATGGGTCGAGTAATAGGTGAGAATGCAAGATAATCAAGTCAAGCTCCTTGAATCTACGATATTTAGTTCATTCCTCAAGTAGCAAAACTTTGCTTCATCAAGTGGCTTCGTGAAGATATCGGCAAGTTGATCTTTGGTTGATACATAGGATAGATCAATATCACCTCTAGCAACATGATCTCTAATAAAGTGATGTCGAATCTCAATATGCTTTGTCCTTGTGTGATCCACGGGGTTGTATGCAATCTTGATGGCACTTTCATTGTCACATAGAAGAGGCACTTTGTCACATTGGACACCGTATTCCTTTAAAGTTTGCCTCATCCATAGCAATTGGGTGCAAGCACTAGCAGCAGCAACATACTCGGCTTCGGCGGTGGAGAGTGATATACAATTTTGCTTCTTAGAAGACCAACATACCAAGGACCTACCAAGGAATTGGCAAGCCCCGGATGTTGATTTTCTATCATCCTTGTCTCCCGCCCAATCCGAGTCCGTGTATCCACAAAGAGCGAATGTCAAGCCTCGAGGGTACCAAAGACCATAAAATGGGGTATGCACTAAATATCGAAAGATTCTCTTGACTGCCATTAAATGGCTTTCCTTAGGAGCCGCTTGATATCTTGCACACACACCTACACTCAACACAATATCGGGTCTAGATGCACAAAGGTAAAGCAAAGAACCAATCATAGACCGGTATACCTTTTGATCCACATCTTTACCATTTGGATTTTGTTCCAGATGAGTCTTTGTTGCCATGGGAGTAGGGGCTCCATTCAAATCTTGCATTTTGAATCTATTGAGCATATCTTGAGTATACTTGGCTTGATTGAAGAATTTCCTCCTCTAACTTGCTTGATCTCAAAGCCAAGGAATACTTTCAACTCCCCCATCAAGGACATCCGGAACCTACTAGTCATAAGCTTTGAGAATTCATCATTAAAAGCTTTGTTAGATGAGCCAAAGATAATATCATCAACATAGATTTGGCATACAAAAAGCTCCCCATTAACCCTCTTAGTAAAAAGAGTGGGATCTATTTTCCCAACCTCAAAGCCACGGTCAAACAATAACTCTCTAAGGTGCTCATACCACGTGCGTGGGGCTTGCTTGAGCCCATAGAGCGCCTTATCAAGTTTGTAGACATGGTTTGGAAAGTTGGGGTCCTCAAATCCCGGGGGTTGCTTAACATATACCAATTCATTCAAAGGACCATAAAGGAAAGCACTTTCTACATCCATTTGTTGCAACTTAAAGTTATGATGTGCCGCAAAAGCAAGAAGGATACGGATGGACTCAAGGCGAGCCACGGGTGCATAAGTCTCTCCATAATCAATGCCTTCAATTTGGGAATAACCTTGTGCAACCAATCTAGCCTTGTTCCTTACAATAATCCCATGCTCATCTTGCTTGTTCTTGAATATCCACTTTGTTCCAATAACATTGCGGCAATCCTTTGGCTTCTCAACTAACTTCCACACTTTGTTTCTCTCAAAATTGTTGAGCTCTTTGTGCATAGCTTCTAACCAATCCGAATCTTCAAGAGCTTCCCACACTTTCTTTGGTTCAATCATGGAAATGTGAGCTTGATGTTCACTGAACCTCTTCAATTGTGCTCGTGTGGAAATACCTTTCCTTAAATCTCCAACAACATTTTGGAGGGAGTGGTCTCTTATTTCCAACATTCTTTCCTTTCTAGCTTCACGACGAGCGTGGATCTCCTCATTGTTTCTTGGAGGACCCTCTTCATCATTTTGATCCTCGTCTTGACCATCAACTTGACCTTGATCATTATTGGATTCATCCTCTATATTGGGAGGCACGGATTGACCTTGGTCTTGATCAAGTGATCTTCTAGCCTCAACTTGAGCACCCCTCAAAACAGCTTGGATGGATCTTCCTTGGCAAATTGACTTGACTCCACTTGACACCCCATCAAATGGACCAAGCTCCCTTTGACTAGAGTTCACACATTGATCACTATGTTGAGGGTCCACATCTTGTCTTTGGCTTGATTCAAAGTCCTCCTCGGTAGATGGAGCATGTCGAGGATGTGAAGATGAGGGCTCCACTCGAGTGGAGCATAGTTCTTCTCGATCCGCCATAAGGGGTTCCTCAATGGGGCGGATATAACCCACACCCATTCTTCCTATGGCATCCTGAGGCATTTCAACATCTGCATCACAAGCATCAACACGCCCCCCTTGGGGACCATCATATTCTTCGAAGGTCACACTACAAGATTCTATGACGGCTCCGGAGAGCTTGTCATAGATTCTATAAGTGTGAGATTCGAGACCATAGCCAACAAAAATACCCTCTAAAGCTTTAGATTCGAATTTAGACAAACGAACACCTTTAATGAGATAGAAACACTTACAACCGAACACCCGGAAATAAGATATGTTGGGCTTGTTACCGGTAAGTATCTCATATGGAGTCTTGTTGATTTTCTTGCGGAGGTAGAGCCGGTTTGAAGCATGGCAAGCGGTGGAGACGGCTTCGGCCCAGAAGTTGTATGGAGATTTAAACTCCGCCAACATGGTCCTCGCAATTTCAATGAGAGTCCGATTCTTCCTTTCGGCCACACCATTTTGTTGAGGGGTGTATGCGGCGGAATATTGATGCTTAATCCCCTCATCACTAAGAAAGTCATTCAAGGTGTAGTTCTTGAACTCGGTGCCGTTGTCACTTCTTATAATCAACACGGGAACATTGTGTTGCCGTTGAACCAAGTTGATGAAGTTGATAAAGGTCCTCTGAGTTTCACTCTTCAACTTGAAGAAATAAACCCAAGAGTATCTTGAAAAGTCGTCAACAATCACCAAACAATATTTCTTCCCACCAAGACTTGCATCAGATGGAGGACCAAATAGGTCCACATGTAGGAGTTCCAAGATCTTGTTAGACTTGATTTGGTTCGTGGGCTTATGAGGAGCGTCATGCATCTTCCCTAGAACACATGCCCTGCAAACACGATCTTTGGCAAAGGAAACATTTTCTTTTAGTCCAACAATATGGCCCTCTTTATGGAGACTTTGCAAAGTTCTCATATTGACATGGGCTAGTCGGCGGTGCCATAGCCAACCCACATCAGCCTTTCCGTATAAGCACATCGGACTTGCAGTGGCTTGCCCCGAAAAGTCCACCACATACAAGTCATTTTCGACGTACCCAACGAAAGCGACCTTGAGAGACTTGCTCCACATGAGGACCACAATATCATTATCAATAAAGACGGCAAAGCCCATCTTTCCAAGAGCACGGACAGAAAGTAAATTGTATCCAAGGGTTTCAACAAGCATGACGTTCACGAGTGTAATGTCGTGAGCCACCACTACCTTGCCGAAACCCATTACCGTAGATTTTGACTTGTCGGCATATGTGACGGTGATTTGATCTTCATTTGACACCAAGTCCTTGACAATAGACGAGCTTCCGGTCATATGACAAGTGCAACCACTATCAAGCACCCATTTTGAACCTCCGGAAGAATAGGTCTACAAAAGATCAAGCTAGTTTTTAGGTACCCATTTTTCAATGGGTCCTCTTTTGTTAGCAACAAGGGTCTTGGGAACCCAAATAGACCAAGCAATATAACCATCATAAGGACCAACATATTGTGCATACACATCACCATAGTAGTCACGCATTAAAACATAGTGAGGGTTAGCACTTCCCGCGAAATCGTCATGAGACATAGTTTTGCCAATTGTGGTCTTACTTCCCACAATGGTCTTGTTGGTATCTTGTGCGGGCTTGTCCTTCTTCTTCTTGTTCTTCTTCTTCTTTGTTTTGGAGACAAAACCAATGCCCCCTTTATCACCACTACGCCTTTGCTTGCTCAAAAGATCATCAATAGACTTGTTACCTTGTGGAAGTGTGGTCTTCGCAAGCACCCCCTTCAACCTAGCATTCTCTTCAAGGATAGTCGTGCTACTTGATGGAATGAAGTTACTAGGTGAAGGAATATTGGCCAATTGAGTTTGAAGCGTTTCATGGGACTTTGTGAGTGACAAGAGTTCACTTTCCAAGGCTTTGTGGGACTTGTTAAGCAAGCTAAAGTCCTCGGCAAGTTTTTCATGAACCACACCAAACTCAATCTTGTCCTTTTTAGCTCTTTTGTATTTAGCAATAGCATGATCACGCTCTTTAATGAGTTTGTTAACAATGATGTCATTGGCCTCATCAAGCCCTTCAAGTTTCGACTCAAGGGACAACCTAGTCTCTTGTTCTTCTTCTAGAGCATTGCTTAAAGCCTCTAGTTCAATCATATGTTCATGCCCAAGTTTACATCTAACATCTAGAAGTTCTTGAGTGTGGGAGAGTTGATCTAAGATGTTTCCAAAATGTAGTTTAGCATCACCTTCTAGGTTAGTCATGAACTCATCAAAGGCAATTAGTTCCTTTTTAACATCAAGAGACATTTCATCATCAATTTCATCATTATCTAATTGAGTAGAGTGGGATGATGAGGACACCTCCGTTCCTCTTGCCATAAGGCAAGTGACGTCCTTGGAGGAAGAGTTCTCATTTGGAGAGTCGAAGAGTGAGAGTGTCGGAGTAGAGGTGGTGGCTAGAGCCGCCATACCATGTGAGGTTTCTTCTTCTTCCTCATCTTCATCATCTTCATTATCGGAAGAGTATTCTTCATGAGTGATCAAGACAATTTCTCCCGATTTCTTGTTGATGGGGTTCTTTTTGATGAAAGGTTTCTTGTAGGGTGCCTTGAGAGTCTTCTTCAACACAAGATTCCCACCATTATCTTCTCTCTTCTCATAGGGGCAACTTGCCACAAAGTGGTAGCGGTCACCACAGTTGAAGCAAGTTCTCAACCTAGTGGTATTCTCTCTTTTCCCATTTGGATTGCTTCTTCGTTGCATTTACATCTTGGCCTTGGCGGGATTCTTCCAAAAGTTCTTTGCATAGAAAGCCATATATTGACTATGAGCAATCTTGACATCATCGGGATGGTCCAAGGAGAGGCCTTCATCACTATCATCTTCATCTTCAAAGTCCACAACTTTGGCCTTTAAAGCAACATTGACCACATTGCTCATACCGAGGGCACGAGCACGGGCATCTTTGGCGTTCTTGGCTGCGACCTTGAAAGCGGCCATCTCTTGCATAACTTCGTTTGAGGTCATGAGATGGTAGTTGTGTCTTCCTTGTAAGCTCTTCAAGTCGGTGGGCTCAAAAGGCATGAGTGCACTCACATATTTCCTTTTTATCCATGCATCATCCACATGTGAGGCACCCACATTTCTAAAGGCGGTGGCGGTGGTCTTGAGCCTTCGATACATGTCTTCGTGATCTTCACCTTCTTTCATGTAGAAACCTTCGGCTTCATTGCTTAGAGCATCATATATGTTCCTCCTCATACTCTCATTTCCAACAAACAACACAGTGAGAGCATCCCAAGCTTCCTTGGCAATGCTAAAGTACTCAATGTGTGGATAATCTTTTGTTCCTAATCCTTGTTGAATCATATGCAAAGTAGTGGCATTGAGTTGACTATTGACAACCTCTCTTCTTGTCAAGTTGTTTGGATCCCCAATAAAGAGTCCATGCTCGATGATGTTCCATAGTTCAATGCAAGAGCTGCGCATATGAGTTCTCATTAGTAATTGCCATTGAGCAAAAGTAGCAGACTCTTCTAGCTTAGGTGGGTCACCTCTATTGTACACATGAGGGTGAGGGATGGGAGGATCGGGAGAGTACCAAGAATCACGGTGCTCGCCCTTCCCCCCATCAAGTCGTGTGGAGGAATTAGTAGTGTCTAGTTTATCCCCTACCACCATACCTTTGGGGGATACCGGAGTATTCCCTTTAGGTGCGGATGGTAGTTCCTCTTGAGGGGATGGGGGTGATGAGCCATCTTTGTCTTTAAGAAGTTGCTCAAGCATCTTCTTGACTTCGTTGACCAAGGAAGAGCTCAATCTTGTTTCCAAGTTTCTGAGATCTTCCATGGTCACCGTAGTTGACTCACTACCACATTCCCCTTCTTGGCTACCCATATTCTCTTAGGCGGTAAAGCCCGAATAAAGAGCCGAGGCTCTGATACCAATTGAAAGGATCGTATGGGCACCTAGAGGGGGGGGGTGAATAGGTGCTACTTCAAATTTTCTTCTTTTTCAAATTAAGGTTTGACAATAAGGTAAATTCTCTAGATAATGCAACTACGGTGAATTTACCTATATGACAAAATGCAAGAGCTACCACAACACAAAGTAGTAACAAGTAAGTAAGGTGCGGTAAAGGATAGAGGTAACCGAAAAGTGGACGCGGAGACACAAGGATTTGTTTCCCGTAGTTCCTTCCTTTTGAGGGGAAGTACGTCTACGTTTGGAGAGGGGGTGGTTTCAAACCACCAACGCCACGAGAGGCCTCCCTTGTTCTCCGATGAATCTCACCCCAATGGGATCGATTCACCTTCCACTATATCGGCAACCTTCAAGGTGGTAGCCGGCACCGTTACAAGTTTGGGGCACACATCCACAACTTAATCGGAGGCTCCCAAATACAAGCAAGCTGTCAAAGCAATCAAAGACAAGCTTGTAAGAACAAAAACGAGAGCTAGGGTTTCCAACAAAACACTAGAGCAAAGGGGCCCTCAATGAAATGAGGGGGAAGTGAAGATCTCTTTTGGTGAAGTAGTAGATCGGGGACTCCTCCTTCGATTCCCCAAAGATCAAGGGCTTTGGGTGGTTGGATGATGAGATCTTGAGAAATTTAGTGGCTCCAATGGACTCCAATAGTGGGCAAGACTTTAATGAGATGAGCCCTTTGTCCAAAGGTAGGTGGAGGGGTATTTATACCCCTCCACAACATCTGACCGTTGCTGCATTTACTGAAGCGGTAGTACCGGAGATACAAGCGGTACTACCGGAGAATTCCGGTACTACCGGACCTAGGTACCGGATCACCCTTTTTTCGAACAGCACAAATCCATACAAGAAACTCTCTGTCACGCCAGGTAGCAAAACCCGGTACTACCGCATTTTGCTACTGGCGCAGACAGAAGCTTTTTGCAATGAGCAAAAAGCCTCTGTCCTGAGCAGTACTCAAATGCGGTACTACCGCATTTTAGTACCGGAGCAGGCAGAAGCTTTTGTCAAGCTGTAAAAAAGCTCCTGTCGCGCTAGGTACTAAAATGCGGTAGTACCGCTTTTTAGTACCTGGCCCGGCAGAGACTTTTTGACAGTTAGTCATTTGCTTCTGTCTGGTCCGGTAGCAAAAAGCGGTACTACCGCTTTTTGGTACCGCGCCAGGCAGACAGTTTCTGAATGAATGCAAACCTTTTTAATGTACCCGCGATACACTTAGCAAACCATTAGTCCGATATGTGTGTTGTTATCAAACACCAAAATCACTAGGGATAGAAAATGCTCTTTCAGACGCCCCACGAATAGGGTGCAGAAGAAAATCACCCGACAAATCAACTTGGCCGTGGCAACTCCGCCTGCAATCCCTGAGTACCTCAGCGGATCGGAGTCCTGCATCACATTCACTCGCGCGGATCACCCTTGCCAGATCCCTCGCCCAGGTCATGCTGCCCTGGTGCTGGAGGCGCAGATCGGAGGCTTCGAGATGAGTCGCGTCTTCATGGACGGCGGCAGCGGTATCAACCTAATGTTCGCAAGCACTCTAGCAGCTATGCGGATCCCGCAATGCAGCCTGGAACAATCAGACACAACGTTCCACGGCATTGTCCCAGGAAAGGGCATATTCCCCCTGGGCAAAATAGGGCTCGACGTCATCTTCGGGAAGCCGGACAACTTTCGGCAGGAGCGACTCGAATTCAAAGTGGTGGACTGGCCGTCGCAATACCACGCCATCCTGGGGCGTGTAGCATTCGCAAGGTTCCTGGCCGTCCCGCACTACGCATACCTACTACTCGAGATGCCAGGACCAAGGGGCGTCATCACAGTTCACGGGAGCTTCACCCGATCGGACCAATGCGACAGGGATTTCAACAAAATCTCCCAGTATTTCGGCATGCAAGACGAGCTTGTAAGACTCCGCGAGGTGACGGACAATGGGGTACCCCCAGTCACAAGGAAGAACGCACCTGACATGTCCTTCGACTCCACCGTCAACACCAAGAAATCGAGGAGACGCCGTAATTATCTCCACGCCGCGCGTGGCCGGTCAATTCAAAGTCAGCAAGTGGGACCCACGTTCGTCCAGTCAAGTCATCTCTGGCGTAGCAGGCGCTTGAGGTCATTTGATCGTCAGCACTGATGTCATCAAAAGCTATACTAGCACCAATTACAATTCTTCGGCTCCACAGCTAAAGAGTACTCACTCGAATCTTCGATTCGACTAAATACTCGGGGGCTACTCCTATCAGGAGCGCTGGCCGCGCACCCGGAAGATGAATAAAAGACAAAGAATTTCTTCGAGTCCTACGTCGAGTCTATGACTCCATTACGGACTCGGGGGCTACTCCCATAGGGAGGATGAATTTAAGCATCCGAAAATTTTCGTGTCCTACGGACTCAACAACTGAACAATGCTTGAACTAAAAGTCTCTGCTCGAGTCTACGACTCGAACAGACACTCGGGGGCTACTCCCATAGGGAGCGCTGGTCGCGCACCCTATGAAATCTTCGACTGCGATCTTTCGGATCAGCACGCAAAAACTTTTTGGCAACTCTGCCCCAACAAAACGCTGAGTGAGTGACAATCTCCTTGGCCACCCGAAGCACCTCCGTGGTGACAAATGTTCGGATGCTGCGTCTGCAACGCAAAGATAAGACCTGCAGATATCATCTGATGGCCTAGCAACGTACACGACTATGCTATGCTAGTATGAATCTATGCCAACAGGCGTGATGAAAAATCCCGACAGATGCGTTGGGTACATCAATTAAAAACACTGGAATTCTACTCCTGTAAGTCCTCCGCGGCCTGAGTCGAATTACGCCAGCATATGTTCCAGGTTCAAGTTAAGGGACTCGAACCTGATGAAGATCATGTTGTTTCGTCCTAAGACAGTTAGCTGACCCTGATCCGTCAGGTGAGTCAGGCACATGTATCAACAATCCCTACACACATATATTGTTAACGCATAATTGCACCCGAAGGATTGAAGAGTCCTCAGCCGAATCTACGATTCGACTGATCACTCGGGGGCTACTGACATGGTTATACCCTACGGGTACATGACTTCAGCATACCTGGTCCAGTCCAAGGAAGGCCCGCGGCAGACATACGCTGGCCCATGAAGATTTTCGGGTGGCCAAGGCCCATGACGCCTTCGGATCCTTGGAGAGCAAGACTAGCATAGATAGGAAATTCAAAGGGGTAAACCCTAGAACTTGTAACCGACTAGGACTATGCCCGGGACCTGCCTAAGTCTATATAAAGGCCAGGAGGGCACGTCCTAGACCCCCCGACTCATACTCTCGCATACGCACCTCATGCCAGATCGAATCTGCGCAACCTGTAACCTTTGGTTCCGCCGTAATCAAGAGCAGACAAGCAGGAGTAGGGTTTTCCCTCCGGGGGCCTGAACCTGGGTAAATCTCATGTCCCCTGGTTGCTTGTCTGTTAACCGTTCCACGATCTCCAGCATCCCCATCTTCTCCAAAACCCAAGTCCATAACAATGGGCATTGACGAGATTAAACCTCGTCAAATGGCATACCCGAGACGCTTCCAACCGAAAGAAGAGTGCACATCCTGTTTAGCATACTCCCTCGGTTCCACAATATAAGCCATTTAGCAAACTAAAACAACTTGCTAGAAAGTCTTATATTGTGGAGCAGAGGTAGTACCTCATGTACAAGCCAAAGAATATTTTTGGATGATGAACCATCATTAGTAAAAAGATTAAGGATGTCCTGATCAGATTAGTTAGCCACAACGTTCACAACTCCAGGAGCTAGGGAGAGAGCATGTACCACGAGCTCAATCTAGATTTGTTGTCCTAAACCAAGGAGCGTCCCCATGTATATGGTCTGTCTTTTGCACAACAATAGCTAGTTCTTGTTCTTCCATTCCATAGCGTGGCAAGGGCGCAAGGCGACAGATGTGGTCTCAAAAGTGCCCTTCTCAAGGAGGGACAATGGCTATAGAATAGTACAGAGACGCCATTGGCAAAAGCACTACCAACCTACTGATATGGTGCTACCACTGCTAAACCTAATTAAGTAGGGTCTATCATATCGATCTTCTCAGGCACATCACTCGTAATGCACGTTTCCGAATCCACTTAGCTATAGATGTAGTAGTACCTCCGAAAAGCACAGACACACTGAAAAACTAATCATCGTGGCCGCGTATAGATTAGACACGATCGCGTCGGCGACGAGTAAAATAAGGATGGCTGCTTCATGGTTTATGCCGAGCCTTTTCATGCTTGCAGCTGCAACTCTCTCTCTTACTATATTATGTGGTGCTCTGTAGTAGTAATGGCTAACGGCTTAGTGCGAGACACGTAAGATTAGTGATTGAGTGGAAAAGCGAAGACATAAGCGTGTTAATGTTCGATCATGGAAGCACTTGGTGTGGGTCAGTATTTGTAGGCTTCAAAGGGCTCAGGGTACAAAATATGCTAGCCGGTCGTATTTGTAGTTACGTACCCATGTGTATGATTTTAGAGTAAAGCAATTCTAGCTATATATGTATGCGCGGTAATTTTGGGATATGTAACAAATCTTCATAAAGAGTTGAGATCATGGTTAGGTGGTCCAAAATGTGATAGAATTTGAACCACGGCACTACATATATAGCTAGCCATATAGGTAGGTGTGGTAGTTTTAGTCCCTGAATAAGATGATTAGACAACAAAAAAGAAGTCTAGATGAAAGGAACATCTCTGGGCCAAGGACAGGCTCAAGCATGTCTCTTAAAGCAGGCACCACTTGTTTGATATGCTTAGCAACAAGTTTCTTCATAAAAGCTCCTACATAAGCATCATCTCGGGTAGCTATTCGCTTCATTCTTTTCCTACCAATGTACTTAAACACCAACAAAGTTGCTTGTGCCGTTCCCTTTTTGCATTTTTGAATTATAAACTTTTGTTTGCTTGCCATTGATTCTAGCACATTATTGTACTGAAACTACCCAGCCGCGTAAGACGCGGCTAGCATGAAAAATCTAGAAGTTTCCTTTCAAAGCCAGAGAATATATTCCAAACTTTATACTAGTGCTTTTGTGATGTCCAAACTGAACTTGAGCTTTGTTTTGTGCACTGCTTGAGCACATATATGTAAACAACTAGTACTACTTTTGTAAAACTTTTGTTATGAATGCAATGTGTCAGAATCTTGCGAGCTAAGAGAATTACCAAAAGTGAAGAATAAGAACGTGGTGCAATGACTTTAATTTGTTGCCTACTTAGTTGCGCCATCAAGATAACTTTTAGTATCAATCACAGCTAAGGTTGCACATTTGGGGATACTTGTTTGTTCCTCCTTTTCAGCACCAATCCTACTCACTGTTGCTTTGGTTCCAATGAGAAAGCAAGCATAGAAACTTAAGGCTACCCATGGCGACTAATCTTTGGTAAACTAGTAAAGTTTTCACAACAAGTGGTCCAGTTCGGTAGCAGGGTAGATATAGTAATTGTTGGTTGAAGCATCGGATCCGGTCCATGACTCTTGTTGCATCATCCTCGAAATAGCCCTTCGTCCTGCTATATTAATATAGCAAACCAATAGATACAGCCGCCGGGGCCGCAACACACTCAAACCCAAATAAAGAAAAAAGAAAATACTCCTAGACAACGGAAGATCGACGAAACGAAAATGGCTCGCCACCGTTGCGCCCACTGAAGATGTCCCACCATACTCCTAGATTCTGGAACGTTGCATACGAAGGGATGCGATGATGACGACGCTGTTGTCTGGACATGTCGTAGGGTTTCCCCCGTACGTGGGGGGTGAGTGCAGAAGAGATACACCCAACGACCCACAAGAAGGAATGGCGGCACCCGCAGACGTCGCCCCGTCGATGTCATAAGACTGACATAGATTTCTCTCGAGCCCAAAAAACCACTATCCCAAATGCTTCATAGTCTTCCACCCATCAACGCCGTCCACCTACATGCGGCACCACGGTCTTGATGCCACCATCAGCGTCTTACTGTGAACCGATGCAAGGTTTGGAAGACGGGAAACAGAAACCGCAAGTTCCGGGGTCGGTAGCAAAAATCCGTGTGGGAGAGAACTTCCTCCACCGTTGTTGCGGTAGCCAAGCGGACGTGGCACATGAGCATACCAGGCCATTGGAACCGGAGGGCGGCAGCAGCACATCCACCTAGAGGACATCCTTCACCGCCACCTGTAGGTGCCGACTGGACGCGGCAGTAAAGACACACCAGGCCGAGCAGGCTTGGCCGGACCCAGGTTGGGCCCATAAATTCTCCACCGCCACGCTGCAACACATAGACCACCAATGTGCTACCCTCTTATTCGGCCCCATAGGCCTGGCCGGGACTAGATCATGCCCGTAAAGCCCCTGTCGTCACTCTGCAGTAGACCGGACGACCATCACCACCCTGCTCTTGTCTTTGCCTCAACCCATCTCCAGGAAGCACTGCCGCCTCACGAGTTGCACTACTAGGAAAATGCCTGTTTGTGGCGCACATGGAATGGCCATCCGTGGCGCACTAGCCGTGCGCCACTAGCCTCGCGCTGCGGCTAACTCCTAGCCGTGGCGCACTGCCTAGTGCGCCACGGTTGTGTCGAGATAGGCGTAGCGCACCTGCTAGTGTGCCACGACTATGTGGGCAGGTGCGCTATGCGTTGGATCTTCTATGGCGCACGTCCCAGTGCGCCACTAAGCTGCTGAGGTGCGCTTTAGACAGGGAACGGGAGGACGCCTTGTCTCGTCATGAGCTTTCTATAGTCACCCTGCATTTCTAGGCGATCTTCTATGTCACGGTTATTCGAGATATTTCCTCCGTAGAAGATCCCCCCGAAGTCATGACATCACGAAAGATGATTGCCCCAAACTGCTGCTAGATGCGATACATCTCTTGTCTAATATCTGAATCAGTGATCTTGGCCTTTGCTTCGGCCCACTGTTTGAGATGATCTGGCAGCATAGAATTCTGCTGGTCAAGTAGGAACGCCCTCATGTGATGGAGTGCGTAGTAGGCTTCCTTCTTACTGTTTTCTGGCTGCTTCACGCAGGGGAACTCCGTTACGTGGTTGAAGACATGCCTGCCGAACTTGACCTTCGTACGCACGAAGGTGGTGCCTTCCGTCGAGGAAAAGCCAGTGAGAGCATCATCCAGAACTTCCTTGATCTTGTCGTAGTTTTTCTTCTTTTCTAGACTCCCCGAGTCGAAATACGTGGCATGGGAATGCTTCGGCGATAAGGAGATGAGCGTGCAGTGTTCATCTCTACGCAAAAAATTCAAATGGAATGTGTTGGAAAAAGAATGATGATAATCTAATAAAGCCAATCGACGGTGGCGAGTGAATAACGATTTACTCGGGAAAGTAAGGCACGAGAATGTATTCCTTTGTCTTGTTCACCACGAGGATTCTTTTTAGGTACGAGGCCACGATACGTCGTTCGGCGGGGGAACCCAAGCAGCCGTCACGCATGTAGTAGGGGTCCACTATAGCGATGCCCGGTGTGTTCTCTCTAATGATCTGCATGGCCAGGCTGAGAGAAAACAGACGGACCATGGTATAGTGCAGCGGGTATAGGTGGAACATATTGAAGAGGTCGTCGAACCGCAGGAAGAACAGATCCGAAGGGGCATTGTCGACGAAGCCCAAGCCTGGTGGCACCTTAACCACGAATACCGGGTGCGAGGGATCTTTCTCCGATAGAAGGCGTCTCTCTATCGTCAGCACGCCGTCATGCACACTCTGCAGTTCTGAACTGGCGAGCTTCCGCAAATTCTTAGGTAGCATGGGCTCACCCGCCACATGAATCCTCCACATAATACCCTCGGGTCTTGGTGGCCCGTTCCGAAACCAGATCAGATTCGCAGTTGTTGACGCCACCGTCTGGCTCAAGCTGCTAGATTTTCTTTTCCTGCCCTTTTTTCCTTTTGGAGAGCGGGCAGGCACCGCAATCTGAGCACCGGCCGCCCTATGTAGTGTGTCAGGGCTTAGAATAAAGGGCCGGTTGGTTGTATCAGCTGGCTCTGTAAAGGCGCAAGCTGGAGGCGTCTCCTGAGAACCAAACAGATGCTTGGTGATAGTGGCTTTCTCTGTGGGGCCACCATCTAGTTCTTCGTTGCTAAACTGAGTGTTGAAGAAGTGATCATTCCAGTTTTCGTCGTCCTCGGCCGAATCCTGCGCCATGTGCATATCATCAACATGATCATCCGACCCACCGCGTGGAGGTGACGACGAGGGCGGTAAGGGGGCCTTGCCACCGCTTGTCGCTGGCACGACAGGCGGTGCTGTTGTCTGTGGCGTGATGGCCCCTACTGTCCCCAAACGGATCATGCTCTTTGGCCATTGCAAGAATAAGCCGAAGAAAGTTCTGAGGACAGTCGGCTCTTCTTCATCCGCTCCTGGGGGTTGAATGGGAGGTTCCAGGTCGTCGCAGCCCCTTAGCACCCGACTAATTTTAACCCTGTGCACGCTATCTGGCATCGGCCTTGAGTGGAACGTGCGCTGCAAGGGTTGAATGATGGTACCCTTGGAAACATCCCTCAGCTCGTTGTTCACGTAGCATAAGAGAGTGCAAGGAACATCCGTCTGCGGAAAACATGTACGGCATCGTCAGAGATGCCATAAGAGTAATAGATGGCGTGAAAGGCGGTAAAGCAATTTGTTTACCGTGATGGCGTCGAGATCGGCTAATGTCGACGCACCGCATATGGCGACGGGCGTGCAAGAGACGAAAGGGATGCTTGATGGCGCGGTGCTGGCCGCCGGTGTATTCTCCCTACCGACGGGTGCTTGGAGCTCCGGTGCCGCCGCGACGATGGCAGGGGGGCACCAACATGTATTTCGGCGCCGCGGTGATGGCCGGGGGAGTCACCAACACTTGCGGCGCCGCGGTGCTAGCGGGCGAAGTCACGAACACGTAGTTCGCCTAATTCGTCGGCGCCGCGTTGTTCGAGTGGCTGCTGACCATGCTTGGAATCGGGCACGGCCCTACTCGACCACCCGCACTCCAGTTCGCTATTGACTCCACCAAGGTAGGCAGGAAGGACGTGAGGGTGATTGTCAGGTTGTCTTGGACGATCTGCGGGATCCGCACCACTTGTTCCTTAAGTTCTTGAACCTCGCGGTTTTCCTCCTCGCTCCTTCCCGACGGCGCCACATGCGTCCTCGGCGGTGGACCAAAATGATCCACCCAATTCTTACCCCCGAGGCCGGCCAGACGGCCAGCCGACGACGGCTTCTTCATAATCGGCTCTATTTTCTTGGCCCGGTTCATCGCCCTGTTAAAAGGGTTATCCCACCGGGTGGCCGCCGTCGACCCCTGGGATGAGGAACCCTTGGATCCATGACTAGCAACAATTTCCTCCTCCTGCAGAAGAAGTAACAGTGAATCGTTTAGATCATCGATTAGATTGCAATCGAGTTAATCCGCGGTAATTAGATTATACTTACCACAATTTCCTCGAATTCCTTCACCGCAGGATCCGCGGTGAGTTGTTTGGTTTTTGGGTCCACATGGTAACGGGCCCTGATGAAGTTTCGAACCTGCTCGGGTTCGAATTTCGCAAAGGGGTTTTCTATCCCCTTCGATCTATACTCTTCATCCTCCTTATTCCATTTGGCCTCCGCGGTTCTGTATCCACCAGATCCGAGATGGTGATGACCTATATTCATCGCCTGCAGCACCTCTCCCCGATTACTATTTGCCAGGGCTCTTTCGGATTCACACCTCTCCTTAAACTCCCGGAACTGATCTTCGGTGATCTGCGGGTCAATCTTCTGGATCTCCTCGAGACTTTTGCCTTTTTTATAGATCTTCTTCTTTATCCGGATTATCCAGCTGGCCAGGGCGGTGCTCATCTTTGTGAGGGCGGATTTGTTTACTTCGTTCCCATGATAATTTGTGTTCTAATACTTAGCGGGAAACTTGTATCTTGCATGCAGCTTCTCGAAGAGGAGTGTGCGCAAGTGGCCATTATCTTTATGCCGGATGTGTCTGGCCGTGTTACAACACAGAGGGGCATGCGCTTAGGCGTAGCGCACCCCCAACGTGCGCCACGGATAACACCAACAGGCGTAGCGCACCTACCCTACGTGCGGTACAGATGTCTGGCATGCGGCCAACAGGGCCTGGCCCACACATATCTGTGGCACACTATGGTCATGTGCGTCACGGTTGTTCTAGTTACTAGTAGGGCACTGCCCATAGGTGAGCCACGCTTGTTTTAGCCGTGGGGCACTTCAACCATGTGATCCACGGATGTGCTGATTACCTATAGCGATTTTCCTAGTAGTGTTGGCTGGCCCGCCCGGACCTAGATGGGGCCCAAATAGGCCGAGATCTGGGTCAAACGGGTGCAGCGGCCGCTAGCACACATCGACGCCCTGCCATCAAGAGGCTGCACCGCCATGCCTGGGTTCACCCGAAGAAGAAGCTATGCCGCCGAACACGTCGTTAGCCCAGGTGCACCGCCGCAGGACTCATCCTCCTGAGATGAGAATCCACGCGCACGGGGAGAAGAGCGGCGGCCGCTACTGGCACCGCTCAGGCAACGCCCGATAGCACTCTTCGATGGAGGCGGGAGGGGGGTTGGGGGTGTGGGAGAGGCTTAGCGCCGGGGAACAAGGGGAGGCGGCGCGCGGGGTTGGACGGGTTTCATGTGCGGGGGCTTGTTGCATCAATCGGCTAAAGGTGTCACAATGATTGGAAATTCTGCATAATCTTATATTTGCCAACATTAACTTGGAAAAGAAAGGTGTGTTATATATGTGTGTAGGTACAAAAGTCTCTGCATAGCCCGCACTAGTGAGAATGGGTTTTCTACACAAAATTTGTATGAAAAGGTGCTAACCGAGACAAAATTGGAAAGTACTGGACAGTTGATGCAAGCATGACTAAAGAAGCTCAATTCGGTCATATTTTCGTGCAAAGAAGAGAATGGTCCATCCTGAGATTCCTGATCTTATACATTAATTAGTAGTACGTACAACATTGCACGAACAACGATTGATATGTACGTGAAAATATGTATATGTATAAGTGGTGACAACTCTACACAGTAGAATATTCGAATCAGAAGAGTGGCTATACTAACATAGTGACAAAAAGTTACGGAAAGGTCTTCTATATCAAACAATCTTTGGTGCACAATTCAGTTAATTTCCTCTGTTTTTCTTTTGCCAAAAAAATAGTTTACATTATCAAGGAGAATACATGCACAATCGAACAAACATATACGTACGCGTCAGTTATTTCCGCTCACGCAAATTAGGTGCTAGTTAGTGAGAGAAATTTGGATGCATGCACCGTGATTTACATCATTATACAGCAGGACCAGCCAACAAATGCACAATCAATTTCATATTATGCTATGGGGCAAGTATGGGTTTCCCCTAACCTGGTGAATTAAATTGATTAGAGATCCATCTAGTAGCCATCCATAGGAAAATGATGTCACGGCCACCAATTATGGGTCATTCTGCCTGCGTAGCTGACAGTTACGGACGTTAGTTCATGCATGAAAGTAACCGACGATATTTACCATCCTTTTCCTACCAATGATGCAGTGGATATCAAGTTGTAATATTTTTTACCAACCTACTCGATTCCCTATCTTAGCTCCTTTTTTACAATTTAAATACTCGTAGATGCTACCTGTGATAGCTACTAGGTTAATGGTTGTCACGCCATGAGCGCGGAACCACGATGGCAGTAGTTAATCTGCTTCTCAGTATGTTTTTCACCTTTTCTCACCTTATATTAGTTAATCCTAGCTGGATTTAATGGACATCTGGTCCCTCCTCCTAGCTTGATTATGCACCGAGTGATTAAGCATCAACTAATTAAGCATGAGCACTTGAGCAGGCGACCGGGTCTATGCGTGTTCTAGAACCGCACTGTTCTCATGGTGCGCGCGCGTGCACCAGACGGACAACGACGATCACGCGACGCGCCAGCGCGCGCTTGGCTCGCCGGAGGAGGCAGCGGCCGCCGGCGGCTATCCTCGCGTGTGAACTATGAACGCTCCTTTGTTGAACAAGTCAAGTACCCCTCGGGCGAGTGGGGTGACAGGTAGGGCCTATCCGCCCCGTTGAGAGTAATCAACAGCGAACTGGGCACACGAAGCAATGTTAGAGCATCTTCACTCAGTCATCCTAAAGGCTTCCCAAACGGCTATGAAGGTGCCGGCAATCAAAATCGCTTCTAGCCGGCCCTTCTCCCTCAGTCCTAAAATGGCACTAGCCCGAATCCAACACACGGGATGGAGGGATTGATGACGCCGGATGGGCGAGAAAACACGTTGAACGACGCGGGCCCTTCTGGCAGTGAGAGAGACGGGCCTCGTCTCCCAAGACGTGCTGGTCAGGCGATGTGGCACCGTCGAAGGCCACGCGGTGGCGAAATTGTGCCACCCTTTCCACCGCTTCCCATCCATCTTTCCGCTATATCTAGGTGTGACCGCCATTGCCATTGTAGATCTACATTTTTCTCTCTCTCCATGGCCTTCCCTCACCGACTAACTCTCACCAATGCGGAGGCGGAGGCGCTGCCGCCTCCAACTACCCATGCCCGCCGGGTTACCGATATCCCCTCGACCGGAGGCTGAGCGCCTAAGGCATGCTGGTCCCTCCCGTGCTTCAAGGTGTGGCTCGATGGGTGGCCATCGGGAACCAGTACTACCATGAGCTCACGGTGGAGCAGCAAATGGATCCCTGGTGGGATCCCGACTGAAACACGACCTGAAACACCTTCTTTACCAATTGTCGCGATAGGGAGCTCGTCAGGTACGAGAGGGATGGCCCGCCTCCTGTGAACAACAATGAGGCCAGCCGCCAGCTATGGTGGGGTGGTCAAACTCTCTCTAATGTGATGGACCACATCACCGCGGGCGATTACCCCACCTGCGATACCCACAATTTCAGCCACTGCCACATAGCCAGAAGCAGGGCAGGAGCGGCCGCGGGCGTAGCAGTGTCGCCATCAGGGAGCCCTCACCCCCTCACGGTCACCTTCGCCTTGTGCAACCGAGGTTGGAGTGGTAGGTACCTCCGGAGTATGCCTTGGCCGCGCACCAGTTCCGGCGAGCCGGTGACCTGGCGGCCCGGCGACTCAGAGGAATTAGGGCCATGGTGATGCCATGCGTGCCTCCTTGGATCCCTTGTCGCTGGCACCGATGGACCACACGCTGGCTTGGTGGGAGAAGGCTGACCACGCGCGCAGCGGCAACGACGACAGGGCTGCAGCCACTGTGGCCACCGGTCCGTAGCGTGCATAGATTGGCGAGCGGCCACCGGTTCCAGCCACAACATGTCGGAGTAGGCCAGAGGCTATAGCTGCGTGCGCCGAGCGATGACAAAGACGACGACGAAGACATATACTTCATGGATCGAACATCAGGAATTACGACTAGTTTATTTTCCTGTTTTTTAAACATGTAAAATATCGTATCGTAGAACTTTAAGTTTTAAAACTTCTAAAAAATAATTTGTTTTATATAGGGGCAAGGCTGGGAGCAAGCGGCACATTTCCGTGTCCACGTTGGCAGCCCCCGTACCGCTTAACGAATGGCTACAAGGGGCGCCGTATTGGGAGACGAGTGAAGATGCAACTTAAACGTTCAGACACCACAAACTTAATTGAGCTCTGGCCAGTCTCGAAGAAGTAAACATTAATTTCTGTGTAGCTTTGAGGTGCAGTGCAGTGTAAATGTACGTGCGCGATTCGCGTAATGCAGCGTGGTCTGGTCTGCTAATTCCTCACTAATTCGGCTTAGCGTCTTTGACTCAAATTGCTTTTCACTTCTTTTCTCAAGTAAAACATATGTATCGACCATTCGACTACGTGCGTAGCACAACTGGGCTTAACCCTTAGTTTTAATACACACGCTCATTGGCACGTACCGACCTGACAAAACCTTTTGGACTGTGTGGAGAGGGGCCCACCAGGTCATCTTGGACCCGACCCCGGTCGACGGCGTGGCGTCAGAATTTTCTCAACACTCCGAGCGACCTCTGGTCAAAGGCAAGCGGTTATCCAAAGTGCGCCCGCCTGCAAGGTCAAAAAATAATCAACGGATAGACAAAGGGTTTAGGGCTGCATCAGCATGTGTAGGACTGATCCAGTGACCACATTGTGGTATTTGGTACTACATGGCCATGTGTTGACTTGTTGGGTTGGGAGTTAGGTACCTGCTGCCAGATGCATGATCGATGCTTGCTGCTAGCTAGTACAGATAAAACGACACTTTAGTTCGCTTGATCATGATGTATACCGCTTCTTTATAGTACTATATATGAGCCGATTTCTATCTATTTTGTAGGAGTGTTCTTGTCAACCCAAGGTGACTAGAATACTGAGGCATGAGCGTGCATGCATGGGCTTCTAGAAGAAACGCACAAGAAACAACTATAATCAGTTTGAACATGCCGGCTCATGCCTAAAGCATCTAGCCAGCAGAAACTCGATCACATCTTATCTAGTGTGTATTTGTTAAAAAAATATCTAGTGTGTATGTCTTGTGTATGTTGGATATGTAGAAGTCATGTTGAGCTCTATATGTTTGTTTCGACTGAGATGCAAAGTTTTTTTAATAAAAGCGTCCTATATTATAAAACACATTCGACATTTTTTATTTGAACGTTGCGCATGTGGCCTAACTGACATATACGAATTGTATTGCATAGCTAGTGGAAAAAAATAGAGCTCAATACGGAGAATGAATGTAGGATTGAGATGTCCCACTGTATTGAATCATGCTGGTATAAAAACATGAATTAATTGTAAACCAGATCAACATGATCATTATACAGTGTTTATGGAGGAAAGTGCACCCAGATTCTAAAGTCCAAATCTCTTGCCGCCTAGGAGATGATCTGTAAACCAAAAAGGAGTGGTGGGATAGGAATTTTGGATTTTAAAAAACAAAATGAAGGCTTATTGATTAAACACCTACACAAATTTTTCAATAAGGAAAACATCCCCTAGATACAGATGGTATGAAACTATTACCCAGATGGAGTACCTCAGACTAACAGGTTATGTGGCTCCTTTTGATGGAAAGACATCATGAAACTTGCCCCAAAATATTTGGAAATATGTAATGTCACCACTAGTGTGGAGATATTGCTATATTTTGGTACGATAATCGGCATGGACAAATTCTCCAGAATTCTTTTCCTAGACTGTTCTCTTTTGCCAAGGATTGTAATTTGTTAGCTCAAACTATGATGCAAGTTACTGATAGGTCTGAGTTGTTTCACCTGCCACTCTCACCACATGATTTTTTTAGGAATATAATTCCCTGTAACACATTCCATCTCAAGTGCAGCTTGACCCATCGGGCTCTGACCGATGGAATACAATATGGCAAGATGGGGAATATAGTGCAAATAGATATTACAAGCACTATTTCAAATATGTCATATGCATCCCAATTTATGCCTACATATGGAACTATAAGGTGGTTCTTAGAATTAAGGTTTTTACTTGGCTTTTGGTGAATTTCAGGCTTAATACAAGGGACATGCTAAGGAGAAGGCAATGGAAAAGTAACTGATGTTTATTATTGTGTTATGTGACCAACTCATATTACTGAAGACTAGATGCATCTTTTTTTCTCAGTGTAACTTTAGTCTAAGGGTCTGGAGCTTCCTGCAAATTCAATGGGGGCCTAGAGATACTTTTGAGGAGGTACTTGCTATAGCCAAACACAATTTTCATAAACCTTTCTTTACAGAAGTGTTGATATTAGCTGCTTGGAACATTTGGAAGCAAAGGAATGAAGAAATCATGCCTGCATTCAGATCATGGAAGAGAAATTTCATTCATGACATCACTATGCATAAATATAGGATGAGAGCTAAGCACTTGTATAGTTTGTCAATATGGATTGACACATTATTGTAATCTTGGATGCGTTGTAAATAGCTGTAAATATTTGTGAACCTACTTAGTTTGTTTTATTAATAAAATGTTGTGTGGCATAAGCCCTATAGTCCTTGATAAAAAAACACACACATGAATTATGTATTAGAAGCCACATGATGCACCATTATAAACACACATGAGTTTGTCTAAAACAGTAAGTGCATGTCATATTTTTCATAGAAAATTTGTTATGTTAGGATAACTAAGGATTTTTTACATAATTAAGTGTTCATGCCTGGTTTTCAAGAAGCAATCACTGAAGAAAGTTTAATTAGGTCGATCATCCCCTATAACTAGTTAGAACATGGCAACTTAGCCTAAACCATCTAGCTAGAATGAACTCACATTTGACATGTATAGCCTCACGGACATCTGCAAGTTGTAATGGGTACTACGGGAAAAAAGGAAAAAATCGGTAGAGCTCACCAAGGACTTTTTTGTTTCGCATGAATGCCAACACACATAAATATAAGAAAAAATTTAAGATTGGAGTGCCATGTCTCCATGATTTTATTACAAAACCACAAGAATTTAGATCAAAGAGTGTTTGACACAAAAAACAAGGAAATTATACCAAGAAATTTGAGTGGGTAGGAAGTTTTCTCCATGAAAAGAGTGCAAGTGAGTCCTTCCCAAGGATTCCAATCCTACAAATCTAACTAGCACATGAAAAATTGTAAGTAACCATGTCCTCCAAAATAACCTATAAACCAGAAGGATCCCCCAAGCTTATAGATGGATAATCCGACAAGAATTACATTTATTTTAAATGAACTATATCGAAGTATAAACAAGAATCTAAATATCGACATGGGAGGACACTTGAACCTAGGTTTTAGGACATACTTAATTAATTTCATCTCTATCTATTCGTATTTTGGTATCGAGTTCAACTAGTCCATTTTTTACTTGAGAAAAAACGAGAGTTTTATTTGACTTCATAAAATGGAAACGATCTATCTTTGTGAACTAATAATAACTTTCAAGACCAGACTTATAAATTTTGCCCTCCAATCGTAAGGAGGGAGGTATCTACGCTTGATGTGGTGATGATTTTGCACACATGTCACTCCCATCAGGATAATAAATAAAAAATCAAAGTATTTAGAAATGGAAGGAAATAAAATAAAATTATACATGTACTGGAATAATAGGAAACATATCAAAAATAATTTATAAATTGATAGCACATATACGAAATACATGCCGAAGCTGGCGACAAAAACCCGTGGGGGTCAGACTGCCTAGATACCACAGACCAATACATAAATTTCTTTAAAATGAAGGGGGTTTACAAAAAAGTATGTGGGGGTCAGCTGACCCGACAACTTACACACAAATCCGCTACTCATGTAACAAAAAAATCTACAAAATAAAAATGGAACTATTCTGGAATGAAGGTGAAATTCGAGAAAACATGTGTTTTGTTTTGTAAAGGAAGATAACATATGTCTTGGAATAATAGGAAATATACTATATAAATCATAACATGCAAATATATATATATATATATATATATATATATATATATATATATATATATATATATATATATCCCGTAACACATAATCGTAAAAAAGGTATCTACAAAATAAACCTATAACTATTCAGGAATGAACATGAAAATTCGATAATACAAGCGTTTTATTTTGTAAAGGAATATGCAATTACTCTCCCGGTCACTGCACAAAAAATACACACTACCAAACAAAATCGATTATCACAAAGTCTTGAAAATGAAAGGCCTATCATCCAAAGAATGAAAAATCGAGGCGTTTCTAGTTAAGTAGAAGAGCCAAGTGCGGCCTAGTAGCATGGACTGTGCCACGAAGCACATTTTTCAGAATATCTAGCTAGACTCTTCTCCTTGTCCCACTCCTACTACAGACAAGACACAACAGTGCGTTGAATCCTCCCACTGTATAGAAGACACGAACAGTGCGTTGAACCGTATAGGCTCCTGTGGTCATGATATTTTCAACTTGTGACATCATCAAGATCAAATGGACGATGAATATTTGTACTAGGAGGGTCAAATGTTGAATATACGTAGAAGGCGCCACTAGAACCAACCGACTCATGGAGAACAAATTATTGAGTTGATACATCAGTTTGACTAATACTTATATTAGTATACATGCTTCTAATATATCCGTGCTTCAAAGTGAGAAGAAGGTGGAAGTTCTAGAACGTTTCTAAATGCCAAGACTAGAAATATGGAGCACGGGGTTAGTCGTCCAAACTTTGTTACTTAGTGGGTTGGAGAGAAGGCTGGAGCAAGGTGATGCATTGACCGATCGAAGTGTTGGAACTTGGGTATTTCGGTATTGGCCTTTAGCTAATAATACTAAGTCCATCTTTAAATAAATTTATGTACTAAATAGTGTCCAAATACTTTTAAAATTTGATAAATTCGCGATATCTATTTTGAGACGAAGAAAGTAATACAAATTCTTAAATTCTCTTTGGTCCATTACGTAAAAAAAATCATGGTAGTATTAGTTGTGCTAAAGTTTAGTCTCCTATTACTAATGAAGGGTGTGTTGCACCACCTTATATACTAGACCGTTCTATCATCCACTAAAGTATAAGAAAATGGAGCAGCTCTCACGCACTCCTACTCCGACGCTGCTCGCCTTGCTATGCCTCGGCACGTCACGAAGTGCTCGTGCCATGGGTTGCGGGAATGAGTCGAGCTCATGTGTTTATTTTGCTGTTTCGGAATGCTCAAGAAAATATCCGGATTTCCTCGGCTCTCCCTTGTCGCTTCGCGTCCGGATTCCTCGGCTCTCCCTTATCGCTTCGTGTCCAGGTTTACTAGGCTCTTATCCCCATGAAGCTTCCCTAGGAAGTAAGAGAATCTTATCCTTTATAAACACAAGGACATCGGATACAGAAGATATATGAGATCACACGCACTTCCACTTCCAGTTCCTTTAGCAGCCGTCTTCGTCTTCTCCATCCAGGTCTGCGGCATGCACTGAAGATCAGGATAGTAGGCCTGTAGAACCCTGTCTCTCGAGAAACTGTACGAATGAGGGGCGATCATGTTTTTGGGGAGCACTCAGCACGACTACAGGCAACCACAACGTCGTTCGTGACGATTTCCCTGATGACGACTTCTTCCCGGAAATCGACAACATCTTCCGTGACAACATGGTCGACAACACGAATTCTGCTGCTACCCAGACCGTGCGTGCCCCTAAATTTTTCTTTTAGATTCTGCTAGATTGTGTTGTTCTAGCGATTAGAGTAGATGTGATAGGTTTATCTTGTTTAGATGACACTCATTCATCTACTTAGTTACTATGCATGCTTAGTTTAATTACTGTTTTATTAATCATGTTTTATCAATTGCTCATACTTTCAACAATCTTAAAACCTGATTAGATCCAATTGAATTCAACGGGCATGTTGCGGCTACCAGGCCACCTCCGTTTAATGGTGCGCATAATAAGAGATGGCGCACGAGATCGAGCAGTTCTTTGGTTTTAAAACATGAACTGCTATAGCACCACACTGAGCAACCTAAGAAAGAGCTTTCTGCTGCTCTTGAGGAGGCCTTTAAGAAAGCCGATACTGTGTTTATGGTAGCTCTTTTCAATGTTTTTTGAGACAACATTGTTGATCCGTATATGTCATTTAATAATGGCAAGGACGCATGGGATGCGCCCGAGGCCAAGTTTGGGGTCTCGGACGCTGGCACTGAATTGTATGTCATGGAGCAATTCTATAACTACAAGATGACTGGTGAGCGTTTCGTTGTTGAGCAAGCTCATGAGATACAATCACTTGCCAGCAGTTCAAGTAGTGTGTGTTACCAGACAAGTTTGTTGTCAGAAGCATCATTGCTTAGCTTCCTCCTACATGGAGAAATTTTTCTACTTCTCTGAAACATAAGAGGCTTGAGTTTTCCATTACGGATCTTATTGGGACTCTTCATATGGAAGAAAAGGCGAGAGCAAAATACAAACGCGCTCGAGAATTTGTGGGAGGTTCTAGTGACAATTTGGTATAGAAAAAACTTCCAATCCCACAAGTTCAAGAATAATAACAAATATAAAAGTAAAGGGAAATTTGATGGCAAGAACAAAGCCTCTCACTCAGCCAACTTCAAGAAGAAGAATGGGGTTTTTCACGTTTGTGGTGACCCTAATCATTGGGCTCCTAGCTTCCCTAAATGCTTTGATAAGCATCAATGGGAACAACGACAATATTGCAAATGTTTTTATTGGCGGTGATACTAAGATGATGGATGTTGGGTACCACACTGTTCTTACTATCTTTTGAGTATGTGCTTCACCTGAATGGTTGATCGACACTAGTGCCAATACACATGTATGTTCTAATATTTTCATGTTTTTTTCTTACCAGGTCACACATACTTGCCCCTTGATGACAAGAAACGGCTCATGTGCTTCTATTCATGGTGTTGGTACGGTAAATCTGAAGTTTACTTCGGAAAAGACTGTAAAACTAAAGAATATGAATCACGTTCCATCCATCAATAAAAATTTCTTTAGCGGTTAGCTGTTATGTCGAGATGGTTTCAAATTGGTATTTGAGTCCAATAAATTTGTAATCTCTAAATATGGACAATCTGTTGGTAAAGGCTATTTTTATGGAGGCTTGTTCCATTTTTCTTTATCAGACTTGTGCACCAAAGTTATTAATCATGTTTGTAATGATAGTGATTGGCATTCTTGACTTTGTCATATTAACTTTGGTTGCATGATGCGGCTAGCCAATATGAGTTTAATTCCAAAATTTACAAATGTCAAAGGTTTTAAGTGCCAAGTTTGTGTACAAGCAAAGCAACCCCACAAGTCTCATAAGGCAGTGGAACCGAAAAACTTAGCACCACTAGAACTTATACATTCAAACGTTTGTGAGATGAATGGTTTTTTCGTAGAATGTGGAAACGGATATTTTATGACTTGATTGATTACTCCACTAGATACTGCTATATTTATCTTCTGAAAACTAAAGATGAAGCTTTGAACTACTTCAAAATCTATAAAGCTGAATCAAAAAACCAACTTGATCTTAAAATCAAGATGTTACGGCCAGATCATGGTGGAGAGTCCTTTTCAAATGAATTTTATTTATTATGTATGGAACACAATATTATCCATGAGAGTACGCCTCCCTACTAATCTCAGTTAAATGGTGTGGCCTAAATAAAGAACCATACTCTAACTGATTTGGTTAACGGTCATGTTAGATATATCAGGTCTTTCCAAGGAATAGTGGTGGGTGGCTCTATTGACTGAGTGTCATGTCCTAAACCATGTTCCCATAAAATATAAAACCATGTCTTCTTTTAAGGAATGGGAAAATAAAAGGCTAAAACCCTCTTACTTACGAACTTGGGGTTGTTTGGTAAAAGTCAATATTCCCATACCTAAGAAGCGCAAGCTTGGACCAAAAACTATGGACTGTGTTTTTATGGGATATGTGAAAGAACATGTGGGCCCCATGTGTGGTTTTGGTAATTAATGACAATCTTTATGGACTAATGTGTGTATTAATTTGTACTCGTAGGAATTGTCCATTAGCATCGCTTGGTGCATGTGTTGGCTTCAAGGTCGATGAAATGCGAAAAAGATATGTTGTGCAAGCTCAATATGCGAGGTCGATGATGGGGAATCAAGAAAAGCGTTCCATCTTGAGAAGGTCAAGTTCGTCTATATCGAGCTCAAGTGGAATGCTCAAGGCAAAGGTATAATCTTGATAGGTTTTCCCCTTTTGCCGGTCTCATGTTGTGTGTGGGAGACCGGGTTTATGATAGATAACCGTACTATGACGAGGGGCTCTCGAATGAGTAATTCGGTCACATCGTTCGGAGAGAGCTCAAATCTTTGCATACTTGCATCATCGTATTTGGTGGTTATTTGGTCTTACCCATGTGAGGATATATAGCTTGTGGTAATCTCCATAACAAGCTCTTATTCATCAAAATCGGATCTCTCTTTTATATCTTATTGCGATTTTGATCTATGCGGTTTTTCGGTTTCTCACCAAGTGAGGTATCTCACATTATTATACTTGATACATTCTCATTTGGTGATAACCAATATTTTTATAGGGTAGCTCATGTCGTCCTCTTTCCAACGCAATTGGAATCGGGTCAATCGGAGCTACCGTTTAAAAGTTATGACCATTCGAATATTTGCCGAGTTGATTCTAATAAAGAAAAAGGAAAAAACAGTTTTTCTGGGCTGTTCGATACTACCGGGCCTAGTACCGGACACCCTTGATTCGGCCCGTTCGTTCTCAGTACTGTCCGGTAGTCCTGGCAGGTACTATCGGCCCGTGCGTTACTACCGCCCTAGGCGGCCGGTAGTACCGGGCCACCTCCTAGGCACAGGTCTTCTCAGCTCCCTGGCCCGTTCCTTCTTCCTGCGTGTGACGCCCGCTCACTCCCGATCTGGTGCCGCGCGCTGCTGCTCCAGTTGACCCGCGTGCTTGGCGCGCGTGGCCCCACTGGCCCCGCACCTGCCTGGCTACCGCTCGGCTTGCTGCTGGCTTGCGAGCGCGCGCCTCCCTAGCTAGCTCGCTCGCGGGCCCAGCTGGCCTGCAGCGTCGCTCGCTCTCTCACACGCGCGCTGCAGAGCGTTGACTTGCCCCGCTGCTGCCTCGCTGGCTCTGCATCGCGCGGCCGCGTAGCTGCGCTGCCTCACCTGCTGGGGCCCCCGCTCGCTGGCCCGTTCCCGCGCGCACACGCCAAGATTCTCTGCTGCGTTGACCCTGCTGAATTCCATGAGCAGTTTGCCCTGTTTCTTCTCAGCTCAATTCCTGGCATCGGGTGGTACTACCGGTTAAATCTGGTAGTACCGGCCCGACCGAAAATATGTTCCAACGGTCAAATTTTTGGGGTCCCTATTTAAGGCTTTGTCCGTTTTAAGTTTAGGATGCTTCTTCCTCATCTATTATACTAAGCTTTGTCCACACTTGTTTTAGATCTTAAAACTTGCCTAATCTTTTCCCTCCGATGATTCTTGCCCATATTTGAGTGGAAGAGAGAGGAGATCTAGACCCACGTTTTGACCTAACCGATTCATCTCTTTGTGAGTGCATCTTTGGGGATCTAGATTTTGGGGGGATTTTGTGTCTCTCTTTGATTCCTCCTCTCTTGTTCCCCCAATAGCTTTAGTAGCTTTGTTGGAACTTGAGAGTGAGGGATTTGAGCACCTTTGTGGTGTTCTTGCCATTTGCATTTGGTGCACCGGTTTGAGTTCTCCTCGGAGGATTTGGTTTGAGTTACTCATTGGAGCTTGTCCCTCTTGGGTTCTTGGAACCCTAGACGGTTTTGTGGCCTTGGTGGCATTGTGGCCTTTTGTGGCATTTGTTGGGAGCCTCCAATTAATTTGTGGAGAAGTGCCCCAACCTTGTGAGAGGTTCCGGTTGCCACCGACAGGTGCACCGATAGTGGAAGCGTGGATCGATCCCGTTGGGGTGAGATTCACCGGAGAATAAGGGAGGCCTTTTGTGGCGTTGGTGGTTTGATACCACCCCCTCTCCAAACGAGACGTACTCCATGTTGGGAGGAACTCGGTAAAATATCGGTGTCCCCGCGTGCCTCGGTTATCTCTATACCCGAGCTCTTTACTCATGCACTTTACATTGTGATAGCCTTCGTGCTTGAAGTAATATGTATCTTGCTATCACTTTGTTGCTTGTATTGCTTAGCATAAGTTGTTGGTGCACATAGGTGAATCTTAGTTGTTCTAGGTTGTGCTTAACAAAGTAAACACTAGTTTTATTCCGCCTTTTTAGAGCCACTCTAAGAAAAGTTTTAATCGCCTATTCACCCCCCCCTCTAGGAGACATCCGTATCCTTTCAATATGCTTTTCATTGCATTAGCTATAAATTCTTGGTAGTAAAATCTGAGGTACCTGACATGCATGTTGGTACAATTATGGAGTAGAATAATGTGACTTTCTTTGAGAACATATTTCCTATGAAAGGTGTGTCTGGCTCATCAAATTAGTAGATGCCTAATTCATCTAGTCAGGAATTAATGACAATTCCTGAATCTACCATTTCGATAGAATACTATGTTGATCCTGAGGAGGATGACAATGAAGCTCCCAAAAGGAGCAAGTGACGGAGGACCGAAAAGTCATTTGGTGATGATTTCATTGTGTACCTCATGGATGATACTCTCACCTCTATTTCAGAAGCCTATGTATCTCAAGATGTTGACTACTGGAAGGAAGTTGACCGTAGTGAGATGGATTGCATCTTAGATAATGAAACATGGGAGATAACTGATCGTCCTTATGGGTATAAACCCGTAGGATATAAGTGGGTGTTCAATAAAAAGCTTAGTCCCAATGGTACTATTGAAAAGTATAAGGCACGTCTTATGGCCAAGAGTTATACCCAGAAAGAAGGCGAAGAATTCTTTGATACATACTCACCTGTAGCCAGATTGACCACTATTCAAGTATTACTTTCCTTGGCTGCCTCTCATAGTATTCTTGTTTATCAAATGGACGTTAAGACTCTTTTATAAATGTATAGCTAGATGAGTAAATTTATATGTTGCAGCGTGATGGGCTTGTAGTAAATGGTCAAGATGGAAAGGTGTGTAAGTTACTGAAATCTTTGTATGGTCTTAAGCAAGCACTTAAGTAGTGGCACGAGAAGTTTTAAAGAACTTTAACCACTGAAGGCTTTGTTGTAAATGAAGCCGATAAGTGTGCGTACTATCACCATGTTGGAGGCGAGGGAGTCATCCTCTGTCTGTATGTTGATGACATACTGATATTTAGGACCAACCTCGATGTTATCGAGGAGGTAAAAAGGGTTCCTAAACCGTTGCTTTGATATGAAGGATCTAGGAGTAGTTGATGTTATCTTAAACATCAAGCTATTGAAGGACGACAATGGTGGGATTACACTTCTTCAATTCCAATATGTGGAGAAGTTATTGAGTCGCTTTCGGTATAGCGATTGCAAATCTTCTCCAATGTCTTATGATCAGAGTGTGCTGATTCAAAAGAATCAAGCTACTATTGGAGATCAATCGATATATTCTCAAATCATTGGCTCGCTTATGTATTTAGCCAGCGTCATGAGGCCTGGCATCTTATTTGCCGTAACCAAACTCAGTGGATTTGTGTCAAATCCTAGAGATGATCATTGACATACTCTTGAGAGAGTTTTGCGTTATTTGAAAGGCACCGCGAGCTATGGTATTCACTATACTAGGTATCCACGGGTACTTAAGGGTTATAGTGATTCTAATTGGATATCTGATGCTGATGAGATTAAGGACATGAGTGGTTATTTGTTTACACTCGGTGGTGGCGCTGTTTCCTAGAAGTCTTGCAAGTAGACCATCTTAATGAGGTCAACAATGGAAGCAGAACTCACTGCATTAGACACAACCACTATTGAAGCAGATTGCCTTCGTGAGCTTTTGATGGACTTACCTATGGTTGAAAAACAATAACCGCCGTCCTAATGAACTGTGATAATCAAGCTGTGATTGTCAAAGTAAATAGTTCTAAGGATAATATAAAGTCATCAAGGAATGTGAAAAGGAGGTTGGAATCTATTAGGAAACTGAGAAACTCTAGAGTTATTGCATTTGAATATATCCAAATAGCTAAAAATCTGGTAGATCCTTTCACACAGGGTCTATCATGAATTGCGATAGTTAATGCATCGAGGGAGATGGGTTATAGACCCACACTATGAGTAGTTCACAGTGGTAAACCACTCTATGTGATCAGAGATCCCGTGAATTAAATTTGGAAGACAAGCTGTTGGTCAGCTGGGAGGAGAGTACCTTAATGTGTTCCAAGTCAGCTGGGAGGAGAGTATCATAAAGATGCAATACTTTCCTAATCTGTATGGAAGCTTGATATATCTTAATGTGTTCCATGTGGCTTTTTCAGCAGATATGTTGCGCTATATAACATCTCTTAAGGAACACACCTATATGAGTCTAAATGTCAAACGTAGCAGTCCTTGAGAGCTTAGTGCTCTCTAATAAACTCATAAAAGGCCTGGGAGTATGACATATAAGCTCCAAGCCGCAGGGAAGCCATGCGGCAGTCATGTATCGGTTTAAACTTTGTGTAAAACTGGTGCACGGAAACTTGGTACTTCAAGGTGCAGTCCACTATTCAAGTTGATAACTAGTGTAGCATGAAGTCTAGAGCAGAAGTCAACATAAAAGTCTCCACTAAACACCGATATATAAAACAATGTTCTGAAATAAAAAGTGTCATAGTGTGTCAACGAGACTTTGTGTGAGATTGTTGATGACCCACAAGTATAGGGGATCGCAACAGTCTTCGAGGGTAGTATAACCCAATTTATTGATTCGACACAAGGGGAGCCAAAGAATACTTATAAGCCTTAACAACCGAGTTGTCAATTCAGCTGCACCTGGAAATAGTATTTCTCACAGTGGTTTATCAATAGCAACAATTTTGTAGTGGCAATGGCAAAGTAACAGAACCAGTAAAATAGAGGCAGTAGTAACAATAGCAGCAAACATTAGGATATTAGTGTGGTAGGCATATAGATGGATAGACGGGTGTTGCATGGACAAGACTATTCATGTAACTTCAAGATCTAGGGCATTTGCAGATAAATAAGATAAAGCATTCAAGTACTAAACAATCATAGGCATGTGTTCCATATATAGTCATACGTGCTTGCAATGAGAACTTGCACAACATCTTTTGTCCCGCCAGCCCGTTGCAACGGGGCCTTAATGGAATCTATTGGCCATTAAGGTGATCCTTTTAATAGAGCACTGGAGCAAAGCATTAACACTCCATGAACACACGTGATCCTCATATCACAGCCATTCCCTCTGGCTGTCCCAATTTCTGTCACTTCGGCGCATTTGGTTCCACACAATGATATGTGTACACAACTTGCAGATAAGATCACAAACAATACTATCATCATGAATCAATAACATGTTCAGATCTAAGATCATGGCACTCAGGCCCTAGTGACAAGCATTAAGCACAACAAGTTGCAACAAAGTCAAATAGCACTAATAAAGATACTAGGCACCATGCCCTAACAACCTTATTCGATTACATGATAGATCTCATCCAATTGCTACCATCCCCATAGCCTACAACGGGGCATTACTCACTCATGGATGGGGGAAACATGGATGGTTGATGGAGAGGCGTCGGTGATGATGATGGCGATGATCTCCTCCAATTCCTTGTCTCGGCAGGGTGCCAAAATGGAGTTTCTGGTTCCGAATCACGGTTTCTGGTGGTGGTGGCGCAGCGAAACTCTTTCTGGAAAAACGTCGAACCCCCAGGAGTTTTAGGTCAGAAGGCTTTATGTAGGCGAAGAGGGAGGCCGAGGGGGTGCCCGAGGTGGCCACACCCCTCCCAGGCGCGGCCTGGGCTAGCCCGCGTGGCCAGTGGTGTGGGCCCCTCGTGGCCCTCCTCCAGCTCAGTGTAAGACCCCACCTTTATAAAGGTAAAGGTCCCTGTGATTGCAATGCTAGTCCCTGGATCAAATGCTAGCATCCACAGTTTAAGATGAAGTACACAAAAACAAAGGTCATTATTACATCGTCATTCCAGAGATAACATAGTCTTTTACAAATCCATATCCATAGGCTAGTACATGAGTTTAACTTAACAATAATATAAATAAAAGTTTTCATCTTCATGTGCCACAGGCTAGCATGTTGAGTGTAGACTCATAACCCTAATCCTCATCAGAGTAACCTGCAACATCACAAGTTACATCCACAGTGGGTTAATACATTGGAATAGTATTGGCAAGTGATATCTTAGTAGAATAATAGTTTCTAGCTTCTACATGAATTTGGCTAAGTGTATGTAAGGTTCCCATCCTTTAATAAGGTAGAGATCCCTGTGTTTACAATGCTAGTCCCTGGATCAATAGCTAGCATCCATAGTTAAGATGTAATATCAAGAAACAAAGGTCATAATACAACTTTATAACCAGGAATAAAGTAATTTATTACATCTTACATAGCTCATTTGGCTATCTCATTACAATGCAGGAGAATATAACAATAGCATGGGGTCCTTCATCTTCAAAGTGCCACAGGCAGACATGTTGGTTGTAGACTTGTAATCCTAATCATTACACTTCACTAATATCAAACAACCTACAACATAACAAGTTACAACCACAAGGGTCAATACATTTGAATTGTATTGGCAAGTGATATTATGGTAGTGTAGTGGAGTCTATCATCTATATGCATTTGGCTAAGTGGAGCTTAGGCTTGCATTGCTCAAAATAGATTTTCCTTATCATTTGAAAACTCTAAGTTTTTGCTTTTACAAAAATCTTTCCCAACGAATCTCCCAATAGAAATTGGTGATCCTTTCAACCCTTGTTCACCCACAAGTTTTTAACTTAGAAATTTGGATGATGAGATTCTTGATAGCTTCCATGTATTGATGCTCAATTTGTCCTTTACCAGGGACATGGCTAAGTACTTAGATTTTACACTCTGCAGAGGTGGTGCACTTTCCCCACAAGACTTGGTTTTACCAAGACAAGATCTTTCAGAAGCCTTCCCTTAGACCAAAAATGGACACGCTCCAACCTATCAAACCCCTACCACCAACTGTCCATTTGGCTAAGTTATTGCAACCTATATGATACAGGAAGAGCCCATAATGCCAAGTGGTTGCACTTGAAGCTTCTCAACATTTGACATCTCAAATCTCTTTGTTCCTGGGTGGCCATCCACAAGTGAGATAGACAAGGTTCACCAGTCCCCTGGCCTTGTGTAACCACTTAACACAAACCATTCCTTCCATTCCACCAAGGTGATTCATTCACTTAGTTGTTTTATTAAACAAAACACAAGTCCTCGGACTTAGAAATTTTCCATAGCATGAATATATATTCCACCCTTGTTTTCTACTAGCTAAGATAAGCATGATAGTAGTAGGAATCTTAACTTAGGAAAAATCTACTAAGGTTTCATCTACTAGGATTTCCCATAGCATGGTTTATACTTAGCAAAATTCCATGCAAGTCTTACTTAGAAATATCACTAATGCATAGTGAAAATAATGGGACAAAACTATGAAGCATCACTTGCCTTTTTGGTAGAGTATAGTTTCACTTCTTGATCTTTGCAATGTTCACACACTTCAAGTCACTACAATTCAATCAAGCAAATAATATTTCAATCTACCATTCAAGCAATTCATCACATAAAATGATAAAATCAAAGTAATGCATGCAAGCATGCAAAAGATTGTTTTATTTGTAAAAGTGGTTTCTAATGGGTCATAAACATTTTAAAACACCTAATGGTCATTTTTAAAAGTGGCAAAACCATTTGCAAAAGGTTTTACTTCATAAACCATTTTTAGACTAAGTCATTATTTTATGTGGTGTAGAAATGCTTTTAATAAGACAAAATTCTATAGGTTTCACAAAATATGTTTTCAAACCCTATAACATTGTGTTTAGGGTCAGTGAGTTTATTTCCAAAACATTTCTCAAAGGATTTCTTCCAAAACCATTTTTAATAAATAAACCATATTTTTATTTGACTAGAAATGGTTTAAATCCAAGATTCATTCTTTTGTTTCACCAAATACATTTTTGATACCACAAAGTGTTTCCTATGGTCAGTAGGTTCAAAACTCACCATTTGCAAAAGAATTTATCCCCAAAATCATTTTAGAACAATTTTTATAATCTAAACAAGCATACATAAGTTTCTGCAAAAACAAACATTTTACCAGAAGCCTTTTACTAAACAAAGTGCATGGTTGGCTAGGTCTTGTTTTTCTGAATCCATTAATATAAAATTTGCGAAATTTGGACATGTGGTTTGAAAGTTATGCAATTTACAAAACTGGAAAACTAATAGATTAAATTCTGTTTAAATCAAACAGACTGGGACACGCGGCGCGTTTCTATTCGTCGGTACCGCTTCGGCCGGATCAAGCGATGGCAGCCGTTAGATTTAAGTCATATCGCACGGTGCAGAGATGCTACTTACCCCTTCGCTCTCTTTCTATCGTATCCGTCAGATCAGAATCCTACGGTCCTAACTACTTTGACCATTGCTCAGCGGCGCTGGCGGCGGCGACTGGCGGCGCTGGCTCTGCTCGCGGCGGAGCTGGTGATACATGACGCAAGGGAGAGGGGGAGAGGGCTCACTGTGTTTGCAAGGAGGTGCCGAAGCTCAACGTGCTGATGGTTCGACGAGGGGCGCACAGGGATGGTGGCAATTCCTTGCCGGAGTCGTTGGCGGCGTCAGGCAGCTCTGGAGGTCGTCGAGGGCGACACTGCAGTTCACCCCAAGGCAAAAAAAATGCGTGGTTAGATGCGGGCGAGTGTGGCGAGTGCAGGAGTGTCATCGGGAAGGAGAGGGGTGTACAACTGCTTACAGGGAGGGTCACCGGAGTTGATTTAGTTTGACAGTGGCGCTCAGTCGAAGACGTTGCCGAGCTTTCAGGGCACTCGCGGGCGAGCTGAGGCCACAGAGAGGTGCGCCAGGGTCTGGGGAACTCGCATGTGTGCTCGAGGAGGCGAGGGGCGACGGTGGTTGGCCGGAATCGCTCGGTGAGCTCGCCGGAGACAGCGGCAGTGCAACGCAAAATGGGAGCAACCTGGTGGCTCTCGAGGCATGGTGTTTGGGGGGAAAGGAAGAGGAGAAACGGGCGTTTAAGCGAGTGTGGTCAGGGGGCGTTGATCACGCGGCATTGAAGTGAATTGACGACGCGAATCAATCGGCAGTAACGGGAGGAAGAACAGGTCACGTGGGGAAGAAGCTGACGTGGTCGTGGGGTCGTCTGGCAGCGAGAGAGAGAAGGGTGCGGTGGGGTCCGTCGGTCAGTCGCTGGGTGGGTGAGTTTCTGAGTGAATAACGGTTCGCTCGTGAGAGGTAGAGGTGGGCTAACTGGGCTTTAGATGGGCCAGCTAGTTGGGTCGGGTCCTATACATATTTTTTTCTGTTCTGTTCTGTTTGTTTTTCTTTTTCTCTTTTGATTTTTCTGTTTTGATTTGGTTTAATCAATTCAAGCATTCATTTAAATTCAAAACCTTGCCAAAATTTGTGTGGGTTTAAATACTGGTTAGTAAAACATTCTGAAGTCATTTTTAGGATAATTTATTCCTTCTTTTGGGGGTCTTTTTAATTAATAAAAAGAGCCCTTGTTTTAAATCATATAGGTTTTAATAATGTTTTTAATTTCCATTTGACTTCTAAATTCTTCCAACACCTTTCAGTAAGTTTTGTTTACTTAAAAGGGTGTCAAATAATTCATCTTGAATTATTTGGAAAAGTTTTTAATAAGATTTATTAATCATTTAAGATTGGGTATTTGTTTTAGTTCCAATGGAATTTAATATGGTTTTAATTCCCTAAAGTTTATTTGGAAGATTTATTTTATTTAAGTTGATTAAACAACTTTTGTGTCACTTGGGTAAATTCCAAATATCATTTTCTCATGATTTAAATGATCATTCTTATTAGAGATTTGCCTTTCACAAAATAGGAATAGAATGGTTAATGCCATTTTATTTTATTTTGGAACTTCTTTATCCTTTTAAATCTCTTTAGGATTACTTGCTCACCATTTGGTATGGATTTTAGATAAGTGCTTTATTAGCTTTGGAAATTTAATTTCCTTATCTTATTATATTCACAAGATTTTATTTATGGTTCCAATTTAAGTGAAACCAATTTATATGGTCTTATAATATTTCAATTTGTCTTTCTTGAACACTTGTGAATGTTTGTTGACAATTTATATGATCCATAGGCTTGGAGATAACTTTGGAAGTGATTTTTATTCCATTGGGGTTATTTGGATTTGGGATTTATTTTCCAAGTGTTTAAATTTCCAGATACATTCTTTGAGGAATGCATTTCTCTTGATTTGGATTTTTGTTGGATTCAAACTTTAATTAAAGTTTGTTCAAGATGGGATTTTTATGTTTCCATTTAGGAACAAAAGTTTCTTTTCACCCTGATTTTCAACAAAAATTTATTTTGTTTATTTATTTTCACATTACAAGATTTGTAAAATCTTGGGATGTGACAGTGTAGCTTAGGCATGCTTTGCTCAAAATAGGGTTTTACCTATTAGTTGAAAACACTAAGTTTTTGTTTGGCAAAAACTCCCAAGGAACCACCAATAGACATTGGTGAACCTTTACCCTTGTTCAACCACAAGTTTTTAAGTTAAAAATTTGGATGAGGAGATTCTTGATAGCTTCCATGTCTTGATGCTCAAATTGTCCGTTTCCGGGGACACGGCTAAGTACTTAGATTCTTCCTTCTCGAGAGGTGGTGCACTTTCCCCACAAGACTTGACATGCATCGAGACAAGATCTTTCAGAAGCCCTCCCTTAGACCAGAATGGACGCGCTCCAAACCTATCACCTCCTACCACCAACTGTCCATTTGGCTAAGTTATTGCAACCTATATAATCCAGGCAGAGCCCATAATGCCATGTGGCTGCACTAGAAGCTTCTTAACATATGGCATCTCAAATCCCTATGTTCCTGGGTGGCTTTCCACAAGTGTGATACACAAGGTAGACCATAGATATGGGCCTTGTGTAACCACTCAACATAACCCAAACATACCATTCCACCCAGGTGATTCATTCACTTAGTTGTTTTATTAAGCAAAGCACAAGTCAAATGACTTAGCAATATTTTCCATAGCATGTATATATTCCAGCCTTGGTTACTACTAGCTAGGCTAAGCATGGCAATAGCAAGTATCTTAACTTAGAGAAAATTCTAACAATTCTACTACTATTAGGATTTCCCAAGCATATCATATAGATACTTAGCAAAATTATAATGCAAGCCCTATACAAAATACCACTAATGCATAGTCAAAATATTGGGAGAAAAGTATGAAGCACCACTTTCCTTGGTAGTTGGGGGAGTAACAACAATCCTCACAGTCACAATCACCACTAGCACCAAAATCTACACATAAAATGATAGCACCAAATTCATATTCAAATAATCAAGCAAAAATATATGAATGCATGCAAATGCCATGTGATGATTTTTATAAACATAACAAGACAAGTAAAACAGTACTGATCAATAAACTAAACATTTATACACCAATTAAACTTAATTTGGCCTTTAAAACATTTTCTAAATAATTTTTATACACAAAATAGGCCTACAAATGTCTCTGCATAAAATTCTAATTTAACAGAAGCAAAACACAAAACTAAGCCTACATATGTGTAGGATTTATTTTTGTGATTCCAACGATATATTATTTGTATTTTTTGGATAAACAGAACAAAAGTTATTAAATTTACAAGTTCAAATAACTAATAGATGAAATTCCAGATTTTAGATTGAAAACCCAGACACGTGGGCGTATCTGATTGGCTAATACCGTTTCGGTTGGATCGATCATCCAGAGCCGTAGGATTTAAGTGACACTGTGCGGCTCAGATCTAAAGAAAACGCATCGTTAAGTGATCTATTTGTGGCCACATGATCTAGATCTGACGGCTGCTGAGCACGCGACCATTGCCTGGCGGCGCTAGCGACGGCGGCCTAGCGGCGGCGAACTGCCAGTGGAGTTCTGGCGGCTATAGAGGGGGCTGGGGTTGGCAGAGACACTTACCAGACTCGCGAGGTCACGCTGATGCTCAACGTCTCGCTGGTGTGGACGGGGGCGTGCCGTGTTGGCCGGAGGAGCTCGTCGGAAAGCTTGCAGGCGTCGGGCACGGCTTGACGGAGATGACGACGACGCTCTGGGCATCCCTAGGACAAATAAACCACATCAGTGGCTGCAGAAAGACGCGGCACACACGTGCGTGTGATCTAGAAGTCAAGGGGCGCTCGATTTCTTACCGAATTTCTCGCCGGAGACGAGAGGGGCGTCGGTCGTTCACTGGGCTCGATGGAGGCGACGTCCTAGGGCATTACAGAGCAAACAAATGGCATGAGATGAAGCGCGGGAACCAGGGAAGCATTACAACAAGAATTAGAAGGCACGGGGCGGACGATTCTCACCATAATCGTTCGCCAAAGATGTTCGGGCAGCAGCGGTTCGAGCTCAATTGCGAGCAGCCTGCGGGCGATTAAGGAGTGGGGGTTGAGGGGAAATGGTCGTGGCGGTGTGGGGTTTAAGTAGCAGGTGAGGGCTGGGCGGGTTACTGCCTGAATCAAAGGAATTTATTCGAATTTATTCGGCGAGGTAATGGACGGCGACAGCGTGGTCATCACACGAGATTTGGGGAAGACAACGACGACGTGGCGTTCGGGCCACTGGTCAGCGACTGCGGGGTTAGTTTGACGCGGGTGAGAGAGAGGGGGAGTAAATGAAGGGAATATGTTCGAGAGACAATAATAAAGTGGTTATTATCGTATTCCTTATTTATGATAAATGTTTATTTTGCATGCTATAATTATATTAATACGGAAACGTTAATACATGTGTGTTTAATAAACAAAAAGGAAGTTCCTAGTTATGCCTCTCTTATAAACTAGCTCATTGATTAACAAGATGATCAAAGTTTCCTGATCATGGACATTGGATGTTGTTAATAATGAGGTCACAACATTAGTATAATGATGCAATGAACATTCATCCAAAGTATAGCATTACGATCAAAGTCATTGAGTTTATATTGCTATAACAACTTACGAAGTGATCCTAATCCTTAGACCATGAGATCATGTTAATCACTAACACCGGAAGAGTTTCTCGATGACATCAAACGTCACACCGTAACTGGGTGATTATAAAGATGACTTCAGAACTACTAAAGTGTTATGTTAAGGTTCATGGATCGAGAGTGGAATTTGTTCATCCCGATGACGGATAGATATGCTCTGGGCCCTCTCGGTGATATCACATTGATAAGCTTGCAAGCAAGTGATTTGATCACTAGAATGTTATATCACGGGAATGAGAAAAGAGTGCATGTCGGTAACAAGATCAAACTAGGTATGGAGATAGCGATGATCGAATCTCGGACATGTAATATATCGTGAAACAAAGGGATTAAGATACTAGTGTAAAAGGTTCATATGATCACAGAAGTCATCGTTGAATGTGTGGGAGTCAGTACGGATCTCCAGGTCCCGCTGCTGATTATTGATCGGAGAGGGGTCTCGATCATGTCTGCATTATTCACGAACCGTAGGGTGACACACTTAAGGGATACCGACACCATTCAAAGCAAATGATATATCAGAAAAAGAAAAGGAAAGCGCAGGAATTTATTTCACTAGACACCGAAACTGTTTCGGTTGAAATTGCTGAAACTGGTTCTGCATTTGAAATTGAATACTAGCAAGGGGTTTTATGTGAATGTTTGTTAATTAAAATAATTAACAAAATTCTGAATAAATAAATAAAAGAGTTTTATTTAAACGAGAGCTTGCATTAAATTTGGTGGAAATTTAATGCATGTGAGTGGATTTTTGAATGGAGGCTCCTTTATGGGAGTGGAGGCTTTTCATTTTGAGTGGGATCTCCACCCACATGAATGTGGGAGAGGTGGGGGCAGCCCCATGGCTGGGCGCCATGCCCCTTGGGTGCCCCCCTCTCCCCTATAAAATCCCCCTCTCATCCTCTCAAAGTACACCTCCCCGCGAAGGATCTCTCTCCCTCCTTTAGAATTTCCCCATGGTATGTTCCCGGTGGCTTTTTCTAGAAGGATATGTTGCTTCCGCTGCTTTGATGGAGCGAGGGCGCGGAGGTTGTCGGGTGACCCGTACGTGTGTGCGATCACGGATGCACCACTGCTTTGCGGTGCTGGACTTGATGGTGCTGGACCGGCTGGACCAGATGGACTTCATCACGATCTTGAGATCGGCAAGCATTCGTTTACATCATCCACGAGTACAACCTCGTTAACGCTATCCGGTCTTCGAGGGTATGTATTCTGTGGAATTATATCCACCCATTGCTTGTATGTAGTAGATAGATCTTGGTACTTAGATGTTCCCATCGTAGGATTTTTTTTGTTTTCTCACTACAAGAAATATGTTATTCTATGACCTTCTAATAGTGACCGAGAACGAAATCGTCATATTTCTATGACGATTTCGAACTCGATGGTCGTAAGCCATTTAGAAGGGCCAAAACATTATTAAATTATGACGATTTCGATCAAAAACGTCGTAATTTGAATAGACAAAATCGTCATAACATATATGATACATGTTAGGACCTTGTTTGTAGGCGGCTATGACCAAATTATATCGTCATATAGCGTCTAAAATAAGATATATTAAAATGACTGGCTTACGTGGCTATTTTTTTAAAATAGCTCTGTTAAAAAAGAGCCATGACAACCGGGACCCATTGGTTAGCTATAAAATGTGTGCAGCAAAATTAGCTAGCGTGGGATTCGATCCCAAGAAGTGGCTCTCTCCATCGTGGACCTAAACCAACAAGGTACAAACCAGTTCATGTAATACCTACAGAAACTACCTTAATTAAAGAAGAACTAATCCTTAGCAAATAGTGGAGAAAAAACATCAAGATGGATACTCGAACCAGCGACCTCGCTTACAATTTGACACCAAACAACCAACGAGCCAGAGCTTTCTTGTGTTTAAATCATGCACCGACACATTTTTGACAATAGGTGGCGCCGTAGCTGGGCCTGGGCCGCAGGGCCCAAGCCCTTTTAATCTCCTGTCTTTTATATTTTTTCTATGCCTTTTGCAGCACCGAATGGGTCATCGGCCCATATACCATTAGGCCTGACTTTGGGGGAAAATATGCCCATACTAACTTTAGTCCTAATAGGTTTTGAATTATTAATTTTTACAAACTTTTAAATGTTATTTGAGTAATTTCACCGTACAATTTGCATATGATCTCGGATTGAGGGGATACAAAAATCAATTTGGTTTATCTCGATGAGATAAAAACTAAAGTGTTGGTGAATTCTCATGCTTACATTGTTTGGTTAACTTTTAAATTTTTTATTGTGTTGATTACAAACTATGGTTAAAACGACGAGTATGCAAGTTCTTAGCTAGGGGCTAGACCTCGCTAAACTTTCGATGGATCTCTGAATAATCATCATATTTTGAGTCTAAAAATGATTTTTTTGAAAAATCATGGGCATCATATAATGTATTTGTGGTTCAAATCTGATCCACTTCCTACCACTTCACAAAACGCCCCATTTTTTAAAAAAACGCCCCAATGTTCTTAGCTCGGGGCTGATTCTTGCTAAACTTGCATCGGATCTCTGAAGAAATAGCATATTGTGAGTCTAAAAATCATTTTTTCAAAAACTAATGGGCATTAGATAATGTACATGTAGTTCAAATTGGACCCACTTCCTACCGATTCGGCAAGAATTTGTCTTTTTCGCCAGGGGTGAACGGAAAGGTTTGAGATACCCCAGTTAGGATATTTTTCCATGTAAGGTGGCCTATTATTTTTGAAAAATGGGATGATAGCATTTTGAAACTTTCATTTGGTGGTTGCTTCACAAAACGCCCCTTTTTTGCGTTCGGAAAATAGAAAATGGATTTTTCGTGCGTCGAAAAGGAAAACTTTCTCCTGCAACATTGTTCTCAATGCCATGATACATATGTGTGCACAATATGGGCACATTATCACAAACTATTCCCTGATTCTAGCCATAACATTGGTCGTTTGACCCGAAAGCCACGAAACCTCGAACATGATAGGTCATTTTGTGAAGGGTTTTTTGAGACATACTCAATTTACCAAGTTTGGTATTTTTACTTGCAATTATGTCACATAATAAGACACCACGCGAAGGATTTGCGTTGATCGGACCATTTTTTATTTTTTTATGCCCGTTTCAAACTATGGTCAAAACGGCGGGCATGAAGGTTCTTAGCTCAGGGCCGAGCCTCGCTAAACTTGCATTGGATCTCTAAAGAAATAGCATATTGCGAGTCTAAAACACATTTTTTCAAAAACTCATGAGCATCGGATCATGTACCTGTAGTTCAAACTGGACCCACTTCCTGCCGATTCGGCAGGAATTTGTCTTTTTTGCCAGGGATGAATGGAAAGGTTTGTGATACCCCGGTTGGAACATTGTCCATGTAAGCTGGTATAATATTTCTACAAAATGTCGCGGTACCATTCTAAAACTGTCATTTGGTGGTTGCTTCACAAAACGCCCCGTTTTTTGCGTTCAGAAAATAGAAAATGGATTTTTCGTGCGTCGAAAAGGAAAACTTTCTCCTGCAACATTGTTCTCAATGCCATGATACATATGTGTGCACAATATGGGCACATTATCACAAACTATGCCCTGATTCTAGCCATAACATTGATCGTTTGACCCGAAAGCCACGAAACCTCGAACATGATAGGTCATTTTGTGAAGGGTTTTTTGAGACATACTCAATTTAACAAGTTTGGTATTTTTACTTGCAATTATGTCACATAATAAGACACCACGCGAAGGATTTGCGTTGATCGGACCGTTTTTTATTTTTTATGCCCGTTTCAAACTATGGTCAAAACGGCGGGCATGAAGGTTCTTAGCTCAGGGCCGAGCCTCGCTAAACTTGCATTGGATCTCTAAAGAAATAGCATATTGCGAGTCTAAAACACATTTTTTCAAAAAATCATGAGCATCGGATCATGTACTTGTAGTTCAAACCGGACCCACTTCCTGCCGATTCGGCAGGAATTTGTCTTTTTTGTCAGGGATGAATGGAAAGGTTTGTGATACCCCGGTTGGAACATTGTCCATGTAAGGTGGTATAATATTTCTACAAAATGTGGCGGTACCATTCTAAAACTGTCATTTGGTGGTTGCTTCACAAAACGCCCCGTTTTTTGCGTTCAGAAAATAGAAAATGGATTTTTCGTGCGTCGAAAAGGAAAACTTTCTCCTGCAACATTGTTCTCAATGCCATGATACATATGTGTGCACAATATAGGCACATTATCACAAACTATGCCCTGATTCTAGCCATAACATTGATCGTTTGACCCGAAAGCCACGAAACCTCGAACATGATAGGTCATTTTGTGAAGGGTTTTTTGAGACATACTCAATTTAACAAGTTTGGTAGTTTTACTTGCAATTATGTCACATAATAAGACACCACGCGAAGGATTTGCGTTGATCAGACCGTTTTTTATTTTTTATGCCCGTTTCAAACTATGGTCAAAACAGCGGGCATGAAGGTTCTTAGCTCAGGGCCGAGCATCGCTAAACTTGCATTGGATCTCTAAAGAAATAGCATATTGCGAGTCTAAAACACATTTTTTCAAAAAATCATGAGCATCGGATCATGTACCTGTAGTTCAAACCGGACCCACTTCCTACCGATTCGGCAGGAATTTGTCTTTTTTGCCAGGAATGAATGGAAAGGTTTGTGATACCCCGGTTGGGACATTGTCCATGTAAGGTGGTATAATATTTTTACAAAATGTGGTGGTACCATTCTAAAACTGTCATTTGGTGGTTGCTTCACAAAACGCCCCGTTTTTTGCGTTCAGAAAATAGAAAATGGATTTTTCGTGCGTCGAAAAGGAAAACTTTCTCCTGCAACATTGTTCTCAATGCCATGATACATATGTGTGCACAATATGGGCACATTATCACAAACTATGCCCTGATTCTAGCCATAACATTGATCGTTTGACCCGAAAGCCACGAAACCTCGAACATGATAGGTCATTTTGTGAAGGGTTTTTTGAGACATACTCAATTTAACAAGTTTGGTATTTTTACTTGCAATTATGTCACATAATAAGACACCACGTGAAGGATTTGCGTTGATCGGACCGTTTTTTATTTTTTTATGCCCGTTTCAAACTATGGTCAAAACGGCGGGCATGAAGGTTCTTAGCTCAGGGCCGAGCCTCGCTAAACTTGCATTGGATCTCTAAATAAATAGCATATTGCGAGTCTAAAACACATTTTTTCAAAAAATAATGGGCATCGGATCATGTACCCGTAGTTCAAACCGGACCCACTTCCTATCGAATCGGCAGGAATTTGTCTTTTTCGCCAGGGGTGTACGGAAAGGTTTGAGATACCCCGGTTGGGACATTGTCCATGTAAGGTGGTCTAATATTTTTACAAAATGTGGCGGTACCATTCTAAAACTTTCATTTGGTGGTTGCTTCACAAAACGCCCCGTTTTTTGCGCTCGGAAAATGGAAAATGGATTTTCCGTGCGTCGAAAAGGAAAACTTTCTCCTGCAACATTGTTCGCCATACCATTATACATATGTGTGCACAATATGGGCATATTATCACAAACTATGCCCTGATTCTAGCCATAACATTGGTCATTTGCCCCGAAAGCCACGAAACCTCGAACATGATAGGTCATTTTGTGAAGGTTTTTTTGAGACATACTCAATTTACCAAGTTTGGTATTTTTCCTTGCAATTATGTCACATAATAAGACACCGTGTGAAGGATTCACGTTGATCGGACCGTTTTTTATGTTTTCATGCCCGTTTCAAACAATGGTTAAAACTGCAGGCATGAATGTTCTTAGCTAGGTCGTTTGCAACCAATCAGATCACCGTAAACAATATCCCATGGATCCTCCATCTTGGCATGATCTGGTCCGTTCAACGCCCATCCAACGCGTAGTGGATCACCAGAAGAAGCACACTCACGCCCATCCAACGCACGCACGTGACCGACCATACCCTGCCTCCAAAGTCCAAACCCTAGCGCCCTCCTTCATCCACGCCTCCGCCGCCACTTCCTTCCTGTCCAGCCACCGTTCCTCCCACCTCTCACGCGTCTCTATCCCCTCTCCTCGCCTCGCGGTCGTGCTAGGCCGGCCTCCAGTTTCCACCAACCCTAGCCCGCACCCGCAGACCGCTCTCTCCACTCCTTTCCTCTCCTCTCACCCACCCGCCGCCTCCACCCCATCTAGATCGAGGCGCCGCGCTTCTTGTCCTCGCCGACCTGCTCCGACCTCCTCTGCCGACTCAAGCCTTCCGCCGTCGTTCGTGCAGCCGCCATGTCCTCCGCTACCACCGCCGCCCCCTCCATCGCGGCCCCGATCGGGCACTTCGTGCTCATCAAGATCCGCCCGGAGGCCGCGTCCTCGGGCGCCGACGCCGCCATGGTCTCCTCGCTCCAGGCGCTCTCCACGCCCGTCCCGGTAGTCTCCTACATAAACGCGGGCCCCGTGCTCCGCCTCCGCTCCCGGGCCGCCGAGGCGCCGAGCCCTGTGCCCCGCCTCCGTCCCCCGTCGCCCGAGGCTCCGCCATGCGCCTCACCCTGGAGACGGAAGGGCTGGAAGTCGCGCAGCTCATGGAGAAGGTGGCCGCGGATGACATGTCACTCAGCATCGTCGACCTCGAGGTCCTCTCCAAGGCCGGTACCCCACAGGACTGAATCAACGCCGGTACGCTGCAGCTCCCTTTTCCTCCCTCTCCCCTGTTCCTCGCTCACCTAGGAGTATTAGCTAGCTCGCTTAGCTGCTGACGCCTTTGTTGCTGTGTGTTGATTTCTCTCTGCGTGTCCCCTTCCGATCCGAAGGTTTCAGCTGTCGATCTGATCTGTTGCTGCCATGTGGATGATGCAGGAAGGCAACCGTCGACGCCGCGATTGAGTTTCTCTTGAACATGGAGAAGCAGTGTTGGCTCGCCAGCAATGTGGCCGTCACTAGGAAGGCCACGGTCGACATTGTCGAGCTTTGCTTCAAGGATGTTGCTTCTCTTCACCAAGTCCAGAACCAACATCCTCCATCCTCAACACACTCAAGCCTGTCTTCGGTGTGCCGTCGGCTCGCGAAGGTTTGGTCGTGTGATCCCTTGCTCCTGTCATGATTTCTTGATTTAGTTCTTTGTACTCATGCATGTTCTTGATTTGGCACTAATTGGAGTAGTCTGGCACCTGTAGTTATGTGTCTTGTGATCTCCACCGAGTACTCCACTGAGTACTTGACTTATTGTTATGTGTCCTGTTCATGATTTCTTGATTTAGTGCTTTGACCGCGCGATCCACATCTGGCGGTGTGCGAAGCTTCGCGCGCCAGGACCCAGCTGCATAGACACAATACAGGAATACGGGGTATGCGTAGTTCAAGTTGCTAGATGAAAGCTAGTTTCATGCAGAACTATCTTTCCACCTGCTAGATGAAAGCTAGTTTCTATTTATTGATGGAAACTGTTAGTTGCAGCTTGCTAGATGGAAGCTAATTTTTTTAATGTTACTTTTCCTATTTTTGCTGCTTCATGCCAATTTTCCTTGATGCAGCTTATTTTCCCCTGTAATGTATCCTACTATCTCAATGCTATATGTAACCTGCTAGCTCTATGTTGCTAGTTCTACATAGAAGGAAAAATAAATAAACTTGAACTTTGTTTTCTAGAACCAGTTGTACTTACAGGTATCTGAAACTATGCTACTGGAGGATGTACTCAACTGCAACTAAAAACTTGTACATAGACATAGATGTTACTCTCAGATTTGCCATAAGTAAGCTCACTATTTGAGATAGAACTAGTATGGTTCAGCATGGTTAGCACCGACTCTCAGGTTTTTTTGTAGAGATGCTTGTTTTCTGGCACGAGCACGGTGAATTGTGTCTCACCTAGCGTACTTCCTGTTAGTTATCTTTTTCTGTTGTGTATGGGGCATGTTTTGATTCTAAATATAATGGTGGTGATTTGTTAGATGTAATCAAATAACAATGAAAAATGCACTTATTTCTGTTAAATAGTGAACTTCTTGCATTCCATTTATCTGCCCTTTTGATTCTGTTTGTAATTATTTTGTTGGGACTGTTGCAGATACCCTATTGTTTACAGGAGCTGCGGGCTGATCTGGAAGCATGCATAAGTTCGAGAGGATCAAATTGTAGCTAGTTTATACACTTGCTCAGAGCTTTAGTTGTTGATTTGTAGGTACCAGGTTATCGAAGATTTGATTTCTAAACTAGTTGTAATTTGAATGAGTGGAGTTTCATGTGTTCCATCTATTCTGACCAGAATATTGTAATAAACTCATCTTTGCTGTGATGTGTATTTTCTACTTATTGGTACATTTTTTCTATTAATCTGGTGTGATTTGTTATTAATGTTACCCCCCTGTCCAAAATAATCTTATTACTGGGACCCACTGTCTATCAGTACTGACAATTTAGACCCGCATTTTCTAAACGGATCAGTCCAAAATAAAATGGACAGTATAATGGCTATTTACTGGTGTGACCAGCCCAAAATAAAAAGGCCCAAAGTAAGAATATGTCCATATAAAAAACCAATGCAAATAAAAACAATCCAGAATAGTTGGGCCGAGCCCATGTGGAACCTAGAAATGGGCTGGGCTGATTTTGATTTAAGACGATTTAATTTCGTCACAATTTTGCCACGTAGGATCGGCCACGTAGGATCTGACTTGGCCAGGCTAGATGGCCCATGACGATATTGGATCGTCATAGACGTTATGACGATCTAATATCGTCATAGACGATTATGACGATTTTACCAAAAACGTCGTTATAGTTCATTTGCGACGCCCAGCTTTCGACGATCTCAAAATCGTCATAGAATCGTCATAAATGGACTACTATGACGATTTTTTGATGAAAATGGAGGGTCATATATAGCCAGATTCCTTGTAGTGTCTATTCTTCGAACCCTATAGTGGTATCAGAGCCAGATCTATGCGTAGATGCTTTGCACGGGTAGTACACATGTGAGTATGTGGGAGATGATGATCATTTTATTGCTTCTTAGTTGTACTTTGGATATTGGTGGCATAGTGGGATAAAGCAGCCCGGACAAACTTTACATGTCCTCGCACATGAGACCTGTTCCACGCTTGACATGCAACTAGTTTTGCATAAGTGGCTAGAGGGTGTCTATCTCTCCTACTATAGTCAATATCTAATTTGCAACAAGTTGTCAACAATTTGGTTATCCTCATTGTGGTTCATGTTCGTAGGTAAGAACGGTTCTATCTTCGAAAGCCCTAAGCCACGTAAAACTTGCAATGGATAAATTAGAGGCGTCTAGTTTAGATTGTTGCTGGGCTAGTGTTATGATATGGTGATGTTGTAAGTAGAAGTATGAGGTGATACTCTTACAACACACATAACGTGTAAGTTCCATAGACCTTGGCCTTACACATAAAGGTATGATAGTAATCATACCACGATGCACATGATGGAGATCATATGCGGGAACCATATCATTTCACTTATAAACATGTGATGTTTAATTGCATCTTATATTGCTTGTTTGGCGTTTTATTAGCATAATAAGATGATCCCTCATTTAGATATCAAGATAAAAATGTGTTCTTACTTAAGTATGCATCGACAATGTTTCGTCGCTTCAAGACATCACATGATGATCGGGTGCACTTGAATCCACGAGAATATCTCGGGTGTAAGATAGTTACACATGCAAATACTAAGGTTCTTACTTGGCGAGCCTAGCATGTACAGACATTGCCTCGGAACACGGACCGAAAGGTTAAGCATGAGTCATATGTTTTGATATGATGACCATATGGATGCTCGCCTTTGAAGCTACACCGACTCACGTGATGATCGGACTTGGTGTAGTGGATTTGGTTCATGTAATCACCAAAAAGGCACGAGGGATGTCGTTTTTGAGTGGGAGTTCATTTCTAATTTGGATTAGTAGAACTCAATTTATCATAAATTAAATCAAAGTGAATTTGCATAATTTGTTGTAGTCATTGGCATTCATTCACCACCTTATGCTTAGTTATAATTGAGATAATATAACTATAGAATTATGGATATTTACTTTACGAACTGGTATCGTATTGTGTTGAGTGTCAATCTAAAGTTTAAAGTCCTATTGCAAACTTTCAGCAAACTCTGTTTACTCCGTGAAATTTAATAATTGGTATTAAATCGAGAGTAACAATTCCAGTGTTAGTATCTTAAGTATCATGTTTGCCTCCATGATTCTTGATTTAAATATCAAGATTATCTAGGAGACGAAAGAATTGTTTCAGAAACCATCATGTATGACAAATATAATAATATCTGAAACAATGTTTTGGTTGCAATATGATAGAGTATAATGTATGTTCTCATATTGGATGAGAATTTACAAATATTGGAGATGCTAGACATCCTAATCATCCAAAAAAGTTTTGGAAAGTAACATTATACTCATGATTCGTCTTTATAAGCTACATTAGCTTGATCATGAAAGTCTTCATGATAAGGATGAATAGAAGATGTATGTAAAGTGTTTAGTACACTAAAAGATTACTAAAGAATGGATTTTGAAAGAATGCCGATCATTTTGATGATGGTGATCTACTTCAAAGTGCAGGTCCAAAGGTATTATTATTTGAATATACACGCTTTGGACTATGTGTCATGTATATGGCGCCACTTTTGATGTTGATAGATTCTTTTAAAAGGAAAAGGAAATGCTGAAAAGTGAATCTATAAAATATATTTGGCAGAAAATAAAAGATTGGAAATATCCAATTTAGGTTATAAATGATATACATGTTATGATTGTATTCTTTGCTTGTTAAACAATGTGGTTCTTGGGTATTGGATACCGAATTGGTTGGTATGAAATTTCATATAGAACGACGCAATTCATGAACCACAATGGCCTAAGTAACTAGCAAGAGAATATGTGATGATGTTCATCGAAAACAAACAAACCATTGTTTGTATTTCTCGTTGACATCAAAGCTTGACTTCAAAATTTGTTTTAATAATTGTTATTTAAGTCAGGAATTATGAGAACAAAGGTTGTTCAAATAATTACCGTATTCCATATAAGATGGATGATTTACAAATCTAGTTGGAGAAATCACATCCATAAAACCTAATGCTAAAATGTCGCAAGACAAATGATTGAAAGATCACTTACAAAGTGACATCGCCGTTTAAATTATATTGGAAAGAAAACATGAAGAATCTCCATTTTCATGGATTTTTGGAGTCTTTGATTTGATCAAGTGACGCTTGTGAGACTTTCCTCGGGATAATTAAAAACTTCGTTCAAAGTCCAAAGAAGAACGAACGACTAAATTATTGGAATTTATACATATCGATGTATGTGTAGTCGTAAGCGATGTACTTCAACTTCATATGCTTTCTCCGGAAATTTTAGTGAATATTCACTTAATGAGAAATAAGTATGAAATATTTGAAAACGTTTCAAAGACTTTCAAGATGAAGTGGAAAATCATTGTAACAATAAAATAAATGATTTATGATTTTATCATAAAGGGATTTATTTGAGTTACAAGTGTAACAAGAAAATAAATGTATTATTATTTTATCATAATGGGATTTATTTGAGTTACAAGTTTAGCAAAACACCTAGATTTACATCTACCGAAACACCATAGGAGTATGGAGTGTTTGAGATTTGTAATAAAACCTTGTTTGACATGGTTGGATCAAAGGTGTTATTTATAAAACTGCCATTATGTTTTAAAAGATTAAACCTTTAGGGACTACCGCTTTTACACTGAAGAGAGCTCCATCTTGATCCGTTGAAATGACACCATGGAAGTTATGGTTTGGGGTAAAACCCAAATTGTCATTTCTTAAATTTTGGTATGCTAAACATAAGTAAGATGTTTACAAACAAAGTCGGATGAGCATGTCTTTATGGGTTATTTCGAATAACAATTGGTTATTCCTCCATAACACCGAGGACAAAAGGATTTGTCGCTTGAAATATGAAGTTTCTTGAAAAAGGATTTTTTCGCAAAAGTTAAGTGGGAGGACAATAGAACTTTGATAAGGTTAACGAACCTTAGCTAAATGTGCTGAGTTGCGTAGTGCCGGAAATTGTTCCGGAGGCTGCCATAATGCTCATAGCTTATGTGCCTCAAAGGTTATGGTCACGGGGATCTAAGTTCTTATTGAACCAAGTCGGTCGGACAAACAATCAAATGCTGAGATTTGAGAGTAAATCATTATTGTTTGACTATGATGAACCGATCACATTGTAGAGGTCCCAACCTTTAATAAGGTAGAGATCCCTGTGTTTACAATGCTAGTCCCTGGATCAATAGCTAGCATCCACAGTTAAGATGTAATATCAAGAAACAAAGGTCATAATACAACTTTATAACCAGGAATAAAATAATTCATTACATCGTACATAGCTCATTTGGCTATCTCATTACAATGCAACAGAAATAACTATAGCATGGAGTCCTTCATCTTCAAAGTGCCACAGGCAATCATGTTGGTTGTAGACTTGTAATCCTAATCAACACAATTCACTAACATCAAACAAACCTGCAACATAATAAGTTACAACCACAAGGGTCAATACATTTGAATTGTATTGGCAAGTGATACTATGGTAATATAGTGGAGTCTATCATCTATATGCTTTTGGCTAGGTGGAGATTAGGCTTGCTTTGCTCAAAATAGATTTTCCTTATCATTTGAAAACACTAAGTTTTTGCTTGTCAAAAACACCCAAGGAACCACCAATATAAATTGGTGAACCTTCACCCTTGTTTAACCACAAGTTTTTAACTTAGAAATTGGGATGAGGAGATTCTTGATAGCTTCCATGTCTTGATGCTCAAATTGTCCTTTACCAGGGACATGGCTAAGTACTTAGATTTTTCACTCTGCAGAGGTGGTGCACTTTCCCCACAAGACTTGGTTTCACCAAGACAAGATATTTCAGAAGCCTTCCCTTAGACAAGAATGGACGCGTTCCAACCTATCATACCCCTACCACCAACTGTCCATTTGGCTAATTTATTGCAACCTATATGATCCAAGCAGAGCCCATAATGCCAAGTGGCTGCACTTGAAGCTTCTCAACATTTGGCATCTCAAATCTCTTTGTTCCTGGGTGGCATTCCACAAGTGAGATACACAAGGTAAACCATAGAAATGGGCCTTGGGTAACCACTCAACACAAACCTTTCTTTCCATTCCACCCAGGTGATTCATTGACTTAGTTGTTTTATTAAACAAAACACAAGTCCTTGACATAGAAATATTCCATAGCATGAATATAATCCACCCTTGTTTTATACTAGCTAAGCTAAGCATGATAGTAGTAGGAATCTTAACTTAGAATAATTCTACTAAGGTTTCATCTACTAGGATTTCCCATGGCATAGTTTATACTTAGCAAAAATTCCATGTAAGTCCTACTTAGAAATATCACTAATGCATAGTGAAAATAATGGGACAAAAGTATGTAGCACCACTTGCCTTTTTGGTAGAGAATATAATTTCACTCCTTGATCTTGCAATAGTCACACTCTTCAGATTCCACTACAATTCAATCAAGCAAGCAAATGTTCAATCTACCATTCAAGCAATCATCACATAAAATAATACAGACAAGGCAATGCATGCAAACATGCCAAATATTGTTTTATTTGGAAAACTAGTTTCTACTAGGTTATAACATTTGAAAACACCCATTGGTCATTTATAAAAGTGGTAAAACCATTTGATATCAAGTTAGTGAAAATGGCCATTTTAAGTCATTTTTGTTTTGCTAGAAATGGTTCAAATCAAAGTAATATTTCTAGTGTTTGACAAATACATTCTTAAACATAAATGTTAGTGTTTTATGGCCAAGTGTTTATTTTTAAAACCATTTGCAAAAGGATTTACTTATAAACCATTTTTATACCAAATCAATATTTTATGTTGTTGAAAATGCTTTTTAGCAAAGTAATAATTTATAGGGTTCATCAAATATATTTTTAAATCTTAAAACTTGGTGTTTAGGGTTAGAGAGTTTAAATCAAATCATTTTCCAAAGTTTTTACTCAAAAAGCATTTTTAACATATAAACCATATTTTCATTTAACTAGAAAATGCTTTAATTCAAGGATTTATTCTTTAACTTCACAAAATACAATTTTAAACCCATAAGTTGGTTTCTATGGTCAGTAGGTTCAAAACAATCCATTTGTCAAAAAATTTACTATAAAAATATTGCTAGAATAATTTTTATATTCAATTTATGCCTACACATGTTTCTGCAAAAAACAACTAAGTTTACGGAAGAAATTCACTAAACAAAGCACATGGTTGGATAGTGTTTGTTTTGCTGATTCCATTGATATAAAATTTGCAAAATTTGGACGTGCGGATTGAAAGTTATGAATTTTACAAAATCATTCATCTAATAGATCAATATATGTTTTGAAAACCTATGTCTGGCCACGTGGTTGTATCTTATTCGCCAGTATCGTTTCGCGTCGATCGACTAACGTGGGCCGCTGGATCTAATGCAAATCGCACGGCACAGAATGCTTCGTACCTCTTCGATAAGTGATTCTATCCTAGAGCTTGGATTCAAATCCTATGGATCACAGCACATTGACCCCAGATGGGCGGCGCAGGCGGCGGTGCGCGGCGGCGGCGCGTCAGGTGGTGGCGTTCCGGTGAATCCAGGAAGCAAGGAAAAGGGAGGAGGGCATTACCAGGTTCTCCGTGATGTGCTAAAGCTCGAGGTGGTCATAATGGGCGAAGGGGCGCACGAGGATGACCTGAATCGCTCACCGGAGTTCCTGCTGCCGTCGGGGCGCACGGTCATGGTCGAAGACGAGCGCCTGGGATGCAAGCGAGCGAGGAAATGTATCAGGAGGATGCGCACGGTCTCGGGGGTTGTAGAGGTACTCACCAGAACATGAGGTATGCATGGGTTTGGCGTCAGTAGCTCGCCGGAGTGGATGCGTTCGTCGATGGCGAGACGGTGTTGTTCATGCCGACGATTTGGAGCGCGTGCGAGCTAGCTAGGGATGATGGTAGATGCGTACAGTGATGGGGAGCAGGCTAGTGAAGTCTAGGAGTAGCGATGAAGTCTGGCATCGCCGGAATTTATCGGGAAGTCTCGTCGGAGCAGTGGGGGCGCGTGGAGGAATTCGTCCAGCTTGGGGCTCCTAAAAGGCGTCGACTGAGGGGAAAGAGGGAGAAGAGGGAGGCGTTTAAGGGAGCGTGGTCGCGGCGAGGTTTAAGCGAGCCGTTTAAGCGAATTTAACCATGGCTGCAATGGCAGGAAACGGCCGGCGCGGTCGTCGCGGAGTGAGGAAGAAGGCTGACAACGTGGGGCTGGCTGGTTAGTGAGAGAGAGAGGAGATGTGGGGGCCAGTAGTCAGTGACTCTGCGGGTTCTTTCTCTAGTGCGAAACGTTTTCTCGCGGGGAGAGAGGGAGTGGGCTGATGCTGGGCTGAACTGGGCGTGCTGGGCTTGGTCTGGTTGGTTCCATTTTTTTATACTGAAACCTTTTTCTTTTTCTATTTTGAATTTCTGTTTTGATTTCTATTCAAATAATTCAAGCACTATTTGAATTCAATCTTCTACCAAACTTTGTGTAGATTTTAATACTGTTATTTAACATAATATAAAATCAAATTTAGAATATTTCTTTTATTCTTTTAGGGTATATTAATTATTTAAAATAGGCCCTTGTATTAATTCAAATAAGATTTGTTAATGTTTTCAAACTCCATTTGAAATCTAAATTTTACCAAATCTTTTCAGTAGGTTTTATTTAGAAATAAAACACTTCGAATTCTTATTTAAAATACTTTATTTTTTTAATGTTCATTTAAAATGGAAAATGTCTTTGCTTAAATGAATTTGGATAATAATAAATCCTCATGATTTTATTCAAATAACCTTTACTCTACAACAAAAATATTTTATTTTATTTGCTTGGCCAAGTTTTAATTTGGTCTTTTAAAATAGTCCTTGTTTATTTATTCCTTCCTTTATTTTATAAAATCCATATCTTTTATTTAAAGATCCAAAAATGGTGATTCTAACTTGTAAAATTTTAATTAATATTTGTTTATCCTTTTATATCTCTTTTAGGATTAATTGCTCACAAATTGGTATGGATTTTAGATAGGTGTTTTATTAGCTTTGGAAATTACTTTTTCCTTATCTTATTAAATTCATAAGATTTTATCTATGGTTCCAAATTGAATGAAATAAATTTTCTATGGTTTTATAATATTCCTATTTGTCATTCTTGATCATTTACAAATATTTGGTGACAAATTTTATATGGATCAAATCTATGGTCTTAGAGATATCTTTTGAAATGATTTTCCTCCAATAGGGTTTTAGAGTTTTGGTTTATTTTCCAAGTGTTTAAATTTCAAGATGCATTTATGAAGAATGCATTTCACTTGATTTGAATTTAGTTGGATTCAAACATTATTCAAAGTTTGTTCAAGATGGGTTTTGATGTTTCCAATTGGAATAAAAAAGTTTCTTTTCACCCTAAATTTCAACAATTATTTATTTTGTTTATTTATTTTTCACATTACAAAATTTGGAAATTTTTGGGATGTGACACACATACAAAGAAGCGATGATGGGCCCTGACTCTGTGAAATGGCTTGAAGCCAAAAAATCCGTGATAGTTCCATGCACGAGAAATCAAGTTTTGAACATGGAAGACCCTCCGGAAAGGTGTAAAAACCTATCGGTCGTATTTGGATCTATAAAGAAACAGACATGGATGTTTCACATCTATGAAATAGTCGACATGTCATAAAGTATTTTACGACAATGTTCAAGGAGTTGACTATGACAAGATTTGATCTTTCATACTGATATTTAGTCTAGACGGATTAAAGTAGCGACCACTACATATAATTTGGTATATGGTAGATGAATAAACAAAACAAAGTTCTTCTAATAGAATGATTACCTAGGACGTTTACATGACACGATCCAAAGGGTTTTTGTTAATTCAAAGGATGCTAAAAAGGGCATGCAAACTTCAATGGTTGAAGTAAGCATCGCGGAGTTGGAATCTTCACCGTGATGAAAAGGAGTTTTCATCAGGAGGCGATGAAGATGCTTGCATTTGCAAGGAATTAAGTGGGAGCGCTGAGACATATTTCTAATACATTATGTGGAGGACATTTTGTTTATGAGAAATGATGTAATTTTTATTGACAAAGGTTAAGAATTTCATTTCGATAAAAGACTTAGGCAAAACCCGAATATTTATCATGAATGTCTATAGTGGATAGACTATGACGATAATATGGTTGTGCCAAACGTACATATATGAGATATTGAAGGAGTTCAATATGTAAATGACAAGAAAAGGTTCTTGTCGCATGGAAAGGAATTGAATCAAGATTCAAGTGTATCGACACTTGATAAGTGAAACAAGATTCAAGTGCTTTGACACTTGATGAGTGAAATCACGAGAATGTTTTGACCAATCATACCATGATATGTACACATCCAGATATATCCTATGCTCTAAGTGTTATGAGCATATACGAGAATGAATCATAAAATAATCATTGGACGATAGTAAGGATATTCTTATGATCTTTTGGAAGAACTAAGAATATATTTGTGTAGAGGTGACAAACAATTACAAATAGTTCATTGTAAAGCGTTACATTGATACTAGTTTTGTCATAAGATAAAAATTAAGTTTATCTCAATTTAAACTATGGGTGGCACAATGAAATGGAAAGAAAGTTTCCATGATGGATTTGGGTGAATTCCAAAGTTAAGACATTGTGACGGATACTACAACAAAAGGCTAACTATATGACTGCTATAGTAGCAGCAAATGAGGGAATTTGTGTCAAGTAGTTTGTTATCAAACTAAGGTATGGTTCGCAACAGGATAGCACTAAAGATATATTGTATGACAATAGTATCAACATGATTTAATCCCAAGGAACTAAAGGTCTCACCAAAAGACCAAATTTATACAATGCCATCTCATTAGAGAATGACTGATGCGTGCAGACGCAAAGACATGCAAATACACACGGACCTGAAAGCGTCAGATCTGTAGATTATGTTAACCACTTGTAGTTGCGTATATGGAACACCAGAAAGCCATAGGTGTTCAAATACGCAAAGTTTTCAAACTAGATTATTGTCTCTAGTGCAAGTGGGAGACTGAAGGGAATATGCTCGAGAGGCAATAATAAAGTGGTTATTATCGTATTCCTTATTTATGATAAATGTTTATTTTGCATGCTATAATTGTATTAATACGGAAATGTTAATACATGTGTGTTTAATAAACAAAAAGGAAGTTCCTAGTTATGCCTCTCTTATAAACTAGCTCATTGATTAACAAGATGATCAAAGTTTCCTGATCATGGACATTGGTTGTTGTTAATAACGAGGTCACAATATTAGTGTAATGATGTGATGAACATTCATCCAAAGTATAGCATTACGATCAAAGTCATTGAGTTTATATTGCTATATCAACTTACGAAGTGATCCTAATCCTTAGACCATGAGATCATGTCAATCACTAACACCGGAAGAGTTTCTCGATGACATCAAACGTCACAACGTAACTGGGTGATTATAAAGATGGCTTCAGAACTACTAAAGTGTTATGTTGAGGTTCATGGATCGAGAGTGGAATTTGTTCATCCCGATGACGAATAGATATGCTCTGGGCCCTCTCGGTGATATCACATTGATTAGCTTGCAAGCAAGTGATTTGATCACTAGAATGTTATATCACGGAAACGAGAAAAGAGTGCATGTCGGTAACGAGATCAAACTAGGTATGGATATACCGATGATCAAATCTCGGACATGTAATATATCGTGAAACAAAGGGATTAAGATACTGGCGTAAAAGGTTCACACGATCACAGAAATCATCATTGAATGTGTGTGAGTCAGTACGGATCTCTAGGTCCCGATGGTGATTATTGATAGGAGAGGGATCTCGATCATGTTTGCATTATTTGCGAACCGTAGGATGACACACTTAAGGGATACTAACACCATTCAGAGCAAATGATATATCATAAAAAGAAAAGGAAAGCGCAGGAATTTATTTCACTAGACACCGGAACTGTTTCGGTTGAAATTGCTAAAACTGGTTCTGCATGTAAAATTGAATACTAGCAAGGGGTTTTATGTGAATGTTTGTTAATTCAAGTAATTAACAAAATTCTGAATAAATAAATAAAAGAGTTTTATTTAAATGGGATCTTGCATTAAATTTGGTGGAAATTTAATGCATGTGAGTGGATTTTTGAGTGGAGGCTCTTTTATGGGAGTGGAGGCTTTTCATTTTGAGTGGGAGCTCCACTCACATGAATGTGGGAGAGGTAGGGGCAGCCCCCATGGCTGGGCACCATGCCCCTTGGGTGCCCCCCTCTCCCCTATAAAAGCCCCCCTCTCATCCTCTCAAAGTACACCTCCTCGCGAAGGATCTCTCTCCCCCTTTAGAATTTCCCCATGGTCTCGGATCAGCGAGATACATGTTCCCGGTGGATTTTTCTGGAAGGATTCGTTGCTTCCGCTGCTTCGATGGAGCGAGGGCGTGGAGGTTATTAGGGTACCCGTACGTGTGTGCGATCACGGATGCACCACTGCTTTGCGGTGCTGGACTTGATGGTGCTGGACCGGCTGGACCAGATGGACTTCATCACGATCTTGAGATCGGCAAGCGTTCGTCTACATCATCCATGAGTACAACCTCGTTAATGCTATTCAGTCTTCGAGGGTATGTATTCTATGGATGTATATCCACCCGTTGCTTGTATCTAGTAGATAGATCTTGGTACTTAGATGTTCCCATCGTAGGAATTTTTTGTTTTCTATGCTTCAAACCCTACAGGAAATGGCCCGGGTGGGCTTGCTGGGCTGGCTCTGTTGCTGGGCCGAATAGGTGGCGCCGACCTTTTCTTATTTTCTTATTCCTTTTCTTTTTCTATTTTGATTTGCTGAGCCCATTTTCAAATGATATTCAAATGAGTTTGAATACAAACTTCCTATGGATTTTTGTAAAATAATCCAAGCATATATTTGTGTATAAAACATTGCTGTTTGATCACAATTACTTTAGTCCATTAAAAATAGAGTTAAAACCATGCCTTAATTAAATATTTATAATAGGCATATAAATTGTTTTATGTTTGAATTGTTTTGAAACTTTTGTATGGCTTTGGTAGGCTTTGGTATTTACTTTCCAATCATTACTGATCCTAATCATATTTATAAAGTAAAATATAAACCTTGCCTTACTTGAATAGGTAATAGGCAAAATATGGTTTCTTATGTTGAAAATTCATATGAAAAAGATCAAATGCTTATGAATGCATGAATGCTATGAAAACTTTATAAATCATGATTTTTGGGTGTTACACTCACCTTCTGGCTCCATGAATCTTCTGGTAAAATAGGAGTTTTGGCATATTTTCCGGGATTTTTCCTAAAAGTTGATTTTCTGCACAAAAACTAGACACCAAAGAAATTCTGCTGAAAACAACGCCAGTCTGTGTTGTTTGTATCCAAATCACACAAGTTTAGAGGAGAAACAATAGCAAAAGTGTTAGAGAAAGTAGATACATTTTGGACGTATCAACTCCCCCCAAGCTTAGCTTATTGCTTGTCTTCAAGCAATTCAGTTGAAAACTGAGTGCAATAAAAGAAACTTTCATGAACACATTTGCTTCGTGTAATGTATATATTCTCAACATATGATCAGTACTTACACAATTCATAATAAGGAGTATTGTCGTGGGAATGGCCACGACAGATGCTCCAATCTGCAGCGAGTAGTAGAACGAGGGGCAAGGACGGCCAACCATCTGCGGTGCGAGATGAGGGCGGAGACACAAGGGTGTACCCAGGTTCGGTCCCCCGGACGGTAAAGACCTACTCCTGCTAGATTGTATTATGGAGAGAGTACAAGAGAGAGCTCGACGACTAGGCAGCGAGTCGCTGGGGTTTATGATGGAACGTATCCTCTATGGGCACCCTAGGGAGGTTTATATAGGCTCACCTCGCTAGGGTTTACAGATCCACAACCTAATTAGTTAAGGATTCGGAAGGTACTTAACCTAATCCGACTAGGCCTAGCTACGCTTCTAGGCCTCTAGCTTCCACTCGTCTGGCTCCTTGTTAAGTCTCGATCCAGTTGCCATCATGCGGGCCCACTCGCTGGCAGCTTGGGCCAATAGGAAACGTCCAGTTGGGTATACCCCGGTCGGCATATCCCCATCAGTAGTCCCCGAGGCTGTCATTGATTCGTCGCAGGTGTTTGTTGGCAGTCGGAGTATGCGGGTCCAATTTGGACGCCCAGTCGAATCGGCGGTGTACTCCCTTAATAAAGAAGAAACTTGTCATTTTAGTCGCAATAACGGCGACCAGTCGAATCGCAGCATGGCGAATGGGTCGGTGAGTAGTCGAATCACTGCTATGGTGATCAGGTCGACGAATCGTCAAGTCGCTGAAGACAGCGAGTCGAGTAGACAAAGTTGGACCGTCAGCGCTGGTCAAACTAGACGTTGGGTAATCCAACGGTAATATCAGCGTAATTACCGCGCGGTAACGGCTCCCCGAAGATGGCGGGTAACAACCGCTATATAAGGAAAGTGGCGGGTGAAGGACGATCATTTCCCACACCTCCTCCGATCCCGCGCACTCCCATTCTTCCATTCCGCGCAGCGACCAGAGCGACCTAGAGTGACTCATAGTCCTAGATCCTCCAATCGATGGCGCCTCCAACGGAGCCATGGGGCAGATCCAAGTGCATGAAAGTTTTATTGAAATCATTCGAGGAGGCGGGGATCCTCCGCTCCGAGAGATGGTGCATCCTTGCGGCCGTAGAAATGACTCCAGATCCATGCGAGGGGGAATTCATCTGCTTCACCAGCCACCTGGAGCGGGGCCTCGGATTCCCCACCTCCCTCTTCTTTCGTCGCTTCTGCGCCTACTACGGCATCCAACTGTTGGACCTAGGACCACGCAACATCAAGCAACTCGCCATCTTCGTGGCATTTTGCGAGTGCTACCTAGGCTTCCGTCCATATTCCCCCTGTGGCAAGATCTATTCCACAGGAGGATCGACCGTGAAGAGGCAGGCGGCCCGATGCTGGCCGCGGGCGGCCTGACCTTTCAGCTGAAGTCGAAGGCGTCCTTTTTTGATCTGATGCTGCCGAAGAAGGCGGCAAACGAATGGAAGAGTTTGTTCTACGTGACCGAGTCGCCACCGGCCGACGAGGTGGCGCTTCCAATGTACTCCGCCGACCGGCCTGAGCCGCGTCGGCTCCATGTCACCAAGCTCCCGTTGGACCAGAAGATGGTCATCGACGAGATGTTGCAGACGATCCGCAACTTGAAGAAGAAGGGCCTCCAGACCATCAATTTGTACAATTGCTGGTTTGGGCGGCGGCTAGTACCTCTGGCAAGTCGCGCCCATTACATGTATGAGTATACAGGCAAGGACGACCCGACGAAGTCCTGCCAAGCCGAATGGAGGCTCAACGACTACACCTCAGCCTTGAAGAAGATCACCGAGGCGGAGTATCTTGACGCGAAGGCCGGTGTCACCCCTTACACCGCAAAGCGCAAAGCTCCAATGGTGTGACATGGTTATATCCCACGGGTACATGATCTCAGCATACCTGGTCCAGCCCAAGGAAGGCCCACGGCAACTATACGCCGGCCCATGAAGATTTTCGGGTGGCCAAGGCCCATGACGCTTTCAGATCCTTGGAGAGCAAGACTAGAGTAGATAAGAAATTCAAAGGGGTAAAACCCTAGAACCTGTAATCGACTAGGTCTATGCCTGGGACCTGCCTGAGTCTATATAAAGGCGAGGAGGGCACGACCTAGATCTCTCCCTCATACTTTCGCATACACACCTCCACGCCAGATTGCATCTGCGCACCCCTGTAATCTTCGGTTCCGCCGTAATCAAGAGCAGACAAGCAGGAGTAGGGTTTTCCCTCCAGGGGCCTGAACCTGGGTAAACGTTGTGTCCCAGTGTTGCTTGTTTGCTAACCGTTCCACGATCTCTAGCATCCCCATCTTCTCCAAAACCCAAGTCCATAACAATGGATATTGATGAGATTAAACCTCATCAATTGGCGCCATCTGTGGGAACTGGGGACGCTGATTGTGCGATCGTGATGGTCCCAACCCGATCGATCTACAACTCTGCGGCGACGGAGAGTCATATCCTCTTCGGCGCTTTCGACTTCACCACCCACTCACCGGCCACCATGAAGGACTTCGAGCCCGTAGGCGACAGACTCGAAATCCTGTTCGGGAGTTTCTGCTTCCAGGTGGGGCAAACTGGCACCCTCCGCCTCCCTGAGCGGGTGCCCCTACCATCAATCAGGCCCGCTTCATGGACCCCACACCCCGTGCTACACACAACATCATCAACAGATGATTCCTACGACAGCAGCAGCTGCAACTCCGATCTGTGAGATCCGGCGTCGGATGAAAGGACCTACAGTTCCGGATCTGAAAGCTGCGGTAGCAGCGGACCAATCTACGAGCGCTACCAATGCGCCGTAGTCATACAGGCTCACGGGGATCAGCAAACACCCAACCCGCCGCCCAACCCGCCACCTAACCCGCCAGATCGAAACGGCGGGAATAGAAGAAGCCAGTCCCCCCACCCGAAGGGGAAAACAATGGCCATGTCATCCGCCTTAGCAAAGAGGGATGGGCCCAGACACACAACGCCATGGCAGGCAACATAGTCCTGCCTGAAGACTCCTCCCGGGATCTACTGATGGCCTACCACCTGCTCTTGATCGAGGAGCACAAGAAGCAGGTCAAGATGCAGGAGGTGCTTGACAAACGCAAGCAAGCAGCCTCAGAGTCCAGCGTGCGACGAGCCGCGCTCTCCGCCATGGGCATCGGCTCCAGCTCGAACGGCAACCAAGGCAACAAGCACTTCTCTCGGATGGAGAACATGGATCCCAAGGAGCGCCGTGAGGTGACCCGAACCCTCCACACATCCTTCATGGAGATGGACGCCGACGGCAATGTCATCCCGAAAACGCCGCAGGCTGCGATCATGGCAGCCACTCCGTACCTCGCAGCCCACCCACCTCCAGAGGGGGACCCGAAGAGGGCCATGCACAAGTCCGCACTTACCGGACTCGGACTCGTCGGATCCGCGCTCCACCAGGAAGCTCCCACGGAGCCGAAGAAGAAAGATCTGGTCAGGTTCGACCGCAGCCCTACCCCTTCATCCGAAGAAGAGGAACATGACCTTCCTCGAAGGAATAAGAGTTCGCGCCACCGCAACCGCGACTACGACGCCAGAGACGCGCTCACACAGCGCAAAATCGACAAAGCGCGAGCCAAGCGCGCATGCTCGTCTGAATCCGAGATGGACGAAGACAAAGGAGAACTCTGCGGAGCCCGATGCTTAAGCAGATCTGTTCGGCGAACCAAGATGCCGCGCAATTTCAAGCTTCCTTCGGACACTCCGAAGTTCGACGGCACACAAGACCCAAAGGCATGGCTCAGCGACCACCTATCGTCCGTCAAATTGCACGGTGGAAACAAGGAAACCGCCATGCAATTCCTTCAGCTGCAGCTGACAGGAGCGGCCCAGATCTGGCTCAGCAGCCTATCTTCAGGGTCCATCCGAAGTTGGGATGAGCTAGCTTACAGCTTCATCCGAAACTTCAAGGGCACCAGCAAGAGGCCCGCCTCAATCGAAGAGTTGCGAGCCTGCACTCAACGTACGGGCGAATCCATTCGCTCGTACATACTACGCTGGTCCAACACAAAAAACTCCGCAGCGCACATCTCCAAGAGAGAGCCATCGACGCCTTCAGGGATGGCGTCAAGCTCCAAGACTTCAAGGAGGAACTCGGGCGCGTCAAGCCCAAAACACTCGACCACCTCATGGGTATCGCCAATAGGTGGGCTAACGGCAAAGATTCCATTCACCGGGCACAATCGGAAGAAGAGGACGACTACGGTCGACGGCGAGAGCGCCGTAGCAAGAGAAGATCGCGCGTCTACGACGATCGCGATGGACCCGACATGGTCGCGGCTGGCTACGCCGATCGCCGCAACGACACCAACCGCAACAGCGGAGGATACCACGGAGGAAACTTCCGCGATGGAGGACGCCCAGCACAGTCGTGGCAGCGCCGTGACCGCGATAACGGACCCTCAGCATACGAAAAACTTTCGGGTCCATGCACCATCCACTTCTACATCGATAAGCAGGATGGCAAAAATAAGGCAAGCCACATGCTCAAGGACTGCCGCGAGTTCCAGAAACTCAGCGAAAGCATGGTCCAGATGAGGCAGCAAGCTCCACTTCCTGGATTCGGGAATGCACCCGCGCCAGGTGAGATAGCGCATGGAGCTCCTCCACCGCCACCTGTACGAGGCCCGAACCAACCAGTCGCACCAGCACAGAACAACGCTGGGAACGGGTATCCCCCGTCGAAAGGAGCACTAATGATCCAGAAGGGGCGCCCCACGAATAGGGTGCAGAAGAAAATCACTCGACAGATCAACCTGGCCGTGGAAACTCCACCCGCCATCCCTGAGTACCTCAGCGGATCGGAGTCCTGCATCACGTTCAGTCGGTCGGATCACCCTTGCCAGATCCCTCGCCCAGGTCATTCTGCCCTGGTGCTGGAGGCGCAGATCGGAGGTTTCGAGATGAGTCGCATCTTCATGGACGGCGGCAGCGGCATCAATCTGATGTTCGCAAGTACTCTGGCAGCAATGCGAATCCCGCAGTGCAGCCTGGAACAGTCAGACACAACGTTCCACGACATTGTCCCAGGAAAGGGCATATTCCCCCTGGGCAAAATATGGCTCGACTCATCTTCGGTAAGCCGGACAATTTCTGACTGGAACGGCTCGAATTCGAAGTGGTGGACTGGCCATCACAGTACCACGCCATCCTCGGGCGTGTAGCATTCGCAAGGTTCTTGGCTGTCCCACACTACGCATACCTGCTACTCAAGATGCCAGGGCCGAAGGGCGTCATCACAATCCACGGGAGCTTCACCCGATCGGATCAATGCGACATGGATTTCAATAGAATCTCCCAATCATTCGGCATGCAGGAGGAACTCGTAAGTCTCCGCCAGGTGACGGACAATGGGACACCCCTAGTCGCAAGACAAAATGCACCCGACATGTCCTTCGACTCCACCGTCAACACAAATAAGGTGCAGGTCCATCCGACGGATGCCTCCAAGACGGCGCTGATCGCCAACGACCTCAGCCCCGCATAGGAAAGCACGCTCGTCGAATTCCTCCATGAGCACTGGGAAATCTTCGCCTGGTGTCCTGCGGACATGCCAGGAGTTCCCAGGGAATTCGCCAAACACGCACTCAACGTCTTTCCAGACACCAAGCCCGTCAAGCAGTCCATCCGGAGACTGTCCGAGCCACGGGCCGAAGCCATCGGGAAGGAAATAAACAGGTTACTCGCCGCAGACTTCATCAGGGAGATCAAAGAAAGCGAGTGGCTCGCAAATACAGTGATGGTCCCCAAGAAGGACACGGATATCCTGCGGATGTGCGTAGACTTCACGTCGCTGAACAAGCACTGCCCAAAGGACCACTTCCCTCTTCCTCAGATCGACCAGATCATCGATTCGACCGTAGGATGTGAGAAACTCTCCTTCCTCGATGCCTACTCAGGCTACAACCAGATTCGGCTCAAGGTCGAAGATCAAGAGAAAACGGCGTTTATCACACCGTTCGGAGTATTCTGCTACAACACAATGCCCTTCGGGCTAAAGAACGCAGGTGCCACGTACCAGCGATGCATGCAGGCATGCCTCAAGGACCAGATCGGTCGCAACGTTCAAGTCTATGTCGACGACATAGTCATTAAAACCAGGGAGGCAAGAACAGTCATCGACGATCTCCGCGAGATGTTCGACAACCTCGATCGCTACAGGATCAAGCTCAACCCCGAAAAATGCGCCTTCGGCGTCCCATCGGGTCAGCTGCTTGGGTACTTCATCTCTCAGCGAGGGATCAAGGCGAACCCGAAGAAAATCAGGGCCATCATGGCAATGGAGAAGCCGAAAAACCTCAAGGGCGTCCAGCAGCTCGCAGGACGAATAGCGGCGTTGAGCAGATTCATCAGCCGCATGGGCGAGAAGGCCTTGCCATTCTACCAGCTGCTACGCAAGGCAGATAAATTCGAGTGGACGCCCGGAGCTGACGATGCGTTAGAAAGCCTCAAACGGCTACTCTCCACCTCGCCCGTCCTAGTCACGCCAAAGGAGCACGAGCCTCTGCTGCTGTACATAGCAGCCACACACCAGGTGGTCAACACCATGCTAGTGGTCGAATGACCCGAAGAAGGCAAGACCCACGGGGTCCAACGCCCAATCTACTACCTCAGCGAGGTACCGACACCAACAAAGCAGAGGTACTCTCACTACCAGAAACTCGCCTACGACGTGTTCATGACGGCTCGATTTCTGAGCCATTACTTCCAGGAGCACCAGGTGATGGTCGTCAACGAGGCACCCCTAAACAGCATCCTGAATAACCCAGAGGCCACAGGACGCGTGACCCTGTGGGGCATTGAGCTGTCACCCCTGGACATCGTCTACGAGAAGCGACTCGCAATCAAATCTCAAGTCCTCCCGGACTTCCTTGTACATTGGATGGAGCTGCAGCTGCCAGACACCCCAGACATGTCGCAGTCATGGACAATGCACTTCGACGGCTCCAAGTGTGAAGCTGGAGCAGGAGCCGGGGTCATACTGACCTCCCAGCAGGGCGAACAGATGAAGTACGTCCTCCGGATGAAATTCCGAGCTTCCAACAACGAGGCGGAATACGAAGCCCTCATCCACGGCATGAGGATGGCAAAGATCTGCGGCGCAACGCGCCTGGTCATCTACGGTGACTCCAACCTCGTCGTCCAGAGACGATAAACGAGTGCGACGCACACGCCGAAAACATGATCGCGTACCGCGCACTCTACAACGCACTCGAAGGAGAATTCGACGGCTGCGAGCTTCGACACGTCGGAAGAGAAAGCAACGAGGAAGCCGACAGACTCGCCAACATCGGCTCCACCTGCGCAAAGGTGCCACCGGGTGTGTTCCTCGAACAGATCTGCGATGCCATCCATCAAGCAGAAATTCCCCAAGGGATCACCCGAAGAAGCAGAACACTCGGGGGCTATGCTTCCCGAAGGACACGAAGGACCCGAGAAACTGGACACAGAGGTCGCTATGGTCAACCTGATGCAGGTCATGGCAGTCGAAGAAACTTGGACGCGACCATACCTCCAGTTCTTGATAAACGGAGAACTGCCTGACAGCCCGACGGATGCCCGGCGCATATCTCATCGGTCAAAAGCCTTCACCATCATCAATGGCGAGCTGTACAAGCACAGTATTACGGGTGTACTACAAAGGTGTGTCACCATCGGTGACGGGAAAGCCATCCTCCAAGACATCCATGAGGGCATCTGCGGCCGTCACGCAGGCAGCCGCTCCCTTGTCGCCAAAGCTCTACGAGCTGGATTCTATTGGCCAATGGCCATGAGCAATGCAAAGGACATCGTCCGAAGATGCAACGGGTGCCAAAGGTTCGCTGACAAACCGCATGCACCCGGGTCAGAGCTCAGACCCATACCTATAGCCTGGCCCTTTGCTCAATGGGGCCTCGACATGATCGGCAAACTGCCAAAGTCCTCGAAAGGGGGGCACGTTTACCTTCTGGTCGCAGTCGATAAATTCACCAAGTGAGTCGAAGCCATGCCAGTTACCAACCAAAAGGGCAAGGCCGCCGTCAAGTTCTTCGAATCCATTGTCTACAGGTTCGGCGTATCGCACAACATCATTACCATCAATGGATCGAACTTCATCTCCAAAGAATTCCAAGACTTCTGCGAAGGCCTCGGGATCAACATCACATACGCCTCAGTGGCTCACCCGCAAATGAATGGGCAGGTCGAAAAGGCCAACGGCCTCATCGGCGCTGGCATCAAGAAGTGTCTCATGAGCCCACTCGAATGAAAGGCTGGAGCCTAGACAAAAGAGCTGCCATCCGTCCTATGAAGTTTGCGTACCACGCCAAACAGCTCAACCGGCTACACACCATTCTTCATGGTGCATGGAGCCGAAGCCGTACTACCAGCCGAAGTACGCCACCAGGCCCCCCGGGTCGTCGCTTACAGCGAAGCCGAATCCACGGCTGCACTCGAAGACGCCGTCGACACATTCGACGAAGCAAGAGATGTGGCGGCAGCTCGATCAGCGGTGTACCAGCAGAGTCTCTACAACTACCACAGCCGCCGGCTGCGCCCAAGGTCCTTCGTCGAAGGAGACCTCGTCTTGTGACTCAAGAAAGAGCGACCGAAGAAATTCGAGTCACCATGGGAAGGGCCCTACATCATAACCAAAGTCATTCCAGGTGGCGCCAATCGCCTCAAGCACGTGGAGTCTAGAGTCGCATACTCCAACCCGTGGAACATCGCACACTTGCGACGATTCTAGCCCTAGCTACCTACCCCTTTACTTTCAATAAGGCTTTTCAGCCAAGGCTATTCAGCCGAACAATGTACTTCCTCTATTTCGATATAAATAAAGCTAAGTGTCTCGCCCCAAAATTTTGTTCACAATTTGCAACTTTACTTTATGCTACAAACGCACTCGGGGGCTCCCTCCACCTCACGATTTCATCGACCGAGGATCACATGTGTACACCTGAGTAGCTGACAACGTCAGGCAAACGAAGAGGACACGTACTCAAAAAAAGCACTGCGTGCTCAAACCACAAACAAACCTTTATAACAAAGGGCACAACACTCCCAGTCGAAATATACAAATTTTACATCTATCTCTTTTACAGGTACTACCTATTCTGGAGAATAACTTAAGCACGCTGCTCAAACAAATCTACGACCTGTTCGGCATACTGCCTTACAGCCGCATAATGCGGACGCATATCCCACTCGCCACCATCCGGCCGAAGAGGTGGCCCAGCTGCTACAACAGACAGATCTACATCAGGACGATGCAGCCTAACAAGGGACAATGCAGCCTTCACCCCTGCGACGAGCTGCTGCCTCACCAATTCCTGGACACGGGTCACGCTCCGAAATCTAGACAGAAGACTGGACAGGGTTGTTGGCACAGCATCCAGGGGAAACATAACATGCAGAACCTACGAGAGCGAAGTCTGCACTTGGCGAAGCACCCGCGATACTTGGTGAACGCGATCCTGCACCGTAACCAGAGCCATGGCACGGTCGCGATCCATCCAGAAGAACCCGCTAGCTTCCATGTCCCGCTGAGTCAAACAATTGACCCGAACAACAACACGCTCCGTCTCCTCCCTTGGAGCAAGGTTAGCACCTGCGATACTCGCACAAAAGTAAGATGCCAGGCCAGCATACGCATCCGAAGAAATAAGCAGCAACTCGAAAAAACTTACACTGAAGCTGCTCAGATAGTCGAAGTAATTCCGCCATCAAGTACTCCTCTCTGGCTGCACCGCGATCTGCCTTGGACTTGCAAACATCGGCGTGACCACGCACCCCAAGCAACTCCTTCTCAAGACTACGAACACGGTCTCGAAGAAAAGCAAGTTGTGACGAATCATCCAAAGATGGCCGCTGCCGTGCTGCAGCCGGGGTGTCAACGGGATCAGCACCCGAAGGAACCTAGAGCAGCAGAAAAGAAAAGGACATAAACACTCAGACATCTAAGAACACAACTCAGCAAAATTCATTAAGTGGATAAACGCCACTACGTGGCACAGGGATTTTGTTTTCCTCAACATAATTACAGAAAAAGAAAATTACAAACTATCCTACATCTACAGCTCCTAAGACGCGGCACCCTGAGTCGCCTCGGAGTCGGATTGCCTCGCTTTGGCTTCCCCCTGCTGCCGTAGCGCGTACTCGTCCAGCAGATCAATCAGCTTGGGCCCATATCGCTTGGAGCGAGCAGAATAGGTAGCGAAGGCTACCTCGGATCCATCCGCGGTCGTCGGCATCCGGGAGGTGATCTGGGGTAGGTCCAGCTCCGCTCCAGCCGCCAAGGCCATCGCTAGCCCGACGGACGCGCTGATGCCCTTCGGTTTGCGCTTGTACGCCGCAGGTGCTTTGACTGACAACGCCTCTGCCAAAGCGTCAACATCATCAAGAGCCGCGCCCTTGGGGACAAGCTCCTTGTAGAAGCGGCCAAGGACCTCCTTGGCCTTGGCAAGTGAGCCGACGACGATGCTGCAGCGATCTTCGACCGCTGCAGTAGCATCATCTAGAGCACTCCCGTGCTCCAGAGCGCTGCGGTCAAACTCGATGCCTGCGGCATCTGAGACAATAAAGAAAAGGAATGAATAAAGCACCCAGAAGAAAGACAAGAAAAATAAAAGGGGCAAAAGAAGATACTCACCCAAAACAGCCTTGGCAGCAGCCATGAGCTTATCAGCCACTTATCTTTCACGCGTAGCCGCAGCAGTGGCAAGCTGCTCCTCGCAGTCCGTGGCCTCCTGCTGCAGGCGCTCCTTAGCCTCGGCCGCAGTAGCCATCTCCAGCTCAAGGCGCTCCTTCGCACCAACGGCGACCTCGGCCTTCTTCTCCGCTTGACCAAGGCTCTTTTTGAGAGCATCGATCTCACGTAGGGAGGTGTTATGCTCCTCTGCATCCAAAAAGTACAGGTGTCAGATAACAGGACAAGAATATACGAAGAAGCAAACATCAAAGGCATAATAGTACCTTGAAGCTGTTTGAGGCTGGCCTCCAGCACCAGGTGCTCCTGCACCAGTCGCTTGGCATCCTGCACAAAAGGCTGCAGGAAGAAGACCTACCAGTCAGAAAAAGGACTTGGGGGCTACGCCCACCAGAAAAGAACAGAAGCAAGATACACACACGAAAATGCTCGGGGGCTGCCCCCGAGACTCGAAGAACAAAAAAAGAAAACTCTTTTACAAACGTTCGGGGGCTCCCCCCATTGCAGGAGACTTACATGATCCAATGGCGACGTCAAAGGTCCGCTAGCAAAATTCTGAGGCGCAACCACCTGAACCTCCCGCAGAAGAGGGTTCGGAGCAGCGCCCTCAGAAGTTGCCACCGTCTGAGGAGGAGGAGACACAAATTTCGACTCCCCCATCATCTCTCGAGCACCATCACTGGAGGAATCGTTGGAAGAGTGCCTGCACAAGGACAAATTAGCACAAGCACAAAGTCAACAGCACAGGAAAAGCAGTACAGAGGAAACTTACGAGTCTAGCAAGCTCAGGTTGAAGACAGGAGGGGTCCTTCGGACTCTCTTCTCCTCTTTCTTCTCTTCCTTCTTCTCTTCCTTCTTTTCTTCCTTCTTCCGCTTCGCCGGCGAGTGCGGCGCTACATCACGCACGGGGATAGCAGGAATAGTAGAGGAAGAGCCTCCATGCCCGTCACTATGACGCTCAAGACACGAAGGGTTCCTAGGAGTCGGAGGAGTCGAGGCATCCTAAGACTCGCTGAAGCTCCGCGATCGTTTGCACATGTGGTCCTCGCTCGACTTGTTGGCATCTTCAACCGGATATCGCGCCGATGGCAGCTCAGACATGGAATCCACCAAATCATTGTCCGGAGCATCCGGATATACTTCGGGTAATGGAGGTGACATACCCGGCACTTTGAAGCTCTGCACAAGAGAAGAACAATTTGTCAGCAAACAAATACAAAACAATGCAGTCGAAAAATAGCGCTACGCGCACGGATCTACACCTGTGGAACCGGAAGCGAAGAAGAAAACGGAGGAGTCAGCGATTTCCCCGGGATTTCCTCTTCGGCCTTGAACTTCAGCAGCAAGCGAAGGGCCCTGTCAAGATCTCCCTGGGAGATTTTCTCAGCCGAAACCCTCGTCGGATCACGCCGGCCAGCATAAAGGAACATTGGGTGCACCCTAGCCTGGAGTGGCTGCACCCGACGCTCGAGGAAGGTGCGGATGATATCCACACCATTCACTTCCTTCTCCGGAATTAACTGGAGATCCTCCACCCGACGATATAGAGCCTCTATCTCCGCCACCTCGCCATCCAAGATCTTGTTTTTCCAAGACCTTTTCGGCTCAATCTTCTGGGAGGGGTCGAAAGGAACAAGACCAAAATCTTGCCCAGGCACTACGGAGTCGCGGATATAAAACCATCGCCTCCGCCAGTACTAGACAAATTCGGACATGGAAAAAGAAAAGAAAAGAAGATTGGGCCTGAGGGAGATGATGCAATCCCCAATGGGATAAACACCATCCGAACCAGATTGCCTCTTCACGGAATAAAGTTTCTGGAAGAGGCCAAAGTGCGGCTCAATACCGAGCCAGAACTCGCAGAAAGTGATAAAACAAGCAATGTGAAGAAGAGAATTGGGGGAAAGATGGTGCAATTGGACACCGTATAGAAAAAGCAGTCCACGAAGGAAGTCGTGGACTGGGAAGGAAAATCCGCGCAAGACAAAGGCGAGGAACATAACCCGATACCCAACGGGGGGACGGGGGATTACCTCATTGCCTGGGAGTTTAACGGCCTCCCTATCCTGCGGGATCAGGCCCCGCTCGTGAAGCCTGCGGAGATCACTCTCCCGCGTCTCCGATCGCCGCCAGCCATCGTTGGTGACACGGGTAGCGGCGGCACTTTTCTTCCCTCCGGCAGCGCTGGTGCCAACCGCAGACGACGACTTCTTTGGCTTCCCCATCGCGGTACGGCGGCGCCGGCGGCGAGAGCGCAGGATGGAAGAAGGAAATGTGAAGGAATATTCCAGCGCGCAACAAGAGCTCTCAGAACACAAGGAAGCAGTGAAAGCAAGAATCGATGCGGTGAAAACAAACTGAAGTTTTCCCCAATGATTATAAAGACGAAGACGATGCACGACAGCCGTCCATCGAGAAGACCTAACGCCAATGGCAGGTTCTGGCCATACACGTGTCAGCATCACAACGAGCCGTCGCTAACACGCCGTCCACTACGCGCGGAAATCGAGGCGACGCCGTAATTATCTCCACGCCGCGCGTGACCGGTCAATTCAAGGTCAGACAGTGGGACCCATGTTCGTTCAGTCAAGTCATCTCTGGCGCAGCAGACACTTGAGGTCATTGATCGTCAGCACTGACGTCATCAAAAGCTACACTAGCAACAGCTACAATTTCTTCGGATCCAAAGCTAAGAGTACTCACTCGAATCTATGATTCGACCAATTACTCGGGGGATACTCCTATCAGGAGCGCTGGCCGCGCACCCGAAAGATGAATAGAAGCGAACTGTTACTTCGAGTCCCTCGTCGAGTCTACGACTCCACTATGGACTCGGGGGCTACTCCCATAGGGAGGACGGATTTAATCATCCGAAATTTTTTGTGTCCTACGGACCTGAAACGGAACAACGGCTGAATAAAAGTCTCAGCTCGAGTCTAAGACTCGAACAGACACTCAGGGGCTACTCCCATAGGGAGCGCTGATCGCGCACCCTATAAATTCTTCGACTGCGATCCTTCGGATCAACATGCAAAACTTTTCGGCAACTCTGCCCCAATTAAACGCTAAGCGAGTAACATCCTCATTGGCTACCCGAAACACCTCCGCGGTGATAAAAATTCGGATGCTGTGTCTGCGACACAAAGATAAGACCTACAGATATCATCTGATGGCCTGGCAACGTACATGACTGTGTTCTGCTAGTAAAAACCCTCGCTAACAGGCACGATGAAAAATCCTGACGGACGGGTTGGGTACATCAGTTAAATTCACTGGAATTCCACTCCTGTAAGTCCTTCGCGGCCTGAGTCGAATTACACCAGCATATGTTCCAGGTTCGAGTTGAGGGATTCGAACCTAAAGAAGATCATGTTGTTTCGTCCTAAGACAGTTAACTGACCCTGATCCGTCGGGTGAGTCAGGCACACGCATCAACAATCCCTACACATGAACTATTGAAATACATAGTTGCACCCGAAAGATTGCAGAGTCCTCAGCCGAATCTACATTCGACTGAACACTCAGGGGCTACTGACATGGTTATATCCTACGGGTACATGATCTCAGCATACTTGGCCCAGCCCAAGGAAGGCCCACGGCAACTATACGCCGGCCCATGAAGATTTTCGGGTGGCCAAGGCCCATGACGCTTTCGGATCCTTGGAGAGCAAGACTAGAGTAGATAAGAAATTCAAAGGGGTAAAACCCTAGAACCTGTAACCGACTAGGTCTATGCCTGGGACCTGCCTGAGTCTATATAAAGGCTAGGAGGGCACGACCTAGATCTCTCCCTCATACTTTTGCATACACACCTCCACGCCAGATTGCATCTGCGCACCCCTGTAATCTTCGGTTCCGCCGTAATCAAGAGCAGACAAGAAGGAGTAGGGTTTTCCCTCCGGGGGCCTGAACCTGGGTAAACCTTGTGTCCCCGTGTTGCTTGTTTGCTAACCGTTCCACGATCTCCAGCATCCCCATCTTCTCCAAAACCCAAGTCCATAACAATGGACATTGATGAGATCAAACCTCGTCAGGTGAGTCCTTTATTTCCTGTGCACTCGCAGTCGCAGATTTGCATTCACGGTCGTGCTAATTTCGTCTTGTTGTTGCAGTTGTTCCGAGTGGTGGAAGGTTGGCTTCCACCCGCAGACGACGAGAATTCGAACTCATCCGCCGATGATGATAGCGAGTCTTCACCCGATAATGGTAGTGTTAGAAGTGACGGGGGCGGCGATGACGATGATGATGACGACGGCGGCGACGAGGCCATGGAAGTCGCCGCACCCACGGTCCGCAAGACCCGCGGGCAGCACCAACACGAGCTCGAGGCCAGCAAGAGCCTCGAGGCTCACGATGAAGACGATGCCGAGCTCTCCAAGCACACCTCCCTACGCGAGGCTATGCCATCGAAGAAGAAACCACCGCCACCGAAGAAGAAGAAGCCGGCTAAGCCGGTATCACCACCTCGGTCCGCGAGTAGCTCCGATGCTACCAGTGCGGCCGAGGAAGCTAAGGCTGGCGCACCGGCGCATGCGACCGTGGCGGCCGGTGCAGCCGTTGTGGAAGGAGAGATGTCATTTGCGTCGCTGCCGTCGCACTTCGTCCCAGTCACCGGGCTCGTGGCCGCTCCAGCCGCGGGGACCTCGCCACCAAGGGGAGCACCCGCGGCGATCGCCGCTGATCCTCCTACCGCAGCCTCGTCCTCGAAGAAGCCGTCAGTGTTTTGGGCACGGAGTGTGTTCGAGATGGGCCTCAGTCGGAAACTGGGGCCGGAGTTGGAGAAGCCGGCCAGCATTCGTACTAGCCTGCGTTTTACCCAGTCGCCAAGTGAGTATTTCTGAGTCTTTCGTTTGTCCATTCGATTAATGTCCGACTGGCGAGTTTACTGACATCATTGTTCTGTAGGATTGGGGCGAAGAAGATAGGTCACCCTTCGGTGGCCAAGGTCCCGTTGGGTGCCACGGAGGCACTAGTCGACCCTTCGAAGAAGAGGAAGGGCGACGAGGTCGAAGCGCCTGTCGTGGGAATGACCACGGCAGATGCTGCAATCGACAGCGAGTAGTAGAACATGGGTCAAGGGCGGCCAACCTTCTGCGGTGCGAGATGAGGGCTGAGACACAAGGGTTTACCCAGGTTCGGCCCCCGGAGGGTAAAGACCTACTCCTGCTAGATTGTATTATGGCGAGCTCGACGGCTAGGCGGCGAGTCTTTTCGGATTCATGGTGTTGAAGGCACAAAGAAGGCAAAGGGCGACGAGGTCTTCACGATTTCGGATGAGGCGGCGGTCGCCCCGAGTGAAGCTCCGATTGGAGTGGATGTGGCCTCGAAGGCCACAGTGGACGCGGAGTCGCAGCGGGTGTAGCCCGTGGCATCGGTCAGGGCAACAAGCCCAACCTCGAGTGGCGCAGGAGCCGCGGTGGCGACGTCATCGAGCCAGTTGCCTGAGGTCGTCGGCACGAAGGTCAAGCAGAGTCACGGGCGTACTCCGTTCGTGCTCCCATCGGTGGATGCAATGGAGCTTCACGGCATGCTAGGTGCCGCCATCCAGGTATGTCCAGTCCCCGAGGATCGGGCCACTGAATTTTAGTGGTTGGATTCTTATCGGTTTTGGAATCCATTCTTCGAGTGTCGAGTCAATGAATTTCAACGGCTGGGAACTTAGGAATTTTTCGCTGTCCAGTCCCCGAGTGGCTAGTCGCTGAATTTCAGCGGCTAACCACTTAGGATCTTTTCGCTGTCCAGTCCCCGAGTAGCTAGTCGCTGAATTGCAGCGGCTAGGCACTTAGGATTTTTGCCATCAGTCCCCGAGTGGCTAGTCGCTGAATTTCAGCGGGTAGGTACTTAGGAATTTTGTTGCTGATTCTTCCATGGTTGCGCAGGGCCTGCACGCGAGTCGGCGGAACAACTTGCCGCGAAGGACCGTCTGGGGTTGGAGCTCCTAGTTGTCAGAGAAACGAACGAGCAGCTTCAAGCGACTGCGGGTGAGCTGTTGTCGTGCTTGTTACTGGTCATAGAACTTGTTCTTCTCGTATTCATGGTTTTGTTGATGCAGAGGATAACACGGCCGCGGTGGAGAAGGCTCGTCAGGTCCTGGTCCCGACGAGTGAACTGACGCCTGCGTAGTCGTCCTTGAGCGCCGCAGAGAAGCGAATCGCCGAACTGGAACGGGAGCTCAAGGAGGCAAAGGCGGATGCGACCTCGGAGGATGGGAGGGCCAAGGCATTCGTTGCTTCTGCTGCTGAGGAGAGGAAGATGTCAGATGCACTCATCACTGGGCTGCAGGATGATCTCTCCAGTCTTCAGGACTTCATCACGGAGCGCTGTCGCCAGTTGATTGGTGAGTTTTTATTTGGTGAGTCCCTGAGCGTGCGGGTCGCGTTATTTTGCTGGATCCATCCTTACTGTCTGCTTGTATGTTGCAGGAAGGATTACTGATGATGCCGATGAGGCGCAGTCGTATGACGCCCGACAATGCGTCACCACTCTGGTTGATTCTGCCGCGCTATTAGCGACCTGCATCAGGGCGTACCTTTAGGAAATCTTGCCCACGCAGGTGATCCCCAGCGACCTCGTCGAGGTCTGGTGCTACTTGGAGAAGGCCTCGGCTGTGGTTGACTTCATGGCGCAGTCGGCCTTTCGTCGTGGTGCGGCAACTGCGCTGAGCCTTGGGCTCGCGCACTTCCCTGACGATTTCGACCTCGACGATGTCACGAGCGGGTACCCTTCATCTACAGGCGCATTCGAGATCGCCGAAGTGCTGAAGCTGACCGAGCGGGCTGCGGTGTACGCCGACCGTGTGTGGGCGATGGGTGATCTTATTCCGTACCAGGAGACGGTCGTCGCCCCGAATGACCCCGAGCTGGTGTACCGCGACTTCAAGGTGGAGCAGCCGTTCCGAGCGGCCATGGCGGGTGAACTCACGACGTACCCTTCGAACCCGTGGGTTGCCTTTATCCGTCGTCACAGGAGTGGTGGCGCCTCGTCATCGAAGCTTGCGAAGTAGAATAGTTTGCCGACCGGCATTAGTTTAGAATAGACATGTAAATGCCCTTGTAAGCGAACAAATTTTTCTGCTTGAAGGAATGCAAGGATGCTTTTGTCAATGTTTTTGATTTGATTGTTTGGTTGTACGAGTCCCCGAGCGCGTCCGCCCTTTTATGGGGTTTACCTCGTTTTTATGTATATGTATGTTGTTTAAACTGTTAGTAAGTGAAGGTCGACTCGCCATGGCTTGGAAAGCCAGTCGCATGGCGACTCCAAGGGGTGCTCTGTACTTAGCCGTTTTCCCGGGTGCGAACAGGGTCGGGTGACCGAGTCCTCGAGCGTGGTACTTGGCGGTTCTAGTCGCATGCCCGAGGTAGGTGAGGACGGGGCGCATTGTTTTTTGCGCGTCACTCCACCTGATCCATAGGACCAGTCGCGTGGCGAGTTGTAACATCCCAAAAATATCAAACTTAGATCATCAAAACACTAATCCTCAAGTTTAGGGTTAACAAAAACTTTTCTAAATGAATTCATGAATGCATGTATATGTGTATGCATGGATTTTGAATTTCTTTAAAAACCACCTTGTTTGTGTGATCCATTGCTTGTAAAATGTTTATTAGGTGAAAATAACATCATCTAAAACATTTCCCACACTTTTCCTAAAGACAAGTAAATCAAAACAAATATATTAAGTGAATGGTCATTTTGGCCAATTTAACTCACATGCCTACTTTGGCTGTCTCAAACTTTCAAAACCTAACAGAAACTTTTCTGGATCTTTGCACCCCTTGAATGTACTCACAACAGAGTATCAAGGACCACTTTGTGATCATCCAGAAACTTTCAAATGCATAGTTTAAATGACAATTCAAAATTGAATCTTCTTCATATGGGAAGATCCCACCTTTTCAAAACCCACTCAAACAAGCTCAACTTTCAAAACCCAAGCATCTGCAGACTCACCAGAACTAATCTAGCAAACTCACCAAAATTCATTTCAAAATTCAAAACTTGAGTTCATGCGGCCATTTCATCAAACAGGTGGCAGACACAAATCAAACAAAACCACAAACACTATAGTGTGCAGTGTTTTGAGCCTAACTTGTTCCCTAGTTAGCTCACACACAAACCAGTAGATCATCTAGAAAGATTAGCCTAACACTAGCACCCCTGTGAGCTTGCCATTGCCATTAATGGTGAACAGCCGAGCACCCCCATGTCACCCCAATGTGGACAGCAAACTAGGAGCAGCAGCAAGCCTAGCCAGCATGTCTGGGAGGCAGCCCACCGTCCACCGCCACTGCCTGTCCCAGCCGCGAGCGTTGCCAAGCCCTGGACCACGCGCACAAGCCGCGCCCAGACCATGTCGAGCATGCGCCAGAGCGCCACCCGCGACCAGCGTCCCCAGACCGCGCGCCGCCCTCACCGCGCGCACAGACGATCACCACCGACCCAGGACACCGCCAGACACTCCCGTTTGCCGCCCCGTGCCATACAACCACCGCCCACCGTCGAAGACGCCGGCTCTGCCGAGCAGAGCACCGCCCGTTCCAGACCAAATCACACCGCCCCATGCCTCACGATCATGTCTTTGAGCATCGCCAGGAGACACAGCACCGTCCCCTACCCTTGCCCATGCCATTAGCTGCCTGTAACGTCGCCCCCGACGAGCTCACCTTGCGCCCCGACGGTCCCCTCGCTCGACTATAAATAGAGGCCACCCCCGCACGATTTCTTCACCACTTCGCCGGAATTTCACCGGAGCACGCCGCCTCTGGAGAAGAAGGAAGCCAGCGATTGGAGCCGCCCCAGGAGAAGCCACCGGTACCAGGACGATCGCCGTCGTCGACTTCGTCGTTCGCCCGCCTCGCCAACCCTCGCCCGTACCCTGGTGAGCCCCGAGCACCCCCACTGGCCGCGCTAGGTTTCGTTCTCGCCGTAGCTTCTCGCGTCGACGATGACCCTCAGCCGTTAGATTAGAACTAGATCGGACGACCCACGTTGCCTCATACCGCTTCGCCCAGCCCCGTGTCACTGATAAGTGGGGACACCCACTTAAGCAGCCCGCGGGAGCACTGCGCTTAGCAGGCCAGCCCGTTAGAATTTCCCGCGCAGCCCAGCAATTCAAATTAAACCTTTTTATTTTTATTTTCAAACACACTTCTGTACCCAACTTCAAAAATCAACCCAGATCGATTCGGTGCAGCAAATTGGATGAAACCAATTTTGTTGGAAAGGTCTGTGAATGCTTAATCCAAGCCCGTTGGATTCAAGTCATTTGGATCTGTAGATCACCCATAGCAAAAATAACAAGGCAGAAGCTTTTCTGCATTCAAACATTTTTCAAATTTAAACCATAAAAGCTTTTGAGTTGATTCCAACTCTCAAAAATCACATTTAACCATACCTTTCATAATATATAAAAATATATAGGTTTACTTGCAGAAATAATGTTCAAAGAATAAAAGAATGCTACATAAGCATTCCTAGCCACTTTAATCAATTAAAATAAAAAGGTAAAACCTTATTAAATTGTGACACCACTTTAAATCACATTCCCATGGACTATAGTATGTGGTGATGACATGTGTCAACATGATCCCATGTTTAGTTTGGAGAATATTAAATCTTAAGTAGTTTTTCAATGAGTAGAAATTACTTTTCTAAAATAAAAAGACTTAAACCAATCCTTAACCTTGTAATGTTAGAGATGATGCTAGATCATCTATAGGACCCTTGTGTGTGATGATTGCAAGTAGTTAAGTATTGTTTGGTGATTGTGTACCTCGTATTTATTCATAGACGCTAGTACCGACCAAGGATACTACGAGGAGGAAGGAGGATACTACGAAGAGGAAGCCGAAGAGAACTTCAACCACTGCTCTGCACAAGGCAAGCTTATACTGATATTGATGCAAGCTTTACTAACCAAGTTGACCAATGCAAGCTAATACTTGCAAGATACTATACCAGTGCCAGCTAACACTTGCAAGATATCCTATTGTTGCCACAAACCCATGCTTGTGATATGAATACTATATGCCTTAAGCGTATGTGATCATACCAACTTGCTAAACCAATCCTAGTTTTATGGCAAGCTTCTTACTTTATTTCTTTATCAAAGCTTACTTAGAGTCTACTTAAGAGTTTGGTAGATATTAGACAGCTGTGCTCAAGTTTGCCCTAAGAGCATAAAATTTGGCCTAAGCTAGAAACCTTTCTCTCAGCCCAAGATATAAGGTTGGACTTAGTGAAACTCCACTAGTTACCACCCCTCCTTATTACCATTCCCAACTGTAGATGCTAGTGCTAAGCATAAAACTTGATCAACTTTAGATGGGAGTACTTGGTGGAAAAATGGTTATGAAAACCTTGGAATGATGGATCATTCTATTGAAATGTTTTGGACATGTGTTTCCAAACACTTGATGATTTTGGTGATGAAAACGTTGAGGCATGAGCCTTACCCCTTTATAAAACTGATGGTTGTCTGGATGCGATACCATTCCAATTTTATCGTACAACCACAATACCCGAATATTGGGTAGGGCTTGACTGGAAACTTATATACCTTAGTATTAGTTCCCTCCCGGCCAAGGTCTGAGGTGAGGCTACCTTGTGAAGATTGTCCACCTGTGCAGTATCCAAGATGACAGTGGTCATGGTTGGGAGGCCAAACTCACAGGAGAGGTGCTTATACTAGGGCGTGTAATTGAAAAGTTAGGATTGATTATCCGCATACTGAGTATGGTGAATTCAGGATTTGTTCCTGACGGATGTATCGAATGTTGTGGTGAAAGTGTACAATCTCTGCAGAGTGTCAAACTATTCGAATAGCCGCGTCCGCGGTTATGGACAGTTGGAGTGGCCATACTGTTCCCCCGTCAGACTTTTCAAAATGACTTGTGAAATAAATTGAGACTTTGACGTGACCACAACAGAGTTGTGACCTGAGTTACAAGATCCCACTTAGGAGTTATAAAACTATAACTAGTTTTGGGAACTTAGTAGAGATAAACCTGGCTTTTTGCAAAACAACCCTAGAGCCTAGTGTCCCATTATCCAAAAACCCCTTTACTTGTTAGTATTAGTTTGCGAGTACTTAAAGAGTACTCATGGCTTTGTCCCTGGCTATTCCCATGGCCAGACTATGAAGAGGAGTACCTGGAAGATGGACCCCAGGAAGGTTACGACAACTAGGATCATCTCCCATCGTCAGCATTGCCTGTGACCCCGAAGATGGAGCTTCGCCTACGCTACCGTTATTACCACGTATTCCGCTGCTTGATGTTGTATTAAGAACCGGATCATGAGATCCCTATTTGTGTACGAACTTGTATCGTTGTAATGGATGAAGTACTATGGTATCCAATTCTGTTATGTCTCGCAAAAATGGTAATCCTGGGATTGCGATGTATGGCATAACAGGCATCTAGGATTGAAAAATCCGGGTGTTGACAAGTTGGAGTTGGTATCAGAGCCATCCTGACCATAGGAGACCCTAGTTAGGTTGGACGTTGAACCAAAAACTTAGTTTCAAAAACCAAAGAAAACAAATATTTACAAAAACCTATTCTCATTCTTATCTCTTTAATTCTTTCATAAAACTTCATGTTCCTCAAAAACTCTTGCAAAATAGATAAAATTTTGACACACTTGATCACTCTGCTAATATACTCATCCTCTATTTTTATAGATGGACGTGAAGTACAGCAAGTTTTATCAACTCGGAAATGGGGGAGACCTTATCTTTGAGAGGGATCTGGATCAGCTTTCGGAACTTCTGGAGCGTCCGCACCCCGAGTTCTTAGGAGCTCAGCTCAATGATCAAGGAGGAGAAGATCTGCAGTGGCTAATTGTTGCAAGTCTCCGAGGAAAGATTGAACCTCCCACAGCGGAGGGAATTCAGTTTACCTTGAGGGAAAACAACTGGCTCGATGGACTTGCCAGAGCAATGCAGGAAGCTCTTTCCCGTCTGTGTGGGCAGAGCATCAATCAGATCAAGGGCACTCGCTTTGAGTTTTTCCCAAGACGTGATGCCAATGGACAACCACTGGAAGCCCCATACCACCCCGATCTGAAGACTCAATTGGACCACCTCAGCTTCATGATGTACGACCATCAGCAGGAGTTGGACAACTGCCGTGACTATGGCAACCACAAGTCTGCCATCATCAAGACGAAGGATCAGACCATCGCCATGCTAGCCAAGGATGGCAAGTCTCGCCGCCGTCAGCTTGACAAGAAGGAGCGCATTATTGCCCGTCTTCGCCATCGCATCTCATCTCTGGAAGAGACCATCCACGAGAGAGACATGCAGTTGGAGGAAAGGGAGAATGCCGGAGAAGATCTTCGTGGAGACCCTTACTCCTATCTCAATGATGACGATGATTTTCTGGAGGATTAGGCCATGGACTTCTTCACCGATGAGGATGATTTCGCCTTCATCAATGATCCTGAAGATGATGAAGCCACAAACTCCGAGGAGTAGTAGCACTAAGCACTAGCGTAGTGAGTAGTAGTCGGTCCCACTGTATCGTAGATTCCAGAATGGTTCTTAAAACCATCCGTTTTCCTTTGTTGTGGTGTGTGTTGTACTGTGTGCTATGAGTGAATGAATGAAAAAGCCAGTTGCTAGAAAACTTGAGTCAAACTCCAAAAACTTTTCAAAAACCCAAAACCTTAGTAATTTCCCTCTTTTCTCATGATCGATATCAATCTTCAGATGCCACGTGGAGGAAGTGGTTCAGCCCCGGACCCGATGTTGCAGATCCTGCAAATGTTGACTTCTGACCGCGAAGCTGAAAGAGCCGAACGTCAAGCCAACCTAGCCACTCTGCAACAGATAGCCCAGCTAGCCCACAACAACCAAGGCCATGGAAACCAGGACAACCACGGATCTAAACTCAAAAATTTCCAGAATACCAACCCACCCGTTTTCACCAAGTCGGAAGAACCCCTAGACGCCGATGATTGGCTGCAAACCATGGAAAATAACTTAGAAGTAGCTGGAGTGGAAGCCAACGAGAAAGTCTTGTTTGCCACCCATTATCTAGCCGGAGATGCCAGGGCATGGTGGAACAGTGTTCGTGCAATGACCGGAGGCCAGATGATGACCTGGGAGGAATTCAAGGTCAAGTTTAGCAGAACCCATGTGCCACCAGGTTTGATCAAGAGAATGAGAGACGAGTTCAGAGAGTTGAAGCAAGGAAGGATGACTGTAGTGGAATACCGTGACAAATTTTTGTCATTAGCTAGGTATGCCCCGGACGAGATAGACACCGAAGCCAAGAAGAAAGAAAGATTCATGAATGGTCTGCATGACGAGATGCAGACGGTGTTAGTCAATATCCCCTTTGTTGATATTGAAGCCCTTGTCGACTCCGCTATCCAAATGGAAGGAAAGATCAACCAAGCCAATGAGAACCGCAAGCGTCACATGATGCATCAATCAGGAACCCATCAGACCCCAAAGTATCGCCCCAACCCATCTCCAGGATTTTCCCCACGAACCCACAGACCCCCTATGAACCGTCTGACCTATCCCAACCGTGGAAACCCTAGACCCGGAGGAAATCACAACAACCCCGGCAACTCTAGCAATTTCACCCGTGCCCCACCCAAGTTCAACACCAACAATACTACCACCAACCCCAATACTGCCCCGAGGACTGGAAGCAATGCTGTGCCTATCGCAGCCAAGGACAAGTCACAAGTGACCTGTTATGACTGTGGAAATAAAGGCCACTATTCCAATGAGTGCCCCAACAAGAAGAATGCTACCGCCCCCAACGCCAATGTCCCAGCTCAGCAGCAGCGCCGTGTCCAGCCAGGGAGAAGATTTGCCCCAGGGAATTCACTCAACCGCAATGGCCGTCTTTTTCTCATGCATGCTGAAGAAGCTCAGGAAGCGCCAGACGTCATGCTGGGTATGTTTTCTGTTAATTCAGTACTTGCAAGAGTGTTGTTTGATTCTGGTGCATCGCATTCATTTGTCACCGAAGAATTTGCCTGCACTAGTAAAATTCAACCAACCAAATTGAAGCATGTGATGATTGTGCAAATTCCCGGATCAACCACCAAGGCTAGGCAAATTTGCAAAGCCGTCCCTATCCGAATCCATGGCATAGATTTTTATGCTAACCTAATAGTACTCGAAACTAAAGGTTTGGAAGTAGTACTAGGAAAGGATTGGATGTCCAAGCATAAAGGATTGATTGACTGGGCCAAGAAAGCCATTACCATGACCAGTACCACCGGAGTATCAGTCGAGCATATATCTGAAACCTTACCTCGACAATTCAAGTGTAACAAGAGTCTAGCCCAACCTACCATTGGCCAAGTTCGGATAGTCTGCGAATACCCCGATGTATTTCCAGATGTTTTGCCCGGTATGCCCCCAGATCGGGATATCGAGTTTATCATCGAACTAATCCCCGGAACAGGACCCATAGCCCAGAGACCCTATAGTATGAACCCGTCAGAACTAGAAGAACTGAAGAAGCAACTGGATTCCATGTTGGAAATCGGATTGATTCAACCAAGTGCGTCCCCATGGAGATCACCTGTCTTGTTTGTGGACAAGAAGGATGGAGGTAACCGTTTGTGTACGGACTATAGGAAGTTGAATGATGTCACCATCAAGAACAAGTACCCCTTGCCTAAGATCGAAGATTTGTTTGATCAGTTGACCGGTGCCCAGGTGTTTTCTAAGATTGATCTTAGAACTGGCTATCATCAACTCAAATTTCGTGCAGAGGATATTCCAAAGACTGCCTTTACCACCCGATATGGATTGTATGAGTATACAGTTATGTCTTTTGGATTAACCAATGCCCCCGCTTATTTCATGAATCTCATGAATAAGATTTTTATGGACTTCCTGGATAAGTTTGTCGTTGTTTTCATCGATGACATTCTGATTTATTCCAAATCGGAAGAAGAACATGAGCTACACCTAAGGACCATTCTTGGAACCCTTAGAGAGCATCAGTTGTATGCAAAGTTTAGCAAATGTGAATTCTGGTTACAGGAAATAGGATTCCTCGGTCACATTGTATCAGCCGGAGGAATTGCCGTGGACCCTGCCAAAGTGAAAGATGTAGAAGATTGGCAAGCCCCAACCACTCAAACCCAAGTTCGTGCTTTTCTCGGATTGGCGGGATATTACCGCAAATTCGTAGAAGGATTCTCGAGTATAGCCCGACCCATGACCCAATTACTGAAGAAAGACAAGAAGTTTGAATGGACAGACAAGTGCGAAGCGAGTTTTCAAGAACTCAAGAGGAGATTGATTTCAGCCCCAATCTTGATCATGTCGGATATCACGAAGCCCTTCGATGTGTATTGTGACACATCCAAGATTGGTCTCGGATGTGTGCTAATGCAAGAAGGCAAAGTTATATCTTATCTATCACGACAACTGAAGCAACACGAACAAAATTACCAAACCCATGACCTCGAACTCGCAGCCGTAGTTCTAGCCCTGAAGACATGGAGACATTACCTAATGGGAAACCGTTGTGAGATTTATTCGGATCACAAGAGCCTAAAGTATATATTCACTCAAAAGGAGCTGAATATGAGGCAGAGAAGATGGATTGAGCTAATCAAGGATTACGACCTGGACATTCACTATCACCCTGGAAAAGCCAATGTGGTAGCCGATGCCCTTAGCAGATTGCCATGCCGCTTGAACTCCATGATTTTAAAGAAGCAGCCAAGTTTGCACAAAGAGATGGAAGATTTTCGAATGGAATTAGTAAGTGAAGGATTTTTGGCTAGCATCGAACTTCAGCCCACTTTGATCAGTCAGATTAAAGAGGCACAGAAGGAAAATGCTAGTATCGACGGAATCAAGCGTCGTATCGGTACAGGCAAAGTACCTGGATTCACCGAGGACGAAGAAGGAGTTCTGTGGTACAAAGGACGCCTTTGTGTACCAGCAGATTCGGAGTTGAAAGAAGTTATCTTGAAGGAGGCTCATGATACTCTTTATTATATCCATCCCGGAGGAACCAAGATGTATCAAGATTTGAAAGAGCAATTTTGGTGGCATAAGATGAAGAGAGAAATCGGAAGCTATATCGCCAAGTGTGACATATGTCAGCGAGTCAAGGCAGGACATCAACGACCCGCTGGATTGTTGCAACCTTTGCAGATTCCGGAATGGAAATGGGATTCTGTAGGAATGGACTTTATCACTGGACTACCTACTTCTAGTAGGGGAAATGACTCTATTTGGGTCAGAGTGGACAGATTGTCCAAAGTCGCCCATTTCTTGCCCGTCAAAACCACCTATCAGAGTTCGAAGATAGCAGAGTTATACATCGCTAGAATCGTTAGTTTGCATGGAGTCCCTAAGAACATAGTCTCGGATCGAGGAACTCAGTTTACCTCGAGATTCTGGAAGAAAGTCCAAGAAAGTTTAGGAACCCGCCTAGATTTCAGTACCGCTTATCACCCTCAGACCGATGGACAAACGGAGCGAGTAAACCAAATACTCGAAGATATGCTTAGAGCATGTGTGTTAGAATATGGATCCAAGTGGGAAGACTGTCTGCCGTTTGCAGAATTTTCATACAACAATAGTTACCAAGCCAGTTTGCAAATGGCCCCATTTGAATTTATGTACGGATGAAAGTGCCGCACCCCTTTGAACTGGTCGGAAGTAGGAGAGAGTCAGATCTTCGGACCCGACATCCTACAAGAAGCAGAAGAGAAGGTTCACAAGATTCGTGAGCACCTCAAGACAGCCCAATCCCGACAAAAGAGTTACGCCGACAAGAGACGTCGAGACCTCGCCTTCAATATAGGAGATTTTGTTTATCTGAAAGTGTCGCCATTGAAGGGAATGCAGCGTTTCCAACTCAAAGGAAAGTTAGCCCCCAGATATATCGGACCTTTCAAAATTTTGAACCGTCGAGGAGAAGTATCGTATCAACTAGAACTACCTGAAGATATGTCAACTGTGCACAATGTGTTCCATATCTCGTTACTTCGCAAATGTCTCGAAGTCCCCGAGAAGACCGAAGTGTTTAGGAATATCGATCATCGGACCATAGAGATCAATGAGGACCTAACCTATCCCGAAGTACCCATCCATATATTGGAAGAAGCCTTTCGAACTACCAGGACCCGAAGCATCAAGTTTCTCAAGATTCAGTGGAGCAACCACACAGAAGAGGAGGCTACCTGGGAACGCGGAGATCACATCAGAACGGAGTTTCCAGATCTCTTCAAATCCTAGGTAATCTTTTCATCCTTTTTCAAATCTCGGGACGAGATTTTGTTTAAGGGGGGAAGGTTTGTAACATCCCAAAAATATCAAACTTAGATCATCAAAACACTAATCCTCAAGTTTAGGGTTAACAAAAACTTTTCTAAATGAATTCATGAATGCATGTATATGTGTATGCATGAATTTTGAATTTCTTTAAAAACCACCTTGTTTGTGTGATCCATTGCTTGTAAAATGTTTATTAGGTGAAAATAACATCATCTAAAACATTTCCCACACTTTTCCTAAAGACAAGTAAATCAAAACAAATATATTAAGTGAATGGTCATTTTGGCCAATTTAACTCACATGCCTACTTTGGCTGTCTCAAACTTTCAAAACCTAACAGAAACTTTTCTGGATCTTTGCACCCCTTGAATGTACTCACAACAGAGTATCAAGGCCCACTTTGTGATCATCCAGAAACTTTCAAATGCATAGTTTAAATGACAATTCAAAATTGAATCTTCTTCATATGGAAAGATCCCACCTTTTCAAAACCCACTCAAACAAGCTCAACTTTCAAAACCCAAGCATCTGCAGACTCACCAGAACCAATCTAGCAAACTCACCAAAATTCATTTCAAAATTCAAAACTTGAGTTCATGCGGCCATTTCATCAAACAGGTGGCAGGCACAAATCAAACAAAACCACAAACACTATAGTGTGCAGTGTTTTGAGCCTAACTTGTTCCCTAGTTAGCTCACACACAAACCAGTAGATCATCTAGAAAGATTAGCCCAACACTAGCGCCCCTGTGAGCTTGCCATTGCCATTAATGGTGAACAGCCGAGCACCCCCATGTCACCCCAATGTGGACAGCAAACTAGGAGCAGCAGCAAGCCTAGCCAGCATGTCTGGGAGGCAGCCCACCATCCACTGCCACTGCCTGTCCTAGCTGCGAGCATTTCCAAGCCCTGGACCATGCGCACAAGCCGCGCCCAGACCATGCCGAGCGTGCGCCAGAGCGCCACCCGCGACCAGCGTCCCCAGACCACGCGCCACCCTCACCGCGCGCACACACGATCACCACCGACCCAGGACACCGCTAGACACTCCCGTTTGCCGCCCCGTGCCATACAACCACCGCCCACCGTCGAAGACGCCGCCTCTGCCACGCAGAGCACCGCCCGTTCCAGACCAAATCACACCGCCCCATGCCTCACGATCATGTCGTTGAGCATCGCCAGGAGACACAGCACCGTCCCCTACCCTTGCCCATGCCATTAGCTGCCTGTAACGTCGCCCCCGACGAGCTCACCTTGCGCCCCGACGGTCCCCTCGCTCGACTATAAATAGAGGCCACCCCCGCACGATTTCTTCACACCATCTCACTCCCCTCTCCCCACTGACCGTGCCACACCATCCTCAGAGCAAGGCGAGCACCACTTCGCCGGAATTTCACCGGAGCCCGCCGCCTCTGCAGAAGAAGGGAGCCAGCGATTGGAGCCACCCCAGGAGAAGCCACCGGTACCAGGAGGATCGCCGTCGTCGACTTCGTCGTTCGCCCGCCTCGCCAACCCTCGCTCGTACCCCGGTGAGCCCCCAGCACCCCCCACTGGCCGCGCTAGGTTTCGTTCTCGCCGGAGCTGTCTCGCGTCGACGATGACCCTCAGCCGTTAGATTAGAACTAGATCGGACGACCCACGTTGCCCCATACCGCTTCGCCCAGCCCCGTGTCACTGATAAGTGGGGACACCCACTTAAGCAGCCCGCGGGAGCACGCGCTTAGCAGGCCGGCCCGTTAGAATTTCCCGCGCAGCCCAGCAATTCAAATTAAACCTTTTTCTTTTTATTTTCAAACACACTTCTGTACCTAACTTCAAAAATCAACCCAGATCGATTCAGTGCACCCAATTGGATGAAACCAATTTTGTTGGAAAGTTCTGTGAATGCTTAATCCAAGCCCGTTGGATTCAAGTCATTTGGATCTGTAGATCACCCATAGCAAAAATAACAAGGCAGAAGCTTTTCTGCATTCAAACATTTTTAAAATTTAAACCATAAAAGCTTTTGAGTTGATTCCAACTCTCAAAAATCACATTTAACCATACCTTTCAGAATATATAAAAATATATAAGTTTACTTGCAGAAATAATGTTCAAAGAATAAAAGAATGCTACATAAGCATTCCTAGCACTTTAATCAATTAAAATAAAAAGGTAAAACCTTATTAAATTGTGACACCACTTTAAATCACATTCCCATGGACTACAATATGTGGTGATGACATGTGTCAACATGATCCCATGTTTAGTTTGGAGAATATTAAATCTTAAGTAGTTTTTCAATGAGTAGAAATTACTTTTCTAAAATAAAAAGACTTAAACCAATCCTTAACCTTGTAATGTTAGAGATGATGTTAGATCATCTATAGGACCCTTGTGTGTGATGATTGCAAGTAGTTAAGTATTGTTTGGTGATTGTGTATCTCGTATTTATTCATAGACGCTAGTACCGACCAAGGATACTACGAGGAGGAAGGAGGATACTACGAAGAGGAAGCCGAAGAGAACTTCAACCACTGCTCTGCACAAGGCAAGCTTATACTGATATTGATGCAAGCTTTACTAACCAAGTTGACCAATGCAAGCTAATACTTGCAAGATACTATACCAGTGCCAGCTAACACTTGCAAGATACCCTATTGTTGCCACAAACCCATGCTTGTGATATGAATACTATATGCCTTAAGCGTATGTGATCATACCAACTTGCTAAACCAATCCTAGTTTTATGGCAAGCTTCTTACTTTATTTCTTTATCAAAGCTTACTTAGAGTCTACTTAAGAGTTTGGTAGATATTAGACAGCTGTGCTCAAGTTTGCCCTAAGAGCATAAAATTTGGCCTAAGCTAGAAACCTTTCTCTCAGCCCAAGATATAAGGTTGGACTTAGTGAAACTCCACTAGTTACCACCCCTCCTTATTACCATTCCCAACTGTAGATGCTAGTGCTAAGCATAAAACTTGATCAACTTTAGATGGGAGTACTTGGTGGAAAAATGGTTATGAAAACCTTGGAATGATGGATCATTCTATTGAAATGTTTTGGACATGTGTTTCCAAACACTTGATGATTTTGGTGATGAAAACGTTGAGGCATGAGCCTTACCCCTTTATAAAACTGATGGTTGTCTGGATGCGATACCATTCCAATTTTATCGTACAACCACAATACCCGAATACCTTAGCTCGCGGTCTCCACCCAACCGCCCCAACGTGCACCAATGCCGTCGCACGCGCTCCCCCCACCCACCCATGTCCCTCCATTGTCCATGGCCTACGCCGCCCCTCCACCATATATACCCACACCACCTCCAGGGCAGCCGCCTACCACGTCCGCTCCAGGGCAACCGCCTACCACGTCCGCTCCGTCTCCCTGCCCTGCCGCTCCCACCCGCTCCTCGCCCACCTCTGCACCCACATCGCCGCCAGGGGCGCTCAGGACTGCAGGAAGGCCAACACCAACGCCGTGGTGGTCTTGCACCAGTCTGACGCCGGCGAGTACCTCCGCAAGGAGGAGGAGCTCATGTGAGGTGAGGGTCGAGGCTTGGCTGTTACTATGTTTACTGGTTGGATCATATGAATGAATTTAGGGACCCAATGTGCTGCTACTTGTATGAGGCTTCTTGCATATGTCATTTCGATGTACTGAATGGTCAAATGATTATATTATGAGATGAGATGGTTTCCAATTTGTTCTGTGCCAATGCTAATTGATCTTTTTCTCACTTGTTGAATACATTAAATGGGGGATGTTTGGATCATATTACTATCTGTTATTATGTGAAATTGAACCAAGCAGTAGTCTGAGATTGAGTTGTTCCATTGCGTTCTTCATCCTTCGTCGCCAATCTTGGCGTCGAGGACGTCGTCGGTGTCAAGTTCGTCGTTACCTCCAACCTCATGCTAGAGCGCAGGTAAGGAGCAGCAGTGGAGGGACACTCGAGGCCTTCTGTTGATCAGCAGTGGAGCGAAACAAACTTGTAGATTGCTACTAGAAAGCCGAACTGCCAGTTGTTTGAACTCCAGCATTGTTATCCTCTTTGGCCTTTTTAAGGCATATTCTTGATCATCCTTTTTCTGTATCTCAGGAGCGAATTGAGTACATCGAAAGGGATCAGTGTGAATACTCTCTTGATGAGGAAGACAAGGAGGTCCAAGATGCTCTGTTAAACCCTGACCCTGACACAAATCCTTCAATTGTGCTCAAGAAGTCTGTCATGTTCTTACCCAAACCTGCCATTTAACGAAGCTCTTCGTAAGGAAAGCGAGAAGCTCCAGGTGGAGCTTCAAAGATCACAAAGCAACATGGATATGAGCCAATGTGAGGTTATTCATCACCTGCTTGGAGTAACTAGAACTGTGGCAAGTTCTATTCCAGAGGAAAGTATGGATGCCTATAATGCGCCACGGTTAGTAAATTTAGCTTTATCTTTTTGGTGCCTGTTTACTATGGTGTGTCTTCATGGAGCTTAAAATTAACAAACCATTTTCATAGTCATGAATTTGTATGCCTTGTTTCCAAATCTTAAATTTGTTACATGGTAGACCAATTTATGTGACCCAATACAAGAGAACTGAGTTCTTGTATGTACCTATGCTAATGTTTTGAACTTGATATGGATATTAGGTTTCCCTCTACAAAATGGACTTCCATACTATGAGACCTTTGATAATTTTCATCCAATGCAGGAGCTCTACACCTGTACCGTACAACCATGACATGGACATGAGTACAGGATCACACAGTGATGAGTGGCATGCAGATTTACTTGGTTGTTGTTCAGAGCCATCTTTGTGTATGTCTCTTTCTCTTCTCAGTGTGCGATGGGAAGTTAATAATTATGCTCACTTATATTTGCACTGATGGTTTCTATAATTTCTCTGTAGATTTGTACATGCTATTGCAAGCACAGATGTTCACTTTTGTCTAGCCTATCACTCTCTAACCTAGCATTAACCATACAGTTTATGCCTGAAGGCGTACTTCAGCAGTCTGTGTCTAGGCAGTATAAACAGAACACAATACTAAAATTCATGCAGTGTAATGCATCTTATACTGAAAATGCTTATATGTTTGGATATTCCCTGAATGTATGAATAACAAGATAGTAGGAGGTATGATGATCACAATGATTCTTACATATTATGCTTGCCATTTGTCTGTGTGTGATAACACAGGTCTAAAAACCTTCTTTTTCCCCTGTGGAACTTTCTCAAGGATTGCTTCAATCGCCAAGAACAGACTCATGTGTAAGAATGTTCTCTTTAAATAGTCACCATGATAACTGTGCAGATTTATTTTTCTTTTCTAGCTATTCCTTTAATTATTATATACAGGGGGATCCCAACTATCACACCTTAGTTTGGTTGGTCCATCTTATTGATAAAGTTTTGCACAAATCTGTCAGAAGTGACCACCCATGAATACACAGATAAGAGTGCCTAAAAAATGCAAGGTTGTACTGTTACACGTTACATATTTGATGATGAGTATTTTTCAGAGTACCTGCTTGATTCATTCATCTCCACCCCAGCTCCATGTTCCATGTTTTCTGAAATTCTGGCAATTGTTCCTCAAGTAGCTGTTGAAAACCTAAAACCGTGTTCACATGGATGGCCTTCCTGTTTCTCGCTAATGGTGATTGGGAGAGCCTCACCATGTGCCTTGTGCCTTGTGCCATGTTAACAGTACAATTAAGGGTTTTAAATGTTCTTGATAGAATGAAAGTAGGCTCAAATCGTTGAAATATTGGAAGGCATGATCTGATTATCCGAGAAAAAAGTGCAGTAGAATTAGTCTTAATATACAACTAAATTCTCTGGATATAGATGATCTGCAAAAAAATTCTATCTAGTCAAATAATTGTTCAGCTCAGATCAAGGTTGATTGATACTACTGGATTAGTTTACATACTGGATTAATTGAGCTCAAAGTAACCATTCTGTTAAATGTTTCTAGGCATACCTGTGGAATGCTTTGGTGTAATCTTTCAAAGACTGCTCTGTCACTTGACCTCTTTAGTGGATCCTTGTAGTAGAAGTAAAAACAGTATACTATAAGAAAAAAAAGAGAAATGTTTGTCATTACTACTATATAATCACAAAGAGGAACATCATGATTGATTTAAAGGGGTAAAACTGATGCATTTGTTTTATCCTCAGTTCATATGAATATGCACTTTTGTAGAGTTCACACTTGTCTGAAGCCTGTTCCTTATGTTTTCCAGGATTTGACTCTGCTGCTTCTTACCTCTGGTAGAGATCCTGGTATAGTGCCTCGTAACACCCATCCTCCTGAACCTGACCCCAGTGATTTGAACAACGACACTGGAAATGGTAGGTTATGTGTTCTACTTCATCTAGGTAGAGCTACGTCGTTGGAGTTGTAATGTGATTGTGAACTTGTACTCGGAGGTGTAATGTGATTGTGAACTTGTACTCGGAGGTGTGAACTTGTGACACAAACACTTGATGTATGAACTTGTATGTCATGATTGATGTGTAATGTATTGTATTCATGTTGGTTCTATTATGCTTTGGCAAATTGCAAGTTTCTGAAAAATTCTCTGCTCTTTATACTGTATTCTGGACTATATTGTATATTTGAATATCTGTATATTATTATTTATAGTGGTCTGTAAAACTTGAATTTCGAAAATATTACCAGAGGCGCATATAGGATACTATAGGAGGCGCATATACTATAAATATCCGAGGCGCATTCTGAAACATATGCGAGGCGCATATGATATGCGCCTCCTATACTTCACATATGCGAGGCGCATATCGATATGCGCCTCGCATATGTGAAGTATAGGAGGCGCATATCATATGCGCCTCGCATAAGAAATACCCAAGGCTTGAAGCTAGAGGCACATGTGATATGCGCCTCGGATAGGCTTTTTGGTGCGCCTCGCATAGGCTTTTCTCTAGTAGTGAGAGATGATGATAGATCATCTATAGGACCCTTGTGTGTGATGATTGCAAGTAGTTAAGTATTGTTTGGTGATTGTGTACCTCGTATTTATTCATAGATGCTAGTACCGACCAAGGATACTACGAGGAGGAAGGAGGATACTACGAAGAGGAAGCCGAAGAGAACTTCAACCACTGCTCTGCACAAGGCAAGCTTATACTGATATTGATGCAAGCTTTACTAACCAAGTTGACCAATGCAAGCTAATACTTGCAAGATACTATACCAGTGCCAGCTAACACTTGCAAGATATCCTATTGTTGCCACAAACCCATGCTTGTGATATGAATACTATATGACTTAAGCGTATGTGATCATACCAACTTGCTAAACCAATCCTAGTTTTATGGCAAGCTTCTTACTTTATTTCTTTATCAAAGCTTACTTAGAGTCTACTTAAGAGTTTGGTAGATATTAGACAGCTGTGCTCAAGTTTGCCCTAAGAGCATAAAATTTGGCCTAAGCTAGAAACCTTTCTCTCAGCCCAAGATATAAGGTTGGACTTAGTGAAACTCCACTAGTTACCACCCCTCCTTATTACCATTCCCAACTGTAGATGCTAGTGCTAAGCATAAAACTTGATCAACTTTAGATGGGAGTACTTGGTGGAAAAATGGTTATGAAAACCTTGGAATGATGGATCATTCTATTGAAATGTTTTGGACATGTGTTTCCAAACACTTGATGATTTTGGTGATGAAAACGTTGAGGCATGAGCCTTACCCCTTTATAAAACTGATGGTTGTCTGGATGCGATACCATTCCAATTTTATCGTACAACCACAATACCCGAATATTGGGTAGGGCTTGACTGGAAACTTATATACCTTAGTATTAGTTCCCTCCCGGCCAAGGTCTGAGCTGAGGCTACCTTGTGAAGATTGTCCACCTGTGCAGTACCCAAGATGACAGTGGTCATGGTTGGGAGGCCAAACTCACAGGAGAGGTGCTTATACTAGGGCGTGTAATTGAAAAGTTAGGATTGATTATCCGCATACTGAGTATGGTGAATTCAGGATTTGTTCCTGATGGATGTATCGAATGTTGTGGTGAAAGTGTACAATCTCTGCAGAGTGTCAAACTATTCGAATAGCCGCGTCCGCGGTTATGGACAGTTGGAGTGGCCATATTGTTCCCCCGTCAGACTTTTCAAAATGACTTGTGAAATAAATTGAAACTTTGACGTGACCACAACAGAGTTGTGACCCGAGTTACAAGATCCCACTTAGGAGTTATAAAACTATAACTAGTTTTGGGAACTTAGTAGAGATAAACCTGGCTTTTTGCAAAACAACCCTAGAGCCTAGTATCCCATTATCCAAAAACCCCTTTACTTGTTAGTATTAGTTTGCGAGTACTTAAAGAGTACTCATGGCTTTGTCCCTGGCTATTCCCATGGCCATACTATGAAGAGGAGTACCTGGAAGATGGACCCCAGGAAGGTTACGACAACTAGGATCATCTCCCATCGTCAGCATTGCCTGTGACCCCGAAGATGGAGCTTCGCCTACGCTACCGTTATTACTACGTATTCCGCTGCTTGATGTTGTATTAAGAACCGGATCATGAGATCCCTATTTGTGTACGAACTTGTATCGTTGTAATGGATGAAGTACTATGGTATCCAATTCTGTTATGTCTCGCAAAAATGGTAATCCTGGGATTGCGATGTATGGCATAACAGGCATCTAGGATTGAAAAATCCGGGTGTTGACACGAGTCCAGGACGCGCTCTCATACTTGGTGTTTTTCCTAGTCGCTCATTGCTGGACTGGCGTCAGTCCCCGAGCGTGGTACTTAGCCGTTTGAGTCGCTGCGCCAAGGATGTGGAGGACTGGGTCGCTGTGGGAAGCGAATGCAGTTGTCGTGGCTCGGAAAGCCAGTCGGGCGAGGCGACTCCGATGGGGCTCCAGGTTGGCTTTTTCGTGGACGACGTGAGGCCCAAAATTTTCGGTGCCCTCGTACCGCACTACTTGGCCGTGCCGGTCGCATAACCAAGGGTTGACTTCCGCAAGTAGTGTAGCGCTGTTATTACGAGTGCGGGTGGCACAAGGTATGGAGAGTGGACGTAATTTGTGTGAATCGATCTTCTTTATTTCATAGCGGGTAGGAGGTACATGTATGGAGTTCTAGGAGTAGAACTTCCGTAGGAGGTTTACATTCCATGGCTGCTTGATGTCGAGTTTTCCATCGCCTCGGACGTCGGTGAGGTAGTAGGCGTCGTTGCCTAGGACTCGCCCGATGGCGAATGGTCCCTCCCAAGGGGGAGAGAGCTTGTGCATGCCCTTCATGTCCTGGATCGGACGCAGTACCAGGTCGCCTTCCTGGAAGGTGCGAGTACGTACTTGCCGGCTGTGGTAGTGGCGAAGCCCTTGCTGGTAAATGGCAGTGCGGAAGCGAGATAGGTCGCGTGCTTCCTCGAGCTGGTCAACTCCGTCCTGGCGTGCAAGCTCGTTGTCGGCCTCCGCGTAGTTGACCACCCGTGGCGAATCGTGCTCGAGGTCGGTTGGCATGACGGCCTCGGCACCGTACACCATTGTGGAATCCCGCAAAAACCACTACTAGAAAATCGCGTTGTTTTTGTGCATTGCATCATCATGACATCATCATGCATCTCATTGACTAAAACTATTTTGTTCAAACCTACTTTTGCTTTCTACAAAGATCCCTCTCTATTTCAAAATAATCCTCGGGCCCTTCCGGATATTTTGTTGTCTAAAAATAAATTGCACAAGTCTTTTAAACAATGAATAAAAATTTATATTATTTTTAGGGGCAGCCGTACCGGGCCGATCCGACCCAGTCGGCCACCCCAGTACAACCAGCCATCCCAAACCCTTTTCTACCCAATCCTAATCTACCCAGTCCCTCCACCTCACCCCCTCCAATCACTTGTCGCCACCTCACCTCTCATCCCTCCTCCCACCAATAGCCATCTGCCACCTCATCCTTCCTCTCCCCACCCGGCCACCTCACCAACTCCACCCCCTCTCCCTTCCACCCCGGTCCCACCGCGCCTGGCCCACCACTTCCTCCCTCACCCCCACACCGACCCACTCCCCTGGTCAAACCCACCCACACCACACACCACGCACGCACCCCCGTGGGTCCCACCCCGACCCCACCTCCCCACGCGTCACTCGCCCACCCTCTCTCCCCCGACGCTCCTCTCCCCTGCATTCTCCCTCTCCTTTGCTCTTCCCCACCGCCACCGCCGGTCGCCTCCCCTCTCGCCGCGCGGCTGCCCTCGCCTCCGCCGGTGCCCCCTCCTTCCTCCTCCCCGGCGAGACGACGCTGCCTCCCTCCTCTGGTCCGCCATGCCGCCGCTGCGAGCCGCCGGGCCGTCCTCATCCCCGCCTCCGGCCGGTGCCCCTCGCAAGCTCCCCAAGCTACTCCCCCCCGTTCGCTCTCGGCGCCGCCCCGCGTCGGCCTTGCCTTCTCCGGCCGCTCCCCCGCCACCTCGCCCCGCCTCTCCGGCGCCCGCGACCGCCTCGCGCGCCCCTCCCCTTCGGTTGTCACCGCCACCGCCCGTCCACCGCTCCGCCTACATCCACCGAGCACCTGCCGTGGCCGGTCCTCCCTGCGCCGTCACCGAGCCCCGTGCCGTCCCTCTGGCCCCGTCCTGCCGCGTCCCCGTCGGCGCCCCTCTGCCGCTGCGAGATCGCCGTTCACCGCCGCCTCTTGAGCTCGCCTCGGTCGCGCCCGCCTTGGCGCCTCCGTCAAGCAAGCTGCGACCCTGCCGCTCCGGCGTCCACCTTCCTCCAGGACCAACCGCAGCTGCCGCGTGGCCGGCCTGCACCGCCGCCTCACGGGCTTCCTCTGCTGCGACCCCCTCTCTACCTGCCGAGCCGGTCCCTCTCTGGCGACGCCCCACCGACCGCCCGGGCCTCCCGGGGCCACCTCCTCACGCCGGCCGCCATCGTGCCTCTTCTCCGCTTCCCTCGGCCGCAGACGCCACCCGTGACCCTGGCCGCGCCTGCCTCGCCTGGTGCCGCCGCCCTGGACGGTCCCCTCCTCCTCTGCGTGTTGCACGATGCCCAGATGATCTCCCGCGTCCTTCTTCGCCTCGTCGTTTCATCGTGTCGCTTGGGTGTCTCCAGCGCCCTATGTTTGTCTCTGTTTGACACTAGTATAGTTGCGTACCTTGCTCGAGTGACCTTGCTGCTTAAGTGCCATAGTGTCAGTATAAGCACCATCGACGAGAACTTCTACTCGGATGCCGCATCATCTGAAGATCTCCGGTGACTCGTGGAACACCAAGTCCAGCATCGGGCGCCGACATGAAGAACTACTCCGAGAACCGCCGACCCCGACACGCCAAGTTCTTCCTCTCGGATCCGAGGACACTGAGACCCCGGGGCGACAAGTACTCCTTCTCGGACGCCGAGCTCGCCGAGAACCCGGATGCCAAGGTCACCGAAACGGAACGGCAAGACCTCCTTCCCGCACCGATGCCGACGACGTCGCACGCCAAGTTCTTCATCCCGGACGCCAAGACCGACCTGATACGCGGGCCCGACAAGATCGACACCGACCAGGGCGAGTCCGATGCGCCCCGACGCCACACCAAGTCCTTCTTCCCGGAACGCCAAGCTCTTCATCTTGTATCCGACCTTCGAAGATCGATCCCGTCGAACTCTGAACCCTGAGACCGAACCCCGAACCCCTCGGAACCAAGATCTTCGAACCGAGATGTGTGACCCTTTTCCGAGACCCCTCATATTTTTATAATATATGATATAAACTTGTTGCATTAAATCATTCATGTCGCATACATATTTGTGTGGTTTGGGGGCATTATGCCGAGTCACCTCATAATTAACTATGGGGCCCAAATGCGGACAATCTAGTCTCATATTGGGTCCATTTAAATTTGTGTAGAGAACCAGAGATATAATTTTGCCTTGTTAAGACAACATTTAAATTGTGGGGTAGCGAAACAACATGAACCATTTAAGTAATGTCGGGACCCCGGTTCCGCTTAATATTGCCTAATTGCATCGCACCTTTGCCATGTCATACATCATACATGCATCATGCCCGATCTTCTGTCATAGTATTAAATAGTGCATCCGGTGTTTGTGCTAGTGTTTTGCTTCTTCACGGATTAGGCCGTTGAGTTGATGTGAGCTTCGCCCCGACCTTCGGATGAACCTTCGGCAATGTTTTCAGGCGGGCATCTCTCCCTTTCTACCTATCTTACTTTTATAGTATTTATTCCCTCCTGTTGATCTATTGCTATCTGTGTTGCGTTGCTCTAGTTTCCGTACCCGTGATTTCCCTGCAGCCTTATATTGCCTTGGACACATCCTATTACATGTTGTTTGGTAGATAGCTGGACTTGCGCGTCGTAGTCGCTTGCTCGAGTGCTGTTGCGTGTCGTCGAGTACCACAGTTGTTGGAGTATTGCCGCGTGTTTACTGTTGGAGTTAATCATGGCTTTAATTATCGTTAATTCAATTATTGTTTAATAACTAAAATTGAAGTAGGTAAGCAGAGGCACATGTGGGCAATAGATGTTATTTGGTTGTTAACCGTCCACTTGTGTCCCGTAGGACCCCGAGTTCTTGACACCTGTTCCGAGATCGAGCGCGCTAACCACATGTGGGATGTATGGGCACCCCATCGATTTAGTACCTGATTTCAAAGTACTGTACTGGGGGCCACAAGTAGTTTGGGGCTTTATTACTATCCTGTACTTATGCCATGCTTTACTGTTTTATTTACGATTGTGCGAGGAGCACCTGTACTGTTTTGGAAGCGGAGTGTTTTCGCGGTATCGACAATCCCGAGTTTTCGGGTTCCCAGTCGTTTACAGCCACTGACGCAAACCCTGAGTCCATCTCGGAGACCGGCCGACTTCGTTGCGGGTAGACTTAGTGGAGTGCCCCCCCGTGCTTGCTTTGGGTCTGGGAAACGTCATGACTTAGGCCCCGCCGACATACCGATGGGTGTATGTTAACTGATCTGGCAAAAAGGGTCGAAGTGTGTGTGGATACTTTGGTGCACCCCTGTAGGGTTAAATCTTTTCGAGAAGCCGTGTCCGCGGTTATGGACGACTTGGAGCACAGGTCTCGATCATAGACAACTATAACTAAAGTTTACTGCTATAATTTGACTTGTATCCGATATGACTAGTAATCAGCTTCACTGCAACGGAATGGCTAAATAAAAGTACCAACAACTGCTGGGTTTGGGGATCTCTCATGCTAATTTTATCTGATTAGTATGTGTTGCAACTACAACAGAATGGTTAACTAAAAGTGCCCACTGCTTATTTTATCAGGATGACTATCTACACCTGACTAGTAATTGCTACAACGATAACTGAATAAATAAAACTGCCAACGGTGTGAGTTCCTCGGTTGACTTCCTCGTTTGGTCTCGAGGGGGAAACACCAGGATGGGTTTGTTTGGTGGTAGCATCAGGTTGGTTCCGAATAGGTCTTTCTTACCCCTCTCTGATAGCCGCTAGTTGTATCGAGTCTCTATAGGTTGTTTAGTGCATACCGCGCTGCCGCTCAGTCCACCATACCTATGTAGGCGAGGACCGCCGAATTCTAGCCTCGCCGTGTACTGGCCTCAGTACTGACCGCTCTCTCTTTTTCCTTTGCCCTTTGTCGGCACCCCTTTTGTTTAAGCAGGTTTTGAGATCGACGTCGTTAGCAGGGTTACCCTTCCGGCTTGGCCTGGGCAGGGTTATGGACGCCATTGGTTATTCTTCAGGGCTCTTAGCTCCATTTGCATCTTGTCCGTAGTCGGACGATGTATCGTTTTCAAGGTGATTTGGATCTTTGTTCTGTATATATGTATTCTTGACTCATTGAGTCGTCGTTGTATATATCTGTTCTGTGGGTCCCATCGAGGACTGTTGTGTAATGTTATTACTTCGTTTTCCACCCGCACGAAAGTGCCTGGTGGGCACCTTTGAATCGTTTCTATGCGGGTTTGGCGGGTTTCACTAAAACTTGCATAGGGCCGATTCTGAGGGTGTTACAGAGTGGTATCAGAGCTCAGCAGTTGCGATACCCCACAAGTCCAGCCTGTAGGATAACCTAGCTAACGGCCGAAGTAGAGTGTCAAAACTATTTTTGCAAAATCGGTTGGATAGTTCTGATTAGGTCTGATTTTTACTCCTTAACCCTCTGCTGCTCTCCTCTCACCTCTGCGTGTTTTGAATCCGCTCTCTTCTCTCTCTTCAAGTCCAGGAATTTCTCGTGGTTGGGTTCCGTCGTACCTTCAGGGTTTCGCTTCCTCCTTTGGTAACGATGTTGCTCCATCTGGTCTTCATGCTATCCGAGGAATCCTTCATCTGTGGTACCATTCTTTGTTCCTTGTTTGTGCCTTCCGGTGTTTTCCGACGCGATGACATCATCTATGCCAGATCCGATGCAGAGTCTGCATCACTCCTTTGTTCCTGAACCTCGATTGTCGAGATCTTCAGTCTGATTCCGAGAATGGTTGCACGCTTTTCTACTGATTGTGCAGAGTAATAGTTTGGGTGCGTGATGGATTGGCCCCCATGCCGACTACCCCTTCTATTCGCTTTTGTACATTGAAGTGGATGAGAATGCATCGATTCTCTCTTTCTATCGAAGCTAGAGGTGGCTTTATTTGTGGATACCTCTACCTTCGACCTTTTGTTCCGGAGTGTTCTCTCGACGATCACGGACAACGACCTCTTGTTAGTGGTGTCGCGAGGATCTACACGAAGCGAGAAGACGCCGATCGTCGACCTTCCTTCCGGTACCATGAGGCGGATCTCGGGGGCGAGATCCATTGTTAGTGGTGTCGAATTGTGGCATCCCGCAAAAACCACTACTAGAAAATCGCGTTGTTTTTGTGCATTGCATCATCATGACATCATCATGCATCTCATTGACTAAAACTATTTTGTTCAAACCTACTTTTGCTTTCTACAAAGATCCCTCTCTATTTCAAAATAATCCCCGGACCCTTCCGGATATTTCGTTGTCTAAAAATAAATTGCACAAGTCTTTTAAACAATGAATAAAAATTTATATTATTTTTAGGGGCAGCCGTACCGGGCCGATCCGACCCAGTCGGCCACCCCAGTACAACCAGCCATCCCAAACCCTTTTCTACCCAATCCTAATCTACCCAGTCCCTCCACCTCACCCCCTCCAATCACTTGTCGCCACCTCACCTCTCATCCCTCCTCCCACCAATAGCCATCTGCCACCTCATCCTTCCTCTCCCCACCCGGCCACCTCACCAACTCCACCCCCTCTCCCTTCCAACCCGGTCCCACCGCGCCTGGCCCACCACTTCCTCCCTCACCCCCACACCGACCCACTCCCCTGGTCAAACCCACCCACACCACACACCACGCACGCACCCCCGCGGGTCCCACCCCGACCCCACCTCCCCACGCGTCACTCGCCCACCCTCTCTCCCCCGACGCTCCTCTCCCCCGCATTCTCCCTCTCCTTTGCTCTTCCCCACCGCCACCGCCGGTCGCCTCCCCTCTCGCCGCGCGGCCGCCCTCGCCTCTGCCGGCGCCCCCTCCTTCCTCCTCCCCGGCGAGACGACGCTGCCTCCCTCCTCTGGTCCGCCATGCCGCCGCTGTGAGCCGCCGGGCCGTCCTCATCCCCGCCTCCGGCCGGTGCCCCTCGCAAGCTCCCCAAGCTCCTCCCCCCCCCCCCCCCCCGTTCGCTCTCAGCGCCGCCCCGCGTCGGCCTTGCCTTCTCCGGCCGCTCCCCCGCCACCTCGCCCCGCCTCTCCGGCGCCCGCGACCGCCTCGCGCGCCCCTCCTCCTCTGCGACCGCCCCTCCCCTTCAGTCGTCACCGCCACCGCCCGTCCACCGCTCCGCCTACATCCACCGAGCACCTGCCGTGGCCGGTCCTCCCTGCGCCGTCACCGAGCCCCGTGCCGTCCCTCTGGCCCCGTCCTGCCGCGTCCCCGTCGGCGCCCCTCTGCCGCTACGAGATCGCCGTTCACCGCCGCCTCTTGAGCTCGCCTCGGTCACGCCCGCCTTGGCGCCTCCGTCCAGCAAGCTGCGACCCTGCCGCTCTGGCGTCCACCTTCCTCCAGGACCAACCGCAGCTGCCGCGTGGCCGGCCTGCACCGCCACCTCACGGGCTTCCTCTGCTGCGACCCCCTCTCTACCTGCCGAGCCGGTCCCTCTCTAGCGACGCCCCACCGACCGCCCGGGCCTCCCGGGGCCACCTCCTCACGCCGGCCGCCGCCGTGCCTCTTCTCTGCTTCCCTCGGCCGCAGACGCCACCCGCGACCCTGGCCGCGCCTGCCTCGCCTGGTGCCGCCGCCCTGGATGGTCCCCTCCTCCTCTGCGTGTTGCACGATGCCCAGATGATCTCCCGCGTCCTTCTTCGCCTCGTCGTTTCATCGTGTCGCTTGGGTGTCTCCAGCGCCCTATGTTTGTCTCTGTTTGACACTAGTATAGTTGCGTACCTTGCTCGAGTGACCTTGCTGCTTAAGTGCCATAGTGTCAGTATAAGCACCATCGACGAGCACTTCTACTCGGATGCCGCATCATCTGAAGATCTCCGGTGACTCGTGGAACACCAAGTCCAGCATCGGGCGCTGACATGAAGAACTACTCCGAGAACCGCCGACCCCGACACGCCAAGTTCTTCCTCTCGGATCCGAGGACACCAAGACCCCGGGGCGACAAGTACTCCTTCTCGGACGCCGAGCTCGCCGAGAACCCGGATGCCAAGGTCACCGACACGGAACGGCAAGACCTCCTTCCCGCACCGATGCCGACGACGTCGCACGCCAAGTTCTTCATCCCGGACGCCAAGACCGACCTGATACGCGGGCCCGACAAGATCGACACCGACCAGGGCGAGTCCGATGCGCCCCGACGCCACACCAAGTCCTTCTTTCCGGAACGCCAAGCTCTTCATCTTGTATCCGACCTTCGAAGATCGATCCCGTCGAACCCTGAACCTTGAGACCGAACCCCGAACCCCTCGGAACCAAGATCTTCGAACCGAGATGTGTGACCCTTTTCCGAGACCCCTCATATTTTTATAATATATGATATAAACTTGTTGCATTAAATCATTCATGTCGCATACATATTTGTGTGGTTTGGGGGCATTATGCCGAGTCACCTCATAATTAACTATGGGGCCCAAATGCGGACAATCTAGTCTCATATTGGTTCCATTTAAATTTGTGTAGCGAACCAGAGATATAATTTTTCCTTGTTAAGACAACATTTAAATTGTGGGGTAGCTAAACAACATGAACCATTTAAGTAATGTCGGGACCCCGGTTCCACTTAATATTGCCTAATTGCATCGCACCTTTGCCATGTCATACATCATACATGCATCATGCCCGATCTTCTGTCATAGTATTAAATAGTGCATCCGGTGTTTTTGCTAGTGTTTTGCTTCTTCACGGATTAGGCCGTTGAGTTGATGTGAGCTTCGCCCTGACCTTCGGATGAACCTTCGGCAATGTTTTCAGGCGAGCATCTCCCCCTTTCTACCTATCTTACTTTTATAGTATTTATTCCCTCCTGTTGATCTATTGCTATCTGTGTTGCGTTGCTCTAGTTTCCGTACCCGTGATTTCCCTGCAGCCTTATATTGCCTTGGACACATCCTATTACCTGTTGTTTGGTAGATAGCTGGACTTACGCGTCGTAGTCGCTTGCTCGAGTGTTGTTGCGTGTCGTCGAGTACCACAGTTGTTGGAGTATTGCCGCGTGTTTACTGTTGGAGTTAATCATGGCTTTAATTATCGTTAATTCAATTATTGTTTAATAACTAAAATTGAAGTAGGTAAGCAGAGGCACAGGTGGGCAATAGATGTTATTTGGTTGTTAACCGTCCACTTGTGTCCCGTAGGACCCCGAGTTCTTGACACCTGTTCCGAGATCGAGCGCGCTAACCACATGTGGGATGTATGGGCACCCCATCGATTTAGTACCTGATTTCAAAGTACTGTACTGGGGGCCACAAGTAGTTTGGGGCTTTATTACTATCCTGTACGTATGCCATGCTTTACTGTTTTATTTACGATTATGCGAGGAGCACCTGTACTGTTTTGGAAGCGGAGTGTTTTCGCGGTATCGACAATCCCGAGTTTTCGGGTTCCCAGTCGTTTACAGCCACTGACGCAAACCCTGAGTCCGTCTCGGAGACCGGCCGACTTCGTTGCGGGTAGACTTAGTGGGGTGGCCCCTCGTGCTTGCTTTGGGTCTGGGAAACGTCATGACTTAGGCCCCGCCGACATACCGATGGGTGTATGTTAACTGATCTGGCAAAAAGGGTCGAAGTGCGTGTGGATACTTTGGTGCACCCCTGCAGGGTTAAATCTTTTCGAGAAGCCGTGTCCGCGGTTATGGACGACTTGGAGCACAGGTCTCGATCATAGACAACTATAACTAAAGTTTACTGCTATAATTTGACTTGTATCCGATATGACTAGTAATCAGCTTCACTGCAACGGAATGGCTAAATAAAAGTACCAACAACTGTTGGGTTTGGGGATCTCTCATGCTAATTGTATCTGATTAGTAAGTGTTGCAACTACAACAGAATGGTTAACTAAAAGTGCCCACTGCTTATTTTATCAGGATGACTATCTACACCTGACTAGTAATTGCTGCAACGATAACTGAATAAATAAAACTGCCAACGGTGTGAGTTCCTCGGTTGACTTCCTCGTTTGGTCTCGAGGGGGAAACACCAGGATGGGTTTGTTTGGTGGTAGCATCAGGTTGGTTCCGAATAGGTCTTTCTTACCCCTCTCTGATAGCCGCTAGTTGTATCGAGTCTCTATAGGTTGTTTAGTGCATGCCGCGCTGCCGCTCAGTCCACCATACCTATGTAGGCGAGGACCGCCGAATTCTAGCCTCGCCGTGTACTGGCCTCAGTACTGACCGCTCTCTCTTTTTCCTTTGCCCTTTGTCGGCACCCCTTTTGTTTAAGCAGGTTTTGAGATCGACGTCGTTAGCAGGGTTACCCTTCTGGCTTGGCCTGGGCAGGGTTATGGACGCCATTGGTTATTCTTCAGGGCTCTTAGCTCCATTTGCATCTTGTCCGTAGTCGGACGCTGTATCGTTTTCAAGGTGATTTGGATCTTTGTTCTGTATATATGTATTCTTGACTCATTGAGTCGTCGATGTATATATCTGTTCTGTGGGTCCCATCAAGGACTGTTGTGTAATGTTATTACTTCGTTTTCCACCCGCACGAAAGTGCCTGGTGGGCACCTTTGAATCGTTTCTATGCGGGTTTGGCGGGTTTCGCTAAAACTTGCATAGGGCCGATTCTGAGGGTGTTACAACCATGAAGAAGGGAGTGAATCCTGTTGACCTGTTGACGGAGGTGCGGATGCCCCAGATGACAGAGGGGAGCTCTTTGACCCAGCATCTAGGAGTTCGCTCGAGTGGGACTTGCAGTCGCGGCTTCAGGCCATGGAGGATGCTCTGGTTGGCGCGTTCCGCCTGGCCATTGGACTCCAGGTGGGCGACTGAGGCGAGGTCGAGTCGTATATTGTGCTCCTCGCAGAATTCCGCCATGGCTCTTTTGGCGAAGTTTGTGTCGTTGTTCGTGATGATGATGTGTGGGAACCCGTAGCGATAGATGAGGTCGCGTAGGAATTTGGTGGCGGTCTTCCCGTCGCACTTGCGGACTGGCTTGGCCTCCACCCATTTTGTGAACTTGTCGACTGCGACTAGGAGGTGGGTGAAGCCAGAGGGGACCTTCTTGAATGGGCCCACCATGTCCATGCCCCACACAGCGAATGGCCAGGTGATGGGGATGGTCTTAAGCGCCGAGCTCGGCACGTGAGTCTGGTTGGCGTACTTCTGGCACCCGACGCAGCGTTGGACGATATCGACCGCGTCGGCGTGTGTGGTGAGCCAGTAAAAGCCGTGTCACATGGCTTTGGCGACTAGGGAGCGGGTGCCAGCATGGTGGCCGCAGTCGCCAGCGTGGATGTCCTGGAGGATCTTGCGCCCTTCTCTGGGTTGGACGCAGCATTAGAACACGCCGGTCACGCTGTGCTTGGGGAGCTCTCCGTTGATGATGACGAAGGATTTGCAACAACGTGCTATCATCCGGGCCTCCGTCTTGTCAGCGGGTAGGGTGCCTCCCTCCAGGTAGGCGACGTATGGCGCGGTCCAGTCGCTTGGCTCGGCGATCATTGCGACCAGGGCCGCATCTGGTTGCAGCAGAACTCCGATGTCTATCTCCCTCGGGGGAGAGATGGAGGGCTTGGTGATGGTGTCGAGGAAGACGCCGGCGGGCGGCGCGAGGCGAGCCGAGCTGATGTGAGAGAGTGCATCGGCCTCCTTGTTCTTCCACCGGTCGATCCACTTGACAGAGTAGCCAGCAAAGTGGCCTCCCAGCTGGTCCACTACTTGGTGGTACGCCGCCATGGTGCGGGATACTACATCGAAAGTGCTGGCGACTTGCCCGACGATGAGGTCGGAATCGCCATAGCAGCAGAGACGATTGATGTTCATTTCCTTGGCTGCTCGCATGCCGTGCAGAAGCTCCTCGTAATCGTCCATGTTGTTGGTGCAGGGGGTGAAGTCAAGGTACAGGTCGTAGAATAGCTTGTTGCCCTTTGGAGATGTGAGGATGATCCCTGCCCCTGCACCATCTGCATTCTTGGAGCCATCGAAGTGTAGGGCCAGTAGTGGAGGTACGGCAGTTTCTTTGGCTGCTGGGCCTCCTCCCAGTCGGCGAGAAAGTCTGCTAGAGCCTGTAACTTGATCGCCTAGCTCGGCCTATACCTGATGTTGCGGACTCCGATCTTGACGGCCCACTTGGTGACTCGCCCGGTCGCCTCACGATTGCGGATGATGTCCTGCAACGGTGCTGAGGAGACGACCGTGACTGGGTGTTCCTGTAAGTAGTGCGGCAGTCGCCGCTGGGCTCTGAAGACCGCATACACCAATTTCTTGTATTGCGGGTAGCGCTGGCGTTTCTCGGTGAGGACTTCGCTGATGTAGTATATAGGTCGCTGCACCGGGCGCTCCTTGCCCTCCTCTCGTCGTTCGACAACCATGACAGCACTGACGACTCGCTTGGAGGCCGTGACGTAGATGAGCATGTGCTCCTTGTCAAAGGGGGCGGCGAGTAGCGGTGCCGCGAGTAGCACCTCCTTGAGAGTGTGCAGCACGTCATCTGCCTCCTTGTCCCACTGGAACGTGGGGTTCTTGCGCATTAGGCGATAGAGGGGCATCGCCTTCTCGCCTAGCCGGGGGATGAAGAGACTAAGAGCCGCGACTCGCCTGGCCAACTTCTGGACGTCGCGCAGGCACTCGGGTCTGCCGAGCCGGGCGATCGTGTTGATCTTGTTGGGGTCGGCCTCGATCCCACGCTTGGAGACGACGTACCCCAGCAACTGTCCAGTGGGTACACTGAAGGTGCACTTTCCTGGGTTTAGCTTTATCTTGTACCTCCACAGGTTTGCGAAGGTTTCCGCCAGGTCGGCGAGGAGATCACCCTGGCGATCGGACTTCACCACCACGTCATCGATGTAGACGTGGATGTTGCAGACAATTTGTTGCAAGGTACTCCTGCATGCACCTCTGGTAGGTCGCACCGGCGTTCTTGAGACCGAAGGTCATGGCGGTGTAGCAGAAGGCTCCGAATGGCGTGATGAACGCCGTCTTCTCCTCGTCCTCGACTGCCATTTTGATATGGTTGTAACCAGAGTAGGCGTCAAGGAAGCATAGCGACTCCGAGCCCGCGGTCGAGTCGATAATTTGGTCGATCCCTGGGAGGACGAATTGCTCCTTCGGGCAGGCGCTGTTGAGGTTTGTGTAGTCGATACACATTCTCCAGGTCCCGTTTTTCTTCTCGACCAGAACTGGGTTTGCCAGCAACTTGGAGTATTTGATTGGCCGAATGAAACTTGCAGCGAGTAGCCGCTGCACCTCCTCGGTGATTGCTCGGCGGCTCTCTTCATTGAAGGGCCGCAACGACTGCTTGACGGGCCGTGCTTTGGGGTCGGCGTTGAGTTTGTGCTCAGCGAGTTCCCTTGGGACACCAGGCATGTCGGAAGGTTTCCATGCGAAGATGTCGCGATTCTCATGTAGGAACTCGATGAGCGCGCCTTCCTATGCTGGGCTCATGCCCGTTCCGATCGTTACCGTCTGGCTAGAATCACCTGGGACCAGCTCGATGGAGCGAGTGTGCGTCGTTGCCTCGAATGCGGTGGAGCCGCCGCCCTCGAGTTGGGCTTCTTGAGTATGGTGGGGTCGTCGTTGTTGACCCCACTCGTGTACTTGGCGAGCTCCTCCGCATGGTTCGCCTCTGCGGCTATGATGGCATCGGCGAGCTCGGCGCCTTTGGCCTCGCACTCTGCAGACATGTCGGGGTCGTCATGGATAGTGATGATGCCACACGGCCCGGGGATCTTCATCGCGTTGTACGCGTAGTGGGGTGCTGCCATGAATTTGGCAAATGCCTGCCGCCCTAGGACGCAGTGGTAGGGGCTATTGAAAGGCACCAGCTCGAAGACAATCCGCTCGATGCGGAAGTTCGCTGGTGTGCCGAAGGTGACTGGCAACATCACCTTGCCGATCGGGTATGCCTCTGACCGGGGACGATGCCGTGGAAGGTGGTGGGTTGTCTCGATCATCGACTGCGGGAGCCACAGTCGCCTGAACGTGTCCAGGTACAGAATGTTGATGGAGCTGCCGCCGTCCATCAGTGTCTTGGGGAGCCAGTAGTTCCCCACCTTGGGCTTGACCACCAACGTGACTCAACCCGGATATTCGATCCGTGGCGAGTGGTCCTCGCGGCTCCGGGTGATTATTTGCTCGGACCAGTTGAGGAACTAGGGGATTTCAACTTGGGACACCGCGTTGACAGCGACGGCGCGGACGATGACCTTCTTCTCACGCTTCATGCTGAAACCAGTGAAGGTGTGGAGCAAGCCGACGTCGTTGCCGAATTTCCTGCCGTTTTGTGGGTGGTTATCGGGGTATTCCCTTGCGCGTCGTGCCTTCTCGATCTCCCTCAGGGAGTGGCAGTCGGCGGTCATGTGCGTGGCAGGCTTCCCCTCCCTGTTGTGGAACACACAGGGCTGGTTGAGGAGATCCGCGGGGTCGAACCTCGGCTTTGCCTTGTAGTTGCCGCCGTCGCGGCGCTGGCCTTTGTCGTGACGAAAGCTCTTGGGCTCGCGCGGAGTGTAACCGACGTTGGCGATGAAGATGACTCGCCCATCACCGCGGCGCTTGCCGATGAGGCGAGTGTTTCTGTATCGTACCTCGGGCCGTCTCGCATTGTCGTGGCCGCTCGTGCAGCGATTCCCTCCTGACTCGTCGTTGGTTTCTTGGTTTGGGTCCTCCTCCGCGTATCGCTTGGCGATCTCGAGGAGGTCCGGTATGTTATCGAGTGTTTTGTACACCCGCTTGAGCTTGGCGACCAAGGGCTCGTAGCAGCACGAGGTCTTGAAGCAGTGGATCGCGGTGTCCGGGTGGATTCCAGCCGCGTTGTACCATAGGTCCTGCCACCGCTGGACTAGCTGCGGGTCGACTCGCGGGGTCCCTGGACGCATCGCTCCAGGTCCTCGATGATGGTGGAGCGGGTGTAGGAGCCCTCGAAGTGCCTGACGAAGGCATCACGCATTTCCTCCATGGAGTCGATGCTGTCTGCGGGGAGGGTGTTGATCCGCTGCCAGCACGCTCCCTCCATCATCAGGGGGAGGTAGCGGGCAGGAGTAGGTCGGTGTGGCCGGCGATTCCCATCGCCATGAGGTACCTATCCAGACACACAAAGGGGTCGTACGAGGGGTCGAAATTCTCGATCTCCTTCGGCGCCTTGAAGTTTGCCGGGTATTTTTCGCCTCGGATCATCGGTCTAAAGCACTGGGGTCTGACTCGGCTTAGCGATCCTCTTGGTTCACCGTCGCGGCGGTTGGTGAGGGTATGCCTCAAGTCGTCAGGCTGGCGTGCGTGCCAGCTCTGGTTGTTGATGATGTGGGTTCACACGTCGACTGGCTACACGTTGGCAGCGACGAAGTTGTTTGTCGGTTGCGGGTCGTTAGTGGAGAGCGCCGCGTGTGTGGGTCGATGTTGGAGCTATAGGGGCTCGGGTGGTGGGCAGTTGAGGGTGTTTGCCACCATTGGGCGGCCGCTCGAGGCCGCCCTGCTGCTTGACGAACGCGAGTACATGCGACCCTGTCAGTCGGCTCCCGCGTTTTGTTGCTCGACGGCCTTGGCGAGTAAAGCCTTGGCGTATTGGATCTGCAGGGCGCATTCCCCGGTCACGTTGATGTTGTCGACCGCGGCTCGGCTCGCGATGACATTGTCCATCGGCGTGGAGAATAGTGGGAGGCCGTTCGCGTCTCGCTCCCGCGAGGAGACCAAGATTCTTGGCTAGTCCCGGGGGCGCGCGGCCGGGTGGTGGTGGGGGAGCGCCATTGGCCGTCGCACCTGGTGGTGGCCGGGAGCTCCCTCCTGGCGGCGCGTTCTCGCAGATCGCGTGATCGGCCACGCGGGTCTGGTCGTTCTCATAGTCGAAGTTCAGGGTGCGTTCCTGAATGGTGGGGTTCAGGTGCGACCTGATACGGAGTTGGTGGTAGCGCGAGAGATCCCGCGCCATTACCTGCTCGAGGCAAAAAAAATCGCGCTCGGCTTGTTCCTTGCGGACCGCCTCCTCCAATCATAGGCGGAGTTCTTAGACCTCCATTGCTGTCGTGGTCGGCGGGATCGGCGTGGACAAGGGGTCTGGCGGGGCGTATGCGCCACTCGCCATGGAGGTCGCGACGTTGCGACCGGATCTGACGTGGAAGTCACCGGAGTTCTCCGATCCAGAGTCGAAGTCGAAGATCCCAAGGATGGAGGGGTCCTCGAAGTCTCCCACGTTGGAGACCTGGGTGATGGAGCCCACGGATGACGCGGTGATGATGGATCCGGCGACTGATGTCGGGGTCGCCGAGTCGGTGTCGTCGTTGAGGGCCACGTCGTCCGCGACCACGGTGGTTTCGGCCACGTTGCTGTTGGCCGAGTCGTACTCGGAGGCGAGGTTGTGGATGGTGCAGACCTGACTCTCGGAGAGCCGGTAGCATGGTGGCAACTTGCGGATGCGAGCCGAGTCCTCCGAGACGATGACGTCGGTGAAGCCGATGAAGAGGCTGATCGTGCCGACCAGCATGATCACGCTGTGCGTGATGAGGCGCGCCGCCGGGACGTAGCTGCTCGGCAAGATCTGGAGGATCTCGCCGATCGCGATCATGCGGCCGGTGGCGATCGTCTTGTTGATGGGCAGATTGGATCTCGCCGCAGAACACCGGCCTGACCGACCAGGACCCACGGTGGGCGCCACTTTCGTGGGAATGACCACGGCAGATGCTGCAATCGGCAGCGAGTAGTAGAACGAGGGTCAAGGGCGGCCAGCCATCTGCGGTGCGAGATGAGGGCAGAGACACAAGGTTTTACCCAGGTTCTCCCCCCGAAGGGTAAAGACCTACTCCTGCTAGATTGTATTATGGAGAGAGTACAAGAGCGAGCTCGACGACTAGGCGGCGAGTCGCTGGGGTGTATGATGGAACGTATCCTCTATGAGTACCCTAGGGAGGTTTATATAGGCTCACCTCACTAGGGTTTACAGATCCACAACCGAACTAGTTAAGGATTCAGAAGGTACTTGACCTAATCCGACTGGGCCTATCTACGCTTCTGGGCCTCCAGCTTCCAGTCGCCTGGCTCCTTGTCAAGTCTCGATCCAGTCGCCGTCCTACGGGCCCTCTCGCTAGCAGCTTGGGCCAATAGGAAACGTCCTGTTGGGTATACCCCGGTCGGCATATCCCCATCAAGTATGCAACTAAGTCTACTCAATAGTCATTGCAAGCTATGAAGAGATTCCAACACAATAATAATAAGTAGCATGAAACATAAACATAAGCAACATTGCAATGCTCATAAGAACGTATGATAGAGTGGTATCTCGCTTGCCTTTGATTGTGGATCAAAACATAAATGCCTAGACACCTCTGAAGTTCAAGTGAAGACTAGAAGTAAAGATATCAAAGATACAAGTATCAAAGTTATGACATAATTAACCAAGTTTTGAGACAAGCACATTACACTAAGAATGAAAACTATGCTCTCAAGAAGGTGATCATAGAATAAATGGTGACTCAACAAGGAAATGAAAATGTTTTGAAAAGTTTGAAAGGCTTCCAAATGCTAAAAGTATGGTACTCATTAGCTTTGAGCTCTCATTGCCCCTATCATAGGCATCTTTAGATGATTAAGGTGAAAGTGAGGTCCAATATGAGTTATATGCTTGACAGATCATAAACTGGAAAGCTCATGTCCCTTCATTACGAGGGACGCTCCTCATGCTACTCAACTTTAGTTACCGGTAAGTTTTTGTCATAGTAAGTACATGCATATCATAGAGAACCGCCAATGGGGTACCACTTGCCCCATGGTATAGGAGCTATCCCATATCAAAATGACAAGGCAAGCAGACAATGAGCATCTCAGCAATCTTCTAATTTACCATGGGAAAATGGTGCTTTTTCTCTTCTTTCCTCTTTTCTATATCTCTCTCTTTTTTTATAAGAAGAATGCTTCATAGATTGCTCACTATGGTGATGCTGCAAGTTTCCACCATGATTAGGCATGGCTTAGGCTAGCGGCCCAGGCGTTTCTCTAACACATATACATAACTCCATGGATTTACAAGCTCCCCTTTTATTTCACACCGACGACATCCGTAAACAAAACATCATGATATCAACTGGATACTATTTACAGGTGTTGAAAGCGTTCCCCATGACAGCACGGTTCTGCTAACTTCCAGCCTATAATTTGCAAGCATATAACTTTCATGGACAGTCACAATGGTTCAGGTTTATTCAATGCAAGAAAATAAAGTGTGCCATCAAGTTCGTGAGAGCTTTACTAACTAACTTTCTCATAACAAGCAAACATTTTATTTGGAAGAAAACGAGGCGTAATAAATATGCACGGAATAGCAACGATGCTAATAGGTAGGTATGGTTGACACTTTTTGACAATTTTGGTTTTGGGGAGTTGGAAACACAAGTAGAGCTCATACTCAGTGCAAGTGAAGGCTAGAAATAGGAAGGTGGCGACAAACGAGAGAGCAATAACTGTCATAATCATGCTTGCAACAAAAGAAAATTAATTATGGCATAAAAGTGATATAAGAAATCTGAGGCAAAATAAATCATCGAGGCTTAACTTACTATTGTTTAGTCAAATGCATGCGTGAGAATGTGCCAAGTCGATTCAAATGAAACATTTAGAGGAGGATACTACAATGTCATACCAAGTTATGAATAGAACAATGCAAGCGAACATTCATGTGACATGCTACAAACTATTAGCAAGTTGGAGCTAATCATAAGAGAGCAAGAACTACTAAGCATCCAATAAATAACATACACCTCACATGAATAGACTAAGCATGCCCACAATGATGAGTATATGTACAAAAATGAAGACAAATAGAGTTCACTACCAGCCTCTTACCACACCTCGAGTTGTCATAAATCATCATAATTTCCTTTCACTTGTGTGGCTTGAATAATAACATGAAACCAAACTCCACCGAGGACTGCTGAACCCTGCAACGAACTTCAGAAAACCAAAGAAGAACAACAAATATTTTTGGTGCTTTCGATGTTTTAAAACAAGCACTCAAAGCAAAAGCAAACAAAGCAATTTTTTTTGGAATTTTCTTAAAGCAAACCAAAGCTAAAAAGCAAAGAAACAAACCAAGAAAAACAACGAAAATAATTTTGGTCTTTTTGTGTTTTGGAAAGCAGAAACAAAAACTAAAAAGAAAGCAAAACATGGATATACAAAGTACCGATGGAACATGATATATAGATGAGTGTGATGTCGGTATACCTCCCCACAAGCTTAGGTTTTTTTTCCTAAGTGGAGATCAATCAATAACGCGGGTAGTAACCCCAAGCTGGTGGGTCATTGTAGGAGTGATCATAATCAGGCCCTCGCGATGAAGAAGAAGAGGAAGCGCCCCAAGCATTAGAGGGCTGCTGGTATGAAGACTCCCCCATGTTGGAGGGCTGAACCGAATCATCTTCGGCATCCTCTTCAACATTCTCCTCTTGATAGGAGAGCTCCGCCACGTATGTGTCAAGTTCTTCCTCTGTGAGCGACCATCCTTGCCTGGTACCAAAGTTAAACAAAGTAGGTGCAGGCAAAGAGACTACTTTCTCAGACCTACCCCCTCTCCAACCACTCTTGACAAAGGTTATTTCATACGGTAGCTCACTCGAAGTAGCCCAAGAAGAAACAAATTTATGCTGGACCATGAAATTGAGATTGACTCTCTCTATGGGGAACTGAAAATCTGAATGATGAGGCTCTAAACCATGAAGAGCTAATAAACGAGATGCAATGAGACCTCCACAAATCCCACCTTTCTCACGGTTAACAACAAGAAGGAAAGCTATCAAAGCACCCAAGTTATAAATCCTGTCTCGTTTCAAGGCGGTTGAGATAAACGCTAGATCAAATGAAGATAATTTTCTAGCAAGAACACACTTGGCAATGAAATAGGAAAAATATCTAATGGATGGGAAATGAATATTCCGAATTTTACCACTATCTTTTGAGAAGTCGCAACCTTGGCAAATTTCAGCATATAAGTCCATGAGTGGCTTAGGCCTCTCTATAATCTTCTCACATGAACCCCACTGTGGTACTCTAATAGCTGCACAAAAATCATCGAAAGGGAGGTTGACAACTATATTGTAAATTTTGTAGTGGACCATGGGATTAGATAAGGACCAACTAAACCGAAAGTCCTGCACCACAGACATGGTTAGCTTAACATATTGGTATGGTTCTTCTCCAACAAAATGCTCCAACCCTGCATTAGATATCATAGTCTAGAAATCCTGAAATATCCCTGCAGCTCTCATAAATTTAGGGCATGGATATATGTAAGAGAAAAATTCCTCCTCGCGGTGGACTTTCATTGGCTCACGTACCATCAATTCATGTTGATTCAGCTAGTATGCACTCATCTTCTTTTCTGAAATTTTTAGACAAACATCAAACCAAGTGATTTCCAAGTTGATAAATGATGAGGAACTACTATAGGAACTTGCTAGAGGGATAAAAATGCATCAAAATTAAATATCTAAGCATAGAACAATCATGCAACCTCACACAACTAGTCACCTACAGTAGAAAAATACTCAAGATACAATCCACCAATCAAAAATCTAATTGGACAAGCGGAGGAGGCACATACCGGAGAGCAATCCCTCCAAAAATTAGTAGAAAAGATGGGCTGAGCAAGGAGATCGAAAATCGGGAGCAAGAACAGCAGGAGCTCGAGCTTGAGAAAGTTTTCCGGTGTTTTTTGGGAGAGATAAAGAAGCGTCCGGAAGGAGGCAAGTTGGAGGGATAGGGGTGAGCCACACCCATGCCAGGCGCCACCTGGGGCTGGCCGCGCCACCAGGGGGTGTGCTGGCCTGGTGGGTCCCCCTGGGCCAATCCAGGTGCCCCTCTGCCCCTTTTTTCACAAAAACATTTAATATGACTTTGGAATTTTATGGGAAACTTTATTTTTAGCAGATTTTCAGGCTATGAAAATTGATTTTCTTGCAGAAAAAAGATTTTTGAAAGACACAAAAGCAATCCAAAACCAAAACTACAGAAGTTCTAAGACACTCTAAAAAGCAAACAACTAGCAAAACTAAGACAAACAAGACGAATAGCAAAGATTGGAATGAAGAAAGATAAAAGTGAGCAAGTATAACCATTGTGAAAGCATTGTTTTGTTCATTAAAATCCCTTTGTTAACAAGGTTGATCAAGTCTTGTTACCAAAACAATCTTATATGAAACAAAACTTTGCATTTCACTGAATGATTATGTTACCTCAATCTTGATAACAATGGTCCCAATCATAATAGTTTCAAAACTTTCTTGTGGAATGGGACAACATATTTCTCCAACTTTGATGCTCTTAATATTTTCAATTGAATTCATGCCATAGCTCTTATCAATCTTCTTGGGGAAATAGACAGTATGCTCTTTGTCATTAATATTAAAAGTTACTTTTCCTTGATTACAATTGAGGACAGCACCTGCAGTATTAAGAAAAGATCTCCCAAGAATAATAGACATATTATCATCTTCAGGCATCTCAAGCACAACAAAATCAGTTAAAACCAAGCAATTATGAGCCTCTTGAACAGGAACATCCTAACATATACAAACAGGAATAGTAGTAGACTTATCATTCATTTGCAAAGATATATCATTTGGTATCAATTTTTCTAGTTAAAGTCTCTTGTAGAGAGAAAAAGGCATAACACTAACTCCAGCTCCTAAATCACACAAAGCAGTTCTAACATAATTGTTTTTAATAGAGCAAGGAATAGTTGGAATACCTGAATCACCAGGTTTCTTTGGAACCTCACCATTGAAGGAATAATTAGCAAGCAAAGTAGAAATTTCCTCATTAGGAATCTTCCTTTTATTAGAGACAATATCCTTCATATAATTTGAATAAGGAGGCAACTTAATAGCATTAGTCAAAGGAATTTGCAAAAATAAAGGTTTCATCCACTCACAAAACTTGTTATAGTGTTCTTCCTCCGTTGACTTGTGTTTCTTATTAGGAAAAGGCATTGATTTCTGCACCAAAGGTTCTCTTTCACTACCATGTTTATTAGCAATAAAATCTTCCTTAGTGTACCTAGGGTTCTTAGTGTGCTTCTCATGTTCTTCTTCAATTTCTTCCTTATTAGGAGCATCATTTTTATCATTACTACTTTCAGTTTCAGCATCAGATACAGATATACTATTAGGATCTATAGCAGGTTTAGAGGATTCTATAAGTGTTTTATGTTTCTTTTTCTTTCTCTTGGAAGGAGTACCACTATTTTCAGCTTGTTGAGAATCCTGCTCAATTCTTTTAGGATGTCTCCCAGGATATAAAGGATCTTGAGTGGTTGCACCACTCCTAGTTCTAATTCCATAAGCATGTTTATCTCCAGAAGCATTAACTAGCATATATTTTTGTACCTTAGCAAGTTGATCAATTTGAGTTTGAACCATTTTGAAATGTTTAACAAGCATTTTAACATCATTAGAAGCTCTTTCCACAATATATTTCAACTCATTAACATCTCTAGAGTTTTCCAATAAATGATTCTGAACTTGTTTATTAAAATTACTTTGTTTAACAATAAAAATGTCAAGTTCCTCTAAACATTGATCAGGAGGTTTACCATAGGGGATGTCACCTTCATCAAAGTGTTGGAGAGAGTGTACCTCAATAGTAGATGAGTGGGGAATTGTCTTACATAATTCTTCTATAGGAGGTAAATTCTTCACATCTTCAGATCTAATACCCTTCTCCTTAAGAAGTTTCTTAGCTTCTTTCATCACTTCATCATTTAATTCAATCACTCCCCTCTTCTTTGGTGCTGGTGTTGGAGCTAGTTCAGGCATAATTGGTTTAGGTGTTGTAGGCTCATGTGTAATTGGCTCAGGTGTAGTCCAATCATCATAATTCTTGCTTATGTTAGCCATTAATTCTTCAGCTTCTGCATGATTTCTTTTCCTGAAAACACAATAAGCAAAACTATATAGGTATGTCCTAGATTCATGAGTTAGTCCATTATAGTATATATCAAAAAGCTCATTTTTAGGTAATGGACATCCAGGATGTGCATGAATCAAGGCACAGAACCTTGTCCATGACTCGGGCAATTTCTCCTCTTCTCCCTGTTTAAAATCATTTTTTTTTGCAAAACAGCATGTCGAGCACTAGGAGGGAAATATTTCTGAAAGAAAGTAGCAATCAAGAAATCATGGATATCAATGGATCCAGGAGGTAAACTATTAAACCAAGCTTTAGCTTCTCCTTTTAGTGAAAAAGGGAAGATTTTAGCAACAAAGAGGTACGCATCTTAACATCATCAGAAAATAAGGCACTCATAGTGGAAAGCTCATTCATATGTGCCACATCCCTTTCATTCTCAGTCCCACAAAAAGGTTCTTTCTCAACAATGTTTATATAGGATAAATCAAGAGAGAAATCATAATCTTTATCTTTAATGTCTATGGGAGAAGTATCAAACTTAGCATCAGGAGATAGTTTAGGTACAATAGTAAGTTTATCATGGAGACTCCTAATAGCACTAGCACCACGTGTGTTTCGATATTCTTCAATAAATTCATCAGTCATTTCAATGTAACCATAATTAATATCATAGATTTCTCTAGACTCAGGCGAGCTAACAGGTGTAATAGTGTCTTCACTAGGAGTTTCAGTGTTTCCCAATATCGTTCTAGCAATTGTAGCATCTAGGAAAGGACCTAGTGAACCACTCTTATCAAGAACAGTAGAAGTAACATCATGAGCATCAGAAGCAATTTTAGATTCAGTAGTAGCAGTGTGTGTAGCATGTGTATGTGGTGGTGGTGTAACAAGCTTACTTATAACAGACGGTGAATCAAGAGCAGCAGAGGTGTTTAGGACTGTACCTCTTCTTGTAGTGGATGGTAAAATAGGAAACTTTCCATCACGAGACTTTCCCATGATGAAAAGGATAGCAGCAAACAATATAGATCCAAGTAAACTTACAAATAAAGCTATGCTCCCCGGCAATGGCGCTAGAAAATAGCCTTGATGACCCACAAGTATAGGGGATCACAATAGTCTTCGAGGGTAGTATAACCCAATTTATTTATTCTACACAAGGGGAGCCAAAGAATACTGATACGTCCATTTTGCATCACCATTCTATATCATAATTTACTATTATTCATTAATATATTTCATATTAAGAGGTGTTACTTATGTTATATCATTTCTATTTGCATGTTGGATGATTCTTGGAGGATGAACTGCCGGAGTTAGGATTCTGATGGAAAAAGCGATGTCTAGATGCAATTTTCACGAAGATCAGAAAAATACCAGAGAAACTATGGAAAATCATATTTTTCTAGAAGACGAAGGAAGCCACAAGGGGAGGCGGAGTTGGGCCATAGGGAGCCCAAACCCCCCAGGCGCGAGCCACCCTAGGCCGCGCCTACAGGGAGTGTTTCCGCCCTAGCCCACCTATGGTTCCGCCCCTTCGCCTATATATTCCTCCCAAAACCCTAAAGTTCGTGGAGCGACAATCGAAAGATTGCATCGCCTCTGCGGGGCGGAAACTACAGAGAGAAAGAGCTCTCCGGCAGACAGATTTCTGCCAGGGAAATTCCTTCCCGGAGAGGGGAGATCGTCGCCATCAACACCGTCATCAAGCTAGACTTCATCGGGATCATCATCATCATCCACAACACCATCTCCACTAGCACCATCATCACCACTCCATCTTGCTGTAACAATTGTGTTGAATCTTGCATAGTTCTTAGGGGAAACTTTCCCAGTGTTGATTACTTTTGTAGTTGATGCTTGTGAGTGGAACCATTGAATTATTGTTTATGTTCAGATTGTTATCCATCATTATATCATCTCTAATCTTGATCCATATGATGTCTCGTGAGTAGTTCGTTTAGTTCTTGAGGACATGGGAGAAGTCATGTTGTTAGTAGTGGAATTGTGTTGAGGTATTATTCAATGGTTTAATATTTAAGTTGTGGTGCTATTCTTCTAGTGGTGTCATGTGAACGTCGACTACATGATACTTCACCATCTATGAGCCTAGGGGAATGCATTGTGTATTTGACTACTAATTGTGGGGTTGTCGGAGTGACAGAAACCTGAACCCCCGTTAGGAAACCTTTGCACAAGGGAGTGTAGGATCTCAGAGTTTAAGGCTGTGGTTAGGTTTTTATTTTAATTACTTTTTAATAGTTGCGGATGCTTGCAAGTGGTTTAATCACAAGTATGTATTAGTCCTAGTAAGGTCATTACATTAGCACAGGTTCACCCACACAACACTTATTAAACCAAAGAACATTAATAAACTATATGAAACGAAAGCACTTGACAGTATTCCCATGTGTCCTCAAGAACGTTTGCTCGTCATAAGTATTATCACCGGCTTGTCCTTTGCTAAGAAAGGATTGGACCACTTGCTGCAATTATTTGATATCTTTATTTACTTGCACTTTATTTCCTTGCTTTATCAAAAAAATCCTAAAAATCCGTTTGCTAAGTATTTATAGAGATTTTCTGCTCGAAAACACTAGTCAACACCTTCTGCTCCTCGTTGGGATCGACACTACTATTTATCGAAAGTACTACAATACACCCCCTATACTTGTGGTTCATCAAATACTTATAAGCCTTATCAACTAAGTTGTCAATTTAGCTGCACCTAGAAATAGTCTTTCTCATAGTGGTTTATCAGTAGCAAGAGTTTTGTAGTGGCAATGGCAAAGTAACAGCATCAGTAAAACAAAGTCAATAGTAACAATAGCAGCAAACAATAGGATATGAGTGCGGTAGGCATAGGGATGGATGGACAGGCGTTGCATGGACAAGACTATTCATGTAACTTCAAGATCTAGGGCATTTGCAGATAAATAAGATAAAATATCCAAGTACTAAACAATCATAGGCATGTGTTCCATATATAGTCATACGTGCTCGCAATGAGAACTTGCACAACATTTTTTGTCTTGCCAGCCCGTTGCAGCGGGGCCTCAAGGGAATCTACTAAGGTCCTCCTTTCAATAGAGTACCGGAGCAAAGCATTAACACTCCATAAACACACATGATCCTCATATCACAGCCATTCCCTTCGGTTGTCCCAATTTTTTTCACTTTGGCACATTTGGTTCCGGACAATGATATGTGTACACAACTTGCAGATAAGATCACAAACAATACTATCATCATGAATCAATAACATGTTCAGATCTGAGATCATGACACTCGGGCCCTAGTGACAAGCATTAAGCACAACAAGTTGCAACAAAGTCAAATAGCACTAATAAAGATACTAGGCACCATACCCTAACAACCTTATTCGATTACATGATAGATCTCATCCAATCCCTACCATCCCCATAGCCTACAGCAGGGGATTACTCACTCATGGATGGGGGAAACATGGATGGTTGATGGAGAGGCGTCGGTGATGATGGCTATGATCTCCTCCAATTCCCCATCCCGACAGGGTGCCAGAATGGAGTTTCTGGTTCCGAATCACGGTTTCTGGTGGTGGCAGCGCAACGGAACTCTTTCCGGAAAAAGGTCGAACCCCCCGGAGGTTTTAGGACAGAAGGCTTTATGTAGGCGAAGAGGGAGGCCAAGGGGGTGCCCGAGGTGGCCACACCCCTCCCAGGCGCGGGATGGGCTGGCCCCCGCGGCCAGGGGGTGTGAGCCCCTCGTGGCCCTCCTCCGGCTCAGGCTCCTTGAGTCTTATGATAGAATAGGATTTTTGGCATATTTTCCAGAATTTTTCCTGAAAGTTAATTTTCTGCATAAAAACTAGACACCAAAGCAATTCTGGTGAAAACAGCGTTAGTCTGTGTTAGTTGTATCCAAATCAAACAAGTTTAGAGAAGAAATAATAGCAAAAGTGTTCGGAAAAGTAGATACGTTTTGGACGTATCAATTGTTGGAATTTGGGGTATTTCGATATTAGGCGTTTGGCCCATAAGCAATACAAATTCTGAAATTCTCTTTGACCTATTTGGTGATTTAGTTTATGGCTGTACTAGTGGTGCTAAATTTTAGTCCCACATTTCTAGTGTAAGGTGTGTTGCACCATCTTATATACTTGGTTGTTCTACCACTCACTAAAGTGTGAGAAAATGGAGCAGCTCTCGCACACTCCTCCTTCGACACCGCCTGTCTCGGCACGCCTCGTAACGATGCGCATGAACCACGGTGTTGCGAAAATGAGTGGAGCCGAGCTCATGTGTTTATTTTGCTGTCTAGGAACGCTCCATAAAACATCTTTTCCATTGTCATTTTGGTTCGTATTTCCTCGGTTCTCCCTTGTCGCTCCGTGTCCGGATTTCCTCGACTCTCCCTTGTCACTTCGTGTCCAAGTTTTCTTGGCTCTTGTCCTTTGGAAGTAAGAGGATTTTATCCTTTATAAATAGAGGGACATCGGATACGGAGGATATACGAGATCACACACATTGCCACTTCCAGTTCCTTGGGCAGCCTCCTTCGTCTTCTCCATCCAGGTCTGCGGCACAGATCGAGATAGTAGGCCTCTGAAATCCCGCCTCTCAAAAACCTGTACGGGTGAGGGGCGATCAAGTTTTTGGGAGCACTCGGCACGGCTACTGTCAACCATGACGTCGTTCGGTGACTAGTTCCCCAACGATGACTTCTTTATGGAAATCAGCAATATCTTGGACGACCTCATGGTCGACAACACAAACTTTGCTGCTACCCAGCCTGGACCGTACGTGCCCTTAAACTTTGTCTTTCAGATTCGTCTAGATTGAGTTGTTCTGACGATTAGAGTAGACGTGATAGGTTTTTCTTGTTCAGATGCCATCCATTCCTCTACTCAGTTAATTAATGAAAAATGATACTATCCCCTCGGGGATCGAATGAGTTGATCCTTCGAGTCGTTCTCTTCGCGTCAAGCGGTTAGTCCGCACCCACGTTCTTCCCCCACCTGTTTTTTTCTCATATATTTTCTCGTTGACTTGCGTGCACCACCGATGTGCCTAATGGGAAGTTTTCACGCCACCGCTGTCATGCCCCGATGGGCTCAAGTAGCCGCGTCACTGTGGTTCTCCCGTCTCCGACCCACACCCCAAGCGTCGCCGCCGTGCCCTGATGGGCTGCCGCGGCCGCAGCGTCCTCATGGATCTCCCGTCTCCGACGCACACCCTCCACATCTGCTGCCGGTGCCACTGCTATACATGGACGAAGGGACGAGCATTGTGCTGCCATTTTTAATTTGGTACACGCTTATACGTTTTACGCTACATACTCGTGTTATTTTTGCTAATGCTGTCTGCCGGCACCAAGTAGCAAATCTACGATGTTACAAGCGGCGACGTTGCTATAAGGGCGTCAAGTTTTGCTACATACAGCTAGTGGCGATCCTATAAGCGAGCGTTGTGTTTGCTACGTCGGCCAGCGGCGATACTACGAGACCTCCGGTGGTGCTACCTGTGATGTAGAATTTTGCTACAAATTTCTTGCTACAAAAGATCGGTTGTTTTGCTACGATGATATAAAGGTTTTTCTACATATGTCCGGCGAGGCCTGTGATGATGTCTCCGACGAAGTCGTATTTGCTACAATTGTTAAATTTTTTGCTACAACCATTTTATGATTTTGCTACAAGAGCGTAAAGTTTTTTCTACAAAGTCTTAGACGAGGTCTCCCGGCGAAAGTGTCCCGGCAAAAGTCTTCGGCGAAGTCGATTTTACGACATTAAAACTTTGTTTTTGCTACAAAGTCTCCGACGAGGTCTCCGGCGAGATCTCCGACGAGGTTTAGTTTTTTTCTTTCTATTTTCTGGGTCAAACCCTTTTTTTTTACAAAGCGGGACTTAATGTAGGAAAAGCAGGATTTAGCCCTTTTTAGAGACATATGGCGGCATAGGGATCCAGCAGATTTGGGGGAATTATCCCCGATGGATGTGTAGTACTGACTTTTATAAATCATGTTTTATCAATTAATTCCGATTGAATCATATGAATTGTTTCTCATATTTAACACGAAGCAGCGCTTAACAATCACATCGATCATGGTGGTCAAACTCGACAGTGCATACAACAATCCACAAGAAACTGACCGGTGATTAACAAATCACTCATGGGCTTATCAGGAGGAAAATAATGGCTGGACTGGATATCCCTGACCCTCTAATCTGCTAGCGCTAGTGCCCTGTGTGATCTTGAACTGTCTATGTAGTGATCTGCATGGACGACGCAGATGCATACTCTCCATTCCAATAATCACCACCACTAGCACTGCGCTACCTAGTGTTACCCAATCCAACAAGATGCGATATTTATGGGTATTAATGCAAACAGTTATGATCACCAATTATGTAGATATTTCTCACTTCACTTCAGTAACAGTTCCTACATGATCAGATACGCCCTCTTTATCGCCCCCGGCCACCTGCACTGCAGCATGTAGGTAAAAAATATCTCTCGAGTTGTACAGTAGAAATACTGGCAAGTGAACACTAACGAGTAACGAATACAGTAATACTGGTACCTCGATGGCTCCAGCCACAGCCAGGGCAGCTTACCCGCGCGCGACACTGCTGGGTTGCCGTCAGTCCGTCACTCGTGACACAGGGGAGACACCGGCAGCAATTGCAATCCAAGCAGATGGAACAGGGGACCTATCTATGGATTCTACCTACTCAAAAGCGAGGCAGTGACCGATCCATGGGTGAACCAATCCACGTAAAGGTTTGTAGCATTATGGATAGGAATAAGCATCGGAGGAAAGTACGGGATGGAGAAAGATCAAACGATACATGGCACTAGCCATTAGGACATCTTCAGTGGGCCAATGCAAAACCACGGTCCGTTTCTATTTGCATGGGTGGTTCCATGAGTAGAAAATGGGTCACGGACCGGCAAGGCCGAGTGGGTGCACTCTGCGGCCCGACACATTTTGACCGCCCCGTCCGCTATCAACGCTTCCTTGCTCTAGTAGGCACGGGCGTTAATGGCGACCGGGCGTCGACAATCACCGCCGCCGATTCCCCGCGTGGCCAGTATTTTCGTCTTCGCTGGCTCCTATTTTCCGTGCGCGTCTTCCCGCCCACGGCCGAAAACATCCCACGCCTGACCAGCTGTTTCCTGCCATGGCCAGCTCTATAAAAGACGACCGCCGGTGAATACCAGCCCTACCACCACCAAGCCCCCCCCCTCCCCCAAAAAAAACACACCAGCAAACACCAACCATGCCTTGCCATAAGATCGTTGTTTTCTGCAGTCCTCCGAGGAGGATGTGGAGCTGCAGGCCAGCGAGCTGGGCCTGAAATTTCACCGAGGCGAAGGTGTAGCGGCTTCGAGCGCGAAGGCGAGGTGGCCCAGCAGGCACTTGAGGAGGTGGTAGAGGCGGCGGCGCGACAGGCCCCCGAATTCACGATGCGCGAGATTTGTCACGAGGCGGCCATGACGACGTTGGAGTCGGTCGCCAGGGAGGCCTTGAAGGTTGCCATACGCGACCTTCGCCACACCGCCGCGGTTCGCAAGGCGGCGGAAACAGCGGAGGGAGAGCATGTCGCCAAGGCGATGGCCACTAGGGCAGTCGTAGACGGGGACGAGACGGAGGTGGAGGAGGAGGACGACATCGAGAAGGAGGTGGACGACGGAGTGGCTGAGACCGAGGAGGATGAGCAACGGGCGATCATCGCTTCCTTCTCCGCCCAGGATGCCGAACCCAGCAGGACTCCGGCGAGGCTGGCCAGTTGGGAGAGGTCGTAGCGTAAGGCTGCGCCGAGAGACCGCCTCTGATGCGAGGCACATGAGCGTCGTGCGGCAGAACATCAACTAGTGGCGTCGGTGGCATGTGCTGCTGTGGAGCTCGTCGGGGCGAAGGACGAGCAGACTCACTAGCCGACGAGGGACCACTGGGCGGTCGAGATGGAGAAGGTGCCACTCCTCCGGGAGGCGGGGCACTAGAGGGCAGCGAGCGAGGCGGCGTATCATGGGCCCATCGTTGAGCGCCTCCGCAACGTCGGCATCGAACGACGCCAGCAGCACGTCATCTGGGCAGCACGGACGGCGATCGATGGGGCCGTACCCTCGGGCTGCAGCGGCCACGACAACAGCCAAGAGTAGCCGTAGGACGACCAGTAGTATATTTAACTTTTATTTATCTAGACCTTTTTATAATGCGCGGCCCACTCTTGGGTCCGATCGGACCAGTTCGAATATAGTCGGAGGCGTTTGGGTGGTGCATGGAGATGTGCTTAGAGCATCTTCACCGGGACTATCCAAACGGTCCGCGCGTGTCCGAATGGGGACGTGCTGAACATGCGCGGCGTCTTAGTGGTGCGACCCATGCGGATTAATTCGGACGGACCGATCCATTCGTAATCCAGATCTAATGCATGGATGGGTCTGTTCGCGGACACAGGCTGGCCCAGATGCAGACATATATGGGTCTTCTTCTCTTGGGCTGACATGTCCGTTTTCGTCGTTTTGGATGGTGCTGTGCGCGGTCTGTCAGACAGACCAAACCACGGACCCAAGTTGTCCGTGGCCCAACGCAAACGGACAGAATTCGACTCGTCCGTTTGTGGAGATGCCCTTACGGCACATTGGCACGGCACTTGAAGCTGCAATGCATGCACGCATGCCCGGACATCCACAGGGAGCCCTGGCTTGGAAGCTAGCTAGCTATGGTCATCCGGCCATGCGTATCGGCCCACTCGGATAACAAGTCGTACGGCAGTGTGGTTTGGTTCCCTCGCTCTGGGTGCTTGGCGCTGTCTGTCATCGCCTTTGCCTGCTGTGCCTAGCTCGCTGCCTACAAGAAAGGCGTGACCGTTTGGACTTCTTGTCTATTGCTTGTGCCCTGCCCCCCGCCGGCTGCGCTCCAGTGCACGTACGCATCACGCATTCCGCACGCACGCACGCACACACCCTCTTTCCGGGGCCAAAAGGCTCCTTCCTAGTTTTGCCCATATCTTCCTGCCTGCACCACCACTTCCTATGTTGTTATCACTGTGCCCTGGCGTGGCAGGAGCTATCACAAGAATCAATGTTCAACAAGCCATATCTTCCACGTTGAGAAAAGAAAAAACAAGCTACGTAGTAGTAGTAGTAGTGCCATGGTTACTGCTAATGTTAATTTAGATGTACATGTATGCGTAGCTGCTACCGCCTATGCCGTTTAAATTGGACGCAGTGTAATGGCAACGAGGTGTACATGCACGAACGCGCGCGCGGCCGGCCGGGAACCGTGTTCTGCCTGCGCGCGCGAACGCTCGATCGCGTGTCACTCTTGTGCGCCGTGCACTAGCGCATACTACTACGTTCGTGAGAGCACTAGCCCATAGCGCGCGAGTGCAACTTGGACGAGCGACGTGCGTGCACTCACCGCGCGCGTACCTCTGCAGTACCCCCTAGCCCTCGGCCTAGGACGTGTCCCGCGACGTCTCGTCCCGTACGCCGCACCAATATGTACGATATCAATCGCGCGTGCGACGCACTACAAGAATCGAGCAGTAGGCTGACGGCCAAAAGGCGTCCGCGTACGACATATAGCCCTCGGTGTAGACGTGGCCCCCACGGCAGAGGTCTTCATCCACACAGCTACGAAGCCCTCGGCGTATATAAAAGCCATTGTAGCGGGCAGTCGTCGGCGTGTCACAATTTTACTTTATAATTTTTTAAAAAATTCAAATTTGTTTTCACAATTTTTTTAATCTTTCAATTGTTTGTCGTTAATCTCTCACTTGGAGTCTTGGTCAAACTTTTCGGTCAGTCACTCATCATCACTACTCCACCATCAGCACGCTTAACTTCTCTCCGTTCCTTCAAAATCTGTTTCCATGAAACAATTTATACCTTGTTGTTAATACTATGATATCAATCATATTAACTCTTATATCATCATGACACATGTTTTTATTTTTCAAAATTACAAAATAAATAATAATGAATAAGCAACAATATTATTGAATCAAATAAAAATATAATAAGTTTTTTTGTATTTTTTATTTACTATGAAATAATTAATATCTTTAAATCCGTAAATCAGAATTCGACAAATAATATGTATAAATTGATCAGAAAAATGAGAAGAATCCAAATATGATATCCATATCAACTTCTCACAAACTATGTTGTTATTATAGCCATAATTTCATTTGCACGTTTAAAACGTCATGCATGAAAATTCTTAGCTCGGGGCTGAGCCTCGCTAATTCTGAACCTAAAAATGATTTTTATAAAAACTCATGAGCATCAGATCATGTACCTCTAGTTCATAACTGACCCATTTCCTCCTGATTTAGCAGGAATTTGTCTTTTTCACCAGGGATGAATGAAAAGGTTTGAGATCCCTGTTACGACATTGTTCATTTAAGGTGGTCTAGTATTTTTAAAAAATGTGGTGGTACAATTTTGAATTATCCATTTGGTGGTTGCTTCACAAAACCGTTCATTTTTTGCACTCGGAAAATAGAAAATGGCTTTTTGGTGCAACGAAAAGGGAAACTTACTTCTGCAGCATTGTTCACCATTCCATAATACACATGTATACACAATATGGACACATTATCACAAACTATGCCTTAATTCCAACTATAAAATTGGTCATGTGACCCGAAAGCCAGGAAACCTCGAATGAGATAGATTATTTTGTGAAGGTTTTTTGAGACATAATAAATATACCAAGTTTGATATTTTTCCTTATAACTATGTCACATAATATGACACCACGCGAAGGTTTCGCATTGTTTGGATCGTTTTTGAATTTCTTATGCCCGTCTGAAACTATATCGTCAAACTTTGTCAAACGGCGGGCATGAAGATTCTTAGCTCGAGGCTGAACCTCGCTAAATTTAAAGTGGATCTCTGATGAAATAGCATATTGTGAACCTAAAAATGATTTTTGTAAAAAATCATGAGCATCAGATCATATACCTATAATTCATATCTGACCCACTTCCTTCCTATTCATCAAGAATTTGTCTTTTTTACCAGAGATGGACAGAAAGGTTTAAGATCCCCCTGTTAAGACAGTATCCATGTAAGTGGTTTAGTATTTTTGTAAAATATGGTGGTTGCATTTTGAATTAGCCATTTGATGGCTGCTTCGCAAAACCGCCCGTTTTTGTACTTTGAAAATGGAAAATGGCTTTTTGGTGCGAAGAAAAGGAAAATTTTCTCTTGCAACATTGTTCGCCATACCATAATGCACATGTATGCATAATATGGACACATTATCATAAACTATGTATTGTTTCTAGCCATAACATTGGTCATTTGACCCGAATCAGGAAACCTCGAATGAGATAGGTCATTTTGTGGAAAAAAATTGAGACATAATCAATATACCAAGTTTTATATTTTCTTTCTAACTATGTCACATAATATTACACCACGCGAATGTTTTATATTGTTTGGATCGTTTTTGAATTTCTTATGCCCGTTTAAAACTATATATAATGTTTTATGTTTCACTTAATTTTTATTTACAAATATGTAATATTTCAGTGTAGATAGATATATATTAATTTTCTGCAAATTTTGATATATTATTTGTATTTTTCTAAATTAGAATGATTTAGTTATGATTTTTCAAAGATTAATGAGGTAAAAGAAAAAATAGCTATGCCGAGGCAGCCGTCGGCGTAGGCTATCCTACGCCGAGGGCAATTTACGCCGACGGCTGCTTGGAGGAACTGGCCTGGTCGCGTTCTACGCTGACGGCCCCCACGTTTGATCGCCGGAGTAGCGCTAGGCCGTCGTCGTCTTCGTCTATTCCTGTAGTGACGTGTTGAGGCGCCACATTTATCTACACCGTCTGGTCGCTGAGTTGCGCTTGAAATTGTATTGCTTTACCTATCGTTTACTTCTGGTTTCTCTAGACTTGGGCTTGTTTGTATTATTGCCATAGCATTTTCTTTTTCTTTTCACTAGAATGTTTCAGATTATATATGAATACTCTTGTTTTATTTATAAAGCTACGAGGAGGAGGTGCCACTCGCTCGTCAAGGTCAACTACAAGCGAGAGAGAGAGAGAGAGATAGAAAGTGGCGCGCGCGAGTGGCACGAAATCAGCCTGCAAAATTGCTTGCCGCTACTGCTGTTCTATGGCGGTCCATGTGTAGTTGCTCTCGAGTTGAAGTCTCGACGTACGTATGAACGTCGTCGTGATCACCAAGATAGCTTAGCTCCATCGCCGCTATCTACACGTCTCTGTCCATTTATCTACATATGATATATCTACCTGTACACCAGCAATGATACGGCCGGTAGGATTATTACGGCTGGGAAATTGACCGGTGTTCAATGATACTGCAGCTAGGGGCGGCCGCGATCGTGGTGTTCAACTGGATCGAAAAATGTGGCTGCGCGTGTACGTGTATGTCTACCTGTGTACCGATCTGTATCGGCTAGTGGGGGCAGAAAGCCATCGACGGCGACGGATCGGTCGGCACTTGCACTGGGCTGCGCCCGATCGATCGATCCATCCATCCATCGGTGCGTCTGTCGTTTGACATTCGAGTTCAAAAGGTGACTGCAGGAACAAAAAAGAATTTCTCTCCCAGCGCTCGACCCAGGACTTCTTGTTTCTTTTAGATTAGTCTTAGCGCCTACTTGTCCGGGTTCCGCTGCAGAATTCGGCAGCTAGACTGACCCCCGCGTCCCCCTTGCCCACATGCATTAATCTACTGTGAGCATTCATGCTAAAATGTAGGAGGAAACATCGTCAAGCAAACAAGGGCCCAAGTGTGTGTGTGGGTGTGATTGGTTCCTTACATAGACTGTGCTGCGTATTTCTCCTTCGGGGAACGACTTATATGCCTGTCCATGGAGATCTCATGAATGGTCATGTTATCATGCCATGATACCTAATCATCTTTGGTCGATCAGTCATCTCCAGGTCAATATACCCTATATTGGTCAAGTGATATCTATCAGACAAGCATCAATGCGGTCCGTCAAACACCAAATGTGCTACAGCCATTAGTCAGCCAGTGACCCCTGACGAGGCCACGGAGGACATGTACCGATGATCATGCATGTGGGTTTTTAAGCTGATTGATGTGCATACCTCACCTTACACCTCCACTGCGACCGATCGACGCAGGGGCAGATCGAGCCCATGTTGCTTTCCGCGTCGTCGTCAACTTCGTCTCTCTCGCACGCTGCACCTGCACCTGCACCTGCACCTGCACGGTGTGCAAGTTGCACGCGAAAGCTTTATCACCTGATGAAAATTCCGAACCCCACTCACGGCGGAGACCTGATCGACGACGCACCGGCGGCGTGCAATCTACCAATGTGCATGAACAGTTGGTCCACCCTGAAGATACCATGCATGCCGGGGAGAAAGCACTTAATTGATCCTACTGATTGAAACTGGGTTTAATTTGCAGTGTGTAAACGGGTTTCACAAAGATGAATGCACTCTGCGAAAGGGACTAACACTCATGGCCGGGAAGCTAACTAGTATTCTATATTAGTTTGGTAGCTTAGCTCCATCCTCAGGTCATCCTGTAGATGCTTAATTTGGTGGTTCTTTTGTACGCGTGTTCGATCGAGGGTGAGCCTGCTGGTTAAATCCAACCTGACAGGACAGAGAATGTGAAGGCGTCTTGAAGAAAACTACTGGGCAGAGTTGACGGCATCGTCTCTCAGCAAGGCTAGCTGTAGCCTGTAGGGAGAAGAAATCAAAACCATCGGTGGAACATGTGAGGTTTGGCAGCTTGACATGTTTGAACAAAAGGGGCAAGGGGAACACTCAAGCAAAGCAAACGGTTTTGAGAAGCATTTCAATATTTGTTCCTGTGGCTCCAGGCAGCACAACTTGCTCCATCAAAAAAGAGGTTTATCCGCTGCCGAATTGTCAACCTCCAACTAGTAGAAAATAGGCTATCCGTTTCGCGCTCCCAACTGCATTAGTCCCGGTTGCACCACAAACCGGGACTAATACTGACATGCGCCCCGGTTCGAGCGGGCACGGGGGCCGAAGGCATGAGTCCCGGTTGGTAAGGGTGTATGCGTCCTGGTTTGTAACAGGACTGAAGTGTGGGCACGAGACACGTGGCCTCCCACACACTTTTAGTCCCGGTTTGTGAACCGGGACGTATGAGCCAGCCCTATAAATACGACGCCCAGCCTGCTGCCTCCCCTCTGTTTTTCTTGGTGGAAGGTGTGAGAGGTGTGCTAGTTTTTTTCCTATGCATGCATGCGAGGTGTTTGATGAAATGTTTTACTGAATGATCCCGTTCAATTTCTCACAGAACAAAATTATAGGAGGTGCCCGAGACGCACTTGTGCTTTCTCCTCTTTATTTTCCTCGATCGAGGTTAGCAATCTTATATTTTCTCTGTCATTGATATAATGCATGTGTCGATGTGAATTGGTCATTTCACTATTTATGATGTTCCGTTTTGATAAACTTAATTATATGATGCATATGAATGGTCGGGAATGGTTGTACGGTGACCGGCGTGAACCTGGGTATATTAAAGGCGTGGATAAATTTATCGATGTGGCTACGACAAATAAAGAGAATGGTTTTATCCGTTGTCCATGTGTTCAATATCGGAACAACAAAGAGTACTCTTCCTCGAAAATCATTCGCGGCCACCTGGTTATGAAAGGTTTCATGCTCAGCTATAATTGCTGGACCAAGCACGGGGAAAGAGGGGTTATGATGGAAGACAATGAAGAAGATGATGATAACAACTATCATCATATGTTTCCTGAATACAGTGATACTGCAATGGAAGACAATAAAGAGGAAGGAGGTGAAGGACGGGCATCAGATGAGCCCGCTGATGAACTTGGTAGGGTCATTTTTGATGCAAAGCGAGACTGTGAAATAGAAAAGGAAAAGTTGAAGTTGGAGGGCATGTTAGAAGATCACAATAAATTGTTGTACCCAAATTGCGAAGATGGCAACACAAAACTCGGTACCACACTGGAATTGCTGCGATGAAGGCAGGGTGTGGTCTAACTGACTCCTCATTTGAAAATATGCTAAAAATAATAAAGCCAAAGTTTCCAAAGCATAACGAACTTCCTGAGAGTACGTACGAAGCAAAGAAGACTCTCTACCCTCTAGGATTAGATGTGCAGAAGATATATGCATGCAATAATGACTGCATCCTCTACCGCGGTAAGGAGTATGAGAATTTAGATAAATGTTCGGTATGCAATGCATTGCGGTATAAGATCAGACGAGAGGACCCTGGTGATGTTGAGGGAGAGCCCCTCCGAAAGTGGGTTCCTGCTAAGGTTATGTGATATGCTCCTATAATACCAAGGTTGAAATGCATGTTCAGAAACAAAGAGCATGCCAGGTTATTGCGATGGCACAAAGAAGACCGTAAGAAATACGGTAAGTTGAGATACCCTGCTGATGGGTCGCAGTGGAGAAAAATCGAGAGAAACTTCCCGGACTTTGCAGGTGACGCAAGAAACTTATGATTTGGTCTAAGTATGGACGACATGAATCCTTTTGGGGAGCAGAGCTGCAGTCACAGCATCTGGCTTGTTACTCTATGTATCTACAACCTTCCTCCTTGGTTATGCATGAAGCGTAAATTCATTATGATGCCAGTGCTCATCCAAGGCCCGAAGCAACCGGGCAACGATATTGATGTGTACCTAAGGCCATTAGTTGAAGAACTCTTATAGTTGTGAGGAAACCAGGTCTACATGCGTGGGATGAGAACAAACAGGAGCCATTTGACCTACGAGGGTTGCTTTTTGTAACCATCAATGATTGGCATGCTCTTAGTAACCATCACCGAAAGAAGGCTGGACTCCCTGCTGGTGATGATGTATTTGGTATGGTCAAGGACATAGAAGTAATCTTTGGAAAGGGTCCCGGCAGTCAATCAGTTCCGAACAACGTCGCTACCGGACACGCACCCATGTGGAAGAAGAAATCTATATTTTGGGAGCTGCCATATTGGAAAGTCCTACGTGTCCGCTCTTCAATCGACGTGATGCACGTGACGAGAAATCTTTGCGTGGACCTGCTAGGATTCCTAGGCGTGTATGGAAAGACAAAAGATACACCAGAAACACGGGAGGACCAACAAATTATGAAAGACCCAAAGAACATGCATACACAGAACAAGATGGATAAAGGGCGTCACTTAAGTCGTGCCAACTATGCTCTTACCAAAGCAGAGATTTTTTGAAGTCCTTTACAATATCAAGGTGCCGTCTGGCTTCTCATCTAATATAAAGGGGATAATAAATATGGCAGAGAAAAAGTTCCAAAACCTGAAGTCTCATGACTGTCACATGATTATGACGCAGTTGCTTTTGATTGCATTGAGGGGGCTTCTATCGGAAAATGTTCGAGTACCCACTGTGAAGCTGTGTGCATTCCTTAATGCAATATCTCAGAAGGTAATCAATCCAGATATTCTGCCAAGGTTACAGAAGGATGTGGTACAATGTCTTGTTAGTTTTGAGTTGGTGTTCCCACCATCCTTCTTCAATATTATGACGCATCTCCTGGTTCACCTAGTGGAAGAGATTGTCATTTTCGGTCTTGTATTTCTACACAATATGTTCCCCTTCCAGAGGTTCATGGGAGTCTTAAAGAAATATGTTCATAACCGTGCTAGACCAGAAGGAAGCATCTCCAAGGGATATGGAACATAGAAGTTCATTGAGTTTTGTGTTGACTTTATTCTTGACCTTAAGCCGATTGGTGTTCCTGACTCACGACATGAGGGAAGATTAAGTGGAAAAGGAACGGTGGGAAAGAAAGCAATGATATGTAGGGACGGGGATTCTTTCACTAAAGCACACTACAAAGTTCTACATAATTCCACCTTGGCAGCTCCGTATATCGAGGAACACAAGAATATTGTACGCTCCAAAAACTCGGGGAAGCCTGACTCATGGATTACAGATGAACACACGAAGTCTTTTGGCGGTTGGATGCGGACACATCTCTTGAATGACACCACTGTTGGAGATCAGCTATACTTGTTGGCTGCGTCACCATCTTCTACTATATTGAATTTCCATGGGTACGAAATAAATGGGAATACATTATACACGATCGCCCAAGATAAAAAGAGCACCAACCAAAACAGTGGTGTCCGCTTTGATGCAACAGACGAGAATGGGCAAAAGGACACATACTATGGTTACATAGAGGAGATATGTGAACTTGACTATGGAGTCTCTTTTAAGGTCCCTTTGTTTCGCTGCAAATGGGTCAACCTGAATGGGGAAGGGGTAAAGATAGACCAGTTGTACGGAATGACAACAGTGGATCTCAACAATCTTGGTTTTCTACATGAAGGACATGTCCTCCAGACCAAAAAAAAGAAAAAATAAGCAAGCGAATACATCATATGATGAGCCAAAGCGTCACATAGTTCTTTCAGGGAAAATAAACATCGTGAGAATCAAGGACAAGATAGACATATCAAAAGATTATAATAAGTTTGATGAAATTCCGCCCTTCACAGTGAAAACTGACCCAAACATTCCGTTAAGTAAAGAAGATGCTCCATGGTTATGTCTGAAACGATCATAAGGAAGGACATACGCCAAGAAGTTCATGCTCATATTGTGTACCTCTAGTTAATGTCTGGAAGGTCGGCTGCATATTGTGAACCTAAATGCCATGAGACATGATAACTCATTTTGTGAAGGACATTTTATGATGTTTGCAATTTTCCAAGTTTGAGTAAATGTATTGAGTGTTAGTCCCATTTTGTGGCTTGACCAGGACTATATATAGGGGGGGCCTTTAGTCCCGATTTTGTAGTCTCGGTTTTTAATAATAATAAATGTCTTGACTCTTAGTCCAATTTTGTGGCTGGACCGGGACTAAAGGGGGTCTTTATCCCGATTGGTAGAACGACTTTCCTAAACTATGAAGAAGTTGTCCCGATTCGAACTTATCATTAAGATCTGATCTCCAAACGTGTGTGGTCACATATTAGGGAGTGCCTCTATGACCAGTTTCTTGGAGATGCCGGAGGACTGGAGTCCGGCGGCATCTCCCTGAAACTGGCCGTAGTGGTGTCCCTGCTCTCGCACACCATCTTGCATCTTGTAACTTCTCTAACTAGATCAATATGCCTGGGAGCTAACTAATTTCACATATTAGAGAGTGCCTCTATGACTAGTTTCTTGGAGATGCCGGAGGACTGGGCTCCAGCGGCATCTCCCTGAAACTGGCCGTAGTTTTGTCCCTGCTCTCGAAAACAATCTTGGAGATGCCTCAATCTGGCTGGAGGACTGCTCTCACAAGGATGCCTATTTATAGTACAAGCAGCTCGGCATAGTGTCGACACTCACGACATAATGTCGACACTCACCCCTATTATTAGTGCTGACTCGTGTTATGTCCTGGTTGGTGTCTCCAACCGAGACTAAAGGTTCATCTGTAGTCCCGGTTGGTGACACCATCCGGGACAAGGTACAAGCCACACGATATAATGTCAACACTCACCCCTATCATTAGTGCTGCCTGGCCCAGCCTTCCGAAATCCTTCCAACAGGACTAAAGATGAACCCTTTACCTCTATTTATAGGTATTTCCCTCTATTTATAGGTTGCCCACCTCAGACTGACCTATCATGTTCGAGGTTTCATGGCTTTCGGTCCAAATGACCAATGTTATGTGCTGAATCGCGACATAGTTTGTGATACTGTGCTCATATTATGCATGCATGTGGAAATTGGGATGGAGAACAATGTTGCAGGAGGAAGTTTTCCTTTTCTTCACACGGAAAAGCCATTTTCCGAGCGCAAAAAACAGGCCGTTTTGTGAAGCAACCACCAAAATGCTGTTTCAGAATGCTACCGTCCCATTTTTATTAAATACTAGACCACCTTACATGGACTATCTCCTAACCAAGATACCTCAAACCTTTCCGTCCATCCCGGGTAAAAAGGACAAATGTCTGCTGAATCGGTAGGAAGTGGGTCCGGTTTGTACTACAGGTACATGATCTAACGCCCGTGATTTTTTGAAAAAATCATTTTTAGACTCGCAATATGTGGTTTCTTCAGAGATCCAATGCAAGTTCTAACGATGCTCGTCCCCTATCTTCATGCACGCTGGTTCGACATTAGTTCGAAACGGGAAAAATTTAAAACGGGCATAAGAAATTCAAAAAAGGTTCGAACAATGTAAATCCTTCATGTGGTGTCATATTATGTGACATAGTTGCAAGGAAAAATACCAGACTTGGTATATTGATCACGTCTCGAAAAAACCTTCACAAAATGACCTATCATGTTCGAGGTTTCATGGCTTTCGGTCCAAATGACCGATGTTATGTGCGGAATCGCGGCATAGTTTGTGATACTGTGCCCATATTGTGCATGCATGTGGACATTGGGATGGAGAACAATGTTGCAGGAGGAAGTTTTCCTTTTCTTTGCATGGAAAAGCTATTTTCCATTTTCTGAGCGCAAAAAACGGGTCGTTTTATGAAGCAACCACCAAAATGTTGTTTCAGAATGCTACCGTCCCATTTTTCTAAAATACTAGACCACCTTACATGGACTATCTCCCAACCGGGATATCTCAAACCTTTCCGTCCATCCCGAGTAAAAAGGACAAATGTCTGCCGAATCGGTAGGAAGTGGGTCTGGTTTGTACTACAGGTACATGATCTAACGCCCGTGATTTTTTGAAAAAATCATTTTTAGACTCGCAATATGTGGTTTCTTCAGAGATCCAATGCAAGTTCTAACGAAAAAAATAAGCCCCTTTAGTACCGGTTGGTAAAAAATTCACGCCTCTGTCTTCCCGCCATTTCTTCCCGCCATTTCTCCCCGCCATTTCTCCCCGCCATTTTTTTCCCACCATTTCTTCCCGCCATTTTTTCCCGCCATTTCTTCCCGCCATTTTTCTTCCCGCCATTTTTTCCCGCCATTTCTCACTATATATATGTAGGACTGGCCTCCATTGTCATTGCACATCTCTAGACTCATATCTGCAACCTCATCACTCTTTCCCATGGCATCCATCGTACCACTAACCCACAGGGAGGCGGAGGCGCTTTGTGCCTCGAACTACCCATGCCCGCCGGGCTACTGCATCCCCGTCGGCTGGATGCTGAGCGCCGGAGGCGTGCCGGTTCCTCCTGTCGCTCTAGGTGTGGCGCGCCAGATGGCCATCACGAACCACTACTACTTCGAGCTCACGCCGGAGCAGAAGAGGAATCAACTGGCATCCCGACTATTTCCCGACTTGGAAAGCCTTCTTCGGGGATTGGCGTGAGAGGGTGCTCGCTAGGCACGAGGAGGATGGCCCACGTCCTCCGAACTTCAACGAGACCGGCCGTCGACTGTGGTGGCGCGGCCGGACTCTCGAGAGCATCATGTCCTACGACACGGCCGCCAACTCTAACCCTCTCCTACGCTACCCTCAAGTCCAGCCCACTCGTACTCAGCCTTGAAGGTTCAACTACGACGACCCCGACGACGACAGCGATGACGGCCGCGACGAGTACGACGACTGCAATGGCGAGTATTACAGGTGTAGGCATAAGTATGACTGAATCACTCCAACATTCCAAAACAAGTTTGGCCGATTGTGACTTAATCTGGCCATGTATCTTAATTTTCAGTTCTTCTATGTATTTTAATTTTCAGTCGTGCTTTATGTAACTTAGTGTTAGTTACGTTATGTACTTTAATTCCAGTTCTATCGTAATAAAATTTGCTTCCCGCCCATTATTTCCTGCCCTTTTCTTCCCGCCCTTTTCTTCCCGCCCTTTTCCTCCCGCGCATTCTGCCCAGGTCGGAGAATTTTAAATGGTTCATAGTTATTCAAATTCAAACACTTTTTAAATTCATTTTTCTAAATTCCAAATTAATATATAATAATATAAGTTAATTCATTTTTAATTCTAATTGGTTACATTAATTATTTTTAAAAACAGAAAATGGTTTTGAATTAGTTATTCAAATTCAAACACTTTTTATGTTCAAAGTTTTTCTAAATTCCAAATTAATTATCATTTATAAAACATTACAAATTTAAACCCCAAAATAAAAAAAGGCAGGAATAGAGAGATAATTTGTGATTTTTTTTGAAAACATGACCTTTAGTCCCGGTTTCTGGCTCCAACCGGGACTAAAGCCCCCTGCGCTCTGCTTGGGCTCAGCCCAAAATATGAAAAAAAGTGGAGAATACGTCCCGGTTGGTGGCTCCAACCGGGACGTATGACCCTTTAGTCCCGGTTGGAGCCACCAACCGGGACAAAAGAGGCCCTACTAATTAACCACGCCCCTTCTCGTTCTTCCCCGTTCCTCTTTCTCACTCACCCGCAACAAAGAGATCGCCGCCATGAGGACAAGCGCTCGGACGCCGTCAGGCTTCCCAACCATCGCCTCGTCGTCGGCCTCCACGCGCTGCCTTGCTGTGTTTATCCTTCTCGCCAAAGGAATCGAAGCCGCGCGACTGGAATCGACCGTGTCTTCCCCGTCAGCGACGAGCTCCGCTGTTGCCATCACCGTTGCTTCCGATCTCCTCCGTCCCCACCAAGGCTACACACGTTTCGAGGGTGAGCTTGTAGTTCTTCGGGACCCCTTCTTTCCTCCCCTCGCGCTCTGTCCTTCTCCCCTGTCGCGTGCTGCCGTTCGCCACTGCTGCATGTCGTTGCGTGCCCTATTCCGGTGACCAAATCCGGGCGGTGCCATCATAGTTAGGTTCGCCTTGACGCCCTCTTCCGAACAAACCCGTGCACGTCCTCTCCCGAGGCCTCTAGAAACGTCGCTGGCCACCGCCTGACAGTGCTCACCAGCAAGCCGAGCGGGCGCCGAGGTGGCCATGGCCCTGGCCCACAGGTCAACCTTGCCCCTAGCCCTACCCCACAGGTCAGCCTTGCCCCTGGCCCACCGGTCAGCCCCAGTGGGTAGACTCTGCACTAGTGAAAAATAACCCCCACCCCGGACAGATGTCATGCAGACGCAATAACCCATTTCTAAATTGGTTTAATAATTTCAGAATGGTTTATTTCTTGTAAAATTCATAAGTAATTCATTATAAGTCATAAAAATATGTATAATATATCAAAACGTTCAGAAAAATGAGATATATCTTTTAAAGATATAATAATGCATTGTTAAACAATTTACATGACAAGTTTAATTAGAGAACAAAGTGACCCCTCTCATATGCATCTAAGGTTTCTCTGAACTAGGGTTTACACCCCTCGGAACTCCGGAATATTGATTTTAGTTGATTTTTATTATTGTAAATATTGTAAATTCATTTTTATTATTGTGTATGTATATATTAGGGTTTATATCTCTCGGCACCCGGCCCTAGCCCCTCAAATCTCGCCTACCTAACCTTCTCCCTTAGCTGCTTTGAATTATTCGCTTTTCCACCTATGCAGAAAATATGGAACCACACGACAGAGAAAAATAAAAGGAAGAGTTGATCCAAGGTGTAATCCGCGGGGAAGAAAATATAGATGTATTAACGTTTCTGAATAACTCCGGTGAGGGTGATCCTCTTTTTGCCGGAAGAGACGACTTCTTTGAGGTTGAAGGTGATGCTTTCCGCGAGGGAGAAGGCGATGCCTTCTGTGATCGAGAAGTCGACCGCTCCGGCGAGGTGCATGTAATATAATTAATTCATTAATTAATTAATCATCTGCTATATATATAGAAATATTAACGATGATCTTTCTTCTTTTAGCCCTCCGGATCAAACAAATCTACTGAAAAGAGCAGACGAGGCCCAACCAAAAAGTTGGAAGACCATGAGAGGTTTAGGATCGAAGAAGTCGGTGACGATGGCAAACCGACGGCTCCCCTTGTTGTCGCAAACAAATTTGTGGCACAATGCGGAGTAATCGTTAGGGACTTCGTCCCAATCACCATGCGAAATTGGAATAGGCCTGTTGATGCGGAAGAGGGAACATCTTTATATGTCCCTAACATGGCCAAATATTTACTGTGGAAGAGGCTAATGCTTAATTTCACCCTACCGAAGGTAGAGCTAGATCCAAATGCAGAAAATCCAGTTGAAGATGCCAAGCAACATGCCAAATCCATGCAGATGAAGGTCAGGGAGTGGGCTTTGAAGAAGATGGGCCAGCGTTTCACCAACTGCAAGAAAACATTGCACCTTGACTATGTCGTGAAAGAGAAGACTCCTGATTTTGAGAAGATTCAATATCAGAAGTTAAAACCATTCTGGGCTGAGTTTGTGAATTACAAGACATCAGATAAAGCTAAGAAAATGTCTAAAACGAATAAGCTGAATGCTGCTAAAAAGAAGTATCACCATACTATGGGCCAAGGTGGCTACATGGCTGGCATTCCTAAGTGGAAGAAACTTAAGGATGAACTGCATGCTAAAAAGATCATCCCAGAGACAGACAATTGGATCGAACGTGCAAAGAATTGGTTTTATGGGCATGGGGCACGTTGGACTCGGAAGGGAAGTGTATATGTAACATAAGACATAAACAAGACCTCTTGCCAATCAAGAAGATGAGAAATGCAGTAAAGGCTGTTATGGATGGGGACTTCATTCCCGATAGAGAGAATGACGAGATCACACTCTCCCTTGGGAATAAGGAACACGATGGACGAACATGAGGCACAATAGGCTCCCAACCATGGAGCACCGGGTTTCCCGAAGAGAGGAAGAAATATCCTGATAGAAGCCGTAAGAGGAGAAAGGACAAGGCAGAAGTTGAAGCAAATATTCAGGCAGAGCGAATGCATATAATTGAAGAACGAATAAAGCAACAACAAGATCAAATTAACGCACTTAGCCAGCAAGGTACTACCAGCCCATCTCAGCAGCACATGGTGGTAGAACCTACATTTGATGCTAACGGCCTATCGAATAATCGAAAAAGCAGTATGGCTTCCACCGAGGTCCCGGGTGATGACAATGATGATGACGATGGTGCACCGATGATGGCTCGTGTTGGCTACCAAGTGGATGGTATCACACAGATGACACACTGCAAGCTACATGTCAAAGTTGTGAACATATCAATGAAGGTGGCAGCCGGCTATGCCTTATCAACTGGACCCGCACCAACTTACCATTGTCGTCCGGTTCCACAGGGCTACACTATTGTCGGGGTGGATGAAATCATGCCCACCTTTCAATGTTTGAAGCTTGACTACCCTGCAGGTGAGGGGATGTGACTGAACTGGGACAAGCAACAAATGTCACCATTCTATGGCCAAAGGAATATATCGTGCTTCCAAATCACACGCCAAGGCCATCTTCGCTGCCGCATCACCCGTATCCAGCGTGGTCATCACTGCCGCGACAGCCGTCTTTGTCGCCTCACCCATCTCCTTCGCCTCACTCGGCTTTGTCGCCTCACCCATCTCCGTCGCCTCACCAGTCTTCGGTGTAGCCATCGCCGGCGCCTCAGGAAAAAAGCGTAAGCGTATGAACGCTACTCTGCGGAGTGGTAAGCGATCGCCGACACGTAAACAAGAGCCTCTTCCAAAAGTACCAAAGGTTCCTCCCAAGAGAGCTTATGACTGTACTGAAGAGGAGACTACGACGATCGTTGAGGCGGAAAAGACAGCGTTTTTCGCTAAGCTGAGGCGGCCGAAAGAGCCATAGTTCGCCAGCACTGAAGAAGATAAAGCCCGAGTGTTCAAAATGCTAAAGGGCCTTCACCAACCCGAGCCAAAGCTATCATCAGACTATGAGCACTCTATTCTCAACTCACATGTGGCACAACAACTGTCGAAGAGCAGTACTGGTGTAAGCAGGAAATCTGTTGCCCAGCTTGGAGAACGAACAAAACAATCTTGCGCCCCTCTCAAGGTGATTTCCCATACCAATGTGGGGTCGAGCAAATATGTGGCCGAAGAGCAGTATGATCCAGAGGTAGTTGCACTATACGGAGATGCGGCCGCTGATCAAGGTATGAGTATTGCCCACTACTTATCCCAGTTACAGTACTTTCCCGTGGGTGAAGTAGCATACAAATACCAGTACGGCAAACCTCTCGTCAAACCTGAGGAGGTAAAGAATCTTCCAACAAAAATGCAAAGATTGCATAACTGGTACATGCATGCCACAAAGGCCGAGGCTAACTGGATAATGCTGAGGGTTACAAAAAAGAATTATGGGAAAGAAGTAGATGACATGATAGCCATTGAATTTGTTGAAATATTTCAATTATTCAATCAAGATGCCTTGAACAAATCGATCATCAGTGTCTATTGTCTATAAGTACTAATTCTGTAATTAATTTAGTCTCTAGCTATCTCACCTTGTTTATTGCATGTATATAATCATACTATAATATGCAGAATGAAGATTCTCGAATGCAGCAGAGGATAAATCTATGACATTGGGTTTGTTGACCCATATTGGGTTCATCAAGCTAATCTCAAAACAAAACCCTAGGATACGGAGGATAATATTGTACACGCGTTAAGGTTTCAAGAAAGCAGAAGGGAAATACTATTTCCTTACAACTTCGAGTGAGTGTTATTGTCTTGTATATACTTTCTATTTCGCTTACTCGATGTTAAGTGTATAATTGATGAGTTATGCATGCGCATCTTCGACTATATTCTGTTAATCGTTCAACCTAACAAAGGGCGGGTACTAGTCATGGACTCAAAATATAAACCCCTTGAGACGTGGAAGGACATGCAGATGATTCTCCAATGGTAATTCTAATCATTACGACACTATATCGGCAACGTTCGTGAATTTCATGATATCATGTAATTAATAACTTCTTTTATTCGTTTTCTTCGCCGGGCAGCGCTTGGAAATGGTTTACCAAGAAGGCTAGGGGTGTTTGGAAAGAGGAGCTTACATTTAAACCACTAGATGTAAGCACCACTAACTATATCCGCGCATCTCTTTGATTCTAGTTTTGATACCATTATTATCATGCTTGATTATTATTTTGATTGAACTCTGTTCTCATAAAGTGCCTGACGCAGGACCAGGGAACAATTTATGTGGATACTATGTTTGCGAGTTCATCCGTCAGACGTGCTATGAGAAGGGCAGAAATTTAGAGCAACTTAACGTACGTAAACAATTTTTATAGTTTTTTATTACCATCAAATTGTGTTTAGTTTCATTCATATAGGTTGAATCCTTTTTTAAATCAGCTCGAACGTCTACGGGACGGTCTTCTGCCAAAGGATCGCCTACGAGCAATTCAGGAGGAATTGGCGGGATTCTTGGATGCAGAAGTCCTAAACGAAAAGGAGAATACTATGCGGTGTATAGGCAATAGGGATTGTACAAAGATCTTATTTTGTATGTATATATGTGCATGAAACCTGTGTATCGAATGTAATATGTTTGACACTTGGATCTCTATTGTCATAATGATCTTGTGTAATATAATGGTTCCTTCATTGATGAGTGCAAAACACAAAATAAAAAATAAAACAACATAAATGAATTCTCTGCCGCGGCACAAAAAGTAGCCAAAATGCTGTCGCGGCAAAGAAAAGGTTGCCAAAATGAATTCTCTGCCGCGACAGAGAAATGTGCCAAATCTCTGCCGCGACAGAGGGTCATTTGTCCCGGTTCGTGTTATGATCCGGGACGGTTTCTCCTCCCCCCTCGCACGGAGCAGCAGCCACGTGTACCATGTTTTGTCCCGGTTCATTGGACAACCGGGACTAAAGGGTGGGGGCTTTAGTCCGGATTGCCCCGTCCCGATTGGGAAACCGGGGCTAAAGCCCCTTACCAACCGGGACGCATGACATGTTCTCCACCAGTGGGATTTAGTCCCGATTGCCCCTTCGCGAAGTTACAAAAGTGATATCGGGTTCTCGATCTCTCACCCTGCTCTCTTTTTGGGGCTCTTTTGGTGGAGCAACAACATTCTTTTATGAAACATATATTTGTTATTCAAACATCATGTTAAAGTATCAAAGGCTATACTCTATTTATTCTTAATTCTAAATTAAATGAAGTTTTCCTTTTCTAAAGGAGTATAAGTGAGATGTACGGTTACCTGTTTTAAATTCTTATAAAATGCTATGACCAAAGTATTTTGTTGAACTAATAGTGATGTACTGTTACCTGTTTAGATCAAGTATAGCAGATTGTCTTGCTTTTCTTTAGAAACCTAGCATTGCCACAATTATCTAGATGAGTCTTGGGCATTTTGGGATCCATATGGGGATTGACACGGGCATTAACAAAATGAGATGGTATTCGCACAGAAGCAGACTAGATCCTTAGTTTTGCTTGCTCCAATGATCGAGTCTATTCAGAGAACAGGGAAAACTGATCGTGCGCCATGCTTTTTGAGATGGAACAAGAACTTATTCTCTCAGTACTGATATTGAATTTTAAGCAGAAAATCTACTGAATCTCTCAAATGTTCTGTCGTTGTTATTACTAAAGCATTTTGTGGAACTAATACTGATGTACTGGTACTTTAAATAAAGTGCAGTAGATAGTCTTTATTTTTCTTTTGAAACATGGCCTTGTCACAATCTAGATGAGGCTTGGGCATTTTGGGTTGCATACAGGGGTCACACAGGAATTGATGTGAGAAGAAGGTTCTCAAAGCAGACTTGATCGTCAGTTTTGCATTCTCCAATGGTCGAGTGAGTTTGGAGAAAAGGGCAAAATGATCGCTCGAGAAGGTTTTAGAGCTGAAAAAATAATTGGTTCTCTCTATATTGCTATTTTATTTCAGTATCTCTGAAGGAATAAATTATGGTATAGAGTATGGAGCAGGGTATGAAGTCTCCGAAACAGAAGCTTAATTTATAGGATAGCATAAATGAGTTGGGCAACATAGAGTTACATAAATAAGATGTTGAGCTCCAACTGTACTAAATATATCTGTTCCATTGCTAGAGATAGTAGCTACTTTGCAATTCAAATTCAAATATGAATCCTATCTATAGTAAAGTGTATATCGGAACTTTTGAATTCTTATGAATGATATTATGAACACGTAAAGTTGCAGACCCACAAAGTTTCTGTTGCAATACTCTGAGGGATGTAATATTTATGAAATGGGACTTCATGAGTATTTTGTCAATGACTTACACACAACAACATGTAGTGATGTGGTGGGTCACCACACATGGTCATAGTTGGCTGACATGAAAAACTTCATGCCCAACGTGTTAGAAAAATCCTCCTCCTCATTCACTTTGGCAAGATGGTCGCACAAACACTACTCCACTCCTCCTATGGCAAGCTTGCATCTTTCATATTCTTTGTCCTTAAACCTTAATCCGAGCAAGGCACATTCACGGTGACCTAGAGCCCCACTTCATGTTGTAGAGCACGAGTTGGCATAACACATATGAAAGTCCTCTTCCATAAATATTACACCCTTCAGAGTGGTACAAAAAAACCGTTGCGGGTCCAACTAATTCTTTGTTCCTTATTCACGACAAGAGAACAATACAAGCTGTGAGATCCCCCTCGATCCAGTGAGGATTCACTTCTACTAATAAATTTAAAACTGCTAGGTTGAGATACAATGGCACTTCTAAGATAAGGACCATTAGAGCGATGCAACTTTATTGGGTATGATCTAGGTTGCTCAGCCTGACTATCCTATGCATGCGAAACTATTCTTCTAATTCTACACTTTATTCATTTGTTCCGAATTCTATTTCATAATCTATGTGTCCAATTTTGCCTGAGAGGCCAGGTTCATCGCAATAAACCTCCTACCTGGTGATGTCTTCTGAAGTAGATGTGTATTCCATCCTTATGGTACCTAAGCAAGGGTTAAGAAGTATGGGCTAAATACGAGCCGTAATCAGCAAGTTCTACATGGTGGTTTTATGATTCTCTATCTAATGTTGTGTATAAGAATCCTGGGCTTATGCTTAGTTTTTTAAATCGGGTTTTTATAAAAGGTAAGTTTTAGTCTTTCTAGCCTTCACGGGTTGTATAGAATTTCACTGAATACCTTTCCCGCTGTGTTCACAGTCCTTTCCTAGGATAGGGAGTAACAAGTTACATTTCATACAATCTCGAGAGGGGCACTACTTTTCCCACAAATGACCTTAGCATGAGTGCATAAAAGGGTATGCCTTACCGTTCAAACTTCTTTGGTTCAAGGCTCAGTCAAGATCCAAGCCAATCACTTACCTTTTCCACGACCCCGCGGTCCACCCATTATTATAGATTTTCAGTCACGAGACCTATACTCCATTATCATCCCTTCTAATATGCTAAGTCGTTACCCTGGAACACATGATAGGGATGTCACGGGCACCTACCCACTAATATCCCCTTTGGATCTCAATCCGACTTAGGAAACAAGGACATATGAAAGGAAAATGGTACAGTTGACTTCTCTGTCTTATTTGAGAACTTGTGTGTAGCGTGTTATTATACGACGCAATAATCACTAACTATATTTGTTTTTAATCCTAAGTGAATACCTGGTATAATGGAATCTCCACCATATGGCTTCCTAACCATATTTTTAATTATGATTCCATCGCCCACCATTTTAGATTATTTGACTACCCTAAGCCGGTAATCCATATTTCATATTCATTATGAAAATAGTACTTTGTGCTTTAAATGAAGGTGCTATAGTTTTGGAAACACTTTATCAAATATGTCAAAGTACATGTAAGTTCCTTGCAATTATGCATCGCAAGTTTTGTCTCACAAAGTAATGCAAGAATAAACTCGCATGATGTTTTTGAATTAGGGAAATTCTGGGTTTCTACATTAATCTAGACCTCTATTTCTGAAAAGAAGAATCATTGTCTGGTAAGGACAATGTACAGGATCCAAATGCATACTTAAGATCCTAGTAATTATTTTATTTTAGTTGGTTATTCCCTTCCCCCTAATTTAGGTGTTCAAGGTTTATTTAAATTATTTTTGTAACCCATTTTCAGTGTCTCTTTAGAATTTTTATAAATCCTTTAGAGTTTTATTCAATTATTAATGGATTTACACAACACCAATATTTGGAATTTCATTTATCACTCAATAAAGATAATTTTCCAAGGTTCATATTTTTAATGGACTTTAAATTTTTGGAGTATTTTATCCTCTTTTTGTTCATTTAATATTTATTGTGGAGTTTTATTAGAGAATTTTCAATTCTATTATTTTGTAATTCAATAAAATAGGAATTCTCAATTCATATATTTTTCCTATTTGGAACTATTTTTAGTTTATGTCTTATGGAATTTATATTTTTATTTATGCATTTAATCATTTATTAAGTGGTTGGTATTTTTCATTACTTTATAATTATTTTTTAAAATCCTCAAAAAATACTTTTTGGATTCTACTCGTTTTTATATTTCTAGGGGTATTTTTATTTTATTTTTCTAAAATGCCTTGGATTGTTTTTGGTTAGATGAGTATTTCTAGAAATATGAAAAGACAAAAATGCCCGTGAGGCCACCAGTCAATGCAGTCACTTAAGTGATTGGACCCACTGAGTCCATATGCCAGGCCCACCATTCTCTCTCCTCTCTCTCACTCGCTCCCCTACTCTCTCTCCCACATGCGGGCTATGCGATGGTGACTGGTGTCGTCGTCCTAGCTGCTTCGACCTTCTATCCCGCCATGCCTCTACCTAAAATACTCCCTCCTCCTACTCTATATTCCTATCGACCAGATCCGTCTCTCCCTCTCTTGACTGGCCGCTCGCAAACCTAACCCAATCTATGGTTTTGGTAATGGCTATGCGGTTGCCCACTGGTAGAACTCCGGTGTCCTCCCCGCTGTCAAGATGGCATCTAGCGGTGATTATGCCTCTTCCCCTGATCGCTATGATAGGCGCAGGTCGATATACCCCTCTTCGGTACTCCCTATGCTGCCAGTCACCGCCATGCTACTGTTATTCTTCCTCTTCACAACTAGTGGTGAGATGGGTTCCCACTTTTTGAAGGTAATCTCTTACCACTCTATTTTTTACAACAATTTCTACCGATGGTTCACATGGGTAAGTTTCCCCAAATTCTAGCGTTTTCTTCTATACTCTTCCTAGTTATTTTAATTCTAGTGTTCCTGGTAGGTTCTAGGTAGTTCTAGGATGTTATAGAGTATTCTAGGGTATTCTAGTACGCTACTTGTTGCTCTGATGCTGGACATGATCTAGCTTAGCTTCTGTTAATGTTTTTAGTCTAGGTTTTATAGTACTTCGGGTTCAGTATTAATCTTGTGCTTCTATTAATTGTTGGATGGTGTGTGGTTGCATTTCTAGTTAGTTTTAGGTTGTTGGTACTGATCCATTCATTCATGTGATCAATACAGTTATGATTTGTTAGGGTTTTTCTGTTAATTCTTATTTAGTAGTATTGGGTTATCTAGTTGTTTATCAATTGACATTTAAAATCCATAACTCAAGTGAGTTGGTGGTTTATTAATTGTTCTTAAATAGTTTTTCTTTCTCACAGTAGATATATTATTTAATTGATGTCTTTGATAGTGTCTTCTTCGTCCTCTAAACTAATAGTTCTTAGGCGATGAAGATGATGTTGTTTGGGATTTCATTTCATCTATTACTTAATAGTTTATCTTTGCATGTAGTTTCAATCTCAATCAATGGACTCTCATCAGGGTCTCACTTGGTGGATATTGTTGTTAGAGGTGAGGATTTACTGTTAATTTGGAGTGTTTCCCAAGTCCCTAGTTATTTATATATTCGTTTTCATTTATTGTGATAGCATTATTATTAGTGTGGTTCTTAGGAATAGAATATGTGTATTCTTATCTTAATTAATCAATCAAGGTTTAATAGGTTGTGCATAGGGTGTAGTTGCTTTGTAATTGTTTGTCATGCCCCTTAATTGGGTGTGCCGATATTATAATCAAGTGTATGTTCTTGTGCTTGCTTCCTAGAAACAAGATCATCATTATAGATGATCTGTTGGTTCTAATTATTAGTATTAGCTGAAGGAAATATGCCCTAGAGGCAATCATAGAGATGATTATATTTCATATGTATCCATGAGTTATTGTAATGTTCCTTGAATATCCATATCAGGCAACTTGTATTAATTGGAAATTATGTGAATTGTTTGTGAAAATATTTACTTGTATGGTTATTTAATAGTTGTCCCTAGTCGGAGTTCATGTGAGGACACACGTGAATATTAGACTAGCACATCGATTGGTTGATGACTATGTTTCGCAAGTCATAGACATGGAGATGTCAAACCAATGATGTGGACACATGTTATGAACATGGGGTTGGACTTACCCAACCTGATACTGGCAATTAGTTGCAGCTCTCTCTATACACATCGTGTACGTTTTGTTCTTAGACTTGAGATTGTCGCATGTACATGAGATGTGGATCGACCTACTTTGGGGCTATCAAATGCTGCACCGTAACAGGGTAGTTATAAAGGTAGCTTTCGGGTTTGTCCTGAAGCACGCTGCAAGGCACGGTCAATAAAGATGGGATTTTCCCCTCTCTACTTGAGAGAGATATCTCTGGGCCCCTCGAGTGATCGTATCCAGAAATGCATGGCCGTGCTACATATGGTTAAGAGTTAACCCAGTAAAGGGATTCTGAATCACAGTATCGAGAAAGAGAGGTCAGCTTGGAGCTAGACCAAATATCGTGAGGCAAAGGGAAAGACATGTACTAAACCTTGTGATGGTTCGTCTGATATGATCTTTGTATGCGTTTAGGAGTTGGCACGTCTTGCTAGAGGCCGCTACCAACTATTGTCAGAATAAGTATATTCGTGTCATGTCTATACGCATATGAACCTATATGGCCACACACTTAAGGGGCTGGAAGCCTAATGAGGATTGGATCCGAATTAGTCCAGGCTTAGGCTACTAATGGGCTGCTAATGTAGAAGCCCACTAGGGACGCCTATATAAGAGAGGGTGGGGCGAGATGACCAAGGTTAGACCTTAGACGATTCCACCCAGCCGGCACTCCTCACGCCTGTGTTGCACGCGCGGACCTAGCAGTCCGGCGTCTGACGCTTCCATCCCACACGTGTGGATACCTCGGAGGTGCTGCATCTGTGGCACTTGGACGAGCCGCGTAAGGGGAGCTTCTCGTCGGACGAGGAAAAGGAGGAGACGTGGAACGTCTGCACTGCCCCGACACGCTTCATCAATTCCGCAACTGCGCGTCTAGTGGTAATCCCGTGCTCTATGACAACAGTATTCCTGGTTTACGTGGTAGAAAATTTTGATTTGTGCTAGTGTAGCCTACCTGTATCCCTTTCAGCAAAAGTTTCATGCCGGAAAGAATAACAAGCGCAGGAATTTATTTCACTAGATACCGAAACATGTTTTCGGGTGAAATTGCATAAAGTGGTTATGCATGTGAAATAGAATTCTAAAAAGGGGTTATATGTGAATGTTTGCCATTAAAGTAATTGAAAAAATTCTGAATAAATAAAAGAGTTTTATTTAATGAGAGTTTGCATTAAATTTGGTGGAAATTTAATTGCAAGTTTGAGTGGGATTTTGAGTGGAGGGAAATGAAGAGGTTTTTGTGAGTGGAGTGTCCACCCACATGAATGAAGGAGGGGAGGGGGCAGCCCCCATGGCCGGCGGCCACCCCCTTGGGTGATCCCCCTCCTCCTATAAAAGGCACCCCTCTCCCTCTCTCTCACTCACACCTCCTCGTGAAGGATCGATCTCCCCCTCTAGAATTTATTCCCCATGGTCTCGGATTAGCGAGATACATGTTCCCGGTGGCTATTCGGCAAGAAAGAGTTGCATCGCTGGAGCGAGGAGGCGGAGGTTGCTCGGTGCCTCGGACGTGTGTGTGAGCACGGATGCGCTGCTGATTTGTGGCGCTAGGACTTCCTCTCGATCTTGAGATCGACAAGAGATCGTCTACATCAACCACGAGTTTAACTCGTTAAGCTTTGTCGGTCTTCAAGGGTATGTTCTCTACGAATATACATCCACCCGTTTTTTGTATCTAGTAGATAGATCTTGGTACATAGTTGTTCCCATCGTAGGAAATTTTTGTTTTCTATATTGCGAACCCTACAGGATTCCCCACCTACCTCTTCTTCTGCCGCTTCTGCGCCTACTACGACATCCAACCGTCAGACCTAGGACCGCAGACCCCCTAGACCCCCCTTAATCGTATCCCCTTTTGTATCTCGTTAAGATAACTAGGTGTTGTGATGTCACATGATCCGGTAGAATGCGATTCTATGCATAACTTGTTTTTGCAGGATGTATGTGATCAGTATGGCCCATATATGTATGTGATGCATGTATGAAATTTTGCATGACCTGCGTGTCGTTAGTAGGGCAACACGGCTGGAGCCATATGTGTTGTCATTTATTGTAATGGCCTGCGTGCCAACTTGTGATGATCCCAATACTATGTAATTTTGATTACTAGCTGTTAGGAGTAATAGCTTGTATTAGTTCTTGGAGGACTCATCACTTGGAATATGGATCACATGGAACATGAAGATGGAGATCATCATGGTGGACAGGTTCTATGGCGATGGAGATCACCATGAGAAAATGGGCCATACTGTGTCACATCTATATGAATGCTATTCTTATGTGTTTTACTACTATGCATGCTTAGATGATAGAAGTAGAACGATCCCTCACAAAGTTTAAGTTAAACCATGCCCTCCCAACCAAACCTTGCACCATCCTATGCCATGTACAATCGTTGGTGGGCCTATGAAATTAGGGTGCCGTGGTTTTTCTTGGCTGGATGGGTTTGTATCGGATACCTACACGCATAAGGATTGGTGAGCTTGACAAGGTCATCTTAACAGTTAAGGACCTTGGGGCATAAAGGTTGGACGCCTAGTTTTGACATAGAGATGTCACCCAACAACAAGAGTCATATGTGATATGATTAGCAAGTGTTGCTTACCGATTTACCTTGTCTTCTAGCAGTGATGCTAAAGCTCACTAGTCGACTTGTTAATTGTGGATCTTGAATCACTTAGTATCAATAGAGGGATATTGATTTAAGTGGGAGTATATGCTATTAAATTGTTTAATATGTTTTACTCTTTCATGGTTACATGGCTTAGTATTTTGCATGTTTTCTGTTGTAGATCAATGGCACCGAACACTGCATCACCTTTTTCTTTGCGTTCGATTCTTGACAAAGATAAACTAAATGGAACAAACTATTCGGACTGGGTCCGTAACCTGAGAATTGTTCTCAGGTCTGATAAAAAGGAAACGGTTCTGGATACCCCAATCCCCGATGAACCTGCTGATAATGCATCTGCTGCCCTCAAGAATGCCTACAAGAGAGCATGTGATGATTCTCTTGAGGTTAGCTGTCTTATGCTTGCATGCATGGAACCTGAACTCCAAAAGAATTTTGAGGATCAGGAAGCATACGATATGATCATCGGACTTAAGGACATGTTCCAAGATCAGGCAAGGACTGAGAGGTACAATGTTGCCAAGTCCTTTGTCGAATGCAAGATGGCAGAGGAAGCAGCTGTAGGCCCCCATGTGATCAAAATGGTTGGTTACAGCCAGACTTTGGAAAAGCTTGGTTTTCCATTAGGCCAAGAGTTGGCCACTGACTTCATTTTGGCGTCTCTTCCATCTAGCTATGGGCATTTCATTTCGAACTACCATATGCATGGGGTGGAGAAGGGCCTTAATGAATTATGTGGGATGCTTAAAACAGCAGAAAGTGACATGAAGAAGTGTGCAGGGCATAGCCATGTGATGGCTGTGCAGAACAAGCCTAGCTTCGATAAAAAGGCTACTTCTTGGAAGAAGAAGGGCAAGGCTAAGGATACGATCCCTAAGTCTGCACCCAAGCAAAAGGCTGGACCTGCAGATGACACTGAGTGCTTCTTTTGTCATGAACATGGCCACTGGAAGAGAAACTGCAGCAAGTACAAGGCTTCTTTGAAGAAGAGTGGAAGTAAGAGTACTTCCCACTCAGGTACGCTTGTTGTAAGTGTTGTGGACATTCTTCTCGTTGATTCCTATGTTAACTCTTGGGTATTTGATACCGGATCGGTTGCTCATATTTGCAATTCGATGCAGGGGCTAAGAAGGACTAGAGAAGTGCAGAAAGGCGAAGTGGATTTTCGCATCGGAAATAAAGCAAGGGTTGCTGCATTGTTCGTCGGCGTCATGCAACTTCACCTTCCGTTAGGATTTATTATGGAGTTGAATAATTGTTATTACATTCCTAGTATGGGTAAAAACATTTTATCACCTTCATGTTTGATGAGGGATGTTTATTCATTCGCAAGTGCAAACAATGGTTGTGTAATCTCTAAGAATGATATGTTTCTAGCTAATGCTCCCATTGTGAATGGGTTATTTATTTTAAATCTTGATGATGCATCTATTTACAATGTTAGTGCTAAAAGTCTTCGGTCTAATGATTTGAGTCCTACCTATTTATGGCATTGTCGTTTGGGGCATATAAGTGAAAAGCGCATGAAGAAGCTCCATGGTGATGGTCTTCTAACTTCGTTTGATTTTGAATCATACGAGACATGTCAAGCTTGTTTACTTGGAAATATGACCAAGTCGCCTTTTTCGGGTTTACCCGAGAGAGCGACAGACTTGTTGGAACTCATATACTGATGTATGTGGACCAATGAGCACGACAGCCAGAGGAGGATATCACTACTTCATTATTTTTACTAATGATTTTAGTAGATATGGTTATGTCTACTTGATGAGGCATAAGTCTGAAACTTTTGAAAATTTCAAGGAGTTTAAGAGTGAAGTAGAGAATCAACGTGGCAAGAAATAAAGGCCTTGCGATCTGATCGTGGCGGTGAATATTTGAGTCACGAGTTTAGCGTTCATCTTAAGAGTTGCGGAATTGTTCCACAACTTACGCCACCCGGAACGCCTCAAAGGAACAGGGTCTCCGAACGGCGTAATCGAACTTTGTTGGACATGGTTCGATCGATGATGAGCCAGTCGGATTTGCCATTGTCATTTTGGGGTTACGCTCTAGAAATGGCAGCTTTTACACTTAAGGTACCATCTAAATCCGTAGTGAAGACACCATATGAGATGTGGACTGGAAAGCATCCCAGTTTGTATTTTCTAAAGATTTGGGGTTGTGATGCATTTGTCAAGCGACTTCAGTCGGACAAGCTAACACCCAAATCGGATAAGTGCATTTTCATGGGATATCCGGGGGAAACCTTAGGGTATTACTTCTACAACCAAGAAGAGGGCAAAGTGTTTGTCGCTCGTAGCGGTGTTTTCCTAGAGAAAGAGTTTCTAACAAAGGGAACAAGTGGAAGGTCGGTGCAACTTGAAGAAGTTCAAGATGAGCCAGTTGGGGATGCTTCTACGAGTGATGCTATTGTAGCAGAACAAGTTGAGGAACCCGTGGAAACAGAAGCACCACAACCACGAAGGTCGGCGAGGCTCCGCGAAGCGCGAGAATTATTATTGTTAGACAATGATGAGCCTGCGACCTATGCAGAAGCGATGGTGGACCCAGACTCTGAGAAATGGCTGATCGCCATGAGATTCGAGATAGAGTCCATGGGATACAATCAAGTTTGGAACTTGGTTGACCTGTCTGATGGTTTTAAAGCCATCGAGTGCAAATGGATCTATAAGAAGAAGATTGATATGGATGGAAATGTTCACATCCATAAAGCTTGACTTGTTGCAAAAGTTTTTTGACAAGTTCAAGGAGTTGACTACAACGAGACCTTCTCGCCCGTAGCGATGCTTAAATCTATACGGATAATTCTAGCCATTGCTGCACATTTCGACTATGAAATATGGCAGATGGATGTCAAGACGGCTTTCCTAAATGGAATCCTAACTAAGGACGTGTATATGATGCAGCCCGAAGGTTTTGTCGATCCAAACAATGCTGGAAAGGTATGCAAACTTCTAAAGTCCATTTATGGGCTGAAGCAAGCATCTCGGAGTTGGAACATTCGATTTTATGAAGTTGTAAAGGAGTTTGGATTCATCAAAAACGAACAAGAACCTTGTGTTTACAAGAAGGAAAGTGGGAGAGCTCTAGTATTTCTAATCTTATATGTAGATGACATATTGCTGATTGGAAATGACATTCCTATGCTCGAGTCTGTTAAGACCTCATTGAAAAATAGTTTTTCGATGAAGGACTTGGGAGAAGCGGCATATATTCTGGGAATCAAGATCTATAGAGATAGATCAAGAAGGCTAATTGGATTAAGCCAGAGTACATACATTGACAAAGTGTTGAAACGGTTCAGCATGGAAGAGGCTAAGAAGGGGTTCTTTCCCATGTCTCACGGCATTAAACTCAGCAAGACTCAGTGTCCTTCGACTACTGATGAGCGTGAACGCATGAGCAGGGTCCCATATGCTTCGTCTATCGGATCCATCATGTATGCAATGATATGTACTCGCCCAGATGTTTCCTATGCTCTAAGTGTTACGAGCAGATACCAGGCTGATCCAGGTGAAGGTCACTGGACAGCGGTAAAGAACATCCTTAAGTACTTGAAAAGGACTAAGGATGTGTTCCTAGTTTATGGAGGTGAGGATGAACTCAGTGTAAAGGGTTACACATATGCGAGTTACCTTAACGAATCGGATGATTTGAAATCGCAATAAGGTTATGTGTTTGTCATGAATGGTGGTGATGTGAGCTGGAAAAGTTCCAAGCAAGATACGGTGACCTCCTCTTCAATAGAAGCTGAATATATTGCTGCCTCGGAGGCCGTAAAGGAAGCTGTTTAGATTTGGAATTTCCTGATCGCTCTCGGTGTGGTTCAGGGCGCGTCCAATCCCTTGGACGTTTATTGTGAGAACAATGGTGCTATTGCACAAGCCAAGGAACCCAGACAGCACCAGAAGAACAAACATATTCGCATGCGTTACCATCAGATTCGAGAGTTCGTTGAGGATGGTAGTGTCATGATATGAAAAATACATACGGACTCAAAAGTTGCTGATCCCTTGACTAAGCCTCTCCGCAGCCCACGCATGAAGCGCACACAAGAGCAATTGGTATTAGATACATTTTAGATTGACTCTAGTGCAAGTGGGAGACTGAAGGAAATATGCCCTAGAGGCAATCATAGAGATGATTATATTTCATATGTATCCATGAGTTATTGTAATGTTCCTTGAATATCCATATCAGGAAACTTGTATTGATTGGCAATTATGTGAATTGTTTGTGAAACTCTTTACTTGTATGGTTATTTAATAGTTGTCCCTAGTCGGAGTTCATGTGAGGACACACATGAATATTAGACTAGCACATCGATTGGTTGATGACTATGTTTCGCAAGTCATAGACATGGAGACGTCAAACCAATGATGTGGACACATGTTATGAACATGGGGTTGGACTGGCCCAACCTGAGACTGGCAATTAGTTGCAGCTCTCTCTCTACACATCGTGTACGTTTTGTTCTTAGACCTAAGATTGTAGCATGTACTTGGGATGTGGATCGACCTACTTTGGGGCTATCAAACGCTGCACCGTAACAGGGTAGTTATAAAGGTAGCTTTCGGGTTTTTCCTGAAGCATGCTGCAAGGCACGGTCAATCAAGATGGGATTTGCCCCTCTTTACTTGAGAGAGATATCTTTGGGCCCCTCGAGTGATCAGATCCAGAAATGCATGGCCGTGCTACATATGGTTAAGAGTTAACCTAGTAAAGGGATTCTGAATCACAGTATCGATAAAGAGAGGTCAGCTTGGAGCTAGACCAAATATCGTGAGGCAAAGGGAAAGACATGTACTAAACCTTGTGATGGTTCGTCTGATATTATCTTTGTATGCGTTTAGGAGTTGGCACGTCTTGCTAGAGGCCGCTACCAACTATTGACAGAATAAGTGTATCTGTGTCATGTCTATACGCATATGAACCTATAGGGTCACACACTTAAGGGGCTGGAAGCCTAATGAGGATTGGATCCGAATTAGACCAGGCTTAGGCTACTAATGGGAAGCTAATGTAGAAGCCCACTAGGGACGCCTATATAAGAGAGGGTGGAGCGAGATGACCAAGGTTAGACCTTAGACGATTCCACCCAGCCGCCACTCCTCACGCCTGTGTTGCACACGCGGACCTAGCAGTCCGTCGTCTGACGCTTCCACCCCGCACGTGTGGATACCTCGGAGGTGCTGCATCTGTGGCACTTGGACGAGCCGCGTAAGGGGAGCTTCTCGTGGGACGAGGACAAGGAGGAGACGTGGAACGTCTGCACTGCCTCGACGCGCTTCATCAATTCCGCAACTGCGCGTCTAGTGGTAATCCCGTGATCTATGACAATAGTATTCCTGGTTTACGCGATAGAAAATTTTGATTTGTGCTAGTGTAGCCTACCCGTATCCCTTTCATTAGCGCCATTGTCCTACCCTTTTCCGCATCCATATGATACCTACACTAGGAAAAGGGTTATCCATGGGTTTGATACCTACTAGCGCACCACTAGTGTGATCCGTCATTGATAAATAACTACGGCTCACCATCGTGCTATGCACCACTGATAATCCCACTGTCAGTGGCGCACCACATCAGCATGCACCACAGATTAGGATGGGGCATCCATATGTGCCACTTATATATAGCCCCTGACATATCTGTGGTGCATGCTCCTATGGTGTGCCACTGACAGTGCCTTCTCTGTGGCGCATGTCACGTACATGCGCCAAGGATAGTCCAGGGCCATCTATAAATGGCACATATAGATTGTGCCAACTTATATATGGTACATGGCTATATGATGCGCCACAGATAACGATTCAAAAATTCTGCTCACACCTCCCTATGGATCGCCTTTTTCGTTTTCAAAATTATAATAAAATAAAACCACTTCAAAATTTAAAATCCTTTGACATGTAGGTAGCTAATGTGGTCTAGTTTGTAGCAAAATTAACAAAACTCAATTTTGACTTTTTTTTTCAAAAAGGTAATGCTAGGGTAAAATGGATATAACTTGTACATACGATGTCGGGAAAATCTTTAATATATCCAAGAAATTTTTCCCTGCAAATTATTTAAGCACACTTATCTCTAGATCACTCTATTGTGGTGAGGCACGGATAAGTGTGGATCATGTTCAAATCTGACCTTCCCATCCCCTCCCTTTCTCCTTCTCCTTCTATTGGTGTTAAATCATTGCCTATTGTTGAGAATGGTGAGGTCAAGATTTGCAAAGTGCATATGGATCTGAATGTTGCGGATCCGATTACCAAAGGATTTCCACAAGCCAAGCATGACAAGAACTGGGATACTATTGGTGTTAAATCATTGCCTTTTGTAAACTAGATTAATTTGTACTCTAGTGCAAGTGGGAGACTGAAGGAGATACACTCTAGAGGAAAATAATAAAGTGTTTTATTAGATATATGTCTTGTATGTTCATAATCCGTTTCTTACTGTGCTATAAATCTGTTAATATGAAATATTAATACACGTGTGGTATGTAAATAAACCAAGTCTCTAGTTACCTCTAGTGAACTAGCTCATTGGTCAAATGATGATCAAAGGTTCCAAGATCATGGGTGATAGTGACAATTGACAATGAGTTCATAACATTAGTTGAATGATATGACAGACATACACCCAAAGTAAATCACAATGAGATCTAGTTACTAAGCGTTCATCATTGATGATAACATAGAAACCTCGAAACATAATACTTTGACTATAAGATAATGCATAATCACCGTTACTAGAAGGAGACTTTAGTGGTATCAAGTATCAATCTGTGAAGGGTGATCATAAAGGTACCATTAGGTTTCCCGAAGGAATGGGTTGAGGAGTATTTATCAAGACCAGGATTTGCCAAACCAAGTAACAGATAGATACACGAGGCCAACTCGGTGATGTTGCATTAACGAAGTAAGCGTATGACTAGGTCATGGAATGAAACGACATGCGAATGAGTAAATGAGTTCATCGGTAATTATATTGAACTAGGTATGGAGATACCGAATATCAAATCTCGGATGACCTATATATCAAATGGCAAAGGGAATGGGACACTAAGTTGAAGGTTCAAGCGATGAGATTCATGAATGCACGGGTGGTCATTATGGGCAGCTAGGTCCCCCTGATTTTCATTGACGCGAGAGGGGTCTTGGTTATGTCCAGAGCATCTCTGAACCGAAGGGTGGCACACTTAAGGGTGGGGACGCTTAGGGATTGAACCGACACCGCAAGAGAAATGAGAGAGAAACCGGACAGGTTCTGGGAAACACCAGATGTTGATCAGAGGGGTCCGAAAGGTGTTCTGGATTGAAAGATATAATAAAATATGTGTTTTATATTGATTAGTGGAAGTAATACTAAAAAATAAATGTTTATTTTATTTTTTGAAGCCTATTGGGCCTCCCTTGGAGGGAAGGCCCAAATGGACAAGGCACCGGGAGACGAAAGGGGGGCATGCGCCAAACCATAGGGGATCCTGACCGTGTGGGGCCACCTAGGGCCGGCGGCCACACCCCCTAGCAGTGGAGGTTGTGGGGTTTATCCCCCACACCAAACCCTAGGGTTTCCCCTCCCCCTCCTCCTATAAATAGAGGGATCCCCCTCCCCTCTATTCACACAATAATCTCTCCTCTCTCTATTCCCCTAGATCTCTCTCTCTCCACCTAGATTGGAATTGGCTCTTGTGGGAATTTGTTCTACACCTCTGCACCACCGTCGTGAGAAGGACGGTCCGGCTTCTTTCTTCTTCGACTACTCGGCTGGATCAGATCCTGGGAGATGTCGCCTACACCGGGCAAGTGTAGATCTTCGAGGCGCCACACTTGGGGTGCTGCTTGTCTTCATCAATATACGCCTACCTGAGTAAGGCATCTCACGGTCTTCAAGGGTGTGAATACCATCTTCCTCTCCGTTACTTATGTCTATATAGAATAGATCTTGGTTATCGTGTTCACATAGCTAGATTTTTTGGTTTCCTACTGCGAACCCCAACAGTGGTATCACAACCAGATCTATGGGTAGACATGTCGTACGGATAGAACACATAGCAATATGCGGGAATTTATTCTCTAATTGCGACCCTCTTTCGCGTTCTTGTTATATCGCGGTACTATTTGATGAAGTGGCCCCCAACCGACATTACATGGTGATTCGTGTGACTAGTCCACAAGTGTAAGTGGCTTTGGGGGTGTCTATCTCTCTACAGTAGTTGATATGACATTTACACTAGAGGGCCCTGAAAAGGGAGCGAAGAGGCAACTGTTGATTCAGCGTTGTGGCTCAACATTCATAGGTGGGAAGGGGTTCTACCTTGAAAGCCGCATAAAACATGCAAGAGATAAAGTAGAAGCGTCTAACTTTATTTTGCAGGGGGCGAGTGTCGTTACATGGCAATGGTAAGTTTGTGAAACATTTTCCATTGGAGCTCTCGATGGCGATCAAGGCGCTGCAACCATGTCATGACACCATACTTTTGAAGTGTATATATTTGTACATCTTGTTTGGCAAAGTATATTAGATATACGTTGATATCTTAAAAAGGATGATCCCTCACATAATTCCAATGAAAGTGTTCCTCTTTTGTGTGCGCAACAAAGAAGTTCTGCGATATGAGGCACGTTGTGACGATCAGGTGTCAAACATATCTGCGTCGCATACGATGGTTGTAAGCCACGTTGCACTGCAATACACGCAAGTTTGAGTTGACAAGCCTAGCATGTATAGACATGGCATTGGAACACAAGAGACCGAAAGGTCGAGCATGAATCACATGTTGATGTGATCGACATTGGGAATGTCTACCTTTGGATCTATATCATCGGCTGTGACGATCGGGGTGGTATGGTGAATTAGGATCATGTGATCACTAAACGAATTGAGGGGTGTTCATTTGAGTGGGAGGCATGTTAGGTTTAATTTAGTGTAAATTTAAACATGAGATCATTTATTATGAACATGGTCTAAACACTTTGCAAATCCATTGTAGATGTCTCGCCCACCCACCTTAAACCTTAGCTCATTCCTAGAGAACGACAAGCTGAAAACCGATTGGTCCTACTTCACCGCCTGGCGGCGTACTCTAAGAATCCTCCTGGTCCCCTACAAGCTCAACTATGTCATAAAGGCTGCGCTGCCCGCCAAACCTGCTGACTCCGCCTCCTAGGACTAAAAGAATATCTGGCAGTCCAAGGCGGATGATTTCTCCCTCATCTAGAGTGGAATGTTCTATGCGATGGAGCTAGATCTTCAAAAGCGCTTTGAGAAATGAGCGCTTTTGAGATCCTTGCTCCCTAGGCTTGGGATGAGAGGTATAATTCCGAGCTCTTCTTCTCTACCAAGATGGAAGAGCATAGCCGTGTGAGTGAGCACGTAGTCAAGATGTCAGGCTACGTTCAACGCTTGAATGCCCTGGATTGCAAGATCCCAGACGAGCTTGCGATTGATAGGGTGATGCACTCATTGCCCCTAGATACAAGGGCTTCGTGATGAAATACAACATGCACGGGATGGTTAAAAACCTCGATGACTTGTTCGCCATGCTCAAAACAGCTGAGTTAGAAATCAAGAAGGTGCACACGGTGTTGATGGTCAATAAGACCACCAACTTTAAGAAGTTGGCGCATAAGAAGGGCAAGAAGCCTAAGAAGGATGGCAAACCTGTTGCCAACACCTCTAAGGCTAAAAGGACTGGTCCTAGGGCCGGCATCACGTGCTTCTACTGCAAAGGGGACGGGCACTGGAAGCGCAACTGCCCCAAGTACCTCGAGGACAAGAAAGCAGGCAAGTTTGCCTCAAAAGACAAAGGTATATTTGATATACATGTTATAGATGTGTTCCTTAAAAGAGACAAGAGTAACACCTAGGTATTTGATACCAGTTATGTTGCTCACATTTGTAACTCCCAACAGGAGCTGCGGAATAAGAGGAGCCAAGAGAAGGACAAGGTGATGATGCGCGTCGGCAACGGATCAAAGGTCGATGTGGTGGCCTTCGGCAGTCTACCTCTGCATCTACCATAGGGATTGATTTTAGTTTTGAATAAGTTCTACTTTGTACCCACATTAAGTATGAATATTGTGAGTGGATCTTGCTTGTTGCAAGATCATTATTTGTTTAAATCTGGAACAGGTGCTTGTTCCATTTATATGAATGATGTGTTATATGTTCATGCGCGTGTATGCAAAGGTTTATTCTTTCTAGATCTTGATAGTAGTACCCCACATCCATAATATTGATGCCAAGCATTGTAAGCATAATGACGATAATACCATGTACCTACCGCATTATCGTCTTGGTAATATTGGCCTAAAGAGCCTGAAGAGGCTCCATTCTGATGGACTTCTGAATCATTGGATTTTGAATCCCTTGGGTCGTGCGAGCCCTGCCTCATGAGCAAGATGAACAGGACGCCCTTCTCCGGCACCATGGAGCAGGGAGCAGACCTATTGGGCATCATACATACAGATATGTGTGGACCAATGAGTGTATCAACACGCAAGGGATATCATTATTTTGTTACCTTTACTGACGATTTGAGTAGATATGGATATATCTACTTAATGAAGCAGAAATCTGATACCTTTGAAAAGTTCAAAGAATTTTAGAAGGAAGTAGATAATCAACTTAACAAGAAAATCAAGCATCTTTGATCAAATCGGGGAGGCAAATATTTGAGTTATGAGTTTGGCATGCACTTGAAGGACTGCAGTATTGTACCACAGCTTACGCCAGCCGGAACACCACAACGTAACGGTGTGTTGGAACGGTATAACTGTACCCTATTGGATAGTGTACATCCCATGACGTCTTTAACTGATTTGTCTGTGTCGTTCTTGGGATATGCATTAGAAACTGCCGCTTTCATTTTAAACCGAGCACCATCCAAATCCGTGGAGACAACACCATATGAGATGTGGCATGGCAAGAAGCCAAAGTTGTCATTCTTGAAATTTCGGGATGTGAGGCTTACATTAAGAAACTGCAGCCTAACAAATTTGAACCCAAAGCGGAAAAGTGTATCTTTGTAGGATACCCAAAGGAGACTATTGCGTATACCTTCTACAACAAATCCGAGGGCAAAACGTTTGTCGCTAAGAGTGACACCTTTCTAGATAAAGAGTTTCTTGTGAAAGGAGTAAGTGGAAGGAAGATAGAGCTTGATGAGGTTATTGACCCTTCTCTCCAAATACCGAGTAGTGCAACGGAAACTATTCCAGAACCGCCCTCTACAGTGGAAGAAGAATCAAATGATGTAGATCATAACATCAAAGCTCCTACAGTTCGAAGATTTGCAAGAATACGTACCACTCTTGATTGGTATGGTAATCTTGTGGTGTTAGTATTGTTAGATGAACAAGAAGAACCTAGAAACTACAAACAAGCAATGGAGAGTGCTAACTCCAAGAAATGGCTAGAAGCCATGAAATCCGAGATAGGATCCATGTATGAAAAGCAAGTTTGGAACTTGGTAGATCTTCCTAAAGGTCAAAAGGCTGTAAAAAATAAATGGATCTTTAAGAAGAAGGCAGATGCTAATGGAAATGTGATTATCCACAAGGCTAGACTTGTTGCAAAGGTTTTACACAAGTTCAAGGAATTGATTACATTGAGACCTTTTCTCCTGTATCAATGTTGAAATCTGTCTGGATTTTACTAGCAATGGCTGCATATCATGATTATGAAATATGGCAGATGGATGTCAAAACCGCATTCCTCAATGGACACATTGATGAAGAGTTGTATATGATGCAATCAGAGGGTTTTGTTTATCCTAAGGATGATGAAAAGGTATGCAAGCTTGAGCGTTCCATTTATGGACTAAAGCAAGCATCCAGGAGTTGGAACAAGCATTTTGATCAAGTGATCAAGAGTTTTGGATTTGTCCAAAGTAATCAAGAGGATTATGTTTATAATAAAGCAAGTACGATATCAGTAGCATTCCTAGTAGTATATGTGGATGACATATTACTAATTGGGAATGATGTAGAACTATTAGGGAGTGTGAAGGAATTTCTGAGTAGTCAGTTTTCCATGAAGGATTTAGGTGAAGCTGCATATAGATTAGGTATCAAGATCTATAGAGATAGATCAAGATGCCTGATAGCATTAAGTCAGAGTACTTACATAGAGAAGATTTTTGAGAAGTTCAAAATGGAAGATGCCAAAAGGGGCTTTGTGCCTCTAGTAAAAGGTAACACATCGAGTAAGACTCAATGTCCAGCAACAACTGCTGATAGAGAAAGGATGGATACCATCCCCTATGGCTCAGCCATAGGTTCTATCATGTATGATATGTTATGTACTCGACCTGATGTGGCCCTGGATCTTAGTTGGACAATACGTTTCCAAAGTGATCCAGGAGTGGAACATTGGACAACTGTGAAAAATATCCTCAGGTATCTTAAAAGAACTAAGGATATGTTCCTAGTCTTTGGAGGTGGTGATGAAGCTCTAAACGTAACCGGTTACGTGGATGCGATCTCGAACACAGACTCTAATGACTCAAAGTGTCAAACATGATATGTGTTTCTGGCGAATGATGGTGCGGTAACCTGGAGAAGCGTGAAGCAACCAGCAGATGACCCTGTGACAATCTTTTGTGACAACACGGGTGCCATCGTGATACGGCCAATTTGCATCACCATTCTATATCATAATTTACCTCTATTCATGATATTTGTCTTATTATGAGGTATTACTTATGTCTTTTCATCTGTTTATGCATGTTGGATGATTCTTGGTGGATGGACTGCCGGAGTCTGGATTCTGATGGAAAAGAAGGCGTTTCGATGCAATTTCGCGAAGATCAGAAAATACCAGAAAAATATGGAAACATATTATTTTACCAGAGGACGAAGGAAGCCAGAAGGAGGAGCGAAGAGGGGCCGCAAGGGTCCTACACCCCCCTAGGCGCGGGCCCACCTGACCCCACGCCTAGGACAGGTGTGGCCCACCTGCCTGGCCTCCGACTCTGCCCCTTCGCCTATATATTCCCTACGGAACCCTAAGCCTCGGGGAGCGACCACAAATAGATATCTGCCGCCTCTGGGGGCGGAAAACACCGAGAGAGAAAGATCTCTCCGGCAGACAGATTTCTTCCGAGGGAATTCTTTCTCGGAGAGGGGAGACCATCGCCATCAACACCATCATCAAGCTAGGCTTCATCCGGATCATCATCATCATCATCCACACCATCATCTCCACCAACACCATCATCACCACTCCGTCCCGCTGTAACAATTGTGTTGGATATTGCTTTAGTTCTTAGGGGAAACTTTCCCGGTGTTAATTACTATTGTAGTTGATGCTTGTGAGTGGAACCATTGGATTATTGTTTATGTTAAGATTGTTATCCATTATCATATCATCTTTGATCTTGATCCATATGATGTCTTGTGAGTAGTTTGTTTAGTTCTTGAGGACATGGGAGAAGTCATGTTGTTAGTAGTGAATCTGTGATGAGTTATTATTCAACGATTTAGTATTTAAGTTGTGGTTCTATTATTCTAGTGGTGTCATGTGAACGTCGACTACATGATACTTCACCATTTATGGGCCTAGGGGGATGCATTGTGTATTTGGCTACTAATTGTGGGGTTGCCGGAGTGACAGAAACCTGAACCCCCGTTAGGACACCTTTGCACAAGGGAGCGTAGGATCTCAGAGTTTAAGGTTGTGGTTAGATTTATATCTTAATTACTTTCCTGTAGTTACGGATGTTTGCAGGGGGTTTAATCACAAGTATGTATTAGTCCTAGGAAGGGCGGTATGTTAGCACAGGTTCACCCACACAACACTTACAAACACCAAAGAAGAGTACTCAGCTATTTGAAGCGAAAGCACTTGATAGAATTCCCATGTGTCCTCGAGAACGTTTGGTCCTTATAAGTATTTCCACCGGCTTGTCCTTTGCTAAGAAAGGATTGGGCCACTTGCTCCGTTTGTTCGTTACCTTTGTTACTTGCACCTTGTTTTGTTGCCTTGTCAGAAAACCACTAAAGATCCGTTTGCTAAGTATTCAGAGGGATTTCCTGCTCCATACCACTGTTCAGCACCTTCTGCTCCACGTTGGGATCGACACTCCTATTTATCGAAAGTACTACGATACACACCCTATACTTGTGGGTCATCAAGACTATTTTCTGGCGCCGTTGTCGTGGAGTGAAGCGCTATTGAAGTGTGGAACTGGTAAGGGAAACTTTTACTGTGAGTATTGCTCTTGTTACTGCTTGTTACTTTTTTTCTAATATGGATAACCCACTTGGTTTTCTGTTTGGGAAAACTACTACCACTGCAAGGATAGTAGATGAACCACCACCTGTTGAGATAGATCCTTTTAATATACCTACAAGTATTGTCAATCGTGTTATGGATAATTATTATTTTGGGGATGGAACTATCCATCTCGGTGATCACTTTCTTTTTATCCATGAATTATGCGGGTTGTTTAAGTGTGCAAGTATCACAACTGAGTAGGTGAAGAAGAAGTTACTCTCCATATCCTTGAAAGGGAGAGCTGAAGAATGGTATAAGCTGCTGAAGAATGGACAATCCATGGAATGGGAGGAGATGTCATCTCTGTTTTACTCTAAATTTTATCCTCCTAGTGAGATTCATAAGGATAGAAATCTTATATAACTTTTGGACTCTTGATGGAGAAAGTACAGCTCAAGCTTGGTGGAGATTGAAGTTACTAATGCTTAAATGTCCTTTTCATGAACTCCCTAACAACATTATTCTCAATAACTTTTATGCTAGGCTTCCTCTTCATGATAAAGATTTACTAGATGCTTCTTGTGCTGGATCATTCACACGTATGAAGGAAGAAGCTAAATGGGATCTCTTAGACCGTATTCAAGATAACACTGAGGCTTGGGAGAATGATAAAGGAAGAAAGTCAGGTATAAACTATGATTATGAATGCATTAAATCTTTTATGGGAACTGATAATTTCCGTGATATTAGCAATGATTTTGGTCTTGATTCCCAAAGTATTGCCAACTGTTTTAAGGCCTTTTCCTCTTACATTGAAATTCCAAAGAAGAAGTGGAATAAGTACCATGCTCCTTTGTTGTTAGTCATGTCCCTATTTGAAGTACTCAAGTTTGTACTACTAACCATATTGTGCCTGAACCTCATGTTGAGAAAATGCCTTTCCCAGCTAAGGTAAAGGAGTATTCTATGATTATTAGTGCAAATAACAAAGGTACAATGAAAACTGTGGAGCCTGGTAAGCAGTTGAATGTTGAACCTGTGGTAGCTATTTTGAAAGACCTTGTCACTAGAATTATAGAGGACGAGCACATTGTCTTCTGTGAATACGCTTCTAATATTATCTCTCATCCTAGTAAAGCTAGAAAAGCTAGTGTTCCTGTGCTTTCTGTTAAAATTGGTGATCATTGCAACTATGGTTTATGTGATATTGGTGCTAGTTCTAGTGCTATTCCTTATGAGCTTTACAGGGAAATTATGCATGAGATTGGTCCTTGTGAGCTTGAGGACATTAATGTGGTTATCCACCTGGCTAATAAGGAAACCATTGGCCCCATTGGCATTGTAAGAGATGTGGAGGTTCTTTGTGGTAATATTAAATATCCTGTTGATTTTCTAGTGCTTAATTCAACAACTAGCAAAACTTGTCCTATCATTTTTGGTAGACCTTTCTTGAACACTTGTGGAGCTATTATTGATTGTAAGAAGGAAAGAGTTTTAACTAAGTTTGATGGAGATTCTTATGAGTTTAACTTTTCCAAATTTGCTAAAGCTCCTTGTAAGAATAGCTTGCCTAATAAAGATTTCAGGATGGAACAACTTGCTTTTATTGATCCAGTCTATGACCTTGGACCTCTTTTTGGTGACTGTAAGTATGCTTATTCTGATGATAAAGTTGTTTCCAGTGACAATTATATTGTCAACTTTATTCAAAGTGCAACTAAAAGTTATTTTGAGAGAGGGAAACATGGTTTTATGCATCTCAATAATGTTAAGTTTCCCCGTTTTATGTTGAAAGCTTTAAAGTTGCATCTGTTTTGTCTTCCTATGCTAATGGATTTTTGTTTCAACAATTCGTTTTCTCATGACACTCCCATGCATAGGAAGTGGGTTAGACTCAAATGTGTTGGCTATTTGGTTCTTGATGCTCTCTTTCACTTCAAATATATATGTCCTATGTGAGCATCTTTGGAAGTTTTAAGCCTAACTTAAAGGCATTAAGTAAAAGTACTTGTTGGGAGATAACCCAAGAGTTTTTCATGTCTTGGAAGTTATTACCTCAGTAATAACCGCTCCTTATCCTTTTTGTTTTGGTTTTTGTGTCAAGTCCAACTACGTTTGTGAAGTAGAGGAGTTGTGAAAAGTGGCTGTCGTGTGACAGATTTTTGTGCTGTATTGTAAAAATTCGTGAGGAAGCTCAGTACTTCGGATGGAGCTAAATTTTTCTGAGATTGTTCTACAAGTTGTTACCCAACTTTCATCAGTTCTTCACTTTTTGATTTGAACAACAGAAGGTCTTCGAAAAAATCAATCTTTACCTGCTGGTCTGTTTTGACAGAATTCTGCCATCATTTGCATATGTCTCTTATTGAAGCTTTTGTGTTGATGGTTTTTCAGTTGAAGTGTGTACCAAAGGTTTATTGTTTTTGCTTATACTAATGTTGTCATTGAGTTTGTGCAAAGGGTTTTGTAAGAAGGAAATTATTAGGTGAAGGAGAAAAGGAATCTGCAGAGTTCGTCTTTGAATAGGTAAAAGTGGTGAAAACAGAAGGTTCATGAAACTCTAATCTTTTTATAGTTTTGATGTTTTTAATACATAAGGGAAGTTACGAGACGAAACTGAAGAGGAAACGGATCCCGGGGTGGACAAACCCACCCCAGGCGCGGGCCCAGCCTGGCCGCGCCTGAGGGGGGGTGTTCCCCCCCGAACTCCATCTCTGCCTCGTTTCCGTGTCAAAACCTTCCTTATGTATTGAAACTTCGTAATATATCATCCCCAAGATCCCCCGAGGTTCGTGCATCATGTTCTCGTCGTGATTTCGTTTCAATCTGTTTCTGTTAGGAAATCTTCTCAAGTTTAGAGCACCATGGCCTCCGCCAACGACAATGGCAAGAAGACCGAGGAAGAAGAACCTCAAGTCGGAGATTTCGGTAGGATATGAAGGTGACATGGAGGAAGACAAGCATCCGGACACTCGCGTTACCGTCGCTAGCATTGGTTTGGCGGCACGACCTACCAAGCTTAAGAGGACAGCACGGATGTCTACAGGAGGGAAATCTCAACGTCGTACTCTCTCTCCACGATAATCTCCTCCACGTAATAAGAGACCCTTACATAAACTTATACATGAATATAAACATCAACATGTGCCCAAAGGGAATTTGCCCTCGGTTTGGGATATGCCTTGTTCTAACAATGCAGAGAAGGATCATGCTAAGGATGAAGAGTGGGGAAAGAATAACAAGAACTGGGATTCTTGGACTGACATGATCATGAACCATATAGAGGAAAACTCGGAGCTAATCCGTACTCTTACTTTTGAGTTCGAGGAGTTGAAGAAACTTATTAAAGATCTTATCAAGAGAACACCACCCCCACCAAAGGAGTAATTCGTCATCAGGTTTGGCATCCCCTTGGCTTGCTCCAAGCTTGGGGGAGTGTCGCGGTATCACCACCATTATCTTTTATCTTTTACCTTTTTAGTGGATTCATATCTATGGTAGAAAGGTTATCTTATAGTTTGGTTTGCATGTGGAAGTATCTCTCTTTTAGTTGATTATCTATGTATCCCTTGCTGTGAGTGCCTTTATTGGAATATTAATGAGAAGTCTCATCTTTTACTTTTTGCACTTCTTATTTTAGTTTGCAATCTTTATTATATGATGGATCCTGTTGATCAGTATTGGCACCACTTTGGGAGCATCAAGTGGATCTAAATTGGTTTTGGTAAAACGAGTTCTGGTCAGTCGCAACAATTTTTGAGCTCTGAAAAAAAGAGAAAGAAAAAAGGCTTACAGGTATTTTGTATCATTTGTTTTCTTTCTTGTTGGATCATAAGCTTAGTATTCTTTATTTAAGATCTTTTGTGTCTTCAAGGAAGATTGCATGTTTGGCTTTATTACTTGTATGTTTGCTTGTTTCTTTCAACTCTCTTGCTTGCTACCTAGCCTTGCTAGCCAAAAACCTGTTTTGAGAAGAAATACTTCTCATGTTTCCAAATCCCTTTGAACCAAAAACCTGTGCCACTTGTGTCCACCATATCTACCTAGTAGCTTTTTCTATTCCTAGCAAATTCTCAAGCTTCATCTACCTTTCGAATTTAAAAAGTATTTTGTTATGTGAAAACTAGTTAGTAAAGCTCTCACGAACTTGATGGCACACCTTATTTATTTGCCCCTAATAGACTTGAACCATTGTGAACATCGAAGTTGTATATGCTAGCATCTATACGTTGGAATTAGTAGAACCGTGCTGTCACGGGGAATGTTTTCAACATTGCACTTGTACTCTGTACACAGTTGATATCGTACTCTTTTGTCTATGGATGTCAAGGGTGTGAAATAAAGAGGGAACTTGTAATTCCATGGAGTCTGTATTCTGTGTTAGAGAAACGCCTAGGCCGCTAACCTAAGTCATGCCTAATCATGGTGGAAACTTGCAGCATCACCATAGTAAGTCATCTATGAAGCATCTTCAATAAAAAGCTATGCACATAGTAAATAAAAAAGATCACCGAGATGCTCATTGTCTGCTTGCCTTGTCATTTTGGTTATGGGAAAGCTCTTGTACCATATGCAAGGGGTACCCCATTGGCGGTTCTCAATGATATGCAAATACTTACAATGACAAGAACTTACCTGTGACCAAAGTTGAGTAGCATGAGGAGTGGCCCTCATATTCAAGGGACATGAGATTGCCAACTTATATTTCGTCAAGCATATAATCCATCCTTGTTCACTTTAACCTTAATCATCTCAAGATGCCTATGATAGGGGCAATGAGGGCTCAAAGCTAGTAAGTACCATAATCTTTTGGAAGCTCTTTATGACTTGTAATCCCTGCTACCCTCTAAGAAGGGACCTTTCTCCCACTTCCAGTTGAGTCAGTAAACGTACTTCCTCTCTATCTCCAGCAAGCATTTGAGTTGTTGTGTTTCAAGCATTCATATGGTGATTTATTCAATCATGTTCGTTATCTTCCATGTTTGCACAAAACTTTTATCTATTGAGTATTACTTTGAAAGCCTTCACTTGTGAAAAACCTTTTTGAGCAGAGAGTGCTCCTGTTTTGAAACTTCTACAAAAAGCTTTTGTGAAACTGTTTTCCAAGTGTTCTCCGACCAAGAACAAGTTTGCCAATTCCAATTATGATTTATCTTTATGCATCTCTATTGTGACTGTTGTACTTGGTTGCAAGCTAAGTTATATAATGGTGAGTTGCTTTCTTCTATGAGTTGTGCAATGGTAAGTGTGATGCTTCTTGTTCGTATTCATTTATCGACACTTCACTCCATAAACTGTGGACATGTTTACTGAGCTCATTTTTCGCTTGGGTACAAGCGAAGTCTAAGCTCGGGGGAGTTGATACGCCCAATTTGCATCACCATTCTATATAATAATTTACCTCTATTCATTGATATTTGTCTTATTATGAGGTATTACTTATGGATTTTCATCTGTTTATGCATGTTGGATGATTCTTGGAGGATGAACTGCCGGAGTCTGGATTCTGATGGAAAAGAAGGCATTTCGGTGCAATTTCGCGAAGATCAGAAAAATACCAAAAAAATATGGAAACATATTATTTTACCAGAGGATGAAGGAAGCCAGAAGGAGGAGCGAAGGGGGGCCGCAGGTGACATGGTTATACCCTACGGGTACACGACCTTAGCATACATGGTCTAGCCCAAGGAAGGCCCACAACAAATATGCGCCAGCCCATGAAGATTTTCGGGTGGCCAGGGCCCATGACGCTTTTGGATCCTTGGAGAGTAAGACTAGAGTAGATAGAAAATTCAAAGGGGTAAACCCTAAAACCTGTAACCGACTTGATCTGTGCATGGGGACCTGCCTACCTCTATATAAAGGCCAGGAGGGCACGACGAGGAGGATCGCTTACAATCTCTCGCACACCACCGCATACACACCTCCACGCCAGATTACATCTGCGCACCTTGTAACCTTCGGTTCCGTCATAATCAGAGCAGACAAGCAGGAGCAGGGTTTTCCCTCCAGGGGCCTGAACCTGGGTAAACCTCGTGTCCCCGTGTTGCTTGTTTGCTAACCGTTCTGCGATCTCCAGCATCCCCATCTTCTCCAAAACCCAAGTCCATAACAATGGGCATTAACGAGATTAAACCTCGTCAATTGGCGCCGTCTGTGGGAATTGGGGGCGCTGATTGTGCAATCGTGACGGTCCCAGCCAAAGCGATCTACAACTCCGCGGCGACGGAGAGTCATCTCCTCTTCGGCGCCTTCGACTTCACCGCCCACTCGCCAGCCACCCTGAAGGATTTCGAACCCGTTGGCGACGGACTCGAGATCCTGTTTGGAAGCTTCTGCTTCTAGGTGGGGCAGATCGGCACTCTCCGCCTCCTAGAGCGGGTGCCCCCGCCATAAATCAGGCCTGCTTCATGGGCTCCACACCCCGTGCTACGCACATCACCATCGACAGATGAGTCCTATGACAGCAGCAACTGCAACTCAGATCTGTGTGATCCGCCATCGGATGAAGGGACCTACGGTTCCGGATCCGAAAGCTGCGTATCAGCAACCCAATCTACGAGCGCTACCAGTGCGCCGCAGTCATCCAAGATCAAGAACACAATCCGCAGGGTAGAAATGGCGAGAACAGAAGAAGCCAGTCCCCCCACCCAACGGGGACGACACTGATCGGGTCATCCACCTCAGCGAGGAGGGATGGGCTCAAGCACGCGAAGCCGTAGCAGGCAACAAGATCCTGCCTGTAGGTGCCTCACGGGACCTGATGGCATACCACATGCTCCTAATCGAGGAGCACAAGAAGTAGGTGAAGATGCAAGAGGTGCTTGACAAGCGCAAGCAAGCAGCCTCGGAGTCCAGTGCGCGGCGAGCTGCGCTCTCCGCCATGGGCATTGGCTCCAGCTCACACGGCAACCATGGAAACAAGCACCATTATCGGATGGAGAACATGGACCCCAAGGAGCGCCATGAGGTGACTCGGGCCCTCAACGTGTCCTTCATGGAGATGGACGCCGACGGCAACGTCATCCCGAAGACACCGCAAGCCGCAATCATGGTGGCCACTACGTACCTCGCGTCCCATCCACCTCTGGAAGGGGACACGAAAAGGGCCATGCATAAGTCCGCACTTACCGGACTCGGACTCGGACTCGTTGGAGCTGTGCTCCATGGAGAAGCTCCTACGGAGCCAAAGAAGAAGGCTGTGGTCAGGTTCAACCGCAGCCCCACGCACTCATCCGAAGATGAAGAGAACGACCTTCCTCGAAGGCACAAGAGCTTGTGCCGTCGCAGCCGCGACTACGACGCTCGAAGCGAGCTAACTCAGCGCAAGATCGACAAGGTATGCGCCAAGAGCGTATGCTCGTCTGAATCCGAGGAGGAGGATGACGAAGGAGAACTCTGCGGAGACCGATGCTTCAGCAGATCTGTCCGGCGGACACGAATGCCGCGAAACTTCAAGCTTCCTTCGGACACTCCGAAGTTTGACGGCACACAGGATCCCAAGGCGTGGCTCAGCGACCACTTGTCGTCCGTCAAGTTACACAGCGGAAACAAGGAAACCGCCATGCAATGCCTTCAGCTGTAGCTGATAGGCGCAGATCGGATCTAGCTTAGCAGCCTATCCTCAGGATCCATCCGAAGCTGGGAGGAGCTGGCGTACAGTTTCGTCCGAAACTTCAAGGGCACCAGCAAGAGGCCTGCCTCGATAGAGGAGCTGCTGTCCTGCACCGAACGAACGGGCGAATCCATTCGCTCGTACATACTGCGCTGGTCCAACACCAAGAACTCCGCGGCGCACATCTCTGAGGAGAGAGCTATCGACTCCTTCAAAGACGGCGTCAAACGTCAGGACTTCAAAGAAGAACTTGGGCGCGTCAAGCCCAAGACACTCGACCACCTCATGGACATCGCCAACAGGTGGGCCGGCGGCGAGGAATCCGTCCACCGGGCGCACTCGGAGGAGGAAGAAGACTACGGCCGACGACGTGAGCGCCGTAGCAAGAGGAGATCGCGCGTCTACGATGATCGCGATGGATCCAAGATGGTCGCGGCTGGCTACGCCGACCGCCGCAGCGACGGCAACCGCAGCAACGGCGGATACCATCGAAGCAACTTCCGCGATGAAGGACGCCCAACACAGTCATGGCAACGTCGTGGCCATGATGACGGACCCTCAGCATACGACAAATTGTCGGGCCCATGCACCATCCACTTCTACATCGACAAGCAGGATGGCAAGAAGAAAGCAAGCCACATGCTCAAGGACTGTCGCGAGTTCCAGAAACTCAGCGAGAGCATGGCCCAGATGAGGCAGCAAGCCCCGAACCCTGGATACGGGAACGCACCCGCACCAGGTGAGATCGCACATGGAGCTCCTCCACCACCACCTGCGGGACCTTCGAACCATCCAATCGCACCCGCGCAGAACAACGGTGGGCATGGGTACCCCGCTCCAAAAGGATCGCTGATGATCCAAAAAGGGCTCCCAACAAACAAGGTGCAGAAGAAAATCACCCGCCAAATTAGCCTGGCCGTGATCGCTCCGCCCACCATCCCTGAGTACCTCAGCGGATCGGAGTCCTGCATCACGTTCAGCCATTCGGATCACCCTTTCCAAGTCCCTCGCCCAGGTCATGCTGCCCTGGTGCTCGAGGCGCAGATAGGCGGGTTCGACATGAACCGCGTCTTCATGGACGGCGGCAGCGGCATCAATCTGATCTTCGCCAGCACCTTGGCAGCAATGCGGATCCCACTGTGCAGCTTGGAACAATCTGATACAACATTCCACGGCATCGTCCTAGGGAAGAGTGTATTCCCCCTGGGAAATATATGGCTTGACGTCATCTTCGGCAAGCCAGATAACTTCCGATGCGAGCGACTCGAGTTCAAAGTGGTGAACTGGCCATCACAATACCATGCCATCCTCAGGCGCGTGGCATTCGCACGATTCCTGGCGGTACCGCACTATGCGTACCTGCTACTCAAGATGCCAGGACCCAGGGGCATCATCACGGTCCACGGGAGCTTCACCCGATCGGACCATTGCGACAGGGACTTCAACAGAATCTCCCAGTCCTTCGGCATGCAGGAGGAGCTCGTAAGGCTCCGCGAGGTGACGGACAACGGGGCCCCCCAGTCGCAAGACAGAACGCACCAGAGATGTCCTTCGACTCCACCGTCAACACAAAGAAGGTGCAGGTACACCCGACGGATGCCTCCATGACGGTGCTGATCGCCAACGACCTCAGCTCTGCATAGGAAAGCGCGCTCGTCGAATTCCTCCGTGAGCGCTGGGAAATCTTCGCCTGGTGTCCTGCGGACATGCCAAGAGTTCCCAGGGAATTCGCCGAGCACGCACTCAATGTCTTTCCAGACGCCAAGCCCGTCAAACAGTCCATCTGACGACTGTCCGAACCACGGGCCGAAGCAATCGGAGTCGAAGTCAATAGACTACTCGACGCAAACTTCATCACGGAGATCAAGGAGAGCGAATGGCTTGCCAACACCGTGATGGTCCCCAAAAAGGACACGGACATCCTGCGGATGTGTGTGGACTTTACATCGCTGAACAAGCACTGCCCGAAGGATCATTTCCCTCTCCCTCGGATCGATCAGATCATCGATTCGACTACAGGATGCGAAAAACTCTCCTTCCTCGACGCCTACTCAGGCTACAACCAAATTCGACTGAAGGTCGAAGATCAGGAGAAAACGGCGTTCATCACGCCGTTCGGAGTGTTTTGCTACAACACAATGCCCTTCGGGCTGAAGAACGGAGGGGCCACGTACCAACAGTGCATGCAGGCCTGCCTAAAGGACCAGATCGGCCGCAACATACAAGTCTATGTCGACGACATAGTCATCAAAACTAGGGAGTCCAAGACACTCATCGACGATCTCTGCGAGACGTTCGATAACCTTGATCGATACAAGATCAAGTTAAACCTAGAAAAATGCGCCTTCGGCGTCCCATCTGGTCAGCTTCTAGGCTACTTCATCTCCCAGCGAGGGATCGAGGCGAACCCGAAGAAAAACCGGGCCATAATGGCCATGGAGAAGCCGAAGAACCTCAAGGGCGTTCAGCAACTTGCCGGGCTAATCGCGGCACTGAGCAGGTTCATCAGCCGCATGGGCGAAAAAGCTCTGTCGTTCTATCAGCTGTTGTGCAAGGTAGACAAATTTGAATGGATGCCCGAGACGGACGACGCATTCGAAGATCTAAAGCGGCTGCTCTCTACCTCGCCCGTCTTGGTCACGCCAAAGGAGCGCGAGCCTTTACTGCTGTACATAGCAGCCACACACCAGGTGGTAAGCACCGTACTAGTGGTCGAGCGACCCGAAGAAGGCAAGACCCACGGGGTCCAACGCCCAATCTACTACGTAAGTGAGGTATTGACGCCGACAAAGCAGAGGTACCCTCACTACCAGAAACTCACCTACGGCATGTTCATGACGGCTCGTCGGCTGAGCCACTACTTCCAGGAGCATCAGGTGATGGTCGTCAATGAGGCACCCCTGAACAGCATCCTGAACAACCTAGAGGCCACAGGACGCGTAGCCCTGTGGGGCATCGAGCTGTCACCTCTAGACATCGTCTACGAGAAGCGCCATGCGATCAAGTCTCAGGTCCTTTCGGACTTCCTCGTCCACTGGATGGAACTGCAGCTGCCAGACACGCCGAACATGACACAGTCATGGACGATGCACTTTGACGGCTCCAAGCGCGAACCCGGAGCAGGAGCCGGGGTCATACTGACCTCCCCGCTGGGCGACAATATGAAGTATGTCCTCCGGATGAAGTTGCGAGCTTCCAACAACGAAGCCGAATACGAGGCCCTCATCCACGACATGCGGATGGCCAAGATCTGCGGTGCACCGCGCCTCGTCATCCAGCAGACGATGAATGAGTGCGACGTGCACGCCGCCAACATGATCGCATACTGCGCACTATACAACGCACTCGAAGGAGACTTTGATGGCTGCGAGCTTCGGCACGTTGGGAGAGAAAGCAACGAAGAGGCCGACAGACTCGCCAACATCGGCTCCACCTGTGCACGGGTGCCACCAGGTGTGTTCCTCGAACAGATCTGCGTGCGATCCATCAAAAGGAAATTCCCCAAGGGATCACCCGAAGAAGCAGAACTCTCGTGGACTGCGCTACCCGAAGGACAGGAAGGACCCGAAAAGCTCGATAGAGAGGTCGCAGCGGTCAATCTAATGTAGGTAATGGCAGTCGAAGAAACTTGGACACGGCCATACCTCTGATATCTGATAGACTGGGAGCTGCCTGACAGCCCGATAGATGCCCGGCGCATATATCGCCGGTCCAAGGCCTTCACCATCATCAATGGCGAGTTGTACAAGTGCAGCATTTTGGGTGTACTCCAAAGGTGCGTCACCATCGGTGACGGCAAAACCATCCTCCAAGACATCCACGAGGGAATCTGCGGCCATCATGCGGGAAGTCGCGCCCTTGTCGCCAAAGCTCTACGAGCTGGATTCTACTGGCCAACCACCATGAACGACGCCAAGGATATCATCCGAAGATGCAATGGGTGCCAAAGGTTCGCAGATAAACCGCTTGCACCCGAATCAGAGCTCGGGCCCATACCTTTGGCCTGGCCCTTTGCCCAATGGGGCCTCGACATGATTGGCAAACTGCCACGGTCCTCGAAAGGAGGTCATGTCTACCTCCTGGTTGCAGTCGACAAATTCACCAAGTGGATTGAGGCCATGCCCGTCGCTAACCAAAAGGGCAAAACTGCCATCAAGTTCTTTGAATCCATTGTCTACAGGTTCGGCGTGCCGCATAGCATCATCACCGACAATGGGTCGAACTTCATCTCCAAATAATTCCAGGACTTTTGCGAAGACCTCGGAATCAACATCACATACGCCTCCGTGGGATAGCCGCAAACGAACGGGCAGGTCGAGAAGGCCAACGGCCTCGTCGGCGCTGGCATCAAGAAGCTCCTAATGAGCCTGCTCGAGCGACTCGCCGGAGCCTGGACACAAGAGCTTCCCTCTGTCCTGTGGAGCATGCGCACAACGCCAAACAGCTCAACTGGCTACACGCCTTTATTCATGGTGCACGGAGCCGAAGCAGTGCTGCCACGGGTAGTCGCCTATAGCGAAGCCGAATCGACAGCTGCACTCGAAGACGTCGTCGACACACTCGACGAGGCACGTGACCAACAGAGTCGCCACAACTACCACAGCCGACGGCTACGCCCAAGGTCCTTCGTCGAAGGAGACCTAGTCTTGCGACTCAAACAAGAGCGACCGAAGAAATTCGAGTCACCATGGGAAGGACCCTACATCGTCACTGAAGTCATCCCAGGTGGCGCCTATCGCCTCAAGCACGTGGAGTCTGGAGTCGCATAGTCCAACCCATGGAACGACGCACAGCTGCGACACTTCTACCCCTAGCTACCTCCCTCTTTTATTTTCAATAAGGCTATTCAGCCAAGGCTACTCAGCCAAACAATGTACCTCCTCCTTATGATATGAATAAAGCTAAGTGTCTCACCCCAAAAATTTTCACCTATTATCTACATTTTACTCCATATTACAACACACTCGGGGGCTCCCCCTACCTCACGACTTTGTCGAATGAGGATAGCGCGTGTACACCTGAGTAGCTGACCACGTCAGGCTAACGAAAAAGACATGTATACAAACAAAGTACCACGTGCTACACAATAATAAACCTTCAGAATATAATAAAGGGCACAACACGCCCAGCCGAATATATACAAATTTTACATCTATCTCTTTTACAGGTCCTACCTATTCTGAAGAATAGCCCGCGCACGCTGCTCAAACAGATCTACAATTTGTTCGGCATACTGCCTTATAGCCGCATAGTGTGGACGCATATCCCACTCGCCGCCATCCGGCCGAAGAGGCGGCCCATCCGCTACAGCAGACAGATTTACATCAGGACGATGCAACAACACAAGGGAGAGCGCAGCCTTCACCCCCGTGACAAGCTGATGCCGAACCAGTTCCCGGGCACGATGCACATTTTGAAACTTCGACAGCAGGCCACAGAGAGTCGATGGCGCCTCATCCAGTGGAAACATCACATGCAGAACTGACGCTAATGAAGACTGCACCTGACGAAGCACTCGCGATACCTGGTGGACATGATCCTGCACCGTCGCAAGGACCATGGCACGATCATGGTCCATCCAGAAGAACCCGTCAGCCTCCATGTCCTGCTGAGTCAGGCAGTTGATCCGAATAGCAACACGCTCATTTTCCTCCCTCGAAGCAAGGTTTGCACCTGCAATACTTGCAAAAAGTAAGATAAAAAGGCCAACATGCGCATCCGAAACAATGAGCAGCAGCTCTAAAAGCTCACATTGCAGTTTTTCGGACAAACGATGCAACTCCGTCATTAAATACTCCTCTCTGGCAACGGACCGCTCTGCCTTCGATTTCCAAACATCAGTGTGGCCACGCACCCCAAGAAACTCTTTCTCAAGGCAACGGACGCGGTCTCAAAGAAATACAAGCCGCGATGCACCATCCAGGGATGGTCGCAGCTGCAGTGAAGGCGAAGTATCAACGGGATCATCACCCAAAGGACCCTAGAGTAACAGAAGACAAGGATATGAACAAGCAGACGAAGGAGCACAGAACTCGAAAATTCATTATGTGCAGCAAAAAGCCACTACGTGGCACAAGGATCATTCACAGAGATAATTACAACAAAAGACACGAAAGCTATCCTACAACTAAAAGGCCTACGAAGCTGCATCCTGAGTAGCCTCGGAGTCGGACTGCCTCCCCTTGGCCTCTCCCTGCTGCCTCAAAGCGTACTCAGCCAGCAAGTCAATCAACTTCGTCCCATAATGCTTACAGCGAGCAACATAGATGGCGAAGGCTACCTCGGATCCGTCAGCAGCCGTTGGCATCCGGGAGGTGGCCTGATGAAGATCCTGCTCCGCTCCAGAGGCCAGCGCCATCACCAGCCCGACAGACGCACCAATGCCTTTCTGCTTGCGCTTGTACGCCGCAGGTGCTTTGGCTGACAATGCATCCGCCAAGGCATCAACATCTTTGAGGGCGATGCCCTTGGGGACGAGCTCCTTATAGAAGCGCCCAAGAACCTCCTTGGCCTTAGCAAGCGAGCCGACCACGGTACCACAACGGTCTTCGACCGCCGCAGTGGCATCATCCAAAGCACTTCCGTGCTCCAGAACACCACGGTCAAACTCGATGCCCGCGGCATCTAAAAGAAAAGAAAGGGCAACATAAATAAAAGCACAGCAAGGAAAGCCAAGGAGACCGAAAAAGGGAAGACGAAGCAACTCACCTGAGATAGCCTTGGCAGCCGCCATCAGCTTGTCAGCTACCTCCTTCTCGCGCGAAGCCGTGGCGGTGGCGAGTTGCTCCTCGCGGTCCGTAGCCTTCTGCTGCAGGCGCTCCTTGGCCGCGGCTGCGTTGGCTAGCTCTAGCTCAAGGCGCTCCTTCGCACCAACGGCGACCTCGACTTTCTTCTCCGCTTGCCCAAGGCTCTTTTTGAGAGCATCAAGCTCACGGAGAGAGGTATTGTGGTCCTCTACAGTCAACAAAACACCTATCAGATCACAGGGCAAAGAAATACAAGAAGAAGAAAAAAGATCATGTCGTGAACATACCTTGAAGCTGTTTGAAACTGGCCTCCAATGCTAGGTGCTGCTGCTGGTTGACGCCTTGCACCAAAGGCTGCAAAAAGCACTACTCGTCAAAAGAACGGCTCGGGGGCTATGCCCAAAGAACGAGCAAAGCAAGTTGAACACACGAAAAATGCTCGGGGGCTCCCCCGAGACAAGAAGCAAAAACAAATTGATCAGCAGATCACCCGAAAACGCCCGGGGGCTCCCCCGGCAGCAAGAGCAAAGAAAACTTACGTGATTAGATGGTGAATCCGAAGGCCCAGCCGAAGTCTTCTGGGGGACGACCACCTGAGCCTCCTGCAGAGAAGGGTTCGGAGCAGTGCCCTCAGAGGTGGCCATCGTCTGAGGAAGAGGAGAATCAACCTTCGAATCCCCCACCATCTCTCGAGCGCCATCGCTGGAGGAGCTGGAGGAGGAGTGGCTACAAAAGGAAAAATCAGCCAAGTACAAAGTAAATAGACAAGAACAAGCAAAAAAGTAACTGAGGAAACTTACGAGTCGAGCTCGCTCAAGTCGAAGACAGGAGGGGTCTTCCTGCCCTTCTTCTCTTCTTTCTTCTCTTCCTTCTTTTCTTCCTTCTTCCGCTTCGCCGGCGGGTGCAGTGCCACAGCCCGCACGGGCACGGCCGAAATAGGAGAGGAAGAGCCCCCGTGATCCCCACTGTGACGCTCGAGGCCTAGAGGATTCCTAGGTGTCGGCAGAGTCGAAGCATCCGACGATTCGCTGGAGCTCCATGTCCGCTTACGAGTGTGATCCTCGCTCGACTCATTGCCCTCCTCGGCCGGCGATCGCTCCGACAGAAGTTCAGACATGGAGTCCACTACCTCATTGTCCGGTGCATCCGGAAACACATCGGGCAATGGAGGTGACATGCCTGGCACCTTGAATTCCTACACAAAACAACAAAAATTTCAGCACAAAAAGGTACAAAGACAACGCAGTCGAAAATAAGCGCTACGCGCACGTCCCAGATCCACACTTGCGGAACCGGACAAGAAGCAGAGAACGGAGGAGTCAGCGACTTCCCCGGGATATCCTCTCCAGCCTTGAATTTTAGCAGCGGGCGAAGAACCCCGTCGAGATCCCCCTTGGAGAACTCCTCAGCCGAAACCCTAGTCGGATCGCGACGACCCGAATAAAGAAACATCGGGTGTGCCCTATCCTGGAGCGGTTGCACCCGACATTTGAGAAAGGTGAGGATGATATCCACACCATTCACCTCTTTCTCCAGAATCAACTAGAGATCCTCCACCCCGACGATAGAGTCCCTCTATCTCCTCCACCTCGCCATCCAAGATCTGGTTCTTCCAGGACCTCTTTGGCTCGATTTTTTGGGAGGGGTCGAAAGGAGAAAGACCAAAATCCTGCCTAGGTACCGTGGAGTCACGAATGTAAAACCATCGCCTCCGCCAGTACTGGACAGATTCGGACATAGAAAAGGAGAAGAAAATAAGATTGGATTTGAGGGAGATGATGCAACCCCCAATAGGATAAACACCATCAGAGCCAGATTGCCTCTTCACGGAATAGAGTTTCCGGAAGAGGCCAAAATTGCGGCTCGACACCGAGCCAGCACTCGCAGAAAGTGATGAAACAGGCGACATGAAGAAGAGAGTTGGGAGAAAGATGATGCAGCTGGATACTATAAAGAAAAAGCAATCCACGAAGGAAATCGTGGACTAGGAAGGAAAAGCCCCGAAGGACAAAGGCGAGGAACATAACCCAGAACCCAGCGGGAGGACGGGGAATTACCTCATTGCCGGGAAGTTGGACGTCCTCCCTATCCTGTGGGATCGGGCCCCATTCATGGAGCTTGCGGATATCACTCTCACGCGTCTCCGATCGCCGCCAGCCACCATCAGTGACACAGATGGCGGCGGAACCTTTTTTGCCGTCGGCGGCCGCACCAGTACCATCTGCAGAGGAGGACTTCTTGGGCTTCCCCATTGCAGTACGGCGGTGGCGGCGTTGAGCATGTAGAATCAAGGAAGGAAAAGCTCGAGGAAATTCCAGTGCGTAATGAGAACGCTCAGAGAAGAGGGGAGCAGTGAAACAAGAATGGATGCGGTGAAAACAAACTCACCTTTTCCCCAGTGATTATAAGGACTCGAACGATGCACGACGACCGTCCATCGGGAAGACCTAGAGCCAACCTCAAGATCTGGCCGTCCACGTGTCAGCATAGCAGTGAACCGTTGCTCACACGCCGTCCACTACGCACGGAAATCAAGGCGACGCCATAATTATCTCCACGCCGCGCGTGACCAGTCAACTCAAAGTCAGGAGGTGGGACCCATGTTCGTCCAGTCAAGTCATCTCTGGTGCCGCAGACGCTTGAGGTCACCGATCGTCAGCACTGACGTCATCAAAAGTTATACTAGCAACGGTTGCAATTCTTCGGCTACACAGCTAAGAGTACTCACTCGAATCTACGATTCGATTAATTACTCGGGGGCTACTCCTATCAGGAGCACTGGCCGCGCACCCGAAGAACGCTGAAAGTACTACACCATCGAACTGTTTCTTCGAGTCCTACGTTGAGTCTACGACTCCACTGCGGACACGGGGGCTACTCCCATAGGGAGGATGGATTCAAGCATCCGAAAAATTTGTGTCCTACGAACCTAAAAGTCAACAAAGACTGAATTAAAGTCTCTGCTCGAGTCTGCGACTCAAACAGACACTCGGGGGCTACTCCCATAGGGAGCGCTGGTCGCGCACCCTATGAATTCTTCGACTGCGATCCTTCGGATCAGCATGCACAAACTTTCTCGGCAACTGTGCCCTAGTCAGCGCTAAGTTAGTAACATCCTCCTTGGCCACCCAAAACACCTCCACGGTGATAAAAATTCCAATGTTGTGTCTGCGACACAAAGATAAGACCTACAGATATCATCTGATGGCCAGGCAACGCACACGACTGCGCTCTGCTAGTGAGAACCCGTGCCAGCAGGCGCGATGAAAAATCCTGACGGACGCGAGCATATATTTGAGCATATGTTCCTGGGTACATCACTTAAAATTTACTGGAATTCCACTCCTGTAAGTCCTCCACGGCCTGAGTCGAATTGCGCCAGCATATGTTCCGGATTTGAGTCGAGGGACTCGAATCTGAAGAAGATCGTGTTGTCCTAAGACAGTTAACTGACCCTGATCCGTCGGGAGAGTTAGGCACATGCATCAACAATCCCTACACACTCAAATCATTCTCTAGCAAACAGAGATAGCCACACCCAAAAGAATAAGGAGTCCTTAGCCGAATCTACGATTCGACTGAACACTCGGGGGCTACTGACATGGTTATACCCTACGAGTACATGACCTTAGCATATCTGGTCTAGCCCAAGGAAGGCCCACAACAAATATGCGCCAGCCCATGAAGATTTTCAGATGTCCAGGGCCCATGACGCTTTCGGATCCTTGGAGAGCAAGACTAGAGTAGATAGAAAATTCAAAGGGGTAAACCCTAAAACCTGTATCCGACTCGATCTGTGCCTGGGACCAGCCTACCTCTATATAAAGGCCAGGAGGGCACAACGAGGAGGATCTCTTACAATCTCTCGCACACCACCGCATACACACCTCCACGCTAGATTGCATCTGCGCACCTTGTAACCTTCGGTTCCGTCATAATCAGAGCAGACAAGCAGGAGTAGGGTTTTCCCTCCGGGGGCCTGAACCTGGGTAAACCTCGTGTCCCCGTGTTTCTTGTTTGCTAATCGTTCCGCAATCTCCAGCATCCCCATCTTCTCCAAAACCCAAGTCCATAACAATGGGCATTGACGAGATTAAACCTCTTCAACAGAGGGCCCACACCCCCTAGGCGCGGGCCCACCTGACCCCGCGCCTAGGGAAGGTGTGGCCCACCTGCCTGGCCTCAGACTCCGCCCCTTCGCCTATATCTTCCCTATGGAACCCTAAGCCTCGGGGAGCGACCACAGATAGATTTCCGCCGCCTCTGGGGGGCAGAAAACATCGAGAGAGAAAGATCTCTCCGGCAGACAGATTTTTGTCACGGGAATTCCTTCCCGGAGAGGGGAGACCATCGCCATCAACACCATCATCAAGCTAGGCTTCATCGGGATCATCATCATCCACACCATCATCTCCACCAGCACCATCAACACCACTCCGTCCCGCTGTAACAATTGTGTTGGATATTGCTTTAGTTCTTAGGGGAAACTTTCCAGGTGTTAATTACTATTTTAGTTGATGCTTATGAGTGGAACCATTGGATTATTGTTTATGTTAAGATTTTTATCCATTATCATATCATCTTTGATCTTGATCCATATGATGTCTTGTGAGTAGTTTGTTTAGTTCTTGAGGACATGGGAGAAGTCATGTTGTTAGTAGTGAATCTGTGATGAGTTATTATTCAACGATTTAGTATTTAAGTTGTGGTTCTATTCTTCTAGTGGTGTCATGTGAACGTCGACTACATGATACTTCACCATTTATGGGCCTAGGGGGATGCATTGTGTATTTGGCTACTAATTGTGGGGTTGCCGGAGTGACAGAAACCTGAACCCCCGTTAGGACACCTTTGCACAAGGGAGCGTAGGATCTCAGAGTTTAAGGCTGTGGTTAGATTTATATCTTAATTACTTTCTTGTAGTTACGGATGTTTGCAGGGGGTTTAATCACAAGTATGTATTAGTCCTAGGAAGGGCGGTATGTTAGCACAGGTTCACCCACACAACACTTACAAACACCAAACAAGAGTACTCAGCTATTTGAAGCGAAAGCACTTGATAGAATTCCCATGTGTCCTCGAGAACGTTTGGTCCTTATAAGTATTTCCACCGGCTTGTCCTTTGCTAAGAAAGGATTGGGCCACTTGCTCCGTTTTTTCGTTACCTTTGTTACTTGCACCTTGTTTTGTTGCCTTGTCAGAAAACCACTAAAGATCCATTTGCTAAGTATTCACAGGGATTTTCTGCTCCATACCATTGTTCAGCACCTTCTGCTCCTCGTTGGGATCGAAACTCCTATGTATCGAAAGTACTACGATACACCCCCTATACTTGTGGGTCATCACATCGCAAACACATCGGAACCAAGAACTCATTCCATGGGCAAGCATATCCAGCTGAGATTCCACGCCATTAGAAAAAATGTTGAGAATGGTGAAGTCAAGATGCAAAGTGCATACGGATCGGAATGTTGCAGATCTGTTTACTAAAGGACTTCCACAAGCCAAGCATGAGCAACACCGGGATACTATTGGTGTTAAATCATTGCCTATTGTAAACTAGACTAATTTGTACTCTAGTGCAAGTGGGAGACTGAAGGAGATATTCCCTAGAGGCAAATAATAAGATTAATTTGTACTCTAGTGCAAGTGGGAGACTGAAGGAGATATGCCCTAGAGGAAAATAATAATGTGTTTTATTTGATGTATCTCTTGTATGTTCATAATGTTTCTTACCGTTCTATAACTGTGTTAAGACGAAACATTAATATACGTGTGGTATGTAAACAAATTGAGTCTCTAGTTACCTCTAGTAAACTAGCTTATTGGTCAAATGATGATCTAAGGTTTCGAGATCATGGGTGATAGTGCCAATTGACAATGAGGTCATATCATTAGTTGAATGATATGATAGACATACACCCAAAGTAAATCACAATGAGATCTAGTTAATAAATGTTCATCATTGATGATAACATAGAAACCTCGCAACCTAATACTTTGACTATGAGATAATGCATAATAACCATTACTAGAAGGAGAATTTGATGGTATCAAGTATGAAACTATGAAATGGTGATCATAAAGGTACCATCAGGTTTCCTGAAGAAATTAGTTGAGGAGTATTTATCAAGACCAATATTTGACAAACCATGTAACAAATAGATTCACGACACCAACTCGATTTCGTTGCATTAACAAAGTTTGCAAGCGTATGACTAGGTCAGGGAATGTAACAGCACGGGAACGAGTAAACGAGTTCATCGGTAACAAGATTGAACTAGGTATGGAGATACCTAAGATAAAATCTCAGATGATCTAGGTATCGAATGGCAAAGGGAATGGGACACGAATTTGAAGGTTCAAGCGATGAGATTCGTGAATGCACAGGTGGTCATTATGGGAATCCAGGTCCCATTGATGATCATTTGATGCGAGATGGGTCTTGGTCAAGTCCAGAGTATCTCCAAACCGAAGGGTGGCACACTTAAGTGTGAGGAAGCTTAGGGATTGAACCGACACCATAGGAGAAACGAGATAGAGAAACCGAACAGGTTCCGGGAAACACCCGATGTTGATCGGAGGGGTCTGGAAGGTGTTCCAGATTGAAATATATAATAAAATATGTGTTTTATATTAATTAGTGGAATTAATACTTAAACAAAAATGTTTTTTTGAGGAAGCCCATGCCTATTGGGCCTCCCTTGGAGGGAAGGCCCAAAGGGGCAAGGAGCCAAGTAGAGGAAAGGAGGGCATGCGCCAAACCATATGGGCTCCCCCCTCCACACGGGGGGCACCTAGGGCCGACGGCACACCCCCTGGCGGCGGCCGTGGGGGTTATCCCCCACACCAAACCCTACGATTGCCCCTCCCCATCCTCCTATAAATATAGGGCCCCCTCCCCTGTATTCACACAATAATCTCTCCTCCCTCTCTATTCCCCTAGAGCTCTCTCTCCACTTAGATTAGAATTGGCTCCTGGGGGAATTTGTTTTCCACCTCTACACCACCATCATTGTAGAGGCCTAAACCCAATAAGGTACAAGTCCCTGTGTTTACAGTGCTAGTCCCTGGATCGATTAGCTAGCACCCACAGTTTAATATGTAATATCGAGAAACAAAGGTCATATTATAACTCATAACCAGGAATAAAATAGTTCATTACAACTTACATAGCTCATATGGCTATCTTATTACAAAGCAGCAGATATAACTATAAAGCATGGAGTCCTTCATATTCATATGCCACAGGCAAAGATGTTGGTTGTAGACTTGTAATCCCTACTCAACAAACTTCACTAACATTAAACAAACCTGCAACATGATAAGTTACAACCACAAGGGTCAATACATTTGAATTGTATTGGCAAGTGATATCATATTGATATGGAGAAACTAACATCTACATGAATATATGGATAAGTGGAGTTTGGCTAGCCTTTGCATAAAATAAGTTTTTTCCTATCCTTTGTAAAATAGTTTTTATCTTTTTCAAAACACTTCATCAAACATGGCACACTGGATACACACCAGGTGCTACCCTTGTTCACCCAACAAGTTTTAACTTAGGGAAATTGGGATGAGGAGATTCTTGATCATTTCAATGTCTTTGATGCTCAAAATGTCCATTACCGGGGACACGGCTAAGTACTTAGTTTTTACCCTCTCGAGAGGTGGTGCACTTTCCCCACAAGACTCGACATGCATCGAGACGAGACTTTTCAGAAGCAATCCCTGAGACCAGCATGGACGCCATCCATCATATCATCACTACCACCTTCTGTCCATCTGGATGAGTTCTTGCAACTTAGTTGGTCAAGGCAGAGCCCATATGCCATGTGGCTGCACTAGAAGCTTTCGCGATAAGAATGTTGCGAATCTCTTTGTTCCTGGGTGGCCATCCACAAGTGGGATACACTAGGGTAAACCATAGAAATGGGCCCTGGGTAACCACTCAACACAAACCATACTTCCCATTCCATCCAGGTGTTTGATTAACAAGTTGTTTTCTTAGTCAAAAACACATAGGCATAACCTTTCCATAATATCATAACATGAATTTACACCCTTGAATTCGAATAGCTAGGCTAAGGATACTAGCATAACATGTCTCTTAACTTAGGAAAATTTCTACCAAGATATATTCTATAGGATCTACCATAGCATAGCAATATACAAAATAGTCCTATCATGCGTACTAGAAATATATTACTAATGCAATATTGAAAAGATAGGACTTTGGATGACCAAAGTATCACTTGCCTTTTTAAGTATAAAATCTAGGTACTCTTCTTGATCTTGCAAATGTCACACTCCTCAAAGTTCACTACATCACAATCAAGCAAAGCACACATTCAAAACTAGCACACAGACAAATAACAAAACAAAACAAGAAAAACAAAGAAATGCATGCAAGCATGCAAAGGTCATTTTATTGAAAAGTTTGTTTCTAACAAGGTTCTAAACATTTAAAAACACCTACTGGTGTTTTATAAAAGTGGAATTTCATTTGAAACCAAGTTAGTGAAAATAAGTCATTTAAATCATTTTCTTTGGGTAGAAAAGCTTTTATTCAAAGGATTAATTTCTAGTGTCAACAAAATATATTTTTAATTTCAAATGTTAGTTTTTATGGTCAGAGGGTTCAAAACAAAACCATTTTCACATGGATTTACTCAAAAATAATTTTTTGAACAATTTTTATACTCAAAATAGCCCTAAACAAGTCTCTACATAAAACTCTAATTTTTCATACGCAAATTACCAAAGTAAGGCCATATGTGCAAAGTGCACATTTTTATGAATCCATAGAGACCTAATTTGTAATTTTTGGAATTACAGATCAAAAGTTATTGATTTTACAAGTTTAAACATCTAATAGAACAAAATCTGGATTTTAAATCGAAAAACCTAACACACGGCGTATTCTGATTGGACGGTACCGCTTCGTGCTAGATCACGCTTCCGCACCGTCAGATCTAAAGGGAATCTAGCGGCTCAGATCTAACCATACCTGTTCGTACCAGTTCTAATCTGGGCCACTGGATCTAGATCTAGTGGATCCAAACGACTCGACCTAAACCTAGCAGCGCCCATGGCAAGAACGGTGGCGACGCGCTATACGGCGATGCTCCAGCGAGGCCAGAGGGAAAGGGAGGGGGAAATGGGTCTTACCAGGGTCGTGGCAACGAGGCGAAGCGCAACATAGTCACGTTGGGGCTGGGGCGCACGGACACGGGCACAATTGCTCATCGAACTTGCGCTCAATGTCACGTGCTTACAGAGGTCGTCATTGGCGAGCCTACAAAGCACGATAAAATAAACAGCGATGATTAGCAGACACACCCGGGGACAACGAACATCGCAGAGTAGGAAAGAGGGCGAGGGGAGCACAGACTTCACCGGAATTAGCGCTGGAGTCTAGCAGGGTCAGCGGCGGTGCGAGAAGAAATCCGAGCATCCTAGGGGCTCTCTATATGCGAGGGTTGAGGGGAAATGGGGAGGAGGGAGAGGGGGTTAAGAAGGCCAGGTCGGGGAAGAGGTTTATTGCGTGAATCAACGTTAATTACTCGAACTGAAATCGCCTGAAATGGCAGAGAGAGGGGAGGCGGGTTCAACATGATGAAGACGATGAGGACAGCGTGGCAGTGGGGCCAGGAGGTCGGTGAGGGGTGTGGGGGGTGCGCGGGTGATAAAGGGAGGCAGAGGGGAAAGGGAGTGGCCCCGGTGGGATGTATTGGGCTATGTTGGGCCAAGGGTGGGCAGCTGGGTTGGGTAGGTAGGTTTGTTTCTATTTCTTTCCTTCAAATGTTTTTCCTTTTCCTTTTCCGTTTTCTATTTTTATTCAAATCAATTAATTTAAACTTCAATTCAATTTCAAAATTTCACCAAATATTTTCACTAGGTTTTATACCAATTATAAGTGTATTATTTAGTCCAATTCAAATATTTTTTTTCACTTAATATTCATTTAAAATTAAGTGAGGCATATTGGTATTTATTTAAATAAAATTTGAATATTATTCATAAGCCCATATAATTTTATTTAAATAAACTTTTATCCTTTTAGATTATTTAGATGAACTTTTATTCCATTTGCTTATGGATTTTAGCCATGGTTTAAATTGTCTTTGCAACAATTCTTATTTATTTATTTATTCTTTCTTTGTCTTATAAAATTCATATCTCTTTTATTTATAGCTCCAAAAATAGTGATTCCAATTTGTGTAATTCTATTTAATAATTATTTATCTTCTTAAATACTTTTAGGATTACTATGTTCACAATTTAGTGTTGATTTTAACTAGGAGCTTTATTAGCCTTGGAATACTTTCTTTTATCTTATAAAAAACATAAGTTTTTATCCATGGCTCCAAATGGAGTGAAACCAAATCCCATGGTTTTGTAATATTGGTGTTTACCATTATTGGTCATTTAGGAATGTTTTTTGCTAAATTTTTATATGGAACAAAGCCATAGTCATGGAGTGATTTTGATGATGATTTCTCTTGTTAGGGTTTAGGTTTTTGGTTTAGCTTTTCCAGGTGCTCAAAATCAAGATACATTCCATGCATGGATGCATTTGATCTTTTGAATATTTGTTTGTTGCTTTGTCATTCAAGTATTTGTTCAAGTAAGGTTTTGATGTTTCCATTTAGAAGCAAAAGTTTCTTTTCCCCCTAAATTTCAACATTTGTTTCTTTTGTTTGTTTATTTTTCACATTTCAAAATTTGGAAAATTTTGGGCTGTGACAGACTACCACCCTTAAAAGGAATCTCGTCCCGAGATTCGGGAAGGCTAGAAACAACTAGTTGGTTTCAAGACAAATAGGGTAACTACCACCCTTAAAAGGATTTTAACTAGATCGAATCTTGGCTTACTTGGTGTGTTGATGTAACTTCTCTAGACATTTGTTTGCATAGTGTCCCTTATTACCACATTTGAAACATGTGACAAGGTTGAGGTCCTTCACAAGTTTGCTTGTCTTGTTCTTCTCCTTTTCTGGACAATTTGATGCATAATGGCCTAGCTCTTTGCATTTGTGGCACATCACCTAGCTAATATCCCTCTTCATCTTTGGTATCACTATCTCTTGTTTGTTTCCTTGGCCCTTCTTATTTTTGGGTCTCTCCAAAGCTAGGAGGTCTCTTAGTTCATGTTCTTCTTACTTCACCAGAAATGTGGGAAAACTTCCTCGGTTCTTAGAACGGTTCATAGGATAACGTCCACGTTTCCTCTTTTGCTCACCAAAGTTGGTTACATTGTATGGAGGTGCATACTGACATTTGACTTTGTCTTCATCATTCTTGGTAGAAGTTGTACCTTCATGGGTGTTTCCAAAGACTTGATGTTTTCCATCCTTAGCTTGATGTTTCATCTGTTGAACTATAGGATAGATGTGGCATTGGACAGGGACATGCTCATTTCCTTCACATAGGAAACAGGTAATTTGAGATGTGGGGCACTGTCTAGCTGGATGGTTCTCTTCACAATTTGGGCACTGGTCAATATGCTATTTATAAGTGTGTCCTATGTCTCCACAGATTTTGTAGGCTTGTGTTCTTCCCACAATATCATCCTTGAAATCATTGTTGTCATAATCTCTTTGGGAAGGGTTGCTTCTCATGTTGATCATCTGATTGGTCATCCTTTGCAACAATTGGGATTGGGATCCCAAGAACTTTAGCATGGTTGGGTCGTTGTTGTGGTTGTTGGCTAAAAACTGGGTTGTCACTTGATTCAACTTAGTTTGGGCTGCTAGCAGTTGTACTATCATGTGCATCTCGAGGTTGTTGTTGTCACCATCCTTGATGTTGGAGTTGTGGTCTCTTGGAGAAGTCATCTGTTTGGGTTGGGTTGGGATTAGAATAGACAAAAGATTTCTAGGGAAAGAATTCTACTCATACACAATAGTTTCACAGAAAACAAAATGCAAGCAATATCAATCATACATTCCACTCAAATAACAAGGTTCAAGCATTTCTTAGGCAAACAAAATATTATTGTCATACCACATAGGTTGGTATGATCAATAAACGACCAGGAAGCCGATTTAAATGAAATTCTTAGTATGGTGGTCCAACTACAGGGTATCACTTGAGATCATTCAATCCTTATCTTAGCTATTACATCAGGAACAAGATCATGGTATCCTTGGAAGAAACTATTGCATCTTGGTCACAAGGTTCAAAAGGTGATGTCTATAATGGTTCCTCCTAAGTTGAGTTTCCTTAGTCTCCAAGTCTTGAGTATTCTTCTTATCTTCCTTGAAGTCCTTACAAGTGGTTTGCAATCTATGCCTAAGTATTTCTCGAAGTTCTTCAATAGCTTTCCATGCAACACTTCTTGTAGAGTCGAAGAATGACGTATGAGGTCCTGAGTTGGTGAACATCCAAAGTCCCATTGGCTTGTTATTGTCTTCCTTGATAGATTTGTTGATCCTTGCCAAATGAATCAAGATAGTTCCACTTCCATGAGAAATAAAAACAAATATAACATAGTAAAACCATAATAGATAAGTTTCTCATCCTATGGTCTTTCCTAATTTCTCTCTCATATTTTCCATCTACTAAACTTGAACTTCTTCGTTGATCTCGGGCTTATCTTCTTGATCCTATAATGCCTTGTCCTTCTCCTTGAGTTGGGTGTGTAGCTCATCATTTCCTTAGTTGGTTGCTCCTATCATAAAAAATATCCTAAATAAAATTTCTATGTCCTAAAATTATTGAAGAACAATTCTTCCTTCTGAAACTTCACTTGGTTTCTTTTGATGATGGATATATGTAGATCCAGCCTGTTTACGATGTCGAGAACTCCAATTCCTAGTAGGTGATCTTGAAGTCCATGGTGATGGTGAAGCTGTAGTCCTTTTTGATGTTGAAGCCCTTAGTCATGTCGTAGTTTAAGTCCTCGCTCATGTTAAAGTCTTTGTCCATCAAGTTGAAAAGGGAAGAGATATAGAAACAAAACAAAATGCTAAGGAAAGAGTTACAAGATTGTTTGTAAATAACTTTCACAAATGCAACTATTATTTTTCTAAGGGGTTTTGTCCAATCTTAGGGTTATAATCCTACAGGCAACACAGTGCTCTGATACCATCTGTAGAGGCCTGAACCCAATAAGTGTAGGGGTTCGTACCATGGAAAACAAAAATTTTCTATCGCATACAAACAAACAAGCCAAGATCTATCTACTAGATTGTAGCAACGAGTCGATGGAATAACTTACCCTCGAAGATTCCAAAGCAGTTAACGAGAGCAGATTCTCGTGGGCGATGTAGTCGTACTCTTCCGATCTCAAGATCGCGTAGACGATCCTTCCGGCGCTGCGTTCCGGCAGCGCTTCCGCAGTCGGTCACACGTTCGGTACTCGACGAAGACCTTCCTCTCCCTTGTTCCAGCAGGCAGCGGAGGTTGTAGCACTCTCCTCGTGATTCCGGCAGCACAACGGCGTGGTACCGGAAGTAGAGGGGAGATCCCGCAGGGCTTCGCCTTAAGCCGGAGCGAGTATGGTGGAGTATGAGAGAGAGAGCTATTAGTGGTCTAGGGATTAGACACACCAATTAGAAGGCTCTAAACCGCAGGCTAGAGCAATTAGAAGCTCTAAACCAAAACGGCTCTAAACCGGAGATTAGAGGATAGGAACTTGTGTGTCTAGAGGAGGAGGCCCTGCCCCTCCTTTTATAGGTGGGAGGTGCGAACAAGGGGAGGGGAGTCCCTCCCCAAGTCGGCCTTGGGTGGCGCGCCGGCTTGGAGAGGAGACTCCTCCCCCAAGTCGGTTTCAACCACCTCTTGCTTGTTTCCCACAATTTCCTGTTTTAGCCGTTTGACTTTCAAACTGGCCATTTGACTTTTCTGTTTTAGGATTCAATTTAATCCTTTATTTGGAACAGCAAGAACACTTAGTACATGATGCAATCATTCCAATATGTAATGACACATTCATGTACTCCTCCCCTTCCTGGAGTGCCGGACATTCCGGAACCTTCTAGAACATTCCCGATGAAAACACCGGAATCATTTTCGAACTCCGAAACGGGACTTTCCTTATATGAATCTTATTCTCCGGACCATTCCGGATCACCTCGTGATATCCCGGATCCCATCCGAGACTCCGAACAACATTCGGTCTCTTTCTCATCATTCCATAACTACTCAAACAACGTTGAATCCTTAAGTGTGTCTCCCTACGGTTCGTGAATTATGCGGACATGATCGAGACACTTATCCGAACAATAACCAATAGAGGAATCTGGAAATTCATATGGCTCCCACATATTTCTACGATTACTTTGCGATCGAATGAACCACTTACATACGATACCAATTTCCCTTTGTCTCACGATAGTTTACTTATCCGAGGTTATGATCGTCGGTATCTCTGCATACCTAGTTCAACCTCGTTACTGATAAGTACTCTTTTCTCGTTCCCGTGATATGTGATCCCTTGTGAGCCAGTCACATGCTTGCAAGCTAATTGGATGACATTTCACCGAGAGGGCCCAGAGTATATCTATCTGTCATATGGATGGACAAATCCCACTCTTGATCCATGTGTTTCAACCAATACTTTCTGAACACTCAATGCCACCTTTATAGCCACCCTGTTACGGTGTGGTGTTTGATGACATCAAAGCATCCATCCGGAAAAGGTGATATGCATGATCTCATGGTCGAAGGAATTAGGTTACTATGTATCAGAAAGCATATAGCAATTGAACTATTGAAATGAATTGATCTTTATGCTACGCTTATCTATAGGAGTATGTCCATCACATCATTCTCCTAATGATATGATCCTGTTGTTAATAACATCTCTATGTTCATGATTAGGAAACCATGATCATATATTAACCAACAAGCTAGTTTAACAAGAGGCTTTACTAGGGACTCTTATTTTAGTTTACAAATCACACAAGTATTAATGTTTCCGGTTAATACAATTTTAGCATGGTATGTAAACATTTATCATAAGTGTGAAGATATGATAATAACCACTTTATTATTGCCTCTTGGGCATATCTCCAACAGTCTCCCACTTGCACTAGAGTCAATAATCTAGTTTCAAACCTTTGTGTATTCAACACCTATGGCTTTACGGTGTTGTATGTACACGATTGCTAGTGGTCAACTGATCTCCGGATCTGACACTTCCAGGTCCGTGTGTAATTGCATGTCTTTGCGTCTCTACACATCACTCATTCTCTAATGAGATGGCTTTGTATAAATTTGGTCTTTCGGTGTGACCTTTAGCTCTTTGGGTTTAAAACATGTTGATAATATTGTCGCACAATATATCTTCATAGTATTATCCCACTGTGAACTACACCTAGTTTGATAACAAACTACTTGACACAAATGCCCTCTTTTGCTGCTAAAATAGCAGTCATATACTCAGCCTTTTGTTGTAGTATCTGTCACAATGTCTTAACTTTGGAACTCATCCAAATCCATTATGGAGCTCACTTTCCATTATATTGTGCCACCCTTAGTTTAGATCGAGATAAACTTAATTTGTACTTTGTGACAAAGCTAGTATCAATGTAGTACTTTTACAATGAACTAACCATCTATTTGTCACTTCTACAAATATTATACTCTTAGTTCTTCCAAAAGATCATAAGAATATCCTTACTATTGTCCAATGATCATCTTACGAATCATTCTGGTATATTCTCACAACATTTAGAGCATAGGACATATCTGGATTTGTACATATCACAGTATGATTGATATAAATACTCTTTGTGATTTCATACATCAAGTATCAATCTATACTTGATTATTTGTTTCACTTTACCAAATGTCAATACACTTGAATATATCATCAACATTGAACTCATTCAATCCTTTCTGTGCGACAAGAACCTCTCTTGTAGTTTCTATATTGAACTCATTCAATATCTTGTCTATGTACTTCTGGCACAACCATATTAGCGTCTATTGATGCCAAATATTTGGGTTTTGCCTAAGTCTTTCATCGGGATGAAATTCTTAATATGTGTTAATAAAAGATACATTATTTCCAATCAACAATATGTCTTCCACATAATGTATTAGAAACATGTCTTAGCGCTCCCACTTAATTTCTTGCAAATGCAAGCATCTTCATTGTCTCTGATGAACTTTTAAACTCCTTTAACAGTTTCATCACAGTGAATATTCCAACTCCGCAATACTCACTTTAACCATTGAAGTTTGCATATGCTTTTAGCATCCTTTGAATTAACAAAACCCTATGGACCGTGTTATGCACATGTCCTAGGTAACGATTCTATTAGAAGAACTTGTTTTGTTTATTCAACTACCATATAACAAATTATATGTAGTGGTTGCTACATTAATCCGTCTAGACTAAATATCACTATGAAAGATCAAATCTTGTCATAGTCAACCTTTGAACATTTTGTGAACTCTTTCCCAACATGTCGACTATTTCATAGATGTAAAACATCCATGTCTATTTCTTTTATAGATCCAAATACGACTGTAAGGTCTTGTACCTTTTCAGAGGGTCTTTCAAGTTCAAAGCTTGATCTCTCGCATATGAAACTATCACGGATTTTATGGCTTCAAGCCATTTGACGGAGTCAGGGCCCATCATCGCTTCTTTGTATGTAGTCAGATCATTATTGCCAAATAATGATTTAACTCTCAAATCTTGGTATTTGATTGTTTACCCGACCTACTTGTTTCAATAGAAACTTTGACCTTCGTAACCACAACCTTTGAGGCACGTGAGCCATGAGCATTGTTGCTGCCTCCGGAACACTTTTCGGCGCTGCGCAACTTTGCACATATAGCTAAGGTTCTTTTAACCTTATCAAAGTTCTATTGTCCTCCCACTTAACTTTTCACGAAAAATTCCTTCTCAAAGAAACTTAATGTTCTAAGCAACAAATACTTTTGTCTCCGGTGTTTATGGAGGAATACTTAACAGTTATACAAAGACAGGTTCATCCGACTTTGGTTGCACACATCTTTCTTATGCATAGCATACCAATGTTTTAAGAAAGGACTACTTGGGTTTTATCCCAAACCATAACTTGATATGGTGTCATTTCAACGGATTATGATGGAGCTCTTTTCAGTGGAAAAACGGTAATCTCTAAAGCTTTTAATCTCTAAAATATAATGGCAGTTTTATGAATTATACCTTTGATCTTACCATGTCAAACAAGGTTTAATTACATACCTCGAACGCTCCATACCCTTATGGTGTTTCGGGAAATGCAAATCCACGGAACAATTCCTTAAATCTTAGGTATTATGCTAAACTTGTAACTTAAATATCTTCCTTTATGATCTTATCATAAACTATTCATATTCTTGTTACAATGATTTTGCACTTCATCTTGAAAGTCTTTGAACTTTTCAAGTGTTTCATACTTTATCCTTATTAAGTAAATATTCATATATTCACTCAAACTTTCGGAGAAAGCATATGAAGTTGAAATCCATCGCTCTTGACTACACATAATGGATTTCGTACAACAATATGTACAAGTTCCAATAAGCTAGTCATTCGTTCCCTTTTGGCCTATGAACGAAGTTTTAATTATCTCTAGGAAAGTTTCACAAGCGTCATTTGATCAAAAATCAAAAGACTCCAAAATTCCATCCACATGGAGTTTCTTCATGTTTTCTTTCCAATATAATTTAAACGGCGATGTCACTTCCTAAGTGATCTTTCAATCAATTTGTCTTTCGACATTTTTAGCACTAGTTTTATGGATGTGATTTCTCCAACGAGATTTGTGAATCATCCATCTTTTATGAATTACGGAAATTATTTGAACAACCCATTTGTTCTCATAATACCTGATAAAACAAATCTTGAAGGCAAGCTTTGATGTTTAACGAGCAACACAATAACCCTTTATTTGTTCTCGATGAACATCATCACATATTCTTTTGCTAGTTACTTAGGCCATTGTAGTTCATGAATTGTGTTGTTTCGTATGACGATTCACACCAACAAATTCAGTATCAAATACTTGAGAACCACATTGTTTAATAAGCAAAGAATATAGCCATAACATGTATATCATCTATATACTTAAGCTGAACAATTCTAGTCTTTTCCTTTCTGCCATATACTTATGAGATTTTCTTTCAATATTTCCTTTTCTGTTTGAAAGAATCTATCAACATCAATAGTGGAGTCATACATATGACACATAGTCCAAAACATGTATAGTTAAATACCAATGTCTTTGGACTTTCACTTTGAAGTAGATCACCATCATCAAATGTTTGGTGTTCTTTCAAATTCCTTTATTTAGTAATCTCTTGGTGTAGTAAACATTTTACCTACATCAAATATTCATCCTTATCATGGAATCGTCCATGATCAAACTACCTTTAGCTTATAACGATGAATTACGAGTATAATGTTGCTATCCAAAACCTTTTGGAGGATTAGGACAACAAGTGTCTACAACCCTTTGCAAATTCTCATCAAATTATGAGAACATGAACTTTGCCATATTATACTCTATCATGTTGCAACCAAAACTTTGTTTCAGATATCACAATATCTTCCACACATCATGGTTTCTGAAACAACTCTTTCAGATCCTAGATAACCTTGATATTAAGAGAATCCTTTGAATATCAAGAATCATGGAGACAAACATGATACTTATATACTAACACTTGGAATTGTTACTCTTGATTTAATACTAATTATTAAACTTCATGGAGTAACCAGAACTTACTGAAAGTTTGCAATAGGACTTTTAAACTTTAAATTAACACTTCAAAACAATACGATACCAGTTCGTAAAGTAACTAACCAGAATTCTATAGTTCTATCATCTCAATTATAACTAAGCGCAAGGTGGTAAACGGATGCCAATGACTACAACAACTATGCAAATTCACTTTGATTTAGTTTATGATAAATTGAGTTCTAATTAATAATTAAATTAATCTAGGTGAACTCCCACTCAAAACAATATCCCTCTCATTGTTTTAGTGATCACACGAACCAAATCCACCATATCAAAACCGATCATCACGAGAGTTGATATAGTTTCAATGGCGAACAATCGACATGTTCATCATATCTACTATATGATTCATGCTCTACCTTTCGGTATTCCGTGTTCCGAGACCATGTCTGTACATGCTAGGCTCGTCAAGATCAAACCTTAGTTTCCGCATGAGCAAATCTGGCTTACTCACGTTGTATACACTTGCAGAATCTAACACACCCGATCATCACGTGGTGCTTCGAAACAACAAGCTTTAGCAACGGTGCTAACTAAGGGTGAACACTTTATGACTTGAAATTCGTGTGCATGAGGGATCATCTTATAATGCTACCGTCGTCTACTAAGCAATACAAGATGCATAAAGGATTAACATCACATGCAATTCATAATATGTGATATGATATGGCCTTTCTTCTTTGTGCTTCCGATCTCCATCTTCAAGCACGAACATGATCTCCATCATTACCGGCATTGCATCAAGGTCAATGACGCTGCTCCATGGTTGTCGTCCACCGGCTTCAACTATTACAACTACTTTGAATAGACACGCGGGTCTTAACAGAAAATAAAGACAACCATATGGCTCCTGCCGGTTGCCGACTTACAATAAGGAACATTGCATACATCATATATAATCACAATCATGGCCATATCACATCACTGCACACCCCTGCAAAACAAAGTTAGACGCCTCTACTTTATTTGCATGTTTTACGTGGTTTGGGGCTGTTAATAAGTGTCGTTCTAACTTACGAACATGAACCACAACATTGATACTAGTATTGTTAATCACCCGTTGTAAATTGGATCTTAACTATGCTAGGAGAAACAGGCACCCGCAAAGCCACTTATGCAATACAAGTTGCATGTCAAGCGTGGAGCAAGTCTCATGAACGATGTCATGTAAGGTTAGCCCAGGCCGCTTCATCCCAACATACCGCAAGATGCAAAGTACACAAGAAGCAATCAACAATAAAAGCATCAACGCCCACAATGACCATTGTGTTCTACTCGTGCAACAGATCTACATATAGACACGGCTCTGATACCACTGTAGGGGTTCGTACCATGGAAAACAAAAATTTTCTATCGCATACAAACAAACAAGCCAAGATCTATCTACTAGATTGTAGCAACGAGTCGATGGAATAACTTACCCTCGAAGATTCCAAAGCGGTTAACGAGAGCAGATTCTCGTGGGTGATGTAGTCGTACTCTTCCGATCTCAAGATCGCGTAGACGATCCTTCCGGCGCTGCGTTCCAGCAGCGCTTCCGCAGTCGGTCACACGTTCGGTACTCGACGAAGAACTTCCTCTCTCTTGTTCCAGCAGGCAGCGGAGGTTGTAGCACTCTCCTCGTGATTCCGGCAGCACAACGGCGTGGTACCGGAAGTAGAGGGGAGATCCCGCAGGGCTTCGCCTTAAGCCGGAGCGAGTATGGTGGAGTATGAGAGAGAGAGCTATTAGTGGTCTAGGGATTAGACACACCAATTAGAAGGCTCTAAACCGCAGGCTAGAGCAATTAGAAGCTCTAAACCAAAACGGCTCTAAACCGGAGATTAGAGGATAGGAACTTGTGTGTCTAGAGGAGGAGGCCCTGCCCCTCCTTTTATAGGTGGGAGGTGCGACCAAGGGGAGGGGAGTCCCTCCCCAAGTCGGCCTTGGGTGGCGCGCCGGCTTGGAGAGGAGACTCCTCCCCCAAGTCGGTTTCAACCACCTCTTGCTTGTTTCCCACAGTTTCCTGTTTTAGCCGTTTGACTTTCAAACTGGCCATTTGACTTTTCTGTTTTAGGATTCAATTTAATCCTTTATTTGGAACAGCAAGAACACTTAGTACATGATGCAATCATTCCAATATGTAATGACACATTCATGTACTCCTCCCCTTCCTGGAGTGCCGGACATTCCGGAACCTTCTAGAACATTCCCGATGAAAACACCGGAATCATTTCCGAACTCCGAAACGGGACTTTCCTTATATGAATCTTATTCTCCGGACCATTCCGGATCACCTCGTGATATCCCGGATCCCATCCGAGACTCCGAACAACATTCGGTCTCTTCCTCATCATTCCATAACTACTCAAACAACGTCGAATCCTTAAGTGTGTCTCCCTACGGTTCGTGAATTATGCGGACATGATCGAGACACTTCTCCGAACAATAACCAATAGAGGAATCTGGAAATTCATATGGCTCCCACATATTTCTACGATTACTTTGCGATCGAATGAACCACTTACATACGATACCAATTTCCCTTTGTCTCATGATAGTTTACTTATCCGAGGTTATGATCGTCGGTATCTCTGCATACCTAGTTCAACCTCGTTACTGATAAGTACTCTTTTCTCGTTCCCGTGATATGTGATCCCTTGTGAGCCAGTCACATGCTTGCAAGCTAATTGGATGACATTTCACCGAGAGGGCCCAGAGTATATCTATCCGTCATATGGATGGACAAATCCCACTCTTGATCCATGTGTTTCAACCAATACTTTCTGAACACTCAATGCCACCTTTATAGCCACCATGTTACGGTGTGGTGTTTGATGACATCAAAGCATCCATCCGGAAAAGGTGATATGCATGATCTCATGGTCGAAGGAATTAGGTTACTATGTATCAGAAAGCATATAGCAATTGAACTATTGAAATGACTTGATCTTTATGCTACGCTTATCTATAGGAGTATGTCCATCACATCATTCTCCTAATGATATGATCCTGTTGTTAATAACATCTCTATGTTCATGATCAGGAAACCATGATCATATATTAACCAACAAGCTAGTTTAACAAGAGGCTTTACTAGGGACTCTTATTTTAGTTTACAAATCACACAAGTATTAATGTTTCCGGTTAATACAATTTTAGCATGGTATGTAAACATTTATCATAAGTGTGAAGATATGATAATAACCACTTTATTATTGCCTCTTGGGCATATCTCCAACAATAAGGTACAAGTCCCTGTGTTTACAGTGCTAGTCCCTGGATCGATTAGCTAGCACCCACAGTTTAAGATGTAATATCGAGAAACAAAGGTCATATTATAACTCATAACCAGGAAGAAAATAGTTCATTACAACTTACATATCTCATATGGCTATCTTATTACAAAGCAGCAGATATAACTATAAAGCATGGAGTCCTTCATATTCATATGCCACAGGCAAAGATGTTGGTTGCAGACTTGTAATCCCTACTCAACAAACTTCACTAACATTAAACAAACCTGCAACATGATAAGTTACAACCACAAGGGTCAATACATTTGAATTGTATTGGCAAGTGATATCATATTGATATGGAGAAACTAACATCTACATGAATATATGGATAAGTGGAGTTTTGGCTAGCCTTTGCATAAAATAAGTTTTTTCCTATCCTTTGTAAAATAGTTTTTATCATTTTCAAAACACTTCATCAAACATGGCACACTGGATACACACCAGGTGCTACCCTTGTTCACCCAACAAGTTTTAACTTAGAGAAATTGGGATGAGGAGATTCTTGATCATTTCAATGTCTTTGATGCTCAACATGTCCATTACCGGGGACACAGCTAAGTACTTAGTTTTTACCCTCTCGAGAGGTGGTGCACTTTCCCCACAAGACTCGACATGCATCGAGACGAGACTTTTCAGAAGCAATCCCTGAGACCAGCATGGACGCCATCCATCCTATCATCACTACCACCTTCTGTCCATCTGGATGAGTTCTTGCAACTTAGTTGGTCAAGGCAGAGCCCATATGCCATGTGGCTGCATAGATGTTAATCTCTGTTCCTGGGTGGCCATCCACAAGTGAGATACACTAGGGTAAACCATAGAAATGGGGCCTGGGTAACCACTCAACAAAAACCATACTTCCCATTCCACCTAGGTGTTTCATTAACAAGTTGTTTTCTTAGTCAAAAACACATAGGCATAACCTTTCCATAATATCATCACTTGAATTTCCACCCTTGAATTCTAATAGCTAGGCTAAGCATACTATCATAACATGTCTCTTAACTTAGGAAAATTTCTACCAATATATATTCTATAGGATCTACCATAGCATAGAATTATACAAAATAGTCCTATCATGCATACTACAAAAAAATTACTAATGCAATATTGAAAATATAGGAATTTTGATGACCAAAGTATCACTTGCCTTTTTAGTAGAAAATCTAGGTACTCTCCTTGCTCTTGCAAATGTCACACTCCTCAAAGTTAACTACTCCCTCCGTTTCAAAATATAAGATGTTTTAGGTTTGTGAAGAGAATGTATCTAGACTTGTTTTAGTGTCTAGATTCACTCCACAACTGAGTGAATCTATATACTAAAAGAAGTCTAGATACATTTGCTTCACAAAGCTAAAACATCTTATATTTTGAAACGGAGGGAGTACATCACAATCAAGCAAAGCACACATTCAAAACTAGCACACAGACAAATAACAAAACAAAACAAGAAAAACAAAGAAAAGCATGCAAGCATGCAAAGGTCATTTTATTGAAAAGTTTGTTTCTAACAAGGTTCTAAAAATTTCAAAACACCTACTGGTCTTTTATAAAAGTAGAATTTTATTTGAAACCAAGTTAGTGAAAATAAGTCATTTAAATCATTTTCTTTGGTTAGAAAGCTTTTATTCAAAGGAATAATTTCTAGTGTCAACAATATTTTTAATTTCAAATGTTAGTTTTTATGGTCAGAGGGTTCAAAACAAAACCATTTGCAAAAGTATTTACTCAAAAATAATTTTTAGAACAATTTTTATCCTCAAAATAGTCCTAAACAAGTCTCTGCATAAAACTCTATTTTTTCAGAAGAAAATGACCAAAATAGGACCATAGGTGCAAAGTACACATTTTTATGAATCCATAGACACCTAATTTGTAATTTTTGGCATTGCAGATCAAAAGTTATTGATTTTAAAAGTTTAAAAATCTAATAGAACAAAATCTGGATTTTAAATCGAAAACCCTGACACACAGCATGTTCTGATTGGACAGTACGGCTTCGTGCTGGATTACGCTTATGCACTGTCAGATCTAAAGGGAATCTAGCGGCTCATATCTAACCATACATGTTCGTACCAGTTCTAATCTGGGCCACTTGATCCAAATAACTAGACCTAAACCTAGCAGCTCCCATGGCAAGCACGACGGCGACGTGCCATACGGCGATGCTCCGGCGAGGCCAGAGGGAAAGGGAGGGGGCAATGGGGCATACCAGGGTTGCGGCGATGAGGCGAAGCTCAACGTCTTCGCGGTGGGGGCTGGGACGCACGGACACGGGCACAATTGCTCGTCGGAGTTGCGCTCAATGTCACGTGCTTGCAGAGGTCGTCATTGGCGAGCCAACATAGCACGAGAAAATAAACAACAATGATTAGCAGACGCGCCCGGGGACAGCGAACATCGCAGAGTAGGGAAGAGGGCGAGGGGAGCACAGACTTCACCGGAATTAGCGCTGGAGTCTGGCAGGGTTAGCGGCGGTGCGAGAAGAAATTCGAGCAGCCTAGGGGCTCTCTGGATGCGAGGGTTGAGGTAAAATGGGGAGGAGAGAGAGGGGGTTAAGAAGTCTAGGTCGGGGGAGAGGATTACTGCGTGAATCAACGCTAATTACTCGAATTGAAATTGCCTGAAACGGCAGAGAGAGGGGAGGCAGGTTCAACACGATGAAGACGACGAGGACAACGTGGCAGTGGGGCCAGGAGGTTAGTGAGGGGTGAGGGGGGTGCGCGGGTGAGAAAGGGAGGCAGAGGGGGAAAGGGAGTGGCCCGGGTGGGCTGTGTTGGCCAGGGGTGGGCAGCTGGGTTGGGTAGGTAGGTTTGTTTCTATTTTTTTCCTTCCAATGTTTTTCCTTTTCTTTTTTTTGTTTTCTATTTTTATTCAAATCAATTGATTTAAACTTCAATTTGATTTTAAAATTTCACCAAATATTTTCAGTAGGTTTTATACCAATTATAATTATATTATTTAGTCCAATTCAAATATTTTTTTCACTTAATATTCATTTAAAATTAAGTGAGGCATATTGGTATTTATTTAAATAAAATTTGAATATGGTTCATAAGCCCATATAGTTTTATTTAAATAAACTTTTATCCTTTTAGATTATTTAGATAAACTTTTATGTCATTTTCTTATTGATTTTAGCCATGGTTTAAATTGTCGTTGCAACAATTCTTATTTATTTATTTATTTCTTTCTTTGTCTTGTAAAATTCATATCTCTTTTATTTATAGCTCCAAAAATAGTGATTCCAATTTGTATAATTCTATTTAATAATTATTTATCTTCTTAAATCCTTTTAGGATTACTGTGTTCACAATTTAGTGTTGATTTTAACTAGGAGCTTTATTGGCCTTGCAATACTTTCTTTTATATTATAAAAACATACTCCCTCCATTTCAGGGCTTAAGGCGTCCTCGTTTTGCATCTTTTTTCTTTTACCAAGAATTACTCTAAATACGTAAAGAGTTTTGGTATAAAACTAGTATCACTGGAAGTATTTTTCAATACGAATCCAACGGTACTAATTATGTACAATATAATCAAGATTTTGTTGCTCAATTCTTTTGGTCCAACTTTGCTTTGGAAAGTGTGTGCGTCTTAAGCCTTGAAACGGAGGTAGTAAGTTTTTATCCATGTCTCCAAATGGAGTGAAACCAAATCCCATGGTTTTGTAATATTGGTGTTTACCATTATTGGTCATTTAGGAATGTTTGTTGCTAATTTTTTTTATGGAACAAAGCCATAGTCTTGGAGTAATTTTGACGATGATTTCTCTTATTAGGGTTTAGGTTTTTGGTTTAGCTTTTCCAAGTGCTCAAAATCAAGATACATTCCATGCATGGATGCATTTGATCTTTTGAATATTTGTTTGTTGGTTTCTCATTCAAGTAAGGTTTTGATGTTTCCATTTAGAAGAAAAAGTTTCTTTTCCCCCTAAATTTCATCATTTGTTTTTTTTGTTTTTTTTCACATTTCAAAATTTGAATTTTTTTGGATGTGACAATCATGTGAAGGACGGTCCGGTTTATTTCTTCTTCCACTGCTCGGCTAGATCAGAGACCGGGAGACGTAGCCTACACCGTACGTGTGTAGATCTTCGAGGCTCCACACTTGGGGTTCTACTTGTATTCATCAATATACGCCTACCTGCGTAAGGCGTGCCACGGTCTTCAAGTTTATGATACTGTCTCCCTCTCTGTTACTTATGCCTACATAGAATAGATCTTCGTGTTCGCCAACATGTGACACTGATAATTCATCTTATCCGTGGCGCATGAGGCCATGCGCCACTGATAAAGAATTATACCTATGCCATAAATAGCATATTACGTGTGTCATGGATATGCATTTATGCAGTAGTGCGAGCTACTAATTTATCTATTCTTCTACCCATCCTAAGAGTTTATGAGCAAACCTTTATAGATTCCTAAGTTTGGTTGGTGAATATCTATAGTGGATTCCTTCTTCTTCCGGCTCTGGTTCTTGAAGTGTTTTTCAAGTTCCTCTCCTCCTTTCTTGCTTCTTATCCCTCTCAAATCTCTCTCTATCTAGTGTGTGAGTGTTTTTGGTTTGAACTCGACCAGTGAATTGTGAGTTATAGGATCTCTGGAAGTAAGCTATTTATAGTGTTCCTAAATGGTGTGGTGATGACACCTATGACATACATTTAGGTCATTCACCTTGTTTGGACAAGTGTGTAACTAAATGGGTTTGCAGTACAAAACAAAAAATCCCAAAGCTAGCATAACATCACTTGCCAAGATCTATCTATAAGTTAATGCAATAAGAGGAAGGAGCTTGTCGTAACAAACCCTTATAGGCTGAAAGCATTTTACGTTCGTGGGAATGTTGACGATATACTCAAACTCATATCTGACCTTAAGGTCACGTTGCTCCTCGCACGTCACCTCTTAGCTCTTGCTCGATAGCTCCGGTGCTAAAAGTGGCAGAACCTCTGAGGTTTCGCACACGTCTGGTGCCTGACGATGACCTCTGTTCTCCCTAATCCAGTCAGGATGCTGAAGTAAAACTTCTGGACTAGGATCTAGCAGCGTGACAGCATGCTAGCGTGGTGTCATCTCTCACACGCACAATTCTTCTTGAACCATGCACACGATATTCAACGGAGAGAGAGGAAAAACTCTCTAATGTTGTGTTTAGATGTAGGAAACTAGGCTTGGAATTGGCTATTTGGAATTTGCTGACCCAAATTCGGTCGTTTGGGTGCTTGTAGAATTCAAGCCTGGAAACTGACCAACTTTCCGAGCCGCGCCCCCGCATGCGTCCGCCAGGGCTAGCGCGATTCTGAGCTCACTCGCTAGGAAACGCTCGAAATCGAGGCTCCCCGCGCGCGTACCGCTTCGCTCCAGGAAACATACAACCCGACGACCGTGACCTGTAGCCCCCGGCAATGGCACCGGTAAGGTCCGGCTCCCTGCCATCTCTCCTCCCTGCCCCTTCTCCACCTTCCTGCCCTCCTCACCCTCTCCCCTTCCCCTCTCCCTCTCGGAACGTCTTCAGGATCATTCCCCAAGCCTTAATCGACCGGCGGCCGCTGCTGCCATGAGTCCATTCTAACTCTTAATCGTCGGTGTTCCCTGGACATTCCCAATCTGGCCTATCCATGTCCCTCATATTCCCCTTCTATCCCTCTGATTGGAGCAGTTTTTCTCCATTCTTTTGTTGCCTAATTAATTGATCTAATTCAACTGCAGATCCATGATCGATGAGTGAGTTTGCTCGTGGGTCTGGGAGATGCTATCTTCGAGCTCCCCGAGGGTTCACATGAGCATGCACGTCGTCGACTCGGGCCAGCTTGTCTCTTGATGGTGCCGCTTGGGCGGCCGGACTGTCGTGCAGGAGATGCCATGGCGGCGCACACCATGTGTTTGTTTCGTGGCCGCGCCTAGATAGACAGGTTCGTGTGTCTCCTATTTCTGCCACTTTTACTAACATAGTAGTATGCATCCTCGTTTTACCAACGTTGGTGATAGTCTAGCTAAAAGAAAGCATTGGTTTGAGTGAAGTTGAGTTCAATTTGTTTGTGTAGGTTTTCTTGCGATCAACAGTGACAACATCCTACTAGTGCACGCCTTTCAAACAGTCCTAATGGTGTATTATCCCCATATTTTATGACTTGAAGCTTAGAAGAACTACTAATGGGTTGCTACCTTTTTCTTGATGTGTAAGCGCACATACACTATTTACTTGTGAGACCAAATTATGTATGCATGTTGTAATTGTTGTTGGTACTTAAAATTATTTTGTTCCATTCGTGTTTATGTGACCTTATTAAGATTATTCTAATGTTACTATATGCAGAAAATAAAATTTATATATTCTAATATACACATGCTTACATTTACACAAGTTTATATGTCCAAACTCAACAAAACATCCAAATCCATGGTATACACATCCAAACAAGAATTGGAATTGTGTACCACCACTTGATTCCAACCGGAAATTTCAAACACACCCAAACAACATAATTGGAATTGTAAGTAATTTCCTTTTCATCTTGGATTTGGAATTTCCATTCCAAGCCAAAATTCCTACATCCAAACAGAGCGTAAGAAAAATGCCATAGGAATTTCCCAATTTATTTTGTTGTTTTTCCCTCTCATATTACCCTCTTTATATAGGGGAAAATGAGGCAACCCACAATTCCAGTTGGCAAGGTGGGACTAAAGGAGGAGGAGGCCACACAGCGGCCAAGGGAGGTGGCGGTGCGGGTCATCCGGGTGGGCCCCACCCGTCGTGCGCGCGTGTCGCCCAAGGCGGCTGGCCGGGGTGGGCCTCATCTGCCCGCCTGCCCACCCCACGCGACAACCCAAGGACGGGCCGGCGGGATCCCTAGGCGGTGGAAGCTACCCAAAAATTAATTTTAAATATTATTTTTATTATTAATTCCGGTAATTAATATTAAAACATGTTATCATGATCAAAATATCCTTTTTGATCACTCCAAACAACTTGAGACTTTACCCGGAAACTTCGGGTTTTCACTCTTATTTTTGACTATGATCCCAATGATTCCACAATAATCTCAAGGGCCATAAGACCCTTAAGTGTGTTACCCTATGGTTCGTCAATTTCACACATATGATCATATCAATGATCATCAGCGGAACCGGATGCCCATAATGACCCCCACGCATTCCATGAAGTTCTGTCGTTTGAACTGTAAACCTTCGAGTCCAATTCCTTTTTTCTTTGATACATAACTTGTTCGTGTGCGATCATTGGCATCATTATACCAATTTTGTTACCGACAAGTTTACCTAACTCGTTACCGTGATATTACATCCTCATTACCTAGTCATTCATTGTAGCTTATTGGATGTAGTGTCATCGGGTGGGCCTAGTGTATTCGTCCTCCACTCGGGAGAACAAATCTCAATCTTGATGCACATATGCCTCAACATGTCCCTCTGGAATACCCAGCATACACCGTTATAGTCACCTATTATAGTGTGATAGTTGATGCAGTCTAAGAAATCTCGGGGGCAGTGATTAAGCATGATCTCATGGTCTGAGGAGAAGGTCTCTTAGTTTCTAACTATTGCAACGGTAAATGTTGTGACTTGATCACATTACAATACTTATATGTGTAATGTTTATCATGTAATTCTCCAATTTCATGACCTTGTTGTCAACTGGCATAACTGCTCCATGATCAGGAAACCTTGATCATCGGTTGTCCAACAAGCTATTACATATAAAGGCTACTAGGGACTTGGTTTATTTGTATACCACACTTGTATTGATGTTTCCTCTTGATACATTTATAGCTTAGTAGAAATTATTGTGACCTAATTGAGATATTATAATAATCCCATTTATTATTTTCCTCTAGGGCATATCTCCTTCTGTCTACCACTTGCACTAGAGTACAAATAATCTAGCTTGCATTTGTAACTAATCATAAAACACAGTATCATATAGTGTGATTTTGATCATGCTTGCTTGTGTACAACGTCATGTATTTTTTATCTGTTTTACCAGATCTGTATGTTTTGCAAATCGGTAATGTCTCCCAATTTTGTATTCACAACATTATCACATAATGTGTTAAAGTATTAGATTTTTGCAACAAAAGTGTTTGCAATGACGGTCAATTAGTCAATTGAACTTTCAATTTGGCATGCACACTAGAAACACACCTAGTTGAAGTCGAACTTTAGTAGCCAAAATTGTCATACTATTCATTTCTGAAGTAGTTTCCTACTTCTTATTCTATGTAGATCCTTTCCTTTTCTTTAAATACCTGATGATAAGCTTAATCCTGGTTTAGTTATTCGTGAATCACTCAAAACCTTTTCTTTCATTAAGAATATGGGTCACATTTTTTTGTCAAGTATACAACGTGATTATATAGAAAAAACTATGACAAAGACATAGGAGATGAAGATCATCTCTATTCTTCTTCTTGACCATTGTTGTCTATAGTTAATGTTTCACCTATTTTTACAAGTAAGTAAATTTATTTCTTGTTTTATTCTAAACTTCTGCATAATCCAATTTAGAACGTTCTGAACATTCTTCAGAATTCATACAGAAACACATCAACTTTAATGTCTTTCTGAACACACCAATCTATCTCTATAGATTTCGATGTTCAATATTTCTTTCAATTTCACTCATTGAATATTTACTAGTTAAATATCACCAATATCAACTAGACCATTCACTATGTGTCTACAAGAATGTTTTCACGCTCCCACTCAAATATGCTACGATATCTGAGATCCAGAATATCCTCTTAGCTCCCACTCAAATATGTCATTCACACATTTGACTAGAAAACTATTTAACTACCACTGATATACTTCATAAGTGTAGGTCTTCTCGATATTTTGGTAGTTCCAAAATCCTTTGATTTTCTATCAAATCGAGAATTTTCCTTCTACTAATAATTAACATCCATGTGATTCAAAAAAATTCTGCTTGTTGTACTAACTACAACCTTTATTCAATCTTGCATTGGAGAACATATAGTTTTTTTAATCATCTATCAATTACCAAATTTTAGTAATTGCTAATTATAATCCACTAGACTTCAAGCATCGCTACATTTCTGTAGTCAACTATTGAATTTATCAAAACAACCATTTTAACAAATCGAGCTTTATGTCTTTCAAAGTTTCATTTCTTACCTATAATTTTGCAGTTATTTGGAAAGATCAAGTAATCAATTTACTTTATTAAGTAACATATTATTTTTGCAATCTTAAATGCAACTTAATTAGTATTTCACGACTCTTAGTCATCTCTTGTACTTAGGTTTATCATCGCTTCTTCGTAGTTCATAGGTATGTCGTGTTCACTTAACATGACAAGTGAATCAACAATATATTACTTGGAAATGCATTATTGAATCCAACTTTCTTTAATAAAAGTACTTAGTTGAAATGTCATGATCACATTATTAGTTTCACCTCTTCTTGTAGAGTATTGTTCCAAAGAACATATTCTGTTGCGCTACTACATTTGTAGGTAAGATAAAAACATCTTGACATTTGAACTTTTACTTTCGTCCACCAACACTTTCATCAAGAAACTCTTTCTCGATTACTATATGCCGAATAACAATAAGTTTGGTTTTTCAGTTGTGGAAGACACATTCACAGTTTCCAATGAACGTTTCTACAAAGATTTGTTTTATTCGCAATGACCTTATCAAGGTCTCTAGAGTACTCAAACATGCCATAACTAATATGGTATTGTTTCCGTGAATCTATATGATTCCCTATTTTATAGGTGTTCGCTAATGTTGAATCAAAACTCTAACTTTCTACGATAACTTGAGAAGAGACATTTTGGACCAAGTGTATCCAATACATTATGATTATGATGCTTAAGACATATTAATATGCTTTGATATATATTCATCATTTATGAAACAATTTTCGCAAGTCCTTTTATGTGCTAAAATACTAACTCGAATACAAGCCATTTGATCTAATCATAGAGACTTGTATTCTCTTGTTAATTTCATATCCATTTTATTTTGGAAGTCCTTTGAACATGTTAAACGACTTCAAATTCAAGTGTCTTTGAGTAAATACCTTCTATGTACTCAAATCCACAATCATACTTATGACATAATGATATCTAGTATATATTGATGAATTGTAACCGCCTCTGTGGTCTAACTTATTCATAGCTGTCATTTTACTTTTGGTGGTTAAGCCCATGCTAGCTATAACTTATGTGGATATGCCAATTTTGGCATATGAAGCTTTTGTTTTTATATGTAGGGGGTTAGTATCTGCATATGCCTAAATAGGCATGTCAGTGTGGTTGTTGTCATGTTTTGTTTTTTGGAACAAGAAAGTGTATTTCTATTATTAATATTAGTGGTTTTCATTTGGATCCATCCATGAGTCCTTTCAATTCCATTTGGATGATTGTTCTTAGTTAGGGTTACGATGACGTTTGATTGGTTTATTATTCTCAAGCATCATGTTTTGAATTCCTATTGTTCTAGGGTTCTAGGCAGTTTCTAATGCCTGGGTATATCCTTTGGTCATTGATCGTGTACTGTGGTTACTATCACTTCTATTGTTTTATATGTTTCATTGCTTATGATCTAAATTCCAAGGATTTTCATGTTCATGGTAGATTTCTAAGCCTGGGGGTTTCCTTTGGTTACTAGACTTGCTCTGTGGTTGCTATAATTTCTATACGTTTGTAATTTCGTGTTGTTGTTATTGAGAAATTCTGGAATAGTTACTATTTATAAGTTTTTGGCCTGTTTTGGAATTTTGTAAGTGTACTGGGATGCGATTGTATTCTTTGATTCTATGTGGCAATGATCTAGTTTGGATTTTGGTAGTTATACAGGTTAACTCGGTTCCTTCTAAAATATGCTTTGGATTGGCGAACTATTAAGTGTTCATCCTCCAAAATTTATTGTTCTTTAAATGAATCCAAGACAAGTGTGATTGGTTTGGTTATAGTATTTCCATTTGGTTCTAATACTCATTCAGTTGGCTCACTTATTCTGGATGCAGTCTTAGTTACTACTGTTTATTTGTCTCAGGCTCTTTCCTAGTGCTTAAGTGTTGGTTGACTACTATCTACCGTGAGTAATCGCTCATTCTACTTGGTTTTGGTTTCTGTTATTCACTACTGCTTATTTTGGATGTCATTTAATTTGGTTTCCTATTTGGTTATCTCAAGCCACATGGATTCAGGACTAATTCCTGGATCCTAGTTTTGGATTCAAAATTTATTTGGTTTTTCCTTAGGAAAAAACCTACATTTTAACTTTGACAAAATTTCTTTTGTATGTTAGTGTTTGCAGGATGAAGGTGATCAAGTGAAAGCAAGGATAAGAAGCTTAGATAGGTAACGTAGGTTTAGTAGATCAAGATGAGATGAAGAGTAGAATGTAGATAAGAAGAGAGATATGTTAGATTTTAGGGTTTTTCCTCTCCCATTGTAATTTCTTCTTCGTTGTACCAAACTTTGTAAATCTCAAACTTTTACTCGTTTGAAATATGAATAAAGCTCATATTACTTGGGTTTGATGAGATTCCCCTTGTGTTAATATTTCTTCTACTGTTGTAACATTAGCTTGAGAACTCAAGTTTGAATTATTCAAATCTCAATTTTGAATTCCAAGTGTATGTGTGTTTTATTTCATTTACTTGCTTGGTCATATGTGTGTGTGGCTTATGAGTATGTGCTTAATTTTAAAGGAACTATTCACTCAAATGAATCTACAATTCACATTAGAATTTGAAATTTGATAAAGTCTACCAGCTGGTCGGCTTCGCCGTGGCCGACGGTTGCCTCGCCAAAGCTGAGGTAGTATAATTTCTAGAATTTCTCAAAGTTCCATATTATTTCTGGAAATCATTAAAAATGTATTTTTTTAAAAAAAAATCGTTTTTCAGTAGCTTACATTTCATACACAATGATACAAGTTTCCGGTGGACAATTATCTGAGTATGAAATTGTCTTCATCATGCATTCACGAACAGGAAAGTGAAAAGATGAACGACCAAGCATCTCTGGAAATAGATGAACTCTTGCTATTGGATCTATTCGTCTGCTGATTGTCCTCTGTCCTGCGGTGCGTCTGATGACAACGGCCCTAAGATGCCCTCGTAACTGAGAGACAATCCGGTCTGTGAAGAGGTGACAAAGGAAGACAGGGAAATTAATCAAGTGGTATGTTACTCTAGTGTCTGCAAACTGAAATTACATAGACTGCATTTGGTCGGAATGCAGTCTTCACAAAAAGATCATAGCAGTACCTCTGGCTGGAATCTTAACATGTCTGCGCGAGACATTGCCTCTGCTCGAGCCATTCTTTGCCTGAATATCTGTGACATCTCATCGGCCTAAATTCGGCGAAATAAACCAGCATGTCAGTTTGTTTGTTACAACATGTTCTGATGGACAGACAATGCCTATGTTACATACCTTCTCAAAAACAAGCTTGGGGTTACGAACCATGTCACCGGGTGTTGGCTCAAGCTTCTTTGTAGAAAGGCTAACCCGGCCCCTTTCACGGTCATGGCTTAGTACCACAAGTCGTCCATGCTCCAGATGCTGTCGACGTCGAAGCTGCCGATCTCGAAGTCCGCGACACCGAGATCGGGGAACCCAGCTGGAACCGGCAGCGGCTCGGACGTCCACGCTTCCCCGAGCTGGCACGGTGCCTCCTGCTGCTGCTGGATCAGCTGGTTCGTGTCGCACATGGCGGCGGCGCTGGAGGCGTCACAGGCGGTGGTGAACCACTCGGCGCCGTCGACAGCGGCGGTCCAGCTGGGCTGGGCGCCGGTGCCAGAATCCGTAGACGGCGAGGAAGACATGGTAGTTGTGCCCGACTGCTCCGGGACCGATGAGGTGTTGGGCAGCTGCCCGTCGGCGGCGAGGTCATACTCCGCTGGCCAGCAGGCATCGAGCGGGAGTTCCGGTGACTCGTAGAGAGCGTCGTGTTGCCAGGAGAGGGGCGTGTCGTCGGCGCCGGCGGCAGGCTGCGCCGCCTCGGCTGCCTGGATGCGCTCGACGAGGCGTGGCATCCAGAGGTAGCGCATGACGTCCTTGAACTGCTGGCTGTTGACGTCGCACTTGAGCTGCTTGGCGTGCTTCTGCACGCGCGTACGCCAGTAGTTCTTGATCTCGTTGTCCGTGCGGCCGGGGAGGTGCTGCGCGATCTTGGACCAACGGTTGCCCCACCGCGAGTGCAGCTCCAGGATGAGCAGCTGCTCCTGCGGCGTGATGCTGCCGCGCCGGAGGTCCGGCCGGAGGTAGTTCAGCCACCTGAGACGGCAGCTCTTGCCGGTGCGCTTCAGACCTGCAGCCACGGCGGGGCAAGATGATTAATCACATGGCCAAATGGAATGGAACACCCCACATCACTTTCCCGCTACTACTAAATTCCTCCAAGTTGCTAATTACATATGCGAGGATGCGATGTGCGACTATATATGTATGTATATGTGACAAGACGAGTGATGTAATGGAAGAGAGATTAGTAAATAAATATCCCTATGGCCGGGAATAATGCTAACCACTGAAAATTCTCCTCGATCGCTCACTATAGCTTGTGGCTAGCTGGGTGGCTGCTAGACAAATCAGGCATGTAGCCTGGTAGCTATCTGTTTCCATAAATTAGCATGTTGATGCAAAGCGACAGGTTTGTTGCTTGCTTCGCGTTCCAGAATATCTCAGACTAATCGATGCAAGCAACCAAACTACTTCAGAGATGGATGCATGGGTTGTGATGATGATGTGCTTGAATAATTCATCATGAATGGATTATACCGCGGGGAGACCACCAAAGGATGCAATCCTAGAGATATGCAATTGAGCGCACTTGGATGGATGATCATGATCCTATCCTACCTGCTGATCGCGCGAGCGAGTTCCAGCGGCCTTCACCGTGTGCGGCGATGTAGTTCACCAGCAGGATGTCCTCCTCCACCGTCCACGGCCCGCGCCTCAGGTCGCCGGCCATCACCTCCTCCTCGCTGCTGCTCGAGTCCCTCTCGTGTGCCATGTCCATCAGTTCAAAACCTCCTCGATCACTTCAAGGTGCGACAGATCGATGGAGCGAGCAGATAGCTGGGCCGGAGATGAGAGCTGGTCAGGAGATTATGGTGTTGGTTTGTTCGAGAAGGAAGCAGTGTGATGTGGGGAGGAGAGGAGAATCTGCGGTGCTGTGCGGGAGAGGAATGGGCGGGCTTATATAGACGATGGGAGCTGAGGTAGGCTGGGTGGCTGCCTCTGGTGGACTTGGGAAGAAGCATGTTGGGGGAGCACGCCGCAAATACGGAGATTAGTTTAAGCCATCCCCACTTTATATCTTTCAAAGCCAAAAGTTTAGGGTATATTGTGCTTTGGGTGATCAGGGCGTAGTGGGATATTTACCATCGCGCTAATTAATTAGCCACGCTGCTAATCGGCTCGCGTACACGGATTGGGGAGTCCGGAGAGTTTGACGAATTGACTCGCCTAGACTCGCACCCACGCCACGATGGCCACGCGCTCGCGCTGTGGACCTCGCTCCTCTCGTCGCTTTTCGGTGACAGCCTGTGCTCGTTTTTTGTCAAGCACGAGTATCTCTTCATCTAGTGTAGAAAGGAGTGTACTTAGAGATGTATTAGAGGTTTTAAACTATGTGTTTTTTTTGCTACAGTCGATTACATAAAGGAGTAAAATGTCTTAATGTGACCACACTGGGCGTGTATACATCTTGTAACGTCGTGTTCGATAAAAACATTTTTCCGTTTGCTATTCTTCATCCAAACCGCTGGTCATCGTTTACGTGAAGAAATTCTTCTTCTCCCACAATATAATCCCTTTTCGGCATTTACTGATAGGGGTGTGCACATTAATAATAATTATTTGTAAATTGTTCCTACCGTTGATTCTCGACAGGTCCTTGCCGAAGAGTCTCCTACACATTCACTCCAAGAATTTACACATTCAGTCCAAGAATCTGGTCAAAATTCTGAACACAATGAAGCACCCAAATGATACAATTATTCAGGAGAATAGGTAAGTGGGGGACAGCAGCGCTCACGAGGACGAAACTTCATCGGGTCACGTCCCGTCAGCGTCGGGAAGCAGAGTCGTGTCTCCCGTCTGTTCGCCTGTCTCCCTCACGCAGTCGTTGTGGGACCTGCCTTCCCCCGCGCTTCGCGTGCCCTTTCCTGACTTTGAAGCGGCCACGACGCCCCATTCTACCCCACATCGTCCCAGCTCACGTCGGACAAGTCCACAGACCGCGCATCTCCCGCGCTCATGGGGCTGCCATGGGACCCGCCCTCTCCCACGCACGCGTCGATGGATTCCACGGACATCATGCCCTCAACCATGCACGCATCAAAGGATTCCACGGACAGCGGGTCGCTGCGGTACCCACACCTCGACCAGACCAATCACGAGCCCATGATTGCATCGCCAGGTGACTGCAGCGACTACAGGAGTGCTGATCCTCTAGGATTTTCTGTGTCACCTGTACATGCACCTTCCCCTGTTGTTGGCATTCAAACAAGGCTACAGAAAGGTATAGACGTTCGAAAAAATATACCAATGGCACTGTTATGTATGCATTACTGACATCTATAGGTGAACCTAAGAATCTTTCCGAGGCTCTCACTAACACAAATTGGAAACATGCTATGCAAGAGGAATATGATGCTCTTATTGCCAACAACACCTGGCATCTTGTACCATCTAGTTCCAACAAGAATATTATTGATTGCAAATGGGTTTATCGCATCAAGAAACATGTGGATGGTACATTCGATAGGTATAAATCCCGGCTTGTTGCTAAAAGATTTAGGCAATGGTATGGTATAGATTATGAAGATACTTTTAGTCCTATTATTAAGGATGCTACTATCAGGCTTGTTCTGTCTATATGAGTTTCCAAAGGATGGGGTTTACGGAAGCTAGATATCAAGAATGTGTTTTTAGATGGTGTTCTCAAAGAGGAAGTTTACATGAAGCAACCACCTGGTTTTGAGTCTTCCGCTACTCTAAATTTTATTTGCAAACTCGACAAGGCATTATATGGTTTGAAACAGGCTCTTCGAGCTTGGTACTCTCGTCTCAGCTCAAAACTTCATACTCTTGGTTTTCTCTCATCTAAGGTCGATACCTCACATTTTCTCTATAATAAGTCGGGTATCACTATGTTCATCCTCGACATTATTGTCACAAGTTCTTTTGATTCGGCCATCTCAGCTCTTATTCATAGTTTGAGTTCATAGTTTGCTCTTTAGGATCTTTGATACCTTCACTTTTTTTAGGCCTTGAGGTCCACAAACAGTCGAATGTGTTAATATTGACTAAGGAAAAATATGCTACAGATTTGTTAACTGTTGTTAGTATGAGCAATTGTACACCATGTCCAACACCACTCGTCACTACTGACACGTTGATCCTGCATGATGGCTCTCCTCTTGGTCTAGAGGATGTTACACGCTACAGGTGCATTGTTGGTGCTCTTCAATATTTGACATTAACTCGACGTTATCTTTCTTTTTCTGTTAATAAAGTATGTTAGTATCTTTATGATCCTAAAACTACACATTGGACTGCTGTCAAATAGATTCTAAGGTACATTCATGGCACAAGCAAAGTTGGTCTTACTTTTCAAAAGTATAATTTCACTCTTCTTAGTGCCTATTCAGATGCAGACTGGCAGGTGATTTAGATGACAAATGTTGTGTACTCGTGGCTTTGCTATATTTATTTTTTAATCTTATTTTCTGGAGTGCCAGAAAACAACCTACGGTATCTTGTTCAAGCACAGAGGCAAAATACAAAGCCCTTGCAAATGCTACTGCTGAGCTTATTTGGGTTGAGGCTCTTGTTCTTGAACTTGGAGTTCCTCTCAAGGAGAAACCATGTCTATGGTGTGCAATCTTGGTGCCACCTACCTGTCTTCTAACTAAGTGTTTCATGTTCGCACCAATCATATTGAGATTGATTTTTTACTTCATTCTAGAATGCGTTGCTAGCAAGCAACTAGATGCCAGGTTCATCTCTATTAAGGATCAGATTGCTGATGGTTTTATAAAGACATTATGTTCTAAGAAACTAGATGTGTTTAAGCGTAACCTAAACCTCTTCCAGGTCTAGATTAAGGGGGATATTAGAGATGTAATATAAGTACATATACGATATGGTGTAGTACACCAATTATATACGTGTCGGGTCTATACAAGCCACGGTGGGGGATATTCCCACCCATATAACAGGTAAACGAGCCCTCCAATGAGGGTATTGTTCCACCCAAAAATCCTACAGGTACTACTTCCATCTCTTTGATGGCAGGATTTTTGGATGATCTCGAAGGTGTGAAGTCCTATAAAAAGTGCCAATTTATCGAACTACCCATTGTGAAACAATGGAGTGAACTCACATGAACTCTGCAAACATCCTATTAGATGGCCAATTCAACAAAACATGAAGAATTCTATTTTCATTTTGGACCTCACAACAAACACTGTTTTGCTTGGATACTCTTTCCTTAAATCAAACTATATAGTATTAAAAATTAAGTTATATTACATGTCTTCTTAGGCTGCGTTGGTGTGTCGGCTAATTTTCTCCACTTTTTGGATACAAGGCGATATATTAATGTACCAAGCCGATACAAAATACTTGGTGTCTCAATACAATATCAATAGTCAATCGAGATACTGATGATACACATGACGAAATTTCTCCACTCTTCCCCTTTTCTAAATAATGCAATATCTCAAGAGCCACCTTCCACAATCATGGGCTTCTGCAAGTTTCCTCCTGGAAGCCGCCGAGTGAGGGGAAAATCAAAGAAAACGTTGATGATGGGTCGGATGCTGTTTCAAATCAAGGAGGTATAGGAATCGACATTCAAGACCATAGCGGGAAGGTACTTTCGACGGAGTGGAAAAGTATTCCCTCCTGTGGTAGCATAGAGGAAGCGGAAATATTTGCATGTCTTGATGGGCTGCGGCACCTGGTGCATCTCCGACATTGGCCAGAAATCTTGGAGTCATATTAGTTGTGTGCTGTTAATTCCATTTCGTCTGATTCTGAAGAACAATCACCCAACGCGTGATGCGACTCAGATCACTTTAGAGCTTCGTTGGGAAACCCCAAGAGGAAGGTATGATGAGTACAACAGCAAGTTTTTCCCTCAGTAAGAAACCAAGGTTATTGAACCAGTAGGAGGAAGGAAACGACTCAAAGGTGTTGCTAGCAACTGGAAACCTGCACAACACAAACTCAAGACTTTGCCCCAACGAACAGTGAGGTTGTCAATCTCACCGGTTTGCTGAAAACAAAGGATTAGCTGTATGGTGTGCAAGGTAATGGTGGTTTGCAGAAAGTAAACAGTAACAGTGGAAGATGTATCAATGGTAAAGATTGGACCGGGGTCCATAGTTCACTAGAGATGTTCTCCTTAAGATAAACAACATAACATGATGGGTAAACAAATTACATCGGGGCAATTGACAGGACAGAGCAAGGCATAAAAATGATTGGGCAGTATAAAAATATACATAGACCACCATCCAACTGTATCTATGGCTAGTAATCCACCTTCAGGTTATCATCCGAACCCCCTCTAGTATTAAGTTGCAAGCAATGGATAACTGCTTTAAGCAAAGTGTGTAAAGTAAACAATACAATTGTTCCATGAACAAGATATTGTTGTTTTCTCCCTAGTAGCAACAACACATCTACAACCTCAGAGATTTTTGTCACTTCCCTAGATTAAATAGAGGCATGAACCCACTATCAAGCATAAATACTCCCTCTTGGAGTCACTAGCATCTACTTGTCCAAGATAGCTACAAGAAACGGAGAGCATGGAAGATCTCAAACAACACAGACATGAAAGAATCAATAAGATAGAATCATTAACCAATCTGACATAGTAATCTGAATATCCATCGGATCCCCGCAAACACAATATGCCTGATTACAAATAGATGATCTTGATCATGAACGAAGCTCATAAGATCTAAACATGGTAACACAAAGGAGTAGAAACAACCATCTAGCTACTACATGGACCCGTAGTCCAAGGTGGAACTACTCACACTTCATACCGGAGGCTGGCATGGTGATGAAGAAGGCCTCCGGGATGATCTCTCCCCTCCGGCAAGGTGCCGGGAAGAGCTTCAGATCCCCCTGATCTAGGGACGATGGTGGCGGCGGCTACAGACTATTTCGTGGAAGATTGATCGGGTACTTAGGGTCTAGTTATCTCATAGGGGTTAACCTCTTGGGTGTCCTGATCTTCATGGATCTCATGGTCAAATCAATGTGAAAGCGAGGGGAAAGGGAGAAGGTAGCGGAATCGAACACACACCTCGCGAAGAACACGATGAACACACACCTCGCGAAGAACACGATGAACACACGCAAAAATCACACTATACAAGGCCGATTGCTCCCGAACGACGGCCATCGGTCCAATAGAATCCTCGCAAGGAAAGATCGGTCAACGTGATCCCTCAAATCCACATCGGAGAGGGAAGAACACCTTGGGGAGGGTCTTGAAAACTTGGAGACGAGACACCGAACTCCAAGGCCTTGTACAATGATGGATGCGTGATGCAAAGTCCAATCGAGGTTGGTGACGATAGTCGGTCCCCTTGAAAGGGGATGAGGCAAAACAAGATATTCCACACAAGGGGGTTGTCTTTAGTCTATCATCTATGCCTTAGGGATACATGAGGGGTGTGAGCTCTATTTATAGGCCAGACACTAAACAAGGGGGCAGTTTGGGAATAAAATAGGCAAAGGGGTAAGTAAAGGGAATATTCCAGAGCATCAAACCCAGATCCGCACGTAGACGGGGATTTCCGGCGGTAAGTCCGGTGGCGCCGGATCTCGTGCCGGGATTTCCGGTCGCGTGCCAAAAAGGCTCTCTGTAAGCGCTTCCAGCGTTGGTTCCGGTCGAATGGTCCTGGCGTGGGGAGTTCCGACGTGGATCCCGGTTCACCGGTGTTGTCGCTGAAGGGATACAGGTAGGCTACACTAGAGCAAATCAAAAATTTCTACCGCGTAAACCAGGATTACTGTTGTCATAGATCACGGGATTACCACTAGACGCGCAGTTGCAGAACTTGATGAAGCACGTCGAGGCAGTGTAGATGTTCTACGTCTCCTCCTCGTCATCGTCCCACAAGCAGCTCCCCTTGCGCGGCTCGTCCAAGTGCCACAGATGCAGCGCCTTTGAGGTATCCACACATACAAGGTGGAAGCGCCAGACGCCGGACTGCTAGGTCCACGTGTGCAACATAGGCGAGAGGTATGGCGGCTGGGTGGAATGGTCTAACCCTGGTCAGCACGCCCCACCCTCTCTTATATAGGCATCCCTAGTGGGCTTCTACATTATCATCCCATTAGTAGCCTAAGCCTGGTCTAATTCAGATCCAATCTTCATTAGGCTTCCAGCCCCTTAAGTGTGTGACCCTATAGGTTCATACACGTATAGACATGACACGAATACACTTATTCTGTCAATAGTTGGTAGCGGCCTCTAGCAAGACGTGCCAACTCCTAAACGCATTCAAAGATCATATCAGACGAACCATCACAAAGTTTAGTACATGTATTTCCCTTTGCCTCACGATATTTGGTCTAGCTCCAAGTTGACCTCCCTTTCTCGATACTATGATTCAGAATCCCTTTACTAGGTTAACTCTTAACCATATGTAGCACGGCCATGCATTTCTAGATCCAATCACTCGAGGGGCCCAGAGATATCTCTCTCAAGTAGAGAGGGGCAAATCCCATCTTGATTGACCATGCCTTGCAGCATGCTTCAGGACAAACCCGAAAGCTACCTTTATAACTACCCAGTTACGGAGTAGCGTCTGATAGCTCCAAAGTATGTCGATCCACATCTCAAGTACATGCGACAGTATTAGGTCTAAGGACAAAACGTACACGATGTGTAGAGAGAGAGAGAGTTGCAACTAATTGCCAGTCTCAAGTTGGGTCAGTCCAACCCCATGTTCATAACATGTGTCCACAACATTGGTTTGACATCTCTATGTCTATTACTTGCGAAACATAGTCATCGACCAATCGATGTGCTAGTCTAATATTCACATGTGTCCTCACATGAACTCCGACTAGGGACAACTATTAAATAACCATACAAGTAAAGAGTTTCACAAACAATTCACATAATTGCCAATCAATACAAGTTGTCTGATATGGATATTCAAGGAACATTACAATAACTCATGGATACATAAGAAATATAATCATCTCTGTGATTGCCTCTAGGGAATATTTCCTTCAGTCTCCCACTTGCACTAGAGTCAATCTAGATTGTATCTAATACCTATTGCTCTTGCGTGCGCCTCATGCGCAGGCTGCGGGAGTGGCTTTGTAAAAGGATCAGCAACATTTGAGTATGTATGTATTTTGCATATCATGACACTACCATCCTCAACGAACTCACGCATCTGATGGTAACGCATGCGAATATGTTTGTTCTTCTAGTGTTGTCTAGGTTCCTTGGCTTGTGCAATAGCACCATTGTTGTCACAATAAACGTCCATGGGATTGGATGCGCCCTGAACCACACCAAGAGCGATCAGGAAATTCCTAATCCAAACAGCTTCCTTTGCAGCCTCCGAGGCGGCAATATATTCAGCTTCTGTTGAAGAGGAGGCCACCATATCTTGCTTGGAACTTTTCCAACTCACAACACCACCATTCATGACAAACACATAACCATATTGCGATCTGGAATCATCTGAGTCATTAAGGTAACTCGCATCTGTGTAACCCCTTACATTGAGTTCATCCTCACCTCCATAAACTAGGAACACATCCTTAGTCCTTCTCAAGTACTTAAGGATATTCTTTACCATTGTCTAGTGACCTTCACCTGGATCAGCCTAATATCTGCTCGTAACACTTAGATCGTAGGAAACATCTGGGCGAGTACATATCATTGCATACAAGATGGATCCAATAGCCGAAGCATATGGAACCCTACTCATGCGCTCACACTCATCAGTAGTCGAAGGACACTGAGTCTTGCTGAGTTTAATGCCATGAGACATGGGCAAGAACCCCTTCTTAGCCTCTTCCATGTTGAACTGTTTCAACACTTTGTCAATGTATGTACTCTAGCTTAATCCAATTAGCCTCCTTGATCTATCTCTATAGATCTTGATGCCCAGAATATATGCCTCTTCTCCTAAGTCCTTCACTGAAAAACTATTTTTCAACGAGGTCTTAACAGACTCGAGCATAGGAATGTCATTTCCAATCAGTAATATGTCATCTACATATAAGATTAGAAATACTAGCGCTCTCCCACTTTCCTTCTTGTAAACACAAGGTTCTTGTTCTTTTTTATGAAGCCAAACTCCTTTACAACTTCATCAAATCGAATGTTCCAACTCCGAGATGCTTGCTTTAGCCCATAAATAGACTTTAGAAGTTTGCATACCTTTCCAGCATTGTTTGGATCGACAAAACCTTCGGGCTGCATCATATACACGTCCTTAGTTAGGATTCCATTTAGGAAAGTCGTCTTGACATCCATCTGCCATATTTCATAGTCGAAATGTGCAGCAATGGCTAGAATGATCCGTATAGATTTAAGCATCGCTACGGGCGAGAAAGTCTCGTCGTAGTCAACTCCTTGAACTTGTCGAAAACCTTTTGCAAAAAGTCGAGCTTTATGGATGTGAACATTTCCATCCATATTAATCTTCTTCTTTTATATCCATTTGCACTCGATGGATTTAAAACCATCAGGCAGGTCAACCAAGTTCCAAACTTGATTGTCTCCCATGGACTCTATCTCGGATCTCATGGCGATCAGCCATTTCTCAGAGTCTGAGTCCACCATCGCTTCTGCATAGGTCGCAGGCTCATCATTGTCTAACAATAATAATTCCCGCGTTTCGCGGAGCCTCGTCGACCTTCGTGGTTGTGGTGCTTCTATTGCCACAGGTTCCTCAACTTGTTCTGCTACAATAGCATCACTTGTAGAAGCATCCCCAACTAGCTCATGTTGAACTTCTTCAAGTCGCACCGACCTTCCACTCGTTCCTTTTGTGAGAAAATCTTTATCTAGGAAAACACCGCTGCGAGCGACAAACACTTTTCCATATTCTCGGTTGTAGAAGTAATACCCTAAGGTTTCCCTTGGATATCCCACGAAAATGCACTTATCCGATTTGGGTGTTAGCTTGTCCGACTGAAGTCGCTTGACAAATGCATCACATCCCCAAATCTTTAGAAAAGACAAACTGGGATTCTTTCCAGTCCACATCTCATATGTTGTCTTAACTACGGATTTAGATGGTACCCTGTTAAGTGTGAAAGTTGTCGTTTCTAGAGCGTAACCCCAAAATGATAATGGTAAATCTGACTGGCTCATCATCGACGAACCATGTCCAACAAAGTTCGATTGCGCCATTCAGAGACCCCGTTTCTTTGAGGCGTTCCGGGAGGCATGAGCTGTGGAACAATTCCGCAACTCTTTAGATGATTGCTAAATTCGTGACTCAAATATTCACCTCCACGATCCGATCGCAAGGCCTTTATTTTCTTGCCACGTTGATTCTCTACCTCATTCTGAAACTCCTTGAACTTTTCAAAAGTTTCAGACTTATGCTTCATCAAATAGACATAACCATATCTACTAAAATCATTAGTGAAAGTAATGAAGTAGTGATATCCTCCTCTGGCTGTCGTGCTCATTGGTCCACACACATCAGTATGTATGAGTTCCAACAAGTCTGTCGCTCTCTCGGGTAAACCCGAAAAAGGCAATTTGGTCAACTTTCCAAGTAAACAAGCCTGACATGTCTCATATGATTCAAAATCAAACGAAGTTAGAAGACCATCACCATGGAGCTTCTTCATGCGCTTTTCACTTATATGCCCCAAACGACAATGCCATAAATAGGTAGGACTCAAATCAATAGGCCGAAGCCTTTTAGAACTAACATTGTAAACAGATGCATCATCAAGATTTAAAATAAATAACCCATTCACAATGGGAGCATTAGCCATAAACATATCATTCTTAGAGATTACACAACCATTGTTCATATTCGCAAATGAATATCCATCCCTCATCAAACATGAAGGTGATAAAATGTTGTGACCCATACTTGGAATGTAATAACAATTATTCAACTCCATAATAAATCCTGACGGAAGGTGAAGTTGCATGACTTCAACGAACAATGCAGCAACCCTTGCTTGATTTCCGACGCGAAAATCCACTTCGCCTTTCTGCACTTCTCTAGTCCTTATTAGCCCCTGCATCGAATTGCAAATATGAGCAACCGATCCGGTATCAAATACCCAAGAGTTAACATAGGAATCAACGAGAAGAATGTCCACAGCATTTACAACAAGCGTACCTGAGTCGGAAGTACTCTTACTTCCACTCTTCTTCAAAGAAGCCTGGTACTTGCTGCGGTTTCTCTTCCACTGGCCATGTTCACGAAAAAAGAAGCACTCAGTGTCTTCTACAGGTCCAGACTTTTGCTTGGGTGCAGGCTTAGGGATCGTATCCTTAGCCTTGCCCTTCTTCTTCCAAGAAGTACCCTTTTTCTTGAAGCTAGGCTTGTTCTGCACAGCCATCACATGGCTATGCCCCTGCACACTTCTTCATGTCACTTTCTGCTGTTTTTAGCATCCCGCATAACTCATTAAGGCCCTTCTCCACCCATGCATATAGTAGTTCGAAATGAACTTCACATAGCTGGATGGACGAGACGCCAAAATGAAGTCAGTGGCCAACTCTTGGGCTAGTGGAAAACCAAGCTTTTCCAAAGTCTGACTGTAACCAACCATTTTGATCACATGGGGGCCTATAGCTGCTCCCTCTGCTAGCTTGCATTCGACAAAGGACTTGGAAACATTGTACCTCTCAGTCCTTGTCTGATCTTGGAACATGTCCTTAAGCGCGACGATCATATCGTACGCATCCTGATCCTCAAACTTCTTTTAGAGTTCAGGTTCCATGCTTGCAAGCATAAGACAACTAACCTCAAGAGAATCATCACATGCTCTCTTGTAGGCGTTCTTTAGGGCAGCACATGCATTATCAGCAGGTTCATCGGGGATTGGGGTATCCAGAACCGTTTCTTTTTTATCAAACCCGAGAACAATTCTCATGTTATGGACCCAGTCCGTATAGTTTGTTCCATTTAGTTTATCTTTGTCAATAATCAAACGCAAATAAAAAGGTGATGTAGTGTTCGGTTCCATTGATCTACAACAGAAAACATGCAAAATACTAAGCCATGTAACCATGAAAGAGTAAAACATATTAAACAATTTAATAGCATATACTCCCACTTAAGTCAATATCCCTCTATTGATACTAAGTGATTCAAGATCCACAATTAACAAGTCGACTAGTGAGCTTTATCATCACTGCTAGAAGACAAGGTAAATCGGTAAGCAACACTTGCTAATCATATCACATATGACTCTTGTTGTTGGGTGACATCTCTATGTCAAAACTAGGCGCCCAACCTTTATGCCCCAAGGTCCTTAACTGTTAAGATGACCTTGTCAAGCTCACCAACCCTTATGCGTGTAGGTATCCGATACAAACCCATCCAGCCAAGGAAAACCACGGCACCCTAATTTCATAGGCCCACCAACGATTTTACATGGCATAGGATGGTGCAAGGTTTGGTTGGGAGAGCATGGTTTAACTTAAACTTTGTGATGGATCGTTCTACTTTTATCATTTAATCATGCATAGTAGTAAAACACATAAGAATAGCATTCACATAGTTGTGACACAGTATGGCCCATTTTCTCATGGTGATCTCCATCGCCATAGAACCTGTCGACCATGATGATCTCCATCTTCATGTTCCATGTGAGCCATCCTCCAAGTGATGAGTCCTCCAAGAACTAATACAAGCTATTACCCCTAATAGCTAGTAATCAAAATTACATAGAATTGGGATCATCACAAGTTGGCACGCGGGCCATTACAATAATTGAAAACACATATGGCTCCAGCCATGTTGCCCTACTCACGACACGCAGGTCATGATAAATTTCATACATGCATCACATACATATATGGGCCATACTGATCACATACATCCTGCAAAAACAAGTTGTGCATAGAATCGCATTCTACCGGATCATGTGAACTCGCAGCACCTAGTTACCTTAACGAGATACAAAAGGGGATACGACTAGGGGGGTCTAGGGGGTCTCCCCCTGCGGGGTTCGAAGGGGCAGCGCCCCTCGCGGTTGTTCCGATCTAGACAATTTTCTTTAAGGATTTTGATCGGCAAATCAAATTTACCATAAACCGTCCGTTGTTCCGATCTGATCAAACTCCTTTGATCACGGTACATCGATTTTAGATCTATGTTATGATTCGATCAATCATATTGATATTCGCGTGATTCAATAGGATTTATGTGTCACTGTCTACCCGATGGCGGAAACCGACGGGTAGGGGTAAGTCGTTCGACTACATCAGAATCACGATCATGGAAAACAAGATCATAGATCAATCCTGAAGCACTGCAATATAAACGATCACATCATTCATATCAATCTACATATCTCCATATGCAAACATCCCAAACCTATAACTGAACAACATCGGCTCTGATACCACTGAAGGGATACAGGTAGGCTACACTAGCGCAAATCAAAATTTTCTACCGCGTAAACCAGGATTACTGTTGTCATAGATCACGGGATTACCACTAGATGCGCAGTTGCGGAACTTGATGAAGCGCTTCGAGGCAGTGTAGATGTTCTACGTCTCCTCCTCGTCCTCGTCCCACGAGCAGCTCCCCTTGCGCGGCTCGTCCAAGCGCCACAGATGCAGCGCCTCCGAGGTATCCACAAATACAAGGTGGAAGCGCCAGACGCCGGACTGCTAGGTCCGCGCGTGCAACATAGGCGAGAGGTATGGCGGCTGGGTGGAATGGTCTAACCCTGGTCAGCACACCCCACCCTCTCTTATATAGGCATCCCTAGTGGGCTTCTACATTATCATCCCATTAGTAGCCTAAGCCTGGTCTAATTCGGATCCAATCCTCATAAGGCTTCCATCCCCTTAAGTGTGTGACCTTATAGGTTCATACACGTATAGACATGACACAAATACACTTATTCTGTCAATAGTTGGTAGCGGCCTCTAGCAAGACGTGCCAACTCCTAAACGCATTCAAAGATCATATCAGACGAACCATCACAAGGTTTAGTACATGTATTTCCCTTTGCCTCACGATATTTGGTCTACCTCCAAGCCGACCTCCCTTTCTCGATACTGTGATTCGGAATCCCTTTACTAGGTTAACTCTTAACCATATGTAGCACGTCCATGCATTTCTAGATCCAATCACTCGAGGGGCCCAGAGATATCTCTCTCAAGTAGAGAGGGGCAAATCCCATCTTGATTGACCATGCCTTGCAGCATGCTTCAGGACAAACCCGAAAGCTACCTTTATAACTACCCAGTTACGGAGTAGCGTCTGATAGCCCCAAAGTATATCGATCCACATCTCAAGTACATGCGACAATCTCAGGTCTAAGGACAAAACATACACGATGTGTAGAGAGAGAGCTGCAACTAATTGCCAGTCTCAAGTTGGGTCAGTCCAACCCCATGTTCATAACATGTGTCCACATCATTGGTTTGACATCTCCATGTCTATGACTTGTGAAACATAGTCATCAACCAATCGATTTGCTAGTCCAATATTCACATGTGTCCTCACATGAACTCCGACTAGGGACAACTATTAAATAACCATATAAGTAAAGAGTTTCACAAAAAATTCACATAATTGCCAATCAATACAAGTTGCCTGATATGGATATTCAAGGAACATTACAATAACTCATGGATACATAAGAAATATAGTCATCTCTATGATTTCCTCTTGGGCATATTTCCTTCAGTCGCCGGAGATTCCGGCGGTGGAACCGGTTCGCCGGTGCTAACGCCGATTCCAGCTGGAGCTTTCTTCTATCTCCTCTTCCAAGCCTCCGTCTTGTCGGGCGTGAGTCCTCGGGCTTCCTCCCTCATCTCCGTACTCGTCAGTCTGAACCTATCATGGTCATAGGACGAAGAATGAAGTAGTATACCATTCAATAGGGTAGGAAGTGGGATCTCAAAGAGGATAGGATTCACCTTTGGAGTCCATGACGACTTGGCATAAGTTCGAGACCTTGAAGTGGCAATGACCGTAGGTCGGGCTGCATCATCTCCCCCCCCCCCTTCAAAAAGAGTCGTCCTAGACTCTACATGCTCATCACAAAGTAGAAGAAGTCGAGAGACCTTCTTGATCCTGGGGTTCACCATATAGTTGTCCTCGGAAAGATGGACTTGACAACACTTCAATGTTCCTTCACCTTTCATGAAGCCTACAAAGCTCACAACAAAAGCGAAGCAACACTCAAAGAGTAGACAATTCATGAAGATTATAGCATGAATACTCAAGTAGAAGGAAGTCACCTTAGCGTGTAGAGGTGGCTCGATCAAGGGTGGACATAGGTAACTCTCTTCGGTTCTTCTCATCAACATTTGGTTGGTAGAGGTTGACGTGTATGCACTTGTACCTTCACATAACAAAGACCAAGCAAAATATTTTCTTGCGTGATAGAGGATAATGTCAAATGTGGCATGTCCGTTCTTGTTCACAACACTATTAGCATAATACATGTATAGAAAATGGAAAGCATAGGAAAGGTCAATGTGCATGGAGATCATTTGAACATCATCCAAATGTGGGAACTCGAAAACTCCACACAACGTCTTAGAGTGGCACTCAAAGCATTGGACTAAAATTTTGATCAGCATCATTGATGAATAATAGGATAATTCGGCAAAAACACATGAGGAAAAATATCCAAAGAAACATCATTATGTGTGCAAACCAACCATTGGAAAGAGAAATTGTTCAACATGTTGGATCTCACACACAAATCATCGAGAGCAAATATCATGGGAATATGAGTATCCCAAGTGAAAGCAAAAAACAACATGTTTGCAAACAAACCAAATGAAAGAGCAAGTGGTCCTTATGTTTCTTGCAACAACAAGACGAGATTCTTGGAAGCTCTCATGACAATACATGCTCTCAATGGCATTATGGTTTCACGCAAAACATCGGGAAGAGAAATTTTTCAAGATTTTTGTTGCAACACACAAAGCATTAATATCCAATAGCAAAGAAACATGAATGTCACAAGGTGAGATAATACCATCAACATGCTTGCAAGAAAACCATAGGAAAGAGAAATTTGTCAACATGAAAGATGCAAAGCATGCAAAAGGTATCAGAGCTAGGTTCAATCTTGAACTCACTTTTGGGATGCTCTCAAGAGCTCTTTTTGTCAACTCGTGCGATCGAAGGGTCAAATGATGGAATTAAGCCATGGGAATGCAGATGAAGGTAGATCAACAAGTTTTGCAAGTAATCCATAGATCAAAACCTACCAAAACTCACTCAAATCACAGATCGACCCAAAACACGAATTGGGGCTATTTTTGGTGGAATTTTCGAATTTACGGGGAAAAGACCAAATCGATGAGGAATCCGTGGCAAACAAAAGTTGCTGATACCAGATGATAGGGGTTAACCTCTTGGGTGGCCCGATCTTCACGGATCTCGTGGTCAAATCGATGGGAAAGAGAGGGGGAAGGGAGAAGGTAGCGGAAGCGAACACACACCTTGCGAAGAACACGATGAACACACGCAAAACTCACACGATACAAGGCCGATTGCTCCCGAATGACGGCCACCAGTCCGATAGAATCCTCACAAGGAAAGATCAGTCAACGTGCTCCCTCAAATCCACATCGGAGAGGGAAGAACACCTTGGGGAGGGTATTGACAACTTGGAGACGAGACACCGAACTCCAAGGCCTTGTATACCGATGGATGCGTGATGCAAAGTACAATCGAGGTTGGTGACGATAGTCGGTCCCCTTGTAAGGGGATGAGGCAAAACTAGAGATTCCACACAAGGGGGTTGTCTTTAGTCTATCATCTATGCCTTAGGGATACATGAGGGGTGCGGGCTCTATTTATAGGCCAGACACTAAACAAGGGGCTAGTTTGGGAATAAACTAGGCAAAGGGGTAAGTAAAGGAAATATTCCAGGGCATCAAACCCAGATCCGCGTGCAGACGGGGAGTTCCGGCGGTAAGTCCGGCGGTGCCGGATCTGGTGCCGGGATTTTCGGTCGTCGCGGGATGTTCGGGTCGCACGCTGAAACGGCTCTCTGTAAGCGCTTCTGGCGGCGGTTCCGGTCGACCGGTCCGGGCGCTGGGAGTTCCGGCGTGGAGCCCGGTTCGCTGGTGCTGTCGCCGGAGATTCTGGCGGTGGAACCAGTTCGCCAGTGCTGACGCTGATTCCAGTTGGAGCTTTATTCCGTCTCCTCTTCCAAGCCTCCGTCTTGTCGGGCGTGAGTCCTCGGGCATCGTCTCTCGTCTCCGTACTCGTTGGTGTGAAACTAGCATGGTCATAGGGCGGAGAATGAAGTAGTATACCATTCAATAGGGTAGGAAGTGGGATATCGAAGAGGATAGGATTCACCTTTGGAGTCCATGACGACTTGGCATAAGTTGGAGACCTTGATGTGGCAACGACCGTAGGTCGGGCTGCATCAGTATCAAGGGCTTCTTATAGGCGAAGAGGGAGGCCGAGGCGCGGGCTAGGCCTGATCGCACGGCCAGGGGGTGTAGTCCCCTCGAGGCCCTCTCCATCTCGTCTTATGGCTCCGTGCTCCCAATGGTAAAATATTGACTTTGGCTTTTGTCCCGTCCAATTCTGAGAATATTCATTTTCTGACTTTTCTAGAACCAAAAACAACAGAAAACAGGCAACTAGCACTGTGGCATCTTGTTAATAGGTTAGTCCTAGAAAATATATAAAAATACCTCAAACTGTAGACAAAGCAAAGCAAAGTAGATACTAAACAAGCATGGAACATCAAAAATTATAGATACGCTTACGACGTATCAAGCATCCCCAAGCTTAACTTCTGCTCGTCCTCGTGTAGGTAAGTGATAAAAAGAATAAGTTTTTAGGTGACATGCACCATCAGAATCAAGATCAAACATTTGCAAGCATTGAAAGCTACGATCAAAGAACTCTAAACATGAGCATGAAATATGAAGTTCTGACAATAGGACAAAGTAACTATGCATGCAACATGAAATGATATAAACAAATTTCATGAATAAAAATGCATTGAAAGACGTTTGTTTGTTTCACATATAGAGAACATAACATAGTGGCATTCATCTTGTCCCTCATGGAGTAGCAATAAATGCATATGACACCTTCAAAGTTAATAAGGGTGACTATATACAAATAGTTGAAGAACAAGCAATACCAACATTATAAATCAATCAATAAGTTTGGGACAATGCACATAGAACTAAGAATGGCAACTATGCTCTATTAACTGGTGCCTAAGGATAGAAGGTGGAGACTCAATATAATAGTGGAAGAAAGGCCCTTCATAAAGGGAAGCAGGGATTTCAAGTTTCATAAAGAGCTTGCAAAAATTATGGTACTTGTTAGCTTTCAACTCTCATTGCCCCTATCATAAGAATCTTGAAGTGATTAAGGTTAAAGTGAAAAAACTATGGAGTATATGCTTGACAAAGTATAAGCTGGAAATCTCATGTACCTTGAGTACGAGGGCCGCTCCTCATGCTACTCAACTTTAGTCACCAGTACGTTCTTGTCATAGTTAGTACATGTGTATCATAGAGAACCGCCAACGGGGTACCCCTTGCACATGACACAGGAGCTATCCCATGTCAAAATGACAAGGCAAGCAGACAATGAGCATCTCAGCAATCTTCTTATTAACCATGGGAAAATGGTGCTTTTTTCTCTCTTTCCTCTTTTCTCATCTTTTTTTTCTTTTTTTTCTTTTTTTTCTCAATTTCTATCTCTTTTTTTATAAGAAGAATGCTTCATAGATTGCTCACTATGGTGATGCTACAAGTTTCCACCATGATTAGGCATGGCTTAGGCTAGCGGCTTAGGCGTTTCTCTAACACATATATATATAACTCCATGGACTTACAAGCTCCCCTTTTATTTCACACCGACGACACCCGCAAACAAAAGAGCATGATATCAACTGGGTAACATGTACCAGTGCAATGTTAAAAACGTTCCCCATGACAGTATGGTTCTACTAATTCCAACGCATAAGTGCAAACATATATAACATAGATGACACAACAGTTCAAGTTTATTTAGGGGCACGAAAAATAAAGTGTGCCATCAAGTTTGTGAGAGTTTTAATCACTAAGTTTCACATAACAAGTTTAATTTGGAAGATATATAAAACAAGAATATACTTGGAATGGTGTAACACACCATGCATAGGAATTTATAGTGGACTCTTTGTATTAACTTGGTTTCTTGGGAGTTGGGTGCATGAGTAGAACTTACTCATACAAGTGGAGGCTAGCAAAAGACTGGGAGCGACCAACTAAGTGAGCAATAATGGTCATAATCATGCATAGCGACAAAACATTACTAATCAAAGCATAAACTGGTACCACAAGTCAAAAACTAAATGATCATAGAGGCCAACGTGACTGGTTGATAGTCATAACATGGTGTGAGCATGTGCCAAGTCAACCCGAACAAAGCATCAACGGAGAATACCACAATACTATGCTTTTGTATGCCAAAACAACGCATGAATCTTTCAAGGCACATTAACCAATCCTAATTGTTTGTACAAAGTCATGCTACAGAAATAATCACTAAGCATAAGGTCAAACCAACATTTATCATGACATGATAAAGTCTAAGTCATAGTCAAAGCAAGCTCCTTTTGTACTAGTCAAGCAACAACTTCCTACACCTTTCCAACACCAATCAACTTATTTGAAACAACACATCGAGAACGGGGGGTCCAACCTAATTTATTCAAGCAAACTAAGCAAATAAAAAACAAAAACTAAGATGCTCCAAGAACAACAAAACAGTGCATGAAACAATAAAAACGAAGTGTCTAGAAAGACGTGAGATTTTTATTGATGAAGAAAAGGAATGCCTTGGGCATCCCCAAGATTTGACGCTTATATCTCTGGAATATTGTTTGGGGAGACACGAGGTGGCATCCCCAAGATCGAGCTTTTTTACATTCTTCATCTCATTACATTATTCTTCCTCTACACCTGCAAATTTTTCCTTCATACAGAACTTCACACAATCTTCATTAGCAACATTAGTGCATTCAAAAGATAATAGACCATTGGGTTTAATTTTAAAATAGAAAACTTTTACTAAAGACACAAGATACTGTAGCAATTCCCTCAAAAATCTTAATTTCCCAAAAAGAACCAAAAAAGGAATCAATAAGAAGCAAATGCAAATAATGGCAGAAATCTGTCAAAATAGTCCAGCAGGTGGAAACCGATTTTTTCGAAGACCTTATGTTGCTCAAATCAAAAAGGGTTGACCTAACGAAAGTTAGCTAACAATCTGGGGGATTTATTCAGAGATTTTACACGAATTTTTATAGTGGACCACAAAAATCTGTTTTGGGACAACAACTCCCCAAATCTTACTTCCCTCTCATTAGAGGTTATTTTTGGCACAAAAAATAAAATAAAAAGGATAAGGAGAGGTTATTACTAACTTCCAAGACTCAAGAAAACTATTGGGTTATCTCCCAAGAAGTACTTTTCTTTAACGTCTTTAAGTTAGGCATAAGAAGATGCTCACATAAGAAATATGAATTGAAGTAAAAGAGAGCATCAAGAAGCAAATTTAAAACACATTTAAGTCTAACCCACTTCCTATGCTGTCACATCCCAAAATTTTCCAAATTTTGAAATGAGAAAAAAAATAAACAAAATAAATAATTGTTGAAATTTAGGGTGAAAAGAAACTTTTTGCTTTTAAATGGAAACATCAAAACCCAACTTGAACAAACTTTGAATAAAATGGAATCCAACAAATTTCAATCAAGTGAAATGCATTCATCAATGAATGTATCTTGAAATTCAAACTTGGGAAAAACAAACCAAAACCCAAAACCTTAATGGAAGAAAATCATTCCCAAGATATCTCAAAGACTAAGGATTTGATCTATATAAAATTTATCAACAAACATTTATAAATGATCAAAAGGATAAATAAAAGTATTATAAAACCATAGAAATTGGTTTCACTTAATTTGGCGCCATGCATAAAAACTTATGAATTTAATAAAGATGAAATGAAATAAATTTCTAAAGCTAATAAATCTTCCATCTAAAATCCATACCAAATGGTGAGCAAATAATCCTAAAGAGATTTAAAAGGATAAAAAAATATTAAATAAAATTATACAAATTGGAATCACCAAGTTTGGATCTATAAATAAAAAGATATGGATTTCGTAAGATAAAGAAAGAAATAATAAATAGGCAATATTTAAAAGCCAAATTAAATCTTGGCCAAATCCATAAGCAAATGAAATAAAGATAATCCAAATCCCAATAAAATAAAGGGATAAAGAATATTCAAATAAAATAAAATGGCCTCAACCAAATTCTATTCCATTTGATTAAAGACAAAATCCCTAATAAGAATGATTAATTAAATCATGGGAAAATAATAATTGGAATTTACCCAAGTGGAATAAAAGTTATTTAATTAACTTAAATGGAATCAAAGAAATCATCTAAATAAAATTTATGGAATTAAAACCATATTTGATTTCATTGGAATAAAGACATTTGCCCAAATACTTTAAATAATCATATTAAAATACTTTAAATAATTCAAAGTGAATAATTTAACACCCTATTTAATAAATAAAACCTACTGAAAAGGTTTAGTGAAAATTAGAATTCAAATAAAGAGTTTGAAAATATATTTAATCTTATTTGAATAAAGGCAAGTGCTTATTTTAATAAAGAATAAAACCATAAAAAGAATAAAGAAAATATTCTAAAAATGGTCTTAAAAAATACAGGTTTAAACAGGATAGAAACTTACTGAAAAGTTTCAAATTTTTTTGAAAAGAAAAATGGTTTGAAATCATTTGAATAAAATCAAAACAGAAAATCTAAATAGAAAAAGAAAAAGGATTCAGAATAAAAAAAGGGGAAACAACCCAGCCCATCTAACCTAGCCCATTCCATTCCAGCCCAGCTAGCCCACTCCCTCCTCTCCATGCGAAACGTTTTCCTACTCGCACTCGCACCCTCACAGTCGCTGACGCCCCGACCCCACCATCGCCACCTCATCGTCGTCCCCGCGGAGACCACGCCCTGTTTTCTCCTCTGGTCGTTTCTCTGTCGATGAATGCCGACGATTAATTCGCATCAATGCCGTGCTAAAACCTCGTCGCGACCACGCAAGTTAAAGCGCCCAGGTCTCCTCCCCATTTCCCCTCGCTCACCCCTCTCTCTCGGCCACAGGGCAGCCTCGATTTCGCGCATGAACACCCTCTGCTCCGACGAGCTGCAGCACAAATTCCGGCGAGCCCAGTCATTCCCCGGCCCCCTAGCCCGCACTAGCTTGCTCTCCTTAGCCGTGCGCACCTGCCAGCATCACCAGTTTGCTCGCGCGCATCCCAGAATGTCGGCACCGTCTTTGTCCGAGCGCCACCACGAACTACTCTGAGTCCAGCGACCTCTCCCTGTAAGTTCTGACTGCACCTCTCTCCCTCTTTGACACCCGTGTAATCAGCGTTCACTTACGCGTCTAACAAACCCTTCGAATTGCCTTTTCGAGCCTTGTATCCTCGTCTCCGTCGATGACAGAGCGTGTCCGAGGAGAAGCGCAACTCCGGCGAGCGATTCAGGACGAACCCGTGCGCCCCCTGTCTCCCCACGAGCACGTTGAGCATCAGCAATCTTCAGCGATTCTGGTGAGCTTCTCCCCTCCTCCTCTCGCCTCCTGCATCACTGGCAACCTCACCACCAGAGCCGCGCCGATGCATAGCCGCCTCTAGCGCCACCCAGCTTTGGTCAGGCTTCTGTACGCCGTTCGATCTAGATCGTAGAGCTAAGATAGAATCACTTATCGAAGGGGCACGAAGTACTCTATGCCGCACGATCAACTTTAAATCCAACAATCCACGTTGATCGATCCTGACAAACCGGTATCAGCAAATCAGAACAAGACACGTGGCATGTAGTTTGATTTAAAAGACACAAACATTTCTATTAGTGGTTTGAATTTGTAAATTGCATAACTTTTGATCCACACGTCCAAATTTTGCAAAGTTTATATCAATGGAATCAGCAAAAATAATTCTATCCAACCATGTAATTTTTTCAGTAAATTGCTTCTATAAACTTAGTTGTTTTTGCAGAAACTTGTGTAGGCATAATTTGAATATAAAAATTATTCTAGAAATATTTTTAAGGTAAAATCTTTGGTAAATGGTTTGTTTTGAACCTACTGACCATAGAAACCAACTTGTGGATTTAAAAGTTTATTTTGTGAAGCTAAAGAATAAATCTTTGAATAAAAACATTTCTAGTTAAATAAAAATATTGTTTATGTTTTAAAAATGCCTTTTGAGTAAAACCTTTGGAAAATGATTTGATTTAAACTCTCTGACCCTAAACACCAAGCTTTATGATCTAAAAATATATTTGGTGAACCCTATAAAATTATTACCTTGTTTAAAGGCATTTCCAAAAAAATAAAATATGGCTTTGGTATAAAAAATGGTTTATAGGTAAAACCTTTTGCAAATGGTTTTAATATTGAACACTTGACCTTAAACACTAACACTTGTGTTTAAAAATATATTTGTCAAAAACTAGAAAGTATTACTTGATTTGAACCATTTCTAGCAAAACAAAAATGACTTAAAGTGGCCATTTTAACTAACTTAATATCAAATGGTTTTGCCACATTTAAAAATGACCAATAGGTGTTTTAGAATGTTTATAGCCTAATAGAAACCACTTTTCCAAATAAAACAATATTTGGCATGCTTGCATGCATTGCTTTTGTTTTTATTATTCTATGTGATGAATTAATTGAATGGTAGATTGAATTTGTGCCTTGATTGAATTATAGTGGAATTTGAAGTCTGTAGCATCCCATTTGTCTAACAACTGTAATGCTACTTGGTTTAGTAATATAATGGCTACTTCAAATATATAATTGTGCATCATAATTATATCATGCTCATGTCATCATGCCACCTTGCATTTGAGCATCATATAAAACCCTTTTTGTTTTGGATCTTCTCTCATATGCATTGTCAATTGTATTTGCCTCTTGATATTGTATTTGGATATTGATATATTGTTTAAATGCCCAAGTTGAGTTGGGGGCATATCTTTTATTCCACTCCACCACCCTTTCTTTCACCACCTTATAATTCCACCATCCCATTATCCATGAGCTTGTATTTTATTTTCTTTTGGTATTTAATCTAGCTCATGGGAGATAGGATGGATCCAAATCTATAAATTCTTTTGCTTGGCCTTTATTCCACTTCTTGGGAATGCATAAGAATAATGCCAGGCTATTATTTTTGTTTTCACAAGAATTTAACCAAGGCATTTATTAATTTGCATGGGCCATGCAGAACCACCACATCTAAGTCATTTGGATTTTATTTGAAATTCTTTGAGTGGATCATTCTCTCATCTCTCTCTCTCCTTCTTTTGCTTGATCTAGCTAGATGCATGCAAGTATCTAGACCTTTTTCCTCACTCCTCTCTATTGTCACTCTTGTTTTGTTATTGTTCAAATCCTATCTTCTACACCACCCCCTCTCTCTTATCCTCTCCCCAAACCCTAGCCTCTCTCTAACCTAACCCAAGCTCTAACCTAGCTACTTACCCCTCTCTCCAAAACCCTAGCTCCTAACCGAGCTACACCATGCCTTCCCTCTCTCACCCTTCCTCTATGCCATGCAGGCCCCACCTAGCTACCTCTACCCCAACCCTAAACAAACCCTAGCCGAGCCCCCCTCCTAACCTAGCTCCATGCCACACCCCTCCCTCTCGCTTCTCTCTCTGCCACAGCAGCCCCACCCGATCCTACCCCTCTCTGGCCTCACCCTGCCCCACCTGGACATCCCCGTGCCTGCCCATGCCGAGCCCCAGCCCGATCACGTGCTCGAGGAGGAGAAAAAGGTGGCCACCCTACCACCTTTTCCACCCCGAGCCCCCACGCCATCTACCCCTCTCTCCCGTCCTTATCTACTCCCCACGGCCTCTCCTGCATCTCCCAGATCCCCCAGAGCCGTGCCCTACCCCCTCTTCCTCCCCCTTCTACCACACATCCACCCCGACGACCTCACCGTCGGCCTCTACCCCACCTACCCGTTGCAAGTCGGCGGCGTGTTGTTGGGTTGTCGAGGAAGACCGGCGCATCCCTCTGCTCCGCCCTGTACCCATTAACGAGGAGGAGGAGGACCAGGGGCCCAAGGCCGACGCCGCTCCGACGAAAACCCTAGCTCCTGGTGCGCCTGCAACGTCGTCGATCCGCCGCTCCCCGCTCCGATCCGACCCCACCAACCCAACCGCGGTGAGCCTCTCTCCCTCCCAGACACGTCCCTCTTCACCGTTGCTTCCTGTGCTCGCCGGACCCTGCGTCGAGCGCCCTCGGTGCACCGCCGCTCGCTGCTGTCTGCACGCCCCGCGACGCGCATAATCTCTTCTGGTCGTCTAGCTCCCACCTGACACCAACCTCTCCCTAGCCCAACGGTAGCCGCCTCCGCGCGTGAGCCCAGGTCGCGGGATCGAATCCCCGCCTCGCTGCGCCGCGCACCGCGCGCGCCAGACGGTGGAGAAGATCCACAGTGCCGCCGCACTTTTGCAAGAACCCCTGGCTTTTTATTCCTAAACCCGCGGTACAACCGAGCCCACCGTCAGTCTCTCGGCACGTTTTACAGAACACCCCCTAGACTTTTTAAATCTCAACCCGCACTCCCACGGATGCCCCGTGTCGCGTCCCCGCTGGCGCGCCCGTGTGAGGGTCCGCGTGGCCGTCGGCTCCACCTGTCATTCTCTGGGGCTAGTTTAGCTCGAGGTGAGGAAGCCCTTTTCCTGCGCGTAGGTTACACAGTCAGCAGCTGGCCCACCCGTCAGCGGCTGGGTCTGTATCTGCCTAAGTACAAAAAGTTTCTGTTTATTTCTGTTTTAATTTAAATCCTTTCAAATTCAATTTAAATTCAAATTCAAATCTATTTTCAAATAACTTTTAAAATATAAATCCAAATTAAACATATAATATATGGTTTGAAATCAGAAAAATATGAGGAATTCAAATATGCCCTCCAAAATATATTTTGAACACTTTATTTTCCAAATTGATTAAAATTACCATAAAATGCACATTTTCTTAATAAATTAATAACTTTTGTTTTATAACTCCAAATTTAACAAATGATATGTCTAAAATGATCAGCTCGACGAGACCTTTCTGTTTATGCATTCCATGTTCTGAATTGCAGCATGCATCATATAAATATAAAGTATACAGCAACTTATTTGAGTATAAAATGTGCCCAAAACTCAATAAAATGCTTATTCTTGTATTCCACACCTCACCCATGCCATGCTACTTTATTGCCATGCAAATTGTGCATCATTCATCATGGCATGATTGTCTGCTTGTCGCATCTTATTCATATGCTTGTGCACTTTATTTATGTTGGCCCTTGTTTGTTTGGTTCTTCTTCGAATAGACGCTGAGCAGGGGATATATCAAGAAACCCAGGAGCACTACCCAGATCCTTCTCTCGCTTCAACTGAGCTGCCAGGCAAGCACTACCACCTGCTTGCATACATATAGTACCTATTGCCTCTATCCTATTCTTGCACCATTGAGTCGCGATTGCATTAAACTGAATCCCAAGTATTGCATAGCCTTTACTTTTAAACCCCACCAAAGCTTGTTCCTCCATCCCATGAGCCATTACTACAGGAGTTGTTTGAGCCATGCGAGTCGTAGAACAGCATGTGTAGGGTATGTGAGTGTCTGATGGATAACGAGGTACCTAAACAACTTAACCTGAGTAGTAATGGGATAACTAATGAAAGTGGCACCGGTGAGCAATATCTGCTATTTGGTTTTTCATGCTCACTTGTGTCCCGTAGGACCCCGAGTACTTGATTCCTGTTCCTTGAATATTCGCGCTATCCACATCCGGGAGGCTTATGGGACCCCCCTGAGCCAGAGCTTGATTCATTCTTATTTCTTGGGGCCACAAACTAGTTTGAGGTTTTATTTACTATCCTGTACTTATGCCATGCTTTACTGCTTTATTTAAAATTGTGCGAGGTACTGCACCTGTACTGTTTAGGTCAGCGGAGTGTTTTCGCGGTATCGACAAGCCCAGTCCCATTTTCGGGTTCCCAGTCGTTTACAGCCACTGGCGCAAACCTTGAGTCCGTCTCGGAGTCGGCTAACTTCGTTGCGGGTGTACTCAATGGGGTGGCCCCCTGAAATATTTCTGAATCCTGTGATTGCTTTGTCGTGAAGGCCTCGTTGGGTTTTGATTTGGTTTTTCCGAGGTTTATCGAGTGTGTGTTGCTATTTGTGCACCCCTGTAGGGTAAAACTTTCTGAAAGCCGTGTCCGCGGTTATGGACGACTTGGAGCACATTTTCTCGATCATAGACAAGCATAACTAAAGTACCGCTTTTAACTTGACTAAATAACTGACTAGTAAATAGTGCAACACTCATGGAATGGATAATAAAACTGCCAACGGATGGGGGGGTTGTTCGTCCGCTTCCTCGTTGGTAAGCGAGGAGGAGGATGGATCTGTTGATATTACTGTTATAACTGTTGTCATTAATTCACGGACATCCGTCTATCTTTGGTTAGGCGGATGGTTAGCGAGTATCTATAGAACTGTTAGGGTTTATCTTTTGCTGCAATTGCGTCACCCCAGGTTGTGTCCCCTTTAGAGGCATAAAGACTTGCTGAGTACCCCTAGGGTCTCACACGATAAATTATTTGATTCAGATGAACAGGTACACTCACGAGATGGATACTGGGTGGAGGAGACGGACGATGTGGGCAACGAACATTCGGTGTAGAGATTCCGGGAACGGGGATCCGTGAGATCTGTGGGCGGGATGTGTCTATTTATGGGGCATCTTATGCCGATTTGCTTCTTATCCGTACTCGGATCTTGTTTGCCGCTTCCGCCTGATACTCTGATGTTTGATGTATGAGGAGATATCCTAAGCTATTATATCTATCTAGGACATTTGAATCTTGCCGTATGGCGTTGCTATATTTCCTTTATTTTTAGGTGGAATGGCTCTGATGTATTGTTGTATGGTGGCTTGCATACATACTCGCTTGTGTATGTAGTTGATCCCTTCGCCTGCCGATTACGCCGCCCGTTCTTGTCCCGATGTTCGGAAATGGTTGGGACGGCCGAAAGGTCTACCTGTGAGTGGCATTTGGGCCCTACCGTACTATTTCAACCATTTCCGCTCATCCAGGCTTGTAACTAGGAGCGTAATTCACCGAGGCAGTTACAATTGGTATCAGAGCCATCCCGTCCTTCAGGGTCTCAGCCAAATGGTCGTTGTCAGTCTAGCAAATATTTTGGTAGTTATGTATACTAGGGAAAAACAAAACGTGAGAGTAGGACTGCTTCCACTTTTCTTCTTACCCACCCACCCACCCTTTTCTAGTAAGGAAGTGTAACGTTTTCAATCCTCTTCTTAAAAGTTCAAACTAGGATTCACGTGTTCTGGGTTTCCGTAGTACCACAGGTTGTGTGTGTGTGTGTGTGTAATTCCTTGTCTATCTGTTGCATCCAAGTTGTTATCACAATCAGCCTTTTGGTTATCAACTGTTGGTACATTCCATACCGACAGGCTTTTGCAAACCGACGCGATCTATCTGATTCGTTGTATACCGCCGCGATCTGTCTTACTCTTTGTTATCCGACGTTATCTTGTTTGGGGTGTTCGTTTCCGTAGTTACTAATCTTTAGGTTCATCGTGAGAAGAAGGGGTTAGGATATGTGTTCTACTTATTCATGTGCGGAGTAATGCTTTGAGTGCGGGATGGAGTCGCGACCATACCACTACTCCTATCATTCGCTTTTGTATATTGAATTGGTAGAGTCACTAATCTTGATTCGTTAAGTGATTTTGCGCATCTACTGGTATTTTAATGCCGAAATTTGCGGAAAATTTTTCTTTGATATATCTGTGTACCACACTCCTTTTCAGTCGTGTGCGATATGCTTAATATCTTCTAGGTGCTTTGAACTTTGTTGATATTTTAATATCATCTTAGTAAATTGTATCCTTTAATCTTGGTTAATTCCATCTTGGTACTATTTTGGATTATTATTCTCCATTATAGTACTGACTTGTGTTTTATATCAATCACAGGATGGCACCACCACGCCGTTCTGATGAGGACATACCACCTGAACTGGGGTCCGCGTTGTCAAACATCGCCAATGCCTTGGCAGCAATGCAGCAGAACCAGCAGCGTTTTGAAGAAAGTGTTCGGATGAATGAGTTTGCTCCGCTACCTCCACGTCCCAAGCGAGGAGACATCAAAAGCTTCCTGAAGTTCAACCCACGCCAATTTGATGTGTCCGATCAACCACTTGATGCTGATGATTGGTTGCGTGAGATGTCAAGGCTACTGGAGACTGCTGATGTTCCTGAGCAAGAATGGGTAAAATGTGCTACTCACCTTCTGAAGGGAGATGCAGCTCTCTGGTGGGAGAATTACCTGAAGGCAAACTGCATTGGTTTTCAGCCTACTTGGGAACAGTTCACTGGAGCGTTCAAAGAGTAGTATCTGTCAGAAATTGTCATGGAGAGGATGAAGGAAGTGTTTCTCAACCTCAAGCAGGGAAATGACAACGTCAATACGTACATCAGGAACTTCATGAACCTTTCTCGTTATGGTGGCGATGAGATCTCTTATGACAAGAAGAAGCAAAAGAGGTTCCGGCAAGGGCTCAATGCATCGATTAAATATGCAATCACGCATGCAAGGCCGACGTCTTTTCTGGAACTTCAGCATATAGCTCTGCAGGAGGAAGCAAGTAGGCAAGTGTTTGAGGAGTCAAAGAAACACAACCGCGAGGCAGCAAGCTCTTCAGCTATGTCAACTCCTTCTAAGCGTCGTGTCTGGGTTCCTAACACCCCACCGTCGCTCCCGGCTCCACCAAGACCTTCAAGCTTCGGGGCAAGGCCACCAAACTTCCTCACTGCTGCTCCCAGGGGCTACAACCACCACTACCCTGGAGCGCCTGGCGGAGTCCCTAGCCACGTTGCTCCACGTCCACCTGGTGCTTGTTACACGTGTGGAGACTCTGGGCATCAAAACTGGAACTGTCCGATGAAAAACAAAGCTCTTCCTCCACCACCTCCAAGACCTGCGGCAAGCTCTCCTTTGGTTCGTGCACCACCACCTCGGGCTCTCAACATCAACACCAAGCCCGGGTCTACTGTTGCTCGTGCCAACTGTGTCAACGCCGCTCAAGCTGAGCATGCACCTGGAGTTGTGATGGGTATGCTTCCCGTTAACTCAGTCCCTGCACGAGTTTTGTTTGATTCTGATGCATCGCATTCTTTTGTTTCTATCAAGTTTGCAAATGAGAATGGGTTAGCGTTGGATCCTCTCCTTAAGCGGTTAATGGTCCTTTCTCCTGGAGCAAAGATGGCAGCTTCTAAAATCAGCCATGGCAATCAAATTGAGATTGGTGGCTCTTCGTTCTCGGCGTCCTTAATTGTTCTGGGCAATTCTGACATTGATGTCATCTTGGGCATGGATTGGTTGACAACAAATGCAGCTGTGATTGATTGTGCTGAACGCTCGGTTTCTCTGAAGATTCCTGAAGGCCATATAGTCTATTCTCCAAGTCTGACTCCTGCTATCCAGCTTTTCTCTTTGGCGGCTCTGAATGATGATGCTATGGAAGCTATTCAGAGTGTTCCGGTGGTCCGTGAGTTCCCAGATGTCTTTCCTGAAGAGTTGCCAGGTATGCCTCCGGATCGTGAGGTTGAGTTTGTAATTGAGCTTGAACCTGGAACGGCTCCTATCTCCAAGCGGCCTTATAAAATGGGTCCTGCTGAGTTGGATGAACTCAAACGACAACTTGATGAACAAGAGAAGTTGGGTTTCATTCAACACAGTACCTCTTCTTGGGGTAGCCCAACAATCTTTGTGAAGAAGCGAGACAGGACTGATAGACTTTGTGTTGACTATCGGGCTCTCAATGCTAAAACCATCAAGAATAAATATCCCCTTCCGCTGATTAATGATCTCTTCGATCAGCTAGCTGGAGCTGTGGTGTTCTCTAAGCTTGACTTGAGGAGTGGTTATCACCAAATCAAGATTCGCAAGGAAGATGTTCCTAAAACAGCTTTCACCACCCGCTATGGCCTGTATGAGTACACGGTCATGTCTTTCGGTCTCACCAACGCACCTGCCACCTTCTCGAGGCTCATGAACTCGGTTTTCATGGAGTATCTTGATAAGTTCGTTGTGGTCTATCTGGATGACATCCTAGTCTATTCTAAGTCAAAGGAAGAACATGAAGAACACCTTCGGTGTGTCCTAAACAAGCTTCGTGAGAACCGCTTGTATGCAAAGTTCTCAAAGTGTGAGTTTTGGCTGCCTCAAGTAACCTATCTTGGTCACGTCATCTCTTCCAAGGGCATTGCAGTCAACCCGGAAACTGTGAAGACAATTGTTGAATGGCTTCCTCCTGTTAATGTCAAAGAAGTGCGGAGTTTCCTTGGTTTGGCTAGTTATTGCCGTCGCTTCGTTCAGAACTTTTCGAAGATAGCGAAGCCTCTTACCGATCTCCTCAAGAAAGGCAAGAAATACCTTTGGACTCCTGCATGTCAAACAAGCTTTGAGACACTCAAAGAGAAGCTCACTTCCACACCAGTCTTGGTTCCTCCGGACACATCTAAGCCTTTCCAGATATTCTGTGACGCCTCTTTGCAAGGATTGGGTGCGGTCCTTATGCAAGAAAAACAAGTTGTTGCTTATGCCTCTCGACAGTTGAAGACGCATGAGATCAACTATCCTACACATGACCTCGAGCTCGCAGCAGTTGTCTTTGCTTTGAAACTATGGAGGCACTACTTGCTTGGCAACCGTTGTGAAATCTTTTCTGATCACAAGAGTCTGAAGTATATCTTCACTCAACCTGATCTCAACCTTCGGCAGATGAGGTGGATTGAAGCAATCAATGATTTTGATTTGACCATCAACTACATCCGGGCAAAGCTAATGTCATGGCCGATGCTCTCAGCCGCAAAGCTTATGTCAATAACCTCATGATGGAAGAACAACAGCCTCTCTTGTGCGAGGAATTTCGTCAGCTCAACCTTGAAATTGTGGAACAAGGGTATCTCCTAAACCTTCTAGAAACCCCTCTCTTGGAAGAAAAGGTTCGCTCTCGTCAGCTGGGTGATCCGCACACCAAAAAGATCATCTCCAAAATTCAGCTTCCGAAGTATGAGTCCTTCCACGTCGATGATCAAGGCACGCTTTTCTTTGAACACCGGATGTTTGTTCCGAACTACCCGGGTTTGAGAGAGCAAGTTCTCAAGGAGGCGCATGAATCTGTTCTTTCTATCCACCCTGGCAGCACAAAGATGTACATGGACTTGAAAACACAATATTGGTGGCCGGGATTGAAACGATATTGTGCCAAGTATGTCTCGGAGTGTGATGTCTGCCGCAGAGTGAAAGCTGTCCATCAGAAACCTTACGGTCTTCTACAGCCATTGAAACCCCCGGAATGGAAATGGGAGAAAGTAGAGATGGACTTCATCACTGGTTTTCCAAGGTCGCAGAAGGGCAACAATGCAATCTTTGTTGTCATTGACAGGCTTTCTAAAGTGGCTCACTTCTTCCCCGTCAAGGAAACAATTTCTAGAATTCAGTTGGCTGAGCTCTATATCAACAGAATTGTCTCTCTGTATGGGGTTCCGCTTGAGATCAGTTCAGACCGTGGGAGCATCTTCACTTCCAAGTTCTGGGAAAGTTTCCAAAATGCTTTGGGAACAAAATTGAACTTCAGCACAGCTTACCACCCTCAGTCGCAAGGACAAGTTGAAAGGATCAATCAGATTCTGGAGGATATGCTTCGTGCTTGCGTCATCTCTTTTGGCATGAAGTGGGAAGAATGTCTCCCTTATGCTGAATTCTCTTACAACAACAGCTTCCAGAAAAGCCTAAAGATGGCACCATTTGAGGCTCTCTATGGTCGCAAGTGCAGAACTCCGATTGGTTGGTCGGGTGCAGGTGAAAGAATATGGTTTGGCCCTGACATCGTAACTCAAGCGGAGGAGAAGGTGCACATCATTCTTGAAAATCTGAAGATTGCTCAAAGTCGCCAGAAGAGCAATTACGACAGGAAGCACACGGACATGGTGTATGTCCCTGGTGATCTCGTTTACCTTCGTGTCACTCCCATGAAAGGCACGCACCGTTTTGGAATCAAAGGAAAGCTGGCTCCTAGATACATCGGTCCTTTCAAAATTCGTGGAAGAAGAGGAGAAGTTGCTTATGCTCTTGAGCTCCCGGAAAAACTCAAGGTCCATGATGTTTTCCACATCTCTCAACTCAAGAAGTGCTTCAAGGATCCCGGCAGGACCGTGGATCATGAGCTAATCAATCTCCAAGAAGACCTGTCTTATCAAGAACACCCCACAAAAATCCTTGAGATCGCAGAAAGAAGGACTCGCAACAAGTCCATCAAGTTCTGCAAGGTGCAGTGGTCGCACCATTCTGTTGACGAAGCCACTTGGGAACGTGAAGATGAGCTCCGTGCCAACTTTCCTACCCTCTTTGAGTCTTCTTCTTCTTCCTAGAATCTCGGGGCGAGATTCCTGTTTAGTGGGGGAGAGTTGTAGCATCCCATTTGTCTAACAACTGTAATGCTACTTGGTTTAGTAATATAATGGCTACTTCAAATATATAATTGTGCATCATAATTATATCATGCTCATGTCATCATGCCACCTTGCATTTGAGCATCATATAAAACCCTTTTTGTTTTGGATCTTCTCTCATATGCATTGTCAATTGTATTTGCCTCTTGATATTGTATTTGGATATTGATATATTGTTTAAATGCCCAAGTTGAGTTGGGGGCATATCTTTTATTCCACTCCACCACCCTTTCTTTCACCACCTTATAATTCCACCATCCCATTATCCATGAGCTTGTATTTTATTTTCTTTTGGTATTTAATCTAGCTCATGGGAGATAGGATGGATCCAAATCTATAAATTCTTTTGCTTGGCCTTTATTCCACTTCTTGGGAATGCATAAGAATAATGCCAGGCTATTATTTTTGTTTTCACAAGAATTTAACCAAGGCATTTATTAATTTGCATGGGCCATGCAGAACCACCACATCTAAGTCATTTGGATTTTATTTGAAATTCTTTGAGTGGATCATTCTCTCATCTCTCTCTCTCTCCTTCTTTTGCTTGATCTAGCTAGATGCATGCAAGTATCTAGACCTTTTTCCTCACTCCTCTCTTTTGTCACTCTTGTTTTGGTATTGTTCAAATCCTATCTTCTACACCACCCCCTCTCTCTTATCCTCTCCCCAAACCCTAGCCTCTCTCTAACCTAACCCAAGCTCTAACCTAGCTACTTACCCCTCTCTCCAAAACCCTAGCTCCTAACCGAGCTACACCATGCCTTCCCTCTCTCACCCTTCCTCTATGCCATGCAGGCCCCACCTAGCTACCTCTACCCCAACCCTAAACAAACCCTAGCCGAGCCCCCCTCCTAACCTAGCTCCATGCCACACCCCTCCCTCTCGCTTCTCTCTCTACCACAGCAGCCCCACCCGATCCTACCCCTCTCTGGCCTCACCCTGCCCCACCTGGACGTCCCCGTGCCTGCCCATGCCGAGCCCCAGCCCGATCACGTGCTCGAGGAGGAGAAAAAGGTGTCCACCCTACCACCTTTTCCACCCCGAGCCCCCACGCCATCTACCCCTCTCTCCCGTCCTTATCTACTCCCCACGGCCTCTCCTGCATCTCCCAGATCCCCCAGAGCCGTGCCCTACCCCCTCTTCCTCCCCCTTCTACCACACATCCACCCCGACGACCTCACCGTCGGCCTCTACCCCACCTACCCGTTGCAAGCCGGCGGCGTGTTGTTGGGTTGTCGAGGAAGACCGGCGCGTCCCTCTGCTCCGCCCTGTACCCATTAACGAGGAGGAGGAGGACCAGGGGCCCCAGGCCGACGCCGCTCCGACAAAAACCCTAGCTCCTGGTGCGCCTGCAACGTCGTCGATCCGCCGCTCCCCGCTCCGATCCGACCCCACCAACCCAACCGTGGTGAGCCTCTCTCCCTCCCAGACACGTCCCTCTTCACCGTTGCTTCCTGTGCTCGCCGGACCCTGCGTCGAGCGCCCTCGGTGCACCACCGCTCGCTGCTGTCTGCACGCCCCGCGACGCACATAATCTCTTCTGGTCGTCTAGCTCCCACCCGACACCAACCTCTCCCTAGCCCAACGGTAGCCGCCTCCGCGCGTGAGCCCAGGTCGCGGGATCGAATCCCCGCCTCGCTGCGACGTGCACTGCGCGCGCCAGACGGTGGAGAAGATCCATAGTGCCGCCGCACTTTTGCAAAAAAAAACCCTGGCTTTTTATTCCTAAACCCGCGGTACAACCGAGCCAACCGTCAGTCTCTCGGCACATTTTACAGAACACCCCCTAGCCTTTTTAAATCTCAACCCGCACTCCCACGGATGCCCCACGTGTCGCGTCCCCGCTGGCGTGCCGGTGTGAGGGTCCGCGTGGCCGTCGGCCCCACCTGTCATTCTCTGGGGCTAGTTTAGCTCGAGGTGAGGAAGCCCTTTTCCTGCGCGTAGGTTACACAGTCAGCAGCTGGCCCACCCGTCAACGGCTGGGTCTGTATCTGCCTGAGTACAAAAAGTTTCTGTTTATTTCTGTTTTAATTTAAATCCTTTCAAATTCAATTTAAATTCAAATTCAAATCTGTTTTCAAATAACTTTTAAAATATAAATCCAAATTAAACATATAATATATGGTTTGAAATCAGAAAAATATGAGGAATTCAAATATGCCCTCCAAAATATATTTTGAACACTTTATTTTCCAAATTGATTAAAATTACCATAAAATGCCCCTTTTCTTAATAAATTAATAACTTTTGTTTTATAACTCCAAATTTAACAAATGATATGTCTAAAATGATCAGCTCGACGAGACCTTTCTGTTTATGCATTCCATGTTCTGAATTTCAGCATGCATCATATAAATATAAAGTATACAGCAACTTATTTGAGTATAAAATGTGCCCAAAACTCAATAAAATGCTTATTCTTGTATTCCACACCTCACCCATGCCATGCTACTTTATTGCCATGCAAATTGTGCATCATTCATCATGGCATGATTGTCTGCTTGTCGCATCTTATTCATATGATTGTGCACTTTATTTATGTTGGCCCTTGTTTGTTTGGTTCTTCTTCGAATAGACGCTGAGCAGGGGATATATCAAGAAACCCAGGAGCACTACCCAGATCCTTCTCTCGCTTCAACTGAGATGCCAGGCAAGCACTACCACCTGCTTGCATACATATAGTACCTATTGCCTCTATCTTATTCTTGCACCATTGAGTCGCGATTGCATTAAACTGAATCCCAAGTATTGCATAGCCTTTACTTTTAAACCCCACCAAAGCTTGTTCCTCCATCCCATGAGCCATTACTACAGGAGTTGTTTGAGCCATGTGAGTCGTAGAACAGCATGTGTAGGGTATGTGAGTGTCTGATGGATAACGAGGTACCTAAACAACTTAACCTGAGTAGTAATGGGATAACTAATGAAAGTGGCACCGGTGAGCAATATCTGCTATTTCGTTTTTCATGCTCACTTGTGTCCCGTAGGACCCCGAGTACTTGATTCCTGTTCCTTGAATATTCACGCTATCCACATCCGGGAGGCTTATGGGACCCCCCTGAGCCAGAGCTTGATTCATTCTTATTTCTTGGGGCCACAAACTAGTTTGAGGTTTTATTTACTATCCTGTACTTATGCCATGCTTTACTGCTTTATTTAAAATTGTGCGAGGTACTGCACCTGTACTGTTTAGGTCAGCGGAGTGTTTTTGCGGTATCGACAAGCCCAGTCCCATTTTCGGGTTCCCAGTCGTTTACAGCCACTGGCGCAAACCTTGAGTCCGTCTCGGAGTCGGCTAACTTCGTTGCGGGTGTACTCAATGGGGTGGCCCCCTGAAATATTTCTGAATCCTGTGATTGCTTTGTCGTGAAGGCCTCGTTGGGTTTTGATTTGGTTTTTCCGAGGTTGATCGAGTGTGTGTTGCTATTTGTGCACCCCTGCAGGGTAAAACTTTCTGAAAGCCGTGTCCGCGGTTATGGACGACTTGGAGCACAGTTTCTCGATCATAGACAAGCATAACTAAAGTACCGCTTTTAACTTGAATAAATAACTGACTAGTAAATAGTGCAACACTCATGGAATGGATAATAAAACTGCCAACGGATGGGGGGGGTTGTTCGTCCGCTTCCTCGTTGGTAAGCGAGGAGGAGGATGGATCTGTTGATATTAATGTTATAACTGTTGTCATTAATTCACGGACATCCGTCTATCTTTGGTTAGGCGGATGGTTAGCGAGTATCTATAGAACTGTTAGGGTTTATCTTTTGCTGCAATTGCGTCACCCCAGGTTGTGTCCCCTTTAGAGGCATAAAGACTTGCTGAGTACCCCTAGGGTCTCACACGATAAATTATTTGATTCAGATGAACAGGTACACTCACGAGATGGATACTGGGTGGAGGAACGGACGATGTGGGCAACGAACATTCGGTGTAGAGATTCCGGGAACGGGGATCCGTGAGATCTGTGGGCGGGATGTGTCTATTTATGGGGCATCTTATGCCGATTTGCTTATTATCCGTACTCGGATCTTGTTTGCCACTTCCGCCTGATACTCTGATGTTTGATGTATGAGGAGATATCCTAAGCTATTATATCTATCTAGGACATTTGAATCTTGCCGTATGGCGTTGCTATATTTCCTTTCTTTTTAGATGGAATGGCTCTGATGTACTGTTGTATGGTGGCTTGCATACATACTCACTTGTGTATGTAGTTGATCCCTTCGCCTGCCGATTACGCCGCCCGTTCTTGTCCCGATGTTCGGAAATGGTTGGGACGGCCGAAAGGTCTACCTGTGAGTGGCATTTGGGCCCCACCATACTATTTCAACCATTTCCGCTCATCCAGGCTTGTAACTAGGAGCGTAATTCACCGAGGTAGTTACAAAGAGTGTGACTATTGCAAGATCAAGGAGTGAACTTATATTATCTACCGAGAAGGCAAGTAGTGCTTCATACTTTTTTCCCATTATTTTCACTATGCATTAGTGATATTTCTAAGTAGGACTTGCATGGAATTTTACTAAGTATGCTATGCCATGGGAAATCCTAGTAGATGAAACCTTAGTGGAATTCTTCTAAGTTAAGATTCCTACTACCATCATTCTTAGCTTAGCTAGTAGAAAACAAGGGTGGATTGTATTCATGCTATGGAATATTTCTAAGTCAAGGACTTGTGTTTTGTTTAATAAAACAACTATGTGAATGAATCACCTGGGTGGAAAGGGACTTGCATGGATGGATTTTTGTTGAGTGGTTACGAGGGACCATTTTTCAATGGATTACCCTGTGTATCTCACTTGTGGAATGCCACCCAGGAACAAAGAGATTTGATATGTCAAATGTTGAGAATCTTCAAGTGCAACCACTTGGCATTATGGGCTCTTCCTGGATCATATAGGTTGCAATAACTTAGACAGATGGACAGTTGGTGGTAGGGGATGATAGGTTTGGAGAGCGTCCATCTTGGTCTAAAGGAAGGCTTCTGAAAGATCTTGTCTCGATGCATGTCGAGTCTTGTGGGGAAAGTGCACCACCTCTACAGAGAGTAAAATCTAAGTACTTAGCCGTGTCCCCGGAAATGGACAATTTGAGCATCAAGACATGGAAGCTATCAAGAATCTCCTCATCCCAATTTCTAAGTTAAAAACTTGTGGTTGAACAAGGGTTAAAGGATCTTCAATCAATGATTGGTAGATGCCTTGGGTGATTTTGATAAACAAAAACTTAGTGTTTTCAAATGATAAGGAAAATCTATGTTGAGCAAAGCAAGCCTAAGCTCCACTTAGCCAAATGCATATAGATGATAGATAACACTATTCTACCATAGTATCACTTGCCAATACAATTCAAATGTATTGACCCTTGTGGCTGTAACTTATTATGTTGCAGGTTTGTTTGATGTTAGTGAAGTGTGTTGAATAAGATTACAAGTCTACAACCAACATGATTGCCTGTGGCACTTTGAAGATGAAGGACTCCATGCTATATAATTATTTCTGCTGCATTGTAATGAGTAAGCCAAATGAGCTATGTAAGATGAATGAATTATTTTATTCCTGGTTATAAAGTTGTATTATGACCTTTGTTTCTTGATATTACATCTTAACTATGGATGCTAGCTATTGATCCAGGGACTAGCATTGTAAACGCAGGGATATCTACCTTATTAAAGGTTGGGACCTCTACATATGCATAGGAATCTTGTAAGAAAATAAATCAAAGAAACACATAGTAACAAGAATGGGTAGATAAAACAAGAGCAACTTCAAAACTTTTAGCACATCGAGAGGTGTTTTAGTACCATGAAAACTTCTACAACCATATTTTCCTCTCTCATAATAATTTTCAATAGCCTCATGAATAAACTCAACAATATAACTATCACATAAAGTACGCTTTTCATGATCTACAAACACATAATTTTTATCAAGCTCAAAAATAGTGGGATTAAAACCTTCAAACCCACTTTTAACAATTTATAATAAGATGACTGATCATTATCAATAGGTATGAGGTTCCAAGATAAAGTCAAGACCTCTCCAATCTCATTTTTAATAGTAGTACTATTAATATTATCAACCAATATAGGACCATCATCTAGAGCTTTATCATAAAAAAATTCTAAGCATAACTCTTTAGTACCATGCATTTTGAAATTGGGCACAAATAAAGGATTATCATAGGTAACAGGAGCACAATTATTATCACAGGTTTTACCCATAGTAGACATTTCAAAAGAATCCACGGGAACATAACATTCATTCTCCTTTGGTAGGCATGGGGGACAATCAAATAATGTAAGGGATAAAGAGTTACTCTCATTAGAATGTAGGAATGGGTAGCTAATCCATTCTTCCTCCTCTTTTTCATCTAATGAGCTTTCAGGTTCAATAATTTCTTCTTCCATAGGCTCCTGCAAGGCATTAGTCTCCTCCGTTGGTGGAAAGCATCTATTAAAATGTTCAAGAATATAGCCATTTTCTTCCTTGTAATTATCAAAGCAAAATTTAAGTATATCATAAACCTCATATTCATAAGGTGAATCATCAATATTTTCAAGCAAATTAGCAAGTTCAAATGCACCATTCCAAGCAAAAAATTCTTCAATTTGTTCCACATCATAAAAGTCATAATTTCCTTTAACATAAGAAGATATGGTAACATTATCATTATACTCACATTGAAAAGGGAGGTGTTTATACCTCCTATAGCAACAAGATTTATCAAAGAAATAAGTAACATTATAAGTAGAGCACACGTCTCTAGCAATAATATTCAATTTATCAATTTGTTCCGATAAGTGTTTCCCTTTTTGTGACAAGCGGTGTTCCTTTCAATAATACTTTTGTTCTTCCGTGAACCCACCTTGCCAACAAGAACTAGTTTCAAAGAAACCAACCATTGATAGAAAGCATGATAAAGAAAGGCAATAAAAGACCAACAACTATAGTAGGAACTTTTTTGTGTGTTTTTGAAAGAAAGAAACAAGAAAAATGAAGAAAAACAAACTAAGCAAAACAAAAACAAAGTAAAGAGAAAGGTTGTGAAGGACTCCCCTTGTGAAGCCGTCCTTAGCCTCCCCGACAACGGCGCCAGAAAAAGGCATGCAGCTCAGATCACTGTAGAGCTTCATTAGGAAATCCCAAGAGGAAGGTATGATGAGTATAGCAGCAAGTTTTTCCCTCAGTAAGAAACCAAGGTTATCGAACCAGTAGGAGGAAGGAAACGACTCAAAGTTGTTGCTAGCAACTGGAAACTGAACTCAAGACTTTGCCCCAACGAACAGTGAGGTTGTCAATCTCACCGGTTTGCTGAAAACAAAGGATTAGCTGTATGGTGTGCAAGGTAATGGTGGTTTGCAGAAAGTAAACAGTAATAGTGGAAGATGTATCAATGGTAAAGATTGGACCGGGATCCATAGTTCACTAGAGGTATTCTTCTTAAGATAAACAATATAGCATGCTGGATAAACAAATTACAGCGGGGCAATTGACAGGACAGAGCAAGGCATAACAATGCAATACTAGACATTCATGATCCTATGAGATTTGATTTGGCATTACAACAATATACATAGACCGCCATCCAACTGCATCTATGACTAGTAATCCACCTTCAGGTTATCATCTGAACCCTCTCCAATATTAAGTTGCAAGCAACGGATAACTGCTTTAAGCAAAGTGTGTAAAGTAAACAATACAATTGTTCCATGAACACGAGATTGTTGTTTTCTCCCTAGTAGCAACAACACATATACAACCTTAGAGATTTCTGTCACTTCCCCAGATTAAATAGATGCATGAACCCACTATCGAGCATAAATACTCCCTCTTGGAGTCATTAACATCTACTTGGCCAAGATAGCTACTAGAAACTGAGAGCATGCAAGATCTCAAACAACACAGACATGATAGAATCAATAAGATAGAATCATTAACCAATATGACATAGTAATCTCAATATCCATCGGATCCTTGCAAACACAACATGCATGATTACAAATAGATGATCTTGAACGGAGCTCACAAGATCTAAACATGGTAGCACAAAGGAGGAGAAATAACCATCTAGCTACTACATGGACCCGTAGTCTAAGGTCGAACTACTCACGTTTCATACCGGAGGCTGGCATTGTGATGAAGAAGGCCTCCGGGATGATCTCTCCCCTTCGGCAGGGTACCGGGAAGAGCTTCAGATCCCTCCCTGATCTAGGGACGATGGTGGCGCGGGCCAGGCCTTGCCGCGCGGCCAGGGGGTGTGGCCCCCTTGAGGCCCTCCTCCATCTCGTCTTCTGGCTCCGTGTTCCCCACGGTAAAATATTGACTTTGGTTTTTGTCCCGTCAAATTCCGAGAATATTCATTTTCTGAATTTTCTGGAACTAAAAACAACAGAAAACATGCAACTGGCACCGTGGCATCTTGTTAATAGGTTAGTCCCAGAAAATATATAATACTACCTCAAAGTGTAGACAAAGCAAAGCAAATTAGATACTAAACAAGCATGGAACATAAAAAATTATAAATACTTTTACGACATATCACTGGGCTCTCATTTTAGAATCTAGAGAATTGCTCAAGGTCTTTCGCGATATTATCATCTCGAAAGTGGATCGCGTGAGCAATGGTATAGCGCATGTGCTAGCATAGTTAGGTAAAGTTGGGTTTAATGGGTCTCTTAGCAATGATGCTACAGACTGTGTTAGGGAGCTGATCTCAGTTGAGATATTGTAATCGTTCATGTAAAATCGTCGTAGCAAGTTTCGACGCACTCTTTTCCTTACCAGGATACTTAAGGGGATTGGAAGGTTTTTAATGAGACGGCTTGCTTGCTTGCTTTTATATTGAATTTCAAAAAAAGGTTGAACTGGGGTAGGCCCGGAAGGGCCTAGATTATGCATTCAATAAGCGGTGGGATACAACATTACACAAAGGACCTTACAGAAAAAGAAAATAACAAGTCCCTAAAATTTTGCACTTTGCACCCTAATGCCGACCATGAAAATGCGATTGGATCTTTGTGCGTCACCGCAGGGAACTCGCCTCCAGTCCCAACTATCTCTGTCGGCGTTAGGGATGACACCACTTGGCATCATAACACAGTGGAAGAAGAAGCATCAGCCATCCAAGTCGGGCATGGAGATCAGCTTATTGGCAGAGATCCTCTAGCTCCCGTCAACCTCCTACGTCCACCCCTGTCACCGGAGAGACACGTCAGAGTAATTAGAGCTCGAGCTGTCCCAGATCCAACCGGCGTGCTCTGGAACCCTAATCCCAATTTCCACATGGTAACAACTCCTATACATAATCCTACTAAGCCTGCACCTCCCCCTAGCTATCCTCGGGTGGCAGCACCACTAGCGATGGCCTCGGTTCAGCCCGGAGCACAGGGAAAGACCCTCACCTACTGTAGCACTGAAGAGACGAGAGAGGGGGAGACAGCCCCAAGCTTGAAGCCTTTCTTTTTGTCTAGAAGTTGAACTCTTCCTAAAAAATGCATATATTTATTAACCCAAAGATGTATACGAGAAAACGATGAGCTTGGTTATATATTATTGTCTTGTTATGTATATTATTGTTTGTTACAGTCATGTAGACATGAAAAATAATTCATATGATAAAGCAAATTTTCAAAACTTATTCGCGGTTGTTCTCAAAATCTTAACCATAGAACATTTTGTTATTCACGGAATAGTCATGCAATGCACAATAATTTATCGTCTAAACTAATGTCCAACCGGCACAATGTTTCAAAACTTCCCTAAAAACATACCTTCTCGTTTTTCAATAATACAATCAATGATTGTATTATTTGAAGAAAATTTGCAAGCATAAGCTCCAAATCATATGCGTGTGATTTTTTAAGTTTTTTGCAAAACTTACAAATGTGTTTATATTCAAATTCAGGAAGTGTGTGGACGCCGAACTATCATTTGTTTTTCTGCACGGAACGTCAAGGGCATTGGACCAGTGGTCCAGGTCTTGAGATCGGCTGTCCCTAAAATCAGATGAGTATTTTTGTTACAATATCTGCTTAGACTTCGTACACCCTCTAACAATATTCATATTTTGGTTGTTGTGAGGATGAAAATTAACATAGGTAATCAATAACAAGGGGTTTTCATGTATTTATAGGTACATTGACCAAGGTAACCAAAATATGACTAGGGGTATAACTTAAAAGGACTTGCTCAGTTATACATTGTTGGTATGTTTTCGATCTGTCATCCTAAGCGAACCATTTGGCACACATACACGTCTTAATAGTTGGAAAAATAAATTGCTATCCCTTACACTAGTGGAGAACGGGCCATGTGTCCCGGTTGGTAAGGGGCTTTAGTCCCGGTTGCCCAACCGGGACGGGGCAATCGGGACTAAAGCCCCCACCTTTTAGTCCCGGTTCGGCCATGAACCGAGACAAAATATGCTCCACGAGGCCGCTGCTCCGTGCGAGGGGGGAGGAGCAATCGTCCCGGTTCGTAACACGAACCGGGACAAATCACTCTCTACCGCGGCAGAGATTTGGCACATTTCTCTGCCGCGGCAGAGAATTCATTTTGGCCATTTTTTTTTTGCCGCGGCAGCATTTTGGCCAGTTTTTGTGCCGCGGCAGAGAATTCATTTATATTGTTTTAGTTTTTATTTTGTATTTTTCACTCATCAATGAATTGGAACCATTATATTACACAACATCATCATGACAATAGAGATCCAAGTGTCGAACATATTACATTCGATACACGGCTTTCATGCACATATATAAATACAAAATAATCTCTTTGTGCAATCCCTATTGCATATACACCTGGTTCCGTATAGTATTCTCCTTTTGGGTTTAGGACCTCTGCATCCAAGAATCCCGCTAATTCCTCCTGAATTGCTCGTATGCGATCCTTTGGAAGAAGATCGTCCCGTAGCCTTTCGAGCTGATTTAAAAAAGGAGTCAACCTATATGAATATGAATGAAACTAAACACAATTTGATGGTAATAAAAAACTATAAAAATTGTTTACGTATGTTAAGTTGCTCTAAATTTCTGTCCTTCTGACAGCACGTCTGATGGATGAACTCGCAAACATAGTATCCACATAAATTGTTCAGTGGTCCCTGCGTCTGGCACTTTACGAGAACCGAGTTCAATCAAAATAATAATCAAGCATGATAACGGTATCAAAACTAGAATCAAAGAGATGCGTATCTAGCTAGTGGTACTTTTACATCTAGTGGTTTAAATGTAATCTCCTGTTTCCAAACACCCCTCCCCTTCTTGGTGAACCGTTTCCAAGCGCTGCCCGGCGAAGAAAACGAATTAAAGGAATATTAATTACTTGATATCATGAAATTCATGAACATTGCCGATATAGTGACGTAGTGATTAAAATTACCGTTGGAGCATCATCTGCATGTCCGTCCACATCTCAAGGGGTTTATGTTTCGAGTCCATGACTAGTACCTGCCCTTTGTCAGGATAAATGATTAGGAGAATATAGTGGAAGTTGCGCATGCATAACTCATTAATTATACACTTAACGTCGAGTAAGCGAAATATAAAGTGTATACAAGACAATAACACTCACTCTAAGTTGCAAGGAAATAGTATGTCCCTTCTGTCTTCTTGAAACCTGAACGCATGTACAATATTATCCTCCGTATCCTGGGGTCTTGCTTTGAGATTAGCGTGATGAACAAAATATGGGTCAACGAACCCAATGTCATAGATTTGTGCTCTGCTGCATTCAAGAATATTCATTCCGCATATTATAGAATGATTTTATACATGCAATAAACGGGGTGAGATAGCTAGAGACTTAATTATAGAATTAGTACTTACAGACAATAGGCACTGATGATCGATTTGTCCAAGTCGTATTGATTGAATAATTGAAATAGTTCAACAAATTCAATGGCTACCGCGTCATATTCTTTCCCGTAATGCTTTTTTGTAACCCTTAGCATTATCCAGTTAGCCCCGGCCTTTGTGGCATGCATGTACCAGTTATGCAATCTTCACAATTTTGTTGGTATATTCTTTACCTCCTTAGGTTTGACGAGAGGTTTCCCGTACTGGTATTTGTATGCTACTTGATTCTCGGGGAAGTACTGTAACTGGGATAAGTAGTGGGAAATACTCATACCTTGAGCAGTGGCCACTTATCCATATAGTAAAACTACATCTGGATCATACCGCTCTTCGGCCACATATTTGCTCGACCCCACATTGGTATGGGAAATCACCTTGAGAGGGGCGCAATATTGTTTTGTTTGTTCTCCGAGATGGGGAACATATTCCCGTTTTCACTAGTGCTCTTCGAAAATTGTTGTGCCGCATGTGACTTGAGAATAGAGCGCTGATAGTCTGATGACAGCTTTGGCTCGGGTTGGTGAAGGCCCTTTAGCATTTTGAACACTCGGGCTTTATCTTCTTCGTTGTTGGGGAACTCTGGCTCTTTCGGCCACCTTAGCTTAGCGAAAAACGTTGTCGTGTCCGCCTCGATGATCGTTGTAGTCTCCTCTTCAATACAGTCATAAGCTCTCCTGGGAGGAACCTTTGGTACTTTTGGAAGAGGCTCATGTTTACGTGTCAGCGATCGCTTACCACTCCGCAGAGTAGCGGTGGTACGCTTACGCTTTTTTTCCTGAGGCGCCGGCGATGGCTGCCGCGGCGGCGACGACTGCACTGGAGATTCGTAAGGCGACGGAGACAGGTGCCGTGGCGGCGACGACTGTGCTGGAGACGGGTGAGGCGGCGGCGAAGATGTCCTTGGCGTATGATTTGGAAGCACGATACATTCCTTTCTCCATAGAATGGTGACGTTTGTTGCTTATCCTAGTTCAGTCACATCACATTCACCTGCAGGGTAGTCAAGCTTCAAACCTTGAAAGTTGTGCATGACTTCATCCACCCCGATAACAACGTAGCCCTGTGGAACCGAACGACAATGGTAAGTTGGTGCAGGTCCAATTGGTAAGGCATAGCCGACCGCCACCTTCATTGTTATTGAAAGGATACGGATGTCGCCTAGAGGGGGGTGAATAGGCGATTAAAACTTTTCCTAGAGTAGCTCAACAAAGGTGGAATAAAACTAGTGTTTACTTTGTTAAGCACAACCTAGAACAACTAAGATTCACCTATGTGCACCAACAACTTATGCTAAGCAATACAAGCAACAAAGTGATAGCAAGATATATATTACTTCAAGCACGAAGGCTATCACAAAGTAAAGTGCATAAGTAAAGAGCTAGGATATAGAGATAACCGAGGCACGCGGGGACAACGATATTTTACCGAGTTCCTCCCAACATGGAGTACGTCTCGTTTGGAGAGGGGGTGGTATCAAACCACCAACGCCACAAAAGGCCTCCCTTATTCTCCGGTGAATCTCACCCCAACGGGATCGATCCACGCTTCCACTATCGGTGCACTTGTCGGTGGCAACTGGAACCTCTCACAAGGTTGGGGCACTTCTCCACAACTTAATTGGAGGCTCCCAACAAATGCCAACAAGGCCGCAACAAACGCCACTAAGGCCACAACGCCACCAAGGCCACAAAACCGTGTAGGGTTCCAAGAACCCAAGAGGGACAAGCTCCAATGAGTCACACGAACCAAATCCTCCGAGGAGAACTCAAATCGGTGCACCAAATGCAAATGGCAAGAACACCACAAAGGTGCTCAAATCCCTCACTCTCAAAGTCCAACAAAGCTACTAAAGCTATTGGGGGAACAAGAGAGGAGGAATCAAAGAGAGACACAAAATCCCCCAAAATCTAGATCCCCAAATATACACTCACAAGGAGATGAATCGGTTAGGTCAAAACGTGGATCTAGATCTCCTCTCTCTTCCACTCAAATATGGGCAAGAATCATCGGAGGGGAAGAGATTAGCCAAGCTTCAAAATCTAGAGCAAGTGTGGACAAAGCTTAGCCTAATAGATGAGGAAGAAGCACTCTAAACTGAAAACGGGCAAAGCCTTAAATAGAGGCCCCAAAAATCTGGCCGTTGGGGCTATTTTTCGAAACGGTCCGGTACTACCGGATTTAACCGGTAGTACCGCATGCTCCAGGAAAAAGTTGAGGCAGCAGCGCACGCGCATGGGGTCAGCAGTAGGCAGTAGCTAGCGAGCAGCAGCAGCAGCTGGCACGCGCGTGCCAGCGCATGCGAGAAGCAGCAGCAGGCGGGGTGGGGCCAAGCAGCAGCAGCGGCGACAGCAGGTAGCAGCGCAGTCAACGCACACGCAGGATGCAGGGCCAGCGGGCGCGAGGCAAGGCGAGCGAGCGGCGCAGCAGCAGTGCGGTGTGGGGCCTGCAACGGCAGGCGCGCGAGCGAGCGCGGGAAGTTGGCACAGCCGACAGCGGGTGGGGCCTCGATCTCATGCCGGGACTGGTCAACGCGGGTGAGCGAGCCAGCGCGGGCGGGGACGGTCTAACGCAGCAGATGTAAGCACGCTGGACTGCCTGGGCAGGTGTACCTGGGCCGGCCGGTAGTACTGGCCCACCCGGGCGGTACTACCGGGCCAGCCCGGTAGGGCCGGTACAAACTACCGCCTGGGCTAGAAGGGGAGCGGGCTGGATCAGGCGTGTCCGGTACTAGGCCCGGTGGTACCGGATAGCCTAGAAAAAATCTTTTCCTTTTCCCTTTTTAAAAGCAAATAACAGCCAATATTCAAACATCAATAACTTTTGATTGGTAGCTCCGATTGACCCGATTCCAATTGCGTTGAAAATATTGGTTATCACCAAGTGAGAAAGTATCAAGTATAATAATGTGAGATACCTCACTTGGTGAAAAACCGAAAAGCCGGTAAGATCAAAATCGCAATAAGATACAAATGGAAGATTCGATTTTGATGACCAAGAGCTTGTTATGGAGATTACCACGAGCTCTATATCCTCACATGAATAAGACCAAATAACAACCAAACACGACGATGCAAGTATGCAAAGGTTTGAGATCTCTTCGAACGATGTGACCGAGTTACTCATTCGAGAGCCCCTCTTGATAGTACGGTTATCTATCCTAAACCCGGTCTCCCACTAACAACATGAGACCGACAAAAGGGAAAACCTATCAAGATTGTACCTTTGCCTTCAGCATTCCACTTGAGCTAGATATAGACGAACTTGACCTTCTCAAGATGGAACGCCTTTCTTGATTCCCCATCATTGATCCATGATCATCGAGGATGGCAAGCATCAAACATGAGATCTTCTATAGATGGCGCATTTTTAGTTTGCACACCACATCTTCTTCTCATTTCATCGACCTTGAAGCCAACACATGCTCCAACCGATGCCAATGGACAAATCCTACAAGTATAACTTAATACACACATTCGTCCATAAAGATTGTCATTAATTACCAAAACCACACATGGGGGCCCACATGTTCTTTCAGTTATGTTCACAAATTTTACATGTAGCTCGTAGTGTGTCATCTGCGTGATATCATCCACTGGGTAGCCAACACGAGCCATCATCGGTGCACCATCGTCATCTTCATCACCCGGGACCTCCGTGGAAGTCACACTACTTTTTCGATTATTCGATGGCCGGTAGCATCGAATGCAGTTTCTACCACCATGTGCTGCTGAGATGGTCTGGTAGTACCTTGCTAGCTAAGTGTGTTAATTTGATCTTGTTGTTTCTTTATTTTTATTCAATTTTACACACCCGGTATGCCTGAATATTTGCTTCAACTTTTGCCTTGTCCTTTCTCCTCTTACGGATTCTATCCGGATATTTCTTCCTCCCTTCGAGAAACCCAGTGCTCCATGGTTGGGAGCCTATTGTGCCTCATGTTCGTCCATCGTGTTCCTTATTCCCAAGGGTGAGTGTGAGCTCGTCATTCTCTCTATCGGGAATGAACTCCCCCTTTTCAAGAGCCTTTACTGCTTTTCTTATGTTCTCGATTGGCAAGGGGTCTTATTTATGTCTTATGTTATATATACACTTCCCTTGAGTCCAACATGCCCCCATGCCCGTAAAACCAATTCTTTGCACGTTTGATTCAATCGTCTGTCTTTGGGATGACCTCTTTATCATGCAGATCATGCTCAAGTTTCTTCCAGTTAGGAATGCCAGCCATGTAGCCACCTTGCCCCATAGTATGGTGGTAATTCTTGTTAGTAGAATTTAGCTTATTCGTTTCAGACATTTTCTTAGATTTTTCTTATGTCTTGTAATTCACAAACTCATCCTAGAATGGTTTTAACTTCTGATACTGAATCTTCTCAAAATCCAGAGTCTTATCTTTCACGACATAGTCAAGGTGCAATCTTTTCTTCCAGTTGGTGAATTGCTGGGCCATCTTCTTCAAATCCCACTCCTTGACCTTCTTATGGGTGGCTTCAGCATGTTGCTTGGCCTCCTCAACTGGATCCTACGCATTTGTATCCAACTCTACCGTCGGTAGGGTGAAATTAAGCATGAGCCTCTTCCACAGTAAATCTTTGGCCACGTAAGGGACAAATAAAGACGTTCCCTCTTCTTCCGCATTAGCAGGCCTATTCCAATTTTGAATGGTGATCGGGACGAAGTCCCTAACGATTACTCCGCATTATGCCACAAATTTTTTTGCAACAACAAGAGGAGGCGTCGGTTTGCCGTCCTCACCGACATCTTTGATCCCGAACCTCTCATGGTCTTCCAACTTTTTGGTTGGGCCTCGTTTGCTCTTTTCTGTAGATTTGCTCGATTCGGAGGGCTAAAAGAAGAAACATCGTCATTAATATATGTATATAGACACCAGATGATTAATTAATTAATTATATTACATGCACCTCGCCGGAGTTTGTAATATTGAATGTTACTACGGATCGGTCGTCTTCTCGATCAGAGAAGGCATCGCCTTCTCCCTCGCGGAAGGCATCACCTTCTCCCTCAAAGAAGTCATCTCTTCCGGCAAAAAGAGTATCACCCTCACTGGAGTTGTTCAAAAACGTCGATACATCAACATTTTCCTCCCCGCGGATCACACCATGGATCAATTCTTCCTTTTCTTTTTCTCTGCCATGTGGTTCCATATTTTCTGCATAGGTGGAAAAACGGATAAGTCAAAGCGGCTAAGGGAGAAGGTTAGGTAGGGTGTTGAGAGATATAAACCCTAATTCGGAGAAACCCTAATATATACATACACAATAATAAAAATGAATTTACAATATTTACAATAATAAAAATCAACTAAAATCAATATTCTGGAGTTCCGAGGGGTGTAAAACCTAGTTCGGAGAAACCTCAGATGCATTTGAGAGGGGTCACTTAGGTATACTAGGAGAAGTGGAACATGAGTATAAGGCTACAAAATGGAAACTATGCAGCAGATAGGTAACACAAGCTACTGACAAAAGACCACATTGGAATCGTGTGCATCATAGCGAGAAAGTAAATACTTTGTAAAACATCGGTTCAGAATGAGAGGCTACGGTTGCCTTGTCCTTCGGTAGACAGGTATGGATCTTCGGTGTCGTTGACTTCAGCCTCGGGCTCGGATCCTATCGCGAAGAACCAATACCAAAAGAAAGGCGACAATCAAGACATGGAATAATGCAATGCGCAATCAATATGTATGACATTCCATATTAGAGACTACACATTAACCCTAAGTGCAGCATCGATTTAAGAGGGATCAGAATGCCCTGGCAAAGGCACATCGTCGAACCCACATGCACCTAAGGGGTATTGATGCTTACTTATATAATATAGGGTTTTTAAGTTGCTTGACAATGTATGGTGATTGCTTAGATAGATAGCTCTTAATTTTCTGAACATTTTGATATATTATTTGTATTTTTATGACTTATAAATCATTAGTTATTGAATTTACAAGTTTATATCAATTTCTGGAAATATTAAACCATTTTAAAACTTTTACTGCGTCACTGTGACATGAGCACAGGGGTGGGGTAGTTTTTCACCAGTTCTAGGGCTCGACTAAATCAAGACTACATGACTACCTAAAACAGGTGGCGCCGCTACTAAATGGCCAGCGGAGGCCGCGGCCGGGCGACGCGGTTGCTCTGCTAACATATATTATACTTAATATTTGGAATTATTAGTTTTAAACATTATTTAAATAATTTATATTAAAAGTTTGGACTAAACATACATTTGGAAATATGCAACATTTCTGATTTGAACTAAACCTAATTAACTAATTAACCTAGCTAATTCCTAACTAACCCTATATTAACTAAACCTAATAATCCCTAACTAAACCTAATTATCACTAATATTCCCTAACTAAACCTAATAATCCATAATAATCCCTAACTAAACCTAATAATCCGTAACTAAACCTTATTAGTCCTAACTAGCTAGCTAGATTCCCGATGGCGAGAGGGAGAGGAGGAGGAGGGTGGCGCACCTTTTGGTGGTGGCGGCCAGGCCGGCGCACATGGGCAGCAACGGCGTCGCGCCGATGCTGGTGGTGGAGGACGGAACAACGACGGCGCGGTGGTGGATGCGGCCGGGAGATGCTAGCTCTACTTGCTGCGGACGACAAGCGGCGGGCAAGGCGTGCGCGGACGGAGGCGGTCGGGTAGTGGCGGCCGGGGCGCGCATGGACAATGACGGCGGTGGTTGGTGGTGGTGGTGGCCGGGACACGCGGGCGGCGGCGAGCTCGGGCAGCCTGTAGGCGTCGTGGGGTTCGGGGGCGGCGTCTCTTGTGCGCGTCGATGAAGCAGAGAAATGAGATGGGGAAGGAGAGGAACGGACGCGCAGTTTAGTATTGAAGACTCTTTTGTCCCGGTTAGGTCCATCAACCGGGACTAAAGGGTCATACATCCCGGATGAGGCACCAACCGGGACGTATTCTCTACTTTTTTTCATATTTTGAGCTGAGCCCAAGCGACGCGCACAGGGGGCCTTTAGTCCCGGTTGGAGCCAGAAATCTGGACTAAAGGTCCTGCTTTCAAATTTTTCATAAATTATCTCTCTGTTCCCGCCTTATTTTTTTTATTTTGGGGTTTAAATTTGTAACGTTTTTTAAATGATAATTAATTTGGAATATTGAAAAACTTTAAACATAAAAAGTGTTTGAATTTGAATAACTAATTCAAAACCATTCTCTGTTTTTAAAAATAATTAATGTAACCATTTAAACTATTAACCATTTTAAATTAAAAATGAATTAACATATTTTTTTGCATATTAATTTGGAATATTGTAAAACTATAAACATAAAAAGTGTTTGAATTTGAATAACTAATTCAAAACAATTTTATGTTTTTAAAAATAATTAATGTAACCATTTAAACTATTAACCATTTTTAATTAAAAATGAATTAACTTATATTTTTTGCATATTAATTTGGAATATTGAAAAACTATAAACATAAAAAGTGTTTGAATTTGAATAACTAATTCAAAACCATTTTCTATTTTTAAAAATAATTAATGTTACCATTTAAACTATTAACCATTTTAAATTAAAAATGAATTAACTTATTTTTTTGCATATTAATTTGGAATATGGAAAAACTTTAAACAAAAAAGTGTTTGAATTTGAATAACTAATTCAAAAGCAATTTCTGCTTTTAAAAATAATTAATGTAACCATTTAAACTATTAACCATTTTAAATTAAAAATGAATTAACTTATATTTTTTGCATATTAATTTGGAATATTGAAAAACTTTGTGCCGATTCGGCAGACATTTGTCCTTTTCAACCTGGGATGGACGGAAAGGTTTGAGGTCTCCCGGTTCGGAGATAGTCCATGTAAGGCGGTCTAGTATTTTAGAAAAATGGGACGGTACCATTCTGAAACAGCATTTTGATGGTTGCTTCATAAAACGACCCGTTTTTACGCTCGGAAAATGGAAAATGGCTTTTCCGTGCGATGAAAAGGAAAACTTCCTCCTGCAACATTGTTCTCCATCCCAATGTCCACATGCATGCATAATATGGGCATAATATCACAAACTATGCCGCGATTCAGCACATAACATCGGTCGTTTGGACCGAAAGCCATGAAACCTCGAACATGATAGGTCATTTTGTGAAGGTTTTTTCGAGACATGATCAATATACCAAGTCTGGTATTTTTCCTTGCAACTATGTCATATAATATAACACGACGCGAAAGATTTACTTTGTTCGGACCTTTTTTCAATTTTTATACCCGTTTTGAATTTTTCCCATTTCGAACTAAGATCGATCGGCGTGCATGAAGATAGGGGACGAACCTCTTTATAAATTGCATTGGATCTCTGCAAAAACCATATATTGCGAGTCTAAAAATGATTTTTTTTCAAAAAATCACACGCGTTAGATCATGTACATGTAGTACAAATCGGACCCACTTCCTGTCTATTCGGCAGACATTTTTCTTTTCACCCGGGATGGACGGAAAGGTTTGAGATCTCCTAGTTGGGAGATAGACCATGTAAGGTGGTCTAGTATTTTAGAAAAATGGGACGGTAGCATTCTGAAAGAACATTTTGGTGGTTGCTTCACAAAACGACCCGATTTTGCGCTCGGAAAATGGAGAATGACTTTTCTGTGCGACGAAAAGGAAAACTTCCTCCTGCAACATTGTTATCCATCCCAATGACCACATGCATGCATAATATGGGCACACTATCACAAATTATGTCACGATTCGGCACATAACATCGGTTATTTGGACCGAAAGCCATGAAACCTCGAACATGATAGGTCATTTTGTGAAGGTTTTTTCGAGACATGATCAATATACCAAGTCTGGTATTTTTCCTTGAAACTGTGACACAAAATATGACACCACGCGAAGGATTTACATTGTTCGGACCTCTTTTGAATTTCTTATGCCTGTTTTGAATTTTTCCCGTTTCGAACTAAGGTCGAACCGGCGTGCATGAAGATAGGGGACAAGCCTCGTTAGAACTTGCATTGGATCTCTGAAGAAACCACATATTGCGAGTCTAAAAATGATTTTTTCAAAAAATCACGGGTGTTAAATCATGTACCTGTAGTATAAACCGGACCTACTTACTACCGATTCAGCAGACATTTGTCCTTTTCACCCGGGATGGACGAAAATGTTTGAGATCTCCTGGTTGGGAGATAGTCCATGTAAGGTGGTCTAGTATTTTAGAAAAATGGGACAGTAGCATTCTGAGACAGCATTTTGGTGATTGCTTCACAAAATAACCCCTTTTTTGCGCTTCGAAAATGGAAAATGGCTTTTCCGTGCGACGAAAAGGAAAACTTTCTCCTGCATAATTGTTCTCCAACCCATCCACATGCAAGCATAATATGGGCACAGTATCACAAACTATGCCTCGATTCAGCACATAACATCGGTCATTTGGACCGAAAGCCATGAAACCTCGAACATGATAGGTCATTTTGTGAGGGAAAGGGTTCATCTTTAGTCCCGGTTGGAGGGATTGCGGCAGGCTGGGCCAGGCAGCACTAATGATAGAGGTGAGTGTCGACATTATGTCGTGCGGCTTGTACCTTGTCCCGGATGGTGTCGCCAACCGGGACTAAAGATGAACCTTTAGTCCCGATTGAAGACACCAACCGGGACAAAACATGAGTCAACACTAATAATAGGGGTGAGTGTCGACACTATGTCGAGCTGCTTGTACTATAAATAGGCATCCTTGCGAGTCTAGTCCTCTGTCCAGTTTGAGGCATCTCCAAGATGGTTTGCGAGAGCAGGGACACCACTACGGCCAGCTTGAGGAAGATGCCGCCGGAGCCTAGTCCTCCAGCATCTCCAACAAGCTGGCCATAGAGGCACTCCCTAATATGTGAAACTAGTTAGCTCGCAGGCGTATTGATCTAGTTAGAGAAGTTATAAGCTGCAAGATGGTGTGCGAAAGTAGGGACACCACTACGGCCAGTTTCAGGGAGATGCCGCCGGAGCCCAGTCCTCCGGCATCTCCAAGAAACTGGTCATAGAGGCATTCCCTAATATGTGAAATTAGTTAGCTCTCAGGCATATTGATCTAGTTACATAAGTTACAAGTTGCAAGATGGTGTGCAAGAGCAGGGACACCACTATGACCAACTTTAGGGATATGACGCCGAAGCCCAGTCCTTCGACATGTTCCTAAAGTTGGTCATAGCGGCACTCCCTAATATGTGACCACGCGTGTTTGGAGATCAGATCTTCATACGGTATGTACGAATCGGGACAACATCTTCATAGTTTGGGAAAGTCGTAGTACAAATCGGAACTAAAGGCCCCCCTTTAGTCCCGGTCCAACCACAAAACGGGACTAACACTCAAGACATTTATTAATATTAAAAACAGAGACTATGGAATCGGGACTAAAGGCCCCCATTTAGTCCCGTTCCAACCACAAACCGGGACTAACACTCAAGACATTTATTAATATTAAAAACTGAGACTACGGAATCGGGAATAGAATCCCCCCTTTAGTCCCGGTCCAGCCACAAACTAGGACTAACACTCAATACATTTATTAATATTAAAAACCGAGACTACGGAATCGGGACGAAAGGCCCCACTATAGTCCCGGTCCAGCCACAAATTAGGACTAACACTCAATACATTTATTAATATTAAAGGGGGACTAAATGCCCCCCTTTAGTCATGCTCATATCTAGCCCTATAGTACACAACTTCTGGGTCGTCTTCATCACCGTCGTCATCATCTTCGTCTTTGTCGTCGTGGTCGTTGCTAGGCGCATACGACTGGATCCTCAGCCCAACCATGGCATATTGTGGGGGCACCTGCCACTCCGGCCTCGGATTCACGACGCGTGGGGGAGGGGGCTCCCGGATGACGACGCCTTCAACACCGCCACCCTTCTTATGGCTCTGTGGAGGCTGCAGGTACCGCAGGCGAGGATGGGCTCCCCTGGAGATGTAGCGCATCACGCTGATGATAGTCTGGTTCTCCCACCACAGGCGGCGTCCGGCTTCGTTGTGGTTCACCGGGGAAGGGTCGTCGCCCTCGTACCTGGCAAGCTCTCTTTCTTGCCGGTTAGCAAAAAAGTCATTCCAGGTGTCATAGTTGTCGGGATCCCACTGGGGATCCATCCGCTGCTCCGGCGTGAGCTCGTGGTAGAAGTGGTTCGTCATGGCCGCCTGATATGTCAGAAACGTATCTATAATTTTTGATGCTCCATGCTTGTTTAGTATCTACTTTACTTTACTTGTCTACACTTTGAGGTGCTTTTTAGATGTTTTCTGGTACTAACCTATTAACAAGTTGCAACAGTGCCAGATGCCTTTTTCTGCTGTTTTTGGTTTCAGAAAAGTTAGTAAAGAAATATTCTCATAATTGGACGGGACAAACGTCAAAGTCAATTACTTTCCGTGGGGAACAAGAAGTCCGGAGGGGAGCCGAAGAGCCTGGCCAGGGCGGCTAGACCCACCCTAGGCATGCGTGGGCCCTGCCTCGCACCTGGGAGGGGTGTAGGGCCCCTTGTCGCCTCCTCGGCCTCCCCCTTCGCCTATAAGAAGCCCCTAATGCAGAAACCCTAAGCACCCGATTAAATATCCATAAAACCGTCTGTAGCCGCTGCCACCATCGTCCCTAGATCGGGGGGATCTGAAGTTCTTCCTGGCACCCTGCCGGAGGGGAGATCATCCCAGAGGCCTTCTCCCCGGTATGATGCGTGAGTAGTTCCACCTTGGACTATGGGCCCATGTAGTAGATAGATGGTTGTATCTCCTCCTTTGTGCTTTAATGTATAGATCTTGTGAGCTCTGTTCATGATCAAGATCTAATCTATTTGTAATCATGCATGTTGTGTTTGCGGGGATCCTATGGATATTGAGATTATTATGTTGGTTTGATTAATGGTTTTATCTTGATGATTCTATCATGTCTGTGTTGTTTGTGATCTTGAATGCTATCCCTTGTTAGTAGCTATCTTGGCCAAGTAGTTGCTAGTGACTCCAAGAGGGGGCATTTATGCTCAATAGTGGGTTCATGCCTCTAGTTTCCAAGGGAAGTGAAAATAATCTCTTCGGTTGTAGATGTGTTGTTTCTACTAGGGCGAAAACAACGGTCTCTTGTTCATGGAACATGTGGACTGTTTACCGTACACACTTTGCTTAAAGCAGTTGTCTGTTGTTTGTAACTTAATACTGGAGGGGGTTCGGATGATAACCTGAAGGTGGACTTCTAGTCATAGATGAAGTTGGATGGCGGTCTATGTATCTTTTTGTATTGCCCAATCGTATCTCATAGGATCTTTCTAACTAGTAATTGCATTGTTATGCCTTGCACAGTTCCTGTCAATTGCTCTGCTGTAATTTGGTTACCCTTCATGCCATGTTGTTTATCTAAGGAGAGCAACTCTAGTGAACTATGGACCCCGTTCCAATCTTTACCATTGATACATCTTCCACTGTTACTTGTTTACTTGCTGCAAAACATTACCTTCCACACCATATGTTTAATCCTTTGTTACAGCAAACCGGTGAGCTTGACAACCTCACTGATTCGTTGGGGCAAAGTCTTGAGTTTGTGTTGTGCAGGTCTCCGCGTTGCTAGCAACACCTGTGTGATGTTTCCTTCCTCCTACTGGTTCGATAACCTCGGTTTCTTACTGAGGGAAACTTGCTGCTGTGCTGCTTCATACCTTGCTCTTGGGGTTTCCAACGAAACGTCCCACGACAAGTGTTGGGCGCCATCAAGCTATTTTCTGGCACCATTGCCGGGGAGGCTAACGACGTCTTCACAACGGTAGTCCTTCAATTCCTTTATCTTTACTTTGTTTTTAGTTTGCTTTGTTTCTTTTGCTTGGTCCTGTTTGCCTCTTTTCAAAAAAACCCAAAAAAATAGTCTAGTTTGGTTTGTTTGCTTTATTCAAAAACACAAAAAAAATTAGTTCCTTCTCTAGTTGCCACCTTGCTCCAGCCCACCATGTTGTTCCCCAAGTTTGCTCTGAAAGATCTTGCAATAGATAGTGGCTCCATAATTGGGAAAGATAATATTGAAAAATTCTTTAATTATGTTAGCAAGCATGAGGATATTGAGGATAAATCTATAGCAGAGCTTGCTCCTAATTATGAGATTGCTGCAGCTTCTTTAGTTCATATGTTGGAGGCTAGGTTTGTTAGCCTTAACCCCTTCACGCAATTCTTGTTCCTAAAACTAAAAGAAGAGAAGAATGCTGAAAAGAGAGAATATATTCTTGAAACTTTATCAAAAGAATTTCATGATATTGCTAGGGAAGCCAAAAAGGTCTATGAATGTTTCAATATGCTAGGCTCAAGTGTAGATGTTGTGGCTATTTCTGATAAAAGTAAGCCTAGAGAAGAATTTAAGATACTCGTACCCTTTAAGCTTGTTGGAATGCATGGAGCCTTTGAAAAGAATTTTGATTGGATTGCTCCTGAAAATCGTTTTAATGAAAGTAGTAGACCAAGGAGAGATGAGAAGGGATCCTCCAAAACCCATTTGGATGAGATACCTTTCATAGTTGAAGACTTTGCAAGTATTGATGTTAATGCTTCTTCATTACAAAATACTTGATTCTTCTTGCTTCTTGTGCCTAACTTAAAGGCGTTAAAGAAAAGTAATTTTTGGGAGATAACCCAAGAGTTTACTTGAGTCTTGGAAGTTATTATTTCAGTAATGACCTCTCCTTATCCTTTTTGTTTGCTTTTTATGCCAAGAATGATCTCTAATGAGAGGGAAGTAAGATTTGGGGAGTTGCTGTCCCGGAACAGATTTCTATCCTCCACCAAAAAAATTCGTGAGGAGTGTATGTAACTCGGATTGAGCTCAAAATTTACAAATAAATCCCCCAGTATGTTAGATAACTTTAGTTAGTTCAACACTTTTTGATTTGAGCAACAGAAGATGTTCGAAAAAATCGGTTTCTGCCTGCTGGTATGTTTTGACAGATTGCTGCCATTATTTGCATTTGCTTCTTATTGATTCCTTTTTGAGTTATTTTTGGGAAATTGAGATTTTTGAAGGATTTGCCACAGTAGCTTGTGTTTTTAGTGAAAAGCCTTGCTGTTTCAAAGCTTTTCCAGAGGTCTAATATCTTTTGAATAAACTAATGTTGGTAATGAAGATTGTGTGAAGTTTTGTATGAAAGAAAAATTTTAGGTGTAGAGAGAGAATAATGCAATGAGATGAAGAATGGACAAAAGCTCAAGCTTGGGGATGCCACCATGGTGTCACCCCAAGAAATATACAATAGGTACAAGCGTCAAAGCTTGGGGATGCCCAAGGCATCCCTGGGCATCCCCTTCATCAATAAAAAGTTTAGGTCTGTCTAGACACTTCGTTTTTATTGTTTCATGCCCAGTTGTGTTGTTTTTGGAGCGTATTGGTTTTCGTTTTCTTTGCTTAGTTGTTTAGTTTGGTTGAGTAGTTTGGATCCCCGTTCTCGCTGTGTTGTTTTGCAAATAAGTTGCTTGGTGTTAGAAAGGTGTAGTAAGTTCTTGCTTGAAATGCAAGAGGAGCCTGCATTGACTGTGACTTAGACTTTAGCATGACATGCTAGGTGTTGTTTTGACTTTATGCTTAGTGATTATTGCTGTAGCATGTCTTGTTCCAAGAAATTGGGATTGCTTAGTGTGCCTTGAAGAAATTATGCGTTGTTTTAGCATGCAAAAGCATAGTATTGTGGTATTCTCCTTTGATGCTTTGCTTGGTTTGACTTGGCACATGTTCACACCATGTTATGACTTTGATAAGTCACCACTATCCTGTATGATCATTTAGTCCTTGACTTGTAGTACCACTCTATGTTTTGATTAGTAATGCTTTGTTGCTCTGCATGATTATGGCCATTATGCTCTCTTAGTTGGTTGATCCCAGTCTTTTGCTTGCCTCCACTTGTATGAGTAAGTTCTACTCATGCTTCCAACTCCCAAGAAACCAAGTTTTTCCAAAGTGTCCACTATAAACTCCTATGCATGGTGTGTTACACCATTCCAAGTATATTCTTGTTTTCATCTATCTTCCAATTAAAAACTATTTTGTTATGTGAAAGCTTAGTGATTAAAGCCCTCACGAACTTGATGGCACACTTTATATTCTTTGCCCCTAATAAACTTGAACCATTGTGACAACTTTGTTGTATATGCTTGCACTTATAAGTTGGAATTAGCAGAACCGTGCTGTCACGTGGAACGTTTTCAACATTGCACTTGTACTTTGTACTCAGTTGATATCATGTTCTTTTGTCTATCGATGTCACCGGTGTGAAATAAAGAGGGAACTTGTAAGTCCATGGAGTTTGTATTCTGTGTTATAGAAATGCCTGAGCCGCTAGCCTAAGCCATGCCTAATCATGGTGAAAACTTGCAGCATCACCATAATGAGCTATCTATGAAGCATCCTCAATAAAAAGGTATGCATATGGTAAATAAAAAGATCGCTGAGATGCTCATTGTCTGCTTGCCTTGTCATTTTGGTTATGGAAAAGCTCCTGTACCATGTGCAAGGGGTACCCCGTTGGCGGTTCTCAATGATATGCAAAAACTTACAATGACAAGAACTTACCTGTGCCCAAAGTTGAGTATGCATGAGGTGTGGCCCTCATATTCAAGGGACTTGAGATTTCCAACTTATACTTCGTCAAGCATATACTCCATCTTTGCCACTTTAACCTTAATCACTTCAAGATGCTTATGATAGGGGCAATGAGGGATGAAACCTAACAAGTACCATAATTTTTGGAAGCTCTTTTTGAAACTTGTAATCCCTGCTTCCTTTACAAAAAGGCCTTTCTTCCACCATTATTTAGTCTCCACCTTCTACCTTTAGGCACCATTAAGAGAGCATAGTTGTCATTATGTGTGCAATGTTCCAAAGCTTATTGATTGATGCATATTGTGATATTACTTGTTCTTGTTCTATTTGTTTCTAGTCACCCTTGAGAACTTTGAAGGTGTCCTATGCATCTATATTGCTACTCTATGAGGGACAAGCTGATTAACACTATGCTATGTTTTTTGTATGTGAAACAAACAAATGTTTTTCAATGCATGTTATTCATGATCTTTGTTTGTGGCCTTTCATGTTGCATGCATAGTTACTATGTCCTATTGTTAGAACTCCATCTTTCATGCACATGTTTAGAGTTCTTTGATCCTAGCTTTTAATGCTTGCAAATGGTTGGATCTTTATTGTGAGGGTGCATCTCACCTAAAAAATTATTCTCTTATCACTTACGTACTCGAGGACGAGCAGGAGTTAAGCTTGGGGATGTTGATACGTCAGAAACTTATCTATAATTTTTTATGCTCCATGCTTGTTTAGTATCTACTTTGCTTTACTTGTTTACACTTTGAGGTGCTTTTTACATGTTTTCTGGTACTAACCTATTAACAAGTTGCAACAGTGCCAGATGCCTGTTTTCTACTGTTTTTTGGTTTCAGAAAAGTTAGTAAAGAAATATTCTCAGAATTGGACGGGACAAACGTCAAAGTCAATTACTTTCCGTGGGGAACAAGAAGTCCAGAGGGGATCCGGAGAGGCCGGCCAGGGCGGCCAGACCCACCCTAGGCACGGGTGGGCCCTGCACCGTGCCTGGGAGGGGTGTGGGGCCCCTGGTCGCCTCCTCGGCCTCCCCCTTCGCCTATAAGAAGCCCCCGATGCAGAAACCCTAAGCACCCGATCAAATATCCACGAAACCGTCTGTAGCCACCGCCATCATCATCCCTAGATCGGGGGGGGTCTGAAGTTCTTCCTGGGACCCTGCCGGAGGGGAGATCATCCCGGAGGCCTTCTCTCTGGTATGATGCGTGAGTAGTTCCACCTTGGACTATGGGTCCATGTAGTAGCTAGATGGTTATGTCTACTCCTTTGTGCTTTCATGTATAGATCTTGTGAGATCCGTTCATGATCAAGATCTAATCTATTTGTAATCATGCATGTTGTGTTTGCGGGGATCCGATGGATATTGAGATTATTATGTTGGTTTGATTAATGGTTTTGTCATTATGATTCTATCATGTATGTGTTGTTTGTGATCTTGCATGCTCTCCGTTGTTAGTAGCTATATTGGACAAGTAGTTGCTAGTGACCCCAAGAGGGGGTATTTATGCTCGACAGTGGGTTCATGCCTCTAGTTTCCACGGGAAGTAACAATAATCTCTTCAGTTGTAGATGTGCTATTGCTACTATGGAGAAAACAACGGTCTCTTGTTCATGGAACATGTGGAATATTTACCTTACACACTTTGCTTAAAGCAGTTGTCTGTTGCTTGCAACTTAATACTGGAGGGGGTTCGGATGATAACCTAAAGGTGGACTTATAGTCATAGATGCAGTTGGATGGCGGTCTATGTATCTTGTTGTATTGCCCAATCGAATCTCATAGGATATTTCTGACTACTAATTGCATTGTTATGCCTTGCTCAGTTCCTGTCAATTGCCCTGCTGTAATTTGTTTACCCTTCATGCCATGTTGTTTATCTAAGGAGAGCACCTCTAGTGAACTATGGACCCCGGTCCAATCTTTACCATTTATACGTCTTCCACTGTTACTTGTTTACTTGCTGCAAACCATTACCTTCCACACCATACGTTTAATCCTTTGTTATAGCAAACCGGTGAGCTTGACAATCTCACTGATTCGTTGGGGAAAGGTCTTGAGTTTGTGTTTGTGCAGGGCTCCGTGTTTCTAGCAACACCTGTGTGACGTTTCCTTCCTCCTACTGGTTCGATAACCTCGGTTTCTTACTGAGAGAAACTTGCTGTTGTGCTGCTTCATACCTTGCTCTTGGGGTTTCCAACGAAGCGTCCCACGACAAGTGCTGGGTGCCATCACCTCCTGGCGTGCGGAACCTTGAGGGACAGGAGGGATAGGAACCCCTCCAGCGCTCAGCATCCAGCCGGCGGGCGGCCGGTACCCCGACGGGAAAGGGTAGCTGGACGCGCACAGCGCCTCAGTTTCCTCGAGGGTCAGAATTTCCCAGTATGAACTATCCATTGTTGTGAGAGACGAAGGTGTGGATGTGTGGATAGCCATGATGCGGCCGGCCTAGATATAGAGGGAAAGGGCGGGAAAAATTGGTGGGAAGAGGTGGGAAATGGCGGGAAATATCTTTAGTCCCGGTTAGTGCCTACAACCGGGACTAAAAGCTCTGGTCAGATGGAAAGGGCGGAAAAACTTGGTGGGAAGCGGTGGGAAATGGCGGGAAATATCTTTAGTCTCGGTTAGTGACTACAACCGGGACTAAAAGATCCGGTCAGAGGGAAAGGGCGGGAAAATTTGGCGGGAAGCGGTGGGAAATGGCGGAAATATATAGTTTGTGAAGCAACAACTGAACTAGAGTTTCACATATATCAAAAATACAAGGAAAACTATAGTTGCAAGGAACAGTATTAAACTTGGAAAATTTCAAACATCATAAAATATCCTTCACAAAATGAGCTATCATGTCTAATGGCATTTAGGTTCACAATATGCGGCCGACCGGCCAGACATGAACTAGAGGTACACAATATGATCATGAACTTCTTGGCATATGTCCTTCCTTATGATTGCTTCGGACGTAACCATGGAGCATCTTCTTTACTTAATGGAATACTTGGGTCAGTTTTCACTGTGAAGGGCGGAATTTTATCAAACTTATTATAATCTTCTGACATGTCTGTCTTGTACTCGATTCTCACAATGTTTCTTTTCCCTGAAAGAACTATGTGAAGCTTTGGCTCATCATATGATGTATTCGTTTGCTTATTTTTATTGTTTTCGGTCTGGAGGAGATGTCCTTCACATAGAAAACCTGAGACACATCATTGGCTAGGACGAATGGTTCATCTCTGTAACCAAGATTGTTGAGATCCACTGTTGTCATTCCGTACAGCTGGTCTATGTATACCCCATAGTTCATCTCAGGTTGACCCATTTGTAGCAAAACAAAGGGACCTTAAAAGAGACTCCATAGTCAAGTTCACATATCTCCTCTATGTAACCATAGTATGTGTCCTTTTTTCCATTCTCGTCCGTTGCATCAAAGCGGACACCACTGTTTTGGTTGGTGTTCTTTTTATCTTGGGCGATCGTGTAGAATGTATTCCCATTTATTTCGTACCCTTGGAAATTCAATATAGTAGAAGATGGTGATGCGGCCAACAAGTATAGCTGATCTCCAACAGTGGTGTCATTCAAGAGATGTGTCCGCATCCAACCGCCGAAAGACTTCATGTGTTCATCTGTAATCCATGAGTCAGACTTCCCCGGGTTTTTGGAGCGTACAATATTCTTGTGTTCCTCGATATACGGAGCTGCCAAGGTGGAATTATGTAGAACTGTGTAGTGTGCTTTAGTGAAAGATTCCCCGTCCCTACATATCATTGCTTTCTTTCCCGGCGTGCCTTTTCTACTTAGTCTTCCCTCATGTCGCCAATCAGGAACACCAATCGGCTTAAGGTTAGGAATAAAGTCAACACAAAACTCAATGACCTCCTCTGTTCCATAGCCCTTGGATATGCTTCCTTCTGGCCTAGCACGGTTATGAACATATTTCTTTAAGGTTAGGAATAAAGTCAACACAAAACTCAATGACCTCCTCTGTTCAAAGGGTAACATATTGTGTAAAAATACAGGACCGAGAATGGCAATCTCTTCCACTAGGTGAACTAGAAGATGCGTCATAATATTGAAGAAGGATGGTGGGAACACCAATTCAAAACTAACAAGACATTGTACCACATCCTTCTGTAACCTTGGCAGAATATCTAGATTGATTACCTTCTGATATATTGCATTGAGGAATGCACACAGCTTCACAATGGGTACTCGAACATTTTCCGGTAGAAGCCCTCTCACTGCAATTGGAAGCAACTGCGTCATAATCACGTGACAGTCATGAGACCTCAAGTTTTGGAACTTTTTCTCTGCCATATTTATTATCCCCTTTATATTAGATGAGAAGCCAGACTGCACCTTAATACTGTAAAGGACTTCAAAAAAGATTTCCTTCTCTGCTTTGGTAAGAGCATAGCTGACACGACTTAAGTGATGCACTTTATCCATATTGTTCTATGCATGCATGTTCTTTGGGTCTTTCATAACTTGCTGGTCCTCCCGTGCTTCTGGTGTATATTTTGTTTTCCCATACGCGCCCAGGAATCCTAGCAGGTTCACGCAAAGATTCTTTGTCACGTGCATCACGTTGATTGAAGAGCAGACACGTTGGACTTTCCAATATGGCATCTGCCAAAATATAGATTTCTTCTTCCACATGGGTGTGTGTCCGGTAGCGACGTCGTTCGGAACTGATTTACCGCCGGGACCCTTTCCAAAGATTACTTCTATGTCCTTGACCATACCAAATATATCATCACCAGCAGGGAGTTCAGGCTTCTTCCGGTGATCTGCCTCACCTTTGAAATGCTTGCCTTTCTTTCTTACGGGATGATTGGCTAGAAGAAATCGTCGATTCCCCAGGTACACAACCTTCTTGCATTTATGCAAATATGTACCTTCAGTCTTATCTAAACAGTGCGTGCATGCCTTATATCCGTTGTTTGTATGTCCTGAAAGATTACTAAGAGCAGGCCAATCATTGATGGTTACGAAAAGCAACCCTCGTAGGTAAAATGGCTCCTGTTTGTTCTCATCCCACGCATGTACACCTGGTTTGCCTTACAGCTGTAAGAGTTCTTCAACTAATGGCCTTAGGTACACATCAATGTCGTTGCCCGGTTGCTTCGGGCCTTGGATGAGCACTGACATCATAATGAACTTACGCTTCATGCACAACCAAGGAGGAAGGTTGTAGATACATAGAGTCATAGGCCAGGTGTTGTGACTACAGCTCTGATCCCCAAAAGGATTCATGCCATCCGTACTTAGACCAAACCATAAGTTCCTTGCGTCACCTGCAAAGTCCGGGAAGTCTCTCTCGATTTTCTCCACTGCGACCCATCAGCGGGGTGTCTCAACTTCCCGTCTTTATTACGGTCTTCTTTGTGCCATCGCAACAACCTGACATGCTCTTTGTTTCTGAACAATCATTTCAACATTGGTATTATAGGAGCATACCATATAACCTTAGCAGGAACCCTCTTCCAGGGGGTTCTCCCTCAACATCACCAGGGTCATCTCGTCTGATCTTATACCGCAAGGCATTGCATACCGGGAATTTATCTAAATTCTCATACTCCTTACCGCGATAGAGGTGCAGTCATTAATGCATGCATGTATCTTCTGCACATCTAATCCTAGAGGGCAGAGAATCTTCTTTGCTCTGTATGTACTCTCGAAAAATTCGTTATGCTTTGGAAACTTCGGCTTCATTATTTTTAGCATATTTTCAAATGCGGAGTCAGTTAGACCACACTCTTCCTTCTATCGCAGCAATTCCAGCGTGGTACCGAGCTTTGTGCTGCCATCTTTGCAATTTGGGTACAACAATTTCTTGTTATCTTCTAACATGCCCTCCAACTTCAACTTCTCTTTTTCTGTTTCATAGTCTCGCTTTGCATCAGAAATGACCCTACCAAGTTCATCAGCAGGCTCATCTGATGCCCGTTCTTCACCTCCTTCCTCTTCATTGTCTTCCATTGCAGTATCACCGTATTCAGGAAACATATGATGATAGTTGTTATCATCATCCTCTTCTTCTTCATTGTCTTCTATCATAACCCCTCTTTTCCCGTGCTTGGTCCAGCAATTATAGCTGGGCATGAAACCTTTCATAACCAGGTGGCCGCGAATGATTTTCGAGGAAGAGTACTCTTTGTTGTTTCGACATTGAACACATGGACAACGCATAAAACCATTCTATTTGTTTGCCGTAGCCACATCGATAAATTTATCCATGCCTTTAATGTACCTGGGTTCACGCCGGTCACCATATATCCATTCCCGACCGTTCATTTGCATCAAATAATTAAGTTTATCAAAAACCATTACAGAACATCATAAATAGTGAAATGACCAATTCACATCGACACATGCATGTATCAATGAAAGATGAAAAGATAAGATTGCTAACCTCGATCGAGGAGGAAAGAAAGAGGAGAAAACTCAAGTGCGTCTTGGGCACCTCCTATATTTTTGTTTTGTGAGAAATTGAACTAGATCATTCACTCAAACATTTCATCAAACACCTCGCATGCATGCATAGGAAAAAAATAAACTAGCACACCTCTCACACCTTCCACCAAGAAAAAACAGAGGGGTGGCAAAGGGCTGGGGCGTCGTATTTATAGAGGGCTGGCTCATACGCACAAACCGGGACTAAAGGTGTGTGTGACAGGCCACGTGTCTGGCGCCCACACTTTAGTCTCGGTTTGTGTTACAAACCGGGACGCATGCTCCCTCACCAACCGGGACGCATGTCTCCGGTCCCCGTGCGGCAGGCCGGCCCGCTCGAACCGGGACGCAAGCTAGCATTAGTCCCGGTTCGTGGCGGAACCGGGACTAAAGCCGTTGGCGCGGGCAGACGGATGGCCTGTTTTCTACTAGTGTTAGGGGAAGACTTGTACTCACAAATTTAGTACTCACCAATACGGTACTGTATATAATCTTGTTTTTTCAGTTACCAAAAGATGTCTTAAATAAAGCGGATTATTTATGATGAAGATTCTTTTGGCGGGGGTAATAATAAAAAAGAAATATCGACTGGCCAGATGAAATATGGTTTGCCGACCGAAAGAATACGGTAGAAATGGCATACATGATTTGCAAGTTAAAAATACCGCGCTTTTAGGTAAATGGATTTTCAAATTACTGACTGAAGATGGTGTCTGGCAAACCATTTTATGGAGAAAATATGTGGGCTTCAAAGCTATGTCTCAAGTGGTTTGGAAACCCGGTGACTCACATTTTTATGCGGGAAAAATGGCATCCACAAAACATTTCTTCCGTTTTTGTGCTTTCAGTATTAAGAATGGATCGCAGATTAGATTCTGGGAAGATAAGTGTCTTGGACAAACTTCTCTTCGCGAACAATATCCAGCTTTATATTCGATTGTTAGTCATAAAGGGAATATATTTTTCACAGTAATAGAATCTAATCGTCCTAGTGTGTCTTTCTGAAGAAGTCTTATAGGTTCTCGACTTGTATCTTGGAACAATATTTTATTACGATTATTTATGATACAACTGTCGGACGAGTTCAATGGAAATTAATAGAAAGGGTAAATTTCCAGTTGACTTATTGTATAGAGAATTGATTCAACCTGATATTACAGTCAATAATAATAGTAAATTTGAAAAATGAAAATACCCCTAAAGAAGAAGATATCCGAATGATATCTTCGTAAGGCAGTAATTCTTACAAAAGATAATTTTATAATTTTTTTGGAATGGAAGTACACAATGTTTTTTGTCATCATGATCCGTCATTTATTCTTTGATTGTAAACTTGCTCGCTCTATATGGATATTTATCCAAATAGCCTCTGTTTATCCCCCCTCCTGGTTCGGTGAAAAATGTTTTTGATAACTGGTTGCATGTGATAGATGATAAATATATGATTTTGTTTAGGATGAGAGCGCTTGCTATTATTTGGTCGTTATGACTATGTAAAAATGGAAATATTTTTAATAACATTGTGTCTTCTCCCATGCAGATTATATATTGGGTCACGGCTATCATCTCATCATGAACTATCCTCCAACATATGGAGTTTCGCGGCTTGTTTGTAGAGGAGTATACGCAATTGGAGGACACAACGAGGGATATTTTCTTCCAACATGAATGGCCACGTGATTTCCGAATTAATCTGCTATAGCTCAAGAACGTTTATTTTAATAGCGATATTTATAATATTACTCTACTTTCTTTTTTGTCTAGTTATGTGGTTTGTGTGACTGCGTATAACTTAGTTATGCAGAGTCCATGTATAAACATTACTCAAAGTAATAAAAGGTTCCATTTTTAAAAAAATGTCAGAATCACCGCCTCTTTAATGAGTTTTTCGTTTTGGGTATCGAAGTCCAACGTGAAACTAACGCCCCAGAAAAGATCCCAAATTCCCAGTCGGTCGGTCGAGAAAGATCAGCACAAAATGCTCAATGAACACATGTAGTCGTAGAGGGCTCTCTCTTTCTTGGGACAGCGAGTTGTAATTCCTCTGCGTACGTGCAGTCCAATCTTCACGCTCACCGGCACATAAATCCAACAGCCCTCCGCAGTGTGAACTTGTGTAGTATTTCAAGCGTACAACATAGACTACAAACTACAACACGTACAACCGCCCAAACCGTGCGTATATCTCCGATCGCACGACGAAGAGAGCAAAAATTGACCATCTGCGCCTCAGATACGAGCTCCGACAGATGAGCGCGGCACCGCAGAATTGACACATGCAACCACCAATTTTGTCAAGATATATGGAAGCCAAAACACACTGCACGCTTGTTTCCAAACCAACGCAAAGAGCGAGCCAAATGCTCCGACTGTACTACCTGTGTAGTGTTATTAATTGGACGGGTTGACTTAAACATTATTGAATTTTCTAAGTCAACTCCACGGCATCAGTTGAACTGCGAGAGTCATCTGCTGGGCTGCGTGAAATGATTTGAAACCCCAACTTGGCGCTTGTATAAGCAGGGGAAGATGGTTTTGGGAGACAGAGGGGGATGTGTGTGGTCAGACTCCACACTCTGAGTTGAAACTTTGGCAACTTCGGTTGTATTTATCTGTGCCGTTTTTCAACACATGGAGGTGCTGTGTTTTTCCCCTTCTATATTCTAAATATTCATTTCTAACATACTCCCTTCCTCTAAAATAGATGTCTTAAATTTGTTAAAATTTGAATAAATCTGTCTAAATAGTGTCTAGATTTATCCAAATTTTGACAAATCTAAGACATCTATAGATTTATCTAAATTTTGATAAATTTAAGACATCTGAGACGGAGGGAGTACATCCTTAGGTCTATTATTACTGGTCAGAGTTGTATATATATTTCTAGGGAATCCGCTTTGTCTTAGCTGAACTGACAGGCTGCTGTGTAGTACTAGGGGAGGAGTATACTATTGTTGGTCTGGATTTTGTCCGTGACATTCGATTGGGTTTAAGCAAACCTGATCCAATCGGATGCATGTCCAGCTTGGCCTGGTTTTGTATATGGCAGGGCTGTGATTGTTTGCTAGTTGCTCGCTAACGAAGATCGAAGTGTTTGCTGAGTTGGAGCAGCGTGCTCGTACGTTGACTCCAAACTGCGGCTAAGGCATTAGGCAACCACGCACTTGTAGTTTCATATTTTTTGTGCCAGAGGTCGATATATATACATCCATCATCACTGTCTTCATGTGACCCCTAGTGCATATGTATCCAAGAATTCGTGACCACCGATCGTTACACTACATTATTCGTGTGCCTCTTATTCTTGTAGATTAGTTAATTATGTTCACAGAAATCTCTTACCCAATGAAAAACGTATGTGAAGTTTGTCTTTTCAAAATAGACGACCACACACTATACCAAAGGACACTCTAACATCATAACGAAGTCCACATTAGAAGAACTATTACAAGGGAGAAATGGTGAGGACATAATACATTATAAATGTATATATTCTTTTGAAGATTAATGCCATATTTACATTTTTTTAATTAATCATTTGGAATAAACTACCACTCAGACCGTTCCAAACTATAAGATGGTTTAGATTTTTTTAAAACACATGTATCTAGATGTATTTCATTGTATGGTTCGGAGCAAAATGAGTTAAGCTAGACACTAAATAGCATCTAGATACATGTGTTTCAGAAAAATACCAAAACATTAATAGTTCCGAAAGGGGGAGTACTGATTACAGGGAGTCTTGTGAAAGGAGGAGCCAAGCGCGATGGACCCAGGTACATGGCCCCTAGTCAGCAGGACCTAGGGATGGGGCGTGCCAATCAACTGAGTGGTGGGGAGCACCTAAAGCGGTTGTCGCCCCCTTTGGTTGAGGGACCCCTCCAACCAAAAACTTAATCCCCATTCATTCACGGATAATTCACCACGTCAACAGGGAGCCAATACGTAATATATGTGACTATAGAAACATAGTGGCCAACAAGGGCAGATTGGAGGGGATACCACCATTGGGGTCATATTTGGTGTCTCTACACCACCATCATCGACCTCATGCCTCACTCCTCTATGAATAGCAACAAGTTCACCCCTGACTGTGTGAAATCCTAGCTCTTGTCGCCCTATTTTATCCCATTCCCGCCAACCCAAAGATTGTCGAAGGAAAACAGAAATCAAAGCCTACCTAGTGAACGGCAGTGTCGGGCATGCCTCCTTGCGCACAACGTTCGGAAAGGCATGCACATCATCGGAGGTCAGACATCATTGCGGCAGCCCCGGGTCTCCTAGTCATGGTTTTCTAGCTACACGTGTGAGGCAACACAATGGTGGGTGTGGCGTCAATAGTGGTGGTGGTCTCTAGTGATGGATTTATGATCTTTGATTCATGTCGATGGTGTATGCTATTGGGTCTTATTTACCAGTGGCAGCAACGGTAAAATATGTTCTTGATCCTTGGCACGAGGCGATTTGCCATCTCATGTGATGGTCTCGATCCAGTCATATGCCGATATGCCTCCAAGGTGTTCACAAGTGCATTAGTTATTTTTCTTGTGGCGCGGTGCGAGAAATGTTGCGAACCGTCTCTACGAGACGCAAGGTCAGCATGGTTCAGCCTCTATATTGAAGGTTCCAGTTATCAACATGCCACACGATTGCCTATGCGATGGCAGATTTATTAGCTCTACTTATGCTCAATGTGTGGGTTTCTCTCTTGTCTAAGGTGCTCCACATGACTACACTATCGACTATTGGGGGTGGTCTATCCTCTCAATGTTAGAGGATCGATGTCAATGGTGGGTGTCTCTATGCACTGCTCGGCAACATGCAGTGCACGTGCATGTTTCTAGTTGTGTGGCTAGGTCCATGAGAGGACTATATGTGTGCGGTTGTGTGATGATGCATTGACATGTGATGGGACCACGTGCGATTTCGGTTAGGTGTCGCTCTCTGAGTGCTGACTCTCGAGATCCAGGAGTGAAAACTCAAGATCCATCATTCATTGGTTGAACCTAGAAATTACGACGTTCCTTTATTAAAGGTATTGCCTTGAAATCATCCACGTTGTTGGAACCCTCTCGTGTTTTCTCAGGTTTCCATTATTGGTGGTTTAACCTGATGTTTGCTACAACTATTATGTTGATATCTAATTTTTCTTTTTATGATAATTTGGTTATGTGCATCCTTTATTTGGTGATGATATAAATCTATTTGTTTTGTCAGAAAAAGCAAGTAGAATCTAAGATTTAAAGAATTTTATTATTCTGATCCTATGATTTGCAATCTTTAGTCACCTCATTGGTTTTGATCATGTCCAGAATCGCCTTTGGTATTGCTAGTTGATTGTGACATTATGCTTTTCAGTTTTGCGGTGACCCAGTATACCACTATATGTTGTAGTACGCAATTCGTTGACATAACACTTACGGAACACCGTTCCGCAAATATCACATCCCTCGGAGTGGTACAACAGAAACATTGTGGGTACACATTACATACACACATATTATTACAATACCAAAAGAACAGGTACCATGAGTTCCTCGAACTTACAACCAATGAACAACTTTGTTAAGGTGTTCCAATAGAAATACGAAAAGATCCAAACTAATTAACATATCGTGAGCTCAGCAGCTTATTATATAAAGTTTTATGCTGCTCGGTCCAACTCAAGTACTAGGTACTACAATAACAACTACTATGACTCGTTTCCTTCACCTCCATAGCTGATCTCGTAATACACTTCTTCAACTCCTCCTGACAGGTCTGGGTCCTCATAGAAGATATCATCTTGACACTTTAGCATACATCAGAGTATCTTCCTCGTCTTTAGGGTCTAAGCAGGGGATCAAGGGAAAGGTTGCGTAACAGCGTTATCCAGCAATTTCACTATATGCAATGTGAGAAGTTTGATGCACTAGCTACCACCTCAAACTATAAGTATTAGGTTATATGCAGTTTTTGTAAATTTTTCTTCAAAGATTGCTTTTATTATCAAAACTATGCCCATCAGTCTTCACAGGTTGACCAGAACTTCATGGAGTTCCTTTCCTTCCATGTTTGTAGCTTCTTCCTGAAACATGGACTAACATGTCATAATTCTTACACTCTGGAGAGGTGCGTTGCTTTATCCATAAGAGATCAAATCCTTGTTGCACAATCGGGCGTACTTTCCCGTTCACAATTTTGTGATGTGGGGCCTAATAGATGATCCAAGCCAATCATTGTCCTCCTTCACGACCCCCGCATGCCCCCTTGGTGTACGCCATGACCACCTTATGTATTACGACAATGAAACATGCATACCACTATAGATGCCAGAACTACCGTGGGACGTTGAGGTATCCACCCCATATGATGTATACTCTACAAATTAAAACATGCTACAAGGAGTTCTGCCATGGCATGTGCATCCATTGATATGCGAAAGGAAGAAGATCCAGCTGACTTCACCTTCCCATTCTAGATCTCATGGTTAACGTGTATTATACGGTGCTAGAATCACTGATGTCATGGTTTATTAATTCCTATCTGGTAGACTCCACTACACATGGAACCCTAGATTCTGTTGCTAGCTATAATAGCTTAACACCACTTAGGATGATAATTAATATTTCATATTACTATGAAAATATTCTTTTCTGACTCTTGTTTGAACATTACAAAGAAGTTATTATTTTTCTAGAAGACGAAGGAGGCCAGAAGGAGAGGCGGAGATAGGCCATAGGGAGCTCACACCACCCCCTGGCACAGGCCCCCCTGGGCCATGCCACCAGGTGGTGTGGCCACCCTGGCCCACCTCTAGCATTGCCCTTTCGCCCATATTATCCCCTCGAAACCCTAAGACTCGGGGAGTGACCATAGAATGATTCTGCCGCCTCTGCGGGGCGGAAACTACAGAGAGAGAAAGAGCTCTCCGGCAGGCAGAAATTTGCCGGGAAAATTCCTTCCCGGAGAGGGGAGATCATCGCTATCAACACCGTCATCAAGCTAGACTTCATCGGGATCATCATCATCCTCACCATCATCTCCACGAGCACCATCACCACCACTCCATCCCGCTGTAACAATTGGGTTGAATATTGCATAGTTCTTAGGGAAACTTTCCCGGTGTTGATTACTTTTGTATTTGATGTTATTGAGTGGAACCATTGAATTATTGTTTATGTTCAGGTTGTTACTTATCATTATATCATATCTGATCTTGATCCATATGATGTATTGTGAGTAGTTCGTTTAGTTCTTGAGGTCATGGGAGAAGTCATGTTGTCAGTAGTGGAATTGTGTTGAAGTAATATTCAATGGTTTGATATTTAAGTTGTGGTGTTATTCTTCTAGTGGTGTCATGTGAATGTCGACTACATGATACTTCACCATTTATGGGCCTAGAGGAATGCATTGTGTATTTGGCTACTAATTGTGGGGTTGCCGGAGTGACAGAAACCTAAACCCCCATTAGAAAACCTTTGCATAAGGGAGTGTAGTAGGATCTCAGAGTTTAATGTTGTGGTTAGGTTTCTATCTTAATTACTTTCTTGTAGTTGCGGATGCTTGCAAGAGGTTTAATCACAAGTATGTATTAGTCCAAGTAAGGTAGGTACATTAGCATAGGTTCACCCACACAACATTTATTCAACCAAAGAATATTAATCAACTATATGAAGCGAAAGCACTTGACAGTATTCCCATGTGTCCTCGAGAATGTTTTGTCCTCATAAGTAATACAACCGGCTTATCCTTTGCTGAAGAAAGGATTGGGCCACTTGCTGCAATTATCATTATTGTCTTTTATTTACTTGCACTTTATTTATCTGCATTATCAAAAACCCTTAAAAATATGTTTGCTAAGTATTTACAAACAATTCCTGATCCAAACCACTAGTCAACACCGTCTGCTCCTTGTTGGGATCGACACTCCTATTTATCAAAAGTACTACGATACACCCCCTATACTTCTGGGTCATCAAGAATATTTTCTGGCGCCGTTGCCAGGGAGTGAAGCGCTATTGAAGAGTGGAACTGGTAAAGGAAATTTCTACTGTGAGTATTTTTTTATTTATGTTTGTTACTTTGTTTTTAGTATGGACAGTACACTTAGTTTCCTATTTGGGAAAGCTACTACCACTGCTAGGGTAGTATATGAACCCCCACCTGCTGAGATAGATCCTTTTAAGATACCTACAAAAATTGTTGATCGTGTTATGGATAACTACTATTTTGGAGATGGAACTGTCCATCCTGGTGATCACTTGCTTTTTATCCATGAATTATGCGGGTTCTTCAAGTGTGCATGTATTACAACAGATCAAGTTAAGAAAAGTTGCTCTCTATATCATTGAAAGGTAGAGCTCAAGAATGGTATAAGCTCCTGAAGAATGGCAAATCTATGGAATGGGACGAGATTGTACCTCTCTTTTATTCTAAATTCTGTCCTCCCAGTGAGATCGATAAAGACCGGAATCAAATATATAACTTTTGGCCTCGTGATGGAGAGAGTACAGCCCAAGCTTGGAGAGATTGAAGTTACTAATGCTCAAATGTCCTATTCATGAGCTCCCTAATAATATTATTATTAATAACTTTTATGCAAGGCTTTCTCTTCATGATAAGGATTTATTAGATGTTTCTTGTGCTGGATCATTTACACGTATGAAAGAAGAATCTAAATGGGATCTTGTAGATTGTATTCAAGAAAATATTGAAGCATGGGAGAATGACAAAGGAAGAAAGTCAGGTATAAATTATGATTATGAATGCATTAAATCTTTTATGGAAACTGATGACTTTCATAATATTAGTATTGCTTATGGTCTTGATTCTCAAATTCTTGCAAATTGTTTTAATGCCTTTGCCTATTATATTGAAATTCCCAAAAAGGAGTGGAACAAGTACCATGCACCTTATAAAGATATTGTTGATTGTGTTCCTGCTAGAAATACTGAAGTTTGTAGTATTAATCGTATTTTGCATGATCCTTATTTTGAGAAAATACCTTTCCCCGCTAAGGTAAAGGAACATTCTATGATAGCTAATGTGGTTAACAAAAGTAAAAAAGAAAGCTGTAGAACCTGATGAACAAATAAATGTTAAACCTGCAATAGAAATTGTGAAAGACCTTGTCACTAAAAATGTACATGATGGGCACATTCTCTTTTATGAAGATGATTCTAGTATTGCCTCACATCATAGTAAAGCTAGAAAAGCTAGTGTCCCTATGCTTTATGTTAGAATAGGTGATCATTTCTATTATGGTTTATGTGATATTGGTGCAAGTTCAAGTGCTATTGCTTATGAACTTCATAAAGAAATTATGCATGAAATTGGTCCTTGTGAACTTGAAGAAATTGATGTGGTTATTCAACTTGCTAATAGAGAAACCATTTCTCCTATTGGTATTGTAAGAGATGTGGAAGTTCTTTGTGGTAAGACTAAATATCCTGCTGATTTTCTAGTGCTTGGTTCAGCAGCTAGTAAAACTTGTCCTATCATTTTTGGTAGACCTTTCCTGAACACTTGTGGAGCTATTATAGATTGTAGGAAGGAGAAAATTTTAACTAAATTTGATGAAGAATCTTATGAGTTTAATTTTTCCAAATTTGCTAAAGCTCCTTATGGAAATGAATTGCTTAATGAGGATTCTAGAGTTGAACAACTTGCTGCTATTGATCCAGTTTTCAATCTTAAACCACTCTTTAATGATTTTGAAGATGCTTATTTTGATGATAAGAATTTTTTATGTGATATTTACATTGTTAATTTTATTCATAATGCTACTGAAAGTTATTATGAGAGAGGGAGACATGGTTTCATGCATCTCAATAATATTAAGTTTCCCCGCTTTATGTTGAAAGTTTTGATATTGCACCTGTTTTGCCTTCCTATGCTAGTAGCCTTTTGTTTTAATAATTTGTTTTCTTACAAAGTTCCTTTGCATACGAAGTGGGTTAGGCTTAAATGTGTTGGATATTTTCTTCTTGATGCTCTCTTTTACATCAATTCATATTCCTTATGCGAACATCATTGAAATTATCATGCCTATCTTAATGGCTATAAACAAAGAGCTTTTGGGAGACAACCCATTTTTTCAGTTTGTCTTTGTTTTATTTGAGTCTTGGAAGTTATTACCTCTGTAATAACCTCTCCTTATCCTTTTTGTTTGGTTCTTGTGTCAAGATCAACCTCTAATGAGAGGGAGGTAAGGATTGGGGAAGTTGTTGTTGTCCCGAAACAGATTTTTGTGCTTCGCTGTAAAAAATCGTGAAAAATCCCGGAGTGTCGTACTGATCTGTAATTTGTTTTGTACATGACCCAGGTTTTTATCTAAATTTTGTTAGTTTTGCACTTTTTTATTTGAGCAACAGAATATTTTCAAAAAAATCGATCTATACCCGCAGGTCTATTTTGACAGATTTCTGTTATTATTTGCATTTGCCTCTTTAATCAATTTTATTTTGAATTCTTTGGAGCTTTTGAAAGGAGTTGCTACACTAGTTTATGTTTTTATGGATGATCTACTTCAGTTGAAACTAAACCCAAAGGTTTATTATCAGGCATACATTAATGTTGCTAATGAAGATTGTGTGAAGTTTTGTATGAAATAAATTTTCAAGAGTTGGGAGAGAATGATGCAATGAGATGAAGAATGGGAAAAGGCTCAAACATTATATTTCTGGAGATTCTTATAATGAAGATATTGATGTTACTCAAGTGGTGACTCCAGAAGAATTTATTAAAGACCAAGTTCAAGAATCTGCAGAGTCCGTTTTCGCATAGGTAATAGTTCTGGTAAGAAAAGGTTCGCGAAAATCTTTCCTATTTTTGTAGTTTTTATTCAATATGGAAGATAACAAGTCGAAAGAGGGAAGGAAACGGAGCCCGGGTGGCCCACACCAACCTGTGGCGCGGGCCCCACCTGGCCACGCCACCAGGGGGTGTGACCACCCCAGAGCCCGTCTCCGTCCCGTTTTTGCCCAGTACCTTCCTGATGTTGTAAAACTTCATAATATATAATCCCCCGGATCCCCCGAGGTTCGTATATCGTGTTCTCATCGTGTTTTCGTTTCGATCTGTTTCTGTCAGGAACTAGTCTCAAGTTTAGAAGCACAATGGTCTCCACCAACGACAAGGGCAAGAAGCTTGTGGAAGATGATCCCTAAGACCCCAAGCGGGAGGAGGAGATCGAGGGTTAAGTTGAAGAAGTGGAGGAAGACAAGTGCCCGTGCACCCGTGCCACCATTGCAAGCATTGGAGTGGTGGCAAATCCTGTCAAGCTCAAGAGGACGGCATGGATGTCCACTGGAGGGAAAACTCCACGTTATTGCCTAGCTCCACGGTCACTTCCTCCATGCATCAAGAATCCCTTCCATACTCTTATACATGAGCAGCAATTCCAAAAGATGTCTAAAGAAAAGTTGCCCTCTAGTTGGGATATGCCTCGTTCTAACCATGCAGGGACAAAATACTTTAAGGAGGAAGAGTGGGGAAAGAATCACAAGTACTGGGATTCACAGTCCGACATGATCATGAACCGCATTAAGCACAATTCGGAGTTGATTCATACTCTCACCTTTGAGATTGAGGATTTCAAGAAATTGATTGAAAAGCTTATCAAGAGAACACCACCACCACCAAAGGAGTAATTCGTCATCAGGTTTTTGGCATCCCCTTGGTTTGTTCCAAGCTTGGGGGAGTGCCACGGTATCACATCATTATCCTTCATCTTTTTTAGTAGATTCATACCATGAATAGAGAAGTTATCATATAGAATGGTTTGCATTATGGAAGTATCTCTCCTTTAGTTGGTTATCTATGTATCCCTTGGTGTGAGTGCCTTTATGGAATATTAATGAGAAGTTTCATCATTTACTTTTTGCACATCTTATTTTAGTTTGCAATTTCTGTTATATGATTGATCTTGTTGTTAGTGTTGGTATCACTTTAGGAGCATCAAGTAAATTTAGTAGGTTTTGGCAAAACTAGCTTTGGTCAGTAGCAACACTATTTGAGGATTGAGTGGAAAAGAGAAAAGTACTTATAGATACATCATTTAATCTTCTTTCTTTCTTGATTAGCTCATAGGCTTAGTATTCCCAAGTTAAGATATTTTGTGTTTTCAAGGAAGATTGCATGAATGTTTTTATCACTTGTATGTTTATTTGTTTCCTTTAACTCTTATGCTTGGTACCCAGCCTTGCTAGCCAAAAACCTGTACTAAAAGGGAATGCTTCTCATGCATCCAATCCTTAAACTAAAACCTATGCCATTTCTGTCCACCATATCTACCTATTAGCATTATTTCTATTCCAAGTAAATTCTCGAGTTTCATCTATCTTCCAAATTAAAAAATTCTTTTGTTATGTGAACACTGGTTAGTAAAGCTCTCACGAACTTGATGGCACACTCTATTTTCTTGCACTTAATAAATTTGAACCATTGTGCCAACTATGTTTCTTATATGCTGACAAGTTATAGATTGGGAGTTAGCAGAACCATGTTGTCATGGGGAATGCTTTCAACACCTGTAAATATCTATCCAGTTGATATCATGATATTTTGTTTACGGATGTCGGCGGTGTGAAATAAAAGGTAAGCCCGTAAGTCCATGGAGTATTATATATGTTTTAGAGAAACGCCTGGGCGACTAGCCTAAGCCATGCCTAATCATGGTGGAAACTTGCAGCATAACCATAGTGAGCAATCTATGAAGCATATTCAGAAAAAAAATATAAAAAGAGAAGAGAAAAAATAAAAAGAAAATAAAGAGGCACCATACTCATGGTAAATAAGAAGATTGCTGAGATGCTCATTGTCTGTTGCCTTGTCATTTTGATATGGGATAGCTCATGTATCATGGGGAAAGGGGTACCACGTTGGCGGTTCTCTATGATACACATATACTTACAATGGCAAGAACTTACTTGGGACTAAAGTTGAGTATCATGAGGAACGGCCCTCGTACTCAAGGGACATGAGCCTTTCGACCTATGATTTGTCAAGCATATACTTCATATTTGTTTCACTTTAACCTTAATCACTTCAAGATGCTTATGATAGGGGCAATGAGAGCTCAAAACTAGTAAGTACCATGATCTTTGGGAAGCTCTTTATGAAACTTGAAATCTCTAATTCCCTCTACGAAGGGTCTATCTTTTACTTTGTAGTTGAGTCAGTAAACCCATTCCTTTCTATCTCCAGCAAGCATTTGAGTTGTTGTGATTCAATCATTCATATGATGATTTATTCAATCTTGTTTCTTATGTTCCTTGTTTTGCACATTGCACTTTCTGAATGAATATTACTTTGAAAGCTGTCATTTTAAAAATCCCATTATGTTCGAACAAGAGTTTACTGCTTTTTAAACTCCATTATAAAAGCTTTGCTTGAAAACTAAGTATGATTTTGTCAACTGTTCTCTGACCAAGAACAAAGTATGCCATTACCAACTATGATTTTCTTTATGCATCTCTATTCTGACTCCCATACTTGGTGCAAGTTAAGTTATATAATGGTTAGTTGTTTTCTATTATTATTTGTGTATCAATGAATGTGATGCTTCTTATCTGTATTCTTTTTATCGACACATCACTCCATAAACATGAGGCCATCTTTACTGAGTTCAGTTTTTGCTTGGGGATAAGCGAGGTCTAAGCTTGGGGGGAGTTGATACGTCCATTTAGCATCACTATTTTTGACGAGGTTTAATCTCGTCAATGCCCATTGTTATGGACTTGGGTTTTGGAGAAGATGGGGATGCTGGAGATCGTGGCACGGTTAACAGACAAGCAACCAGGGGACACGAGATTTACCCAGGTTCAGGCCCCCGGAGGGAAAACCCTACTCCTGCTTGTCTGCTCTTGATTACGGCGGAACCGAAGGTTACAGGGTGCGCAAATTCGATCTGGCGTGGATGCGTGTGCGAAAGTATGAGTCGAGAGATCTAGGTCTATTGCGTACGTGCCCTCCTCGTTGGACCCTCCTAGCCTTTATATATGGGGAGGCTAGGTCTCAGGTACCGATACGAGTTGGTTACAAGTTGTATTCAAACTCTAGTCTTGAGGTATCCTTGTCTTGTGCGCTTTGGAGTCCATGTCCATATGTGCTTCGTGCAGCCGAAACATCTTCGACGTCCTGGACCCTGGCAGGTCGTCGAGTGGGCCTTCCGTCGGGCTGGACCAGGTATACTAACATCGGGTACCCGTAGGGCATATCCATGTCAGTAGCCCCCGAGTCTCCATCTGAAACGTAGATTCGGGTGGAGACTTAGTTGTCTTGAACCTTGTATTTGGATGTCGGAGTCGAAAGTTGTGTCGAGTGCGAAGCACTTCACCCGGAAGTTCATCGGGTCAGCTGAATTTGTTCGGTTGTTGTAAAGGAATCGACATCGTGGACGTAGTCAACACAATGGACTATAGGGTGCGCGACCAGCGCTCCCTATGGGAGTAGCCCCCGAGTGTCTGTTCGAGTCGTAGACTCGAGAAGAGACTTTAATTCAGCCATTGTTTGCTTCAGGTCCGTAGGACACAATTTTTTCCGGATGCTTGAACCAATCCTCCCTATGGGAGTAGCCCCCGAGTCCGTAGTGGAGTCGTAGACTCGGCGTAGGACTCGAAGATATTGTGTGTGCGCGACCAGCGCTCCAGTTTGGAGTAGCCCCCGAGTGTCTGGCGGAGTCGTAGACTCGGGCAGAGACTCGAGTCTTGTATCGTGAAGTTGTAGCCGAAAATCTCGTGGGCGTACCGATGACCCGGAAGTACATCGGGTACGCGACCAGCGCTCCTGATAGGAGTAGCCCCCGAGTGTCTAGTCGAGTCGCAGACTCGAGTGGAGACTCATGCGAGGAGAAACCAGTGATCTGGAAGTGCATCGAGTCAGCGTCTCACGCATAAGGAGCCAGGAGTCAACGTAGCGGAGTGATGCGGCATTTTAGCCGGAAGGACTCGACGTTGTGGATGAAGTCGACGCCGTTTCTTCTGTCGGGTGCACGACCAACGTCGCGTCTGTCGGGTACGTGGCCAACGTCGCGTCTTTGTAGCATCAAGACATGCAACCATCCGAGGAGTGACTCGACTCGGGTCTTGAGCTTATGGCGTAGCTAGTTGTTTTGTCGACTCCTGTTGGAGGGCCTAATAGAATAGCTCGGCGCAGTTGTCATCCTTGTAAGCTGCAAAAAACATAAAGAATTTATGAAGTACTTGTATCTTGGAAAGAATATTTGCCTGTCGGCTTGTATAGTAATATTCTGGTACCGATCGAGTCGACACTGTTGCACTGTATGCTAGGCCTTTTCGTTAGCCTGATTACCCTTAGTCTCAGTACCTTGCCGAGGCACTCGGAGTTTAAGGATTCGACGATCAGGCAGAATCAGCTACTCGTGCTATCGTGTTCGAGGTGCTCGAGTGCGTGGAGCCGATGGCACATTAGGTTATTCGAAGAGGGTGTATCCCCCGAGTGTTTCGAGTGCGAGTTAAAGTAAGAAAGAAAATCAACTCTGAATAGTGAACTTAGCTTTCGTTGTAGTTGTCGTGGACGGAGTCGACGCGGTAGTGGGTCGTGCGCGGACGTGGTCGACGCGGCGAACCACAGTAATAGCGGCGACGGGTTTCCGGAGTTGATGGTGGTAGCGAGCTCCGCATCCGAAGATTACCGGCATCCGAAGGATGTATCGGGTCATTGCAGCCAAAAGCCGCATCGGGTTACTGATGTCGAGGGAGCCCCCGAGTCGAAGACCACACCGGGTCACCGCAGCCGAAAGCCGCGGCTGGTCGTCGAAGCGGAGGGAGCCCCCAAGTCGTCGGAGCCGAAGAACGTAGAGGATGACCGGAGTCGACGGATCCCCCGACTTGCGGTCACTGAAGCCGATGCGATCGGCCATGGCAATCGAAGATCGTATCGGGCCCGCATGGAGTTGATGCGGTTAGACATATTCGTTGCGACGGAATCGGCAGATTTTTGTCATCCAAAGATGCAGCGAGTCCAGAGAACACCGCGAGTAGAGCATGCGAGTTGACCGTCGGCCTGATTGTCAATCGTCTGTTCCATGGATTGCTAGCTCCCATCGTATTTGCATGTGTACACATATGAAAAGTTAGTACGATGAAACTGAATATAATAATTGGAATTATCTAAAGTGGAGAGATTTCCTTATATCAATCCGATGCGTGTAATAGATTGCTCTAGGCCCCTATTTTATTTGATCCGTAAGCGCTAGTGCATGTCTTCCTGACAGTGATCAGCACAAGTACCGCGGGGACAGCATGATTTGCATCAGATCGATTTGTCTGATGTGCGTGCCTTATCATGACTTGGTCCACCAGTATCATGATTTCTTGCTACTTCCGTGAAGATTTATGCAGCGCTTGACTTCGGCGTGGACACGGGTTAAATTTCCTGAGGTAGGTCGACGGTCTTGCGACTGATTTTGTTGGACTTGATCGTTCGACATATGATAATGTGCTGAGAAAATTTAGATCTCATAGATACGATCAGCAGCGTGAGATGGCAGAGCTGACGTAGAGCCTTCGAGCCCATTGGTAGTCGACGGTGAAGTATCCAACGCAGATCTGTTTCTCCGATGTTGATGAATCAAAGATTGTAGGTGATGGGACCGTCACGACCGCACAATCAGCAGCCCCGATTCCCACAGACAGCGCCAATTGACGAGGTTTAATCTCGTCAATGCCCATTGTTATGGACTTGGGTTTTGGAGAAGATGGGGATGCTGGAGATCGTGGCACGGTTAACAGACAAGCAACCAGGGGACACGAGATTTACCCAGGTTCAGGCCCCCGGAGGGAAAACCCTACTCCTGCTTGTCTGCTCTTGATTACGGCGGAACCGAAGGTTACAGGGTGCGCAGATTCGATCTGGCGTGGATGCGTGTGCGAAAGTATGAGTCGAGAGATCTATGTCTATTGTGTACGTGCCCTCCTCGTTGGACCCTCCTAGCCTTTATATATGGGGAGGCTAGGTCTCAGGTACCGATACGAGTTGGTTACAAGTTGTATTCAAACTCTAGTCTTGAGGTATCCTTGTCTTGTGCGCTTTGGAGTCCATGTCCATATGTGCTTCGTGCAGCCGAAACGTCTTTGACGTCCTGGACCCTGGCAGGTCGTCGAGTGGGCCTTCCGTCGGGCTGGACCAGGTATACTAACATCGGGTACCCGTAGGGCATATCCATGTCAATTTTATATCATAATTTACTATTATTCATTGATATATTTCATATTAAGAGGTGATACTTATGTTATTTCATCTATTTTGCATGTTGGATGACTTTTGGAGGATGAACTGCAGAGTCGGGATTCTGATGGAAAAAGCGGTGTCCAGATGCAATATTCGCGAAGATCAGAAAATTCTAGAAAATATACAGAAGTTCTTATTTTTCTAGAAGACGAAGGAGGCCAGAAGAGAGGCGGAGATGGGCCACAAGGGGCTCACACGACCCCCTAGCGCGGGGCCCCCTAGGCCGCGCCACCAGGTGGTGTGGCCACCCTGACCCACCTTTGGCATTGCCCTTTCGCCTATATTATCCACTCAAAACCCTAAGACTCGGGGAGCAACCACAAAAACATTCCACTGCCTCTGCGGGGCAGAAACTATAGAGAGAGAAAGAGCTCTCCGGCAGGCAGAAATCTGCCGGGGAAAGCCACACCCTAGGGTGGCGCGGCCTAGGGGGCGCGCCACCACCAGGTGTGGGCCCCTCGGGCGCCCACCGACCTTGCCCCTTCGCCTATAAAAGTCCCCCGATGCAGAAACCCTAAGCACCCGATCAAATCTTCACGAAACAGTCTGTAGCGCCGCTACCATCATACCTAGATCGGGGGGATCTAAAGCTCTTCTCGGCACCCTGCTGGAGGGGAGAGATCATGCCGGAGGCCTTCTTCATCACCATGCCAGCCTCCGGAGTGATGCGTGACTAGTTCACCCTTGGACTATGGGTCCATACAATAGCTAGATGGTTGTTTCTCCTCCTTTGTGCTATCATGTTTAGATCGTGTGAGCTCCGTTCATAATTAAGATCATCTATTTGTAATCATACATGTTGTGTTTGCGGGGATCCGATGGATATTGACATACTATGTCATATTGATTATTGATTCTATCATGTCTATGTTATTTGTGATCTTGCATGCTCTCCGTTGTTAGTAGCTATCTTGGCCAAGTAGATGCTTGCAACTCCAAGAGGGAGTATTTATGCTCGATAGTAGGTTCATGCCTCTAGTAATCTGGGGAAGTGAAAGAAATCTCTAAGGCTGTAGATGTGTCGTTGCTACTAGGGAGAAAACAACAATCTTTTGTTCATGAAATAATTGTATTGTTTACTTTACACACATTGCTTAATGCAATTATCTGTTTCTTGCAACTTAATACTAGAAGGGGTTCGGATGATAACCTGAAGGTGGATTATTAGTCATAGATACAGTTGGATTATAGTCTATGTATTATGTTGTAATGCCCAATCAAATCTCGTAGGAGTCAAGATGTCTAGTATATGCATTATTATGTTTTCTCAATCTGTCAATTGCCTCGCTATAATTTGTTCACCCAGTGTTATCTATCTTAAGGAGAACACCTCTAGTGAACTATGGACCCCCGGTCCAATCTTTATAATTGTTACATCATCTACTTTTATTGTTTACTTTCTGCAAGCAATCACAATCTTCCACACTATACGTTTAATCCTTTGTTTTCAGAAAACTAGTGAGATTGACAACCTCACTGTAAGTTGGGGCGAAGTTTTGAGTTTGTGTTGTGCAGGTTCCAAGTTGTTAGCAACACCTTGTAGTTGTTTCCTTACCCCTACTGGTTCGATAACCTTGGTTTCATAACTGAGGGAAAACTTGTTGTTGTGCTCATCACACCTTGCTCTTGGGGTTTCCCGACAAGGCTCTGCAGTTAACTGAGCCATCAAGACTTTTCTGGAGCCGTTCTCGGGGAGATAAGGACATTTTTGCAAGGGGAGTCTCTCACAACCAATCTCTTTACTTTGTTTTTGTTTTGCTTAGTTTCTTTTGCTTTGTTTTGCTTGTTTATTTTTATCAAAAATACAAAAAAAATTTGGTTGGCCTGCCTTTTCTTATAAAAACACAAAGAAATTAGTTACTACTTCTGTTGGCTTGCTTCACTTTTGCAAAAATGAATACTCCTAAAAACACCAAGTTGTGTGACTTCACTATCACAAACAACAATGATTTCCTTTGCACACCTATTGCTCCACCTGCTCCTGATGCTACCTTTTATGAAATTAAACCTGCTTTGCTAAATCTTGTTATGAAAGAGCAATTTTCTGGTACTAGTTCTAATGATGATGCTGCTCACCTTAATAATTTTGTTGAACTTTGTGAGATGCAAAAATATAAGGATGTAGATAGAGATATTATTAAGCTTAAATTGCTTCCTTTCTCTTTGAGAGGAAAAGCTAAAGAATGGTTTCTATCTTTGCCTAGAAATAGTATTAATTCTTGGATTAAATGCAAAGATGCTTTTATTGGAAAATACTATCCTCCTGCTAAGATTATATCTATGAGAAGTGAAATAATTAAATTTAAACAACTTGATAATGAACATGTTTCTCAAGCTTGGGAAAGAATGAAATCTTTGGTAAAGAATTGTCCCACTCATGGACTGACAGCTTGGACGATTATCCAAACTTTTTATGAAGGATTGAATTTCTCTTCAAGAAATCTGTTGGATTCTGCTGCTGGAGGTACCTTTATGACCATTACTTTGGGTGCTGCAACAAAGCTCCTTGACAATATGATGGTTATCTATTCTGAATGGCACACTAAGAGAGCTCCACAAGGTAAGAAGGTAAATTGTGTTTAAGAAACCTCCTCCTTGAGTGATAAAATTGATGTTATTATGTCTATGCTTGTTAATGGAAAAGCTCATATGATCCAAATAATGTTCCTTTAGCCTCTTTGGTTGCTCAAGAGCAAGTTGATGTGAACTTCATTAGAAATAACAATTTTAGCAACAATGCCTATAGGAATAATTTTAGTAATAATAATTATAGGCCATATCCTCCTAATAATAGCAATACTTATTATGGTAAATCTGGAATGCCTAGTAAAGATAGGATTCTGGAATTTGAAAGATCCACAAAAAACTTCATGCAAATGCAATATGAGCAGAATAAAATATTCACTAAAACCATGGAGGAGTAATCTACTATTTTGAAAAATATTAGTCATCAACTTGGGAATTTGAATAGGGAAATTCCTAGTTTATAATCCAAAATCTTGATTGCTGAGAAAAATATTCCATCTTTTTCTGAAGCACAATCCCATTGATTAATAAAATGGCTGTTAAATCTGAAACCATGCAAAATGCCTTTGCTACCGATCATGCCATACAAGTTAGAATTGATGAAAATGTTAGAATGTTAGCTAAATTGCATGCTAAGTGGGAGAAAGAAGATGAAATTGCTAGAAATAATAGTATTTGTACTATTACCACCACCAATGTTGATTCTAACAAACCACAAGAAGTCCACACTCCTTTTGCAATAATGCCTAAACCCAACAAGAATGCTAAAATTATTTTGGAGTTGAGTTCGCAAGAAAATATCTAAATATGGCTCCCACCCTCCCACCCATCCTCCCACCTACCCCTCTCGCCGCCGGCCATGATTCCTAATTGCCGATGACAATGGAAGGGATTATTCATTGGGATTTCTCCCCTGGATTGGCTTTGGAAGATCAGGTGTGTCGCCTCTTTGGTTCGTCTGTCAACTTCTCCCCTAAGTCGCCAGGGAAAGAGTTTTTCCTGGTGGTGTCTTTCTCTTCGGCCTCCTTTGTTCTCAATGAAGAATCAGTTAGTCTTGCTCTTCAATGTTGTATTGGAGGGATTGGTCGAGATTTCAAGGTCTTTAAGCTCAGTGATCTCCGCTTCCGTTTCTCCGTGGCTTCCAACAAGGTTGGGCATTTTAACTATAGGCTAAAAGATAGAATTTGGCCAGACTTCATTTGTCACTTTTCCTTATACAGAGAGGCTCCTTTAGACCGAATCTTGATTTTCTGGAACCTGTGCTGTTAAGGATCATGATGGTCATTCCCGTGCAGTATTGGGTAAATTTGGGTTTTCAAACAATGATCATGTTCAGGATTCAAAGGCGGATTTGTGCTCGTTCAACCCTCAGGGCTTGCAGGAAGGCATTATCTTTGGCAAGTTTCTGGATCCAGTTTTCGTGGAGGAGGCGTCAGGGCGCAAATTCAAATTTGTTAACGATAACTTCTTCCACAAGTTATGTGTTAACCTGCCGCTTTCAATGCTAGAGCATCTGGAAGATTTGCGGGCTGCTAATTATTCAAAAAGGGATATTTTGGCGACGGTTAAAATCCCAGCTTTACCGCCGAAGGATCTGGTCTTTGATTTTCTGGGACGTTGCTCAAAATGTGGCTTGAAGGATCATCGACGTCGAACGTGTCCTGGGGTCTGTTTTGATTGCAGAAAAATTGGCGTTAGGTGTAAGTGATGTCAGTCTAAGTTTGGCCCAGCCCATGGAAGCAACCCTCTACCTGATCACCAGCAGATTGTTTCTCCCTCTAGGCCTAGATGTAACCATTGCAAATCAGCTGGCCATTGGGCAAGGGACTGTTTCAAAACGAAGTGTTAGGGGCAAATGTTGAAACCTGAACAGAAACAGAGGAATATCAGAGGCAATCCGACCACTTTAAGGGGTCGGAAAATCTGGGTTATTAAAGAAACAAAACAGACTTTGGGTGACAAAATTGATGGTGCAACGCCTGCCTCTTCATCTACCCTGCCTCTTCTTCAACCTATTGGCGATTCCTGCTGATGTGTCGTCACCATGGCGAACTTTTTGGTTAATCCGCTCGCCTTCATCCCCGATGGTATGTCTATTGACCATGGCCCTACTGATAGGCGTGTTCGCTCAACTCTGATAGTTGATCCTATGGCACCTCTCAACCATGACAATGTTGTCATTGCTGAACCAGATAGATTTATCCCTAATCAGCATAGATCAGATCTGAGAGAGACAATTGAGGGCTTGCTTAATGAGAGTGGTTACACTGTTGATCATGTGGAATACCACCCCTTTGGCATTGGTAGCTTTACTTTGGTTGACACGCTAAAAGCTGATACTGTCATAGGTGTCACTTTTCAAATTGATGATATTACTTCTGTCACTTTCATTAGGCATGACCATGCTAGAAACAGGATACTAGCTTCCTTTGGTCGACAAACTTGGATCATGTTCTTAGGATTCCCAGCTGATTACCAGACAAATTCTTATATTAGTAGTGTTGTTGAGGACTTTGGCTTGCTGAACATTTGGCATAGGCCTAGGGAAAACATGCAGTATGTTCTTGTCAAAGTAGTTGTGGCACATCCCAAATTCATACCTAAAAGTCTTGTGATCTCTCAACTTGGTGGGGCCAGAAACTCTTGGACTGTTCCTGTTTACATCCTTAGGAGTAGTGATTGGAATGCACATATTCATGACTTGCCACCCCCACATGAAGATCCTGAGCCTGAAGATGGCAACCCTCATCCGTTCTATGGGATTGAGCAATCTGCTGAGCAGATTTATCAGCAGCAATTAGTAGCTTGGCTTCATCGAAATGGTGCCCCTGGTGCAGTGGGTAATAATAACAATCAAGGAAATCAATGTGTGGCTCAACCCATGGAGGATTAGCAGGAGCAACCCATTGAGGCACACCCTGCACAGATTAATGCTGAGGCAATGGACCCTGGTTTTCCCCCATTGTATAATTTTCAAACGATTCTGCAAGAGCAAGGAGTAACCTTTGAGGCTGGTATCCACCCACCTCCTTCTAATGTTACTGGCACCCTATGCAAGATTGTACTTATAATGTGGACAGTCCTATGTCTGAGGACTCTCAAGGCTCTCAAATAACTATCAACTATGCTGCTTTTAATAATATGCAATTTGATCTGGAAAACATCTTGGTTCTTTCCTCTAGGAATAATGCCAAACTGTTTGATGTGCATTTTTCTGCTACACAAATTGATAGTGAACACTTCACTCAAGATCTTGTGGTCGGTTTAGTTCCTTTTCATCCTGAAACTACTGCCAAGCTGTCCATCATCTCAAAGTGGGTCAAACTATAGGAATTTCCTACTCCTTGGGGTGACAATAATTTGATGTTTTCTTCATTCATGTTTAATGGCATTCATGTGGTTCTAGGGAAAATATTGTTTGATGCTCCATTCACTAGACAGGTGGCAAGGAAATTATGTATTTCACAGTCTCCCTCCTCTGACAGTTACTCTGATATTGGATCTGATGCTTCTGTCATGGTCATCTTGGACATGCAGGAGCAGACAATTGATTTCAGCCCTTATTGTTCTAACTTTCCTGATAAAGTGACTGACAGTTCAAAAACAAATGTGCCTTTATTGACTTCTCAGGTCCGCAGAAGTCCTAGAAGAAAAAATATGATGGCTTCAAGAACAATATGCCTGTTGATATAAAGAAAATCAAGTCCAAGGTCAAGGCTAGGAAGGTGCCTCAAGTTAAATTGATGCTGACTTGCAGATTGATTCTGGCAAGGTTCAGCAGATTAATGATGAGGAAGATGATGGCATTGTTCCCCCTCCTACACCAATCTCCTTGATCCAGAGCATTGGAGGCCAGCTTTGTGGAATTCCTAGCAATGAATTATCTTCTAAGATCCTTCTGGCTAGCATCTAGGAGGATGACAATTAGTTTTATTGTTCTTCTGTAATGAATAATCTCAAATAGTGGATTGTTTTGTGCTGGAATATTAGAGGTCTGAACTCAAAAGAGAAGCAATTGTCCTTGTTTAATGTTATTAAGACCAGTGGGTGTACTGTGGTGTGCTTGCAAGAAACCAAGAAACAACATTTTGATATATATTTTATTAAATCTTGTTGCCCAAAACAGTTTGATGAATATGTGTATATTCCCTCAAATGGTGCTTCTAGTGGTCTTGTCATCATTTGGAATAGCTCCATACTTTCTGGGATGGTCGTGCACTCTGAAATTTTTGCTTCAATGCATTTTACATCAACACAATCAGCTAATACTTGGACTTTAGTTAACATATATGGCCCCTATGTGGGAGATTTAAGAGATGATTATATTAAATGGTTAATGGATCTGAATATACCTGATGATGAAGACTGGCTAATTCTTGGAGACTTTGATTTCATATGATCTCTTGAGAACAGGAATAAACCAGGAGCTAATGTTCAGGACATGCTTACATTTAATGAATTCATACGAGTTCAAAATTTAACCGAATTGCCACTTAAGGGTAGATGTTACACCTGGAGCAATATGCAGGATGACCCCCTACTTGTTCAACTAGACTGGTTCTTTACTTCCATACATTGGAATGCATCCTTTCCTGGCACAATGGTTTCAAATCAAGGAAAACCAACTTCTGATCATAGTCCTTGCATTGTTTCCATACAAACTTCTATTCCTGGAACTAAATTGTTCAGATTTGAATCTTTCTCGACGGCACATTCTGGATTTTATGACACTGTTACCACCAGCTAGAACAAGCCTACTTTTAAATCTAATAGTGCATCCAATCTAAACATCAAATTTAAGAGACTTAGATATGATCTCAAATTTTGGAGTAAGTCAATCTCAAGATTGTCTGTTTGCATTGAAAACTCCAATAAATCTTTATTGGAGCTGGATCATATTGAGGATAAAAGAAAGTTTACAATACCTAAAAAGAACTTTAGGAAAATACTCAAAAGCCATCTTCTAAAGCTCTTGGACTATCAAAGACAGTACTGGAAACATAGATGTACAATTGGATGGACCAAGTTTGGAGATGAAAATTCAATGTTCTTTCACTCTTTGGCAACTGAAAGATACAGAAGAAATAACGTTGCTCAGGTGCAGCTCTCTAATGGAACTACTGCTATTTCCCATGAGGAGAAGGAACAAGCTTTATTTCAAGCATACAAGGACAGATTGGGCACATCAAATGCTCCAGATATGATCATGGATCTCCTATCTCTTGTTACACCTATTCAAGGCCTTGAAGATCTTTCAGCACCATTCACCAAATAAGAGATTGATTTAGTTATTAGGCAGATGCCTCCAGACAAAGCCCCTGGTCCTGATGATTTTAATGGTCATTTCATTAAAACATGCTGGCATATTATTAAAGAGGACATTTACAAACTCAGCTAGGAATTCTATGATGGAAACTTAAATTTGGAAAGCTTTAATATGGGTTATATCACTTTGATACCAAAAAAGGGAACTCCTGAGATTGTGAATGATTATAGGCCTATCACTCTGCTAAACCGTTGTCTTAAAATCCTCACCAAGATACTTGCAAATAGATTACAAAAAGAGGTCCTCGGAATTGTGCACAAGAACCAATATGGGTTTTTAAAAGGTAGATCAATTCAGGATTTCCTTGCTTGGGCTTTTGAATTTATTCATCAATGTGAGACTTCAAAAAAGGAAATTATACTTCTTAATTTAGACTTTGCCAAAGATTTTGACACAATTGATCATCAGGCCATGATAAAAATCATGAAACGGATGGGGTTCAATGATAAATGGATTAGATGGATTGAAATTATTTTTGGCTCTGGAAAATCTTCTATTCTTCTGAATGGAGTACCAGGAAGACAGTTTCATTGCAAAAGAGGAGTAAGACAAGGAGATCCTTTATCCCCTCTAATATTTGTCTTAGCTGCTGATCTCTTACAATCTGCCATTAATAGAGCCTTCAGACAGGGAAGCTTACAGGCACCTTTTCACACAAATTACAACATGGATTTTCCTGTGGTACAATATGCTGATGATACTATTATCATCATGCCTGAAAAAATTGAATAGGTTGCAACCATGAAAGAGATCCTAGATAATTATGATGATTCAACTGGGCTTTGTATCAATTATATTAAATCCATTATGATCCCTATTAATCTGGGAAATGATTTAACCAATACCATTGCCCAAGATTTTGGCTGCTCTATTGGCACCATGCAATTTACTTATCTAGGATTGCCCCTTGGAACCACTAGACCAACAATGACTGATCTGATGCCAATTGTTAATAGAGTGGAAAGGAATTTATCAGCTAACTTTATGCTTATGTCCTATAGTGGAAGAACTACTCTAATTAACTCTCTGTTGACTTCTCTTGTTATGTTCCCAATGTGCACAATGAGCTAAACTTATTGATTGGATGGACAAAATAAGGAGACATTGTCTATGGAATAAAAAGTATGATAATGGGGAATAACACTACAACTCTCTGATTGCCTGGGACAATATCTGCCAACCAAAGCACAAAGGAGGTATGGGGATTATTAATCTCAAAATTCAGACTGATGGACTACTTCTGAAATTTTTGCATAAATTATATAATAAAGAGGATCACCCCTGGGAACAATTACTTTGGAATACATATTATAGAGGAAAGGTCCCCCATGCATCTGACCTCTGTGGATCTTTTTGGTGGAGAGACGTCTGTAAACTGAAGCCTGTTTTTAGGGGTATTACATCTTGTGAGGTCAAGTCTGGGGATACAGTGTTAATGTTGAAAGATGATTGGCTAGATGGTATAGCCTCGGAAATGTTCCCTAGAGCCTTCTCTTTTGCAAATTTTGAGGATGTCTCTGTCAGAAACTTCTTGCTGGCCCCTGATCTTGCTACAAACTTTGCACTTCCTATATCTCCTCAAGCTATGAATGAACTCAGGAGTCTGCAAGACATGACTAGTAATGTGACTATGCAAAATAATGATAATGATGTGTGGAGTTATATTTGGAGATCTCAGGAATATTTAGCTAATATCTTCTATAAGTTTTGCTTCGGGAATGTGCAGACTCATAGTGCCTTTGACTGGCTGTGGAATAGTAAATGTACACCAAAAATGAAATTCTTCTGTTGGTTGTTATTAAATGATAGATTAAACACAAAAAATATGATCAAGAGAAGACATTATAAAAGCATTTCCAATTTCAATTTTGACATCTGTGGTAGCATTGATGAAGAAACCTTGGAACATCTTTTCTTCTTCTGCCCCTTCAGTAAGCAGTGCTAGAATTCATTAGGGATTCGATGGGAGGACAAAGGAAATAGACTACAGATTATTCAGCAAGGGAAGGTTGACTGGCATAACAAATGTTCATGGAAACTTTCATAGTTGCTACCTGGAACATTTGGAAAGAAAGGAATGACCTTTGCTTCAATAACATCCTCCCTGACTTAGGTTCTTGGAAAGACAGATTCAAGATAGACTTTTAGTTGTTGGTTCATAGAACCAAAGCTGACCTCCATCCCTTTATTCACTCTATTTGTAATCTTCTGTAACCCCCCTATAACATCTCCTGTAAATCCTCTCACCACTTTGTAAATATGTAATTATTGATTCCCCTCCCTCATAAGGGGACTCCCAGTAATAGAAAAGCAGTAGGAGCCTTTCCTACTGTTAATTCCTCAAAAAAGAATGCTAATTTTTTTCGAAATATGAGAAACAATAGTTCTACTACCTTGGATGCTAAGTTTGATTTTGATCTTGATGGTTTCAATATTTCTAAAGTAATTATGTTCCTACAAAAGCTTGCTAGAAGTCCTAATGCTAGTGCTATGAATATGGCTTTTACAAAATACATTACAGATGCTCTCATGAAAATTAAGGAAGAAAAATTGAAACATAAAGCTTCTATTCCTAAGAAATTAGAATATGGTTGGAACCCATCATTAATGTTAAAGTGAATGATTTTGATCTCAAAGCTTTATGTGACCTTGGTTCTAGTGTCTCTATTATGCCTAGAAAAATTTATGTGCTTGATTTGCCACCATTGGAAGATTGTTATATGGATGTCCCTCTTGATCATAATGCTAAAAAGAAACTTATGGGGGGTATTAATAATGTTATTATTATGGTTAAGAATGCCTTTGTACCTGTTGATTTCTATGTTTTGGATGTTGAATGCAATACTTCTTGTCCTATTATTTTGGGAAGACTTTTTCTTAAAACTGTTGGTGCCATTATTGATATGAAGGAAGGAACCATTAAATATCAAAATACCACTCAAGAAAGGTATAGAACACTTACCTAAGAAGAGAGAAAAGATACCTTTTTCTCCTCCTATTAAAAGCAAAATTTGATGTTAATGTTTCTTCATTTGAAAATACTTGATTCTTGCTTCTTATGCCTAACTTAAATGCGTTAGAGAAAAGTACTTCTTGGGAGATAACCCAATAGTTTTAGTTGAGTCTTGGAAGTTATTACCTCTGTAATAACCTCTCCGTATCCTTTTAGTGTGGTTTGTTGTGCCAAGAATAACCTCTAATGAGAGAGAAGTAAGATTTGGGGAAGTTGTTGTCCCGAAACAGATTTTTGTGCTTCACTGTAAAAATTCGTGAATAATACCGGTATGTTGGATTGAGCTGTAATTTTGTGTGCTTATGTCCCAGGTTGTTATATAACTTTCCTTAGTTCAACACCTCTCGATTTGAGCAACAGAAGGTTTTCGAAAAAATCGGTTTTTACCTGCTGGTCTGTTTTGACAAATTTCTGTCATTATTTTCATTTGCTTATTAATCAGTTTTTTAGTTCTCTTTGATCACTTGAGATTTTACAAGGAATTGCTTCAGTAGCTTGTGTTCTAATGGAAATTTTACTTGTGTTGAAACTAAACCAAAGGCTTATTATCTTGAATTCACTAATGTTGCTAATGAAGATTGTGTGAGGTTTTGTATGAAGGAAAATTCTCAAGTGTAGGGGAAGAATGATGTGATGAGATGAAGAATAAACAAAAGCTCAAGCTTGGGAATTCCACCCCGTGTCACCCCAATAAATATTCAAGAGGTACAAGCTTCAAAGCTTGGGGATGCCCAAGGCATCCCCTTCTTTATCAATAAAAATCTCAGGTCTCTTTCTAGACACTTCATTTTTATTGTTTCATGCACTGTTGTGTTGTTCTTAGAGCGTCTTAGTTTTTGTTTTGGTTTTCTTTTGTTTGGTTTGCTTGAATAAATTAGTTGGACCCCCACTTTCATGTTTTATTTCAAATAATTTGATTGGTGTTGGATAAGGAGTAGAAAGTTTCATGCTTATAGTAGTACAAAAAGGAGCTTGTTTTGACTGTGGCTTAGGCTTTATCATGTCATGCTAGATGTTTCTTTGACTTTATGCTTAGTGATTATTGTTGTAGCATGACTTGTTTCAAACAATTGAGATTGCTTAATGTGCCTTGAAATAATCATGCGTTGTTTTAGCATACAAAAGCATAATATTGTGGTGTTCTCCTTTGATGCTTTATTTGGGTTGACTTGGCACATGTTTACACCATGTTAAGACTATGAACCAGTCACCTTAGCCTATATGATCATTTAGTTTTTTACTTGTGGTACCACTTTATGCTTTGATTGATAATGTTTTGTCGCGATGCATGATTTTGCCCATTATTGCTCTCTTAGTTGGTCGCTCCCAGTCTTTTGCTAGCCTCCACTTGTATTGAGTAAGCTCTACTCATGAATCCAACTTCCAAGAAACCAAGTTATTCCAAAGAGTCCACTATAAATTCCTATGCATGGTGTGTTACATCATTCCAAGTATATTCATGTTTTATCTATCTTCCAAATTAAACTTGTTATGTGAAAATTAGTGATTAAAGCTCTCACAAACTTGATGGCACACTTTATTTCTTGCACCTAATAAACTTGAACCATTGTGTCATCTATGTTGTATATGCTTGCACTTATATGTTGGGAATTAGCAGAACCATGCTACATGGGGAATGCTTTCAACACCTGTACATATTACCTAGTTGATATCATGATCTTTTGTTTACGAATGTCGGCGGTGTGAAATAAAAGGGTAGCTTGTAAGTCCATGGAGTTATGTATATGTGTTAGAGAAACTCCTGGGCGGCTAGCCTAAGCCATGCCTAATCATGGTGGAAACTTGCAGCATCACCATAGTGAGCAATCCATGAAGCATCTTTAGAAAAATATATAAAAAAAGAGAGAGAGAGAAAAGAGAAAAAATATATAGCACCATACCCATGGTAAATAATAAGATTGCTGAGATGCTCATTGTCTGTTGCCTTGTCATTTTGATATGGGATAGCTCCTGTATCATGGGGCAAGGGGTACCCCATTGGCGGTTCTCTATGATACACATATACTTACAATGACAAGAACTTGCTTGTGACTAAAGTTGAGTAGCATGAGGAACGACCCTCGTACTCAACGGACATGAGATTGCCAACTTATGATTTGTCAAGCATATACTCCATATTTGTTTCACTTTAACCTTAATCACTTCAAGATGCTTATGATGGGGGAAATGAGAGCTAAAAGCTAATAAGTACCATAATTTTTGGAAGCTCTTTATGAAACTTGAAATCCCTGCTTCCCTCTTTGAAGGGCCTTTCTTTATGCACCAATTAGGAGAGCATAGTTTTCATTCTTAGTTCTATGTGCATTGTCCCAAAACTTATTGATTGATTCATAATGTTGATATTGCTTATTATTGAACTATTTGTATCTAGTCACCCTTATGAACTTTGAAGGTGTCCTATGCATTTATGTTTTGATATTCCATGAGGGACAAGCTGAATACCACTATGATATGTTTTCTATATGTGAAACAAACAAACGTCTTTAAATGCATTGTTATTCATGATCTTTGTTAGTACGTTTTCATGTTACAACATAGTTACTATGTCTTATTGTTACAACTTCATCTTTCATGCTCATGTTTAGAGTACTTTGATCCTAGCTATCAATGATTTACAAATATTTTGATCAAGATTGTGATGGTGCATGTCACCTCAAAAATTATTATTATTTTCACTTACCTACTCGAGGATGAGCAGGAGTTAAACTTGGGGATGCTTGATACGTCGTAAACGTATCTATAATTTTTTATGTTCCATGCTTGTTTAGTATCAACTTTGTTATGTTTTGTCTACATACACTTTGAGGTATTTTTATACGTTTTCTGGAACTAACCTATTAACAAGATGCCACAATGTTAGTTGCATGTTTTCTGTTGTTTTTGGTTTCAGAAAAGCTAGTAAGGAAATATTCTTGGAATTGGACGGGACAAAAGCCAAAGTCAATATTTTATCGAAGCGAAGACGGAGTCAAAACGGCAGCCGGAGGGGGGCCACGAGGTGTCCACACCCTAGGGCGGCGCGTCCTAGGGGGCGCGCCGCCACCACGTGTGGTCCCCTTAGGCGCCCACCGACCTTGCACCTTCGCCTATAAAAGTCCCCCGATGCAGAAACCCTAAGCATCCGATCAAATCTCCACGAAACAGTCTTTAGCCACCGCCACCATCGTCCCTAAATCGGAGGGATCTGAAGCTCTTCTCGGCACCCTGCCGGAGGGGAGAGATCATCCCAGAGGCCTTCTTCATCACCATGCCAGCCTCCGGAGTGATGTGTGAGTAGTTCACCCTTGGACTATGGGTCCATACAATAGCTAGATGGTTGTTTCTCCTCCTTTGTGCTATCATGTTTAGATCTTGTGAGCTCCGTTCATGATCAAGATCATCTATTTGTAATCATACATGTTGTGTTTGCGGGGATCCGATGGATATTGAGATACTATGTCAGATTGATTATTGATTCTATCATGTCTATGTTATTTGTGATCTTGCATGCTCTCCGTTGTTATTAGATATCATGGCCAAGTAGATTCTTGCAAATCCAAGAGGGAGTATTTATGTTCGATAGTAGGTTCATGCCTCTAGTAATCTGGGTAAGTGATAGAAATCTCTAAGGTTGTAGATGTGTTGTTGCTACTAGGGAGAAAACAACAATCTTTTGTTCATGGAATAATTATATTGTTTACTTTACCCATATTTCTTAATCCAATTATCTGTTGCTTGCAACTTAATACTGGAAGGGGTTCGGATGATAACCTGAAGGTCGATTATTAGTCATAGATGCAGTTGTATTACGGTCTATGTATTATGTTGTAATGCCCAATCAAATCTCGTAGGAGCCAAGATGTCTAGTATATGCATTGTTATGCTTTCTCAATCTGTCAATTGCCCCACTATAATTTGTCCACCTAGCATGCTATCTATCTTAAGGAGAACACCTCTAGTGAACTGTGGACCCCGGTCCAATCTTTATCATTGTTACATCATCTACTGTTACTGTTTACTTTCTTCAAGCAATTACTATCTTCCACACTATACGTTTAATCCTTTGTTTTCAACAAACCGGTGAGATTGACAACCTCATTGTAAGTTGGGGCAAAGTTTTGAGTTTGTGTTATGCAGGTTCCAAGTTGTTAGCAACACCTTGGAGTTGTTTCCTTAGTCCTACTAGTTCGATAACCTTGGTTTCATAACTGAGGGAAAACTTGATGTTGTGCTCATCACACCTTGCTCTTGGGGTTTCCCAATGAGGCTCTACAGTTAACTGAGCCGCATCACATGCCGCTGCGTCAACTCCCGATAGTTGCGTTGACTACTCTACTGCCGCGTCGGGTACACATCCGCTACATCAACTTCATCGAACAAAAATTTGATGGCACCGTCGTGCGACCCACTGAACCTTCGGTTGCGGCGACTCGCCGCTACTTGACTCCGTCCGCCACGCGACTCTGTACCTAGGGGCTGTGCCGATTCTGCCACGCGACCCACTGCGTCCTTTGGCTCCGACGAATCGGGGGCTCCTTTGACTCCGTTGACATGCGACATTCTTTGACTGCGATGACCCACTTCCGCATGAGCTCCGATGACCTGCTGCAGTCCTCGACTACGGCAACCTACTGCAATCTTTTGGTTGCGGCAAACTGCCGCCGCCATCGGCTTTGACTCGCTGCTGTGTTGACTCCAGTCCGCCGCATCGGCTCTTGAACGCCGCGTCGACTACGCCGACCACATAAACACTACACTCGAGGGCCTTGTCGACTCTGCCGCAAGACTCGCTATCGTCTTCAGCGGACTGTTACGGTCTTTGCCTTCGGCAACGCGATGCCACTTCGACTCCGTCCACGAAAACTACCAATACAACTAAGTTTTACCTCTACTTAAGAGCTTATTCTTTTTAACTCGCACTTGACACACTCGAGGGCTATGCCCTCTTCGACTAACCTAATGTGTCGTCGCCTGCACGCACTCAAGAACCTCATACGCAACAGCCCGAGTAGCTGATTCTGCCTAATCGTTGAATCCTTAAACTCCGAGTACCTCAGGAAGATACTGAGACTAAGGGTAATCAGGCTAACGAAAAGGCCTAGCAAATAGTGCAAAAGTGTCGACTCGATTGGCACCAGAATCTTACTATACAACTTCCTTACAAGATACAAGTATTTCACAATTCTTTATATTTTCTATAGCTTACAAGGACGTCGTACTTCACCGAGCTATTCTATCAGGTAGTCCAACAAGAGTCGACAAAACAACCGGCTACGCCATAAGCTCAAGACCTGAGTCGAGTCCCTCCTCGGATGGTTGCATCGCTTGATGTTGCACAGATACGACGCTGGAAGGCACCTGACAGAAGTAATGGTGTCGACTCCATCCGCATTGTCAACTCACCCGGCTAGAACACCGCATAACTCCCTACATCGACTCTGACTGCAGCGCAGAATCTGGGCTCCCTATGCGTGATACGCTGACTCGATGCACTTTTGGGTCAGTGGCTTCTCCTCGCATGATTATCGACTACATCTACAAGATACAAGACTCGAGTCTCTGCCCGAGTCTATGACTCCGCCAGACACTCAGAGGCTACTCCATACTGGAGCATTGTTCACACACATACAATATCTTCGAGTGGCACCCTTTGGTTCCTCATTAGAATCTATGACACGATTGAGGACTTGGGGGCTACTCCCATAGGGAGCGCTGGTCGCGTATTCGAAAAAGCACCGGCATTGATGCATTCGCAAGATCATCTGAAGCACTTTCGGATCGTTGTGTTAATACAACCGACGACTATAAGTCTCTTCTTGAGTCTACGACTCAAACACACACCCGGGGGTTATTCCCATAGGGAGCGCTGGTCGCGCACCCTATAGAAACAAAAGATTCATAGTTTGGGCCATTGTGTCGACTACGTCTACGGTGTCGACTACTTACAGCCACTGAACGCATTGGAGACTTCTCCAGATATACGTTGCATTGTCAGGTTCAGAGATAAGGTCTCCCTAACCATGTGAATCATCTCCGGGACGATAAACATTTGGATGTTGCGTCTACGATGTAAAGATAAGACCTACAGATACAATCTGATGACCTGGCAACCGCATCCGCTACGCTCTACCAGATAAATACCGTGCCTGCAGGCGTGACAAAAAATCCCGACGGACGTGTTGGGTACATACTTATCAACTGGAGTTCGGCTGAGTAAGGCCTTCGCAGCATGAGTCGAACTATACCAGCAATTTCCGAATTTGAGTATGTAGACTCGAGTTTGAGTAGGTGACATTGTTTTTTGTCCAAGAGAAATTAACTGGTCCCGATCCATCGAGCGCACCAGGCATGTTTACCATCATCCCTATGAACAACTACAAATTTGGCTGACCCGATGAACATCCGGGTGAAGTGCTTCGCACTCGACACAACTATCGACTCCGACATCCAAATGCAAGACTCAAGACTTATAAGCCTCCACCTGAATCTACAATTCGCATAGACACTCGGGGGATACTGACATGGGTATTCCCAACGGGTACCCGACTACATCCTACCTAGTGCGGCCTAACGAACGGGTCCACTCGACAACCTGCCAAGGTCCATGACACCCATGATGGTTCCGCTGGTACGAAGCCCATATGGACACGGAGTCCCAAGAACGCAAGACAAGGAAAGCTCAGCACTAGAGTTTGAATCCAACTTGTAACCAACTCATATTGGTACCTGAGACCTATCCTCCCCCATATATAAAGGCTAGGAGGGTCCAACGAGGAGGCGATATTTCCACCGCAACAATAGACAACAGATCTAGACACATCATAACCCTAACATACACCACGCCAGATCCAATCTGCGCACCCCTATATCCTTCGGCTTCGCCATTAATCCAGAGCAGAAAAGCAGGAGTAAGGTTTCCCTTCGAGGGCCTGAACTTGGGTAAATCTCGTGTCCCGTGTTTCTTGTCTGTTAGCCATTCCACGATCTCCGGCATACCCTCCTTCTCCAAAACCTAAGTCCATAACAATGGGCATTGACGAGTCGAACCCTCGTCACACTCCATAGGCTATCACCCTCATGGCGGCATAGATCTTTTGGTATGAACTAAAACCAAGCAACCCAGCACAACTCCTTCGTTGCGTGAAGTAACGATAGTTGGCCTGACAGGATTTTTCACTATCTTCTCAAACAGGGGGCGTCTCATTCGGTATCAGCGACAAAAGAGATAAGAAGGGTAAATGGGTAACTCAGCAAAATAATCCCCGTATGAGCATTTCATGGCCAAGAACGTTGTTACGAGGAATGCGTAAACGTCCCACAGTTGATCCCCTCCTCATCTTTTGCTAGTCTCCTGGGCTTTGAGTTCGTCAACCTCAGCAAGCAGAAGGAAGTCCCCTGCCTCGTAATTGTCGAGAAGGTTGTCTTCCCAATCGGAATCGTCAGAGAGGAATCCTCCAGCAAGAACTAAACTGACGAACTAGTCACCGAACACCAAGAATCGCTCCACGACGAACTCATCTACGAAATCGCCGGTTGGATCCTAAATGTAACGAATTTCGAATTCTAAGCCAAACTGAAAGAGGAAAAATAATCATACTACTAGGACGGCGACGACGGATGGGAGGCGTAGAAGATCTTATGCACCGGTGGAAGATTTTGAGAGACATCGGGAGGCTGTGGATGTTGGGGATATGCTATATGGGTATCCTCATAGCATGTATCTTATCCGGATAACCCGGGTGGCCTACAGTTGGTAGCATGGCCCATGGCCTGTTGGGAGGCCCAGTTAGAGGGATCCAGAAGGGAGGCCCATGCCGGATAAAGGAAGGCTACGGTGGAGTTACCAGCGTACCTGGAGCCTTGGAGTACAAGACACGCTAGACTAGTAATAGATGGTGTAGGACTCTGTAACCTGTCCGGCTAGGACTTTTCCCTGTAACCCTAGGTCATGGCGACTATATAAGTCGGGCCTATGGGAGCCTTTAGGGCACAATCTGAGACCAATAAACTCACACCTCGCACAGCGAACCTATCTCTGTAACTCGGTGTATTGCCATTATAGTGATTTATAGCAGGAGTACGATTCCGCCACCGTTGTGGGATCTGAACCTGGGTAAGCTGTGTTACCTCGTACCCGTCAACCGTCCGCCTTCCCCCCCCCCCCACGTCTCTAAACACGCACTGTGAGGAACCCTCCATGGCATACTCGTCGGAAATACCACGACAGTTGGCGCCAACCGTGGGGCAAGAGGCGCTTCAGGCTCTTCAGCGGGCGAGGACCAAGATCTTCGCGGGAATCGGTGAAACCGTAGCCATCGGTCGTGTTCTCTTCTCCAGCAACGTTCCGATCGTCCCTCCCGATGAGTTCTGGATCCCGGCGAAGACGAACCGTACGCAGTGTTCGGTCGTTCCTATCGGAGACATCTACCTCTTCATTAGCGAAACCGACTCGGGCACTAGTTCCCTGGGAGTCGGAGGAACATCAAGACCCGCACGGACCGCCTATGAGCAGGATACGTTCGCCGAAGGATCGATGTTGGATCTCTCCTTGGAGTTTTCCAGCAAAGATCGGAAAATTTCAAGGCCCACCCAAACCGCCCCTGTGCAGGATATAACGGTGGAAGATCACTTCAAGTCCGTCGGCTTTGTCCGTGGGTCTAGACAGCAAAGATACAAGTTCGTCGGCATGGTTACCATCTTCGATCTGGCGCGTTGCATTCAGAGAGAGGGGGAAAACCCCCGCGATTACCTTTCCAGGTGGCTCCGTATACGAGCCGATCTGGCCCACTACCCCAATGATGATGTCATGTATCACTTTGTGGAAGGACTGGACCATGGCACGCTTCTCCGGCATTCTCTAAGGTGGCAGCAGGCTTCGGGACGCCTTACCTTTGAAAGCATGGTGAACACCGTCAATAACTACGCGGAGGCCGAAGCGGCAGCTCAGATAGCGCTTGCGCTCATTGACGGAGCCCCTCCGATTCAGCCACCGCCTCCGGCCGCCATCACCGCAATCGCGCCGCCACCTCCAGTCATCATCGCTGCTGTTGCACCTCCAACCCCCGTCCTCGAGGAAGTCATGGCACCCTCCGACTCTGTGATTGACACGCTATACGCCGAATTCAGTGCAGATTCAGAGGAGATAGATTTCAGTCCAGAGGAACTAGACTTCGCCATCCAGGAGATGGAGGAGGAGTACACGCGCGACGAGCAAGCCAAAAACACCGTCACGTCTCGAGAGGTGTTCGTCACCATTGGGACGGCGATGGATGAAGATCAACCCAGAAGAGCTCCGCCTACAGCCCTGGACAAAGGGAAGGGACCACCTGTTGCTGATGACATTGATCGCGCGAAGGTCATGCCCCCTCCGTCTAACCCAGTGCAGCAGCCGCAGGAACTCGGCACCAGCCCGAGCAACAACAACACCGCAAACTTGCCGCCTCTAGCATCTACGTCTGCTGCTGCCCAAGTTACTCCAGCTAATAGAGTGATGTACGGCAATCTCCTCATCGATCCACTGACCATAGCTCATATCCGGAACGTGACCCATCCTGACGAGAAGCGCCAGCAGCTGCTGGAGGAAGCGCAGGCCATCGCGGAGCAAGGCGCCAAGCTAGATCGAGATCTGGTCAACACACAGAAATCCATAGAGAAAGCTAGAGCAATGGAGGCCGAGTACAAGACTCTGCTGCAGCAGCAGAAGGCCAACAAAGCTCTGGCTCGCGTCATCAATGATCCTGGTGTACGGAGAAACCTAGGATGGGCTCCCTCGAAGCCGGTACAAGCCAAGCCATACATTGACAGTGAAGGCAGACAGGTGATACCCACTCCACTCCTCAACCTCGCCGTCGCCAAGACCCTTCTGGAGCAGGATAGATCGCCTGAGGCGGTGGATCAGGTCTATGACCTAGTGGCCAAGGCGGTGAAACAGCAGGAAAAGGCCACCTCTCAGAGGCTTGAGTCCGACCTAGCTTTTTGCCAGTCTAGCCAGCTCAAGCCGCCAGGGGACATATCTCCTTTTGATGTCGGGTCCCAAACGGGTTCATCAGAACAAAGACGGAGGGATGCGCGCAACAGGAAGGATGCTATCCCCATATCCTCCAACCACGGAGAAAAGGCCCGACCTCGTCGCCCATCGTCACCGCCCCTCTCCCCTCGACATCGCGAAGACCCCAAGGCTCACCATCGTACAGATATGCCCCCGCTAAGGCAGGGCGGCATCGTCATCCGCGACAACACGGAGCAGACCCGTCATGACGGAGAGTGCAACCAGGGACAAAAGAGCAGGTCGCGCCATGACCCTCCGCGTCCGGCAAGCAATCGCGACAAGCGTGAGGCGTCGCAGAAGGGTAATAGCAAGAAGGCTAACCCACCGCCACCTCTGCCTCTGTAGGGGTCCCAACCTTAGATAAGATTGATCCCTCCTGTCTTTACAATGCTAGTCCCTGGATCAATAGCTAGCATCCACAGTAAGATGTAATATCAAGAAACATAGGTCATAATATAACTTTATAACCAGGAATAACATAAGTTTATTACATCAAACATAGCTCATTTGGCTATTACATTTCATTGCAGCGGAATAACTATAGACATGGGCCCTTCATCTTCAAAAGTGCCACAGGCAGATGTTGGTTGTAGACTTTGTAATCCTAATCAATCAATCTTCACTAAAAACAATCAAACCTGCAACATACAAGTTACATCCACAAGGGTCAATACATTTGAATTGTATTGGCAAGTGATACTATGGTAGTATAGTGGAGTCTATCATCTATATGCATTTGGCTAAGTGGAGTTGAGGCTTGCATTGCTCAAAATAGATTTTTCTTATCATTTTGAAAATACTAAGTTTTTGCTTGACAAAATCATTTTTCTCAATCAAAGATTTCAAGATCCTTGTACCAAGCCATCTCTCCATCAATGATTGAAGAATTCAAACAACCCTTGTTCAAACCACAAGTTTTAGTTTAGAAATTTGAATGATGAGATTCTTGATTGCTTCCATGTCTTGATGCTCAAATTGTCCTTTACTAGGGACATGGCTAAGTACTTAGATTTTACACTCTGCAGAGGTGGTGCACTTTACCCACAAGACTTGGTTTCCCAAGACAAGATCTTTCAGAAGCCTTCCCTTAGACCAAAATGGACGCGCTCCAACCTATCAAACACTACCACCCACTATCCATATGGCTAAGTTCTTGCAACCTATATGATCATGGCAGAGCCCATATTGCCAAGTGGTTGCACTTGAAGCTTCTCAACATTTGACATCTCAAATCTCTTTGTTCCTGGGTGGCATACCACAAGTGAGATACACAATCCAAGTCCATGGCCTTGTGAACCACTCAACCATTCTCCACCAAGCTATCCCATTCCACCCAGGTGATTCATTAACTTAGTTGTTTTATTAGACAAAACATAAGTCCTCAGACTTAGAATATTTTTCCATAGTGTGAATATATTTTCCACCCATGTTTTCTATTAGCTAGGCTAAGCTTGATAGTAGTAGGAATCTTAACTTAGGAAAATCCTACTAAGGATTCATCTACTAGGTTTTCCTATAGCAAGATCTATACTTAGCAAAATCCATGCAAGTTTTACTTAACAAAATTACTAATGCATAGAGAAAAATAATGGGACAAAAGAATGAAGCATCACTTGCCTTTTTGGTAGAGTATAGGTTCACTTCTTGATCTTTGCAACAATCACACTCTTCAAGTCACTACAAATCAATCAAGCAAGGCACAAACTCAATCTACCAATCAAGCAAAACAACACACATAAATAACATAGTCAAAGAAATGCATGCAAGCATGCCAAGCTTTGTTTTGTTTGAAAAAGTGGTTCCTAGTGGGTCATAGTCATTTGGGTACATCTAATGGTCATTTCCTAAAGTGGCCAAGTCATTTGCAAAAGGTTTCACTTTAAAACCATTTTCAAAACAAAGTGTTATTTTATGTGGTGTAGAAATATTTTTATTAAGGCATTAGCCTATAGGGTTCACCAAATGAGTTGCTATTGCAAAACTTGGTGTTTTGGGTCAGTAGGTTTGATCAAACCATTTTCTCGAAGTTTTCTTTACAAAAACATTTTATTTACAAAATTTATTATTTTTCTTTGGCTAGAAATGGACTAAACTAATTAATCCATCCTCAACTTTTCCAAATCCATTTTGCAAATCATGGGTTGGTTCCTAGAGTCAGTGAGGTCACAACAAACCATTTTGCAAAGGTTTTAATTCAAAACTCATTTTTAAACAATTTTTATACCCTAAACAAGTACACAAATGTTTCTGCAAATTCAAACAAGCTAACAGATACTATTTGCTAAACTAAGGCCATGGTTGGCTAGGGCTTGTTCTCCTGAATCCATTGATATAAAATTTGTCAAATTTGGACGTGTGGATCCAAAGATACAAGGGTTTGAAGTTTGCAAATAATTCTGATTCAAAAATCTGTTTTAAACTAGAGCTGGCCACGCGTCATGTTTTAATTGGCCGAAAACGGTTCGCACGGATCGCGCACTGCAGGCCGTTAGATCTAAGTCATATCGCACGGTTCAGAGCTAGTGTACCCTTTCAGTTAAATGAATCTATTGCATTCGTTGGATTTAAATCGAACGGCTACGGTGCGACTGACCAGAGGAGGGCGGCGCTAGCGGCGACAGACGGCGGCGCGGGCTCTGGCGGTGAAGTTCTGGCTAACACAAGAAGCGAGAGAGAGGGAGGAGTGGCTCACAGTGATCGCAAGGTCGTGGGGAAGCTCGACGTGGTTTCGAGGAGGCGAGGGGCGCACTGGGGCGGTACCAATCGCTCGCCGGAGTTCCTGCTTCCGTCAGGCACGCTCGGTTGTTGTCGGGTACGAGGCTACAAGGCATGCCGGTGCATAACAGAGGGAGCGTTAGACACGTACGAGGAAGGGGAGTACGATATTGTCAACTAGAGAGGAGGGGGCGGTCAGGGATTACCAGAGGAGCTCGTCGGAGTTGACCTAACCGTCGGTGGCGCTCAGACGAAGACGAAGGCGAGGCTGTGGGGCATGCGTGGGTGAACGGAGGCCATGGGCAGGTGCGTGAGATGATGGGGATCAAGCTGGTGTGAGCTAGGAGGTAGGAGAGGGTCGGGGCTCGCCGGAATTTGACAGGGAACTCGTCGGTGGCAGTGAGGCTTCGAGCAAAATTGTGGACACCCTGGGGCTCTGGTGGTGTGATGACTGGAAGGAGAGGGAGAGGGGAGGGAGACGAGTTTACGAGCATCATCACTGGGCGGAGTTAGTGCGTCATTTAGGTGAATTGAACACGAGCAATCGTCGCTGGAAACGGCCGGAGTGAGGGGAAGAATTGGTCGCGCGGGTGAGGAGGATAAACAGTGGAGCGGGGTCCATTCGTCAGTGGGAAAAGGAGGGAGAGGGAGGGTCCACCTGTCATCTGCTCAGCGGGCTCTTTCTGCGGTGAAGAAAATGGTTCGGGGGGGAGAATAGGAGCTGGGCTGGACTGGGCTGGTCTGGGCTGCTGTTGGGCCACTTTGTTGGGCTGGTCTGTTTCCTCTATTTTTTTCTGTCTATTTGTTTTATTCTTTTCTAATTCTTTTTCTGTTTTGAAATTCAAACAATCAAACACATTCAAAATGATTCAAACAATCATCAAGCTTTTCAAATATGAATTTGGTTCTGCTTAACATCATAATTCACATTCTAAAATAAAATATTATTTTAAATCTCTTTAGGTTCCATTTATTAATTAAATATATGGATCATTAGTTATTCAATAAAATAGGGTTTGTTTTATTTAATAAAATCTTCATTTAAAATCCAAAATGTTTTCAAAACCCAAACAGTAGGTTTTATTTGGAAATAAAGAATATTTGGAAAACTTGTTTAAAATAAAATAATCCTTTTACTTTAGGGTCCATTAATAATTAAATAAAATGGAACTTAGTTATTAAATCAAAATAGGGTTTGATTTTATTAATAAAATCTTTATTTGCACTTAAATATTTTCAAAATCAAATTAGTAGGTTTAATTTGGGAAATATATAATATTGGGAAATTTGTTTTAAAACAAAATAACCTTTTATTTTAGTGTCCATTATTAATTAATATATTAGGCTTCTTTATTAAAATAGGATTTGTTTCATTGAGATATTTATTTTGAAATCTAAAATAAAGCCAAAACACTTTAGTAGGTTTTATTAGAGAATATAAAATACTTGGAATACCTATTTTTAAATAATTTAATAAGTTTTGATGTTTTAATTAAAATGGTAAAACCTTTTATTTGAATAAAATTTGGATATTAATTCCTTATTATTTTATTAAGCAATCCTTTATTATTTTTAAATAAACCTTTGCTATTTTATTTAAAATAAAATGTTTTTAATTCCCAAAGCTTGGCCAAGGATTAATTTGGCTTTATGAAATATTCTTTATTTATAAACTTCTATTTCATTTGAAAATTAATCTTTTCACTTAAGAGTTTCAAAATAGTATTTCAAAAACATTTTATTTTGTTTATTAAAAAGGTTTATCTTTTTAAACTCCTTTAGGATTTTATTCAATTCAAATGGGTTTGAAGTTCCAATTGAATTCAAAATTTTCTTCTGGCTCTGAATTTTAAACAAAGTTTTATTTTATTAATTTATTTTCACATTACAAGATTTGGAAAATCTTGGGATGTGACAGCCTCCGTCGCCACCTAGCAGTCACCATGGCGGAGGAGGCCCGCGTCATTCACGCAGCCCATCCCCTGTTGACAAGAAGAAAAGAAACCCGAAGCCATACGATGCACGTTCGCGGATCGATAAAATCCACGAGGCCCGGGAAGGACCATACCTGGTACCACGTTGCTTTGGACCTGCGATACGGTCCGCAACTTACCCCAAAGGTTTCCGGATTGACAAGACCATCAAGCCCAATGACGGCACCGCTAAGCCAGCTACATGGTTGCAGGACTATGGCAATGTGGTAGAGATTGCCGGGGGTAACCCCAATGTTGCCGTCAAGTACCTCCCATTGATGTTGGCGGGCATATCCCGTCAATAGATTGATGACTTGCCGGAGAAATCCATCTGCAATTAGTTGGACATGCAAGAAGCGTTCACCAAGAACTTCGAGGGTACTTACAAATGTCCCTTCACTGTTGGCGATCTACAGCGGTGCGTGCAGGAGAAAGACGAGACATCTCGCGCCTACCTCTCCCGCTGGTTGGATATGAAGAATTCATGCGCAGGAGTACATTCTCAGACCGCCATGGTCGCCTTCATCGATGGGTTGGAAAGGGGAACGTTGCTCCGACATAAGCTGAAGCGCTTGCAGGACAATCACCAGCTTGACTTGAACCGGATGATTCAGTTGTCTAGTGAGTTCGCAGCTTCCAATGACGACGCTCGCGGCTCTCTCCCGGCAACGGCCGTTCTAACTCAAGCTCGGAGGAATAGCAGTACAAAGCGGAAAACCGCTCTAGAAGAAAAGCAAACTCCCGACATGGTCGCCATGTCCTTTGCAGGACGAGGTGATGGCGGACAACGTGGCCGAGGACGGGGAGCTGGTCGTGGGCAGCAGTGAGGAAGTGAAACTACCTCGGCAGCGCTCCACGTTCACCAAACCTACAAAGAGTACCGCGATATGCCATGCCTCGTACACCTCGATGTCAACGGCAAGGCCACCCATACCAATCGACACTACAAGCTCGTCAACAACCTCAAGGAGTACCCGGAGTCCGGCTACAAACGAAGTCGGAAGAACAGACCACGAGGCAAGGGCAAGGGGAAGAAGAAGGAGGAGGAGTCCAAGTATTCAAGTGACATGGAAGAGGATGACCCCAAGCACGCCGCCAAGAGCGACGACAAAGGCAAAAAAAACTTCGTGAAGAAGGTGCCAGTTTACCACACTTTCCTTGGCACCCCCACCGTCCGACAACAGAAGACCTCTATGAGGATACTAATGGCCACTCTACCCCCAGTTCCCAGTACCTACGCTGGTCGGAGGTTCCAATTACTTGGGATAGGAAAGATCACCCAGACCTCATCCGTACGGAGAATCAATACGCCATGGTCATCAACCCTTTGATTGACGGCGTTGAGTTCACCAAGTGTATGGTGGATAGTGGAAGCAGCATCAACATCATGTACCTGGATACACTGCAGAATATGAACTTGACGGAGGCAAACCTAAGGCGTACCAACACCATCTTCCACGGCGTAGTTCCTGGTCGGGAGGCTCGGTCCCTTGGGTGCATCACACTTCAGGTTGCCTTTGGCGATGTTAACAATTACCGCTAAGAGCGCATGACCTTTGAGGTGGTCCCCTTCAAGAGCGCGTACCACGTCATATTCGGCCGCGACATATTCCACACCTTCATGTCCAAGCCATGCTTCGTCTACAACAAACTCAAGATACCTGGACCAACGGTGTCATCACCGTATCTAGAAGCTTTACCAAAGCAAGGGACTGCGAGATTAATGAAGCAGCCTACGCAGAAGCTGTCCTCTACAGCGAAGAATTCAAAGAGATCCAGAGCAAGGTCGATGACTCAGAGATGCCCGCGTTGAAGAAACAAATCTCCGACTCTGCTCCAGCATTCTAGGCCGCCATCGATACCAAGACGGTGGAACTTGTGGTAGGCGATGCCTCCAAGACCACCGCCATTGGGACGAACCTGGATCCCAAATAGGAAAGCACGCTCGTCGAGTTTCTCCGTGAGAATAGGGACATCTTTGCCTGGCAACCTACCGACATGAAAGGTCTACCTAGGGAACTTGCCGAGCACAGCTTAAACATTGATCCAAAATGCAAACCAGTGAAGCAACCTCTACGACGCTTTGTACATGAGAAGAGACGCGCCGTAGGCAAAGAGATAGCTAGGTTACTTAAGGCTAGTTTTATCCGAGAAGTCCTTCACACCCAATGGGTGGCAAATCCTGTACTTGTCCCCAAAAAGGGAACCAAAGAATTAATAATGTGCGTTGATTACACCGGCTTGAACAAAGCATTCCCCAAAGATCCGTTTGCTTTGCCTCGCATTGACCAAGTCATTGACTCGACGGCTGGCTCGGAACTTTTGTGTTTTCTCGATGCATACTCAGGATACCACCAGATCAAGATGAGGAAGTCGGACCAATTGTCCACTTCGTTCACTACTCCATACGGCACGCTTTGTTATGTTACGATGCCCTTTGGGCTTAAAAATGCAGGTGCTACGTATCAGCGGACAATGCAACATTGCCTGCATGAAAAAATTGGTCGGGACATTCACGCCTATGTGGACGATATAGCGGTGATGTCTAAAAAGTCAAATGACTTAATCTCCGACTTAAAAGAAACCTTTGATAATCTCCGGAAATACAACATGATGCTTAACCCCAAGAAGTGTGTCTTCGGGGTTCCAGCCGGCAAATTGTTGGGCTTCATCATTTCCCAGCGGGGAATCGAGGTCAACCCGGAGAAAATCAAGGCCATACTAAACATAAACCTTCTAACATGCCTAAAGGACATGCAACGACTAACAGGTTGTGGTAGTTAGTCGGTTCGTCAGCCGACTTGGAGAGAAGGCCCTACCGCTGTACAAGTTGCTGCAGAAGGCGGACAAATTCACGTGGACGAACAAAGCAGATGCAACATTGAAGCAGCTCAAGGAGATTCTTTCCTCAGCGCCCATCCTTGCAGCACCCGAACCTGGAGAGCCCATGTTAATCTACATGGCGGCAACCAACTAGGTAATCAGCATTGTCTTCGTGGTAGAGCGGAAGGAACCAGGCTATGAGCACGGAGTTCAACGACCAGTTTACTATGTAAGAGAGGTCTTGACGTATTCCAAGCAGCGTTACCCGCACTACCAGAAGATAGCTTATGGAGTATTCCTTGCTTCTCGGAAGCTGAGGCACTACTTTCAGGAGCACCCAATCACAGTGGTGAGCAAGACTCCACTATCCGACATTATCAACAACAGCGACGCTACGGGAAGGGTCGCGAAGTGGGGCACTGAGCTTGCCGCCTTCGAGATCACCTACAAGAGACGCGACGCTATCAAGTCACAAGCCTTGGCGGATTTTATTGCAGATTGGATGGAAATGCCAGATGCTACTCCATTGCCGGAACCAGAGTACTAGGTGATGCACTTTGACGGATCAAAGCTGCTCAACGGCTCGGAGGCTGGTGTACTGCTACAGTCACCAACTGGGGACAAGCTACACTACGTTCTGCAGATCCACTTCGAGGCTACGAACAATGTCGTGGGAATGGTCACGGCAGATGCTGCAATCGGCAGCGAGTAGTAGAACGAGGGGCAAGGGCGGCCAGCCATCTGCGGTGCGAGATGAGGGCAAAGACACGGGGTTTTACCCAGGTTCGGCCCCCCGGAGGGTAAAGACCTACTCCTTCTAGATTGTATTATCAAGGTGTTACAATGGGCGAGCTCGGCGGCTGGGCAGCGAGTCGCTTGGGTGTCTCAGGGAATGTGTCTCTACTCACCCTATAGGGAGGTTTATATAGGCTCACCTCTCCTAGGGTTTACATATCTCAACCGATTCGGTTAAAGCTTCGGCAGTCGTTTAACCTAACCCGACTGGGCCTATCTACTCTCCTGGGCCTTCAGCTTCCAGTCGCTCGGTTCCTTGCTGGGCTTCGATCCACTCGCCGTTCTGCAGGCCCACTCGCCGGGTCTTGGGCCAGTCGGAAACGTCCTGCTGGGTATACCCCGGTAGGCATATCCCCATCAGTAGTCCCCGAGGCCGTCGTCGATTAGGCGTAGGTGGCTGCTGGCAGTCGGAGTATACGGCTTCAGGGTAGGCATCCAGTCGAATCGTCGGCGGGCTCCTGTATAAAGGAGACAACCAATGATCCAGGTCGCAGCTTTGGCGAGTCGAGCTGGCGGAAACACTGTCTTAGTGATTGGGTCGGCGAGCCGAGTGGCCGTAGTTGGACCGTTAGGCGTGGTCAAACTAGCTGTTGGGGTAATCCAACGGTAACTTTCGGCGTAATCACCGCGTGGTAACGGCTCCCTGATTTGGCGGGTAACACCCGCTATATAAGAGGAATGGCAGGCAATCGTAGAGCCAACTCCTCACCACTTCTTCCGAGTGCGCGCATTTTCCTTCCTTCGCACCGCGATCCAGCCGACCCGAAATCCTCCGATCTCCAACCAATCTCTCGGCCATGGCCCTTTCCACCGATCCGTGGGGTAGATCCAAGTGCACGAGGGTGCAGCTGGCCTCTTTCGAGGAGGCCGGGATCCTGCGAGCCGGCTGTTGGCGTATCCCCGCAGCCGGAGAAACGACCCCAAACCCGCGAGAGAGGGAATTCGTCTGTTTCACCAGTCATCTCGAGCGGGGGCTAGGGTTTCCTACATCCCTGTTCTTCCGGCGCTTCTGCGCCTACTACGGTATCCAGCCTTCAGATCTGGGTCCCCACAGCATCGAGCAGCTCGCCATCTTCGTGGCGTTCTGCGAATGCTACTTGGGCTGCCGGCCCTACTTTCCCTTGTGGCAAGATCTGTTCCACGGACGGATCAGCCGCGAGGAGGCAGGCGGCCCAATGCTAGCCGCGGGCGGCTCGACGTTCCAGCTCAAATCCAAAGCTTCTTTCTTTGATCTGATGCTACCCGCCAAGGCAGCGAGCGACTGGAAGAAGTCGTGGTTCTACGTGGCCGAGGCGACCCCGGAGGGCGAGGTGGCGATCCCGCGGTACTCCGCTAATCGTTCCGAGCCGCTCCATCGCCAAGTCGGCAAGCTCCCCGACGACCAGCGGATGGTCATTGACGAGATGCTCCAGACCATCCGTGGTCTGAAAAAGAAGGGCCTTCAGACGATAAACTTGTACAATTGATGGCTTGGGCGGCGGCTCGTTCCACTCGCCCAGCGCGACCACTACATGTACCAGTACACGGGCCGGGGAGACTCGACGAAGGCCTGCCTCGACGAGTGGAAGCTGGAGGATTATCTCCCAGCGTTGAAGAAGATTACGCAGGCGGTGTACCTGGATGCGCAGGCTCGGGTCGCCCCCTACACTGCGAAGCGTCCGGCTCCAACGGTAATTACTTTACCTTGCTCGCAGTCGCAGTTTATGCAGTCGCGGTAATTCTGATTCCGTTATGTATTCGTTGCAGCTATTCCAAGTGGTGGAAGGGTGGCTCCCACCTTCGGACGATGAGAGCTCGGGCCCATCCGCCCAGGACATAGGCGAGTCGCCGCCTGCCAGGGGCAACGAGGACGACGAGGACGAGTCCGAAGAGGAGGTCGCCCCGCTGGTCCGAAAGACCCGCGGGCAACGACAGCGCGAGATCGAGGCAAGCAGAAGCCTCGAGCGTCATGATGACGACGACGAGCTCCCAGAGACCACCTCGCGCCGTCAAGCCACTCCATCAAAGAAGAAGAAGAAGGAAAGGGAGGCGAGGGCCCCCCCGAAGAAGAAGACGAAGCCGTCGAAAATGTCCTCGCCGCCGCACTCGGCGAGCAGCTCCGACGCCCCCAGCCCAGCCGGTGATGGCGCGCCGCCAGCGACAGCCGTGCTGGACGCGGCGACCGTGGAAGTGCCGCTGGCTTCAATGCCTCCGCCATTCGCCCCAGTCTCTGGCCTGGGGGAGGCTCCGGCTGCGGCGGCTTCGCCTTGCAAGGAGGCTCCGGCTACAGCGGCTTCGCCTCGCAAGGAGGCTCCCGCCGAGGATGTCCCAGAGGCGCCAGCTGCGGCCTCAACGACGAAGAAGCCGTCCGTGTCTTGGGCACGCGACGTCCTGGAGCTGGGGCTCAGTCGCTGACTAGGCCCTGAACTGGAAAAACTGGCCGGCCTCCGTACGGGGCTACGTTTCATCCCAGTCGCCAAGTGAGTGCGCTCACCCTTCCTTATTTTTCATAACTATTTCGATTGTTTTTATTGATTCGATTGATGCGCAGGACCGGAGTGAAAAGGATGGGCCACCCGACCGTGGCTAAGGTGCCCTCCGCCGCTAGCGAGGAGGATCCTTCCTGCAAGAGGAAGGCGGACGAGGTCGTCGCCTCGGCGGATGGCAGTAAGAAGGCCAAGGGTGACGACACCGTCACTATCTCTCATGATACAGCGGTCGCACCAGCCGGGCCCGTGATGGAGGCAGCCGCATCGACGAAGGAGGGTGCTTCCTTGCCTGGAACGGCGGAGGCGACCTCTCTCGGAGCGGGTGCCTCTATCGCTACCTTTCCGCGCTTCGTGACCAAGGCGGCCACGGCGAGTGGGCCTGCGCCCTCGAGCCACGCTCCTGGGACCGCCGACGCTGAAGTCGACCAACGTCGCGGGCACACGCCGGCACTTCTCGCGTCCGTGGACGCGGTACAACTCCACGGCATGCTTGGCGCGGCCATCCAGGTACATCCAGTCCCCGAGGATCAGGTCGGTGCTTTGCAGCGGCCTGATTCTTATAATTTCTCATCTTTTTGTTTGTCGCATCCAGTCCCCGAGTGCGCACGCGCTAAATTTTAGCGGGTGGGCACTTAGGAATTTCTTGACCGCTAGTCCCCGAGTGCGCACTCGCTGAATTTCAGCGGGTGGGCACTTAGGAATTTTTCTTTGATTAACCTTTTGGTGACGTGCAGGGTCTGCAGCTTGAGTCAGCGGACCGATTGGCCGTGAAACAGCGCGCGGAGAGGGAGCTGGCCATCGTCCAGGAGGCGAACAAAGGGCTTCAGGCTGTTGCTGCGAAGGCAGAGGAAGCTCGCCAGGGGCTTGTCCCCGCTGGTGAGTTGGTGGCGGCGCGATCTGCTCTGGGTGCCGCTGAACAGCGGATCGCCGACCTCGAGCGCGAACTGCGGGAGGCGAGAGAAGAAGCGAGCTCGGCTGACGGGCGAGCTAAGGCCGCCATTGCGGCCGCTTAGGAGGATCGTAAGGTGTCGGAAGTCCTTATTGCTGGGCTTCAGGACGACCACACGTCGCTTCAGTGCTTCATCACGGGACTCGCCCGCCCGTTGCTTGGTGAGTACATCTTCACTTTATAGTGGTTGTGGCTTTTGTGGTGTCCGTCGTGCTCATCATTGTCTTCTACTCGCAGGTCGCATCATTGATAGCGAAGGAGAGGCGAGCTCGCTCGACGCGAGGCAGTGCGTAAGCATGCTCGTCGATTCGGCGACGTTGTCGGCGACATGCATCCGTGCCTACCTCCAAGAAATATCGCCCACGGAGGTGATTCCCAGCGACCTCGTTGAGGTGTGGAAGTATTTGGAGAAGGCGCCCGCGGTCGGCGTTTCGGCATGGAGCGTCGACGGCACTGAGCCTTGGACTCGCCCACTTCCCCGTAGATTTCGACATTGACAATGTGACGAGTGGGTATCCATCATCGACTGGCGCGATGGAGCTGTCCGAGGTCCTCAAGTTGCAAGAACGTGCCGCCACGTACTCGGAACGTGTCTGGGCAATGGGCGACCTCCTGCCGTACCAGGAGACGGTTGTCGCGCCGAACGACCCCGAGCCGCCGCATCGTGACTTCAAGGTCGAGCAACCTTTTCGTGCGGCAATGGCGGATGAACTGATGACATATCCATCAAACCCGTACACGGCGTTCATCCGCAATCGCCGGGATGTTGGCGAGTCGTCATCGAAGCCTACAGAGTAGGGTAGTTTGCCTTGTGGCGTTAGCAGCAGTTCTGCCATGCGGGCATATTTTGTAACATGAAACAATGCAATATGCGATTGAATGAGACGTCGTGTCTACTTTGGTATTTGTTTGTGTGCTTTTGATTGATTTTGAACGAGTCCCCGAGCGCGTCCGCCCTTTTGTGGGGTTTACCTCGTGTATGATATATGTGTTGTTATCATGTGTTTTGTTGTTTTGGTCGACTCGCCCGAGCTCGGAGAGCCAGTCGCAGGGCGACTCCCTTGAGTGCTCTATACTTTACCGTTTCCCTTGCGCGAACGAGGTCGGGTGGCCGAGTCCCCGAGCGTGGTACTTGGTTGTTCTGGGCGCGAATCGAGGGTGGTTGAGGATTTAGCGCGTTGGTGTGAGCGCGTCACTCCTGCCTGGCCCATGAGGTCAGTCGTGTGGCGAGTCCTGGGCATGCTCTCTTACTTGGCGTTTTCCCTGGCCGCTCACGACGAACTGGTCTTCAGTCCCCGAGCATGGTACTTAGCTGTACGAGTCGCTATGCCGAGGATGCGGAGGACCAAGGTCGCTGTGAGAAGCGAGGGCAGTTGTCTTGGCTCGTAGAACCAGTCGAGCTAGGCGACTCCAATCGGGCTCCGGGTGGGTGTTTTTCGTGGACGATGCAAGACCTGAGGTGATTCAGTGCTCTTACGCCGCACTACTTAGCCGTTCCGATCGCTGTACCAAAGGTTGACTTCTGTAGTTAGCTTAACGGTGTTATTACGAGTGCGAGTGGCACAAGTCATGGAGAGTAGACGCAATTTGCGGTAACCGTTTCTTTTTATTTCATAGCGACTGGAGAGTACATGTGTGGGGTTCTAGGAGTAGAACTTCCGTAGGAGGTTTACATTCCATGGTCGCTTGACGTCGAGTTTGCCGTCCCCGCGGACGTCGATGAGGTAGTAGGCGTCGTTGCCGAGTACGTGCCCGATAGCGAATGGGCCTTCCCACGGAGGGGAGAGCTTGTGCATGCCCTTCTTGTCCTGGATGAGGCGTACCACCAGGTCTCCTTCCTGGAAGGTGCGAGCTTTCACCCGCCGGCTGTGATAGCGGCGGAGTCCTTGCTGGTAGATGGCAGTGCGTGACCGAGCGAGGTCACGTGCTTCATATATTTGGTCGATCCCGTCTTGGCGGGCAAGCTCGTTTGCAGCCTCCGTATAGTGGACGACCCGCGGCGAGTCGTGTTCGAGGTCGGTGGGCATGACTGCTTCGGCACCATAGACCATGAAGAAGGGAGTGAATCCCGTCGATCTGTTGACTGAGGTGCGGATCCCCCAGATGACAGAGGGAAACTCCTCGACCCAGCACCCGGCGGTGCGCTCGAGTGGTACTTGGAGTCGCGGCTTCAGGCCATGGAGGATGCTTTGGTTGGCCCGTTCCGCCTGGCCGTTGGATTCCGGGTGGGCGACTGACGCGAGGTCGAGCCGGATATGATGCTCTTCGCAAAATTCGGCCATGGCTCCCTTGGCGAAGTTGGTGTCGTTGTCCGTGATGATGCTGTTGGGGAAACCGTAGCGATATATGAGCTCGCGTAGGAATTTAGTGGTGGTCTTTCCGTCGCATTTCCGGACTGGCTTGGCCTCCACCCACTTCGTGAATTTGTCGACGGCGACTAGCTGGTGGGTGTAGCCAGAGGGGGCCTTCTTGAAGGGGCCTACCATGTCCATGCCCCACACGGCGAATGGCCAGGCGATGGGGATTGTTTTGAGCGCCGAGCTCGGTACGTGCGTCTGATTGGCGTATTTCTGGCACCCGGCGCATCGCTGGACGATATCGACAGCGTCGGCGTGTGCGGTGGGCCAGTAGAAGCCATGTCGCATAGCCTTGGCGACCAGGGAGCGAGCGGCGGCGTGGTGGCCGCAGTCACCGGAGTGAATGTCGTGGAGGATTTTGCGTCCTTCAGCTGGTTGGACGCAGCGTTGGAACACGCCGGTGACGCTGCGCTTGTGGAGATCACCGTCGATGATGGTGTAGGACTTGCATCGACGAGCGATCATTCGAGCGTCTGTCTCGTCTGCCGGCAGGGTGCCGGCTTCCAGGTAGGCGATGTAGGGCTTGGTCCAGTCGTCTGGCTCGTTGACGAGTGCGACCAAGGCTGCCTCTGGTTGGAGTGGGACCCCAATGTCGATCTCCCTCGGGGGAGAGAGTGACGGCTTGGTAATCGTGTCGAGGAAAACGCCGGCGGGTGGTGCGAGCCGAGCCGACCCGATGCGGGAGAGTGCGTCGGCCTCCTCGTTCTTTCGCCTGTCGATCCACTCGACGGAGTAGCCAGTGAAGTGGCCGCCCAACTTGTCCACCGCTTGGCGGTACGCCGCCATGGTAGGGGAGACGGCGTCGCAGGTGCCGGCGACTTGCCCCGTGACAAGGTCGGAATCTCCGTAGCAGCGGAGGCGATTGACATTCATCTCCTTGGCGGCTCGCATGCCGTGGAGTAGGGCCTCGTACTCAACCATGTTGTTGGTGCAGGGCGTGAAGTCAAGGCAGAGGATGTAGCGGAGCTTGTCGCCCTTTGGTGAAGTCAGCACTATCCCTGCGCCTACACCGTCCGCGTTTTTGGATCCGTCGAAGTGCAGGCTCCAGTAATGGAGGTACGGCAGCTTCTCTGGTTGCTAGGCCTCCTCCCAGTCGGCGATGAAGTCTGCCAGTGCCTGTGACTTGATCGCCTTTCGTGGCTCGTATTTGATGTTGTGGATGCCGATCTCGACGGCCCACTTGGCGACCCGCCCGGTCGCCTCGCGATTGCGGATGATGTCTTGCAGTGGTGCTGAGGAGACGACCGTGATCGGGTGCTCCTGGAAGTAGTGCGGCAGGCGCCGCTGAGCTCTGAAGACCGCGTATACTAGCTTTTGGTACTGTGGGTACCGCTGGCGCGACTCGGTGAGGACCTCGCTGATGTAGTACACCGGCCGCTGGACCGGGCGCTCCTTTCCTTCCTCTGGTCGCTCGACGACCATCACGGCATTGACAACGCGCTCGGACGCCGCGACGTAAACCAGCATGGGTTCTTTGTCGGCGGGGGCGGCGAGTAGTGGTGCAGCGAGTAACACCTTTTTGAGGTCGCGGAGCGCGTCGTCCGCCTCCTTGTCCCACTGGAAGGTGGGGTTCTTGCGCATCAGGCGGTATAGGGGCATCGCCTTTTCGCCCAGGCGGGGGATGAAGCGACTGAGAGCCGCTACTCGCCCAGCCAGCTTCTGGACGTCGCGCAGGCACTCGGGTTTGCCGAGCCGGGCGATCGTGTCGATCTTCGTGGGGTTCGCCTTGATCCCTCGTTTGGAGACGACGTACCCCAGTAGTTGTCCGGCGGGTACACCGAAGGTGCATTTGCCTGGGTTGAGCTTTATCTTATATCTTCGCAAGTTGGCGAATGTTTCCGCCAGGTCGGCGAGTAGGTCGCCTTGGCGAGCTGATTTCACGACCATGTCGTCGATGTAGACGTGGATGTTACGGCCAATTTGGCTCGCAAGGCATTCTTGCATGCACCGCTGGTAGGTAGCCCCGGCGTTCTTGAGGCCGAACGTCATGGCGGTGTAGCAGAAAGCTCCGAATGGCGTGATGAACGCCGTCTTCTCCTCGTCTTCGACAGCCATTTTGATCTGGTTGTACCCAGAGTAGGCGTCGAGAAAACAGAGCGACTCTGAGCCCGCGGTTGAATCGATTATCTGGTCGATCCGTGGGAGGACGAACTGCTCCTTTGGGAAGGCGTCGTTCAAGTTTGTGTAGTCGATACACATTCTCCAGGTCCCGTTCTTCTTTTCGACCAGGACTGGGTTTGCCAGCCACTTGGAGTATTTGATTGGCCGTATGAAGCCGGCGGCGAGTAGACGCTGCACCTCCTCGGCGATTGCTCGACGGCGTTCTTCATTGAAGGGCCGCAGCGACTGCTTGACAGGTCGCACTTTGGGGTCGGCGTTTAGCTTGTGCTCAGCGAGCTCCCTGGGAACACCGGGCATGTCGGAGGGCTTCCATGCGAAGATGTCCCTGTTCTCACGGAGGAACTCGATGAGCGCGCCTTCCTATGCGGGGCTCATGCCCGTCCCAATTGTCACCGTCTGGCTGGATTCGCCTGGGACCAGCTCGACGGTGCGGGTGTGCGTCGTGGCCTCGAAGGTCGAGGTGGTTGCGCCCTCTGAGTTGGGTTTCTTGAGTATGGTGGGGTCGTCGTTGTTGACCCCGCTTGCGTACTTGGCGAGCTCATCGGCGTGGTTGGTCTCCGCCGCGATGACGGCGTCGGCAAGCTCGGCTCCTTTGGCCTCGCACTCGGCGGCCATGTCGGGGTCGCCGTGGATGGTGATGACACCGCATGGCCCGGGGAGCTTCATCGCGTTGTACGCGTAGTGGGGCGCTGCCATGAATTTGGCGAACGCCTGGCGCCCCAGGACGCAGTGGTAGGGGCTGTCGAAGGGCACCAGCTCGAAGACGATCTGCTCGGTGCGGAAGTTTGACGGTGTGCCGAAGGTTACTGGCAGCGTGACCTTGCCGATCGGGTACGCCTTACGACCGGGGACGATGCCGTGGAATGTGGTGTGAGTCGTCTCGATCATTGATTGCGGGAGCCGCAGCCGCCTAAAGGTGTCGAGGTAGAGGATGTTGATGGAGTTGCGCCGTCCATCAGTGTCTTGGGGAGCCAGTAGTCGCCAACCTTGGGCTTGACCACCAGGGCGACTCGTCCTGGGTACTCGATGCGTGGCGAGTGGTCTTGGCGGCTCCAGGTGATGGGCTGCTCCGACCAGTTCAGGAACTGGGGGACGTCTATTTGGGACACCGCGTTGACGGCGACGGCGCGGGCGATGACCTTCTTCTCGCGCTTCGTGTTGAAGCCTGTGAAGGTGTGGAGCGAGCCGGCCACTTTGCCGAATTTGCCGCCGTTTGGCGGGTCGTTGTCGGGGTCCTCCCGCGCTCGCCGTGCCTTCTCGATTTCCCTGAGGGTGTGGCAGTCGGCGGTGGTGTGCGTTGCGGGCTTCCCTTCCCTGCTATGGAACGCACATGGTTGGTTAAGGAGGGCCGCAGGATCGAACCTTGGCTTGTTCTTGTAGTTGCCGCCGTCGCGGCGTTGCCCTCCGTTGCGGCGGAAGCTCTTGGGCTCGCGCTGCGCGTGCCCGGCGTTGGCGACGAAGTCGACTCGCCCGTCACTGCGGCGCTTGCCGGTGAGGCAAGTGTCGCTGTAGCGTAGGTCGGATCGGCGTCCGCCGTCGTTGCCGCCCGTGCGGCGTTGACCTCCTGACTCGTCGTCAGTTTCCTGGTTTGGATCTTCCTCGGCGTACCGTTTGGCGATCTCGAGGAGGTCGGGGATGTTGTCGAGTGTGCGGGAGTGTCGCTTGAGCTTGGCAACTAGGGGCTCGTAGCGGCACGAGGTCTTGAAGCAATGGATCGCGGTGTCCGGGTGGATGCCGACCGCGTTGTACCAAAGCTATTGCCACCGTTGGACCCAGTTGCGGGTCGACTCGCGGGGTCCCTGGACGCACCGTTCTAGGTCCTCAATAGTGGTGGCGCGGGTGTAGGAGCACTCGAAGTGCCTGACGAAGGCGTCGCGCATTTCCTCCCAGGAGTCGATACTGTCCTGGGGGAGAGTGTTGATCCACTGCCTGCACGTCCCCTCCATCATCAGGGGGAGGTAACGGGCGGCGAGCAGGTCAGTGTGGCCCGCGATCCCCATCGCCATGAGGTATGTGTCGAGCCATACGGCGGGGTCGTACGAGGAGTCGTATTTTTCTATTTCTTTTGGCGCCTTGAAGTTTGGCGGATACTTCTCGCCTCGGATCATTGGTCCGAAGCACTTGGGGCCGAGTCGACTTAGCGACCCCATGGGCTCGCCGTCGCGGCGATTGGTTAGGGTATGTCGCAGGTCGTCGGGCTGGCGTGCGCGCCAGCTTTGGTTGTTGATGATGTGGGTGCGGGCGTCGATGGGTTGCCCGTTGGCGGCGACAAGGTTGGTTGCCGGCCTGGGGTCGTTGGTGGAGAGTGCCGCATTCGCGGGTCGGTATTGGAGCTGCCGTGGCTCTGGTGGCGGGCAGTTGAGGGTGTTTGCCGCCGCTGGGCGGCCGCTGGAGGCCGCTCTGCTTCCTGAGGAACGCGAGTATACTCGTCCTTGCGAGTCGGCGCCCGCTCGTTGCTGCTCGACGGCCTTCGCGAGCAAGGCCTTGACGTATTCGATCTGCAGGGCGCCGTTGCCGGTGGCCATGATGCTGTCGGCTGCTGCTCGGCCTGCCACGAGGTTGTCCATCGGGGTGGAGAATAGTGGGAGGCCGTTTGCGTCTCGCTCCCGTGAGGAGACTACTATCCGTGGTTGGTCCCTGGGAGGGGTGCGGTTGGGTGGCAGTGGGGCGCCCATTGCAGTTGATCCTGGCGGGGGCCGGGCACTTCCTCCTGGTGGCGCGTTCTCGCAGATCACGCGCTCGGCCACGCGGGCCGGGTCGTTTTCGTCGTCGAAGTTTAGGGCGCGCCCCTGAACGGCGGGGTTCAGGCGTGACCTGATCCGCTGCTGGTGGTAACGTGACAGCTCCTGCGCCGTCACCTGCTCGAGGCGAAATTTTTCGCGCTCGGCTTGCTCTTTGCGTATCGCCTCCGCCAGTTTCAGGCGGAGTTCCTCGACCTCCGTTGCCGTGGCGTTAGGAGGGATTGGGGTGGAGAACGGGTCCTCCGGCGGATCGGTGCCGGTCGCCATGTAGGTCGCGGTGTGGCGACCGGTTCCGTCGTGGGGGTCGCCGGAGTTCTCCGATCCGGAGTCGAACTCGAAGATCCCGAGGATGGAGGGATCCTCGAAGTCTCCCGCGTTGGAGACCTGGGCGATGGAGCCCGCGGAAGAAGCCGCGGTGATGGATCCGGCGAGTGACGCCGGGGTCGCCGAGTCGGCGTCGTCGGTGAGGGCCGCATCCTCTGCGGCCGCTGAATTTCCGGCCACGTTGTTGTGGGCCGAATTGTACTCGGAGGCGAGGCGATGGATCATGCGGATCTGGCTCTTGGAGAGCCGATCGCGTGGCGGCGACTCGCGGATGCGAGCCGAATCCTTCGATACGATGACGTCGGTGAGGCCGACGAAGAGGCTGATCGTGCCGATTGGCAGGATCACGCTGTGCGTGACGGGTCGCGCCGACGGGACGTAGCTGCTCGGCAAGATTTGGAGCATCTCGCCGATCGCTATCATGCGGCCGGTGGCGACCGTCTCGTTGATGGGTAGATTGGATCTCGCCGCAGAACACCGGCCAGACCGGCCAGGCCCCACGGTGGGCGCCACTGTCGTGGGAATGGTCACGGCAGATGCTGCAATCGGCAGCGAGTAGTAGAACGAGGGGCAAGGGCGGCCAGCCATCTGCGGTGCGAGATGAGGGCAAAGACACAGGGTTTTACCCAGGTTCGGCCCCCCGGAGGGTAAAGACCTACTCCTGCTAGATTGTATTATCAAGGTGTTACAATGGGCGAGCTCGGCGACTGGGCAGCGAGTCGCTTGGGTGTCTCAGGGAACGTGTCTCTACTCACCCTATAGGGAGGTTTATATAGGCTCACCTCTCCTAGGGTTTACATATCTCAACCGATTCGGTTAAAGCTTCGGTAGTCGTTTAACCTAACCCGACTGGGCCTATCTACTCGCCTGGGCCTTCAGCTTCCAGTCGCTCGGTTCCTTGCTGGGCTTCGATCCACTCGCCGTTCTGCAGGCCCACTCGCCGGGTCTTGGGCCAGTCGGAAACGTCCTGCTGGGTATACCCGGTAGGCATATCCCCATCAAACAACATGGCGGAGTATGAAGCACTCATTCACGGATTACGCGTAGCCAAGGATATTGGCATCAAGCGCATAGTTTGTTGTGGAGATTCTGACTTGGTTGCCCAGCAGGTGGCTGGCACCTGAAATGCGTGTAACCCTATGATAGCGGCATATCGAGATGAAGTGGACGAGGTAGCCAAGAGCTTCTTGGGCTACGAAGTCAAGTATGTGCCTAGGGAGCAAAATGAGGCGGCTGATCTGCTGTCTAAGCTTGGATCAGGGCGCAAACGAATTCCGCCAGGAGGTTTCCCAGAACATCTACGGATACCATCCGTGAAGGGAGCAGACATCGACAACCCGGATAGAGTTGACTCTTTCGTCCACATGGTGGCAAAGGTCCCTCCGGCTTGGACAAAACCGTTCATGGAATATCTCGAATACGGAACTTTGCCCGACGACAAAGTCGAAAGACGGCAAATAGTATGTCGAGCAAAGGGCTATACCATAATCAATAGACAGCTCTACAAAAGGAGCACTACTGGTGTATACCTTAAGTGTGTTTCCCAGCTAGAAGGTATTGAAATCCTACGCGAAATCCATCTCGGAGATTGCGGGCATCACGCCGCTCCTCGATCGTTGGTCGCGAAAGCCTTCCGGCAAGGATTCTACTGGCTGACTGATGGGGGAATACCAATCGGGGTATACCCACGAAGCGGATTCGCCATCTAGATCGAGTCGACTGGAACCTAGCCCTGAGCGGGTCGACTCGCCCAATACGGCGACTAGCGCATGCTGCACCCAGGCGACTGGCGCCGACTGCAGGCCCAAGACGGCGACTCGTATACAAAGCCCACCAACACACTTGTAAACCCTAACTGGCTGCATATATAAAGCCACCAAGGGCACCCCCCACGGGGCATCTTCTCCCACATTAGATTAGATCTAGTCTCTCCCCTGCCTACGGCGGCTCCCATGTAAACCAATCTATGATCATATACTGGATTGATAGCAGGACGTAGCGATCCTCCACCGAGGGAACGTGAACCTGGGTACATCGTGTGCCAATCTCGCTCCCGGATTCTCCTACGTCGCCTTGCTCCCTCTACGTAAGCTACCCCCAGTAGCATCTGCCGTGCAATACCACGACAATGACTGCGAAGGCGGACGCCGGCAAGCTGTTTGAGACATGCATGGGATGCCAGTATTATGCCCGACAACCACATGTTCCTGTTGAAGAATTGCGAACAATACCAATAACTTGGCCGTTTGCAGTCTGGGGGCTAGAAATGGTGGGACCGTTACAGACGACACCATGTGGGTTTACGCATCTGCTAGTAGCAGTTGATAAATTCACTAAATGGATAGAAGCTAAACTCATTAGAAAGCTTGATGGGGCAACTGCCCGTAGGTTTGTCCGGGATCTGGTGGTGAGATTTGGTCTCCCACATAGTATTATCACTGACAACGGTAGCAACTTATCACTCGGAGAAGTGGATGCATATTGTTGAGAGAAAGGCATCCGACTTGACCATGCATCTGTGGCACATCCACAATTCAATGGTCAGGTTGAGCGAGCCAATGGATTAATTCTGCAAGGAATAAAACCACGTCTTGAGGCACCACTACATAGAGCAGCTGGAGCCTGGGCGGAAGAATTGCCATCTGTGTTGTGGAGTTTACGAACTACACCCAACAGATCCACCGGCTACATCCCTTACTTCATGGTATATGGAGCAGAAGCCATCCTGCCCTCCGACATACTTCACGATGCACCAAGGGTTGCCGCCTACGACGAAGATGACGCTGAAGAATCCAAACGCCTAGATGTGGACCTTCTCGAGGAGGAGTGCGTTTTGGCATGCCAAAGATCCGCCATCTACCAGCAGAAGCTATGCAGCTATGATAGTCGCCGCGTTCGGCATCACTCGTTTAAAGAGGGGGATTTGGTGCTCCGACTTAAGCAGAAGAAGTCACACAAATTATCCCCGCCATTGGAAGGACCGTTCAACATAAGAAAGGCGCTACTCAATGGGTCTTACTACCTCGTTGACAATCGTGAACTGAAGGATAGACCCAACGAGGATCATAAGCGTAAGCGACATGACCCGGATGATGACTACCTGGAGCTTGATCGGCCATGGAACATAGCACAGCTACGTCCTTTCTACACTTAGCATTTTTTATCTAATTGTGTACCTCTTATATGATCAATGAAATAAAGCTCTTTGGTTCACTCATATTTCGGAGTCTTTTACCTCCTTTAGTGTTCATTTTTGGATCATATAAAAACTTTATGCACAAGTTTTGCAATTGCACTTATGAAAATTCTGCCTACGGGCGTTAGCTTAAGTTTTCTGGTCTACACGTTCTTTGTCGTTTTTATGTGGATTCTGGAGTAGTGACTTTTGGCACTTATTGTCGACGATTTTGTGCTTAGGTTATTGACGGTGCCATTAGGAATCATCGCCTGAGCGCATGGTTCCGACAACGACTCTTCCGACTCACGAAAAGTCAAGCATAAAAACCAAAGTAATGGATAAGCCAGCACTTGCTTAAAAATATATACATGCTGGAACTAGTTCTTAAGTAGCAGGACATACATCATTGTTTCCGCCTTAAGTTAATACATAGTTTTTTCCGCATACACATCACAGAGGAAACAAATATTACAAATTGTTTTTCATTCCTCTGGCGCAGGCGACTTGGAAGCAACATCATCGGCAGCAGGAGAGTCACCCTCAAAGTCGGCAGTGTTGAGGGACTCGGAGGATCTTTGGTCGCCAACATCGATGGTGTTCCTTGGCACGAAGACGTTGACGTCGACCAACTCGGCAACTCTGGTGTCATAACTCGCGAGTGACGACAAGATAGATTCGTGATTTATCTCATGGCCTTCATCATCTACGTCGGGGATGCCAGAGGTTACCGTGTCGATGTCGGCATTCTCGTAATGTGCCTTGACCACACATGAAGCTTTCCAGCTTGTAATACTCTCGGGGGCTCGGCGCAGGATCTCCGAGAATTTTGCCATAGAATCTGATGCCTTGATATTAATCTGGAGGGGCTTGGCAATCTCTTTGGCTTGCGCGATGGCGGTGTTGATGAAGTTGCCGACAAGAACCATGCATTCCTTTGTCGAAGGAGGCGACCGGGTTAAACCCATAGGAGCTGCAAATTTCCGACAAAGGAGCACATAAGTTCAAAAATTCAGAGTATCTAGACTATAGAAATCCAATACGGAGAATCACTTACTGAAGATGCTAGCCTCAGCTTGCCAGAGGGTATCCGCCAAGGAGTCCCGTTCTTGTTGGAGGAGCTTGTACGCTTCATGATGGCGTTGATTCTGCTCATCGGCAGCTTTCTTCTGATCATTTAAGATCGAAATCTCCTCCTTTAGGCGGTTCATATCCTCGGTGGCGGAGTCCTGCAGGGCTTTCATTGATTCTTCGTGCATCTTCAGCATGTCCTTCCTCTCCTGCTTAAGGATCTTGTTCTCGCTATCCAACTCCTGAATATGCTTGCATTGCTCGACAATGTCCTTAGCCTTGGAAATGGTTTCTGCAAGTCGGAGAAAGCAAAGTACACAGTGAGTACTCGTAGAATACACAAGATCAAGTTGGAATACGAAAAAGAAAGGAAAAAAACAGACGCTTGCTCTTGATGATCTGTTCCTTCAAGAAGGCAGTTTTACCCTTTTCGGCTTCCAAATCCGCACGCATATTCTGGTACTTGTCGTTGGACATGCCCCTCCGAGCATTCTCGTTCTGTGGAAAAAAGAGAATTAAACGTTGTTTGGTCTACTTGGAGCATATAGCCGGAAAATTTCCACCTAGACGCTCGGGGGCTATAGCGAGAGTTCTTAACTTAGCAATATGCTTAGTCTTTCTTTAATCATCTAGTCGGAACTAATTCAGTTTTCGATTAGAAGCTTGGGGGCTATAGTATAAAGTTTTTAACTCGGAAGTATGCTGAGCTTCTCTTTAAGCATCTAGTTGGAACTAATTCAGTTACAACTAGAAGCTTGGGGCTACAGTATCAAAATTTATAAACACTGTGTATGCTACTCTTAAAGCATCTAGTCAGAATAATTCATTCCACCTATATGCTTGGGGGGCTACAGTGAGAAGTTTTCTAGCTTAGTCACTCTTAGAGCATTTAGACGCAAAGACCTATGGTTTTCCGTCTAAATCCTCGGGGGCTATAGTAGGATACTCATATGAAATGTAAAAGGCAAAAATAACTTACAAGTGCAATGATCTTGAGGTTGGTAGCACTCTCAGCCAGCAGCTTGCCGAAGGATACACTGTTTCCTTGCAAGATCTCTGCTTGCCGGAGAAGCTCCTCTAGACTGCACGTCGGATATGTCAGCGCCGCACCAGGAACCAGAGCAGTGCTACCCGGTGTAAGTATCAGATAGACTATCTTTGGATACTCTATGGTTTTCTTAGGTGCGGGGGCACCGCCTTCGGCAGAAGTACCAGTTTCCACCACCGCCTTAACGCTACCGATGTCATCCTTAGCTGGAGCTTCAGCCATTTGGTGTGCGGCACTCTCTTGCGTCGTCTGCTCGCCGACAACAGCAAGCTCAGTAGAGGCACCTGAGTCCACTTCCATGGCGGAAGGGCCAGCTGCTTCCTTGGCTTGAGAGCTTGTTGGAGCGGATGAGGGCTTGATGATGGGAGTGACAGGGGCGATGGCGGGAGATGCGTTGCGATGCAGCATATCCTTGATGGTTCTACAAGCCCCCAAAGTTTTGGAGGTCTTCTTCAAGCTGGTCGTGGATTTCTTTCTGAAACGTGCAAAATGCATTAGTACAGGAATAAGACAGATAAATGGATAATTTTGGAGAGAAAGAAGCTTACACAAGAGGGGGTGCTTTGGCAAAGGGGATCCCGGTAATATTTTTTTTCTCCGCCTCCAGGGTGGCGGTAGTCTTTTTGGAGGCTCCACCCTCCGTCTTCTTCTTCTTGCCTCCGTCGGCAGCTCAGAGGTGGAGCTCTTCCGCTTTCGCGCCAACGGAGCATCGTCGTCGGACACAACGGTGACTTCCTTCATCTTTGGATCATAGATTTGAGGATCCATGTTGTCCTCATCTATGTCGCTAAGCTGTTAAGGTGAAGAACCTCCGTGTTAGATGAGGTGGTAATGGCTAGACGGAAGAACTGGAGTATATTTCATACACGGAAAATAAACAGTTACCTTTGGGCACTTGCTCTCTACGAACATGTCGTAGGTGATGGTGAAGCCACGCTTCTTGTCCTTCACCTTGACGATGTCCTTAAGGCGGAGCTTGACGGAGTCGGTCGAGAAATTGTCCACGGAGATGCAGAGGCTATCCCTTCTATCATTGGTATACTCGTGCATCAGCTTCGAGCGGTGCTGCAGAGGCTGGATTCGCCTGATGAACCAGCACATGGCTAGGTCCAAGCCGGTCAAACCTGTCTCTACGAACCACTCTATCCGCCTTATAGCGCGGGAAGCGTCGAGGTCGGATGGAAGGGAGGCCTGGGATCTCCATGTTGAAGTTTCAGCGGCTGCTCCATCGACGAAGTCCGGGTATGTTACTTCTCGGCCGGCCAGAGGGATATCTGGGCCGTAGAAGTAAGTACGCTGCCAGTTCTTGCAGGACTCGTGGCCGACGATGTCGGGGAAGCGCCGACCAGGTCGGATCTTAAAGCTAATAGTGCCACAATTTCTAAGTTCATCCTTGCTGGCTCCAGCTTCGCGCTTGACGGTGAAGAAATAGATAAAGAGATCTAGCCTAGGCTTAATCCCTAAGTAACCCTCGCAAAACGCTGCGTAATTGCTAAGCGCTAGGATACTATTGGGAGAGAGGTTCTGTGGCTGTACTCGGTAATGATTCAAGACGGCAAGGAAGAAGTTAGAGATGGGCAGGGAGACGCCGCGTACCATCTGTGCTTTGAGGAACACCTTTTCTCCGGTTTGGGGAGAAGGTGTGACCTCGCCGACTTACAAGTTGAAGACGGAGAAAACCTTGCAGGGTTATTTGAGAGAACTACAAGATAATACTTGACGATTTGCCGACATCCATCTAGACGGAGCATTCAACATGAAGAGGCAAGACGGCGCAAGATCTCGGAGTTCTCCGGGGGCTACTGTTGGGGATATGCTATATGGGTATCCTCATAGCATGTCTCTTATCCGGATAACCTGGGTGGCCCACAGTTGGTAGCATGGCCCATGGCTTGTTGGGTGGCCCAGTTAGAGGGATCCAAAAGGGAGGACCATGCCGGATAAAGGAAGGCTATGGTGGAGTCACCAGCGTACCCGGAGCCTTGGAGTACAAGACACGCTAGACTAGTAATAGATGGTGTAGGACTCTGTAACCTGTCCGGCTAGGACTTTTTCCTGTAACCCTAGGTCCTGGCGACTATATAAGTCGGGCCTATGGGATCCTTAGGGCACAATCTGAGACCAATCAACTCACACCTCGCACGGCGAACCTATCTCTGTAACTCGGCGTATTGCCATTATAGTGATTTATAGCAGGAGTAGGATTCCGCCACCGTTGTGGGATCGGAACCTGGGTAAGCTGCGTTACCTCGTACCCGTCAACCGTCTGCCTTCCCCCACGTCTCTAAACACGCACTGTGAGGACCCCTCCATGGCGTACTCATCGGCAATAACACCACAATGGACCAATTCTGCGAGATCGAGGGGCGTTGGCGTTCGCGGTGTGGGAGCACGGGGCGGTGACGGAGACGCCGCGAAGAACTTCGGAGCGGTGACGACACGCAGCGGGTCGCAGGGGGTTGGTGGTGGTGCCCCGCAATCGCCCGGAACGGGGCGAATCTGACCGGGCGGTGGCAGTGGATGAAGGGGTGGACGCAGATTCCCTCACGGGCATCCTGAATCTTCAGCGCGCGTCCACTGGCCAGCGGATGAGGGGACCGGTCAAGAAATCCTAGATATGCGGGAAGCGAGGATCGATATGAGGGAAGCGGCAACATATTTTTGCCCCGTACCTCAAAATGACGGTTGTCTTAGAGTTTCTCGCGGGATGTGGTATCTGCTAAGAGCATCTCTAGTAGTCCCTGTACTAGTGAAAACTGAAAATTTCAGGCCACGGTAAATGAGTTTTGCAGGTCGGGAAAACGCTGACCCGGATCAGTTCCCGCAAATGAAACCTACAAAACAGAATATTCGCGACAGCGTTGTCCGAACCAGTAAACAAGGGTTTTGAACAGAAAATTAAAAAGGAAAAACATTACAATCAAAATGCAAACAACCGATGAATAGTTCACAATTTTTACATCAAATTGCCACGACAGTTCATACCAAAAGAGACCATAGTTTCATAATTAACTACCAATGCATAGTTTATAGTTAGTAACCACCCAAATCAAGTATTCTCACAAGGCTCAACGGAGACACCACTTTGTTGAGTAGCCGATGAACCACCACTTGCCTTTTCACGAGATATCGTTTTTCTCTTCGTGATCTCCGCCGTGGCTGAGTTAAATACCCCGCCGTGGCTGAGTTAAATTCGCGTAGAAATTAATCTAACTAAGAGATCGAGTTTTTTTACCTGGCAGAACCATCGTCGAACAGCTCCCCCGCACCCTGAGGGGTCGCATCATTTGAAACCGACGCTATGGTGACTGGCGGAGGGAGGCCGGTGCGGTAGGCCGGCGTCTTTGTCTTTGTTGCCTTTGGCACCACCTTCGCCCCCTTCGGCCGATTGCAATTTGGGTTGTGGCACCCTCTTCAGCTTCGAGGCCGGCTCCGCTGCGGGCACCGCGGCCAGGGCAGCACCGGCGGTCGGGAGTAAGTGCGTGCCCGCACGCTTGCACTTCTTGATGCTCGTCGCAGCCACCATCTCGGCTACTTCCCCGCCACGCGGAAGACCACCGTCCGCCCCGGGAGACATGGTTACTACGGGAGCGGGCGATGGCAGACACGAGGTGGGTTCAGCGGCCGGCGCTGTCGACGGCAGAGCGGAAATGGATGGGGCGCGCAGATCCGAGCCGGCGGCAGCGGGTGGAGGGAAGGGGGAGGAGCTGAAATTTCTGTCACGCGCAAACGGTGGGTGAAGTACGCGTGTGCATTCGGTTCGGCCCCTCCACCTTGAATACCCAGGTGGCGGCTCGGTTTTCGCCCTGATCCTGCAAACTTTTTATGGTTCGCATCGTTTGCAGGGACTGATCCTCGTGTTTTTTCAACCTAAACACCTAAAAACACAGTTATTATGCAGGTTTCAGGTGTTTGCAGGGACTACTAGACATGCTCTAAAGATGGTCTAACTACTATACGTACTAGATAATATTCCACGGGAAACTCTCGAGAGCAATTGGACGAGAGGAAAATCTGCCCCGGCCGCACATAGACATGGTCGCGGAACGGAGAAGCAGTCAGTTATACGGTCAGTGTAACGTTCGACGCCGAACTTGTGTATGATCCCCATCAAACTTGGTTGCGCTTTTCGGCGTCGAGTGCATCTTTTCCGGCACCTGTGATAATTGGCGGAGCACTAGGTACGTCGGAGGAGGAAGTGGCAAGTCAGTCCAGTTGTTTTCTTTCCCCTGTTATACGAAAACGCTGTTTGATTAGAAGCGCGTACAGAAAGTTTCTGTTATACGGATGTGATTCATATACATCCGAAACAGAGCAAGCAGGTTCACAACCATGAACACCGAAAGCACACGTATGAATACAACTCCTGGTACACTCGGATGCCACCATGTACGTTATCATGAGTTTCATGCACTCTATCTGTACTTGCCAAACTAAAATACAGACTAGTATCGTTGGTTGTTTCATGTTTCAACTCTGAACAATGAGTTTCATGAACCACCATTAATAAAAATATTAAGCATGTCCTGATCAGATTAGTTAGCCACAACGTTCACAACTCCAGGAGCTACGGAGAGAGCATGTACCACGAACTCAATCTAGATTTCTAGTCCTAAACCAAGGAGCGCCCCCATGTATGGTCTGTCTTTTGCACAACAATAGCTAGTTCTTGTTCTTCCATTCCATAACATGGCAAGGGCGCAAGGCGACAGATGTGGTCTCAAAAGTGCCCTTCAAGGAGGGACAATGGCTATAGAATAGTACAGAGACGCCATTGGCAAAAGCACTATACCACCCTGCTGATACAGTGTATCACTGCTAAACCTAATTAACAAGGGTCTATCATATCGATCTTCTCAGGCACATCACTCGTGATGCACGTTTCCGAATCCACTTAGCTATAGATGTAGTAGTACCTCCTAAAAGCATAGACACAATGAAAAACTAATCATCCGAGCTAGCCTTTTTCATGCTTGCAGCTGCAACTCTCTCTGTTGTATATTATGTGGTGCTCTGCAGTAATGGCTAACGGCTCAGTGGGAGACACGTAAGATTTGCGAGTGAGTGGAAAAGCGAAGGCATAAGCGTGTTAATGTTCGATCATGGAAGCACTTGGTGTGGGTCAGTATTTGTAGGCTTCAAAGGGCTCAGGGTACAAAAGCTATCAGTTTAATAGCCTGTTTCAGGTAGTTTTGGCCGAGCACTTTACGTGTTCCAATCTAAGAGCGAGGCGGCTGAAGACAATTGACCTGGGACATGATATAATGTGCTAGATAGCTGGTCGTATCTGTAGTTACGTACGCGTGTGTATGATTTTAGAGTGAAGCAATTCTAGCTATGTATGCACGATAATTTTGGGATATGTAACAAATCATAATATTGGGTTGAGATAATGGTTAGGTGGTCCATGTGATAAAATTTGAACCACGGCACTACATATATATAGCTATATAGGTAGGTGTTGTAGTTTTAGTCCCTGAATAAGATGATTAGACAACAAAAGGAAATCTAGATGAAAGGAACATCCCCGACCGGGTTTAAGGACATGCTCAAGCATATGTCCCTTAAAGAAGCCACCACTTGTTTGATATGCGTAGCAACAAGTTTATTGATAAATAAAAGCTCCTTCATAAGAATCATATCGGGTAGCTATTCCCTTTATTTTTTTTCCTACCGATGTACTTAAACACCAACAAAGTTCTTGTGGCGCCCTTCCCTTTTTGCATTTTTGAATTATAAATTTTTGTTTGCTTGCTCATTGATTCTGGCATTCTATTTTTGTAGTAAAACTACCCAGCCGCGTAGGACGCGGCTAGCAGGGAAATCTAGAAGAGTTGCATTCCAAAGCCGAAGAATATATTCCAAACTTTATGCTTCTGCTTTTGTGATGTCCAAACTGAACTTGAGCTTTGTTTTGTGCACTGCCTGAGCATATCTATATAAACAACTAGTACTACTTTTATAGAACTTTTGTTACGAATGCAATGTGTCAGAATCTCGCGAGCTAAGAGAACTACCAAAAGTGAAGAATAAGAACGTGGTGCATGACTTTAATTTGTTGCCTACATGCATCAAGACAACTTTTAGTATCAATCACAGCTTAGGTTGCACATTTGGGGGGTACTTGTTTGTTCCTCCTTTTCAGCACCAATCCTACACGTACACCGTTGGTTTGGTTCCAATGAGAAAGCAAGCATAGAAACTACGGGCTACCCTTGGCGACTAATCGTTGATATAAACTAGTAAAGTTTCCACAACATGTGGTTTGGTTGGGTAGATATAGTAATAATGTAATATTGCTGGGTGAAGCATCTGATCCGGGCAGTGACTCTTGTTGCATCATTACACGGCTAGAGGTGTCACAATGATTGGAAATTCCGCATAATCTTATATTTGCCAACATTAACTTGCAAAAGAAAGGTGCATTGTATGTGTGTAGGTACAAAAGTCTTTGCATAGCCTGCACTAGTGATAATGGTTTTCTACACAAAATTTGTATGAAAAGGTGCTAACTGAGACAAACTTGGAAAGTACTGGACAGAAGGTGCTAACTGATTAAACAAGCCCAAGTCGGTTATATTTTTGTGCCAAGGAGAGAAGGTTCCATTGCTAAAAAAATAAAAAGGGGAAAATACAAAGAAAATTAAGAGGGTCCATCCTGAGATTCCTGACCGTATATTAGTACAATATTGCACAAACAGCGATTGATATGTACGTGAGAATTTGTATATATAGAAGTGATGACAAGTCTACATTATAGAATACACTACAGGAATGGGAAGCTATGCCGAGGGCCGGTCGCTACGCCGACGGCCAAACATCGAGGCCATCGGAGTAGCCATCGTCTAGGCCAGCCCCGCCAAGCAGCTGTCGGCGTAGAATTGCCCTCGGCATATCCTATGCTACACCGACGGCTGCCCTCAGCGTAGCTATTTTTTATATTATCTCATTAAACTTTAAAAAATCATAACTAAATCATTCTAATTTGAAAAATACAAATAATATATCAAAATTTGCAGAAAAATAAGACCTATCTATCTACACTCAAATATTACACATTTGTGAATAAAAATTAAGTAAAACATAAAACATTATATATAGTTTAAAACGGGCATAAAAAATTCAAAAATGGTCGAAACAATGCGAAACCTTCGCGTGGTGTTATATTATGCGACATAGTTAGAAGGAAAAATATCAAACTTGGTATATTGATTATGTCTCAAAGAAACCTTCACAAAATGACCTATCTCATTCGAGGTTTTTTTGGCTTTCGGGTCAAATGACCAATGTTATGTCTAGAATCAAGACATAGTTTGTGATAATGTGCTCATATTGTGCATATATGTGCATCATAGGATGGCGAACAATGTTGCAGGAGGAAGCTTTCCTTTTTATCGCACCAAAAACCAATTTTCTATTTTCCGAGCATAAAAAACGGACGGTTTTATGAACCAACCACCAAATGGCTAATTCAAAATACTACCACCACATTTTACAAAAATACTAGACCACCTTATATGGATAATGTCCCAACAGGGGGATCTGAAACCTTTCCATCCACCTTTGGTAAAAAAGATAAATTTCTGCCGAATCGGCTAGAAGTGGGTCAGATATCAACTACAGGTACATGATCTGATGCTCATGTTTTTTTACAAAAAATATTTTTAGGTTCACAATATGCTATTTTATCAAAGATCCAATGCAAGTTTAGCGAGGCTCGGCCCCAAGATAAGAATCTTCATGCCCGCTGTTTGACAAAGTTTGACGATAGTTTAAAACGGGCATAAAAAATTCAAAAACAATCGAAACAATGTGAAACCTTCGCGTGGTGTCATATTCTGTGACATAGTTATAAGTAAAAATATCAAACTTGATATATTGATTATGTCTCAAAAAACCTTCACAAAATGACCTATCTCATTCGAGGTTTCTTGGCTTTTGGGTCAAATGACCAATGTTATGGCTAGAATCAAGGCATAGTTTGTGATAATGTGCCCATATTGTGCATACACATGCATCATGGGATGGCGAACAATGTTGCAGAAGGAAGTTTTCCTTTTCGTCGCACCAAAAATCCATTTTCCGAGCACAAAAAACGGAAGGTTTTGTGAAGCAACCACCAAATGGCTAATTCAAAATGCTACCACCAAATTTTACAAAAATACTATACCACCTTATATGGACAATGTCAGAAAAGGGGGATCCGAAACCTTTCCGTCTACCTCTGGTAAAAAAGACAAATTCCTGCCAAATCGGTAAGAAGTGGGTCAGATATGAACTACAGGTACATGATCCGATGCTCATGTTTTTTTACAAAAATCATTTTTAGGTTCACAATATGCTATTTTATCAAAGATCCAATGCAAGTTTAGCGAGGCTCGGCCCCGAGCTAAGAATCTTCATGCCCGTCGTTCGACAAAGTTTGACGATAGTTTAAAACGGGCATAAAAAATTCAAAAATAATAGAAACAATGCGAAACCTTCGCGTGGTGTCATATTATGTGAAATAGTTATAAGGAAAAATATCAAACTTGATATATTGATTATGTCTCAAAAAAACCTTCACAAAATGACCTATCTCATTCGAGGTTTCTTGGCTTTCGGGTCAAATAACCAATGTTATGGGTAGAATTAAGGCATAGTTTGTGATAATGTTCCCATATTGTGCATACACATGTATCATGGGATGGCGAACAATATTACAGGAGGAAGTTTTCCTTTTCGTCACACCAAAAAGCCATTTTCCATTTTCCGAGCACAAAAAATGGAAAGTTTTGTGAAGCAACCACCAAATGGCTAATTAAAAATGCTACCACCACATTTTACAAAAAACACTATACCACCTTTTATGGACAATGTCCCAACAGACGGATCCGAAACCTTTCCGTCCACCTCTGGTGAAAAAGACAAATTCCTGCCGAATCGGTAGGAAGTGGGTTAGATATAAACTACATGTACATGATCCGATGCTCATGTGTTTTTTACAAAAAATCATTTTTAGGTTCACAATATGCTATTTTATCAAAGATCCAATGCAAGTTTAGCGAGGCTCGGCCCCAAGCGAAGAATCTTCATGCCCGCTGTTCGATAAAGTTTGACGATAGTTTAAAATGGGCATAAAAATTCAAAAACAATCGAAACAATGCGAAACCTTCACGTGGTGTCATATTATGTGACATAGTTATAAGGAAAAATATCAAACTTGATATATTGATTATGTCTCAAAAAAACCTTCACAAAATGACGTATCTCATTCGAGGTTTCTTGGCTTTCGGGTCAAATGACCAATGTTATGGCTAGAATCAAGGCATGATTTATGATAATGTGCTCATATTGTGCATACACATGTATCATGGGATTGCGAACAATGTTGCAGGAGGAAGTTTTCCTTTTTGTCGCACCGAAAAGCCATTTCCCATTTTCCGAGCACAAAAACGGACGGTTTTGTGAAGCAACCACCAAATCGCTAATTCAAAATGCTACCACCACATTTTACAAAAATACTATACCACCTTATATGGACAATGTCCCAACATGGGGATCCGAAACCTTTCCGTCCACCTCTGGTGAAAAAGACAAATTTGTGCCAAATCGGTAGAAAGTGAGTCAGATATGAGCTACAGGTACATGATCCGATGCTCATGTTTTTTTACAAAATTCATTTTTAGGTTCAAAATATGCTATTTTATCAAAGATTCAATGCAAGTTTTCCTTTTCATCGCACAAAAAAGCCATTTTTCATTATCCGAGCGCAAAAATAGAATTTTCTAAAGCAACCACCAAATAGCTAATTCAAAAATGAAGGGTTTGTAATTAGTTGATATGGATATCATATTTGGATTCCTCTCATTTTTTGATCAATTTAGACATATTATTTGTTAAATTCCGATTTACAGATTTAAAGATATTAATTATTCCATATTAAATAGAAAAATACAAAAAAAGTAAAATTATTATATTTTTATTTGAATTCAATAATATTTTTACTTATTTATTAATGTTTACTTAAATAATTGTTTGTAATTTCAAAAAATACAAACATGTGACATGATGATATAAGAGTTAATAGGATTGATATCATAGTATTGATAACAATGTATGAATTACTTTGCGGAAACAGATTATGAAAGAACGAGGAAGTTAAGCGTGCTGGAGCTGGAGTAGTAGTAGGATGAGTGACCGGCTGAGAAGTTTAACCAAGACTGCAATTTAATTAAATATTAAATATAATTAGTGTTAAAAATGTTTAAAGTGAGAGATTAACAAGTCAAACAATTCAAAGATTAAAAAATTGAGAAAAAAAAATAATTTTATTTTAAAAAAATGTTTTTACAACATGTTGACAGGCTATGCCGACGGCATTTTGATACGCCGACGGCCTCTATGTGCTCCGCCGAGGGAGACCTTTGCCGAGGAGGCTACGCCGATGGCAGTCGTCGCCGTATCATACGCCGAGAATATTTTGGCCTACGCCGACGATTTTTTTCCCTCGGCGTAGCGCGCACGTCCAGTAGTGATACTCGAATCAGAAGAGTGGCTATACTAACATACCGACAAAAAGTTACGGAAGGGTCTTCTATTTCAAACAATCTTTGGTGCACAATTCAGTTAATTTGCTCCGTTTTTCTTTCACCAAAAAATTAGTTTACGTTATCAAGGAGAATACATGCACAATCGAGGGAACATATACGTCAGTTATTTCTGCTCACGCAAATTAGGTGCAAGTTAGTGAGAGAAATTTGGATGCATGCACCGTGATTTACATCATTACAGCAGGACCAGCCAGCAAATGCACAATCAATTTCTTATTATGCTATAGGATAGGACAAGTATGGGTTTCCCCAAATCTGTGGTTGGCTGTTGCTGATACCGGGCGTGCAAAGATGGGGATCATCATGAGCCATGCGTGCCAGCGTCTGATTGAGAAGCAAAGAAAATTTCGTAAACGGTTGGTGTAAAAGTTGTCTGTCGTGTCAGAGTAGACGAAGTGGCTGCAAGAAGAAAATTGAGCACAAACTTGTGCAAATAAAAATTAGACTGCGACTCTTGCGGCAAGGTCGTGGTGGACGAAGACGATGGTGATAGTTGTCGATGGCGATTGAATTGTAGGGGTAGTCAATTTCGGGGATTAGACCCATATTTTCCGCTTGTATGAGCGCGGCGTCGCTCGTAGAGAAGAACTTGTTGGCGTTGACGATGACCACGATCGGTGGTAACGGCGACGACGTGGCAATGTTGTTGATGTAGATGGTTGTCGGCGATGATGACCACGAACGATGCAGGTGCAGCCTGGTAATGGCGAGGCGCGTACTCGGGGCATGCATCCCGGTTGATGTTGGCGAAGACGATCCGGCGCAGTTGATGACGAGGAGTAGCCGGGATGCATCGACGCCAAGTCTGGTGTAGAGGCGCACGACGACTTGGCAATAACGTGGTGTAGACGCGTAGATGTATCTAGGCTTGGAGTAGAGCAGATCCGTCCTTGCCCACATGTACGTACACGCATGCGCCATGGTGCAGCTTGGTGCGTGCTTGCCCCTTAAAGTAGATGTCCGAGTGCAGCTTATGGCCGGCCGATACCACCTGAGGCAGTCCATCGATCTAGCGATCGGTATTTGGTGGCTAAAGAAAAGAGATCTAATTGGTAAAAGAGAAATTTGCTAAAACTAAAAGCTGATCTATTGGAATTGAAAGAAAAACTAGCTATGAGATTTGGTGTCCCCGGCGGAGATCATGGAGCTCGATCTCGCCAGGGACGGCGCGGCGGCGGTGGTGGCTAAACCCTAGGCCGAGGAGCGACACGCTCTGATACCATGATAGATTGTGGAAGTATTAATTTTATTGATATTGCAAGAAGTGATTACATCGTGAACCCTTATGCTGTTTATATAGTACTAGAAGACTTGGGAGGCAAAAAGACTACTAGAGTTAGAATTGGATTACAATATGAATCTACCTAATATGCCTAACCGACATATATTATGATATCACTAACTTGGTTAATTAAATTGATTAGAGATCCATCTCGTAGCCAGGCATAGGAAAATGATGTCACCAACAAATTAATTAAAGTTCACTTATTATCCGTGGTCATTCTGCCTGCGTAGCTGACAGTTACGGCCGTTAGTTCATGCATGAAAGTAACCAACGATATTTACCATCCTTTTCCTACCAATGATGCAGTGGATATCAAGTTGAAATGTATTTTTTTACCAACCTACTCGAATCCCTATCATGAGCACTCCATCTTAGCTCCTTTTTTTTACAATTTAAGTACTCGTAGATGCTACCTGTGATAGCTACTAGGTTAATGGTTGCCACGCCATGCGCGCAGAACCACGATGGCGGTAGTTAAAATCTGCTGCTCGGTACGTTTTTCACCTTTTCTCTTGTTATACTAGCTGTGGATTAATGGACATCTGGTCCCTCTTCCTGGCTTAATTATGCACCGGGTGATTAAGCATCAACTAATTAAGCTCGCGCGCGCGACCGGGTCTATGCGTGTTCTAGAACCGCACTATTCTCATGGTGCGCGCGCGTGCGCCAGACGGACAACGACGATCACGCGCCCACGCGCGCTTGGCTCGCCGGAGGAGGCAGCGGCCGGCGGCTATCCTCGCGTGTGAACGCTCCTTTGTTGAACAAGTCAAAGTATCCTTCGGACGAGTTGGGGTGACAGGTAGGGCCCAGCCGCCCCTGTGAGTTGTCAACAGCAAGTGGGCCCATCTGTCTACCTTACATAGAACTTTTTTTTATGAAACGGCTTACAAAGAACTTGTGTTTGGCACATAAAGCAACTATGGATGAAAACGGAGCGGTGACTAAGTGGTGTTACATTTGTTTTTATATTTTTTTGTAAAAGTAGAAACAAATATGAAAACTCTAGAAAAAAGAAGCATATATTGTTGAAAAAGATACAGATCTAATATGGTGTGGACGAAAAGTGGTGCAGATGTTATCCGGAACCAAAAGTAATATTAAATCATGCAAAAGAAATCTCAAGCATTCAAGCAAACTAAGAAGATTGCTCCCTAATTCTAACACGATACTCAATTTACAAAGGAATAAGACAAAGATCAAATCATCGAAGCCTCCTTGAATGCATGAAGGGATTGCGTGGTTGCTGGTTTTGGATGAGCGGCTTTAAAAGTTTGACTTGACAAGGTTACATAATTGGCCGACTGGATTTGGCTATGCACATCAACCCTAAAAAAGAAAATTTCATATTAGTTGAAAAAGAAAATTCAGTTTTCACGTCTGTTACGTTAGAAAAAAAAACTGTTCCGTTTTGCTAAAAAATTGTTTTTTTATCGTTTTGAAAAATTACATTTCCTTTTTCGTATTTTAATTCGTTTTTGTTTTTCCGCTGCATTTTCATCCCTAGAAGCAATCTTTAGACATTCAGACACCACAAACTTAATTCAGCTTTGATCAGGCTCGAAGAGGTAAACATTAATTTGAGGTGCAGTGCAAATGTACGTGTACGATGCGTGGCTGCTCCACTGATTATGCGCGTAATGCAGCGTGGTCTTGTCTGCTAATTGCTCACTAATTCGGCTTAGCGTCTTTGACTCAAACTGCTTTAATTTCACTTATTCGTCTTTTCGGGACAACACTTCGACTGCGTGCGTGGAGTCATACACGACTCATTGGCACGTACCGACCTGACACAGCATTCTGGACTGTGGGGCGCGGGGCCCAGGTCTTGGACCCGACCCTGGTCGACGGCGTGGCGGCAGAATTTTCTCAACACTCCGAGCGACCTGTGGTCAAAGGCAAGCGGTTATCCAAGTGCGCGCGCGCGCCAGGGTCAAAAAATAATCAACGGATAGACAAAGGGTTCAGGGCTGCATCAGCACGTGTGGGACTGATCAAGTGAGTACATTGTGATTTTTGGTACTACATGGCCATGCGTTGACTTGTTCGGTTGGGAGCATCTTCAACAGGCGTTCCGGCGAGAGCGCTATAAAAATTATGGGAGAATTCCTTATTTGACACTGCTTTAAAATATAATTTCTTATTTCACACTTTAATTTTTTCTCTTCCCTATATAACACTATGTGTAATTGTTTTGCCTTATATGACACTCTAGTGCATTTTGGGACATAACGGTGTTAGTTGGGGACCTACAATGACGCTTTTGCCCCTATGCACAATGTTATCATTTTTTTAATCAAGAAAAAACAGTTGTTCAGAATTACTAGGCCGAATAGCCAAAACACAAAGACAACTATGACGCTGCTGGTTAGTTACTTATTAAAACTAGCGCTAATCATCTTCCTTTATTTTTTTTCTTTTCCACAGAAAAAAGAAAAGAGCACCACTAGAAATCGGATTTCTATTGTAACGAGTCAATCTGACCTTTCTGGTGCCGTACGATGAGATTACATGCAGCTTCCAATTAATATCATAAATACATGTACTAGTGTTATTTAGTTTCCTAGCTAATAACTACTTTTGCAGGATCACAGCTAATCCCACAACTTCGAGAGTCAGTTCATATAGATGGCCGATATAAATCGTACTTCATATAGCTGGCCCATATAAATTATACATACCATTGAGTTTTCAAATATTTTAGAGACCACCCATCTAATTACTAACGTTCCAAAATTCATTGTCGCTTTTTAAGAATCCAATTATTCTGAATTCTAATGACACTAATTACTTTAGTTTGCAGTAGCAGGGGCCTTTGCAGCTTTGCCACGGATCGTGCAGGACATGCACAATATGCATGTACGGGAGCAGTTAGTGCCAGAGATTGAGCGACCGACTGTACTAGCGACCCAAGGGTAGTTTCGTCCAGCTAAAGAAAAATTGATGGAACAAACTAACAGAAGCAAAGGCGGTGTCATTTAAGGCAAAAAAGTTTACACTTGGTGTCATATAAGTAAGAAAAAAATTATGAGTGTCAAATAAGAAATCATATTTGAAAGTAGTGTCAAATAAGGAATTCTCTCAAAAATTATCCGTTTAGCGCACGCAGAGTTTCTCACGCTCCTTCAACAGATGCTCTAAATGTTTAGGGGTTGTAAAAAATTATGCGCAGGATATTTTGCTCTATCCTAGACGCCATATGTTGAGCGTCTGGTGCAGCGCGCGCTACGCGCGAAGAGCCAACCATTAGGAAATTTTATCCCGCGCCAGCGCCCTCTCCTTTCCCCATTTCTCCTCCCGCGCCGCCGACACGCAGATTTGCTCCCGCCATGCTGATTTACTGCTGGAACGCTGTGGATCTTCCGCCCCGCGCCTCCCCATGGCTGCCCCTTGCACGTAGCAACGGTAAATCGGGCCACACGGCTTGTATTGCGCGAAGGTCTAGTGATGGAGTTTGAAGGAAATAGCCACAAGTACAACTATGGCTACTTTCTTGCCAACGACATCTACCCAATGTGGCAAACATTTGTGAAGCCGGTTATTCAACCCAAAGGTAAGAAACAAACTTAATTTGACAATGCACAAGCGGTGGCTAGGAAAGATGTGGAGAGAGCATTTGAGATTTTACAAGCCCAATTTGTTATTGTGAGAGCACCGACTAGATTTTGGGGCCAAGAGTGCCTTTGGTATATCACGAATGCTTGTGTCATCATGCATAACATGATTATATAGAATAATCATGGCAAAGATGTAGATCATACCACTATGAATTGATGGGATTCCCGTGCAAGTGAGGAGGAGCCAACATAGGGGCTTGTTTCATTGCCTAGTATTATTCCATTTTGTCCAATGATACACATGAGGATCTCCAAAAAGATCTCATAGAGGAGCGGTGGAAATGAAATGGACAATAATAGTGGCCACTTTAGTTGCATATTTTTTGTATTGTTTGAAAATAATATGTTGTATTGTTGATGAACAACTGGTTGTATTTGTTGGTGAAAATTTGTTATACTTGTTGTATTGCACATGAATTATTTGCTTGTGTTGTAATAATAATAATAATAAGATAATTTATTGTTGATTTATTTGGGTTTATTTGATCTTGTTAATTCTATACAAGTGTGTGAATGTTGTTTACGCCGGTGCCGCGCGCTGTAGTTTGCGGCGCCTGCTGGGGACCTCTTTTCCGTCGCTGCACGAGCGCTGCAAAATGCAGCCTCCGCTGACGCTGCGCACTGCAAACACGATATACAATGGGAAAATATGTAGCAATTGTTAGAGATGCTCTTAGGTACCTGCCAGATGCATCATCGATGCATGCTGCTAGCTAGTACAATAAAAACGACACTTTAGTTCGCTAGCTTGATCATGATGTATATTGCTTCTTTATATATATGAGCCGATTTCTATTTTGTAGGAGTGTTCGTGTCAACCCAATCCTAGTGTGACCGGAATACTGAGGCTTGAGCATGCATGCATGGGCTTCTAGAAGCAACACACAAGAAACAACTATAATCAGTTTGAACATGCCGCCTCACGCCTAAAGCATCTAGCCAGCAGATACTTACATCTAATCTAGTGTGTATTTGTTCCAAAAAAAGGAATCTAGTTTGTATTTCTTGTGTATGCTGGATATGTAGAGGTCATGTTTAACTCTGTATGTTTCTATCGACGAGATGTAAAGTTTTCAGTTTAGTAAAAGCACACTATATTGAGCAAATTACAAAAAACCACCACAAATGGGGTCACTATAATAGAAAACCACCACAATTCAGATTCGTCACAAAAACCACCACAATTGTGACAAAAAACCACCACTATAACCGAAATTGTGCCCCGATTCTGGTGATTTTTTGTCACGAATCTGAATTGTGGTGGTTTTCTGTTATAGTGACCCCAATTGTGGTGGTTTTTTGTAATTTCCTCCACTATACTAAAAAAACACATTTGACATGTTTGATTTGAATGTTGCGCATATGGCCTAACAGACAGATACAAACTGTATTGCATAGCTAGTGGGAAAAATAGAACTCAATACCGAGAATGAATGTAGGACTGAGATATCCCACTATATTGAATCATGATGGTACCGAAAACACATGAATCGGGTATTAGAATCCACATGATACACCACTATAAAAAGTACATTAGTTTGTCTAAACGAATAAGTGCATGGCATATTCTCATACAAAATTTGTTATTTTAGGCTAATTAAGGAAATTTTCTAAAGAATTGAGTGTGCATGCATGGTCTTCAAGGAGCAATCACCCAACGAAGTTTAATCCGGTCGATCATCCACTAAAACTAGTTTGAACATGGCCACTTATCCTAAACCATCTAGCTAGTATAAACTCACATTTGACATGTTTTTTTATTTTGGACGTTACGTGTCTAGTCACACGGGAGGCTGCAAGTTGTAATGAGGACTTTCGTCTCTATGTATCTATATTTTTATTGCTAGTTCAAGTTCAACTAGTCCATTTTTCTTACTTGCTAAAAAAATCATGAGAGTTCAATTTAACTTCACAAAATGGAAACGATCTATCTTTGGGAACTCAGTATAACATTCAAGGCCAGACACATATATTTTGCCTTCCAATCATAAGCAATGAGGTATCTACGCTTGGAAGTAAATAAAAAGGCTCAACATATTTAGAAATGGAAGGAAATAAAATAAATCATATGCTTACTGGAATCATAGGAAATATATCAAAAATAATTAATAAATTGATAGCACATACTATAACATACCAAAACCCGTGGGGCCTGCCTATATATCAAGAAACAATACATAAATTTCATCAAAATGTTGGGGGTTTACAAAAGAGCAGTGGGGTCAGCATACACATAGATCCTCTACTTATGGCACAAAAAATATCTAGAAAATAAAACTGGAATTATTCTGGAACAGAACTGCTGCACACACGATCATCTCTACTCCGATCCCTGTACGGCGCGTCATCAGATGGTCTGCTGCTTGTCAATATGCCACACACGAATGGTGCGATGTTGGTGTCATATGAAAATCGTCTGGGAAGCATCGTGTGTGTAGCACGGTTCATTCTGGAATGAACATGAAATTCGAGAAAATATGCATATCTTATTTTGTAAGGAATTATACAATTACTCTCCCGGCCATTGCACGAAAAATAGTCACTACCAACAAAATCGAATATTACAAAATCTTGAAAATAGAGGTTCTGGGGTTAAAATCTGAAGAAAGAAGAACCGAGGCGCACTAGTTAAATAGATCCAAGTGTCGCATAGTATCATGGAATGGGCCTGAAAGCACATATACTCCCTCCGATCATCGTTGATTTAGTACACTTCGCAGAATATATATAGCTAGATTCTTAATTTTATGGGAGCATTTTCGCCTTGTCCCACTCCCACTACAGACAGGACACAACAGTGCGCTGAACCCGGCCTCCCACTGCATAGAAGAGACGAGCAGTACGTTGAACCGTATAGCGTCTTGCGGTCATGATATTTTCAACTTGTGTCATAAACAAGATCAAATGGATCATGAATAATTGTACTGGGAGGGTCAAATGTTGAATATACGTAGAAGGCGCCACTAGAACCAACTGACTTGGAGAACAAATTATTGAGTTGATACATCAGTTTGACTACTTAATATACAGTAGTAGTACTGGTACATGCTTCTGATATGTCAGTGCTTCAAAGTACAGAGACAAGAAGGTGGAAGTTCTAGAATGTTTCTAGATGCCGAGACTAGAAATATGGAGCACGGCGTTAGTCCAAACTTTGTCAATTAGTGGGTTGGAGAGAAGGCTAGAGCGAGTTGATGCATTGACTGATCGATCGAAGGGCTTAATTAACAAACATCGATCATGCATCGCGGTCAAACTCCACAGTGCATACAGCAAGCCACAGGAACTGACCGGTGATTAACAATCTAAGAATCGGTCGTGGGCAATATCAGCAGTTATTTAGATTATCAGGAGGAATACAATGGCCGGACCGGATTTCTCCAACCCTCTAATCTGCTAGCGCTAGCTAGTGGTTCCCTGTGATCTTGAACTTTCTATGTACTAGTAGTAAACTGCATGGGCGAGATGCATATACTCCATTCCAATAATCGCGAGCACTAGCACTGCTGATATTTTCCACATGATCTATGCGTATTACTACAAACAGTTATGATCACTAATTGTGTAGATATTTCTCACTTCACTTCAGTAACAGTTCCTACATGATCGTCAGATACGCACCCTTTATCGGCGCTGCAGCATGTATGTAAAAATATCTCGGGAGCGCGCTGTACAGTAGAAATACTGGCAAGTGGACACTAACGAGTAACGAATACAGTAATACTACTCCCTCCGTTCCGAAATATAAGACATTCTAGCTTTGTGAAACGAATGTATCTAGACACCTTTTAGGGTATAGGTTCACTCCAAATCTCTACGAACCTATACACTAAAAGACGTCTAGATACATTTGATTCACAAAGCTAAAACGTCTTATATTTCCGAACAGAGGGAGTACTAGCTAGTAGCTCCATGGCTCCAGCCACAGCCAGGGCAGCTTATCCGCGCGCGACACTGCTGGGTTGCCGTCACTCGTGACACAGGGATCCATCACAGCCGGCAGCAATCCAAGCAGATGGAACAGGGGACCTATCTATGGATTCTACCTACTCAAAAGCGAGGCAGTGACCGATCCATGGGGTGAACCAATCCACCTAAAGATTTGTAGCACAATATATGGATAGGAATAAGCATCGATCGGAGGAAAGTAGACGATGGAGAAAGATCAAATGATACATTGCACTAGCCACTAGGGCACATTGGCACTGCGTGGAAGCTGCATGCAGGGAGCCCTGGCTTGGAAGCTAGCTAGCTATGGCCATCCGGGCTTGATGAGCATCGGCCCACTACGATAACAGGTAGTCGTCGTACGGCAACGTGGTGTGGCTCCCTTGCTCTGGGTGCTTGCCGCTGTCTGTCGTCGCCTAGCTCCCTACCTACAGGAAAGCACTGCGCAGGCGTGACCATTTGGGCTTCTTGTCTATAGCCTGTGCCCTGCCCCCCGCCGGCTGCGCGCGCTCCAGTGCACGTACGCATCACGCATTCCGCACGCACGCACACCGGCTTTCCGCTTGCCCATATCTTCCTGCCTGCGCCACCACTTCCTATGTTCCTATCAAAGGAACCAGTGTTCAACAAGCTAGCTATATGTTCCACGTTCAGAAAGACAAAACAAGCTACGTACTGCCCTGGATGGCTGGCTGCTATGTTAATTTAGACGTACGTAGTATGGGTAGCCCGTAGCCGCTACTGCCTATGGCTATAAACCGTTTAAATTGGTCGCAGTGTAAATGGCAACGAGGTGTGCATGCACGAACGCGCACCGTGTTCTCTCGTGCGCCGTGCACTAGCCCATAGCGCGCGGGTGCAACTTGGACGAGCGACGTGCGTGCACTCACCGCGCGCGTACCTCTGCAGTACCCCCTAGCCCTCGGCCTAGGACGTGTCCCGCCACGTCTCGTCCCCGTACGCCGCACTACGTACGATATCAATCGCGCGCGCGACGTGTTGCGGTGCCACTCGCTCGTCAAAGTCAACTACAGTACGAGCGATCGAAGGAGTTAGATAGAAAGAGGCGCGCGCGAGTGGCATGAACGAATCATCAGCCTGCAAAATTGATGCTTGCCGCTAATGCTATTCTGTGGCGGTCCATGTGTAGTTGCTCTCGAGTCTCAAGTCTTGATCGGCGTACGAGTACGAACGTCGTCGTGATCACAAAGATAGCTGTATCTATCTATCTATATCTATCTACACGTCTCTCTCCATTTATCTATATATTCTATTTGTTTTATATTACTCTGCATGTTCGGTTTGATCAAGGTAAAAGTTTGACCAGATTATATAGAAATATATATTAATAATTATAATATCAAATCAATACTAGTAGGAACATGGTGAAATATATTATCATATTACTTCAAAAAAATCATATTATATATATTTGATATTATAAATGTTAATAATTTATCACACATACTTGGTCAAACATTATGAAGCTTGACATTTATTCCTCCTAATGTGTGGAATAATATGAAAGCGGAGGGAGTATGATGTACTTTCTCCATCCGCAAATAAGTGTACTTCTAACTTTGTCATAAGTTATGCTTAGTAAAATTTGACTAACTTGATAGAAAAATATAGCAATATTTATCACACTTTATTGCTAGATCTGTTTTTAAATTTAGTTTCACATTGTGATAATTTCATGTTGATACATTTATCTGTAAAGTTAATCAAATTTAATAAAGTTTGACTTAATCAAAAGATAAAGGTACACTTACTCCCTCCATCCCAAGGCTTAAGGCCTACAATTTTTTTTTAAAGTCAAGCCATGTAAAGTTTGATCAAACTATTAGAAAACATTATCAAAAACACTATTATATTATATAGATACCACGTGAAAATATGTTTCATGATGTACCAAAGAATATGGATTACATATTATAAATATTAATATTTGTTCTAAAAACTTAGTCAAACTTTAGATAGTTTGACTTTTGAAAAAAGTTACAGGCCTTAGGACCTTAGGACCGAGGTAGTATTTGTGAACGGAGCGAGTATCTACCTGTGTGCAATGTACTCCCTCCGTTTCAAAATATAAGATGTTTTAGTTTTGTGAAAAAAATGAATCTAGATGTTTTAGTGTGTAGATTCATCCTAAAGTTAAGTGAATCTACATACTAAAACAAGTCTAGATTTATTTTCTTCACAAACCTAAAACATCTTATATTTTGAAATAGAGGGAGTACATGCATGTGTGTGTGGGGGGGCTCGTATGCCACCGGCAATGATACGGCCGGTAGGATTATTACGGCTGGGAATTGACCCGCCGGCGCAGCTAGGCGGCCGGCCGCGATCGTGGTGTTCAACTGGATCGAAAAATGTGGCTGCGCGTGTACGTGTATGTCTACCTGTGTACCGATCTGTATCGGCTAGTGGGGGCAGAAAGCCATCGACGGCGACGGATCGGTCGGCACTTGCGCTAGGCTGCGACCGATCGATCCATCCATCCATCAGTGCGTCTGTCGTTTGACATTCGAGTTCAAAAGGTATCTCTGCAGGAACCAAAAAGAATTTCTCTCCCAGCGCTCGACCCAGAACTTCTTGATTATTAGTCTTAGCGCCTACTTTTGCTCGGGTTCTGCTGCAGAATTCGGCAGCTAGACTGACTCCCGCGTCTCCCTTTTTGAACTTCGCCACATGCATTAATCTATGAGCATGCATGCTGAAATGTAGGAGGAAACATCGTCAAGCAAACAAGAACTCGGCCCATGTATGTGTGGGTGTGATTGGTTCCTTTCATAGACTGTACTACTGCATATTTCTCGATCCACTTAAATGCATGTCCATGGCGATCTCATCGATGTTCCATATGTCATGTTATCATGCCATGATACCTAATCCTCTTTGGTTGATCAGTCATCTCCATGTCAATGTGCACTCCATTCCCCAAGTGCTAACTATCAGACAAGCATCAATGTGGTCCATCAAACACCAAATATGCTACTCCCTCCAATCCATATTAGTTGTCTCAAACTTGACTAGATACATTCGTATCTAGATGAATTCAACTAATATGGATCGGAGGGAGTACAACCATTAGTCAGCCAGTGACCCCTGACGAGGCCACGGAGGACATGTACATATGATCATGCATGTGGGTTTTTAAACTGATGTTGGATAATCAGACAATATTTTCATGGTTAATTTCAGAATATAAAGCATGACTACAGTAGCTGCAACCAGGTTAAACTCTAACATATTTGATGTATTCATCAGCATGAACAATAGCAGTGCATACGCAATAACAACCATAATATAACAACAGATCGGATCATGGTGTACGTACTGATCGGTTGTAGGTAAAGCGGCTATTGTTGCAGTAGAGAGACGAAAGCGAAGCCTAGCCACAACCGCCTTGGATACACGAGTTGTGATGTAGATCGTGAGCAGTCGCGCGGGGTGCTTCCTAAAATCTTATTCGCCCTCTCATGTACATGATCATAAAGTCGAGTGGTTTCGGAGACATGATATTCCATTCGGCGATGCATGCCGACGCTTGGGATGGAGTAGATAACGGTGGTGGTGCAAGCATAAAGGTGGAAAAACCTTGATGGTGTTTCTCGATGTGTGCACGGTGGAAACCCTTCAAATTGTATATAGAGCAGCTCCAGAAAAACCCTAATGGGTACAACGTGGAGCAGCTCGCAAAAAACCCTAACGGGTACAACATGGACCGAGTCCACGTTGGCGTATGTTTGGGCTGGCTATTCGGGAGAGACCTGAACCGACTAATTGAGTCATGTCTGTCAAAACCGTAATTTTGCTGAGCAGCAAAAATAAGTTCGGAAAAGGAGTGCGTGTGTATTACTTTTCTTCTCACTCACTTACTAAGTGGTGCAACTCTTTTCCAACTTTTATAATTTTATTAGAAACTAAACTTAGCTCCCACTCCTCTTGCCTGCGCATACGTGAGCTGCCACCAACATAGATTGCCACATATATAAGCTTCCACACATGAGTTTCGAGATTGAGGAAAATTTTGAAATATTACATGAGCCAAAGATTTAGTCCATTATTTCTAACGGTTGATTGATGTGCATAGCTCACCTTACAGCTCCACTGCAACTGATCGACGCAGAGGCAGATATATCGAGCCCTGCGCGCGTTGCTTCCTGCGTCGTCGTCAACTTCATCTCTCTCGCGCGCTGCACCTACACGGTGTGCAAGTTGCACACGAAAGCTTTATCTCCTGTCTCCTGATGAAAATTCCAAACCCCACTCACGGCACGGCGGAGACCCGATCGACGACGCAACGGCGGCGTGCAATCGGCCAATGTGCATGAACAGTTGGTCCACCTGAGGATACCATGCATGCCGGGGGGAAAGCACTTAATTTTTTTTCCTACTGACTGAAACTGGGTTTCTAATTTGCAGTGTGTAAACGGGTTTCAGAAAGACGCATGCACTCTCAGGAAAGGGACTAACACTCATGGGAAGCTAACTAGTATCCTAACATTAGTTTGGTAGCTTAGCTCCATCCTCAGTTCATCCTGCAGATGCTTACTTAGGTGGTTCTTCAATACGCGTGTTTGATCTAGCGTGAGTCTGCTGGTTAAATCCAACCTGACAGGACAGAGAATGTGAAGGCGTCCTGAAGAAAACTACTGGGCAGAGTTGACGGCATCGTCCCTCAGGCAGGCTAGCTGTAGGGAGAAGAAATCGAAACCATGTGATGCTTTGCATGTAAAAAAATAGTGGAGGGCGCTATCGGTGGAACATGTGAGGTTTGGCAGCTTGACATGTTTGAACAAAAGGGGCAAGGGGAACACACAAGCAAAGCAAATGGTTTTGAGAAGCATTTCGATACTTGTTCCTGTGGCTTCCACGCACAACTTGCTCCATCAAAAGAGGTTGTTTATCCGCTGCCATTTGTCAACCTCCGAAGTTACAAAAGTGATAGGGGTTCTCGATCTCTCGCCCTGCTTTCTTTTTGGCACACTTTTGGTGAAGCAGCAACGTTCTTTCATGGACATATGTGTAGGAACACGATGTGCTAATGGGGTTGTGGCCAATGTGCACTTGAGCCTTTTAGGGTGACTGACTGTACACGCACGCACACCCTTTCAATTGGACAGCTTTACAAAAGGGGTGTAAGCTCCATTTCTTTTCAGCCGTTTTTCAGCACCTTACATTTCATACACAATGATACAAGTTGCCGATGGAAAATTATCTGAATATGATATTGTCTTCATCATGCATTCACAAACAGAAAAATGAAAAGATGAACTACCAAGCATCTCTGGAAGTAGTTGAACTCTTGCTATTGAATCTATTCGTCCGCTGATTGTCCCTCGTCCTGTGGTGCGTCTGATGACAACGGCCCTAAGATGCCCTCGGAACTGAGAGACAATCCGCTCTGTGAAGAGGTGACAAAGGAAGACAGCAAAATTAATCAAGTGGTATGTTACTCTAGTGTCTGCAAACTGAAATTACATAGACTGCATATCGTCGGAGTGCAGTCTTCACAAAAAATGATTATATCAGTACCTCTGGCTGAAATCTTAACATGTCTGCACGAGCCATTGCCTCCGCTTGAGCTATTCTCTGCCTGAATATCTGTGCCATCTCATCGGCCTAAATTCGACGGAATAAACCAGCATATCAGTTTGTTTATTACTACATATTCAGATGGACAGATAATGCCTCTGTTACTTACCTTCTCAAAAACAAGCTTGGGGTTACGAATCATGTCACCAGGTGTTGGCTCAAGCTTCTTTGTAGAAAGGCTAACCCGACCCCTTTCACGGTCATGGCTTAGTATCATAACCTGATAACACAGAAAGTCCGCCAGCCTTAGCTCTAGAAACAACAAGTATGACAAAAATTTACAAGTCACAAGATGACAATACCTTCAGGGTATCTCCGGGTTGAAGAACTGTCGAGATATCTGCAACACGGTCATGACTAATCTGGCTGACATGTAAAAGTCCATTGATTCCACCGATATCAATAAAGGCACCATAAGGTTTTAGGCTCTCAACAGTTCCCAAGACAACTGAACCAATACCAAGCTGGGCTTGGCTGTCTGCCATTGCCTTGCGATTACTCAGAACAAGTCTGCCTTGTTCCTCATCGACCTCCACAAACTTCAGAGGCAGTTCTTTGTCAAGCAGCTCTTCAGCAGTTGTTTTCTGATCAATGTCAAGCATCAGTTCGTCAAATAGGTAACAACTTGTCTAAGGATGAAGCAATTGAAAACTCAACCATAGTATATTAGGATCGAATAGGTGAAAGACAGCCCATGCCATGCAACAAAACCATAGGATGCAACAAAGATTTCTAGTAGGATAGCGAACCAACCGATGACACTTGTGAAAATGGAACAAATGCCTTAAGGCCCTCTACGAGAGCCACCACACCTCCTTTATTGCCACCAATCACCTGCAGGACAACATTGCAAACTGAACACACAAATAATGCTGCCGAATCTAAACCAGCACTACAAATTTGCCCAAGAAAACTTAAAACAGTGCCACAGTAAGTAACAACATAAAGACAAGTGGGTAGAACCAGGATAACAGGATTTGCAGAAACAACAATGAGAGAAATCAGGAAAGCTGTTGAGAAAAGCTATCCATTGCCATTTTTTCAGCAAAGCTGCTCTAAACTTAACGAGTCCACTAGCTGTCACACATCAGCAAACTAGCTAAATGTAACAATTCAATAAACACATGAATTGTCAGATTATATATTCTGGGATCTGCAGTTTATCTAATTAATTGATAAGTAAGCCATCACAAGTAATAACAAGTTAACAAGCCGAATATAGGTATTATTTACTGAGGTTATACTCAAAGTGAATTTGCACTACAAATACGCACTGAACTGTACACGTTTTCTAAAGAAGAATTGCTGATGTTGCCAGGCAGACATTCAAAAGGGCAAAGTCTGATTTGACCAACACAAACAAGGGGGAAGAGGATGAATGCTTGACAAATATTAGTTTGGAGTTTCGACTGCAGAGTTATTCAAGGACTAGAAAACAATGGTAATAGCATGAAAATAGATTTTTATGCAAGTATTTTCACTCACTCTCCCCGTGATAACAACATCTTCTGCCTGAAGCTGCCTGCACCTTTCCCAGGCAAGGTCTTGCTGAATTGATTGCAAGCTCAGAATCAAAGTTTCATCATTGGGGTTCTCATCAATTATCATGAACTGTTCCACTAAACCTGGACGGATGCCTGCCTCCTCTATATGGTCAATATCGAGAAGGCATGCTTCATCTATAGGCAAGAAAGCAGTAGCCTTTGACTGGATGTCAATAAATGCACCATTTGAAGTGGTCATGAAAACAGTTCCTTTAATCTGTAGTCATCACAAGCATGTAAACACAATTTAGATAAGGACAAGGAAATACAAAATTTCTCAAGCTAATTAAGAGTTCTTACAGCATAGCCAAAAAGAAGTGGCATGTTACAAAAATAACATACAGAGTAAAACATGGTAAAAGAAGAATTGGACCAGTAAAAGAAATGGAGAAACGCAAATCTAGCAGCGAACAAAACTTTATTTAGCGTGTCTATGTGCATCTGCCACAAACAATATATGCAAAGCTGATTGTTGACTGTAAATGCGATAGTTTAACAAATAGTTAGGTCTGCATCGTTCAATACTACGCAGCAATTTGTCAGTAACTAGAAATATTGTTGAGTTTAGAAAATAATTGGATATTTTAAATGTTACTCCAAGGTTCTGCACACTCAGGACTTTGTACTATATTTCCATTTGATGTAAGAGCCTACCTTTAGTACTTCTCTTCAGAAGGCAATGACCAAACAATAATGACGCTATTGTGTTCCTAGATTACATAATACAACTGGCCATTAAGAACATATCAGAAATGGAAACTAATACACCAAGCCTACTCCAGGAGAGAATTGAACATCCTATTTTTACCCTAGGTGACAGGAGACACTAGAAATATAACACGGCAAAAGTTAGTGCAAAATGGAACTTTGTAAAGCCACTAGCAGTAAGGAATATGACACATTTTCTGTACCACATAAACTTCTGAACGTTCTAAAACCAGCTGTAAGAAAAAATGTAGCAACTATAAGAACTATAATTTTCTCCTACTCCCGCAATCCACTCACTACGGATATCCAGTTGAGCACCTACACATTGCTATCTGTTCCAACATCAAACGAGCGAGCAAAATACAAGAGACGGGGGATTACGAGTGAGCCGATGTCAGTGTCGATGTCGGTGGTCTCGACGGCGGATTCGAGGTCCTCGGGGGAGAAGGTGATGCCCTCCATAGGCGCGGTGCGGCAGCGCTCGGAGGCTTCGTCGAACAGCGTGCGCATCCGCTCCCGCTCCTTCTCATCCTTGCTCAGGACGTACGTCCCACAGACCAGCGCGGACGGCCGCACCGGCGCCCCTGGACGGCGCGACGCGCCGGAGAGTGGTGGGCAAGCGAGCCCCGCGACGTGCTGGACCAAGGACGCCATTCTCTTCTGCCTCTGCTCGGTGCTTCGAGTGAGGAACGGGCAGAGGGGGCGGTGGCTGTGTTATCCGGTGACCGTGGGATTTTAGGATAGGAGATGATTGGTTTTGGGCCAGGCCGCCAGACTAGGCTACAACTCGGGGTTCGACCCTGCCTGATGTTGCTGTGTCAGAAGAAAAAATTGTACTCCATACTTAATTAGTGTACATACTGCCACCGTCTCAAATTAGGTTGCATATAAGATTCTATTAAAATTAAATTGTACAATATTTGATCAAGTAATTTGACACAATTATAAACTTATATTGTATCAAATTAATATTATTATAATTGTCTTGAAATATATTTTTATAATATATATATTTTATATCACATATTTTCATATTATTTTATATATTTATGATCAAATTTTATAAAGTTTGACTTACACGCAAAATTATTATGCGCAGCATAATATGATATAGAGGGAATATTTATTCTAAACAAAACCTAGTTACATACTCAGTCCATCCCTACGCTTAATGTCTATAACTTTTTAAAAAGTCAAGCCATGTAAAATTTAACCAAACTTTAGAAAAAACTATCAAGAATTATTATATTATATAGATACTATGTGAAATATGTTTCATGATATATGCAAGGCTATGAATTATATATTGTAAATATTAATATTTTTTTCTAAAAACTTGGTCAAATTTAAGTAGTTTGACTTTTGAAAAAAGTTATAAGCCTTAAGCCTTGGAATGGAGGTAGTATTTTTTCATAACGGACATTTTTATTGGTTAAAGAGTTTTAAGTACTCCCTCTGATCCATATTAATTGTTATTAGATTAGATTATCTAGTACTAAAACATGTCTAGATACAACCATTTATGCGACGAGTAATATGGATCGCAGAAAGCATTGCACTTGGTCTCTGCATAATTAAGTTGCACACAGTCGTTATTCATTCACAGTCGTATAACAAAATAAAACAGTTAAATTACATATCATAATGAAAAATTGCAAGACGACTAAGATGGTAAAGGACCGATCTGAAGATTATGACGCCATCCATTTGGGATGAATAAGTCTCTCTTATATCCTCTAGATGTATACACACATCCGTAGGAGGCCTTGCAACTCTACACGATGTAGAGACTACCATAAACAAAGTGTGCCGATACACCGGTAGGTAACCTGCAAAAGAGAAAAATATTATCATTAAACACTATATCATTTCTACATATCCAAAGCAACTAAATAATGAAAATCGCTCACATCAAAAGAAGAATTGTGTACTTGTAATCTATATCATGTAGCCAATTCTCAAAAATGTTGGCAACACTACGGGGTGGGTACAAGTCTGAATCTGCTTGGACGACTGACCATATAGAGTGGGAAAATTGCATTGAAAGAACAAATGCTTAATTGTCTTATCATGATGATAAAAAACATATTCCGTACTCCCAAGCAATTCCGTTTAACAAGAATGTCTTTAGTAAGAATAACCCCTGACAAAGATACCGAGCAAAAAAATTGTTTTTTTAGAGGTATCTTCATCTTTCAGATTTTCCTATTATTATCAACTGGTAAGTCTAGTTGGACTAGTGCATTTTACATAGAACCAACGGAGAATTGTCCATTCTCATTTAGATTCTAGCAAAATTCATCTGGCCCATGCGCTAGTTGGACAAATGCCAAGCGCTAAAGCAAGGCATTCCAAGAGGCAAGTCTAGGTCTAAGTAAATCTCTTCTAAATGTCATATTTAGAGGATAAGACTTCATCATTGTGGCGATTGTATCACCCTTATGACGAATAGCATACAAAGCAGGATACTATACCCATAGTATAGTGTTGCCTAGTCACTTATCCTCCCAGAACCGTATGTCGGATCCGTCCTTAATTAAAAAGATCCAAAGCAGAAAAAAATGCTTCCTCGTCGCCACCATTCCAGAAATGCGAGTTACCAGGTTTCCAACATACGTAGGACAGAGCTTTCGAGCCAACATATTTCGGTTAAGGAGAGTATTCCATATTGCATCTTCAATAAGTAACTTGAAGATCCATTTACCAATAAGGGTTGTATTCTTTATCTCGGGATCATGAATACCTAGCCCACCCTGCTATATGGGGCGACAAACCACACTCCACTTGCCCACCTGATATTTCTTTTTGCCACTGTCACTCTACCAATAGAATCTTAACTGGAAGTAACCCTAATCATTTTAAGACTCATTTTGGTAGTTGGAAGAAGGATATCATATATAGTATCATGTTACTCAGTACTGAATTAATGAGAACCAATCTTTGATACGTCGGAAACGTATCTATAATTTTTGATGCTTCATGCTTGTTTAGTATCTACTTTGTCTTATGTTTTGTCTACAATTTAAGGTATTTTTATACACTTTCTAGAACTAACCTATTAACAAGATGCCACAGTGCCAGTTGCCTGTTTTCTGCTGTTTTTTGTTCAGAAAGCTAAAAATGAATATTCTCGGAATTGGACGGGACAAAAGCCAAAGTTCATATTTTTTCCTGAACGATACGGAAAATCGAAGACGAGACGGAGGAGGACACCAGGGTGGCCACACCCTAGGTGGGCACGGGCCCACCCTAGGCCGCACCCACAGGGGGGTGTGGGCCCCCTGGCACTCCACCGACCTTGCCTCCTTCGCCTATAAGAAGCCCCCGACTCAGAAACCCTAAAGAACCCATCATACTTCCAGAAAAAGTTCCGCAGCGCCGCCGCCACCGAAGGGGAGATTCGGGAGACAGAAAGTCTCTGTTCCGGCACCCTGCCGGGACGGAGAAGTGCCCCCGGAGCCATCTCCATTGATCTCCACCACCCTCTTCATCACCGTTTATGATTCCCATGATGAGGAGGGAGTAGTTCTTCCTCGAGGCTAAGGGCTCTACCGGTAGCTATGTGTTCATCTCTCTCTCTATGCATGATCTTGTTGTGGTCATGAGCTTTGTAATCAAGTAGATCTACCTTGCTACTCAAGTGCTTCATTAGATCTCTGCTCTCCCCATGTGTGTGAAAGTGACAGCATGCACACCATGGTGGCACTTAGGTTTGAGTCTACATAAATACTCTTTGTGCTTTAATATATCTATGCTTTCCCCCACGTGTGTGAAAGTGACAGCGTGCATACCGTGTGTGGCACTTTGGCTAGATTGAATATTTGTTATGAGTTATATTTGGAGTTGGGTGTCTCTATGAAATTGTGGTGTTTGTTGGAACCATATAGCGCTCAAGGTGACAGTGTGGGGTTATCTATATTGGGAAAGGAAGACTTTGAGGAGTGCTATTATAGCCCTACCATGGATTAGAGTGTCCAACCGGAGAGTAGTTAAGAGTAGTATCATGAAGAGAATATATTTATGAGAGTGTTCACTAGTGGAAGTATGATCCCTAGGCCTTGTTTCTAAACATCGAAACACCATTTGCATCTAGATCTGTTGCATGTTTTCTTGCATTAGTATTTACCTCGCCGCCAAGCTCTTTTCTGGCACCGTTACCACTTGTATTTCACTATCTCTTTGCCGAACTAGTGCACCTATACACCTGACAAGTGTATTGGGTGTGTTGGGGACACAAGAGACTTCTTGTATCTTGATTGCATGGTTGCTTGAGAGGGAATACCTTTGACCACTTCCTCCCTGAGTTCGATAAACCTTGGGTAATCCACTTAAGGGAAACTTGCTGCTGTTCTACAAACCTCTGCACTTGGAGGCCCAACAATTGTCTACAAGAATAGAAGTGCATAGACATCAAGCTATTTTCTAGCGTCGTTGTCGGGGAGGAAATTTAAAAGGCACTCACACACGTTACCCCATAGCAACAGCAGGCCAGAAAGCTATTTTCTAGCGCCATTGTCGGGGAGGTAAGGTAAAAGGTACTCACATCCTCTGGTGTGAGTGCTCAAAGTTATTTCCTTTAGATTATGCAATTTTGTCTTTTTGTTTCTTGTTTTCACTAGTTAGGCTTAATAGAAAACAACAAAAAAATTAGAGAGCTTTATAGTATTTATCTTGAGTTAGGACATGAAGTGTTTGAAGAGAAAATTAAAAAACCTATGGAGCTTTATTTGCATGCTAATAGCAATGTTATTAGTATGAATTCTTTGGACACCATTATTGCTAATGCTATGGAAAAGTCTAAGATTGGGGAAGCTAGTTTTGACTAAAATGATATTTTTAGTCCCCCAGCTTTAGAGGAGAAATTTTGGTTTGATGATACTTTACCTCCAATATATGATGATTACAATGACGAGTATGATATTTTCAGTCCACCTACTATTCAGGAGAAAATTTATTGTGATTACAATATGCCTCCTAAATTTGATGATTATGGTGATGAGAATAGTAATGATAGTTATTTTGTTAAATTTGCTCCCACTATAATTAATAAGAATGACTATGCTTATGTGGAGAGTAATAATTATTATGTGCATGTGGCTCATGATAAGAATGTTTTATGTAATAGATATATTGTTAATTTTATTCATGTTGCTACTAAAATTTATTATGAGAGAGGGAAACATGGTCTTATGTATCTCAAAAATATTAAGTTTCTCCTCTTTATGTTGAAAATTTTGAAGTTGCACTTGTTTTGCTTTCCTATGCTTGTTGCTTTGTGCTTTCAATACTTTTTTACAAGATTCCTATGCATAGGAAGTGGGTTAGACTTAAATGTGTTTTGAATTTGCTTCTTGATGCTCTCTTTTGCTTCAATTCATATTTCTTATGTGAGCATCTTCTCAAACTATCATGCCTAACTTAAAGGCGTTAAAGAAAAGTACTTGTTGGGAGATAACCCAAGAGTTTTCTTGAGTCTTGGAAATTATTACTTCTGTAATGACCTCTCCTTGTCCTTTTTTTTTGCTTTTTGTGCCAAGAATAACCTCTAATGAGAGGGAAGTAAGATTTGGGGAGTTGCTGTCCCGAAACAGATTTCTGTCCTCCACCATAAAAATTTGTGAGGAGTATTTGTAAGTCGGATTGAGCTGAAAATTTACGAATAAATCTCCCAGTATGTTAGCTAACTTTTGTTAGTTCAACATTTTTTGATTTGATCAACATAAGGTCTTCTAAAAAATCGGTTTCTACCTGCTGGTCTGTTTTGACAGATTTCTGCCATTATTTGCATTTGCTTCTTATTGATTCATTTTTGGGTTCTTTTTTGGAAATTGAGCTTTTTGAAGGAGTTGTTATAGTAGCTTGTGTTTTTAGTGAAAGTTTTGTTGTTCTAAAGCTAAACCCAAGGGTCTATTATCTTTTGAATACACTAATGTTGCTAATGAAGATTGTGTGAAGTTTTGTATAAAGGAAAATTTTCAGGTGTAGAGAAAGAGTGATGTAATGAGATGAAGAATGGACAAAAGCTCAAGATTGGGGATGCCACCCCGTGTTACCCCGATAAATATTCAAGAGTTACAAGCATCAAAGCTTGGGGATGCCCAAGGCATCCCCTTCTTCATCAATAAAAATCTCAGGTCTTTCTAGACACTTCGTTTTTATTATTTCATGCACACTTGTGTTGTTCTTGGAGCGTCTTAGTTTTCGTTTTTGGTTTTTGTTTGCTTAATTTGCTTGAGTAAAGTTGGTTGGATCCCAACACACTTCTTTTGGAGAGAGATACACTCTGTTTTCATTTCCTAGAACACTCTAGTTTTCATTCTTATTGTTTTGTCAGTGTTCTCTTTTGCTAGCACCGTGTTTAGCCTTAGTTTTCTTATGCTTTTTGCTTAAAACTTTTTAGTTCTTGTCTGTGGATTTGTGAGACAATCTCACTGATCTTTACTGATTATTATCTTTGTGAGTTGTTTCAAATAAGTTGATTGGTGTTGGAAAAGAGTAGAAAGTTTCATTCTTATAGTGGTACATTAGAGGAGCTTGCTTTGACTGTGGCTTAGACTTTATCATGTCATGCTAGATGTTGTTTGAACTTATGCTTAGTGATTATTGCTGTATCATGACTTTCTCCAAACAATTAGGATTGCTTAATGTGCCTTGAAATAATCATGCGTTGTTTTAGCATACAAAAGCATAGTATTGTGGTATTCTTCTTTGATGCTTTGTTTGAGTTGACTTGGCACATTCTCACACCATATTATGACAATAAACAAGTCACCATAGCCTCTATGATCATTTAGTCCTTGACTTGTAGTACCACTTTATGCCTTGATTAGTAATGTTTTGTCGCTCTGCATGATTATGGCCATTATTGCTCTCTTAGTTGGTTGCTCCCAGTCTTTTGCTAGCCTCCACTTATATGAGTAAGTTCTACTCATGCTTCCAACTCTCAAGAAACCAAGTTATTCCAAAGTGTCCACTATAAATTCCTATGCATGATGTGTTACACCATTCCAAGTATATTCTTGTTTTCAGCTATCTTCCAATTAAAAAGTATTTTGTCATGTGAAAACTTAGTTATTAAAGCTCTCACAAACTTGATGGAACACTTTATATTCTTTTCCCCTAATAAACTTGAACCATTGTGTCATATATGTTGTATATCCTTGCACTTATACATTGGAATTAGCAGAACCATGCTGTCATGGGGAACATTTTCAACATTGCACTTGTACTTTGTACACAGTTGATATGATGCTCTTTTGTCTATGGATGTCACCGGTGTGAAATAAAGAGGTAACTTGTAAGTCCATGGAGTTTGTATTTTGTGTTAGAGAAACGCATGGCCGATAGCCTAAGCCATGCCTAATCATGGTGGAAACTTGCAGCATCACCATAGTGAGCTATCTATGAAGCATCCTCAATAAAAAGCTATGCACATAGTAAATAAAAAGATCGCTGAGATGCTCATTGTATGCCCGCCTTGTCATTTTGGTTATGGGATATCTCATGTACCATGTGCAAGGGGTACCTCGTTGGCGGTTCTCTATGATACACATGTACTTACAATGACAAGAACTTACAGGTGACTGAAGTTGAGTAGCATGAGGTGTGGCCCTCGTATTCAAGGGACTTGAGATTGCCAAGTTATACTTTGTCAAGCATATACTCCATCTTTGTTCACTTTAACCTTAACCACTTCAAGATGCTTATAATAGGGGCAATGAGGGCTGAAAGCTAACAAGTACCATAATTTTTGGAAGCTCTTTTTGAAACTTGAAATCCCTGCTTCCTTTATGAAAGGCATTTCTTCCAGTATTATATTGAGTCTCCACCTTCTACCTTTAGGCACCATTAAGATATCATAGTTGTCATTTTGTGTGCAGTGTCCCAAAACTTATTGATTGATGCATATTGTGATATTACTTGTTCTTGTGCTATTTGTATCTAGTCACTCTTATGAACTTTGAAGGTGTCATATGCATCTATTTGCTACTCTATGAGGGACAAGCTGAATGCCACTATGCTATTTTTTTGTATGTGAAACAAACAAACTTTTTTCAATGCATGTTATTCATGAATCTTTGTTTGTAGCCTTTCATGTTGCATGCATAGTTACTTTGTATTACTGTTAGAGCTCCATCTTTCATGCTCATGTTTAGAGTTCTTTGATCCCAGCTTTCAATGCTTGAAAATGGTTTGATCTTGGTTTTGATGGTGCATGTCAGCTCAAAAATAGTTCTTTTATCACTTACCTACTCGAGGACGAGTAGGAGTTAAGCTTGGGGATGCTTGATACATCGGAAACGTATCTATAATTTTAGATGCTCTATGCTTGTTTAGTATCTACTTTGTCTTATGTTTTGTCTACACTTTGAGGTATTTGTATACACTTTATGGAACTAACCTATTGACAAGATGCCATAGTGCCAGTTGCCTATTTTCTACTGTTTTTGGTTTCAGAAAGCTAAAAAATGAATATTCTCGGAATTGGACGGGACAAAAGCCAAAGTTCATATTTTTTCCTGAACGATACGGAAAATCGAAGACGAGACGGAGGAGGACACCAGGGTGGCCACACCCTAGGTAGGAACGGGCCCACCCTAGGCCATGCCCATAGGGGGTGTGGGCCCCCTGGCACTCCACCGACCTTGCCTCCTTTGCCTATAAGAAGCCCCCGACTCAGAAACCCTAAAGAACCCATCATACTTCCAGAAAAAGTTTCGCAGCGCCGCCGCCACCGAAGGGGAGATTATGGGGATAGAAAGTCTCTATTCCGGCACCCTGCCGGGACAGGTAAGTGACCCCAGAGCCATCTCCATCGATCTCCACCACCATCTTCATCACCGTTGCTGATTCCCATGATGAGGAGGGAGTAGTTCTTCCTCGAGGCTAAGGGCTCTACCGATAGCTATGTGTTCATCACTCTCTGTGCATGATCTTGTTGTGGTCATGAGCTTTGTAATCAAGTAGATCTACCTTGCTACTCAAGTGTTTCATTATATCTCTGCTCTCCCCATGTGTATGAAAGTGACAGCGTGCACACCATGGTGGCACTTAGGTTTGAGTCTATATAAATACTCTTTGTGCTTTAATAGATCTATTCTTTTCCCCACGTGTGTGAAAGTGACAGCATGCATACCGTGTGTGGCACTTTGGCTAGATTGAATATTTGTTATGAGTTATATTTGGAGTTGGATGTCTCTATGAAATTGTGGTGTTTGTTGGAACCATCTAGCGCTCAAGGTGATAGTGTGGGGTTATCTAGGGAAAGGCAGACTTTGAGGAGTGTTGTTATAGCCCTACCATGGATTAGGGTGTCCAACCGGAGATTAGTTAAGAGTAGTATCATGAAGAGAATATATTTATGAGAGAGTATTCACTAGTGAAAGTATGATCCCCAGGCCTTGTTTCTAAACGTCGAAACACCGTTTGCATCTAGATCTCTTGCATGTTTGCTTGCATTAGTCTTTACCTCACCGTCAAGCTCTGTTCTGGCACCATTACCACTTGTATTTCACTATATCTTCGCCGTACTAGTGCACCTATACACCTGACAAGTGTAATTGATGAGTGTGTTGGGGACACAAGAGACTTCTTGTATATTAATTGCAGGGTTGCTTGAGAAGGAATACCTTTGACCACTTCCTCCCTGAGTTCGATAAATCTTGGGTAATCCACTTAAAGGAAACTTGTTGTTGTTCTACAAACCTCTGCACTTGGAGGCCCAACAACTGTCTACAAGAATAGAAGTGCATAGACATCAGTCTTCCCTTGGGATAACATTTTACCTTCCCAAATACTTAATTTTAATTGTAGTATTTCTCAACAAGCTTCCATTTATCATTTGCTAGTCTCTTATAATGTACCAAAATTACCAAATACCTAACAGGAATATGGCCTTGATCGTAGCCAAATAATTCTGATCCTGACCGAAGCAAAACAACTAACATTTATGGAAGTTTATTTTAGACCTAAAAGTTTCTCAAAAGCTGAAATAATTAACTTTAGATTTCTCGCTTTTTTATATCATGTTCTATAATAAGAATCATTTCATCGGCATATTGTAGGATAGAGAAGCCACCATCAACCATATGAGAAATCACACAATTTGGCCATCAAACTTAGCACGCTCAATCATGATAACTAGCATATCAACCACTATATTAAATAGCATTGGTAAGAATTGATCGCCTTGTCATAGCTCTTTTTTTCTAGAAGTATTTTCCAACATCATCATTGACTTTAATGGCAACACTACCTCCTGACACAAAGTTATGTATTAAAGAATGCCACTATGCAGAAAAGAGTTTCATTTCGAGAGTCTGCTAAATGAAAGACCGCTTAACTTTGTCATAGGATTTTTCAAAATGAATTTTTAAAATAACCCCATTCAACTTTTTCCTATGTAGTTCATGAACTGTTTCATGTAGGATAAGTTGGTTCGTGTCTAGATAAACAAAAAAATTATATGTGGAACTCCCAAGATCTAGACGAGGTAGAAGACTAGGAGGATTACCACTAGACGTGCAAGTGTAGATTATCGATGAAGCACGTCTAAGCAGTGCGGTCCCACGATCTGATCCAATTCCACGATCATCGAAGTGATGAATGCACAACTCCTTTGTTAGTATCCGCACGTATGAGGAGGACCACCGTCGGTGGACTGCTAGGTCCGATACGGCGACTGGACTGAGTGGGGCTAGAGTTTTCAACACATGAAAGTGTCTAACTATGTTCCTTGGGCATACTGCACCCTACTCTACATAGGGAGTGACAGTGGGCTACAACACTTGTGACCTATTCACTAAAGCCCTATTCTGGTCAGCACGGGTCCAACGGACTAACTTAGTCCGTGTCCGATTTGGGTCCAAGACAGTTGACATACTTCTCAGTCGGATTCACATCTGACTTGCTCCCGCTCTTAAGTGTGTGATCCCGCAGGCTCATGGCGACTTGGACATGATTAGATCCAACTCACAATTGACCAATCAGCAGTCGCTCCTAGCAGAACGTGTAGACTCCCAAGTGACATGGAGTCATGACGATATACCTTTTTAATGCAACTTACATCCAAGTCCCTTTTGCCTCATGATATATCTTATTGAGCTATAGGCGAATCATTGTCATCCCTTTAATTGCCCAACTATCTTTTCGATCCGTGATACATGATTCATACAACAAACTCTTAGTCGATCACCCCGGTTAACACTTTTTTCAACCGAGTCATGTATGGCCATGATTTTCAAATCATATCATCGAGAGGTACCAAAGAACATCTCTCTAGTCGGAGGGGCAAAGTCTCATCTCAGTTATCCATATTACGCAGCTTGATTCTCAACCGAACCAAACTCTGGCTTTACAAATGTCCTATGATGGAATAGTGTTTGACAGAACCTAAGTCGGTTAATCCACAACTCAGATTGTGCGACTAACTCAGGTCTAAGAATTACTTTGATTGAGATATACAAATAACGACTTACTCATTGTATCTCAAAATGGGTCGATCCGACTTGCTAAAATCTTTAGTAAAACATGTGTAAGTCAGAATAGCATCAGCATGCCCATGACAAGTGGAACCGAGTCATCGGACGATTTTCACATTAGTCTAACTTGTGTGCCTAGCACAACCTCAACGACTAAGGACATCTAGTATGAACAACATGAATATATAGTTCTAGAAATGAATCACATATTCAATGATACATTTCAGATGTTCATACAAGAATAACATAATAAATTTATGAATACAATGGGAATTACATCATACATGTTTGACTCTACTGCATATTCCCAATAGAATAACCACCACACCGAGGATGTTATGGCCTTGCATGAAAGTAGACTGAGAGGGACGAACCACATGATCAGCCACAGAGTTCGGTCCGATTGTTGCAACTTTGGTGAAAATTTTAAAACTAACATTAAGAAGGCATATTGGCATGTATGTTGGATCATTTCCGCCTCATTATCCTTAGGTAATAAAATTATCTCACAAAAATTCATATGAAACAATTCTAGTTTTCCAGTGTACACAAAGTTGAACAACTCCAGAAGATCTAGCTTAATGACATCGTAGAAGTTTTGAAAAACTTTGTTGGGAAGCCATCATGACCAAGGAGTTCCATTTGAAAAATGGCCTTTTTCACTTCCTCCTTAGAATAGGGAGCAGTAAGTAGGTTGTTTTCCTTGTCAAAAACTTGGGGTATATCATCTGTTCGGAACTCATTCAAGGAGAAGTTACCTTATTCCAGACCTCTAAAGAAACCTTTATAGTAATTGATAATGTAAGACTGTAAATGCTTATGTCCATCAATTGTTCCCTCATCTTGGACTCAAGAGTGAATAAGTTTCTTCATGTGTTTGCCATTCACAACACTATGGAAGTATCTTGTATTCAAATCTCCTTCTAGAATGAATTGAGATTTGGAACGTTGATACCCGTTAAGCTCCTTCTCGAGCAGAAGTCTTGATGTCTGTCCATTAGATTGGATCTTAAGCTCATTTTCTTCAATTATTTAGTCGTCGCGGAGAGTTCCAACATATACTAACAACACGTCTTAAATTTTTCAACTGTGTCCATGACATATATGCAGGAGTAGAAATAATCTACAAATGGCAAGGCCTCTATCAAGTTATTTCTCAGCTTTATTGTTGCTAGGCGCAACACATAGAAGATACAACACCCGTGAATTGAGTTTGTAAACACCACAAATATCACGGTGGTCATTCCTTCACCATGATCTGTCGGGACATATTCATGGTGCATATGATCCATCCCACCATCCACTTTCGAAAGACCCACCTGAATGTTTTGATTTTTGTATGATAGCAAAGCAAAACCTCAAGGGTGTGCTTGGTTGACCATGGAGGATCTTCTCGCATCTGGGTGAAAGAAATAAGCATGTTTGGTTTCTGGGGCCGGATGCATTTTTGGTATGGCATGAAAGTTAAAGCGGTCCAAAAGATGTCCCACTAAAAACACTAAAATTGGTTGTTTCCACCTCTCAGTTGCATGTGTTGGGAAGTGCAGGAAACGAGGCATTTCGGCATTAGTTTCACTCCACTCCCCTTGCCCCCATTTCGGTGTTGGCTTCCATGGCCAGCACACCTCCCCCTCTCCTCCGCATCATCCCCTTCGCATTGGCGAAAAGATGACGCAAGAGAAATGGTCTGCCGCCCAATTGGAGAATCTAGCCATTAGCGACAAGGCAACTTTGGTGAGGGCGCTCAATGCTGCCTCCTCGTCTGCAAGAAGCCTCGCACAACGCATACTACAAGAAATATTTCCTTCCGCAATGACTTGGCCCATTGGTCATTATAGAAGGTGCGTCTTCCGCAATGGAATTCTTGGCTCGATCGTGGCCGATGGGAAAAAAATCCGGTTTCGTGCCCCTCTACTATGACAAAACCGCTAAAAACATGGACGAAGCTCGACGGGCGCGTGGCAGAAGAAAGATTTTCGGTTCCTCGGGTGATGTTGACTCATCGAAGTATTTTTAGGCGCGTGGGTCCCAGACGTCAGTGACTCTAGCGGACCAAACTTTTCGGTCGTGCCTCCTTGATTTTAACCCGATAACGTTGTTCAATGCCTATTCCGTTTAGTCAGGCTATTGGGTCCCACATGTCTGCCTATCATTAGTGGAATCCTGTGTATGATGAGATTTTTTCCTTCCCTGTTCCGAACTTAATAGCATTGCTCAATGCATCCGTCATTTAATCAGGCTGCCAGGTCCCACGTGTCATCCTCACACTATAAGAAACATGTACATGATGGATTTTGTCCTTTGCTCGCGCCTCCCTGATTTGAAATCGATAACGTTGCTCGATCTATCTGTCGTTAATCAAGCTTCCAGGTCCCACATGTCAGCCTCTTATTAGAAGAATCGTGTTTATGATGGAATTTTTTCCTTCGCTCCCGCTGTCCTATTCTGAACTTGATAGCGCTGCTAGATGCATCTACCATTTAATCACACAGATGGGTCCCACATGTCATCCTCTCATTAGAAGGAACATGTGTATGATGGATTTTTTCATTGGCTCATGCCTCCCTGATATAAACTCGATAACGTTGCTCGATCTATCTGCCGTTAATCACGCTGATGGGTCCCACATGTCGGCCTCTCATTAGAAGAATCGTGTGTATGATGGAATTTTTTCTTTCGCTCCCGCTGTCCTGTTCTGAACTTGATAGCGCCGCTAGATGCATCTACCGTTTAATCACGCAGCTGGACCCCACATATCATCCTCTCATTAGGACAAACGTGTGTATGAGGGATTTTTTCCTTGGCTCGTGACATGCTGATTTGAACTCGATAACGTTGCTCGATCTATCTGTCGTTTAGTCATACTGCTGGGTCCCTCATGTCAGCCTCTCATTAGATGAATCGTGTATGATGGAATTTTTTCCTTCGCTCCCGCTACCCTATTCCGAACTTGATAGCATTGTCTACCGTTTAATCACGCAGTTGGGCCCCATATGTCATCCTCTCATTAGAAGAAACGTGTGTATGCTGGATTTTTTCTTCTCTAGCGCAACCCTGTTCCAAACAACATCGTGTTGCTCGTGGTATCAACCATTTATTCAAGCGTGTGGGTCCCTTATGTCAGCCTCACATTAGAAGAATCATGTATATTATGTAAAAAAAATCTTCTCTTGTGCTACCATGTTTCGAACTACATAGAGTTGCTCAACGAATCTGCCGTTTAGTCATGCTGCTTGGTCCCATATGTCAGCCTCTTATTAGAAGAAACATGTGTATGCTGGACTTTTTTCTTCACTCGTGCCTACGTGTTTCGAACTTGGAAACGTTGCACGATGTATCAGCCGTTAATACAGGATGGTCAGTTCCCATGTCAGCCTCTCATTAGAAGAAACATGTGCATGCTGGTCTTTTTCCTCACTCGCTCCTCTCTATTTTAAACTTGACAACGTTACTCGATGCATCAGCCATTTATACAGGATGGTGGGTCCCCTATGTCAGCCTCTCATTAGAATAAACGTATGCATGCTGGACTTTTTTTCTCGCTCGTGTCTCCCTGTTTCAAACTTGACAACGTTGCTCGATATGGCAGCCTTTTATATAGGCTGGTAGGTTCCCCATGTCGGCCTCTCGTTAGAAGAAACGTGTGCATGCTGGACTTTTTTCTGGCTTGTGCATCTCTCTTTGGAACCTGGCAACGTTGCTTGATATGGAAGCACGTGTATAAGGTCTCGCTGGTGGGTCGTACATATCAATATCTTTATTTTTGAAATAACATGTCAATATATTTGTAAATGAAACATGTGTATGATGGACTTTTTCGGCTGCTTATGCTGTTTTGACCTTGACAACGTTGCTCGATGTGGAAGACATGTATGGTATTGATGTTGCTGCTCACATGTCAGCCTCTCTTGTATGTCCTGGCTTATGGATTCCTGGTGCTAGCATGTACATGTACTTATAACTTTTTTTTCAAACCCACGCATTAAGAGGGACACTGCAGGCTGGTGGGTCCATCATGTCAGTCTCTCCGTAAATAAATATTACTATAATAAAATTAAGAGGGATGCTGGGACACTGTAGGTTGGTGGATCTGCCATGTGAGCCTTTCTGTAGAGAAATATTGCTAGAAGAAATTAAGAGGGACGCTGCAGGCTGGTGGATCCGCCATGTCAGCGTCTTTGTAAAGCAATATTGCTAGAACAAAATTAAGCGGAACGCTGCAGGCTGGTGGGTTTGCTATTTTAACCTCTTCATAAAGTAATATTGCTAGAAGAAAATAATATGATTAAAACTCAAGACATCACAGATATAATTGTGTGTGTTGCCACTATGAAAAAGAAATCAAAAGATATTTGCTTGCATCTCCTTGTTAGTAAAATATGCATTCTGCTATGGATCCGTCGGATTTAGAACAAAGACCTCATCGATGGAGGGGAAAACGATAATTATTTTGAGAGATATATTCACGTAAAAATATCAAAAGAACCCGAGACACACACCACGCGTGCCAGAACTGGACTGCTATCCAATGACTTCACTTGGTGAAATCACACTCTCATCACTATCCAAAACACAACCAATGGTTCCGATGAAACACAGGCAAAAGCTCTAGTACAAGCAGCCCAGCAAAAGCGACGGAGCTTTTCACAAATTCAGTAGCATTTGAATGATTAAGCGGTACAGAATAAGACATAGAAAATAGACATATTCCTAGTTCATATTCAACAGCACTTGACTAATTCAGCAACATTTCAAAATGACTGATTCAGCAATACATGCACTGAAATTCAATAGCATTACAGAGGGAACCAGACCTCACCGACGGAGTGGGAAAAAGCGATAATTATTTTAGCAGATATATTTATGTAAAAATGTCTAAAGAACCAAAGACACACACCGCATGCGCCAAAACTAGACTGGTATCCAATGACTTCACTTGGTGAAATCAAGCTATATCTTTACCTTCTCTACCTCTCATCACTATCCAAAACACAACCAACGGTTTTGATGAAATACAGCTAAAAACTCTAGTGAAAGAAACCCAGCAACACCGACAGAACTTTTCATAAATTAGTAGCATTTGAATGATTCTGCAGTACAGAATAAGACAGAGAAAATATCAACAGACTTCTAGTTCATATTCGGCAGTACTTGACCAATTTAGCAGCATTTCAAAATGACTGATTCAGCAAAACAGACACTGAAATTCAATAGCAGTATAGAGGGGACCAGTTTTTGCTTCAGCTCTAAAAACCATGCCCACAATCAGTTTGCCCTTTTCTCCAAACACACTCAAATCATTGGATCAAGCAAAACTGACGACCAAGTCTGCTTTTGTGTGCAACCTCCTATGGAACACTTGTCATAATAGTTGGTCTTGATTATATAGGAAACCGTCATATGGATACAAATATACCATACCAGTATGTACTAGTCATAGCTCTAATCTAGCAAAAGGTTATCACAGTTTTACCATCCATATATGATCAGTGGATATAAGATAACCACATAATTAATTAAGATAGAATGCGACCAAAGAGCTACACAGCTAGGAACTTCATGACCAGTCTGCTGCATTCAGGGCAACGAGATACATCGACCTTGACCATTCTTCCAATGGTAAGTTTGGTTGTTTTTCGGAACTTGGTCCACCTAGAAGTAGATGCCAAGCGCCCATCAGTCCATTTAATGGCGTAGCATCCATTGACTTGCACTCCTTCGATCTGCATCATGAAAACTATTGTGCCCTTTTGTCTAGCCTCAAGTTTCTTTGTGGCACTTTTAAGCAATTTCCAAGTTAAAGCAAGAGATAGACGCATAATTAATAAGAGCAATGAACTGAATCATGTGAAACTCGAGAAGACATTGAGAGCAGTTTATCTGCCGCCACTCACAAACATAATCCGATGCGACCTTGAGTTCACACATGTGTAGGATACGATCTGACAAGGAGCTTGTGTCGGTTCCTATGCTAGGGCTGGTGTAGTAGCTGATGCTGGTGCAGGAACATGGACTAGTGTAGGAGATGGTGTCGCTGCCTATGTTGGGGCTGGTGCTAGTGCAGGATATGGTGTCGATGTAGTTAACTAAAGAGGGGTTGGTGCAAGAGCCAGAACCGGTGCTGGCGCCAGCAGCTTGATGCTAGATTTCTTCTGATGGGTAGGTAATCTAGCTTTAGGGATGGTAGAGACATATGAGATGTGTGCAAGCAAAATGGATCTTATACTCCAATAGTTACTCACAAGACAATGATCAGAGGATATGATGAGTATACAAACAAATTAAGTTACTACTACCTCCAATCTTTCTCCTTTGGTCAACAGGTGTTGGAGAAGGACCTAGTTCGAGCGCCGGTGTGGGTTCCAATGCCGGTGTCAGCAGCTTGATGTTGGTTACCTTCTAAGGGGAGGTAAGGGCACTGCAGGAGTGGTCAGAGAGGCATCTAAGATGTGTACACGAAAAATGGTTTCTTACACCCCTAGATAGTGATTAGAGTATACAAGTAAATTAAGTTACTACCTTTATTCTTTCTCCTACTTAGGTCAATAGGTGTCGTTGCAGGAATTGGGGCCGGTACCAGTGCCAGCAGTTTGATGCTAGCACCCTTCGAGAAGCGGACTACACAAGTGGTAAGAGTCATACGATAAGTAAAGACAATGGTGCAGAACAGCTAGTCGCAAGAAATTCATCAGAGGTTGTGATGAGGACAGAAGCAAATTAATTAGTAGTACCTATGTTCTTGGCCCTTTGGTCAACATGTGTACGATGGCTTGCAAGTATCTTCCCAGGCTTGCTAAAATCGAGTGCTACCTAGTCCCCCAGATTCAGACCATTCTCAGGGACATACTTGGACCAACCTCGGCCACCCAAATATGTGGCGGCCATCGTCTGGTAGACATCCACATCATATAGTTGTCGCAAGCCTTTTGTGTCCTCGGTATACAGAGTTAGAAACTTGTCGTTTCCGAACAACTTGTTTATAATGGGGCGGGCGACACAAGGGACAACCTTCAAGATAAAATTGATAGGCAAGTAAGATGACAGCAAGAGAAGTGAGATACAAGATATTACATCAAGTCATTCTAAACCGCTTGGAATCCATACCCGATACCATGGGTACCTTCACGAAGGGTGGCCATGTACCATTTTTCTTCTATCTGCCTTTGGAAGGGCATACAAGCCCTCCTTTCAATCCATAAGCTTGACAAGAGGACGGAAGAAGAAAAGGCTGAGCAGCTGCTGCGTGGTACTGAATGAAATTAAGTGGAAAGGTTAAATTATGTAAAGATCATGTAAATCTAATAATATTATACAAAATCATTTCCTGTAAAGCAAACAAATTAGATGTTTGTGAACTTCTGATATAACAATAACATGGAAAATCATAACATGTGAAATTGTGGATTTCCAAATTATACCTACTTCTTACAAAGGTCATTGCCCATCTGGGTACTGTGTTTGCGCTTCCTCATCATGTAGATAATGTCCGCTTTTGGTGGGGGCATGAGCAATCTACTAGCCTCTACAGTAGCCTCAGCCTCCGCTGCGGCACCTTCAATCTGCATAAATAGCAATAGAGCTCAACAGTTCAATACTTTTTTTGAAAAGTCAATCCATGTAAAGTTTGACCAAACTTTTAGAAACAACTATCAAGAACTATTATATTATATAGATACCCTATGGGCATGGATTACGTATTATAAATATTATTTTTTTCTCTAAAAACTTGGTCAAACTTTAGTTGGTTTGACTTTTGAAAAACGTTTGATGGCTTAAGCCTTGGGACGGAGGTAGTACAGTACATAGTAGTCATATATGACTGTATATGAGACAGTCAGACAGATCCAGATCCGGATTCACATAAACATAGTGCCAGACTTAATAAAATCACACATGTTTCTAAACATCTAAAAAGCATGCATGACACCAAGCAGATAATAATTAAAGCAGACTGCATCATGGTAAGTGTACTAAGAAAAAATACCCTTCTCTTTAAGTTGGGCCCTCCCAGTTGGGTAGTGGCCTTGCGCTTATTTGGTGAGTAGTGGTACTAAAGAGAATATGTCCGAGAGGCAATAATAAAGTTGTTATTATCGTATTTCAAGCATATGATAGATGTTTATTCTACATGCTATAATTGTATTAAAAGGAAACATTAATACATGTGTGTATAATGAACAAAATAAAGGGTTTCTAGTTATGCCACTCATATAAACTAGCTCGTTGATTAACATGATGATCAAGGTTTCCTGATCATGACAGTGGATGTTGTTAATAACGAGGTCCCAACATTGGTGGAATGATGTGATGAACATTTATTCGAAGTATACTAATACGATCAAATTCATTATGTTTAAATTGCTATAACATCATTACAAGTAACTTTAGTCCTTAGACCATGAGATCATGTCAATCACTAACATATGAAGAGTAGCTTTATAACATTAAACGTCACACCATAACTGGGTGACTATAAAGGTGGGTTCAGATACTCCAATAATTTTATATAGAGGCTCATGGATCAAGAGTGTGATTTGTCCATCCAAATTATAGAGAGATATACTCTAGGCCCTCTCGGTGATATCACATTGATATAACTTGCAAGCAAGTGATGGGGATCACTAGAATGTTATATCATGGGAACGAGAAAAGAGTACATGTCGGTAACGAGATCAAACTAGGTATGGGATACCGATGATCGAATCTCGGACATGTCAAATATCGCGATACAAAAGGATTTAGTTGCAATGTTAAGGTTCTCACGATCACAAGAACTCATCGTTGAATGTGTAGGAGCCAGTATGGATCTCCAGGTCCTGCTGCTGATTATTGATCAGAGAGGGGTCTCGATCATGTCTGCATTATTCACGAACCATAGAGTGACACACTTAAGGGATATTGACACCATTTGGAGCAAATGAGTTGCCAGAAAAAGAACATCAAAGCGCTGTAATTATTTCACTAGACACCGGAATTATTTCGGGTGAAATTGGTTCTACATGTGAAATTGAAAAGTAGCAAGGGGTTTTATGTGAATGTTTTTTAATTAATGTTATTGACAAAATTCTGAATAAATAATAAAATTAGTTTTATTTAATGAGAGATTACATTAAATTTGGTGCAAATTTAATGGGATTTGAGTGGATTTTGAGTGGAGGAAATGGAGAGTCAAATTTGTGAGTGGGACTACTCACATGAATGAGGGAAGAGGTGGGGGCACCACCTTAGCCGACGGCCATGGGAGGGGCTTCCCCTCCCCCTATAAAAGGACTCCCTCCCTCCCTCTCTCTCTCTCTCACTCACACCTCCTCGTGGAGGATCTCTCTCCCCCTCTGGTACTATTCCACCATGGTCTCGGCTTACTGAGATACATGTTCCCGGTGGCTTTTTCTGGAGAGAGGATTTGATGCTTCCGCTGCACTGCTGGAGCGAGGTCGCGGAGGTTGTCAAGGTCCCGGACATGTGTGCGATCACGGATGCTCCGCTAAGTTGCGGTGCTGCCAGACTTCCACATGATCTTGACATCGGCAAGAGATCGACTACATCACCAACGAGGCCATACTCGTAAAGCTTTGTCAGTCTTTGAGGGTATGTATTCTGGATGTATATCCACCCGTTGATTGTATCTAGATAGATGGATCATGGCATATACAGTTCCCATCATAGGAAAAAGTTTGTTTTCTATGCTGCGAACCCAATAGTGGTATCAGAGTCAGATCTATGAGTAGATACTCTGCACGGGTAGTAGACATATGGTTATGTGGGCACTGATGGTCATATTATTGCTTCTTATGTGTATTTTGGATATTGGTGGCACAGTGGGATGAAGCGGCTCGGACAAACTTTATATGTCCTTGCACATGAGACCTGTTCCACGCTTGACATGCAACTAGTTTTGCATAAGTGGCTTGGGGGTGTCTGTCTCTCCTACTATAGTCAATATCTAATCTACAACGAGTTGCCAATAATTTGATTATCATCGTTGTGGTTCCATGTTCGTAGGTAAGAACTGTTCTATATTCAAAAGCCCTTAGCCACGTAAAACATGCAAACGATAAATTAGAGGCATCTGGTTTATTGGTTTTGCGGGGCAAGTACTAGTATTATAATTTGTAGTATGGATTGATACTATTGGAAATTATAATATGCCAAAGTGTAAGTTCCATAGACCTTGGCCTTACACATATATGAATGATAAAGATCATACCAAGATGCACAAGATAATGATCAAAGTGCAAGAACCATATCATATCACTTTTAGCATATGATGTTTGTATACATCTTATATTGCTTCTTTGGTGCTTTAATAGCATTATAAGATGATCCCTCATTTAAATATCAAGATAAGAATGTGTTCTTCCTTAGTATGCACTGTTGAAAAGTTCGTCATTTTGAGACACCACGTGATGATCGGGTGTGATAGAATCAACGTTCACATACAACGGGTGTAAGACAGTTTTACACACGCGAATACTATGGTTCTTACTTGGCGAGCCTAGCATGTACAGACATGGCCTAGGAACACGAACCGCAAGGTAAAGAATGAGTCATATGGTTGATATGATGATCGTCGTGATGATCGCCTTTAAAACTACAACAACTCACGTGATGATCGGACTTGTTGTAGCGGATTTGGTTCATGTAATCACTAAAAAGACATGAGGTATGTTGTTTTTGAGTGGGAGTTCATTTATAATTTGTATTAGTTGAACTTAAATCTATCATAAACTTAGTCTAATAAACTTTGCAAATTCTGTTGTAGATGGCACCACCTGCTTTTAATTTCAATGTGTTCATGGAGAAAGAGAAACTTGCGACAAATGGTAGCAACTTTACCAACTGGGCCATGAATTTGAGGATTCTCCTCACTGCTGCACAAAAGCAATATGTGCTAGAAGCGCCGCTAGGCCCCCCACCACTTGATGATGCTCCAGACGAAGTAAAGGATGTTTATTTAAGTCGCCAGGAGGACCACAGCATGGTTCATTATGGCATACTATATGGGCTAGAGCCATATATCCGAAAGCGTTTCGAGAATGGAAATGCTTTGGATAGCATGGGTGAATTGAAAATGATTTTTGATACCCATGCTGCTGTGGAGACTTATGATGCTTCAAAAAGAATTCTTTACCTTCATGATGGAGGATAATAGCTCCGTTAGTGAGCACGTACTCAAAATGTCTTGGTACACCGATAAGCTTGTTTCTTTGGGAATAACGATTCCCATTGACTTTGGCATACATCGTGTTCTCCAATCTCTGCCACCAAGCTACAAGAGCTTCGTGATGAACTACAACATGCAAGGCACGAAGAAGACTCTCCCCGAGCTTCTGTCTATGCTTAAAACTGCTGAAGTGGAAATTAGGAAAGAACATCAAGTGTTGATGATCAATAGGACCACTGGTTTCAAGAAAGACAAGAAGGGCAAACAGAAGGGTAAATTCAGGAAGGGTGGAAAATCTGTTGCCACGCCCGAGAAGAAGACCCGAGCTGGCCCTAAGTCAGATACCGAGTGCTACTATTGTAAGGGGACTGGCCATTGGAAGCGTAACTTCCCCAAGTATTTGGCTGACAAGAAGGCCGACAAGATGAACAAAGGTATATATGATATACATGTTATTGATGTGTACTTGACTAATACTCGGAGTAGCACCTGGGTATTTGATACTAGATCGATTGCTAATATATGTAATTCGAATCAGGGGCTGCGGAACAAGCGAATACTAGCTAAGGGAGAGGTCAAGATGCGTGTCGGCAATGGATCAAAAGTTGATGTGATCGCCGTCGGGACGCTACCTCTCCATCTACCGTCGAGATTAGTTATAAACCTAAATAATTGTTATTTGGTGCCTGCGTTGAGCATGAACATTGTATTCGAATCATGTTTATTGCAAGACAATTATTCCTTTAACTCCGAAAACAATGGTGTTTCTATTTATATGAATAATATGTTTTATGGTCATGCGCCTATGATGAATGGTTTATTTCTTTGAATCTTGATGATAGTGATACAAATATTCATAATGTAGATGCCAAAAGGATTAAACTAAATGATGATATATCCGCATACATGTGGGACTGTCATCTAGGTCATATTGGAGTAAAACGCATGAAGAAACTCCATTCTGATGGACTTTTGGAATCACTTGATTTTGAATCACTTGATACATGTGAGCCATGCCTTATGGGCAAAATGACTAGAACCCGGTTTTCCGGTACAATGGAGCGAGCGACAGATTTATTGGAAATCATACATACCGATGTGTGTGGTCCAATGAGTGTGTCGGCACGAGGTGGATATCGTTATTTGTTTACTTTAACGGATGATTTAAGTAGATATGGATATATCTATTTGATGAAACACAAATCTGAAATCTTTGATAAGTTCAAGGAATTTCAGAATGAAGTGGAAAATCATCGTAATAGAAATACAGATGTGGAGCCAATGACCCACTGACACTCACGTATCTACAACTACATTCCCGAGCGGCAATCAAATGGAGGCGTGAATTCAAGATTCCAGCGGAATGATCAACCATACAGTTCCAATGACCCAGGACGGAATCCTAGATGCGAGGAGTAAAAATTCCATTTTTTGCATTTTTCTTACAAATTGGATTTGTTTCTTACATTTATCTATGAGAAAATACGGGGGTCGGAATTCCTTCCAATTCAAAGAACTAGTAAAAACTTCTGCCACAAAGAACGGTTGTGATAATAAACACTCTATTTTCTTGCTCTTGCTATAGTTAAACGATCCTCTTCTGATAATTCATCCAACCAAAGAATAGCGATAGTCCTAAAGTCAACTTGAAGAGGAAGAAGCATCTCTCTTTTCATCTTCAATAGATAGAAAAAGGATCCTGACCTGAAGCCTTCGATGTACGATCCTCTTTGAATGGAAAAATCCAATTCACTGAAAATTTGGTTCACCCCACAATAAATTTCTATGATCTGATCGTGCGGGTGAATATCTAAGTTACGAGTTTGGCACGCATATGAGAGAGTGTGGAATAGTTTCACAACTCACACTGCCGGAACACCACAACGAAATGGTGTATTGGAGCATCATAATCGTACCTTGTTAAATATGGTTTGATCTATGATGTCTCTATCTGACTTGCCAATTTCATCTTGGGGTTATGCACTAGAAACCGTTGCATTCACTTTAAATAGGGCACCATCTAAATCCGTTTAAATGACACCATATGAATTATGGTTTGGAAACAAACCTAAGTTATCATTCTTAAAGTTTGGGGATGCGATGTTTATGTGAATAAAATTTAGCCTGATAAACTCGAATCCAAAGTGTAAAAATGTGTCTTCATAGGATACCCTAAATAAAAAATTGGGTATTCCTTCTATCACTGATCCGAGGGCAAGGTTTTTGTTGCCAAGAATGGATCCTTTCTTGAGAAGGAGTTTCTCATGAAAGGTGTGAGTAGTCAGAAGGTAGAACTCGAAGAGGTTACTGAACCTTCTCTTCATGAAATGACGAGTAGCGCAGTGCCGGAAGTTGTTCCGGAGTTAACTTCACCAAATGAAGAAGGAACTAATGATAAAGATCATGAAACTCTGAAAGAGGATACTACTGAACCTTGCAGGTCAAGTAGGACACGTGCAACTCCTAAACTGTACAAAAATCCTATCATGAATTTCATGGTTGATGGAAATGATGACCCTCCGACGTATGAAGAAGCGATGATGAGCCTGGATTCCAACAAATGGCTAGAAGCCATGCAATCCGAGATGGAATCCATGTACGGAAACCAGGTTAGGACCTTGGTGGATTTACCTCATGACCGAAAGGCTATTGAGAATAAATGGATTTTCAAGAAGAAAACCGACGCTGATGGTAACGTGACCATCTATAAAGCTCGACTTGTCGCAAAAGGGTTTCAACAAATTCAAGGAGTTGACTACAATGAGACTTTCTCTCCCATAGTGATGCTAAAGTTGGTTAGGATTATGTTAGCAATTGCTGCATTTTTTGATTCTGAAATTTGGCAGATGGATGTCAAAACCGCGTTCCTCAATGGTAATATTAAGGAAGAGTTGTATATGGTACAACCAAAGGGTTTTGTCGATCCTAAGGATGCTAGCAAGGTATGCAAGCTTCAGCGATCCATCTATGGACTAAAGCAAGCATCCCGAAGTTGGAATCTCAGTTTTGATGAGGTAATCAAAGGGTTTGTATTTTTCCAAACTTACGGAGAAGCTTGTATTTACAAGAAAGTGAGTGGGAGCTCTCTGGCATTTCTAATATTATATGTGGATAACATATTATTGATTGTAAATGATATAGATCTTTTAAATGAAGTTAAAAGTTATCTAAACAACAAATTTTTTATGAAGGACCTTGGTGAAGTATCATACATATTAGGCATCAAGATCTATAGGGATAGATCAAGACATATGATTGCGCTATCGCAAAGTACATACCTTGATAAGATTTTAAATAAGTTTAAAATGGATGGAAGTAAGAAGGGGTTCTTACCTATGTTGCAAGGCAAGACATTGAGTAAGACTCAAAGTTCGGCTATGGTAGAAGAAAGAGAGATAATGGATAGAATCCCCTATGATTCATCCATAGGATCTATAATGTATGCCATGCTATGTACAAGAGCGGATGTGTCACACGCTATTAGTTTAACTAGTAGGTACCAATCTGATCCAGGTTCGGAACACTGGATAGCGGTCAAGAATATCCTTAAGTACTTAAGAAGGACTAAGGATATGTTTCTCGTGTACGGAGGTGATGAAGAGCTCTTCACTAAGTGTTATGTTGATGCTAGCTTCGACACCGATCCGTAAGACTCTAAGTCTCAATCCGGATACCTATTTATCGTGAATGGAGCAGCGGTTAGTTGGAGGATGTTGATGGCTCAGTTGATGTGGAGCCTGTTGGGAACCCCAAGAGCAAGGTGTGAAGCAGCACAGCAGCACGTCTTCCCTCAGTAAGAAACCGAGGTTATCGAACCAGTAGGAGGAAGGAAACATCACACAGGTGTTGCAAGCAACATGGAAACCTGCACAACACAAACTCAAGACTTTGACCCAACTAACAGTGAGGTTGTCAATCTCACCGGTTGCTGTAACAAAGGATTAAACGTATGGTGTGGAAGGTAATGGTTTGCGGCAAGTAAATAGGTAATAGTGGAAGATGTATCAATGGTAAAGATTGGACTGGGGTCCATAGTTTACTAGAGGTTCTCTCCTTAGATAACCAACATGGCATGAAGGGTAAACAAATTACAGCAGGGCAGTTGACAGGAACTAAGCATGGCATAACAATGCAATACCAGACAAAAAGATCCTATGAGATTCGATTGGGCAATACAACAATATACATAGACCGCCATCCAACTGCATCTTTGACTAGAAGTGCACCTTCAGGTTATCATCCGAACCCCCTCTAGAATTAAGTTGCAAGCAACAGACAACTGCTTTAAGCAAAGTGTGTAAGGTAAACAATCCACTTTTTCCATGAATAAGAGACCGTTGTTTTCTCCCTAGTGGCAACAACACATCTACAACCGAAGAGATTTTTGTCACTTCCCTTGGAAACTAGAGGCATGAACCCACTATCGAGCATAAATACCCCCTATTGGAGTCACTAGCAACTACTTGGACAAGATAGCTACTAACAACGGAGAGCATGCAAGATCACAAACAACACAGACAAGATAGACTCAAATAGATAAAACCATTAATCAATCTGACATAGTAATCTCAATATCCATCGGATCCTCGCAAACACAACATGCATGATTACAAATAGATTAGACTTGATCATGAACGGAGCTCATAAGATCTATACATGAAAGCACAAGGAGGAGATACAACCATCTAGCTACTACATGGACCCATAGTCCAAGGTGGAACTACTCACGCATCATACCGGAGAAGAAGGCCTCCCAGATGATCTCCCCTCCGGCAGGGTGCCGGGAAGAGCTTTAGATCCCCCCGATCTAGGGACGACGGTGGCGGCAGCTATAGAATGTTTCGTGGAGTTTTGATCGGGTGCCTAGGATTTCTGCATCGGGGGCTTCTTATAGGCGAAGAGGCGAGGCTAGAAGGTGTCCGGAGTGCCCACACCCTACCCAGGCGCGGGGTAGGGACCACCCGCGCCTAGGTGGGTGTGGTGGCCCTGGTTCGCCTCTCTGTGTCTCCTCTGGACTTCGTGACGCCCACGGTAAAATATTAATGTCACATCCCAAGATTTTCCAAATCTTGATATGTGAAAAATAAATAAATAAAATAAAACTTTGTTGATATTCAGGGTGAGAAGAAACTTTTTGATTCCAATTGGAAACCTTCAAACCTATTTTTGATCAAATAAATCCTAAAGGGATTTGAAAAGATAAACAATTAATAAAGAAAATTTTAAATAAGTGAAATTACTATTTTTGGATCTTTTAATAAAAAGATTTGGTTTAAAAAAAAACAAAGGAAGAAATATAAAAGGAGTATTTTATAGAGCCAAATTAAACCTTGTCCAAGCTTTTGGAAATAAATATTTCTATTTGATGAAAAGAGTAAAGGTTGTTTAAATAAAATAATGGGGATTTATTAATAGCCAATTTTATTAAAGTAAAAGACTTTTCCCATTTTAATTAAACACCAAAACTTGTTATTTTATTTTAAATAAATGATCCAAGTGTTTTGTATTTTCAAATAAAACCTACTGAATTGGTTTGGATATTATTTAGCTTTCAAAATGGAGATTTTAATAAAACAAATCCTATTTGAATTAATAACTAAGGTCTATTATTTAATTATTTAAATAGATCCTAAAAGAATAAAAACATTATTTTATTTTGGGACTTTGGTTTGTGTTGTTAAACAGAACTAAAAAGGATACAAAGTTTAGCAAAAGTTTGATTTCAAATGTTGTTTGATTAGTTTGATAAAATTTCAAAACAGAAAATCAAATGGAAAAGGAAAAAGATTCAGTACAAAAAAAAGGAAACAAACAGCAACCCAACTAAGCAGGCCCAGCAGCCCAGCTCCAGCCCAATTAAACCCCCACGCACGAATCGTTTTCCACTCGAACTCTCACCCGCAGAGTCGCAGACAGCAGGACCCCACCGCACCCTTCTCAACCTCACTGCCAAATGACCCCACGCCCACGTCACCATCTTCCTCCCCGCGGTGAACTCGCCCTGCCGTTGCAGCCGAGTAATTCCGGCGATGAATACGCGTTGAAGACGGCCTTAATTCCTCGCAGTGACTACACCCGTTAAATCGCCCCTCTCCCCTATCTCTTTCCCCCCAGACAAATCCTTCCCTTCGCCCATAGGCTGCCCTGAATTCCCCTTGCACCGCCACTGCTCCGACGAGCTTCTCTAGTGAATTCCGGCCATACCTAACCGCCCCTCGCCTTCCACTACACACAAGCTTGTCCTCCACCTCCAGGCGTACCTTCCCGTGTGTTCCACTCGCCCACGCGCGTTCCCTAGCGTCGGCAAGGACGACCTCAACTCGCCAGCCACCGTCGGCGCCGCTTGTATTTGGTCAGGTCATTTCGCACCGTTAGATCTCCATCTGGCGGCTTAGATAGATTCATTAAATGAAGAGGTACGGGTGCCTCTGTGCCACATGATCCAACTTAGATCCAACGCCTCCTAGAGCCTGATCCAACCGAAACGGTACCAGCGAATGAAAACATGACACGTGGCTCAGCTCGTTTGATTTAGAACAGAATAGATCTATTAGATGTTCAAATTTGAATAATCCATAACTTTCAAACCACACGTCCAAATTTTGCAAACTTTATATCAATGGATTCAGAAAAACAAGCCCTAGCCAACCATGCACTTTGTTTAGTAAAAAGCTTCTGGTAAAATGATTGTTTTTGTAGAAACTTGTGTAGGCTTGTTATGAATAAGAAAATTGTTCTAGTTTTGATTTGGAGACGAAATCTTTGCAAAATGGTTGGATGTGAACCTACTGACCCTAGGAACCAACTTATGGATTTAAAAATGTATTTTGTGAAGATTAGAATTGAATAATTGAATTAGCTCATTTCTAGTTAAATAAAAATATTGATTTTGATATGGAAATGTTTTTTCGAGAAAAACCTTTGGAAAATGTTTTGATTCAAACCTACTGACTCTAAACACCAAGCTTTGTGAATTAACAACTTATTTGTTGAACAAAATAAAATTGTTGCTTTGCTAAAAACATTTTCCACCACATGAAATAATGGTTTGATTTAAAAAAATGGTTTATAGATAAAACCCTTTTGCAAATGGGTTTGACACTTTAGAAAATGACCGCTTTGAACCTTACAATGTATAGAGCCTAGTAGAAACCACCTTTGCAAATAAAACTATCTTTTGCATGCTTGCATGCATGACCTTGTTTCTATTATTTTATGTGTGCTAAATTGATTGAATATTGGTTGGAATGCTAGTTGAATCTATGTTTGCTTGATTGATTTGTAGTGAAGTTAGAAGAGTGTGATATTAGCAAGATCAAGAAGTGAACCAACATCCTCTACCAAAAAGGCAAGTGACACTATCATCCAAGTCCTACTATTTTTCATTACACTTAGTGGATTTTTGAAACATGCATGACAAGGACTACTATATTTTGCTATGCTAAATCCTATTAGGATACCCTTATATATTCCTTAGTGAAAACAATGTAGTTGTAATATGCTTAGCCCTGCTATATATTGATAAGGGATACATTTTGAGATTATGGAGTATTGAAAAGACTTGTGTTTTATATAACAAAACAAGTACTTAATGAACCACCTGGGTGGACAAGGATACTCAAGTTTTGGACAAGGTGGCAACAAGAGGAACCATGTTTATATGGCAATCTCTTTTTGTTGTGCACTAGAAGAAAACCACCCAGGGACTTAGAGATTTAACATGTTTCTCGTACAGTGGCTTCCGTGTACAACCACATGCTAAATGAGCACTGGCTTAGTCAACTACATAGTGGAAGACCCATGCATTGGCCTCTTCAGGTTAACTGAATGAGGGAACTTGAAACCCTACATTGGTGCCTGATAGACAAGCTAGCATTGTGTATTGGGAGGACTCCTATGGAAAGACTTCGTCACATTCTCAATCTGCCAGTACTCCATCTTGGTGAGTATTTATCCAGCGGCCACTGGTGGCAACAAGATGAGATTGTGTCATGTGGGTAAAGTGTACAACTTCTGCAGAAGATAAAAATCTAAGTACTTAGCCGTGTCCCCGGTTATGGACAATACTGAGCAACTAAGGCCTGAAGCTATGGGAAATCTCGACATTCCAATTTCTAAAAGTAAAACTTGAAAGAGACAACAAGAGACTTGAAGCACTTGGAGGTTTCCAAGGAGTTCAGAAAGATTTGACAAAAGATCAATACTATTTTGAAAAGATAGGATAAATTATACTGCTTTCTGCAAATGAGCCTAAAACTCTACTTAGCCAAATATGCATGTAATGTTAGGATCCATTTATTATACTGCTTTCTGCATGGAAACTTGCCAATACAATTCAAATGTATTGACCCTTGTGGCTGTAACTTGTAATGTTGCAGGTTGGTTTGGTGTTAGTGAAGTTTATTGATTAGGATTACAAGTCTACAACCAACATGTTTGCCTGTGGCACTTTGAAGATGAAGGACCCCATGCTTATAGATATTCTGCTGCAAATGTAATGTGATAGCCAAATGAGCTATGTAGGATGTAATGAATTATTTTATTCCTGGTTATAAAGTTGTATTATGACCTTTGTTTCTTGATATTACATCTTAACTGTGGATGCTAGCTATTGATCCAGGGACTAGCATTGTAAACACAGGGATCTCTACCTTATTAAAGGTTGGGACCTCTACAGATGGTATCAGAGCATTGTGTTGCCTGTAGGATTTGTAACCCTAGGATTGGACAAAAACCCTTAGAAAAATAGGAGTTGTATTTGTTCCAAAACTTATTTACAAACAATCTTGTAAACTCTTTCCTCAACCATTTTGGTTTTGATTCTACATCTCTTCTATTTCTACTTGAAGGATAAAGCCTTTCCCTAGCCAAAGACTTCACCATGTGCAAAAGACATCTTCAACTCTAATGACTTCAACATCTTCAGCATTTTCACCAAGGACTTCAACCTTGGATATCACTAAGGACTACAAGTGAGACAAGAAATCCTGCCCAAATAACTTGAAGACTAAGGAAATACAACTTGGAAGGAACCATGATCACCTTTGAAGTTTTGTGACCAAGGATTTTCTCAAAAATAAAAGATCTCATTAAAGAAGAATCAACCAAGAAGGATGGAAAGATCACAAGTGAACCATATAGATGGACCACCATATTTTGTTTAAGTCAAACCCACCATCTTATGTGGTGTAACAAAAGTTTTTTTGATTGCCTAAGAATATGCTTGGAAACCTGTGTTTGAAAGGAGTGTTTGTTTGTGATTGCTTGCACATTGCTTGTGTGAATTGTGAAGTGTATGATTAGAATTATTTCCTTAGAGATATTTTGCCTATTCTAATCTCAATTCAACCCAAACAGATGACTACTCCAAGAGACTCCAACATCAAGGTTGATGACAGCAACAACAACCAAGAGGACAACATGAGAGGACTCATAGAAACCCAAAACCAGTTGAACCAAGTGACAGCTCAATTCATAGCCAACACCAGTGGGGAAGATCCAACCATGCAAAGGTTTTTTGAAACCCAAGCCCAATTGTTGCATAAGGTGACAGATCAAATGATCAACATGGGAAGCAACTCTTCCAAAGGAGTTTGTGACAACAAGGATGACAAAGATGTTATTCTAGAAGGAGCCCAAGCTTGCAATATTTGTGGAGACAAGGATCACACTTCCAAGGAGCATGGAGATCAATGCCCCAACTGTGAAGAGAAACATCCAGTTGGCCAATGTCCCACCTCTCAAGCTACTTGTTACCTATGTGAAGGAAATAATCATGTCCCCATCCAATGCCCCATCAATTCCATAGTTGACCAAAGGAAACAAGGTGGAGTGCAACAACTGATTGCAGACTACCAAGAGGGAGCTAAGTCTACCAAGAAGGATGAGGACAAAGGAAAATCTCCACTTGTACCTCCATGCAATACGACCCAATTTAAAGGACCAAAGAAGAGGCATATGAATTATCCAAGGAGCAATAGAAGGTCAAAGAAACCAGTAGACATTCCTACCTATGAGATAACATATGAAGATCATGAACTAGAAGCACTCCTAGCTTTGGAGAAACCCAAGAAAAAGAAGGACAAAAGCCATGTGCAATGTAATCATTGTAAAGAAATGGGACATTATGCCAGTGAATGTCCAGAGAAGAATAAGTATAAGGAGATTGGCCAAGTATGGTGCAACAACTGCAAAGAGCTAGGCCATTATGTAGCAACTTGTCCACTGAAGATACGTGATGAACTCAATCTTATCACATGTTACAACTATGGTAACCAAGGACATTATGCAAGCAACTGTCCAGAAAAGATGAAGCACAAGATAAACAAGCCTATGAAGGATCTCAGCCTTGTCACATGTTTCAAGTGTGGAAACAAAGGACACTATGCAGATGTTTGCCTAGAGAAGTTTCCCCAAGACCCCAAGCAGGCCAAAATGTAATTTAGTTGGAAAATTTTTAAGTGTGGTAGTACACTAGATGATTTGAGCCTACTTGTAACCCTAGCCTTCCCAAATCTCGGGACGAGATTTATTTTAAGGGTGGTAGCCTGTCACATCCCAAGATTTTCCAAATCTTGATATGTGAAAAATAAATAAATAAAATAAAACTTTGTTGATATTCAGGGTGAGAAGAAACTTTTTGATTCCAATTGGAAACCTTCAAACCTATTTTTGATCAAATAAATCCTAAAGGTATTTGAAAAGATAAACAATTAATAAAGAAAATTTTAAATAAGTGAAATTACTATTTTTGGATCTTTTAATAAAAAGATTTGGTTTAAAAAAAACAAAGGAAGAAATATAAAAGGAGTATTTTATAGAGCCAAATTAAACCTTGTCCAAGCTTTTGTAAATAAATATTTCTATTTGATGAAAAGAGTAAAGGTTGTTTAAATAAAATAATGGGGATTTATTAATAGCCAATTTTATTAAAGTAAAAGACTTTTCCCATTTTAATTAAACACCAAAACTTGTTATTTTATTTTAAATAAATGATCCAAGTATTTTGTATTTTCAAATAAAACCTAATGAATTGGTTTGGATATTATTTAGCTTTCAAAATGGAGATTTTAATAAAACAAATCCTATTTGAATTAATAACTAAGGTCTATTATTTAATTATTTAAATAGATCCTAAAAGAATAAAAACATTATTTTATTTTGGGACTTTGGTTTGTGTTGTTAAACAGAACTAAAAAGGATACAAAGTTTAGCAAAAGTTTGATTTCAAATGTTGTTTGATTAGTTTGATAAAATTTCAAAACAGAAAATCAAATGGAAAAGGAAAAAGATTCAGTACAAAAAAAGGGAAACAAACAGCAACCCAACTAAGCAGGCCCAGTAGCCCAGCTCCAGCCCAATTAAACCCCCACGCGTGAATCGTTTTCCACTCGAAATCTCACCCGCAGAGTCGCAGACAGCAGGACCCCACCGCACCCTTCTCACTCTCACTGCCAAACGACCCCACGCCCACGTCACCATCTTCCTCCCCGCGGTGAACTCGCCCTGCCGTTGTAGCCGAGTAATTCCGGCGATGAATACGTGTTGAAGACGGCCTTAATTCCTCGCAGTGACTATGCCCATTAAATCGCCCCTCTCCCCTCTCTCTTTTCCCCCAGACAGCTCCTTCCCTCCGCCCATAGGCTGCCCTGAATTCCCCTTGCGCCGCCACTGCTCCGATGAGCTTCTCGAGTGAATTCCGGCCATACCTCGCCGCCCCTCGCCTTCCACTACACACAAGCTTGTCCTCCACCTCCAGGCGTACCTTCCCGTGTGTTCCACTCGCCCGCGCGTTCCCTAGCATCGGCAAGGACGACCTCAACTCGCCAGCCACCGTCGGCGCCGCTCGTATTTGGTCAGGTCGTTTCGCACCGTTAGATCTCCATCTAGCGTCTTAGATAGATTCATTAAACGAAGAGGTACGGGTGCCTCTGCGCCACACGATCCAACTTAGATCCAACGCCTCCCAGAGCCTAATACAACCGAAACGGTACCAGCGAATGAAAACATGACACGTGGCTCAGCTCGTTTGATTTAGAACAGAATAGATCTATTAGATGTTCAGATTTGAATAATCCATAACTTTCAAACCACACGTCCAAATTTTGCAAACTTTATATCAATGGATTCAGAAAAACAAGCCCTATCCAACCATGCACTTTGTTTAGTAAAAAGCTTCTGGTAAAATGATTGTTTTTGCACAAACTTGTGTAGGCTTGTTATGAATAAGAAAATTGTTCTAGTTTTGATTTGGAGATGAAATCTTTGCAAAATGGTTGGCTGTGAACCTACTGACCCTAGGAACCACCTTATGGATTTAAAAATGTATTTTGTGAAGATTAGAATTGAATAATTGAATTAGCTCATTTCTAGTCAAATAAAAATATTGATTTTGATATGGAAATGTTTTTTCGAGAAAAACCTTTGGAAAATGTTTTGATTTAAACCTACTGACCCTAAACACCAAGCTTTGTGAATTAACAACTTATTTGTTGAACAAAATAAAATTGTTGCTTTGCTAAAAACATTTTCCACCACATGAAATAATGGTTTGATTTAAAAAAAATGGTTTATAGATAAAACCCTTTTGCAAATGGGTTTGACACTTTAGAAAATGACCACTTTGAACCTTACAATGTATAGAGCCTAGTAGAAACCACCTTTGCAAATAAAACTATCTTTTGCATGCTTGCATGCATGACCTTGTTTCTATTATTTTATGTGTGCTAAATTGATTGAATATTGGTTGGAATGCTAGTTGAATCTATGTTTGCTTGATTGATTTGTAGTGAAGTTAGAAGAGTGTGATATTAGCAAGATCAAGAAGTGAACCAACATCCTCTACCAAAAAGGCAAGTGACACTATCATCCAAGTCCTACTATTTTTCATTACACTTAGTGGATTTTTGAAACATGCATGACAAGGACTACTATATTTTTCTATGCTAAATCCTATTAGGATACCCTTATATATTCCTTAGTGAAAACAATGTAGTTGTAATATACTTAGCCCTGCTATATATTGAGAATGGATACATGTTGAGATTATGGAGTATTGAAAAGACTTGTGTTTTATATAAGAAAACAAGTACTTAATGAACCACCTGGGTGGACAAGGATACTCAAGTTTTGGACAAGGTGGCAACAAGAGGAACCATGTTTATATGGCAATCTCTTTTTGTTGTGCACTAGAAGAAAACCACCCAGGGACTTAGAGATTTAACATGTTTCTCGTACAGTGGCTTCCGTGTACAGCCACATGCTAAATGGGCACTGGCTTAGTCAACTACATAGTGGAAGACCCATGCGTTGGCATCTTCGGGTTAACTAGAATGAGGGAACTTGAAACCCTACATTGGTGCCTGATAGACAAGCTAGCATTGTGTATTGGGAGGACTCCTATGGAAAGACTTCGTCACATTCTCAATCTGCCAGTACTCCATCTTGGTGAGTATTTATCCAGCGGCCACTAGTGGCAACAAGATGAGATTGTGTCATGTGGGTAAAGTGTACAACTTCTGCAGAAGATAAAAATCTAAGTACTTAGCCGTGTCCCCGGTTATGGACAATACTGAGCAACTAAGGCCTAAAGCTATGGGAAATCTCGACATTCCAATTTCTAAAAGTAAAACTTGAAAGAGACAACAAGAGACTTGAAGCACTTGGAGGTTTCCAAGGAGTTCAGAAAGATTTGACAAAAGATCAATACTATTTTGAAAAGATAGGATAAATTATACTGCTTTCTGCAAATGAGCCTAAAACCCTACTTAGCCAAATATGCATGTAATGTTAGGATCCATTTATTTCTACATAGTAGTGAAACTTGCCAATACAATTCAAATGTATTGACCCTTGTGGCTGTAACTTGTAATGTTGCAGGTTGGTTTGGTGTTAGTGAAGTTTATTGATTAGGATTACAAGTCTACAACCAACATGTTTGCCTGTGGCACTTTGAAGATGAAGGACCCCATGCTTATAGATATTCTGCTGCAAATGTAATGTGATAGCCAAATGAGCTATGTAGGATGTAATGAATTATTTTATTCCTCGTTATAAAGTTGTATTATGACCTTTGTTTCTTGATATTACATCTTAACTGTGGATGCTAGCTATTGATCCAGGGACTAGCATTGTAAACACAGGGATCTCTACCTTATTAAAGGTTGGGACCTCTACAATTAACTTTGGCTTTTGTCCCGTCCAATTCCGAGAATATTGATTTTCTGCCTTTCTGAAACCAAAAGTAGGAGAAAACAAGCAACTGGCACTGTGGCAACTTGTTAATAGGTTAGTTCCAGAAAAGATATAAAAACACCTCAAAGCGTAGACAAAGCAAAGCAAAGTAGATACTAAACAAGCATGGAACATAAAAAATTATAGATACGTTTCCGACGTATCAGAGGAGCTCCAAACAACCCATGGTGGCGGGATCAACAACGGAGGCCAAATATGTTGCTGCTTCAGAAGCAGCACAGGAAGTAGTTTGGATGAAGGAGTTCATAATGGAACTGGGTGTGGTTCCTAGCGCATTGGACCCAATGGTGATCTATTGTGACAACAATGGAGCCATAGCCAATGCCAAGGAACCAAGGTCTCACAAGATTTCCAAGCATATCAAGCGCCGGTTTCACTCCATCCGCGAGCATGTCAAGGTTGGAGATATAAATATTTGCAAAGTACACACGAATCTGAATGTGGCAGATCCGTTGACTAAAACTCTCCCCAGAGCGAAACATGATCAACACCAAAACTCCATGGGTGTTAGATTTATCACAATGTAAACTAGATTATTGACTCTAGTGCAAATGGGACACTGAAGGGAATATGCCCGAGAGGCAATAATAAAGTTGTTATTATCGTATTTTAGGTATAGGATAGATGTTTATTTTACATGCTACAATTGTATTAAATGGAAACATTAATACATGTGTGTATAATGAACAAAATAAAGGGTTCCTAGTTATGCCTCTCACATAAACTAGCTCGTTGATTAACATGATGATCAAGGTTTCTTGATCATGACATTGGATGTTGTTAATAACGAGGTCACAACATTGGTGGAATGATGTGATGAACATTCATTCAAAGTATAGTAATACGATCAAAATCATTATGTTTAAATTGCTATAACATCATTACAGGTAACTTTAGTCCTCAGACCATGAGATCATGTCAATCAGTAACATATGAAGAGTAGCTTATAACATTAAAAATCATACGGTAACTGGGTGACTATAAAGGTGGGTTCAGATACTCCAATAATGTTATGTAGAGGCTCATGGATCAAGAGTGGGATTTTTCCATCCAAATGACAGAGAGATATACTCTAGGCCCTCTCGGTGATATCACATTGATATAACTTGCAAGCAAGTGATGGGGATCACTAGAATGTTATATCACGGGAACGGGAAAAGAGCACATGTCAGTAACGAGATCAAACTAGGTATGGGATACCGATGATCGAATATTGTACATGTAAAATATCGCGAGACAAAAGGATTTAGTTGCAATGTTAAGGTTCTCACGACCACAAGAAGTCATCGTTGAATGTGTAGGAGTCAGTACGGATCTTCAGGTCCCGCTGCTGATTATTGATCAGAGAGGGTTCTCGATCATGTATGCATTATTCGCGAACCGTAGAGTGACACACTTAAGGGATATCGACACCATTTGGAGCAAATGAGTTGCCAGAAAAAGAACATCAAAGCGCTGAAATTATTTCACTAGACACCAGAATTGTTTCGGGTGAAATTGCTGAAATTGGTTCTGCATGTCAAATTGAAAAGTATCAAGGGGTTTTATGTGAATGTTTGTTAATTAATGTTATTGACAAAATTCTGAATAAATAAATAAAATTAGTTTAATTTAATGAGAGATTACATTAAATTTGGTGCAAATTTAATGGGATTTGAGTGGGATTTTGAGTGGAGGAAATGGAGAGTCAAATTTGTGAGTGGGAGCTCCACTCACATGAATGAGGAAGAGGTGGGGGCACCACCTTGGCTGCCGGCCATGGGAGGGGATGCCCCTCCCCTATAAAAGGACTCCCTCCATCCCTTTTCCTCTCACTCACACATCCTCGTGAAGGATCTCTATCCCCCTATGGTACTATTCCCCCATGGTCTCGGCTTAGCGAGATACATGTTCCTGGTGGCTTTTTCTGGAGCGAGGATTTGCTGCTTCTGCTGCACTGCTGGAGAAAGGCCGTGGAGGTTGTTTGGGTCCCGGACGTGTGTGCGATAACGGATGCTCCGCTAAGTTGCAGTGATGCCGGACTTCCACATGATCTTGACATCGGCAAGAGATCGACTACATCACCAACGAGGCCATACTCGTAAAGCTTTGTCAGTCTTGAAGGGTATGTATTCTGGATGTATATCCACCTGTTTATTGTATATAGATATATGTATCATGGCGTATACAGTTCCCATCGTAGGAATTTTTTGTTTTCTATGCCGCTAACCCAACAGGTACTGGCCGGATCCTCCGGCCTGTGGGGGTATCATGTTGTTTTTCTATGCCGCTAACCCAACAGGTACTGGCCGGATCCTCCGGCCTGTGGGGGTATCATGTTGTTTTCCACACCTGGAGCACTGTGCTATAGTAAATAAAGAACAAGATGGTGTCTCAGAGGCTTCCACAAAAATAGGATGCATACAGAGACAAATTTTTGCACAAGGATACATCCAGGTTGCAGACAACCACTTTCAGCATGGGAAAGAATGGAAGAACACAATGACTATGCTACTCCATTACCTTTTTAGGCAACTTTTAAGGAAACTGATGGGACCATCACTGTCCATAGTGGCCGTGCACGCCACTGACCCATAGTTATCCATACAGAATCTAACGCAAAATCCATTGCACATTACTAGAAATTAAAGGTTACAAAGTGAAGAACAATGACTTGGAACCGACCAAATGCCCTAATCAGAACAGCGGTGACCATGTCGCATCCCAAATCGAAACAAAATCAGTACCTCCTGCCCCGCCCCCACCCTACCTACCCCAATGGCCCAATCGATCAGAGCAAATGAGGGAAATACCCTGATTAGGTGAATAGATCCCAATTTTTCGGTGACACTTGCTTTCCTGGTGATGGGAGCTATGGATTGGAGGTTGCTGGTCGGAAGAGAAAGGGATGGGTAGCGGGAGTAGTACTACTACTAGTAGTAGGGGCAGTAGTACTACACTTTTTCTACAGTGTCAAATTTTGAGCGGCGGTAGCGGGAAGAGATTCCCAGGTTTTTTGCAAAAATTTCAACACGTCGTGGCGTACAACTTCAGGGGATAATAAATTATGTGGGGCCCATATCCAAGCTCCTCCCTTTTTCCCTTGGTGTCCCGTGTTCCTCTCCCAGGACCGAAAGAATCGCTTAGTATCGAATCAAATTGATTCGGCTCATGGAGATTTTTTTGAATGAAAGAGCTAATATATTAATATTAGAAACAAAGTACATTTATATATCATACAACATATACTCTAAAGATCAGCATTTGAGGGAGGGGAAGGACTGGCAGAGGAAAAGACGGCGTTTATTGCAGCATAGGGCACCAAATCGATGCCTCAAATGCCGCTTGGGAAGTCTCAAAAGCATAAGCAGGGATTTCAGACTAGAAACACATACAGACACACATATATACTACTAATATACGAAATAGTTTCTAGTTACAAATTTGCAAACAAAGGCCTAAAAATCATAAGTTAGCTCCATATTATAGTACTACGGCAGTAGTGGACCACTCATGGGATAGCTCTACATATATTTAGAATGATCTTAGGTGCACCCCAAGAATTTTATAGCTGGGCTAGTGGTTATGAGACTGCACATACGGCACCAAAAGTACACCCGTTATGATCAGCAACCCTGCATCAACTCCATCTAGAAGCAGTGTACCCGATCCATAGCCTCAGGGTGCATCCTCATCAACGAACATGTCATCATCATTACCATCAAAGTCCTCTTCGGTTGTATACTTCTGTGATTAGTAGATTAACAGATACATTTAAAGAGAAACATCAAAGACACACAACCTGGAAATTTGCCGTTCTATAGATATAGTACCTTGTCATTTGACATAGCGTAAGTACCTGAAATGAAACCCGTTTCATGCAGCTTGTGCCTTTTCTCTCGCCCCCTTCTACAAGTTGATCTAGATACTCAGGACACGCCTCTGTTAGTTGATCTAGATGATCAACATCTGCTTCCCCTACTTGATTTGGATGATAAATATGTTCTTCCCCCGGTTCATATGCTTGACCATGAAATAACCATCTAACATATGTGCTTAGCATTCCAAACATATGTTGGAGATATGCCCTAGAGGCAATAATAAATATAGTTATTATTATATCTTTGTGTTTATGATAAATGTTTACATTCATGCTATAATAGTATTAACAAGGAAACATTAATACTTGTGTGATTTGTAAATTAAAATAGAGTCCCTAGTAAAGCCTCTTTATAATACTAGCTTGTTGGTTAATAAATGATTGTGGTTTCCTTATCATGAACATTGAGATGTTATTAACAACAAGATCATATCATTAGGAGAATGATATGGTGGACATACTCCTATAGATAAGCGTAGCATAAAGATCAAGTATTTTTAATAGTTCAATTGCTATATGCTTTCTGATACATAGTAACCTAAATTCCTTCGACCATGAGATCATGCATATCACCTTCACCGGAAGGATGCTTTGATGACATCAAACACCACACCATAACTGGGTGGCTATAAAGGTGGCATTGAGTGTTCGGATAGTATTGGTTGAGACACATGGATCAAGAGTGGGATTTGTCCATCCATATGACGGATAGATATACTCTGGTCCCTCTCGGTGGAATGTCATCCAATTAGCTTGCAAGCATGTGACTGGCTCACAAGGGATCACATATCACGGGAACGAGAAAAGAGTACTTATCAGTAACGAGGTTGAACTAGGTATGCAGAGATACCGACGATCATAACCTCGGATAAGTAAACTATTGTGAGACAAAGGGAAATTGGTATCGTATGTAAGTGGTTCATTCGATCGCAAAGTAATCGTAGAAATATGTGGGAGCCATATGAATTTCCAGATTCCTCTATTGGTTATTGATCGGAGAAGTGTCTCGATCATGTCCGCATAATTCACGAACCGTAGGGAGACACACTTAAGGATTCGACGTTGTTTGAGTAGTTATGGAATGATGAGTAAGAGACCGAATGTTGTTTGGAGTCTCGGATGGGATCCGGGATATCACGAGGAGATCCGGAATGGTCCGGAGAATAAGATTCATATAAGGAAAGTCCTGTTTCGGGGTTGGAGAATGGTTTCGGTGTTTTCATCGGGAATGTTCTAGAAGGTTCCGGAATGTCCAGCACTCCAGAGGGGAAGGGTACATGAATGTGTCATAACAAGTTGGAATGATTGCATCATACTAGGTGTCATCGCTGAACAAAATAAAGGGTTAAATCAAATCCTAGTTTGAAAAGTCAAACGCCAATTTGAAAAGTCAAACGGCTATTTTGTGAGGTGGAGGGAGAGTAGGAAACCTACTTGGGGAGGAGTTCCCTCCCTCCACCGCCGGCCCACTTGGATACCGAGTTGGGGAGGGACTCCCCTCCCCTTGGCGCGCCCCCTCCACCTATATAAGGAGGGGCAGGGCTGCCCCTCCAAGAACACAACACCACGCCCTCTAAACCCTAACCCTAGCCGCTGCCGCCCACCATAGCTGCCGCCTAGGGCAACTCGACGCCGCCTAGGGAAAACCCTAGCCACCGGCCTTGCCCCCTCCTTGGTGCATCTAAACCCTAGATCGCCGAGGATCTCTCTCATAGTCCACCATACTCGCTCCGGCTTAAGGCGAAGCCCTGCGAGATCTCCCCTCTACTTCCGGTACCACGCCGTTGTGCTGCCGGAATCGCGAGGAGAGTGCTACAACCTTCGCTGCCTGCTGGAACAAGGGAGAGGAAGGTCTTCGTCAAGTACCGAACGTGTGACCGACTGCGGAAGTGCTGCCGGAACGCAGCGCCGGAAGGATCGTCTACGCGATCTTGAGATCGGCAAGAGTACGACTACATCACCCACGAGAATCCGCTCTCGTTAAACACTTTGGAATCTTTGAGGGTGAGTTATTCCATCGACTCGTTGCTATAATCTAGTAGATAGATCTTGGCTTGTTTGTTTTTATGCGGTAGAATTTTTTTGTTTTCCATGCTACGAAACCCTACAACATATAAATATGGTCTTCCACTATACTGAGAGGCAACACCCTCTGATTCACACATAAGCGGCATGGGCAATGTACTTGTGAGTTGTCACAATGAGCTCTAATAAACTCAATAAATAGTACAAGACCAAAGATATGTTTAGGGCTGCCTAGTTGAGCAACCTACATCCTAAATATCTCCATCTATTTAATTATGACATACAATATTGTATCTTAATTAGTAAAAGAAAAGCAGGAAACATATAGATGGAGTACAAAAATTATATATACCCATGCATTTTAGCAAACATATTGACAACAAAAATCGGCGAAGGAACTTAAGAACATAGGTCAAGCCTAGAATCAACTATGACCATGTAGACCGAGGATAAATTTAACTACGTATTTGAGGAGGTAGATCGGGTGAAATGGAAATAAATTGCCAACCAGATCGAGCTAGAGATAGACGGACTACCATGGGATCCACGTGACCATCGGTGTGTCTCAAGAACACCAGAAGGTAGGGAAAGATTCTTCAAGCGCACGATGGTGAGATGAGGAGCGGTGGTGAGCGCGTCTATTTTATGGGCAAGGAGGTGAGATCTAGGCTACGGAGGGTGGATGTTAATACAGTGCAAAGGGGTGGGGTGGGATAACTTTGAAGATTCTGACCTACCCTGCTTTGGGAAACACCATATACGTGGCCCCCTGTCAGTGACCATAGATCAAAATTGACCCATTTTGGCTAAACCGAGATGAACTAGTTAAAGTGGCGAAATCAGCATGGGAACTTGAAAATTCATGAAACTCGTGTATTGTCCATTAAATATATGTATTAATTTGTGTGAAATTATGAAAGGTTGCATTTTGAGCCATATCTTATCTTATCTTATCTTATCTTACCACTTTGAATATTGACTATTGGATCAAGACTCGTAAATCCCAACAATGCGAGTTGTCGGATCTTATTTTCCATTCTATTAGCATCTGATGCAAACATACTATTGTTATAGTCTTTAGCATAGTAAACGCTATGCACAACAATGTTGTCACTTGGAAAAAATAAAAAAAATCAAATTTGGATTTTCCCTTTGGAAGCATAGCTTGATTGGCCAGGATGCATCCAATGTACGGAGTACAAAACATGGAAAAGGTGTCAGCAACTATGGCTATGCAAGTAAAAAAATAAATATGGTTGTGACCTTGGTCATCTTGTTTGAAAGACGGCATATGTCTATCAACTCATTAAATGCTCAAAAGCATACAGGCGTCTGGGTCTGTCTGACAGGGACAACATCCCCAAGTGGGAGTGGGAGTAGCGTACCTTAGAAGCTTCAACTTCAAAATTTCGAGAGAGCGCCAAAATATCCCGCCCATCCATTCGAACACCCCGCCCATTCATTCAAACATCCAGCCCCAAAAATAGCGCGCACTCTGGGAGCGGCCTCGCGGTAGGAGCCTCAGGATGACTCCCACAAGGAAGCTCTGCAACAACTGACTTCCCACAGTGGTCGGTGGGGGACGAAGTGCGTGTTGGGGATATGCTATATGGGTATCATCATAGCATGTCTCTTATCCGACTAACCCGGGTGGCCCATAGTCGGTAGCATGGCCTATGGCCTGCTGGGCGGCCCAGTTAGGTGGATCCAGAAGGGAGGCCCATGCCGGATAAAGGAAGGCTACGGTGGAGTCACCAGCGTACCCGGAGCCTTGGAGTACAAGATACACAAGACTAGTAATAGACGGTGTAGGACTCTGTAACCTGTCCGGCTAGGAATTTTCCCTGTAACCCTAGGACCCGGCGACTATATAAGTCGGGCCTATGGGAGCCTTTAGGGCGCAACTTCAGACAACCTAGTATCGTTTTACATACACCACGCACAGCGAACCTAATCTCTGTAACTCGGCGTATTGCCCTTATAGTGATTTATAGCAGGAGTAGGATTCCGCCACCGTTGTGGGATCTGAACCTGGGTAAGCTGTGTTACCTCGTAGCCGTCAACCGTCTGCCTTACCCCACGTCTCTAAACACGCACTGTGAGGACCCCTCTTGTAAGATCCCTCCTTTATAAAGGAAAAGGATCCCTGTGATTGCAATGCTAGTCCCTGGATCAATGCTAGCATCCACAGTTTAAGATGAAGTACACAGAAACAAAGGTCATTATTACAGTCATTCCAGAGACAACATAGTCTTTACAACTCCATGGCCACAGGCCTAGTACAAGAGTTTAAATAAGTAAATAGATAAAAGTCTTCATCTTCATGTGCCACAGGCAAACATGTTGAGTGTAGACTCATGACTCCTAATCCTCATCAGAGTAACCTGCAACATCACAAGTTACAGCCACAGTGGGTCAATACATTGGAATAGTATTGGCAAGTGATACCTTAGTATATTATTGGTGGACTACATACTATATGCAATTTGGCTAAGTGTAGCTTAGGCTTGCTTTGCTCAAAATAGGTTTTGCCTATTAGTTGAAATCACTAATTTTTTCTTTGTCAATTTTTTTCCCAAGGAACCACCAATAGACATTGGGGTCCTTCACCCTTGTTCACCCACAAGTTTTACTTAGAAATTGGGATGAGGAGATTCTTGATAGCTTCCATGTCTTTATGCTCAAGTTGTCCAATACCAAGGACATGGCTAAGTACTTAGATTCTTCCATATGCAGAGGTTGTGCACTTTCCCCACCAGACTTGATTTTCACCAAGACAGGACCTTTCAGAAGCCTTCCCTTAGACCAAATGGACGCGTTCCAACCTATCATCCCACTACCACAAACTGTCCAAATGGCTAAGTTCTAGCAACCTATGTGATCCAGGCAGAGCCCAGCCAAGTGGCTGCACTAGAAGCTTCTTAACATTTGGCCTCTCAAATCCCTTTGTTCCTGGGTGGCTTTCCACAAGTGAGATACACAAGGTAAACCATAGAAATGGGCCTTGTGTAACCACTCAACATAAACCATTCCTTCCATTCCACCCAGGTGTTTCATTCACTTAGTTGTTTTATTAGGTAAAACACAAGTCCAAAGACTTAGAAATATTTTCATTATAGCATGTATATTTCACCACCCTTGGTTGCTACTAGCTAGGTTAAGCATGGCATAGATAAGCATCTTAACTTAGAAATTTCCTAGAAATTCTACACTACTAGGATTTCCCAACATGGCATATTAGCAAAATATAACATGCAAGACTAGCAAAATATTTCTAATGCTTAGTAGAAAACATAGGGATAAAAATATCATGAAGCACCACTTGCCTTGGTAGTTTGGAGAGTAGCTACACTCCTCACAATCACAATCACTATTGGCACCAAAATCTACACATAAAATCATAGCAACAATCACATACAAAATAAATACAAGCAAAAATATATGGATGCATGCAACATGATATGTGATGATTTTCTAAACTCAACAAGACAAGTGCACAGTACTGGTTCATAAACAAGTTTAAAACTTGCCAAACAACATTTATTTAAACACTAAAACCTTTCTCAAATAATTTATATACACATAATAGGCCTACACATGTTTCTGTAAATAAAACCATTTTAACAGAAACAAAACATTAAACACATTGCATATTTGGAAAGGGCTTGCTCTCCTAATTCCATTGATATAAAATTTGTCAAATTGGAACGTGGGAATCAAAAGTTATGGCTAAAACAAAATCAAACAACTAATAGATCTAATTTAAAATTTTAAAACGAACTCTGTGCCACGCGGCGTGTTTCTATTGGCTGGTACCGGTTCGGGCGGATCGATCAACGAGAGCCACACGATTTAAGTGAAGATGCACGGCCAGATCTAGCGCGTACCCCTTCGTTAAGTGAATCTAACACAGCCGATGGATCTAGATCTAACGGTCCGCGATCAAGCGACCATGGATGGGCGGCGCCAGCGGTGGCATCTGGCGGCGGTGGCTCTGTCTACGGCGGCGCGGCGGCTACAGGGGGTTCTAGGGTCGTCGGAGGTGCTTACCGGGCTCGTAGCGATGCACTGATGCTCAACGTGGCGACGGCTTGGCAAGGGGCGCACGGACACGGCTGCACGGGCTTGTCGGAGTTGCTGACACCGTCGGGCTCAGGTGGACGGCGACATTGGCAATTCTCCTGGTCACCCTAGCATGAATAAAAGGCATCAAGAGATGCGCAAAGCTAAGGCGAACACGTTCGTGTGAATCAGAGGCAAAGGGGAACAAGGGGCTCACCGAATTTAGTCGCCGGAGTTGGAGACGTCGTCGGGAGCTTGCTGCGCTTGATGGAGTCGACGACCTGGGGCGGTATAGGATGTACAAATGGTGTCAGAAGGTGCGCAAGGAAGTTGCGAATCTGTCTGCACGGACTAGAGGAGAAAGGGCGCACGGGGCTCACCGAGATTGGTCGCCGGAGTGAGCTCTGTCTGCGGCGGTGCAAGGGTGATTACGGGCAGCCTGGGGGCGCTCTGTGCTCGAAGTCTGGGGGAAAATGGAGAGGGGGAAGAGGGGGTTTAAGTAGGCGAGATGGGGCGTGAATTACTCCAGCATTGAACGGGAATTGACGACGCGAATCAAACCAGGAAACGCACGGCGTGAATTGGGGAAGAACACGTCGTCGGGGTGGAGACGATGACACCGTGTGGGCCGTGGCTGTCAGCGAGAGAAACAGCGAGGAGGTGGGGTCCTGGCGACAGTCACTCGGTTGGTTCGTTCGCGAGTAAATAAAAACGGTTCGCGGGGGTGGGGTTGCTGGGCTAGTTGGGCTGGTTGGGCCAGATTCGTCTGATTGCTTATTTTTTTCTCTTTTAAACTTTTTCTTTTTCGGTTTGCTTTTCTAAACTGATTTCAAAACTCCAATTCAAATCTGTTTGAATTCAAACTTCTCTGGTCTTTTGTACTATAAATCTTGTGCTCAAATAAGTGTCAAACACAACTGTTCACTCAAACCTACTTGGGTCATTTGAAAAATCAAAATAAAACCAAGCCATTATGGGATATAATAATTGGCATATCTTTGGTTTTACTTCATACTTTGTTTGGAAACTTTATTCAAGCTTTTGAAATCACTTAAGTTTGAATACAAAACACTACTGAATGAATATTTGCACTTCACTCAATAGCAAATAGCCCAAAGGCTAGAGTGTTCATACATAAAATAATGAGCAATATATGCTCTTGTTTTTGAAATGATTTTGAAATGAAACCCTAAATGATCATGGATGCATGGATGATATGAATGAGTTTGAAACATGATTTTAGGGATGTTACAAATCTAACCCCCTTAAGGTGAATCTCGCCCTCGAGATTCGGATTGGCTAGCAAATAGGTGAGGGTGGTCTTTCCAAAGATCATCTTCTCTTTCCCATGTAGCTTCCTCTTCGGAATGATGGTTCCATTGAACTTTGCAGAACTTGATAGTCTTAGTTCGTGTGACTCTTTCTGCAGTCTCAAGAATCTTGATAGGTTTCTCTTCATAAGTGAGGTCACTCTCCAACTGAACCTCTTCCAAAGGTATAGTATCCTTCAAAGAAGTTTCTTCCATTTCTGGATGACATTTCTTAAGCTGACTCACATGAAACACATTATGAACAGTTGACAAAGATTCTGGCAATTCAATTTCATAAGCAAATTCTCCTTTATGACTCAGAATCTTGAATGGTCCAACATATCTTGGGTCCAACTTCCCTTTGACTCCAAACCTCTTCACTCCACGAAGTGGTGACACTCTAAGATAAGCTCTATCACTAACTTCATAGGTGACTTCTCTACGCTTAGGATCTGCGTAGCTTTTCTGTAGGGACTGTGCTATCTTCAATCTGTCCTTAACCAACTTGACCTTCTCTTCGGCTTCTTTGATTAGTTCTGGTCCGAACAGGCTTCTTTCTCCCACACCATTCCATAGTAATGGGGTGGTACACTTTCTCCCATAGAGAAACTCAAAAGGTGCCATCTCAATACTGGCTTGATAGCTGTTGTTGTAAGAGAATTCCGCGTAAGGCAGACTTTCATCCCAACTGGCTCCATAGTTTAAGGCACATGCCCTCAACATATCTTCAAGAATCTGGTTAGTCCTTTCTGTCTGTCCATCAGTCTGAGGATGAAAAGCGGTGCTGAATTCCAACCTCGTTCCCAATGACTCATGCAATTGCCTCCAAAAATGAGAAGTGAATTGGGTTCCTCTATCAGACACAATACTTTTGGGTCCTCCATGTAGACACACTATTCTGCTCATATAGATCTTGGCTAACTTAGCACTTGTGTAAGTTGTCTTCACGGGTATGAAATGAGCCACTTTAGTTAGGCGATCCACTACTACCCAAATAGAATCATATCCTGACCGGGTTCTTGGCAATCCGGTAATGAAATCCATACCAATCTTGTCCCACTTCCAATCAGGAATAGGTAGTGGTTGAAGCAAACCTGCTGGCTTCTGATGTTCCGCTTTCACTCTACTACACACATCACACAAAGCAATATGTTCTGCGATGTCCTTCTTGAGATTATTCCACCAAAATCTTTCTTTCATATCCATGTACATCTTGGTGTTACCCGGATGAATGGAATACGGTGAGTTGTGTGCTTCTTGCAAAATCAGTTTCCGAAGCTCCGGATCTTGTGGAACATAGATACGTTTTCCATGCCATAAAGTACCATGTTCGTCTTCATGGAATCCTTTGGCTTTTCCCTTGCCAATCTTTTCCTTGATCTCTTCAATTTCCTTATCATTCTTCTGGGCTTCCTTGATTTTGTCCAACAAAGTAGGTTGAACATCCAAAGACATGAGATGTCCTTCAGGCACAATCTCCAATCTGAGGTCTCTAAATTGGGCACACAGATCATCTGGCAGTTCTCCCTTAGTGAGGCCATTCACAAAAACCTTACGGCTTAGAGCATCCGCTATAACATTTGATTTATCGGGGTGGTATTGCAAACTCAAGTCATAGTCCTTGATGAGTTCTAGCCATCTTCTTTGTCTCATGTTAATTTCCTTCTGGGTGAAGATATACTTCAAACTCTTGTGGTCAGTGAACACTTCACATCGCTTTCCCAAAATATAGTGTCTCCATGTTTTGAGTGCATGGACAACAGAGGCTAACTCTAAATCATGATTAGGGTAGTTTACTTCATGAGTTTTGAGTTGTCTCGAGGCATAAGCCACAACTTTTCCTTCTTGCATAAGTACTGCACCCAAACCATGATGGGATGCATCACAATATACTTGGAAGTCGTTTTCCAAATCTGGCAAACACAAGACTGGTGCTGTCACAAGTCTCTTCTTCAATTCTTGAAAACTGAGTTCACAACCTTCAGACCAAGCAAATTTCTTGTCTTTCTTTAGCAATTCTGTCATAGGCTTAGCTACCTTGGAGAAATTCTCAATGAACCTTCTGTAGTAACCTGCTAAGCCAAGGAAACTACGAACTTCTTTCACTGACTTGGGAGATTCCCATTCGGTTACAGCTGAAACTTTAGCAGGATCAACTGTTATACCATCTCCTGACACAACGTGTCCAAGAAATCCAACTTCATTCAACCAAAACTCACATTTACTGAATTTGGCATACAGCTTATGCTCCCTGAGCTTCTCAAGTATCAAACGAATGTCCTTCATGCTCTTCTTTGATTTTGGAGTAGATTAAAATGTCATCGATAAAAATGACAACAAACTTATCAAGAAATTCCATGAATACATTGTTCATCATATTCATGAAGTATGCTGGTGCATTGGTCAAACCAAATGGCATCACAGTATACTCATACAATCCATACCTTGTGGTAAAAGCTGTCTTAGGTATGTCTTGCTCCCTTATATTGAGTTGGAAATAACCTGACCGAAGATCAATTTTTGAGAACACACAAGCTCCTTCTAGCTGATCAAACAAGTCATTGATTCTAGGCAAAGGATATTTGTTCTTGATAGTCACCTCATTGAGTGAACGGTAATCTATGCATAACCTTTGACTTCTATCTTTCTTTTCCACAAACAAAACTGGTGCTCCCCAAGATGAAGAACTTGGTTGAATAAATCCTTTCTGCAACTGTTCTCCAAGTTGTTTCTTGAGTTCTTTCAGTTCATCAACTGACATCTTGTACAGTCTCTTTGCTATTGGTCTAGATCCTGGTAGCAAATCAATAAGAAATTCCACATCTCTATCTGGTGTCATTCCCGGTAATTCTTCCGAAAACACATCCGGATATTCTCTCACAATTGGCACACTGTCCGTGCTAACCCCCTTAAGAGAATTTAGCTTACTCCTTTTTGCTTCAAAATTGGTCTTGAATCTGATCCTTTTATTTTCTGGAGTTGTGAGTGAGACAGTATGGTTGGCACAATCTATCACTCCTTTGTGTTTAGTCATCCAGTCCATTCCCAAAATGACATCCAATCCTTGGGAGTTTAGGATTATCAAGTTAACGGGAAACTTATACTTCCCAAACTCTATGACTAGATCATGACATCCTGAATTCACTATCATTTCTCCGCCAGGAGAACTTACTTTTATAGGACACCCAATAGTTTCTACCAGTAGTTCATTTCTTTCAACAAATGCTCTTGATATGAATGAATGAGATGCACCAGTATCAAAGAGTACAAATGCTGGAACAGAATTGAGTTTGAACTTACCAGCAACAACATCTAGCTCTTCATAGATTTCCTCCACATTGATGTGGTTCACTTGTCCCTTTTGAAAAGGGTTGGGCTTGTTGGGTCCTTCAACTTTCTTTTCCGGGCATTCATTTTCATAATGCCCCATCTTCTTGCACTTGAAACACTCAACCTGACTAATATCCTTCTTGATAGGCTGGCTTCCACTGCCACTTCCACTACCGCTGTGGTGGCTCTTATATCCACCCTTGTGGTTCTTGTACTTGTCATTGTCATGACTACGGTGATGCTTGTTGTCATGATGACGGTTGTGGTTGTGGTGCTTGTTGAATTTCCCATGCTTGTGGGATCCTGAGCTTCCACTATCATCATAATGGGAACGTTTGTGAGACGATCTCGAGCTGTGCTTGTCCGAGTGTTGTCTCTTTCTACTCTCAACTTGCTTCATTTTGTTCTCCAAAATAGCAGCCTTATCACAAAGAGACTGGTATGTGGGAACATAGGCCACTGATAGCTGCAGGTTTAGTTCATCATTCAACCCTTCAAGGAACTTTTCCTTCCTCTTAGCATCAGTGTCAACTTCATCCGGTGCATAACGCGCCAGATTGTTGAACTCCTCAATATATTCAGCCACGCTGCGGTGGCGCTGCTTCAGATTATGGAACTCTTTCTTCTTCAAACTCATCACTCTGGATGAGATGTGAGAATTACGAAAACCATTTTCAAAGATATCCCATGTCACATCCTCAATGGGAGTGGTGATTTGGAAGTTATCCCACCAAGTGGCTGCTGGTCCTTCCAACAAGTGAGCTGCAAATCTGACTTTCTCTTCATCAGTACAGCCAACTGTTACCAAGTCCTTGTTCACAGAGCGTAGCCAATCATTGGCTACCATGGGATCAGTTGTTCCTGAGAACTTTGCTGGCCTCAATCTCAAGAACCTGGTAAGCATGTCAAAACCCGGTGGGTTGTTGTTGTTGTTGTTGTTGTTGTTGTTGTTGTTGTTGTTGTTGTTGTTGTTGTTGTTGTTATTGTTGTTGTTGTTGTTGTTGTTGTTCTGGTTCTGGATGAACGTAGTCATCATTTGCTGCATCTCAGGGGTGATGTTGTTGTTGTTGGGGTTGGGATTTGCACGACGGGGAGGCATCTGTGGTTTGTTAAATAGAGATAAGAATGAGATACCCATAGATGCTATCATGCACAATACATCACATAAAAAACACCAAGAATGCATCACAATAATAAAGGTTCAACAACAAGATAACAAGTTTGCAAAGTAAACACACCAATAGCAAGCCATCCACATGTTGGATGGTCATTGCGACTCAAATAAAGTATGATAAATAAATGATAAATGAGTAGTCATCACTACTCCTCGGCATCAACCTCCTCCTCAACAAAGGTAAGACCTGCATTCTCCATAGCGGTCTTGTATTCCTCAACATTGGTGGTCAAGGTCTCTACTTTGGCTTTGAGAGCCCTCTTCCGAGATCGAAGCCTCTCAATCACCGTCTGCTGATGCTCGAGCTCGAAGTCCTTGGCCTCCAGTTCTGCAGTCATGTCTCGAATCCTCTTATTCCTATCTTGGACTCGCTTCTCTTGACTCTTGAACTTTCTGTCCTGGCTCTCGAGCTTTGCCTCCATCTCCTTGACTATCTCATCTTGCTCCGCGAAGAGCTTGTCCTTCTCACGAAGCTGCACCTGGAGTTCATCATTGCTGAGCATGACGTTGGTCCTATCAGTGTCCACGTGCCTAAGAAGAACCTCTAAGTCCTGGAGGTATAGACGAATCGGCTCTGCTATCTCCCTCGAAGTGTCCTCGAAGTCGATGGCCTCTCCATCCTCATCACGTCTACCGAAGACGTGGAAGTGAGTACCTCTAACCTGTCGAGAGTGTCTCCCTAGTAGACGTCCTATCAGATCCTGCATGACTACCTCAAGGCCTCTCTCCTTGTCATCATGCATGAGCTTGAAGATGATGGCCTCCGTGGCTGGCTCAGTCTGGCGTCCGGGCTGATTGACCTTGAAACCCCAAAGGTCTTTCCTCTCAAACTTGGTGAGGGGAAGCACCATGATGGTAGGAAGAGGGAGATTGAGCAAACTAGTAAGCTCAATAATACGAGGGCCAAAGCGAGTTCCCTGGAACTCCTCAACAGTGCTGATGGTAACATTAGGCATCTATTTATAAGATAGAAAAAGTTAGAATCAACACATTTTTAAGATAAAACACAAGGCAAAGCATCACATGCATATCTTTGGAAATCAAAACACACAAGTCATGGCATATATGGATCCATTACAACAACCAAAGTTCAACTTATTTTAAGCAACATTTGGAAAATAAGGTGATAAGTGGTGGTCCAACTAACGAAGTACGCTTACAATCCTATCTCACTAGATATGTTGGCTAACACAATATTTCTAGAAGCAATCACTCTATCTTGAGCACATGACTCCATTACTAAGTCTATAATGTCTCCTCTTAAGATTTGGTTGGTAGCCTCCAACTCTTGGGTATGTTTCTTCTCTTCCTTTAGGTCATTTTGGATGTTGAGCATTCTGCACTTGACTCTATCACCAAATTCTTTGATGGTCTTCCAAGCTGCATCCCTTGCTGAATCAAAGAATGTAGTGTGCATCACTGAATTGGTGAACATGCGGAATCCTGATTCCTTGTGGTTGTCTTCCTTGTTTTTATACAAGTGAAGTTGCACCCACCAGTACTCAACTCCTTCATCCATCACAGGAAAACCTTTGTACACAGCTGCACCATGTATTTCCATTGCAACCATGAGGTCCTTGAGAGCCTTGGGGAATTCTGTCTCACACTCCAAAGTCATTGTCATGAGTGGTCCTTTCCTTACGGCTTCGTTGATGGAGTTCATCTACAAATAGAGATGAGAAAGAAGATTAGAAAAGTTTACGAGAAGAATAAACAAGTGTAGAAGTTGTTGAAAAAATTTCCTTAGTGGTTTCCAATCCTAGGGTCATAATCCTACAGGAACCACACAGTGCTCTGATACCATCTGTAAGATCCCTCCTTTATAAAGGAAAAGGATCCCTGTGATTGCAATGCTAGTCCCTGGATCAATGCTAGCATCCAAAGTTTAAGATGAAGTACACAGAAACAAAGGTCATTATTACAGTCATTCCAGAGACAACATAGTCTTTACAAATCCATGGCCACAGGCCTAGTACAAGATTTTAAATAAGTAAATAGATAATAGTCTTCATCTTCATGTGCCATAGGCAAACATGTTGAGTGTAGACTCATGACTCCTAATCCTCATCAGAGTAACCTGCAACATCACAAGTTACAGCCACAGTGGGTCAATACATTGGAATAGTATTGGCAAGTGATACCTTAGTATATTATTGGTGGACTACATACTATATGCAATTTGGCTAAGTGTAGCTTAGGCTTGCTTTGCTCAAAATAGGTTTTGCCTATTAGTTGAAATCACTAAGTTTTTCTTTGTCAAAAACTTTTCCCAAGGAACCACCAATAGACATTGGGGTCCTTCACCCTTGTTCACCCACAAGTTTTACTTAGAAATTGGGATGAGGAGATTCTTGATAGCTTCCATGTCTTGATGCTCAAGTTGTCCAATACCAGGGACATGGCTAAGTACTTAGATTCTTCCATATGCAGAGGTTGTGCACTTTCCCCACCAGACTTGATTTTCACCAAGACATGACCTTTCAGAAGCCTTCCCTTAGACCAAATGGACGCGTTCCAACCTATCATCCCACTACCACCAACTGTCCAAATGGCTAAGTTCTAGCAACCTATGTGATCCAGGCAGATCCCATATTTCCAAGTGGCTGCACTAGAAGCTTCTTAACATTTGGCCTCTCAAATCCCTTTGTTCCTAGGTGGCTTTCCACAAGTGAGATACACAAGGTAAACCATAGAAATGGGCCTTGTGTAACCACTCAACATAAACCATTCCTTCCATTCCACCCAGGTGTTTCATTCACTTAGTTGTTTTATTAGGCAAAACACAAGTCCAAAGACTTAGAAATATTTTCATCATAGCATGTATATTTCACCACCCTTGGTGGCTACTAGCTAGGCTAAGCATAGCATAGATAAGCATCTTAACTTAGAAATTTCCTAGCAATTCTACACTACTAGGATTTCCCAACATGGCATATAAGCAAAATATAACATGCAAGACTAGCAAAATATTTCTAATGCTTAGTAGAAAACATAGGGATACAAATATCATGAAGCACCACTTGCCTTGGTAGTTTGGAGAGTAGCTACACTCCTCACAATCACAATCACTATTGGCACCAAAATATACACATAAAATCATAGCAATAATCACATACAAAATAAATACAAGCAAAAATATATGGATGCATGCAACATGATATGTGATGATTTTCTAAACTCAACAATACAAGTGCACAGTACTGGTTCATAAACAAGTTCAAAACTTGCCAAACAACATTTATTTAAACACTAAAACCTTTCTCAAATAATTTATATACACAAAATAGGCCTACACATGTTTCTATAAATACAACCATTTTAACAGAAACAAAAAATTAAACACATTGAATATTTGGAAAGGGCTTGCTCTCCTGATTCCATTGATATAAAATTTGTCAAATTTGAATGTGGGAATCAAAAGTTATGGCTAAAACAAAATCAAACAACTAATATATCTAATTCAAATTTTTAAAACGAACTCTGTGCCACGCGGCGTGTTTCTATTGGCTGGTACCGGTTCGGGCGGATCGATCAACGAGAGCCACACGATTTAAGTGAAGATGCACGGCCAGATCTAGCGCGTACCCCTTCGTTAAGTGAATCTAACGCAGCCGATGGATCTAGATCTAACGGTCCGCGATCAAGCGACCATGGATGGGCGGCGCCGGCTCTGTTTACGGCGGCGCGGCGGCTACAGGGGGTTCTAGGGTCATCGGAGGTGCTTACCGGGCTCGTAGCGATGCACTGATGCTCAACGTGGCGACGGCTTGGCAAGGGGCCCACGGACACGGCTGCACGGGCTTGTCGGAGTTGCTGACAGCGTCGGGCTCGGGTGGACGGCGACATTGGCGACGCTCCTGGTCACCCTAGCATGAATAAAAGGCATCAGGAGATGCGCAAAGCTACGGCGAACACGTTCGTGTGAATCAGAGGCGAAGGGGAACAAGGGGCTCACCGAATTTAGTCGTCGGAGTTGGAGACGTCGTCGGGAGCTTGCTGCGCTTGATGGAGTCGACGACCTGGGGCGGTATAGGATGTACAAATGGTGTCAGATGGTGCAGAAGGAAGTTGCGAATCTATCTGCACGGACTAGAGGAGAAGGGGCGCACGGGGCTCACCGGGATTGGTCGCCGGAGTGAGCTCTGTCTGCGGCGGTGCAAGGGTGATTACGGGCAGCCTGGGGGCGCTCTATGCTCGAAGTCTGGGGGAAAATGGAGAGGGGGAAGAGGGGGTTTAAGTAGGCGAGATGGGGGCGTGAATTACTCCAGCATTGAACGGGAATTGACGACGCGAATCAAACCAGGAAACACACGGCGTGAATTGGGGAAGAACACGTCGTCGGGGTGGAGACGATGACACTGTGTGGGCCGTGGCTGTCAGCGAGAGAAACAGCGAGGGGGTGGGGTCCTGGCGTCAGTCACTCGGTGGGTTCGTTCGCGAGTAAATAAAAACGGTTCGCGGGGGTGGGGTTGCTGGGCTAGTTGGGCTGGTTGGGCCAGATTCGTCTGATTGCTTATTTTTTTCTCTTTTAAACTTTTTCTTTTTCGGTTTGCTTTTCTAAACTGATTTCAAAACTCCAATTCAAATCTGTTTGAATTCAAACTTCTCTGGTCTTTTGTACTATAAATCTTGTGCTCAAATAAGTGTCAAACACAACTGTTCACTCAAACCTACTTGGGTCATTTGAAAAATCAAAATAAAACCAAGCCATTATGGGATATAATAATTGGCATATCTTTGGTTTTACTTCATACTTTGTTTGGAAACTTTATTCAAGCTTTTGAAATCACTTAAGTTTGAATACAAAACACTACTGAATGAATATTTGCACTTCACTCAATAGCAAATAGCCCAAAGGCTAGAGTGTTCATACATAAAATAATGAGCAATATATGCTCTTGTTTTTGAAATGATTTTGAAATGAAACCCTAAATGATCATGGATGCATGGATGATATGAATGAGTTTGAAACATGATTTTAGGGATGTTACAAATCTAACCCCCTTAAGGTGAATCTCACCCTCGAGATTCGGATTGGCTAGCAAATAGGTGAGGGTGGTCTTTCCAAAGATCATCTTCTCTTTCCCATGTAGCTTCCTCTTCAGAATGATGGTTCCATTGAACTTTGCAGAACTTGATAGTCTTAGTTCGTGTGACTCTTTCTGCAGTCTCAAGAATCTTGATAGGTTTCTCTTCATAAGTGAGGTCACTCTCCAACTGAACCTCTTCCAAAGGTATAGTATCCTTCAAAGAAGTTTCTTCCATTTCTGGATGACATTTCTTAAGCTGACTCACATGAAACACATTATGAACAGTTGACAAAGATTCTGGCAATTCAATTTCATAAGCAAATTCTCCTTTACGACTCAGAATCTTGAATGGTCCAACATATCTTGGGTCCAACTTCCCTTTGACTCCAAACCTCTTCACTCCACGAAGTGGTGACACTCTAAGATAAGCTCTATCACTAACTTCATAGGTGACTTCTCTACGCTTAGGATCTGCGTAGCTTTTCTGTAGGGACTGTGCTATCTTCAATCTGTCCTTAACCAACTTGACCTTCTCTTCGGCTTCTTTGATTAGTTCTGGTCCGAACAGGCTTCTTTCTCCCACACCATTCCATAGTAATGGGGTGGTACACTTTCTCCCATAGAGAAACTCAAAAGGTGCCATCTCAATACTGGCTTGATAGCTGTTGTTGTAAGAGAATTCCGCGTAAGGCAGACTTTCATCCCAACTGGCTCCATAGTTTAAGGCACATGCCCTCAACATATCTTCAAGAATCTGGTTAGTCCTTTCTGTCTGTCCATCAGTCTGAGGATGAAAAGCGGTGCTGAATTCCAACCTCGTTCCCAATGACTCATGCAATTGCCTCCAAAAATGAGAAGTGAATTGGGTTCCTCTATCAGACACAATACTTTTGGGTACTCCATGCAGACACACTATTCTGCTCATATAGATCTTGGCTAACTTAGCACTTGTGTAAGTTGTCTTCACGGGTATGAAATGAGCCACTTTAGTTAGGCGATCCACTACTACCCAAATAGAATCATATCCTGACCGGGTTCTTGGCAATCCGGTAATGAAATCCATACCAATCTTGTCCCACTTCCAATCAGGAATAGGTAGTGGTTGAAGCAAACCTGCTGGCTTCTGATGTTCCGCTTTCACTCTACTACACACATCACACAAAGCAATATGTTCTGCGATGTCCTTCTTGAGATTATTCCACCAAAATCTTTCTTTCATATCCATGTACATCTTGGTGTTACCCGGATGAATGGAATACGGTGAGTTGTGTGCTTCTTGCAAAATCAGTTTCCGAAGCTCCGGATCTTGTGGAACACAGATACGGTTCCCATGCCATAAAGTACCCTGTTCGTCTTCATGGAATCCTTTGGCTTTTCCCTTGCCAATATTTTCCTTGATCTCTTCAATTTCCTTATCAGTCTTCTGGGCTTCCTTGATTTTGTCCAACAAAGTAGGTTGACCATCCAAATACATGAGATGTCCTTCAGGCACAATCTCCAATCTGAGGTCTCTAAATTGGGCACACAGATCATCTGGCAGTTCTCCCTTAGTGAGGCCATTCACAAAAACATTACGGCTTAGAGCATCCGCTACAACATTTGCTTTATCGGGGTGGTATTGCAAACTCAAGTCATAGTCCTTGATGAGTTCTAGCCATCTTCTTTGTCTCATGTTAATTTCCTTCTGGGTGAATATATACTTCAAACTCTTGTGGTCAGTGAACACTTCACATAGCTTTCCCAAAAGATAGTGTCTCCATGTTTTGAGTGCATGGACAACAGAGGCTAACTCTAAATCATGAGTAGGGTAGTTTACTTCATGAGTTTTGAGTTGTCTCGAGGCATAAGCCACAACTTTTCCTTCTTGCATAAGTACTGCACCCAAACAATGATGGGATGCATCACAATATACTTGGAAATCGTTTTCCAAATCTGGCAAACACAAGACTGGTGATGTCACAAGTCTCTTCTTCAATTCTTGAAAACTGAGTTCACAACCTTCAGACCAAGCAAATTTCTTGTCTTTCTTTAGCAATTATGTCATAGGCTTAGCTACCTTGGAGAAATTCTCAATGAACCTTCTGTAGTAACCTGCTAAGCCAAGGAAACTACGAACTTCTTTCACTGACTTGGGAGATTCCCATTCGGTTACAGCTGAAACTTTAGCAGGATCAACTGCTATACCATCTCCTGACACAACGTGTCCAAGAAATCCAACTTCATTCAACCAAAACTCATATTTACTGAATTTGGCATACAGCTTATGCTCCCTGAGCTTCTCAAGTATCAAACCCAAATGTCCTTCATGCTCTTATTTTCTTTTGGAGTAGATTAAAATGTCATCGATAAAAACGACAACAAACTTATCAAGAAATTCCATGAATACCTTGTTCATCATATTCATGAAGTATGCTGGTGCATTGGTCAAACCAAATGGCATCACGGTATACTCATACAATCCATACCTTGTGGTAAAAGCTGTCTTAGGTATGTCTTGCTCCCTTATCTTGAGTTGGAAATAACCTGACCGAAGATCAATTTTTGAGAACATGCAAGCTCCTTCTAGCTGATCAAACAAGTCATTGATTCTAGGCAAAGGATATTTGTTCTTGATAGTCACCTCATTGAGTGAACGGTAATCTATGCATAACCTTTGACTTCTATCTTTCTTTTCCACAAACAAAACTGGTTTGAATACACTTCAGTTTGAATACAAAACACTACTGAATGAATATTTGCACTTCACTCAATAGCAAGTAGCCCAAAGGCTAGAGTGTTCATACATAAAATAATGAGCAATATATGCTCTTGTTTTTGAAATGATTTTGAAATGAAACCCTAAATGGTCATGGATGCATGGATGATATGAATGAGTTTGAAACATGATTTTAGGGATGTTACACCTCCATGGCGTACTCGTCGGCAATACCACGACAGTTGGCGCCCACCATGGGGCAAGAGGCGCTTTAGGCTCTTTAGCGGGCGAGGACCAAGATCTTCGCGGGGATCGGCGAAACCGTGGCCATCGGTCGCTTTCTCTTCTCCGGCAACGTTCCGATCGTCCCCCCCGACGAGTTCTGGATCTCGGTGAAGACGAACCCTACGCGGTGTTCGATCGTTCCTATCAGAGACATCCACCTCTTCATTGGCGAAACCGACTCGGGCACTAGTTCCCTGGGAGTCGGAGGAGCATCAAGACCCGCACGGACCGCCTACGGGCAGGATACGTTCGCGGAAGGATCGATGTCGGATCTCTCCTCGGAGTTTGCCGGCAAAGATCGGAAAAATTCAAGACCCGCATGGACCGCCTATGGGCAGGATACGTTCGCGGAAGGATCGATGTCGGATCTCTCCTCGGAGTTTGCCAGCAAAGATCAGAAAAATTCAAGACCCACCAAAACCGCCCCTGTGCAGGATATAAAGGTGGAAGATCACTGCAAATCCGCCGGCTTCGCCCGTGCGTCTGGACAGCAGAGATCCAAGTTCGTCGGCGTGGTTACCATCTTCGATCTGGCGCGCTGCATTCAGAGAGAGGGCGAAAAACCCCGCGACTACCTCGCCAGGTGGCTCCGTATACGGGACGGCATGGCCAATTACCCCAATGATGATGCCATCTATCACTTTGTGGAAGGACTGGACCACGGCACGCTTCTCCGACACTCTCTAAGATGGCAACAGGCGTCAGGACGCCTCACCTTCGAAGGCATGGTGAACACCGTCAACAACTACGCGGAGGCTGAAGCGGCAGCTCAGACAGCGCTTGCGCTCATTGACGGAGCCCCTCCGATTCAGCCACCGCCACCACCGCCTCCAGCCGCCATCGTCGCAGCAGTACCACCACTTCCAGTCATCGTCGAGGCCGTTGCACCTCCACCGCCCGTCATAGAGGAAGTCCTGGCACCCTCCGACTCTGTCATTGACGCGCTTTATGCTGATTTCAATGCAGATTCAGAGGAAATAGACTTCAGTCCAGAAGAGCTAGACTCCGCCATGCAGGAGATGGAGGAGGAGTACTCGCGCGACGAGCAAGCTAATAACACCGTCATGTCTCGAGGGGTGTTCGTCACCATTGGGACAGCGATGGATGAAGACCAGCCCGGGCAAGCTCCGCCTATGGCACTTGATAAGGGGAAGGGGCCACTAATTGCAGACGACACTAATCACGCAAAGGTCATCCGCCTCCGCCTAACCCAGTGCAGCAGCCGCAGGAACTCGGCACCGACCCGAGCAACAACAACACCGCGAACTTGCCGCCTCCAGCATCCACGTCGGCGGCAGCCCATGTTACTCCAGCTGATCGAGTGATGTACGGCAATCTCCTCGTTGAGCCACTAACTATTGATCATATCCAGAACGTGACTCAGCTTGACGAGAAGCGCCAGCAGCTGTTGGAGGAGGCGCAAGCCATCGCGGAGCAAGGCGCTAAACTAGATCGAGATCTGGTCAACGCGCAGAAGTCCATAGAGAAAGCAAGAGCAATGGAGGCCGAGTACAAGACTCTGCTGCAATAGCAGAAGGCTAAGAAAGCTCCGGCTCGCGTCATCAACGATCCTGGTGTACGGCGCAACCTAGGATGGGCTCCCTCGAAGCCGGCACAGGCCAAGCCATGCATTGATAGTGAAGGCAAGCAGGTGATGCCCACCCCACTCCTTAACCTCGTCGTCGCCAAGACCCTTCTGGAGCAGGATAGATCGCCTGAGGCAGTGGAACAGGTCTATGACCTAGTGGCCAAGGCGGTAAAGCACCAGGAAAAGGCCACCTCTTAGAGGCTTTAGTCTGACCCAGTGCTCTGCCGATCTAGCCAGTACAAACCGCCAAGAGACAGATCTCCTCAGGATATCGGATCGTATCGCTCGCGCGGGAAAATCGGATATGATTACGTTCTCTGCATGTGTGAGTTACGAGGCGTCGCTGACCTACAGCCTACGTCGCCTTAGCTGACATGGTAGATGAGCCGTCCCATCGAAGATTCCGGCATGGATGGATTTAATCTGACAACGGGAGCGTACGATGGAAGATTCAGCGTTTCTCCGACTTACTCATAGAAGACGGAGAAAACCTTTGCAGGGTTCTTTGGGAGGACTACAAGATGTTGCTTGACGATTTGCCGACATCCATCTAGACGGAGCATTCCACGGGAAGAGGCAAGACGACGCAAGATCTCGGAGTTTTCCGGGGGCTACTGTTGGGGATATGCTATATGGGTATCCTCATAGCATGTCTCTTATCCGACTAACCCGGGTGGACCATAGTCGGTATCATGGCCTATGGCCTGCTGGGCGGCCCAGTTAGGTGGATCCAGAAGGGAGGCCCATTCCGGATAAAGGAAGGCTACGGTGGAATCACCAGCGTACCCGGGCCTTGGAGTACAAGATACACAAGACTAGTAATAGACGGTGTAGGACTCTGTAACCTGTCCGGCTAGGAATTTTCCCTGTAACCCTAGGACCTGGAGACTATATAAGTCGGGCCTATGGGAGCCTTTAGGGCGCAACTTCAGACAACCTAGTATCGTTTTACATACACCTCGCACAGCAAACCTAATCTCTGTAACTCGGCGTATTGCCCTTATAGTGATTTATAGCAGGAGTAGGATTCCGCCACCGTTGTGGGATCTGAACCTGGGTAAGCTGTGTTACCTCGTACCCGTCAACCGTACGCCTTACCCCACGTCTCTAAACACGCACTGTGAGGACCCCTCCATGGCGTACTCGTCGGCAATACCACGACAGTGCGGAACCAGGCACTAGCGGATAGGCTACCTAGAGGCGCCTTGCTCTCCTCCCCATGGCCCCCCTCCGTGCCGGCCTGACCCTGGAATACCTCCTCCCCCCTCGTTTGAAGAAAGGGCCACGGATGATTCATGGGCTAGCAACTCCTCATCAGCCACCTCGTCGTTGCTCCCTGATTCATCCTTGGACTCATTTCCGTTTGCCACCCCTCTGGTGTTGCAAACAGGCAGAGCCACCAAAATGGCATCATGACAAGCGTCCCAGTAGAGCGGCATCACCGACGCCGGAAGATCTCCAACCGCCTTCAGAGTTAAAAGCCTTCGCATCAGAGCAAATATGCCTCCAAAGAAAGGTCCTTTTTCTTCCCGAGATAGAGGCGATTGGGATCATCATTGCTGTTGTACTCCCACTCTAGATGGTATATCTTCTTGGATCTAGGAGCTGGTGGAAGATGGGATCTCCATCCATGCCATAATATTTGACTTTCTCCAGCGACGCCTGGCCTGGGGGGCAGATCCGCGTCCTAAGAACTCAACCTTGGCCAGGAGTGGGTAGATCGAGCTCCAACCTCTGGGTCTTGCATCTAGGGCAGTGAGTCTCTGACTGCCACCATACGGAACTTGCCATGCCATTCATCCCATTTGGACTTGAAATGGCCTGGGGGTACTGTTTGAAGCATTGCTTCCGGAGGCTAAACATGATACCTCCAATGATCCACGGCCTCTTATCCACTATGGGAGTGAAAAAGTGGTGAAACAACGCATCCGAAGGCATCATCTCGATGAAAGCCTCGCTGAGGTGCGCGAACGCCGCCAAGGCCAACATGGCGATGGGTTGGATCTGCACGATACGGAAGCCATACACCTTCATTACCTCGAGGAAGAACTCTAAGAAAGGAGGGACAAGCCCCATGCAGAGGAAGTAGGCATAAATCAACATCTCCCCTCCCCCGCGGTCCGTTGAGGGCGGGGGAGTTCCGTAGCTCCCCCTGTGTGGTTCCAGACCGCCACATGAGCAAATAGAGCCCGAATCTTGTCGTCATCCAGTGACGGTGCGAGGCATGTGGGTGGAAGATCTTTGCTGCTCCTGAACGTGTCCTAGACGACAAAGCTCCTTTGCCAACCACTGTTGCCTCTCGATCTACCATGATAGCAAGGGGATTGGAAGGGGCTAGTGAGAAACACGTAGGATGAAGCAAGGGGTCGATTTATAAGGGCCATGCCCGCACTTCCTCCCTTAACCATGTTATAACTGGCGCACTCCCCAAGCGGCCTGCACACCCCCTCGAAGAAACCGCAAGTTCATACCCATAACCCCTACCATCCAAAATAGGGCAAAGCCCCGCAGTGAGTCTTATAGAAGGAGAGGGCATCGCTTGACTTCAGGCAGCCTCAGCCAAACTAATGCCAGGTGGCTATTGTCGTATCCGGGCCCCAGGGAGGATCGGAAATCCCGGATACGAGATCCCACGAGACTTCCCCTGCAGCGGTCCGGGGGGCATGAGCCCGCGGGGACGCAGCCCTCGGGAAGGATCGCCGCGCCGGGCCAACTGCCCTCCACAAGGACGACTGGAGATCCCGACTAGCCAACAAGATACCTGATACATTGGAAACATATCTATAATTTTTGTTGCTCCATGCTTGTTTAGTATCTACTTTGCTTTGTTTACACTTTGAGGTGTTTTTATATGTTTTAAGGAACTAACCTATTAACAAGTTTCCACAGTGCCAGTTGCATGTTTTCTTCTGTTTTTGGTCCAGAAAGGCAGAAAATCAATATTCTCAGAATTGGACGGGACAAAAGCTAAAGTTAATATTTTACCGCGGGCAACACGAAGCCAGAATACGAGACGGAGGAGGCTCACCAGGGGGCCACACCCCCTGGCCATGCGGGTGGGCCCACCCCGCCTCACCTCTTCGCCTATAAAGTCCCCCGATGCAGAAAACCTAAACACCCAATCAATATTCCACAAAACCATCTGTAGCCTCCGCCACCATCGTCCCTAGATCGGGGGATCTGAAGCTCTTCCTGGCACCCTGTCGGAGGGGAGATCATCCTGGAGGCCTTCTTCTTCATCATGCCAGCCTCCGGTATGAAGTGTGAGTAGTTCCACCTTGGACTACCGGTCCATGTAGTAGCTAGATGGTTGTATCTCCTCCTTTGTGCTTTCATGTATAGATCTTGTGAGCTCCGTTCATGATCAAGATCTAATCTATTTGTAATCATGCATGTTGTGTTTGCGGGGATCCAATGGATATTGAGATTACTATGTCAGATTGATTAATGGTTTTGTCTTATTGATTCTATCATGTCTGTGTTGTTTGTGATCTTGCATGCTCTCTGTTGTTAGTAGCTATCTTGGCCAAGTAGTTGCTAGTGACTCCAAGAGGGGGTATTTATGCTCGATAGTGGGTTCATGCCTCTAGTTTCCAAGGAAAGTGACAGAAATCTCTTCAGTTGTAGATGTGCTATTGCCACTTGGGAGATGACAACGGTCTCTTGTTCATGGAACAAGTGGATTGTTTACCTTACACACTTTGCTTAAAGCAGTTGTCTATTGCTTGCAACTTAATACTGGAGGGGGTTTGGATGATAACCTGAAGGTGGACTTCTAGTCATAGATGAAATTGGATGGCAGTCTATGTATATTGTTGTATTGCCCAATCGAATATCATAGGATCTTTTTGTCTAGTATTGCATTGTTATGCCTTGCTCAGTCCTGTCAATTGCCCTGCTGTAATTTGTTTACCCAGCATGCCTTGTTTGTTTATCTAAGGAGAGCACCTCTAGTGAACTATGGACCCCGGTCCAATCTTTACCATTGATACATCTTTCACTATTACTGTTTACTTGCTGCAAACCATCATCACCTTCCACACCATATAGTTAATCCTTTGTTACAGCAACCGGTGAGATTGACAACCTCACTGTTAGTTGGGGCAAAGTCTTGAGTTTGTGTTGTGCAGTTTTCCATGTTGATTGCAACACCTTTGAGGCGTTTCCTTCATCCTACTGGTTTGATAACCTCGGTTTCTTACTGAGGGAAACTTGCTGCTGTGTTGCATCATACCTTGCTCTTGGGGTTTCCCAATGGGGCGTTGAACATGCATCAATACCGCCCTAGATGTAGAGTACCCCTGGGCGAGGAACGCACAAAAGTATAGGTAGGTGGCAAGCTACACCTGGCCTAAACCGCAGGCTAGTCTTCCTGAGCACACCGTGACATATAAGAGACGTAGCGCAAACATGCCATGTTTAACGCATGCACCCTACGCTCAGCCGCATGGCACCGACCCACGACCGTGTGTAGCCGACCACTATGGTGACCCCTTTCCCGTATAAAAGGAGGCCCAAGTCAGACCAAGGGAGGAGGATTTTAGACTAGAGAACCTTCCCGGGGAAGTAACCCATTGTAGCCTTGTGATAATCAGATAGTAGATAGTTGGAGGATGTACGGATCCACTGACTACGAAATTGAACCTGGGTAAAAAAATTGTGTCTCTCTTTGTGATTATGTTCGTCTAACTCGCTGATTGAGCTCATCGGACATTGCGCCCCTGGCCGAACAACAAAGGGGGACTCATAACCCCGTTGTCTAAAACCAAGACACGATAGTGTCTTGGTCATATTGCCCATAAGGCATGGTTCACATCTATTAAGAGATTCAAAATCTAGTGACTCCAAAAGTCCATCAAAATGTAGCTTCTTCATGCACTTTACACCAATATGACCCATACGGCAATGCCACATATACATGGTATTATCATCACTAAGCTTGCATCTTTTGGCATCAATGATATGGATGTGAGAATCACTATTATCGAGATTTAATAAGAATAAACCATTACTTACCTGTGCATGAGCATAGAAGACATTATTCATATAAATACAACAACCACTTGTCTTTGACTTAAATGAATAATGGTCTCGCAACAAGCAAGACCCACTTACAATGTTCATACTCAACGCGGGTATAAAGTAATATTCATTCAAAACTAAAATTAATCACGAAGGTATACATAGAGGGAGAGTAACGACATGCACCACATCAACTTTGCAGTTGTTGCCAACACGCATCATCACCTTGTCCTTCACCAAGCGCCGCTTATTTCGCAACTCCTGCTAGGAGTTATAAATGTGAGCAACAGAACTAGTATCAAATACCAGGTGTTGCTCTGACTACTTGTGAGGAAAACATCAATAACATGTATATCACATATACCTTTGTCTTTCCAGCCTTTCTTATCTTCTAGGTACTTGGGGCAGTTGTGTTTCCAATGACCGCCCCCCTTGTAGTAGAAGCATGTGATGCCAGGATTGGGTTCGGTATTGGGTGCCTTGGAAGTAGTGTCTACATGCTTGCCATACTTCTTTGGTTTACTCTTGTTTCCCATCTCGGGTTACCACAATGAACATCTTCTAGATAACCCATGACTTGAGCTCTAGTAATGTTTTTGGTTTTACAGGAATCATATAAAGTAAAAATCCTCCTTAGGCACCTTCCCAATCTACTTAGCCATGGGGGTGGGTATGTTATTCTTTGAAAAAAATTCATAGTACACAGCCTGCCAATATTCGACTAGGCTCTTGTCTTCATCTTCAGCAGCTGGGCTGTCCGGTAGGTCATGGGTCTTACCACCATTTGTGGACCACCAGAACTAGTTGAAATTTAGACATGCCAGAGGTAATACCCCATTGGTATATCCCCGATGCATATACCATATAGGTGATCCATATTATGACGTTGGCTGGTGCCAGCGCCCATGGTTATTGCATGTACACGTCGCAGACTATCCGCCATGAGAGCGAGGAGCGTGGTTGCTTGTTTGGGAGGGAGAGGGGTTCTGACATGGTTATGCCCTACGGGTGCCTAATGTTATCCTATCCGGTTTAGCCTGGCAGAAGCCCATATAGTTATCTGCTCTAGATGGTGAAGCCCAGGAAGGATTAGGGTGGCCCAGGCCCATGAAAGATGCGGCTACTTGGAGAACATGGCCAGCTTTAGAAAGAAAATTAAAGGGTAAAACCCTAATATGTAACCGACTCGACCTACCTGAGACCTGGCCTCCCCATATAAAGGACAGGAGGGTACAACGAGGAGGATCTCACCTCATAACCTAACACACAACTCGCCAGATCTCATCCACGCACCCTGTAACTTTCGGCATCACCATTAGTAAAGAGAAGACAAGCAGGAGTATGGTTTTCTCTCTAGGGGCCTGGACCTGGGTAAACCTTGTGTCCCTGTGTTGCAAGTCTGTTAGCCATTCCGTGATCTCTAGCATCCCCTCCTTCTCCAAAACTGACATGGATATACCCTACGGGTGCCTCACATTGATATACCTGGTGCAGCTCAGGGAAGGCCCACATGAAGACGTGCTGCCCAAGGAGACTTCGGGTGGCCCAAGCCATCAGAAGTTTGACTCCTTGGAGAACACGGCCAAGCTATAGATAGAATATTCAATGGTGAAACACTAACTTGTAACCGACTCGACCTACCCCCGGGACCTAGACTATCTATATAAAGGCTAGGAGGGCATGGCGAGGAAGACCTAGAAAACTCATACACACACCTCACGCCAGAGCGCATCTGCGCACCCCCTGTAACCCTCGGTTCCGCCATAATCAAGAACAGACAAGCAAGAGTAGGGTTTTCCCTCTGGGGTCCTGAACCTGGGTAAACCTCATGTCCCCTCGTGTCTGTTAACCATCTCGCGATCTCCAACATCCCCATCTTATCTAAACCCAAGTCCATAACAATGATCATTAACGAGTCGAACCCTCGTCAATTGGCGCCGTTTGTGGGAACTGGGACGCTGATCGTGCGGTCGTGACGGTTCCATCCGGAGTGATCTATGATTCTTCGGTGCTTTCGACTTCACCCCCACCCGCTGGACACCCACAAAGATTTCGAGTCCATAGGCGACGGATTCGAGATGCTGTTCGGGAGCTTCTGCTTCTAGGTGGGTAAGACCGGTACCATCCGTCTCCCAGAGCAGGTGCCACTTCCATCAATCAGGCCCGCCTCATGGGTGCCAAAAATCGACGCTCCGCGCACGTCATCACTGACGGACGATTCGGATGACAGCGGCAGCTGCAACTCCGATCTCTACGACCCTCCTATGGAGGAAGGAACCTACAGTTCTGGATCTGAGAGCCGCAGGAGTAATGATCTCTCCCTGTGTTACATGTGCGCGGCCATCCATAACGGCAACATCGACAACAGAAACGAACCGCCACTGAATCCCCCTCCCAACCCCTCCCAACCCTGAGGTTGAGAACGGAGGAAACGGGGCACCCCCGCCAGATCCCAACGGGAATAGGGCACCTCGAGGAAACGAGGATCCAAATCGTGTCAAGATCCACCTCTCCAAAGAGGATAGGGAGAAGGTGCGTGCCGCCGTGCGAGGCACTCACCCCCTACCTATCGACTCCCCTCGTGACATATTGATGGGCTATCACTGGCTCCTCATCGAGGAGCACAATCGCCAGATCAAGAAGCAAACCAAGCTCGATCAACGTAGGCGAGCGGCTGATGAGTCGAGCATGCGGTGAGCTACGCTCTCCGCTAGTGGCTCCACCTCGAAGGGCTATGACGACGACAAGTATCGCTCTCGCCTGGAGCGCATGGACCCTTCGGCGTGATGTGAGGCCACCAAGGCACTCGACATGTCCTTCATGACGATGGACTCCCAGGGCAACATCATGCCCAAGACGCCACAAGCCGCGGTCATGGCGTCCACCACCTACCTCGCATACAACCCGCCACCGGTCGGGGACCCAAGGAACACGATCCACAAATTTGCGCTTGCAGGAATCGGACTCGTCGGAGCTGCGCTCCACGACGAGACACCCATGGAGCCAAAGAAAAAGGCCACGGTAAAGTTCACTCGAAGCCGCACACCCTCATTCGAGGAGGAAGAACATGACCTTCCATGGCGCCGCCGCAGCCCACGACGTAGGAGCAGCAACTACGACGCTCACGGCAACCTTGCACAGCGCAAGATCGACAAGTCACGCGCAAAGCACGCGTGCTCCACTGAGTATGAAGATGAGGATGGGGAGTTATGCAGCACCAGGTGCTTCATCAGGGCTATGCGGCAGTCACGGATGCAGAAGAACTTCAAGCTCCCTTCAGACAACTTGAAATTTGACGGTGCACAGGAGCCGAAGATTTGGCTCGACGATCATCTGTCATCAGTCAAGATCCATGGCGGGAGCAAAAACATAGCCATACAATGCCTTCATCTGCAGATGACAGGCGCGGCCAGGGCCTGGCTCAACAGTCTTCCCCCTGAATCCATCCGTAGATGGGAAGAGTTGGCATACAGCTTCATACGCAACTTCAAAGGCACCAGCAAGAGACCAGCTTCAATCGAGGAGCTACGCGCCTGCTGCCAGCGGTCTAACGAGTCCATCTGCTCGTACATACTGTGCTGGTCCATCATCAAAAACTCAACCGCAAACATCTTGGAGGAGAGGGCAATCGACGCCTTCAACGACAGCGTCAGGCGCCATGAATTCAAGGAAGAGCTCGGGCGCATCAAGCCCAAGACCATCGATCACCTGATGGACATTGCCAATCGCTGGGCCGATGGCGAGGATGTCGTCAACCGAGCACGTTCGGATGACGAAGATGACTTCGGCCGCAGGTGTGATCTCCGCGGAAACAGAAGACCGCGAATCTACGACGGCCGTGAGGAGGTCGACTTGGTTGCGACTGTCTATGCCAATCGTCGCGATGATGGCAACCGCAACAGCGGGTACCGCGGTGGTAACTACCGCGACAGCGGGAGGACCACCCAAACGTGGCATCGCCGCAACCGTGATGATGAGCCATCCGCATTCGGAAATCTATCGGGTCCCTGCACCATCCACTTTTACATCGACAAACAGGATGGCAAGAGGAAGGAAATCCACATGCTCAAGGATTGCAGGGAGTTCCAGAAACTCCATGAGGGCTTCTCCTAGATGCATCGCCAAGCGGTGAACCCAGGATTCGCCCCCGCTCCAGGAGCAATCCCACATGGCACTCCACCCCACCACCTGGAGCAACCGTGCAGCCAGCGGCTGCGCCGGCACAGAATAACGGAGCGGACGCATACCCGCCACCGTTGGGGTCCATGATGATACAGAAGGGGCGCCCAACTAACAGGGTGCAGAAGAAGATCACCTGCCAAGTCAACTTGGTCGTGACCTCTCCGCCAGCCATACCTGAGTACCTTAGTGGCTCGGAGTCATGCATCACATTCGACCGCTCGGATCACCCGCGCCAGATACCTCGCCCAGGTCACTCTGCCCTGGTGATCGATGCCTAGATTGGAGGATTCGAGATGAGCCGCGTCTTCATGGACGGCGGCAGCAGCATCAACCTGATGTTCGCTAGCACACTTGCAGCTATGCGGATCCCGATGTTACGTCATAAACGTATCTATCATTTTTGATGTTCCATGCTTGTTTAGTATCTACTTTCTTTGCTTTGTCTACACTTTGAGGTGTTTTTATATGTTTTCTGGTACTAACCTATTAACAAGATGCCACAGTGCCAGTTGCCTGATTTCTTCTATTTTTGGTTCCAGAAAAGGCAGAAAATCAATATTCTCGAAATTGGATGGACAAAAGCCAAAGTCAATATTTTACCATGGGGAACACGGAGCCAGAATACGAGACAGAGGGGAGCCACCAGGGGGGCACACCCCCTATCCACGCGGCCTGGCTGGGCCCGTGCCTGGGGGTGCGGCCACCCTGGGTGCCCCCTGCCTTTCCTCTTCGCCTATAAGAAGCCCCCGATACCAAAACCCTAAGTACCCAATCAATCTTCCACGAAACAGTCCAGGTAGACGCGTCCACCATCGTCCCTAGATCGGGGGATCTGAAGCTCTTCTCGGCACCCTGCCGGAGGGGAGATCATCCCGGAGGTCTTCTTCTTCATCATGCCAGCCTCCAGTATGAAGCGTGAGTAGTTCCACCTTGGACTACGGGTCCATGTAGTAGCTATATGGTTGTATCTCCTCCTTTGTGCTACCATGTTTAGATCTTGTGAGCTCCTTTCATGATCAAGATCATCTATTTGTAACCATGCATGTTGTGTTTGCGGGGATCCGATGGATACTGAGATTACTATGTCAGATTGATTAATGGTTTTGTCTTATCGATTCTATCATGTCGGTGTTGTTTGTGATCTTGCATGCTCTCCGTTTCTAGTAGCTATCTTGGCCAAGTATATTCTAATGACTCCAAGAGGGGGTATTTATGCTCGATAGTGGGTTCATGCCTCTATTTAATCTAAGGGAAGTGATAGAAATCTCTAAGGTTGTAGATGTGCTATTGCTACGAGGGAGAAAACAATGGTCTCTTGTTCATGGAACAAGTGGATTGTTTACCTTACACACTTTGCTTAAAGCAGTTATCTGTTGCTTGCAACTTAATACTGTAGGGGGTTCGGATGATAACCTGAAGGTGGATTACTAGTCATAGATGCAGTTGGATGGCGGTCTATGTATCTTGTTGTATTGCCCAATCAAATCTCATAGGATAATGAATGTCTAGTATTGCATTGTTATTCCTTGCTCTGTCCTGTCACTTGCCCTGTTGTAATTTGTTTACCCAGCATGTCATGTTTTTTTATCTTAAGGAGAACACATCTAGTGAACTATGGACCCCGGTCCAATCTTTACCATTGATACATCTTCTAATATTACTGTTTACCTTTTTGCAAACCACCATTACCGTCCACATCATACAGTTAATCCTTTGCTTTCATCAAACCGGTGAGATTGACGACCTCACTGTTCGTTGGGGCAAAGTCTTGAGTTTGTGTTGTGCAGGTTTCCAAGTTGCTAGCAACACCTTTGAGTCGTTTCCTTCCTCCTACTGGTTCAATAACCTTGGTTTATTACTGAGGGAAAAACTTGTTGTTGTGCTCATCATACCTTCCTCTTGGGGTCTCCCAACGAAGCTCAACAATTAGTTGAGCCATCGTCGAGATTTTTCTGGCGCCGTTGCCGGGGAGGCCAAGGACGGCTTCACAAGGGGAGTCCTTCACAACCTTTCTCTTTACTTTGTTTTTGTTTTTCTTAGTTTATTTTGCTTGGTTTTGTTTGCCTCTTTTTATCAAAAACTAAAATAAAGGTTAGTCTAGTTTGGTTTGCTTTCTCTTATAAAAACACAAAAAATTTTAGTTCCTGCTCTAGTTGCTACTGTTGTTGGCTTGCTCCACTTTTTCCAAAATGAACTCTGCTGAGAACACCAAGTTGTGTGACTTCACTAGAAAAAACAACAATGATTTTCTTAGTACACCTATTGCTCCACTGTAAGGGTCCCAACCTTTGAATAAGGTAGAGTCCCCTGTGTTTACAATGCTAGTCCCTGGATCAATAGCTAGCATCCACAGTTAAGATGTAATATCAAGAAACAAAGGTCATATTATAACTATATAACCAGGAATAACATAATTTTCTTACATCATACATGGCTCATTTGGCTATTACATTACATTGCAGCGGAATAACTATAGTCATGGGGTCCTTCATCTTCAAAGTGCCATAGGCAGAAATGTTGGTTGTAGACTTTGTAATCCTAATAAATCAATCTTCACTAAAATCAATCAAACCTGCAAAATTACAAGTTACAGCCACAAAGGGTCAATACATTTGAATTGTATTGGCAAGTTTCACTACTTAAGTTGATTATAAGTGGATCCTATCAATACATGCATTTTTGGCTAAGTAGGGTTTAAGGCTCATTTGCAGAAAGCAATAGTTTATCCTATCTTTCAAATGGTTTTGTTTCCTTTGTCAAATCTCTTTATCAAAAACCCTTGAACTACTTGGTATCCCCAAGTATTCAAGTCCTTGTTAAAAATCTCTTGAGCTCCTTGGTAACCCCAAGTGCATCAAGTTTTCATCAAAATCTCTTGAGCTCCTTGGTAACCCCAAGTGCATAAAGTTTTCATCAAAATCTCTTGAGCTCCTTGGTAACCCCAAGTGCATCAAGTCTTTTGTTGTCACTTAGAAAATTTTCTTTTAGAAATTGGAATGTCGAGATTTCCCATAGCTTCAAGCTTTAGTTGCTCAGTATTGTCCATAACCGGGGACACGGCTAAGTACTTAGATTTTTTTATCTTCTGCAGAAGTAGTACACTTTACCCACATGTCACAATCTCATCTTGTCGCCACCAGTGGCCACTGGATTGGTGCTCACCAAGATGGAGTACCGGCAGATTGAGAATGTGACGAAGTCTTTCCAGAGGGTCCTCCCATACACCATTGCTAGCTTGTCTTCAGTACCCATGTAGGATTCCAGGTCCTCATGTCCAGTAAGCTAAAGACAATGCATGGGTCTTCCCAATGTAGTTGACTAAGCCAGAGCCATAAATAGCATGTGGTTGCACACAAAAGCCACAATTGGAGAAACATGTTCAATCTCTAAGTTTCCTGGGTGGTTTCCTTTGGAGCACAACACAAAGAGATTGCCATAGACATGGTTCCTTTTTTGCCACCTTCTCCAAAACTCAAAGTATCCTTGGCCACCCAGGTGGTTCATTGAGTCCTTGTTTTATTATATAAAAACATAAGTCCTTTTCTCAACTTCATAAAATCTCACATGTAACTCTTTTCAAAATAAGGCATGGCTAAGCATGTAACAACTACAATATTTTCACTAAGGTATATATAGGGAATCCTATTAGGATTTAGCATAGCATAAGTATAGAAATTCTTTTAATGCATGTTTTCAAAATCCACTAAGTATAATGAAAATAGTAGGACTTTAGATGATAGTGTCACTTGCCTTTTTGGTAGGGAATGTTGGTTCACTTCTTGATCTTGCTAGTCTCACACTTTTCTAACTTCACTACAATCAATCAAGCAAACACAATATCAACTAGCATTCCAACCAATATTCAATCAAACATTTCACACACATAAAACAATGGGATCTAAGTCATGCATGCAAGCATGCAAGGGGTAGTTTTATTTTGCAAAGATGGTTCTACTAGGCTCTAAATTTTGTAAGGTTCAAAGTGGTCATTTTCCAAAGTGGCAAAGTCATTTGCAAAAGGGTTTTATCCATAAACCAATTTTTAATCCTTTCATTATTTTATGTGGTGGAAAATATTTTTATCAAAGCAACAACTTTAAGTTGTTCACCAAATAAGTTCTTGTTTCTCAAAAATTGGTGTTTAGGGTCAGTAGGTTTGATCCAAAACATTTTCCCAAAGTTTTTACTCCAAAAACATTTTCATAACAAAACCATTATTTTTTATTTGGCTAGAAATGGGTTAAACCAATTAATCCATCCTAAACTTCACAAAATCCATTTTCAAAACCATGGGTTGGTTCCTAGGGTCAGTAAGTTTACCACAAACCAATTTGCCAAGATTTCAACCTCAAAAACATTTTTGAACAATTTTTCTAATCTAAACAAGCATACAAATGTTTCTGCAAAAACAAACAATCTGTAGGGGTCCCAACCTTTAATAAGATTGTTCCCTTCTATGTTTACAATGCTAGTCCCTGGATCAATAGCTAGCATCCACAGTTAAGATGTAATATCAAGAAACAAAGGTCTTAATATAACTTTATAACCAGGAATAACATAAGTTTATTACATCAAACATAGCTCATTTGGCTATTACATTACATTGCAGCGGAATAACTATAAGTATGGGTCCTTCATCTTCAAAGTGCCACAGGCAGATGTTGGTTGTAGACTTTGTAATCCTATTCAAACAATCTTCACTAAAATCAATCAAACCTGCAACATACAAGTTACAGCCACAAAGGGTCAATACATTTGAATTGTATTGGCAAGTGATACTATGGTAGTATAGTGGAGTCTATCATCTATATGCATTTGTCTAAGTGGAGTTTGAGGCTTGCATTGCTCAAAATAGGTTTTTCCTTAACATTTGAAAATACTAAGTTTTTCTTGGAAAAAAGCATTTTTCTCAATCAAAGATTTGAAGATCCTTTCAAGGCATCTCTCCATCAAAGATTGAAGATTTCACACAACCCTTGTTCAATCCACAAGATTTTTAACTTAGAAATTTGAATGATGAGATTCTTGATTGTTTCCATGTCTTGATGCTCAAATTGTCCTTTACCAGGGACATGGCTAAGTACTTAGATTCTACACTCTGCAGAGGTGGTGCACTTTCCCCACAAGACTTGGTTTCCCAAGACAAGATCTTTCAGAAGCTTTCCCTTCGACCAAAATGGATGCGCTCCAACCTATCAAACACTACCACCCACTGTCCATATGGCTAAGTTCTTGCAACCTATATGATCATGGCAGAGCCCATATTGCCAAGTGGCTGCACTTGAAGCTTCTCAACATTTGACATCTCAAATCCCTTTGTTCCTGGGTGGCCATCCACAAGTGAGATACACAAGGTTCACCAGTCCCCTAGCCTTGTGTAACCACTCAACATACACCATTCCTTCCATTCCACCCAGGTGATTCATTCACTTAGTTGTTTTATTAAACAAAACTCAAGTCCTCAGACTTAGAAATTTTCCATAGCATGAATATATGTTCCACCCTTGTTTTCTACTAGCTAGGCTAAGCTTGATAGTAATAGGAATCTTAACTCAGGAAAATCCTACTAAGGATTCATCTACTAGGTTTTACTATAGCAAGGTCTATACTTAGCAAAATCCATGCAAGTTTACTTAGCAAAATCACTAATGCATAGTGAAAGTAATGGGATAGAAGGTATGAATCATCACTTGCCTTTTTGGTAGGGAATGGTGGTTCACTCCTTGATCTTGCTAGTCTCACAATTTCTAACTTCACTACAAGTCAATCAAGTAGACACAAAATCAACTAGCATTCCAAGCCAATAAATCAATCAAACAATTTAACACACACAAACCAATGGAATCTAAGTCATGCATGGGAGCATGCACAAGATAGTGTTATTTTGTAAAGAGGGTCTCTATTGGGTTTCTAAACTTTGTAAGATCCAAATTGGTCATTTACCAAAGTGGCAAAGTCATTAACAAGAGGGTTTTGTCCAAAAACCATTTTTAAATCCATTCATTATTTTACGTGGTGGAATTTTAGTTTTATCAAGTCTAAAACCTTTAAATCTTCACCAAAAGTTTCTAACTCTTAGGACTTGGTGTTTTGGGGTCAGTGGGTTTGATCCAAAACATTTTCTCCAAAGTTTTTACTCAAAACCATTTTCATAACAAATCAATAGTTTCATTTGGCTAGAAATGGACTAAACTAATTAATCTATTCTAAACTTTTCCAAATCTATTTTCCAAATCATGGGTTGGTTCATAGGGTCAGTAAGGTCACAACAAACCATTTTGCAAACGTTTTCCTTAAAAATCATTTTCAATAAATAAATTACATTTCTATTTGACTAGAAATGGTTTTAAATCAAAGAATCATTTCTTAATTTCACCAAATACATTTTTGAGTCCACAAAGTGTTTCCTAGGGTCAGTAGGTTCAAATCAATCCAATTGCCAAAGATTTTAACCCTAAATTCAATTTTAAACAATTTTTACATCCTTAACAAGCATACAAATGTCTCTGCAAATTCAAACAAGCTAATAGATACTATTTGCTAAACTAAGGGCATGGTTGGATAGGGTTTGTTCTCCTGAATCCAACGACATAAAATTTGTAATTTTTGGACGTGTGGATCCAAAGATACAAGGGTTTGAAGTTTGCAAATAAATCTCATTCAAACATTCTTTTAAACAGATTCTAGTGCCACGCGGCAGTATCCTACTGGACGGTACCGGTCCGGCCGGATCGGCAACGCGGTGCGTTGGATCAAGTTAGATCACATGGCCCCTATTGCGTACCTCTTCGCGACTTAAGTGGATCTATCGTATTCGTTCGATCTGAATCGAACGGTGCCTACTGCTTTGCCAAGAACTGGCGGCGAAGTGTTAACGGCGAGCGGCGGAGCGGCCAGTTGGCGGCGGCGCTGGCGAGGCAGGAAGCGAAACAGGGAGGGAGAAAGCTCACCGAGGTCGCGAGGATGAGGTGATGCTGGTCGTGTGGTCGTCGTGGAAAGGGGCGCACGGGAACGGGCGGAATTCCTCACCGGAGTTGGTTCTGGCGACGGACGCGCGCGGTCGAGGTCGAGGACGACGCTAGGAATCACCCGGAGACAAACGAAACACACAGTCAGGAGCGCAAGGACACGACGAAGGCGTGTGCGTGAACGAGAGGGGTCGGGGTAGTCTGATTTACCAGAGAGGTTCCGCCGGAGTAGAGCCAAATGGTGGCGGTGCTGGGGTTGTCGTTGGCGAAGCTCAGGGGTGCCCGCGGGTGAGCTGAGGTTACAGAGCGGTGCTCCTGAGTCTGGCAAACCTGCCTGCTTGCTCGGGAAGTCAAGGGCGATGTGATGCCGCCGGAATTTGGCCGAGAACTCGTCGGAGACGGCGACGGTGCAGAAAATATTGGCGACAGCCTGGTGGCTCTCGAGGCGTGGGGTTTGGGGGAATGAAAGAGGAGGAAGAGGGGATTTATCACGCGTGATCACTGCGAGGTTTAATCGCGGCATTAAGTCGAATTGACGACGTGAAATCACTGCCAGGAACGGGGAGGAACGGTCGATGCGGTGAGAACGATGAACAGGAGGGGTGGGTCCTGTCTGTCTGTGAGAGAGAGAGCGCGGGTGTGGGGTCCAGTTGTCACTCTCTGTGCGGGTTAGTTTTTGAGTGAGAAAAGAATGCTTCGGGGGGGAAAGAGAGGTGGGCTGCTGGGCTGTTGGGCTGAGTTGGGCTGGTCCAATTTCATTTTTTTCTGTCTGTTTGTTTTATTCGTTTCTATTTCTATTTTCTGATTTGATTAATCAAACAAATGACCCAATCAACAATTCAAACAATTCAAACAAAACAAACTTGTAATGAGTTTTTGGTTCTGTTAATCAGCATAAACCAATTCTCAAAATAAAATAATATTTTATTCTTTTTAGGATTTTATTTAATAATTAAATAAAATAGACCAAAGTTATTTAATCAAATTGGGTTTGATTTAATTAATAAAATCTCCATTTGAAATCCAAATACTTTCAAAACAAAATCAGTAGGTTTTATTTGGAAATAAAGAATATTTGGGAAACTTGTTTAAAACAAAATAACCTTTTATTTTAGGGTCCATTAATAATTAAATAAAATGGGCCTTAGTCATTAAATCAAATAGAGTTTGATTTTATTAATAAAATCTTTATTTGAAACCTAAATATTTTCAAAACCAAATCAGTAGGTTTTATTTGGGAAATATAGAATACTTGGAAAACTTATTTTAAATAATTTTAATAAGTTTTGATGTTTCAATTAAATTGGTAAAACCTTTTATTTAAATAGAGTTTGGATATTAATTGCTTATTATTTTATTTAGATAAACCTTTGCTAATTTTTATTAAAAATAAAATGTTTTTAATTCTCAAACCTTGGCCAAGGTTTAATTTGGCTTTATAAAATAACCCTTATTTGTAAAACTTCTATTTTATTTGAAAACAAATCTTTTCATTTAATTGTTTCAAAATAATATTTCCAAATGTTTTTATTTTTCCTTTTATTAAATTTTTATCTTTTTAAATCCCTTTAGGTTTTATTTATTTCAAATGGGTTTGAAGTTCCAATTGAATTCAAAAAGTTTCTTCCGGCTCTGAAAATCAAACAAGGTTTTATTTTATTCATTTATTTTCACATTACAAGATTTGGAAAATCTTGGGATGTGACACAATCTAACAGATACTATTTACTAAACAAATTGCATGGTTGGATAGGGTTTGTTCCACTGATTCCAACGATATAAAGTTTGTAATTTTTGGATGTGTGGATCAAAAGTTATAGGGTTTTCAAATCTGCATCTCAATCTGATTCCAAATCTGTTTTTAAATCTAATACTGGCCACGCGTCGCTTTCTTATTGGATGGTACCGGTTCGAGTGGATCGACAGATACAGGCCGTTGGATTAAAAGAGATCTGTGCGGCTCTGATCCTACGATACCCCTTTGACTTGATTCTAATCTGATGCGTCCAATTCAGATCTAACGGATCCTATGCATTTGACCAAAACGCAGCGGCGCTGGTGGTGGCTAGCGGCGGCGACGGTCAGGTGATGGCGGTGCCGGCAATACATGAAGGAATGGGAGGTGGGGAGATGCTTACAATGATCGCAGGGCGACGCCGAATCTCAACATGGGGTCGTCTTGGCGAGGGGCGCACGGGATCGGGCTTGATTCCTCGCCGGAGTAGAGTTGCGCCTCGGCCACGCTCAGTCGTCGTCGGGGACGGTGCTATGGAACACTTGGAGACAAACCAAACGCACGGTCAAACGCGCAAAGACACGGCAATGATGTGTGCGTGATTGAGAGGGGTCGTGGTAGTCTGGTTTACCAGAGGGAGGTCGTCGGAGAAGATCCAGACACGGCGGCGCTCGGAGCTTGTCGAAGACGACGTTCTGGGGAGCCCGCAGTTGAACGAAAGGCACGGACAGATGCGCCAGGAGGTGGGGAGTATGTGTGCGTGGTCAATGAGGCAAGGGGCGGCGCTGGGTCGCTGGAATTGGCACCGGACCTCGTCGGAGCAGAGGGTGGTGTTGAGCGAAATTCGGCAGCCTGGGGACGTGTCGAGGTGGGGCGACAGAGGGGAACCCGAGAGAGAGAGAGTGGGCGCTTAAGAGGGCGAGATTGCTGAGCGGAGTCACTGCGGCATTACTGCGAATTTACGCGCGGCATCAACGGCAGGAAACGGCCGGCGTGGTCGTCGCGAGGAAGAAGGTGAGCTGGAGGGGTGGGGTCCGGGAGTCAGCGAGGGAGTGAGAGAGAAGAAAGGGTCCACTCGTCAGCGTCTCTGTGGGTTCAAAATCGAGTGCGAACCATTTTCTTTCGGGGAGAGGGAAGCTGGGCTGGTGCTGGGCCTAGTGGGCTGTTGGGTTGGGTCGACCAGATTCATATTTTTTTTTCTGTCTGAATCTTTTTCTTTTTCAATTCTATTTTCTGTTTTGAATTTCAAATAACAAATCAAGCATTCAAATCAAAACAAACATTCACCAAACAATGCATTTGAATTTGGTTCTGTTTAACAACATAAACCAAAATCCAAAATAAAATAAAATAATATTTTTATTTTAGAGTCCATTTATAATTAAATAAAATGGACATTAGTTAATAAATCAAATGGGTTTTATTTTAATAAAAAGCTCCAATTGAAACTAAATATTTTCAAAACCAAATCAGTAGGTTTTATTTGAAAATATAAAATACTTGGAAAACCTATTTGAAATAAATAAATAAGTTTTGATGGTTAATTAAAATAATAAAACCTTTATTCATAAAACTTGGATATTAAATCCTTATTATTTTATTTTAAATAAACCTTTACTATTTTTATCAAATAGGAATATTTTATTTCAAAGGCTTGGCCAAGGTTTAATCTGGCTCTATAAAATTATCTTTATTTATAAATCTACCTTTTCTTTTGAAAACCAAATCTTTTATTAAAAGATCCAAAAAAATAGTAATTTTAAATATTTAATATCTTCTTTATCAAATGTTTATCTTTTTAAATCCCTTTAGGATTTATTTGATCCAAATTTGGTTTTGAAGGTTTCAAATTGGATTCAAAAAGTTTCTTCTCACCCTGAAAATCAACAAAGTTTTATTTTATTCATTTATTTTTCACATTACAAGATTTGGAAAATCTTGGGATGTGACAGGCTACCACCCTTAAAATAAATCTCGTCCCGAGATTTGGGAAGGCTAGGGTTACAAGTAGGCTCAAGACAACTAGGGTACTACCACCCTTAAATAAAATTTCAAACAAAATTACATATTGGCCTTCTTGGGATCTTGGGGAAGCTTCTTTGAGCAAACATCTGCATTGTGTCCTTTGCTTCCACACTTGACTCATGGTCCAAGGTTGAGTTTCTCCATAGGCTTGTTCAACTTGTTCTTCATCTTTTCTGGACAGTTGCTTGCATAATGTCCAGGGTTCTTGCAATTGAAACAGTTGATATCTTTGAGTTCTTTACGTGGCTCTTGTGGACAAGTTGCTACATAATGGCCTAGATCTTTGCAGTTGTTGCACACCACTTGGCTAATCTCCTTATTCTTATGGTTCTCTGGGCATTCACTGGAATAGTGTCCCATTTCTTTACATTTATGACATTGCACATGGCTTTTGTCCTTCTTTTGCTTTTTGGGTTTCTCCAAAGCTAGGAGTGCATCCAGTTCATGTTGTTCATATGTTATCTGATAGGTAGGAATGTCTACATGTTTCTTGGACCTTTTATTGCTCTTTAGAAAATTCACATTCCTCTTATTTGATCCCTTGAATTGGGTTGTTTTGCTTGGAGGTATAAGTGGACCTTTTCCTTTGTCATCAACCTTCTTGGTAGACTTGGATCCTTCTTGATGGTTTGCAATCATTTGTTGCACTCCACCTTGTTTCCTTTGTTCAACAATGGAATAGATGGGGCATTGGATAGGAACATGGTTGTTTCCTTCACATAGGTAGCAAGTAGCTTGAGAAGTGGGACATTGTCCAACAGGATGTTTCTCTTCACAGTTGGGGCATTGATCTCCATGCTCCTTGGAAGTATGATCCTTCTCTCCACAAATAATGCAAGCTGGGGCTCCATCTAGAATAATATTTCTGTCATCTTTGTTGTCACTAACTCTTTTGGAATAGCTTCCATATTGATCATTTGATCAGTCACCTTAAGCATCAATTGGCCTTGAGTTTCCAAAAATCCTTGCAGGGTTGGATTTTCTCCACTAGTGTTGGCTATGAATTGAGCTGTCACTTGGTTCATCTGGTTCTGGGTTGCTATGAGCTCTTTCATGCTGTCCTCTTGGTTGGTGTTGGTATCATCAACCTTGGAGTCTCTTGGAGTAGTCATCTGTTTGGGTTGAATGGAGATTAGAACAGGCAAAAGATTTCCTAAGGAAATAATTCTAATCACACACATCACAATTCACTCAAACAATGTGCAAGCATTCTCAAACAACTTTTCACTCAAACAACAAAGTTCAAGCATATACTTAGGCAACAAAATATTTTTGTTACACCACATAAGTTGGTGGATTGACTTAACTAAAATATGGTGGTCCATCTATATGGTTCACTTGTGATCTTTCCTTCCTTCATGATTCTTCTTGTATGAGATCATGGTTTCCTTGAGAAAAACTCTTGGTTACAACAACTTTTAGTGAAATGATCTCCTTCTTATTTTTGCATTCCCTTAGTCTCTAAATCTTGAGCAAGATTTCCTTGTCTCACTTGTAGTCCTTTGTGATATCCAAGTTAGAAGTCCTTGTGGAATATGCTGAAGATGTTGAAGTCATTAGAGCTGAAAATGTTGAAGTCATTAGAGCTGAAAATGTTGAAGAAGTCCTTTGCACATGGTGTAGTCTTTGGCCATGGGGTAGGTTTTTCCACCAAGTTGAAGTAGAAGAGATGTAGAGTTGAAACCAAAGTGGTTGAGGAAAGAGTTTACAAGATTGTTTGTAAATAAGTTTTGGAACAAAACAAGTCCTATTTTTCTAAGGGTTTTTGTCCAATCCTAGGTTTACAAATCCTACAGGCAACACAATGCTCTGATACCATCTATAAGGGTCCCAACCTTTGAATAAGGTAGAGTCCCCTGTGTTTACAATGCTAGTCCCTGGATCAATAGCTAGCATCCACAGTTAAGATGTAATATCAAGAAACAAAGGTCATATTATAACTATATAACCAGGAATAACATAATTTTATTACATCATACATAGCTCATTTGGCTATTACATTACATTGCAGCAGAATAACTATAGTCATGGGGTCCTTCATCTTCAAAGTGCCACAGGCAGACATGTTGGTTGTAGACTTTGTAATCCTAATCAATCAATCTTCACTAAAATCAATCAAACCTGCAACATTACAAGTTACAGCCATAAAGGGTCAATACATTTGAATTGTATTGGCAAGTTTCACTACTTAAGTTGATTATAAGTGGATCCTATCAATACATGCATTTTTTGGCTAAGTAGGGTTTAAGGCTCATTTGCAAAAAGCAATAGTTTATCCTATCTTTCAAATGGTTTTGTTTCCTTTGTCAAATCTCTTTATCAAAAACCCTTGAACTACTTGGTATCCCCAAGTATTCAAGTCCTTGTTAAAAATCTCTTGAGCTCCTTGGTAACCCCAAGTGCATCAAGTTTTCATCAAAATCTCTTGAGCTCCTTGGTAACCCCAAGTGCATAAAGTTTTTCATCAAAATCTCTTGATCTCCTTGGTAACCCCAAGTGCATCAAGTCTTTTGTTGTCACTTAGAAAATTTTCTTTTAGAAATTGGAATGTCGATATTTCCCATAGCTTCAAGCTTTAGTTGCTCAGTATTGTCCATAACCGGGGACACGGCTAAGTACTTAGATTTTTTTATCTTCTGCAGAAGTAGTACACTTTACCCACATGTCACAATCTCATCTTGTCGCCACCAGTGGCCACTGGATTGGTGCTCACCAAGATGGAGTACCGGCAGATTGAGAATGTGACGAAGTCTTTCCAGAGGGTCCTCCCATACACCATTGCTAGCTTGTCTTCAGTACCCATGTAGGATTCCAGGTCCTCATGTCCAGTAAGCTGAAGACAATGCATGGGTCTTCCCAATGTATTTGACTAAGCCAGAGCCATAAATAGCATGTGGTTGCACACGAAAGCCACAATTGGAGAAACATGTTCAATCTCTAAGTTTCCTGGGTGGTTTCCTTTGGAGCACAACACAAAGAGATTGCCATAGACATGGTTCCTTTTTTTGCCACCTTCTCCAAAACTCAAAGTATCCTTGGCCACCCAGGTGGTTCATTGAGTCCTTGTTTTATTATATAAAAACATAAGTACTTTTCTCAACTTCATAAAATCTCACATGTAACTCTTTTCAAAATAAGGCATGGCTAAGCATGTAACAACTACAATATTTTCACTAAGGTATATATAGGGAATCCTATTAGGATTTAGCATAGCATAAGTATAGAAATTCTTTTCATGCATGTTTTCAAAATCCACTAAGTATAATGAAAATAGTAGGACTTTAGATGATAGTGTCACTTGCCTTTTTGGTAGGGAATGTTGGTTCACTTCTTGATCTTGCTAGTCTCACACTTTTCTAACTTCACTACAATCAATCAAGCAAACACAATATCAACTAGCATTCCAACCAATATTCAATCAAACATTTCACACACATAAAACAATGGGATCTAAGTCATGCATGCAAGCATGCAAGGGGTAGTTTTATTTTGCAAAGATGGTTTCTACTAGGCTCTAAATTTTGTAAGGTTCAAAGTGGTCATTTTCCAAAGTGGCAAAGTCATTTGCAAAAGGGTTTTATCCATAAACCAATTTTTAATCCTTTCATTATTTTATGTGGTGGAAAATATTTTTATCAAAGCAACAACTTTAAGTTGTTCACCAAATAAGTTGTTGTTTCTCAAAACTTGGTGTTTAGGGTCAGTAGGTTTGATCCAAAACATTTTCCCAAAGTTTTTACTCCAAAAACATTTTCATAACAAAACCATTATTTTTTTATTTGGCTAGAAATGGGTTAAACCAATTAATCCATCCTAAACTTCACAAAATCCATTTTCAAAACCATGGGTTGGTTCCTAGGGTCAGTAAGTTTACCACAAACCAATTTGCCAAGATTTCAACCTCAAAAACATTTTTGAATAATTTTTCTAATCTAAACAAGCATACAAATGTTTCTGCAAAAACAAACAATCTAACAGATACTATTTACTAAACAAATTGCATGGTTGGCTAGGGTTTGTTCCACTGATTCCAACGATATAAAGTTTGTAATTTTTGGACGTGTGGATCAAAAGTTATAGGGTTTTCAAATCTGCATCTCAATCTGATTCCAAATCTGTTTTTAAATCTAATACTGGCCACGCGTCGCTTTCTTATTGGATGGTACCGGTTCGAGTGGATCGACAGATACAGGCCGTTGGATTAAAAGAGATCTGTGCGGCTCTGATCCTACGATACCCCTTTGACTTGATTCTAATCTGATGCGTCCAATTCAGATCTAACGGATTCTATGCATTTGACCAAAACGCAGCGGCGCTGGTGGTGGCTAGCGGCGGCGACGGTCAGGTGATGGCGGTGCCGGCGATACAGGAAGGAATGGGAGGTGGGGAGATGCTTACAGTGATCGCAGGGCGACGCCGAAGCTCAACGTGGGGTCGTCTTGGCGAGGGGCGCACGGGATCGGGCTTGATTGCTCGCCGGAGTGGAGCTGCGCCTCGGCCACGCTCAGTCGTCGTCGGGGACGGTGCTATGGATCACTCGGAGACAAACGAAACGCACGGTCAGACAGGCAAAGACACGGCGATGATGTGTGCGTGATTGAGAGGGGTCGTGGTAGTCTGGTTTACCAGAGGGAGGTCGTCGGAGAAGAGCCAGACGCGGCGGCGCTCGGAGCTTGTCGAAGACGACGTTCTGGGGCGCCCGCAGTTGAACGAAAGGCACGGACAGATGCGCCAGGAGGTGGGGAGTATGTGTGCGTGGTCGATGAGGCAAGGGGCGGCGCTGGGTCGCTAGAATTGGCACTGGACCTCGTTGGAGCAAAGGGTGGTGTTGAGCGAAAGTCGACAGCCTGGGGGCGTGTCGAGGTAGGGCGACAGAGGGGAACCCGAGAGAGAGAGAGAGAGAGAGAGAGAGAGAGAGAGAGAGAGAGAGAGAGAGAGAGAGAGGCGCTTAAGAGTGCGAGATTGCTGAGCGGAGTCACTGCGGCATTACTGCGAATTTACGCGCGGCATCAACGGCAGGAAACGGCCGGCGTGGTCGTCGCGAGGAAGAAGGTGAGCTGGAGGGGTGGGGTCCGGGAGTCAGCGAGGGAGTGAGAGAGAAGAAACGGGCCACTCGTCAGCGTCTCTGTGGGTTCAAAATCGAGTGCGAACCATTTTCTTTCGGGGAGAGGGAAGATGGGCTGGTGCTGGGCCTAGTGGGCTGCTGGGTTGGGTCGACCAGATTCATTTTTTTTTTCTGTCTGAATCTTTTTCTTTTTCCAATTATATTTTCTGTTTTGAATTTCAAACAACAAATCAAGCATTCAAATCAAAACAAACATTCACCAAACAATGCATTTGAATTTGGTTCTGTTTAACAACATAAACCAAAATCCAAAATAAAATAAAATAATATTTTTATTTTAGAGTCCATTTATAATTAAATAAAATGGACATTAGTTAATAAATCAAATGGGTTTTATTTTAATAAAAAGCTCCAATTGAAACTAAATATTTTCAAAACCAAATCAGTAGGTTTTATTTGAAAATATAAAATACTTGGAAAACCTATTTGAAATAAATAAATAAGTTTTGATGGTTAATTAAATAATAAAACCTTTATTCATAAAACTTGGATATTAAATCCTTATTATTTTTTTTAAATAAACCTTTACTATTTTTATCAAATAGGAATATTTTATTTCAATGGCTTGGCCAAGGTTTAATCTGGCTCTACAAAATTATCTTTATTTATAAATCTACCTTTTCTTTTGAAAACCAAATCTTTTATTAAAAGATCAAAAAAAAAGTAATTTTAAATATTTAATATCTTCTTTATCAAATGTTTATCTTTTTAAATCCCTTTAGGATTTATTTGATCCAAATTTGGTTTTGAAGGTTTCAAATTGGATTCAAAAACTTTCTTCTCACCCTGAAAATCAACAAAGTTTTATTTTATTCATTTATTTTTCACATTACAAGATTTGGAAAACCTTGGGATGTGACATCCACCTGCTCCTGATGCTACCTTTTATGAAATTAAGCCTGCCTTGTTGAATCTTGTGATGAGAGAGCAATTTTCTGGTGCTAGTTCTGATGATGCTGCTGCCCACCTCAATAACTTTGTTGAACTTTGTGAGATGCCAAGATATAAGGATGTATATGGAGATATTATTAAGCTCAAGTTGTTTCCTTTCTCCTTGAGAGGAAAAGCTAAAGAATGGTTGCTATCCTTGCCTAGAAATAGTATTGATTCTTGGATTAAGTGCGAAGATGCTTTTATTGGAAAATACTATCCTCCTGCTAAGATTATATCTATGAGAAGTGAAAAAAATGAAATTTAAACAACTTGATAATGAACATGTTGCTTAAGCTTGGGAAATAATGAAATCTTTGGTTAAGGATTGTCCCACTCATGGACTTACTGCTTGGATGATTATCCAGACTTTTTATGCAGGTTTGACCTTCTCCTCAAGAAACCAGTTGGATTCAGCTGCTGGAGGTAACTTTATGACCATTACCTTGGGGGATGCAACAAAGATCCATGATAATATGATGGTTAACTATTCTGAATGGCACACTGAGAGAGATCCACATGGTAAGAAGGCAAATTCTATTGAAGAAATCTCCTCTTTGAGTGATAAGATTGATGTTATCATGGCTATGCTTGTTAATGGAAAAGATCCTATAGATCCTAATAATGTTCCCTTAACCTCTTTGGTTGCTCAAGAAGAGCAAGTTGATGTGAACTTCATTAGAAACAACAATTTCAACAATAATGCATATAGGACTAATTTTGGTAGTAAAAACAATTATAGGCCTTATCCTCCTAATAATGGCAATACCTATGGAAACTCCTACAACAATACTAGAAGTGCTCCCTCTGAACTTGAAGTCATGCTCAAAGACTTTATTAGTAAACAAACCACTTTCAACAAGACTGTGGAGGAAAAGCTTTTGAATGTTGAGAAAAATATTTCCTCTTTGTCTGAAGCACAGTCCTCTTTGATTATTAAAATGGCTGCTAAACCTAAAACTTTGGAAAGTACCTTTGCTGCTACTCATGCTATACAAGTTACTATTGATGAAAATGTTAGACTGTTAGCCCAACTACATGCTAAGTGAGAAAGAGAAGTTGAAATTGCTAGAAACAATAGTGTGTGCACTATCACCACCACCAATATGGATGCCACTAAACCACAAGAAGTCCATATTCCTCCTACCACAATGCCTAAACCCAATGAGTCTACTACTAGTGATGCTAAGTTTAATTTTGATCTTGATGGTTGCAATATTTCTGAAGTGATTATGCTCCTACAAAAGCTAGCTAGAAGTCCTGATGCTAGTGGTATGAATGTAGCTTTCACCAAACACATTACAGATGCTCTCATTAAAATTAAGGAAGAAAAGTTGAAACATAAAGCCTTTATTCCTAGGAAAGTAGAAGATAGTTGGGAACCCATCATTAATATGCAAGTGAATGACTTTGATCTCAAAGCTTCATGTGACCTTGGTTCTAGTGTATCTATTACGCCTAGAAAGATTTATGAAATGCTTGATTTGCCACCTTTGGAAGATTGCTATTTGGATGTCCCACTTAATGATAATGCTAAAAATAAACTCATGGGGAGTGTTAATGATGTTCTTATTATGGTTAATAATGCTTATGTCCCTATTGATTTCTATGTTTTGGATGTTGAATACAATTCTTCTTGTCCTATTACTTTGGGAAGACCTTTTCTTAGAACTGTTGGTGCCATCATTGATATAAAAGAAGGCACCATTAAATATAAATTTCCATTCAAGAAAGGTATTGAACACTTCCCTATGAGGAGAGAGAAGTTGCTTTTTGCTCCTCCTTTGAAAGCAAGGTTTGATGTTAATGCTTCTTCATTTGAAAATACTTGATTCTTGCTTCTTGTGCCTAACTTAAAGGTGTTAAAGAAAAGTACTTATTAGGAGATAAACCAAAAGTTTACTTGAGGGTTGGAAGTTATTACCTCTGTAATGACCTCTCCTTATCCTTTTTATTTGCTTTTTGTGCCAAGAATAACCTCTAATGAGAGGGAAGTAAGATTTAGGGAGTTGCTGTCCTGAAACATATTTTTGTGCTCCACCGTAAAAATTTGTGTAAAATATCTGTAAGTCGAATTGAGCTATAATTTTCGAAATAAATCCCCCAATATGTTATATAACTTACGTTAGTTCAATACTTTTTGATTTGACAAACAGAAGGTCTTTTAAAGAATTTGTTTCTACCTACTGGTCTGTTTTGACAGATTTCTGCCATTATTTGCGTTTCCTTCTTATTGATTCCTTTTTGGGTTATTTTTGGGAAATTGAGCTTTTTGAGGGAATTTATACAGTAGATTGTGTCTTTAGTAAAAGTTTTTGTGTTTTAAAACTAAACCCCAAAGGTATATTATCTTTTGAATACTAATGAAGATTGTGTGAAGTTTTGTATGAAGGAAAATTTTCAGGTGTAGAGAAAGAATGATGTAATGAGATGAAGAATGGACAAAAGCTCAAGATTGGGGATGCCACCCCGTGTAACCCCAAGAAATATTCAAGAGGTACAAGCGTCAAAGCTTGGGGATGCCCAAGGCATCCCCTTCTTCATCAATAAAAATCTCAGGTCTTTCTAGACACTTCGTTTTTATTGTTTCATGCACTGTTGGATTGTTCTTGGAGCGTCTTAGTTTTTGTTTTTATTTGCTTAGTTTGCTTGAATAAAGTAGTTTGGATCCCCGTTCTTGATGTGTTGTTTCAAATAAGTTGATTGGTGTTGGAGAGGAGTAGAAAGTCCTTGCTTGAATAGTACAAGAGGAGCTTGCTTTGACTGTGACTTAGACTTTATCATGTCATGCTAGATGTTGTTTTGACCTTATGCTTAGTAATTATTGCTATAGCATGACTTATTCCAAACAATTAGGATCGCTTAATGTTCCTTAAAGGAATCATGCGTTGTTTTAGCATACAAAAGCGTAGTATTGTGGTATTCTCCTTTGATGCTTTGTTTGGGTTGACTTGGCGCATGCTCACACCATGTTATGACTATGAACAAGTCACCATAGCTTCTATGATCATTTAGTCCTTGACTTTTAGTACCACTTTATGCTTTGATTAGTAATGTGTTGTCGCTCTACATGATTATGGCCATTATTGCTCTCTTAGTTAGTCGCTCCCAGTCTTTTGATAGCCTCCACTTGTATGAGTGTCAACACCCGGATTTTTAGTCCCAGATGCATGTTATGCCATACATCGCAATACCAGGATTACCATTTTTGCGAGACATAACAGATTGGTACCATAGTTCATCATCAATTACAAACCGTAATAAAGGTCATACGAATAAAGGATCTCATGATCCAGTCTTAATACAATCAACACAGCGGAATAATATAATAACGGTAGCGTGGTCGAAGCTTCATCTCCAGGGTCACATGCAATGCTGACGATGGGAGATGATCCTAGTTGTCATAGACTTCCTGCTGTCCATCATCCTGGTAGTCCTCCTCATAGTCTGCGGCTACAGACGGTTTTGTGGATTTCTGATCGGGTACCCAGAGTTTCTGCATCGGGGGCTTCTTATAGGCAAAGGGGCAAGACGGGGAGGCGGCCAGGGCCACCAAACCCTAGCCAGGCACGGGCCCACCTGCCCCCGCGCCTGGGGTGGGTCTGGCCCCTGGCTGGGCCCTCCGGCTCTCCTCTGGACTTCTTGTTACCCACGGAAAGTAATTGACTTTGGCGTTTGTCCCGTCCAATTCCGAGAATATTTCTTTACTAACTTTTCTGAAACCAAAAACAACAGAAAACAGGCATCTGGCACTGTTGCAACTTGTTAATAGGTTAGTACCAGAAAACATGTAAAAAGCACCTCAAAGTGTAGACAAGTAAAGCAACGTAGATACAAAACAAGCATGGAGCATCAAAAATTATAGATACATTTCCAACGTATCAGCATGCCCAAGCTTAACTCCTGCTCGTCCTCGAGTAGGTAAGTGATAAACAGAATAATTTTTGAGGTGACATGCACCCTCACAGTAGATCCAACCATTTGCAAACATTCAAAGCTGGGATCAAAGAACTCTAAACATGTGCATGAAAGATGGAGTTCTAACAATAGGACATAGTAACTATGCATGTAACATGATAAGCTACAAACAAAGATCATGAATAATATGCATTGAAAAACGTTTGTTTGTTTCACATACAGAAAACATAGCATAGTGGCAATCAACTTGTCCCTCATAGGGTAGCAATATAGATGCATAGGACACCTGCAAAGTTCACAAGGGTGACTAGAAACAAGTAGCACAAGAGCAAGTAATAACACAATATGCATCAATTAATAAGCTTTGGAACACTACACACAGAATGACAACTATGCTCGCTTAATGGTGCCTAAAGGTAGAAGGTGGGAATCAATAGTGGTGGAAGAAAGGCCTTTTTCTAAAGGAAGCGGGGATTACAAGTTTCAAAAAGAGCTTCCAAAAATTATGGTACTTGTTAGCTTCCAGCCCTCATTGCCCCTATCATAAGCATCTTGAAGTGATTAAGGTTAAAGTGTCAAAGCTGGAGTATATGCCTGACAAAGTATAAGTTGGCAATCTCATTCCCCTTGAATACGAGGGCCACACCTCATGCATACTCAACTTTGGGTCCAGGTAAGTTCTTGTCACTGTAAGTCTTTGCATATCATTGAGAACCGCCAACGGGGTACCCCTTGCACATGGTACAGGAGCTTTCCCATAACCAAAATGACAAGGCAAGCAGACAATGAGCATCTCAGCAATTCTTCTTATGTACCATGGGAATATGGTGCTTTTTTATCTCTTTCCTATTTTCTCAATATGTCTCTTTTTTTATAAGAAGAATGCTTCATAGATGTCACTATGGTGATACTGCAAGTTTCCACCATGATTAGGCATGGCTTAGGCTAGCGGCCCAGACGTTTCTCTAACACAGGATACAAACTCCATGGACTTACAAGTTCCCTCTTTATTTCACAATGGTGACATCCATAGACAAAAGAACATGATATCAACTGAGTACAACAAGGTACAAGTGCAATGTTGAAAACGTTCCTCGTGACAGCATGGTTCTACTAATTCCAACTTATAAGTGCAAGCATATACAACAAAGTTGTCACAATGGTTCAAGTTTATTAGGGGCAAAGAATAAAGTGTGCCATCAAGTTCGTGAGGGCTTTAATCACTAAGTTTTCAGATAACAAATAGTTTTTAATTGGAAGATAGTTGAAAACAAGAATATACTTGGAATGGTGTAACACACCATGCATAGGAATTTATAGTGGACACTTTGAAATAACTTGGTTTCTTGGGAGTTGGAAGCATGATTAGAACTTACTCATACAAGTGGAGGCTAGCAAAAGACTGGGAGCAACCAACTAAGAGAGCAATAATGGCCAAAATCATGCAGTGCAACAAAGCAAACTAATCAAAGCAAAGAGTGGTACTACAAGTCAAGGACTAAATGATCATAGAGGCTAATGGTGACTTGTCATAGTCATAACATGGTGTGAGCATGTGCCAAGTCAACCCAAGCAAAACATCAAAGGAGAATACCACAATACTATGCTTTTGCATGCTAAAACAACGCATAGTTTCTTCAAGGCACACTAAGAAATCCCAATTGTTTGGAACAAGACATGCTACAGCAATAATAACTAAGCATAATGCTAAAACAACACCTAGCATGTCATGCTAAAGTCTAAGTCACAGTCAATGCAAGCTCCTCTTGCACTTCAAGCAAGAACATACTACTCCTTTCCAAACACCAAGCAACCTTATTTGCAAAACAACACATCGAGAACGGGGGTCCAAACTACTTTAGAAAACTAAACAAACTAAGCAAAGAAAATGAAAACTAAGACGCTCCAAGAACAACACAACTGTGCATGAAACAATAAAAAACAAAGTGTCTAGATAGACCTAAGCTTTTTATTGATGAAGAAGGGGATGCCTTGGGCATCCCCAAGCTTTGACGCTTGTACCTATTGGATATTTCTTGGGGTGACACCATGGTGGCATCACCAAGATTGAACTTTTGTCCATTCTTCATTTCATTTCATCATTCTCTCTCTACACCTAAAATTTTTCCTTCATACAAAACTTCTCACAATCTTCATTAGCAACATTAGCTTATTCAAAAGGTATTAGACCACTGGCAAAGCTTTGGAACAGCAAGGATTTTCACTAAAAACACAAGCTACTGTAGTAACTCCTTCAAAAAGCTCAATTTACCCAAATAGAACTCAAAAAGGAATCAATAAGAAGCAAATGCAAATAATGGCAGAAATCTGTCAAAACAGACCAGCAGGTAGAAAAGAATTTTTTTTGAACATCTTCTGTTGCTCAAATCAAAACGTGTTGAACTAACGGATGTTGTCTAACATACTTGTAGATTTATTCGTAAATTTTGAGCTCAATCCGAGTTACATAGCCTCCTCACGAATTTTTTTGGTGGAGGACAAAAATCTATTTCGGAACAGCAACTTCCCAAATCTTACTTCCCTCTCATTAGTGGTCATTCTTGGCACAAAAAGCAAACAAAAAGGATAAGGAGAGGTCATTACAGAAGTAATAACTTCCAAGACTCAAGGAAACTCTTGGGTTATCTCCCAACAAGTACTTTTCTTTAACGCCTTTAAGTTAGGCACAAGAAGCAAGAAGAATCAAGTATTTTCAAATGAAGAATTGCCCCTCTTGTTCCTTATTTTCTTACCTTTCTTTTTCTCCTTGGGGAATATATGATTGCTTACCGGGGGAGCAAAGTGCATGATGCCTTTTCCCACATCTATTACTGCCCCAAGGTGTTTCAGTAGAGATCTTCCAAGTGTGATTTGTCCTTTGCCTACACATTCAATAACAACATAATCAGTAGACATCATTTTACCTGAGATTTTTGTAAACACACCTTTAGCTATTCCAATGGGCAATATAGTGGCATTGTTGGTAAGAGATATTTCCTCTCCTCCTTCAATAAGCCCCCAAAGACTCAAGGAATCAAAAATATCTTTAGGCATGAGACAAAATTCAGACATGATATCACAACGAGCATCAAAAAGTGTAGTGTTTATTGAGACTTTAATTGTGAGAAACCAATTTGAAGGCTCAGAATTTATGGGAACATAATCATGGTAAGCCCTAAGAGTGTGATGGCAACTATTCATGGCAGCAATACTGGTCTCAAGATGGTTCAACCTAGCAAAAATACTTGTGAAAGAGGAATCAAACTTGCCAAGTGTACCATAGATCATGATTAATTTCCTTATAGCATCATAAGTTTCATCCTCAGTACAAAGCAAAAAATCTTTTTCAGCCACAACATCCAAAGCATATATATATATAACAAAGAGCAATACCGCGGTAGAAACTATCAATAACCAAGCTGAGGCTTACCTCAGGCTCAGTTTCCCTCTGGAAAGCAGAGATTTTAGACCAAGCTTCCTTAAAACTGTCTTCACTTTTTTGCTTAAAAGTGGAGATTTCTACCATAGGGGAAATAAAGGCAGACCCCAACATGGCAGCAACTAGAGCAGGAACTAATTTTTTTGTGTTTTTGAATAAAGCAAGCAAACCAAACTAGACTAATTTTTGGTTTTTTTTTGAAAAGAGGCAAACAAAACCAAGCAAAAGAAACAAAGAAAACTAAAAACAAATTAAAGAGAAAGGAAATGAAGGACTCCCCTAGTGAAGACGTCCTTAGCCTCCCCGGCAACGGCGCCAGAAAATAGCTTGATGGAGCCCAGTACTTGTCGTGGGACGCTTCGTTGGAAACCCCAACAGCAAGGTATGAAGCAGCACAGCGGCAAGTTTCCCTCAGTAAGAAACCGAGGTTATCGAACCAGTAGGAGGAAGGAAACGTCACACATGTGTTGTTAGCAACGCGGAGACCTGCACAACACAAACTCAAGACTTTGCCCCAACGAATCAGTGAGGTTGTCAAGCTCACCGATTTGCTGTAACAAAGGATTAAACGTATGGTGTGGAAGGTAATGGTTTGCAGCAAGTAAACATGTAACAGTGGAAGATGTATCAATGGTAAAGATTGGACCGGGGTCCATAGTTCACTAGAGGTGCTCTCCTTAGATAAACAACATGGCATGAAGGGTAAACAAATTACAGCGGGGCAATTGACAGGAACTGAGCAAGGCATAACAATGCAATTACTATCCAGAAAGATCCTATGAGATTTGATTGGGCAATACAACAATATACATAGACCGCCATCCAGCTGCATCTATGACTAGAAGTCCACCTTCAGGTTATCATCCGAACCCCCTCCAGTATTAAGTTGCAAGCAATAGACAACTGCTTTAAGCAAAGTGTGTAAGGTAAACAGTCCACATGTTCCATGAACAAGAGACCGTTGTTTTATCCCTAGTAGCAACAACACATCTACAACCGAAGATATTTCTGTCACTTCCCTTGGAAACTACAGGCATGGACCCACTATCGAGCATAAATACCCCCTCTTGGAGTCACTAGCAACTACTTGGCCAAGATAACCACTAGCAACGGTGAGCATGCAAGATCACAAACAACACAGACATGATAGAATCATAAAGATAAAACCATTAATCAAACCAACATAATAATCTCAATATCCATCGGATCCCTGCAAACACAACATGCATGATTACAAATAGATTATATCTTGATCATGAAGGGAGCTCACAAGATCTATACATGAAAGCACAAAGGAGGAGATACAACCATCTAGCTACTAAATGGACCCATAGTCCAAGGTGGAACTACTCACGCATCATACCGGAGAGAAGGCCTCCAGGATGATCTCCCCTCCGGCAGGGTGCCAAGAAGAACTTCAGATCCCCCCGATCTAGGGACGATGGTGGAGGCGGCTACAGATGGTTTCGTGGATTTCTGATCGGGTACCCAGGGTTTCTGCATTGGGGGCTTCTTATAGGCGAAGGGGCAAGACCGGGAGGCGGCCAGGGCCGCCAAACCCTATCCAGGCGCGAGCCCATCTGCCCCCGTGCCTGGGGTGGGTCTGGCCCCCCTGGCTGGCCGCTCCGGCTCTCCTCTGGACTTCTTGTTCCCCACGGTAAGTAATTGACTTTGATGTTTGTCCCGTCCAATTCCGAGAATATTTCTTTACTAATTTTTCTAACACCAAAAACAGCAGAAAATAGGCATCTGGCACTGTTGCAACTTGTTAATAGGTTAGTACCAGAAAACATGTAAAAATCACCTCAAAGTGTAGACAAGTAAAGCAAAGTAGATACAAAACAATCATGGAGCATAAAAAATTATAGATACGTTTCCAACATATCAACGACGAACAGCTCCGACGAGGTCTAAACCCTAACGCGGTGGTGGGGGTCTTGTGAGGCTCACCAGGGCTCCATCTAGGGTCGGCGTTGGGGGCGAACAACATTGTCGATGACGGCGGTTCGAACGATGGTTACGGCGGCTCCAAGGGCGGCTGCAATCAACGGCTCCCTTCTCCTTCTACAGCGGCGGGCTTCGGTGAAATTCCGGCGACGCGGAGCTTGCCTTGCTCTGGGGAGAGGTGTGGGAGGTTCAGTGAGTGGTGGGGAGTGAGATGGTGTGACGAATTGGGGCTGGGGAGGCCTCCTTTTATATCCGAGCAATAGAGGCAGTGTGGCATGGGCAGAGCTCGATGGGGTCGACGCTACAGCGAGCTAATGGCATGGCATAGGGTGTAGGTCGGTGCATGGTCTCCTGGAGATGCTCAAGGATGTAATGGCGCAGCAAGAGGCGATCGAGGTTTGTCGGGAATGGTCCATGCTCTGTGTGGCACCGACGGTGGTTTTAACGATGCACAGTGGCTACGGGTCGTGCAACGGGGAACGGGGATGTCTGGGGGGTTGCTGGTGTCGCGGTGATTGTAGGAACGGGCGGCAAAGGCGAGGCGCGGCGTGTATGTGTGTGTCGGGGGCGGCGCTCTGGCATGCTCTCGACATGGCGTAGAGACAAAGGGCGCGGCTGTGCTGGGGTGGTCCAGGGTCTGTGATGTCTACGCACTTCTATTCTTGTAGACAGTTGTTGGGCCTCCAAGTGCAGAGGTTTGTAGAACAGCAGCAAGTTTCCCTTAAGTGGATCACCCAAGGTTTATCGAACTCAGGTAGGAAGTGGTCAATGGTATTCCCTCTCAAGAAATCCTGCAATCAAGATACAAGAAGTCTCTTGTGTCCCCAACACACCCAATACACTTGTCAGGTGTATAGGTGCACTAGTTCGGCGAAGAGATAGTGAAATGCAAGTGGTAACGGTGCCAGAAAATAGCTTGTGACTTGTTGTTGACGTGGGGTAACGTGTGTGAGTGCCAGAAAAGAGCTTGACGGTGAGGTAAAGACTAAAGCAAGCAAACATGCAATAGATCTAATAGCAAACGGTGTTTCAATGCTTAGAAACAAGGCCTAGGGATCATACTTTCACTAGTGAACACTCTCTCATATAAATATCCTCTCTTCATGATACTACTCTTAACTACTCTCCGATTGGACACTCTAATCCATGGTAGGGCCTTCCCCAATCTAGATAACCCCACACTGTCACCTTGAGCGCTAGATGGTTCCAACAAACACCACAATTTCATAGAGACATCCAAATCCAAATATAAATCATAACAAATATTCAATCTAGCCAAAGTGCCACACACGGTATGCACGCTGTCACTTTCACACACGTGGGGAAAAGCATAGATCTATTGATCTATTAAAGCACAAAGAGTATTTATGTAGACTCAAGCTTAAGTGCCACCATGGCGTGCACGTTGTCACTTTCACACACATGGGGAGAGTAGAGATCTATTGAAGCACTTGAGTATCAAGGTAGATCTACTTGATTATAAAGCTCATGACCACAACATGATTATGCATAGAGAGAGAGATGAACACATAGCTACCGGTAGAGCCCTTAGCCTTGAGGAATAACTACTCCCTCCTCATGATGGGAATCAGCAACGGTGATGAAGATGGCGATGGAGATGGCTCCGGGGGCACTTCTCTGTCCCGGCAGGGTGCCGGAACAGAGACTTTTTGTCCCCCGAATCTCCCCTTCGGTGGCGGCGGTGCTATGGAGGTTTTCGTGGATTTCTTCTGGATGCCCTAGGGTTTTTGGGTCGGAGCCTTCTTATAGGCGCAGGAATCAAGGTCGGTGGGGGTCCAGGGGGCCCACACCCCCTGTGGGCACCTCCAGGGCTTGCCTGCGCCTAGGGGGTGCGGCCACCCTATGGCCCCCCTCCGGCTCTGCTTCGTGGTTCCGTGTTGGTCTGGGATAAATAACAACTTTGGCTTTTATCCCGTCCAATTCCGAGAATATTGATTTTCTGCCTTTCTGGAACCAAAAACAGAAGAAAACAGGCAACTGGCACTGTGGCAACTTGTTAATAGGTTAGTTCCAGAAAATATATAAAACACCTCAAAGTAAAGACAAAGCAAAGCAAAGTAGATACAAAAAAAGCATGGAGCATCAAAAATTATAGATACGTTTCCGACGTATCATGCATCCCCAAGATTAACTTCTGCTCGTCCTCGAGTAGGTAAGTGATAAAAATAATATTTTTTGAGGTGACATGCACCATCAAAACCAAGATCAAACCATTTGCAAGCATTGAAAGCTGGTATCAAAGAACTCTAAACATGTGCATGAAATATGGAGTTCTAACAATAGGACATAGTAACTATGCATGCAACATGAAAGGCTACAAAAAAGATCATGAATAACATGCATTGAAAAAAGTTTTTTTTGTTTCACATACAGAAAATATAGCATAGTGGCAATCAGCTTGTCCCTCATAGAGTAGCAATATAGATGCATAGGACACCTTCAAAGTTCACAAGGGTGACTAGAAGCAAATAGCACAAGAACAAGTAATATCACGATATGCATCAATTAATAAGCTTTGGAACACTACACATAGAATGACAACTATGCTCTCTTAATGGTGCCTAAAGGTATAAGGTGGAGACTCAATAATGGTGGAAGAAAAGCCTTTTATAAAGGAAGCAGGGATTTCAAGTTTCAAAAAGAGTTTCCAAAAATTATGGTACTTGTTAGCTTTCAGCCCTCATTGCCCCTATCATAAGCATCTTGAAGTGATTAAGGTTAAAGTGACAAATATGGAGTATATGCTTGACAAAGTATAAGTTGGCAATCTCATTCCCCTTGAATACGAGGGCCACACCTCATGCATACTCAACTTTGGGTCCAAGTAAGTTCTTGTCATTGTAAGTATTTGCATATAATTGAGAACCGCCAACGGGGTACCCCTTGCACATGGTACAGGAGCTATCCCATAACCAAAATGACAAGGCAAGCAGACAATGAGCATCTCAGCAATCTTCTTATATACCATGGGAATATGGTGCTTTTTTCTCTCTTTCCTCTTTTCTCAATGTGTCTCTTTTTTTATAAAAAGAATGCTTCATAGATGTCACTATGTTGATGCTGCAAGTTTCCACCATGATTAGGCATGGCTTAGGCTAGTGGCCCAGGTGTTTCTCTAACACAGGATACAAACTCCATGGACTTACAAGTTCCCTCTTTATTTCACACTGGTGACATCCATAGACAAAAGAGCATGATATCAATAAGTACAAAGTACAAGTGCAATGTTGAAAACGTTCCCCATGACAGCACGGTTCTGCTAATTCCAACGTATAAGTGCAAGCATATACAACAAAGATGTCACAATGGTTCAAGTTTATTAGGGGCAAAGAATATAAAGTCTGCCATCAAGTTCGTGAGGGCTTTAATCACTAAGTTTTCACATAACAAAATAGTTTTAATTGGAAGATAGATGAAAACAAGGATATACTTGGAATGGTGTAACACACCATGCATAGGAGTTTATAGTGGACACTTTGGAAAAACTTGGTTTCTTGGAAGTTGGAAGCATGAGTAGAGCTTACTCATACAAGTGGAGGCTAGCAAAAGACTGGGAGCAACCAAATAAGAGAGCAATAATGGCCATACTCATGCAGTGCAACAAAGCATACTAATCAAAGCATAGAGTGGTACTACAAGTCAAGGACTAAATGATCATAGAGGCTATGGTGACTTGTTCATAGTCATAACATGGTGTGAGCATGTGCCAAGTCAACCCAAACAAAGCATCAAAGGAGAATACCGCAATACTATGCTTTTGTATGCTAAAACAACGCATGATTCCTTCAAGGCACACTAAGCAATCCCAATTGTTTGGAACAAGACATGCTACAACAATAATCACTAAGCATAAGTTCAAAACAACACCTAGCATGTCATGCTAAAGTCTATGTCACAGTCAATGCAAGCTCCTCTTGCACTTACAAGCCAGAACTTACTACTCTTTTCCAACACCAATCAACCTATTTGAAACAACTCACAAATATAATAATCAATAAATACCAGTGAGCTTGTCTCATAAATCCACAAAGAAGAACCAAAAATTTCTAAGCTTAAAGCACAAGAAAACTAAGGCTAAACATAGTGCTAGCAAAAGAAAACACTCACAAAACAATAAGAGTGAAAATTAGAGTGTTCTAGGCAATGGAAACATAGTGTGTCTCTCTCTAAAAGAAGTGTGGTGTAACCAACCAACTTACTCAAGCAAACTAAGCAAACAAAAACCAAAAACAAAAACAAAAACTAAGACGCTCCAAGAACAACATAACAGTGCATGAAACAATAAAAACGGAGTGTCTAGAAAGACCTGAGATTTTTATTGATGAAGAAGGGGATGCCTTGGGCATCCCCAAGCTTTGACGCTTGTACCTCTTGGATATTTCTTGGGGTGACACCATGGTGGCATCCCCAAGCTTGAGCTTTTGTCCATTCTTCATCTTATTACATCATTCTTTCTCTACACCTGCAAATTTTCCTTCATACAAAACTTCACACAATCTTCATTAGCAACATTAGTGTATTCAAAAGATATTAGACCTCTGGCAAAGCTTTGGAACAGCCAGTATTTTCACTAAAAACACAAGCTACTGTAGTAACTCCTTCAAAAATCACAAATCCCCAACAGAGAACTCAAAAAGGAATCAATAAGAAGCAAATGCAAATAATGGCAGAAATCTGTCAAAACAGACCAGTAGGTAGAAACCGATTTTTTCGAACATTTTCTGTTGCTCAAATCAAAAAGTGTTGAACTAACGAAAGTTATCTAGCATACTGGGGGATTTATGGTGGAGGACAGAAATCTGTTTCGGGACAACAACTCCCCAAATCTTACTTCCCTCTCATTAGAGGTCATTCTTGGCACAAAAAGCAAACAAAAAGGATAAGGAGAGATCATTACAGAAGTAATAACTTCCAAGACTCAAGAAAACTCTTGGGTTATCTCCCAACAAGTACTTTTCTTTAATGCCTTTAAGTTAGGCATGATAGTTTCAAAGATGCTCACATAGAAAATATGAATTGATTTAAAAGAGAGCATCAAGAAGAAAATTCAAAGAACATTTAAGTCTAAACCACTTCCTATGCATAGGAATCTTATAAAGAAACAAATCATGAAAGCACAAAGCAACAAGCATAGAAAAGCAAAACAAGTGCAACTTCAAGACTTTCAACATAAAGAGGGGAAACTTAATATTATTGAGATGCATAAGACCATGTTTCCCTCTCTCATAATGACTTTCAGTAGCAACATGAACAAAATTAACAATATAACTATCACATAAAACATTTTTATCATGAGCCACATGCATAAAATGATTATTACTCTCCACATAATAATAGCCATTCTTATTAATTATAGTGGGAGCAAATTCAAAAAAACAGCTATCATTGTTATTTTCATCACCATAATCATCAAATATAGGAGGAATATTGTAATCACAATTAATTTTCTCCTCAATAGTAGGTGGACTGAAAATATCAATATCATCATTGTAATCATCATATATTGGAGGTTTGGTATCATCATAAGCAATAGAATAGCTATCTTCCAAAGTTGGGGGACTAAAAAGATCATTTTCATAAAAACTAGCTTCCCCAAGCTTAGACTTTGCCATAGCATTAGCAATAATGGTGTCCAAAGAATTCATGCTAATAACATTGCCATTAGCATTCAAATAAAGCTCCATAGGTTTTTAAATTTTCTCTTCAAATACTTGATGTCCTAGCTCAAGATAAACACTATAAAGCTCTCTCATTTTATTGTTGTTTTTCATTAAGCCTAATTAGTGAAAACAAGAAACAAAAAGTCAAAACTGCAGAATCTAAAGGAAATAACTTCAAGCAATCACACCGGAGGATGTGAGTACCTTTTACCTTACCTACCCGGCAACGGCGCCAGAAAAGAGCTTGATGTCTACGCACTTATATTCTTGTAGACAGTTGTTGGGCCTCCAAGTGTAGAGGTTTGTAGAACAGCAGCAAGTTTCCCTTAAGTGGATCACCCAAGGTTTATCAAACTTAGGGAGGAAGTGGTCAATGGTATTCCCTCTCAAGGAATCCTGCAATTAAGATACAAGAAGTCTCTTGTGTCCCCAACACACCTAATACACTTGTCAGGTGTATAGGTGCACTAGCTCGGCGAAGAGATAGTGAAATACAAGTGGTAACGGTGCCAGAAAATAGCTTCTGACTTGTTGTTGACGTGGGGTAACGTGTGTGAGTGCCAGAAAAGAGCTTTACGGTGAGGTAAAGACTAAAGCAAGCAAACATGCAACAGATCTAATAGCAAACGGTGTTTCGATGCTTAGAAACAAGGCCTAGGGATCATACTTTCACTAGTGAACACTCTCTCGTATAAATATCCTCTCTTCATGATACTACTCTCCGGTTGGACACTCTAATCCATGGTAGGGCCTTCCCCAATCTAGATAACCCCACACTGTCACCTTGAGAGCTAGATGGTTCTAACAAACACCACAATTTCATAGAGACATCCAACTCCAAATATAACTCATAACAAATATTCAATCTAGCCAAAGTGCCACACACGGTATGCACGCTGTCACTTTCACACACGTGGGGAAAAGCATAGATCTATTGATCTATTAAAGCACAAAGAGTATTTATGTAGACTCAAGCCTAAGTGCCACCATGGCGTGCACGTTGTCACTTTCACACACATGGGGAGAGTAGAGATCTATTGAAGCACTTGAGTAGCAAGGTAGATCTACTTGATTATAAAGCTCATGACCACAACATGATTATGCATAGAGAGAGAGAGAGATGAACACATAGCTACCGGTAGAGACCTTAGCCTCGAGGAATAACTACTCCCTCCTCATGATGGGAATCAGCAACGGTGATGAAGATGGCGATGGAGATGGATCCGGGGGCACTTCCCTGTCCCGGCAGGGTGCCGGAACAGAGACTTTTTGTCCCCCGAATCTCCCCTTCGGTGGCAGCGGTGCTATGGAGGTTTACGTGGATTTCTTCTGGATGCCCTAGGGTGTTTGGGTGGGAGCCTTCTTATAGGCGCAGGAATCAAGGTCGGTGGGGGTCCAAGGGGCCCACACCCCCTGGGGGCGCCTTCAGGGCTTGCCCGCGCCTAGGGGTTGCGGCCACCCTGTGGCCCCCCTCCGGCTCTGCTTCGTGGTTCCGTGTTGGTTTGGGAAAAATAATAACTTTGGCTTTTATCCCGTCCAATTCCGAGAATATTGATTTTCTGCCTTTCTGGAACCAAAAACAGAAGAAAACAGGCAACTGGCACTGTGGTAACTTGTTAATAGGTTAGTTCCAGAAAAGATATAAAAATACCTCAAAGTAAAGACAAAGTAAAGCAAAGTAGATACAAAACAAGCATGGAGCATCAAAAATTATAGATACGTTTCCGACGTATCAGCCTGGTTGCGTGCGAGGGATGGATAGGGGTGGCAGTGGACGATCAGCTGCCTCTTGGACATGGTGAACGGGCGCGGTGCTGCCTCATAATGTTTGTGTGCTCACTGGGGGAGACAAGGGGAGATATTTGGGTGCAAAGAGGGAACAAAGCATTGATAAAAAACAGTGATAGTTTGGCAGGTTTTACTGTGCTCACCAAGTGTTTGATGAAATGGCCGAAATAAATTTAGTTTGAAATTTTTGAATGAAAATTTGGTGGGTGCTCTGGTCACATACTTGGTAGTATCTGGCTGCTTGGGTTTGCCAAGGTGCACTGGTTTGGTTGGTTTTTGAGAAATGGTGATCTTAGTACCTACACTTGATTCAATTTTGAATTGTCATTTGAATAGATTTGAAATCTGTTTTGTTGGTTTGCAAAGTGAGCTTGGGTTCTCGTGTACTTGTTCTAGCAAGGGGTGAAAAGAATTGGATTTGTTTCTGTTAGAAAACTTGGACTAGAAACACTCAAAGTGGTCTAGTGGTTAACTTTGGTCAAAATGACCATTTGCTCATAATGTCTATTTGAATTTCTCTTGATTTGATTCTGCTTAGAAATGATTTAGATGATGTTGTTTTTCATCTTTAAACCAATCCTTGCCATTCATAGCAATCACACATGGCAATACAAGCATTCATGCATTCATCATATACACACATGCATTCATATTAAAAAATTTAACAAAAGTTTTTGTTAACCCTAAACTTGGTGATTAGAACTCGATAATCTTGATTAATATTTTTGAGATGTTACAAACCTTCCCCCTTAAACAAAATCTCGTCCCAAGAATTGAGAAAAAGAAAACTAGGATTTAAAGAGATCTAGAAACTCAGTCCTAATGTAATCTTCTCGCTCCCAAGTAGCTTCTTCTTTAGTATGGTTACTCCACTGGATCTTGAGAAACTTGATACTCCGGGTTCTGGTGGTCCTGAAAGATTCTTACAAAATACGAATGGGTACTTCAGGATATGTTAGGTCCTTGTTGACCTCTATGGTTTTGTGATCAATATTCTTGAAAACTTCGGTCTTCTCCGAGACTTCTAGGCATTTGCGAAGTAACGAGATATGAAACACATTATGCATGGCTGACATCTCCTCCGACAGTTCCAGTTGATATGATAATTCTCCTTGGCGATTCAAAATCTTGAAGGATCCGATATATCTTGGGGTTAACATTCCTTTGAGTAGAAAACATTGCATTCCTTCCAAGGGTGATACTTTCAGATACACAAAATCTCCGATATTCAAGGCTAGGTCTCGACGTCTCTTGTTGGCATAACTCTTCTATCGGGATTGGGTGGTCTTGAGGTGCTCACGGATATTGTGAACTTTCTCTTCAGCTTCTCATAGGATGTCGGGTCCGAAAATCTGACTCTCTCCTACTTCCGACCAATTCAGAGGGGTATGGCACTTTCTTCAATACATAAATTCAAATGGGGCCATTTGCAAACTGGCTTGGTAAATGTTGTTGTATGAGAATTCTGCAAAAGGCAAACAGTCTTCCCATTTTGATCCATATTCCAACACACAAGCTCTCAACATATCTTCGAGTATTTGGTTTACTCACTCTGTTTGTCCATTAGTCTGAGGGTGATAAGTTGTGCTGAAATCCAGTTTGGTTCCTAATCCTTCTTGGAATTTTTTCCAAAACCTCGAGGTAAACTGAGTTCCTCGATCTACACAATGTTCTTGGGGACTCCATGCAAACTGACTATTCTAGCAATGTACAACTCTGCTAGCTTCGAACTCTGATAAATGGTCTTGACCGGTAAGAAATGGGCGACTTTGGACAGTCTATCCACTATGACCCAGATAGAGTCATTTCCCCTACTAGATGTAGGCGAACCTGTGATAAAATCAATTCCTATAGAATCCCATTTCCATTCTAGAATCTGCAATGGTTGCAACAGTCCTGCGGGTCTCTAATGTCCCGCTTTGACTCTCTGACAGATATCACATTTGGCTATGTAGCTTCCATTTCTCTCTTCATCTTATGCCACCAAAATTGCTCCTTCAAATCCTGATACATCTTCGTTCCTCTGGGGTGGATAAAATAAAGAGTATCATGGGCTTCTTTCAAAATAGCTTGTTTCAACTCTGAATCTGCTGGTACACAAATACGTCCTTTGTACCACAAAACTCCTTCTTCATCCTCGGTGAATCCGGGTACCTTCCCTATACCGATACGACATTTGATTCCGTCGATACTAGCATTTCCTTTCTAAGCCCCCTTGATCTGACTAATCAAAGTGGGTTGAAGTTCAATGCTAGCCAAAAATCCTTCACTTACTAGTTTCATTCTGAAATCTTCCAACTCCTTGTGGAAACTTGGTTGCTCCTTTAGAATCTTGGTGTTCAATCGACACGGCAATATGCTAAGAGCATCCGCTACCACATTCGCCTTGCCGGGGTGATAGTGAATGTCAAGGTCACAGTTCTTGATTAACTCTATCCATATCCTTTGCCTCATATTTAGCTCCTTCTGGGTGAAAATATACTTCAGACTCTTATGATCCGAATAAATCTCACATCGGTTACCCATGAGGTAATGCCGCCATGTATTAAATGCTAAAACTGCATCTGCTAGTTCAAGATCATGGGTAGGGTAATTCTGCTCATGTTGCTTCGGTTGTCGGGATAGATAGGATATGACTTTGCCTTCTTACATTACCACACATTTGAGACCAATCTTGGATGCGTCACAAAACACATCAAAAGGCTTCGTGATATCCGGCATAAGCAAGATTGGGGATGAAATTAATCTCCTCTTGAGTTCTTGAAAACTTGCTTCACATTTGTCTGTCCATTCAAACTTCGTATCCTTCTTCAACAATTGGGTCATGGGTCTTGCGATGCTCAAAAATCCTTCTACGAACTTGCAGTAATATCCCGCTAATCCGAGAAATGCGCGAACTTGGGTTTGAGTGGTTGGGTCTTGCCATTCTTCAACATCCTTGACCTTGGCAGGGTCGATAGCAATTCCATCGGCCGACACAATATGTCCGAGGAATCCTACTTCCTTTAACTAGAACTCACATTTGCTAAACTTGGCATACAACGGATGCTCTCTAAGGGTTTCAAGGATGGTCCTTAGGTGTAGCTCATGTTCTTCTTCTGATTTGGAATAGATCAGAATGTCATCAATGAAAACAACGACAAACTTATCCAGGAAGTCCATAAAAATCTTATTCATGAGGTTCATGAAATAAGCGGGGGCATTGGTTAATCCAATAGACATGACAGTGTACTCATACAGTCCATATCTGGTGGTAAAGGCAGTCTTTGGAATATCCTCTGCATGAATCTTGAGTTGATGATAACCAGTTCTAAGATCAATCGTAAAGAACACTTTGGCACCAGTCAACTGGTTAAACAGATCTTTTATCTTCAGTAGTGGATACTTGTTCTTAATGGTGTCATCATTCAGCTTCTGATAATCTGTGCACAAACGGTTACCTCCATCTTTCTTATCCACAAACAAGACAGGTGATCTCCATGGCGACGCACTTGGTTGAATCAATCCTATCTCCAGCATAGCATCCAGTTGCTTCTTTAGCTCAACTAATTTAGACGGGTTCATACTATAAGGTCTCTGAGCTATGGGTCCAGTTCCAGGGATTAGTTCAATGATAAACTCGATAGGGCATACCGGGCAATACATCTGGGAATACGTCGGGGTATTTGCAAACTACTCTGACTTGGTCAATGGTTGGTTGGGCTAGACTCTTGTTGCACTTGAATTGACGGGGCAAAGTTTCAGATACATGCTCTACTGACACTCCAGTGGTACTAGTCATGGTTATGGCTTTCTTGGCACAGTCGATTAATCCTTTATGTTTCGACATCCAATCCATTACTAGTACTACTTAGAAACCTTTGGTTCCAAGTACTATTATATTAGCATAAAAATCTATGCCATGGATTCTGATAGGTATGGCCTTGCAAATTTGTCTAGCTTTGGTGGTTGAACCAGGTATTTGAACTATCATAACATGCTTCAATTTTGTTGGTTGAATCTTACTACTGCATGCAAATTCTTCTGTAACAAACGAGTGCGATGCTCCAGAATCAAACAACACTCTTGCAAGTACTGAGTTAACAAAAAACATACCTAGCACGACATCTGGTGATTCCTGGGCTTCTTCAGCATTCATTTGAAACAGATGGCCATTGCGGTTGAGTGAGTTCCCTGGGGCAAATCTCCTTCCAGGCTGAACACGACGCTGCTGCTGAGCTGGGGCATTCACATTTGGGGCTGCGGCAAGATTCTTGGGGCACTCATTGGAGTAGTGACCCTTGGTTCCACATTCATAACAAGTAACCTGAGACTTGTCTTTTCCTGCAACAGGCACAGCATTGCTTTCAGTCCTTGGGGCAGTATTGGTGTTGTTGGTGTTTCTGTAGTTGTTGAACTTGGGCGGTGCACGGTTGAAATTGTTAGAGTTGCCGGGGTTGTTGTTGTGGTTTCCACCGGGCCTTGGGTTTCCTCCTCCACGGTTGGGATAGTTCAGACGGGTCATCGGGGGTCTATTGTTTCTTGGGGCATATCCTGCAGACGGGTTGGGCCGATACTTTGGGGTATGGTGGGTTCCTGGTTGATTCATCATTCGATGCTTGCGATTCTCATTGTCTTGGTTGATCTTGCCTTCCATCTGGATTGCAGAATCCACTAAGGCTTCAAGGTCAGCAAACGGGATATTGACTAACAATGTCTACATTTCATCATGCAGACTATTCAAGAATCTCTCCTTCTTCTTGGCTTTAGTACTAATCTCATCAAGGACATACCTAGACAGAGATAGAAATCTGCCATGGTACTCTACCACAGTCATTCTTCCCTGCTTCAACTCCTTGAATTCATCCCTCATCCGCAGAATCAAACCTGGTGGCACATGGGTTCTGTTGAACTTGAGTTTGAATTCATCCCAAGCCATCATTTGTCCTCCATTCATGGTGCGAACGCTATTCCACCAAGCTCTTGCATCTCCTACCAGATAATGGGTGGCAAACAGTACTTTCTCATTGGCCTCCACTCCTACAACTTCTAAGTTGTTCTCCATAGTCTGCAGCCAGTCATCAGCATCTAATGGCTCTTCAGACTTACTAAAAATGGGTGGATTGGTGTTCTGAAAGTTCTTGAGCTTGGATCCATGGTTGTCCTGGTTTCCATGGCCTTTATTATTCTTGGCCATCTGAGCTATGTGTTGAAGGGTGGCTAAGTTGGCTTGACGTTCCTCTCTTTCAGCTTCACGGTCAGAAACCAACATTTGCAAGATTTGTAGCATCGGGTCCGGGGATGAGCTGCTTCCTCCGCGAGGCATCTGAAGATTGAGATAGATCATGAGACAAGAGGGAAGTTTCTAAGGTTCAGGGGTTTGTTTTTTGAAAAGTTTTTAAACTTTGAGTTTTGACTCTGGTTTTGCTAACTAGCAACTTTCTTTTCATTCATTCATAGCACACAATACAAACACACACCACGCTAACGTAATAGATGGTTTTAAGAACCATTCTGTGAAACTACGATACATTGGGACCGGATACAACTCACACCTACGATAGTGCTCAAGTGCTACTACTCATCAGAATTGGTGGCTTCATCATCATCAATGAAGGCAGAATCATCATCATCGGTGTGGAATTCCATGGCTTGATCCTCCAGGTAGTCATCATCATCATTGAGGTAGGAGTAGGGGTCTCCACGGATATCTTCCCTTGCATTCTCCCTCTCCTCAAGCTGCATGTCCCGCTCATGGATGGTCTCCTCCAAGTCTGTCACTTCGTGACGAAGGCGAGCAATGATGTGATCCTTCTTGTTATGCAGACGACAAAAGGTCTTGCGCTCCTTTGCAAGGATGGCGAGGGTCCGGTCCTTCTTGACCGCAATGGCGTAGTTGTGGTTGGCGTATGCGCGGGCGTTGTCCAACTCCTTCTGCCTATCATACAACATGAAGCTGAGATGATCCACGTGATGCTTCAACTCCGGGTGGCTTGGTACCTCCAATGGTTGTCCCATATAATCACACCTTGCATAGTACTCAAAGTGAGTACCCTTGATCTGATTGATGCTTTGCCCACACAGACGAGCAAGAGCTTCCTGCATAGCCCTGGCGAGTCCGTCTAGCCAGTTGTTCTCTCTTAAGGTGAATTGGATTACCTATGAGGTGGGTGATCCATCTTGCCTCTGAGATTGGCAACAATCAGCCACTGTAATTCTCCTCCTTGCTGATCATCGAGCTGCGCTCCAAAGAACTCGGGGTGCGGGCGCTCAAGAAGTTCCGAGAGTTGGTCTAAATCACGCTCAAAGATGAGCTATCCTCCATTGCCCAACTGGTAGAACCTGCTATACTTGACCTCCATCTATAAGAATGTAGGATGAGTAAGTTAGTAGAGTGATCAAGTGTGTAAAATTATATGTAAGTTTGCAAAAAACATTGAAGGACATGAATTTTCATGAAAGAATCTAAGTGATAAGAATGAGAATAGGTTTTCATAAATACTCACTTCTTTTGTTTTGAAACTAAGTTTTTTATTCAAGCGTCCATTCTAACTAGGGTCTCCTATGGTCAACCTGGCTCTGATACCAACTTGTCAACACCCGGATTTTTAATCCCAGATGCCAGTTATGCCATACATCGCAATTCCAAGATTACCATTTTTGCGAGACATAACAGATTGGTACCATAGTTCATCATCCATTACAAACCATAATAAAGGTCTTACAAATAAAGGAACTCATGATCCAGTCTTAATACAATCAACACAGCGGAATAATATAATAATGGTAGCATGGTCGAAGCTTCATCTTCAGGGTCACAGGCAATGCTGGCGATGGGAGAAGATCCTAGTTGTCATATACTTGATGCTGTCCATCATCCTGGTAGTCCTCCTCATAGCCTGGCCATAGGAATAGCCAGGGACAAAGCCATGAGTACTCTTTAAGTACTCGCAAACTAAAACTAACAAGTAAGGTGGTTCAAGTAGGAATCCTAAGCTCTAGGTTGATTTGCAAAAAACCAGGTTTATCTCTAACTGAGTTTAGAAGTAAATAAAACTAGTTTAATGTTTTACAACACCTAAGTGGGAACTTAGTTTTTAGGTTCATAACCCTGTTGTGGTCAAGTCAAAGTCATGATTCATTTCACAAGTCATTTTGCAAACAGCTGACGACGGAACATTATGGCCACTCCAACTGTACATAACCGCGGATGCAACTATTCGAATAGTTTGACACTCAGCAGAGGTGGTACACTTTCACCATAACATTCGATACATCTGTCAGGAACAATCCTGAATCACCATACTCAGTATGCGTAATCAATCCTAATCTTTCAATTACACACCCTAGTATAGGCACCTCCCCTATGAGTTTGGCCTTCCAACCATGACCATCTGTCATCTTGGGAACTGCACAGGTGGACAATCATAATGAGGTAGCCTCAGCTCAAACCTCTTCCGAAAGGGAACCCATACTAAGATATATAAACTTCCAATCAAGCCCTACACAAATTCGGGTATTGTGGTTGTACGGTAAAATTGGAATGGTGTCTCATCCGAACCCAACCATCAGTTTTATAAAGGGCTCAGGCTCATGCCTCAACATTTTCATCATCAAATCATTTGGTGTTCATAACACATGTCAAAACATTTCATTAGAATGAATCATCATTCTAAGGTTTTCATAATCATTTTCACCAAGTATTCCCATCTAAAGTGATCAAGTTTTATGCTTAGCACTAGCCACTAAAGTTGAGGGTAATCACTAATGAGGGGTGCTAATCAAGTGTGACTATCTAAATCTAGATCTCATGCTTCAGTATGACATCTAGTTCTAACTAACTTAGGCCAAGTTTTATGCTCTTTATGCTACCTATAATATCTTTCCAAAACTTACTAAATATTAACTAGAAGTAAATAAAGAACTTTGATAAAGAAATAAAAGAATAAAGCTTGCAAGTAAAACTGGGGTTTGGTATAATAAAGGGGTATAACCAAATATGCCTAAGGCATTGCATAGGTTAATTGGTATTCTGGGGCTTGCAAGTATTATCTTGCATGGTTAAGAAACTTGCAAGTGGTAGCTTGCCTTGAGTAGTGCAGTGATTAAAGTTCTCTTCTTCTTCGTAGTAGTCTCCTTCCTCTTCGTATCCTTGGTCAGTACTAGCGTCTATAAATAAATACGAGATACAACAATCACCAAACAATACTTAACTACTTCTATTTAGCACACAAAGGTTCACAATAGATGATCTAGCATCATCACAATCATCACAAGGATTAAAGCCTTAGTCTTATTTATTTTATTTTGGAAAAGTAATTTCTACTCATTGAAAAACTACTTAAGATTTAATATTCTCCAATTAAAATATGGGATCATGTTGACACATGTTATCACCACATATTCTAATACTTGGGAATGTGATTTAAAGTGGTGTCACAATTTAATAAGGTTTACCACTATTATTTTAATTAATTAAAGTGACTAGAAATGCCTATGGGGCATTCTTTTAGTACTTGTCCATTATTAGTGCAAGTACACCTAGATCTTTTTACATATTCAGAAAGATCTTGTCAAATGTGATTTTTGAGAGTAGGAATCAACTCAAAAGAATTTATGGTTGATTTTTGAAAATGTTTGAATGCAGAAAAGTCTCTTCCTTGTTATATTTACTATAGGTCATCTATAATTCCAAATGGTTTGAATCCAATGGGCTTGGATTAAACATTTCAATACCTTTCTAGCAAAATTGGTTTCATGCAATTTGGTATAGTAAAACTCTCTGAATCGATTTTTGAATCAACTGACAGAACTAGAGTTTGAACTAAATTAAAAAATCTATATTTGAATCTACTGGGTCGCGCGGGAACTAACTGGGCCGACCCACTTTGCACAGCGCAGCACGCGGGCTGAATTGAGTGATGTCCCCATCTATCAGGGACTCTAATTACGCGAAGCGGTATCCTTCTATCCAGGCCCTACGATTAGAATCTAATCTAACGGCTGGGGTTCATCATCAACAACGAACATCTCCGGCGAGGTCTAAACCCTAACACGGCGGTGGGGGTCGTGTGAGGCTCACCAGGACTCCAGCTAGGGTCGGTGTTGGGGGCGAACGACGTTGTCGACGACGGCGGTTCGAACGGTGGTTGCGGCGGCTCCTAGGGCGGCTCCAATCAACGGCTACCTTCTCCTTCTACAGCGGCGGGCTCCGATGAAATTCCGATGATGCGGAGCTCGCCTTGCTCTAGGGAGAGGTGTGGGAGGTTCAGTGAGTGGTGGGGAGTGAGATGGTGTGACGAATTGAGGCTAGGGAGGCCTCCTTTTATAGCCGAGCGAGAGAGGTAGTGTGGCATGGGCAGAGCTCGACGGGGTCGATGATACGGCGAGCTAATGGCATGGCGGAGGGTGTACGTCAGTGCGCAGTCTCCTGGCAATGCCCAAGGAAGTAATGGCGCGGCAAGGGGTGTTCGAGGTTGGTCGGGAACAGTCTGTGATCTGCGCGGCACCGACAGCGGTTTTGACGACGCACAGTGGCTATGGGCCACGCGGCGACGAACTTGGATGTCTGGGGGGTTGCTGGTGTCGCAGTGATTGCAAGCACGAGCAGCGTGTACATGCTTGTCAGGCGCGATGCTCTGGCGTGCTCTCTGCATGGCGCAGATACAAAGATCACAACTATGCTGGGGTGGTCCAGGGCCTGGCTGCATGCGAGGGCTGGACAGGGGGTGGCAGTGGACGGTCAGCTGCCTCTTGGACATGGTGAATGGGCGCGGCGCTGCCTCCTGCTAGATAGCCATGGTCGACCGACAATGGAGGTGCTTGTGTGGCATGGCACTGGTGCAATGGTAGAGTTCTATCTTGTTCAATGCTTGTGTGCTCACTGGGGGAGACAAGGGGAGAGATTTGGGTGAAAAGAGGGAACAAAGCATTGATCAAAACTATGATAGTTAGGCAGGCTTTACTGTGCTCACCAAGTGTTTGATGCAATGGCCGAAAGAAATTTAGTTTGAAATTTTTGATTGAAATTTGGTGGGTGCTCTAGTCACGTACTTGGTAGCATCCGGCTGCTTGGGTTTGCCAAGGTGCACTGGTTTGGTTGGTTTTTTAGAAATGGTGATCTTAGTACCTGCACTTGATTCAATTTTGAATTGTCATTTGAATAGATTTGAAATATGTTTTTGTTGGTTTGCAAAGCGGGCTTGGGTTCACTTGTACTTGTTCTAGCAACGGGTGAAAAGAATTGGATTTTTTTCTGTTAGAAAACTTGGACTAGAAACACTCAAAGTGGTCTAGTGGTTAACTTTGGTCAAAATGACCATTTGCTCATAATGTCTATATTTGAATTTTCTCTTGATTTGATTCTGTTTGGAAATGATTTAGATGATGCTGTTTTTCATATTTAAACCAATCCTTGCCATTCATAGGAATCACACATGGCAATACAATCATTCATGCATTCATCATATACACACATGCATTCATATTAATTTTCAAAAAAAGTTTTTGTTAACCCCAAACTTGGGTGATTAGAACTTGATAATCTTGATTATTATTTTTGGGATGTTACAATGAGTAAGCTCTACTCATGCATCCAACTCCCAAGAAACCAAGTTATTCCAAAGTTTCCACTATAAATTCCTATGCATGGTGTGTTACACCATTCCAAGTATATTTTTGTTTTCATCTACCTTCCAATTAAAAAGTATTTTTGTTATGTGAAAACTTAGTGATTAAAGCTCTCACAAACTTGATGACACACTTTATTTTTCTTTCCCCTAATAAACTTGAACCATTGTGTCATCTATGTTGTATATGCTTGCACTTATACGTTGGAATTGGCAGAACCGTGCTGTCACGGGGAACGCTTTCAACATTGCACTTGTACATTGTACATAGTTGATATCATGCTCTTTTGTTTCTGGATGTTGTCGATGTGAAATAAATGTGGAGCTTGTAAGTCCATGGAGTTATGTATGTGTGTTAGAAAAACGCCTGGGCCGCTAGCCTAAGCCATGCCTAATCATGATGGAAACTTGCAGCATCACCATAGTGAGAAATCTATGAAGCTTTCTTCTTATAAAAAAGAGACTTATTGAAAAGAGGAAAGAAATAAAAAATCACCATTTTCCCATGGTAAATAAGAAGATTGTTGAGATGCTCATTATCTGCTTGACTTGTCATTTTGATTATGGGATAGCTCTTGTATCATGTGCAAGGGGTACCCCGTTGGCGGTTCTCTATGATACACATGTACTTACTATGACAAGAACTTACAGGTGACTAAAGTTGAGTAGCATGAGGAGCAACCCTCGTATTGAAGGGACATGAGATTGCCAACTTATACTTTGTCAAGCATATACTTCATAGTTTGTTCACTTTAACCTTAATCACTTCAAGATGCTTATGATAGGGGCAATGAGAGATGAAATCTAACAAGTACCATAATTTTTGGAAGCTCTTTTTGAGACTTGAAATCCCCAATTCCCTCTTTTATGAAGGGCCTTTCTTCCACTATTATATTGAGTCTCCACCTTCTATCCTTAGGCACCAATTAAGAGAGCATAGTTGCCATTCTTAGTTCTATGTGCATTGTCCCAAAACTTATTGATTGATGCATATTGTTGATATTGCTTGTTCTTGAACTATTTGTATCAAGTCACTCTTATGAACCTTGAAGGTTTCATATGCATTTATTTGCTACTCCATGAGGGACAAGCTGAATGCCACTATGCTATGTTTTCTATATGTGAAACAAACAAATGTCTTTCAATGCATGTTATTCATGATCTTTGTTTGTAACCTTTCATGTTGCATGCATAGTTACTTTGTCTTATTCTTAGAACTCCATCTTTCATGCTCATGTTTAGAGTTCTTTGATCCTAGTTTTCAATGCTTGCAAATGGTTTGATCTTGATTTTGATGGTGCATGTCACCTCAAAAATTATTCTTTTTATCACTTACCTACTCGAGGACGAGCATGAGTTAAGCTTGGGTATGCTTGATACTTCGTAAACGTATCTATAATTTTTGATGTTCCATACTTGTTTAGTATCTACTTTGCTTTGATTTGTCTACACTTTGAGGTGTTTTTATATATATATTCTGGTACTAACCTATTAACAAGATGCCACAGTGCCAGTTGCCTATTTTCTTCTGTTTTTGGTTCCAAAAAAGGCAGAAAATCAATATTCTTGGAATTGGACGGGACAAAAGCCAAAGTCAATATTTCACCATGGGGAACACGGATCGAGAATACGAGACGGAGGGGAGCCACCAGGGGGCCACACCCCCTGGCTGGGCCCACGCCTGGGGGGTGCGGCCACCCTATGTGCCCCCCTGCCTTGCCTCTTCGCCTATAAGAAGCCCCCGATACAAAAATCCTAAGTACCTGATCAATCTTCCACGAAACAGTCCATAGCTGCCACCACCATCGTCCCTAGATCGGGGGGATCTGAAGCTCTTCCTAGCACCCTGCCGAAGGGGAGATCATCCTGGAGGCCTTCTTCTTCATCATGCCAGCCTCCAGTATGAAGCGTGAGTAGTTCCACCTTGGACTACGGGTCCATGTAGTATCTAGATGGTTGTATATCCTCCTTTGTGCTACCATGTTTAGATCTTGTGAGCTTCGTTCATGATCAAGATCATCTATTTTTAATCATGCATGTTGTGTTTGCGGGGATCCGATGGATATTGAGATTACTATGTCAGATTGATTAATGGTTTTATCTTATTGATTCTATCATGTCTGTGTTTTTTGTGATCTTGCATGCTCTCCATTTCTAGTAGCTATCTTGGCCAAGTATTCCATCCGTTTCAAAATATAAGATGTTTTAGGTTTGTGGAAAAAATGTAACTAGACTTGTTTTAGTATGTAGATTCATTCCAAACCTGAGTGAACCTACATACTAAAAGTAGTCTAGATACATTTGCTTCACATAGCTAAAACATCTTATATTTTAAAACGGAGGGAATAGATGCTAGTGACTCCAAGAGGGAGTATTTATGCTCGATAGTGGGTTCATGCCTCTATTTAATCTAAGGGAAGTGATAGAAATCTCTAGGGTTGTAGATGTGTTGTTGCTACTAGGGAGAAAACAACGGTCTCTTGTTCATGGAACAAGTGGATTATTTACCTTACACACTTTGCTTAAAGCAGTTATACGTTGCTCACAACTTAATACTGTAGGGGGGTCGGATGATAACCTGAAGATGGATTACTAGTCATAGATGCAGTTGGATGGCGGTCTATGTATCTTGTTGTATTGCCCAATCAAATCTCATAGGATCATGAATGTCTAGTATTGCATTGTTATGCCTTGCTCTGTCCTGTCAATTGCCCTGCTGTAATTTGTTTACCCAGCATGCCAAGTTTGTTTATCTTAAAGAGAACACCTCTAGTGAACTATGGACCCCAGTCCAATCTTTACCATTGATACATCTTCCACTATTACTGTTTACCTTTCTGCAAACCACCAATACCTTCCACACCATACATTTAATCCTTTGTTTTCAGCAAACCGGTGAGATTGACAACCTTACTGTTCATCGGGGCAAAGTCTTGAGTTTGTGTTGTGCAGGTTTCCAAGTTGCTATCAACACCTTTGAGTCGTTTCCTTCCTCCTTATGGTTTAATAACCTTGGTTTCTTACTGAGGGAAAAACTTGTTGTTGTGCTCAGCATACCTTCCTCTTGGGGTCTCCCAACGAAGCTCAACAATCAGCTGAGCCATCTTCACCCGCTATGCAGCCTAGAGGCGCCGGACACGATGTTCCACGGCATCATTCCAGGGAAGGGCATATACCCCCTGGGCAACATATGGATCGACTCATCTTTGGAAAGCCCGACAACTTCAGGTGTGAGCAGATGGAGTTCAAAGTGGTGGACCGGCCATCACAGTACCACACCATCCTCGGGCGTGTAGCATTTGCAAGATTCCTAGCAGTTTCGCACTACGCGTACCTTCTACTGAAGATGCCAGGACCAAACGGTGTCATCACCATCCTGGGAAGCTTCACCAGGTCGGACATCTTGGTCAGGGACTTCAACATAATCTCCCAATCGTTCAGCATGCAGGAGGAGCTCACAAGGCTAAAGGAGGTCACATACAATGGGGCGCCCCTAGTCACCAGGCAAAACACACCTGATATGTCGTTCGACTCCACAATCAACACTAAAAAGGTGCAGGTCCACCCGACGGATGCTTCCAAGGCGGCGTTGATCACCAACGACCCGAGTCCTGCATAGGAAAGCACGCTCGTCGAATTCCTCCGTTAGCGCTGGGAAATTTTCACCTGGTGTCATGCGAACATTCCAGGAGTTCCCAGGGAATTCGCCGAGCACACACTCAATGTATTTCCGGATGCAAAGACAGTTAAGCAGTTGATGCATCGATTGTCTGAGCCAAGAGCCGAAGCCATTGGTATCAAAGTCAACAGACTCCTCGATGCGAACTTCATCAGGGAGATAAAGAAAAGCACCTGGGTAGCTAACCCCGTGCTGGTCCCCAAAAAGGACACAGACATCCTACGGATGTGTGTGGACTTCACGTCGCTCAACAAGCACTACCCTAAGGACCACTTTCCCCTACCATGGATCGACCAAATCATCGATTCAACTGTAGGTTGCAAGAAACTCTCCTTCCTGGATGCCTACTCAGGCTACCACAAAATTTGAATGAAGGTGGAAGATCATGATAAAATGGCGTTCATCACGCCATTCAGGGTGTTCTGCCACAACACTATGCCCTTCGGGATAAAGATCACGGGTGCCACATATCAACGATGCATGCAGGCATGCCTGAAGAGCGAGATTGGTTGCAACGTTCAAGTCTATGTCGACGACATAGTTGTAAATACTAAGAATGCTAGAACACTCATCAACGATCTTCGCGAGACGTTCGACAACCTTGATCGCTACAAGATCAAGCTGAACCGGACAAGTGTGCCTTCAGCGTCCCGTCCGGCCAATTACTCGGGTACTTCATCTCTCAGTGTGGCATCGAGGCCAACCCAAATAAAATCAGGGCTATACTAGCCATGGATAAGCCCAAGAACCTCAAAGGAGTCCAGCAACTGGCTAGGAGAATCGCGGCGCTCAGCAGGTTCATTAGCCGCATGCGCGAGAAGGCCCTCGCTTTCTATCAGCTGCTACACAACGCTGACAAATTCGAGTGGACGACCGAGGCCGACGAAGCATTCGAGGACCTCAAGCGCCTGCTCTCCACATCTCATGTACTTGTAATGCCAAAGAAGAGGGAGCCTTTGCTGCTATACATTGCAGCCACACACCAGGTGGTCAGCACTGCCCTCGTGGTCGAACGACCCAAAGACAGCAAGACCCACGGGGTATAGCACCCAGTCTACTACCTCAGCGAGGTACTGACCCCGACAAAGCAAAGGTATCCCCACTACTAGAATCTCGCCTATGGTGTATTCATGATGACACGTCGATTGAGCCACTACTTCCAAGAGCATTAGATCATAGTCGTCAATGACGCGCCACTATCGAATATCCTAAACAACCTCGAAGCAACTGGGCGAGTAGCCCTGTGGGGCATCGAGCTGTCACCTCGGGACATCGCTACGAGCACTGCACCTCCATCAAGTCTTAGGTGCTCCCTGACTTCTTCGTTCACTGGATGGAACTCCATCTACCGGATACTCTGGACATGTCCTAGTCCTGGACAATGCACTTCAACGGCTCAAAGCGCGAGGCTAGAGCAGGAGCCGAAGTGATCCTAACGTCCCCTCAAGGGGACAAGATGAAATACGTCCTTCGGATGAAGTTCCATGCATCCAACAACGAGACCAAATACGAGGCACTCATACATGGCATGAGGATGGCCAAGGTGTGCGGCGCCACACGCCTGACCCAACCTCATCGTCCAATAAACAATGAACGAGTGCGACGCTCATAGAGCCAACATGATCGCATATCGTGCGCTCTACAACTCACTCGAAGGGGACTTTGACGGTTGCGAAATCCGGCACGTTGGCAGAGAAAGCAATGAAGAGGCCGACAAGCTCGCCAACATCGGCTCCACATGCGCCCCGGTGCCACTAGGTGTGTTCCTCGAGCAAATCCGCGTGCCCTCAATCAAGCGGAAATTCCCAAAGGAGACAGACGAAGCCGCATGACACTCGGGGGCTGAACCACCCGAGAAGGTCGAGGAACCCGAAAAGCTGGACATGGAGGTCGAACTAGTAAGCCTCATGCAGGTTATGGCAGTCGAACAAACATGGACACAGCCGTACGTTAGGTACCTGGTGGACAATCAGCTGCCCGAAGACCCAACGGATGCCCGATAGGTCGCTCGCTGATCAAAGGCCTTCACCATCATCAATGGCGAGCTATACAAGCCTAGCATCTCGGGTGTGCTCCAGCGATGCGTCACCAATAGCGACGGGAAGATCATCCTCCTCGACATCCATGAAGTTATCTGTGGCCACCACGCAGGCAGTCGCGCCCTCGCTGCCAAAGCTCTGCCAGATGGCTTTTACTGGCCAACTGCGATGCACGATGCCAAGGACATCGTACAGATATGCAACGCCTTCCAAAGGTACGCCAACAAGCCGCACGCGCTAGGCTCAGAACTGCGGCCCATACCATTGGCCTGGCCCTTCGCCCAATGGGGACTCGACATGATCGGCAAGCTGCCAAAGTCCTCACCAGGAGGGGACGTATTCCTCTTGGTGGTAGTCGACAAATTCTCAAAGTGGATCGAGGCAATGCACATCACTAACCAATCTGGCACCGCCGCCGTCAAGTTCTCCGAGTCCATTGTCTACAAGTTCGGAGTGCCCCACAACATCATCACCGACAACGACCCGAACTTCACCTCAAAGGAGTTCTGAGGCTTCTGCGAAAACCTCGGAATCAACCTCACATACGCCTTCATGTCGCATCTACAGACCAACGGGCAAGTAGAAAATGCCAACGGTCTCATCAGCAACAGCATCAAGAAGTGGCTGCTATGCCCACTCGAAAGGCTTGCGGGAGCCTGAGCAGACGAGCTACCCTCAATTATTTGGAGCTTGCGCACAATGCCAAACATCTCAACTGGCTACATGCCCTTCTTCATGGTGCACAGAGTCGAAGCCATGTTGCTTGCCGAGGTACGGTACAAGGCCTCACGGGTCGTTGCCTACAGCGAGGCCGAATCATCGGCCGCACTCTAAGACTCTATTGACACACTAAATGAAGCTTGCGACATCGCCGCAGCCCATTTGACGGTGTATCAACAGAGTATCCGCAACTACCACAGCCATCGGCTATGCCCAAGGTCCTTCATCGAAGGAGACCTCGTTCTGTCACTCAAGCAGGAAGGGCACCTAGAGCTCAAGTCCTTGTTATTTATCAAAGCATGAGATTCTGGAATATTGTATGGTGGAAGTACCTTTCTTTTGATGGACCATGTTGCCCCTTTAATGTATTGCTCACTATGTCTCTAAATGGTATGGATTTTATATCATGTTTTGATAGACATCAAATCCTTTATCTCAAATATAGTTTCCATCGATAGTAAACGAATTTGGAAAATCTTCAAGTGGAACTTGAGAGGCATCAATTCTGAGAAAAAATGGGTGTCTCTTTCCCAAAAAATCTTGGAAACAGAGTGTTAGATCATTTGCCTTCAGGAAACAAAAAGGGAAAGTTTTGATGAAGATTATATCAGGAAATTTTGTCCAAAGAAATTGAATAAGTTTGCTTTTCTACCTTCTGTTGGGGCCTCTGGGGGTGCAATTATCATCTGGGATGGGAATCTCTTTGATGGGGAGATGGACTTCCAAAATGAATTCTCTATTTCTATCAAACTTACCTCTAGGCTTTCCAATGATTCTTGGATTCTTACCAATATCTATGGTCCTTGTCAACCTGGAAAAAAAGCCGTGTTCATTGATTGGTTGACCAATATTGATATGCCTGATGACATTGACTGGTTACTCATTGGAGATTTCAATTTTATCAGGAAACCATCAGATAGAAATAAAGTGGGTGGTGATGTTAATAACATGCTTCTATTTAATGAAGCCATCAATAACCTTGGTCTTGTTGAACTCCCTTTAAAAGGAAGAAAGTTTTCCTGGAGTAATATGCAGAAATACCCACTCTTGGAGAGATTAGATTAGTTTTTTCTCATCACCCTCATGGACAATCTTTTACCCATCCTCTTTTGTCTATTCCCTTTCCAAACCTACATCAGACCATACTCCTTTTGTGATCTCAATTGGCACTAGAATCCCTAAGGCTCAAATTGTTGGAATTATGCCCTAGAGGAAATAATAAAGATGTTATTATTATAATTCTTGTTCATGATAAAGTTTATATTCCATGCTAGAATTGTATTAAGCGGAAACTTTAATACTTGTGTGGTTTGTGAACAACACCGTGTCCCTATTATGCCTCTAAGGACTAGCTCATTGATTAATGATGGTTAAGGTTTCCTAACCATAGACCTGAGTTGTCGATTAATAATGAGATCATATCATTGGGAGAATGATATGATGGACATACCCAAACTAAGTGGAGCAATTAGATCGTGTCATCGTGTTCATCTTTGCGAAGCTTTTCTTATGTCAAATATTGTATTCCTTAGACCATGAGATAATACAACTCCCTGGTATCGGAAGAAAGCTTTGAGGTCATCAAACGTCATCCTATGAGAGGGTGATCATAAAGGTGTCTCTCAGGTGATCGGAAAGTACCTGTTGGGTTGTATGTATCGAGATGGGATTTGTCCCTCCCAAGTCGGAGAGATATACTTCGGGCCCACTCGGTAATCGATATCAACACCGCTTGCAAGCATGTGGTTAAGGAGTTAATCACAAAGTGATATCGGATTACGGAACGAGTAAAGTACTTGCTGTGAACGAGATTGAACTAGGTATGACGGTACCGACGATCAAATCTCGGGCAAGTAAAATATCGTGAGACAAAGGGAATATATATGGGATTGATTGAATCCTGGCATCGTGGTTCATCCGATATGATCATCGATGAATGTGTGGGAGTCAATATGGGTTTCCAGACCTTGCTGTTGATTATTGATAGAAGATCATGTCTGCATATTCTCGAACCCGAAGGGTCACACACTTAACGTGTCTCGACGCTAGGATAGATTGGATAATTGGTTTATGAGTTTTTGTTCGGAGTCTCGGATGGGATCCGGGAAATCACGAGAGGTTCCGGAATGGTCCGGAGAATAAGATTCATATAAGGCAATGCAGTTTTTGGAGTTCGGAATTGTTTCGGGTTAATCGGTATTGTACCGGAATCTTCTAGAACCTTCCGGAAGGGGACCAACGTGGCCCCACCTGCCGGGAGGGGGCATGGGCCTATGAGGGAGTGCCCTGGCTGCATTGGGCCAGGGGCACAAGGCCCCATAGGGCCCAGCCGGCCAAACAAGGGGAAACCCTAATTGGAGCTTCTAGAAGGAGGGGGGCAAACTTGCCCCCCACTCTTCCCTCCTTGGCCGCCGGCCTAGGCTTGGGGGAGGGGCTAGGGTTGCCGCCCACCCCTCTATATAAAGATGGCTGGGGGCGGACCACCCCCCGAACACCTTCCCCTCAAGCCTAGCCGCCTTGCTGCCCTCCTCTCTCTCTCCCTCGCGACTGCGTGTAGGCGAAGCCCTGCTACAGAAACTCTCCACCACTTGCACCGCGCCGTCGCGTTGTAGATCCAATCCGTCTCTCCACCATACTTGCTGGACCGAGGAAGGAGGACACGTTGAGGTGCCGCACTTGTGCATCTCTCGGAGGCATCGCCACTTGTGGTGTTAGATCGGAGCGGATCGCGAGGAGGAGAAGCGAGTACGACTACATCACCCACGTTCCGACGAACGTTCCGCTGTGCGAATCTTCAAGGGTATGAAGATCTCATCTAATCTCTCTCGTTGTTTGCATCTCCTAGATTAGATCTTGGCTTTCCCGTTCGCATCCGTAGAAATTTTTTGATTTACTATGCTGCGAAACCCTTCAGTGGTATCAGAGCTAGATCTATGTGTAGATGTGTTTCACGAGTAGAACACAACATGGTTGTTGCGGGCGTTGATGTTTTGTGTTGCAAGCCTCTTGTTTGTGTTCTTCTTATGACGCGGGATAGTGAGATTGAAGCGGTCCAGGCCAACCTTACGCGACGTCGTTCGCGAGACCGGCTCCTCACTTGACGTGTGGCTTGTTCCACACATGCGGCTGGTGGATGCCAGTTTCTCTCACTATAGTTGTCATGGGATTAACACCGGAGTTTGGCAACCATAATATCACCGTTGTGGCTTTCCGTAGGTAAGAATCGTTCTTAGATTGCTACTCCCATAAGCCACGTAAAACATGCAACAACAAAGTAGAGGCGTCTAACTTGTTTTTGCAAGGAGTGTTTTCTGTGATATGGTATGGCCCAAGATGTGATGTGTATATTGTATGCGATGATCATGTTTTGTAATGTTTCACGACTTGCATGTCGATGAGTACACAACCGGCAGGAGCCATATGGTTGTCTTTATAATTGTGTATGACCTGTGTGTCAACTTCTTATACGCCATGTAATAGTTTCACTTTATTGCTAAGTAGTTAGTAATAGTTGTAGTTGCTATTCGTGGTGGAGGCAATCATGGTGGAGTGATGGAGATCATGTCGGCACGCACAAGATGGAGATCATTGCGCGAAGATTGGCTATACCATGTCACATAAAGTTATATGCATGTGATGTTTATCCTTTTTATGTATCTTATTATGCTTAGATCGCGACGGTAGCATTATAAGATGATTCCTCACTTAAAGATCAAGATAAAACTGTGTTCTCCCCATGTATGCACCGTTGCGAAAGTTCGTCGTGTCCAAGCATCACGTGATGATCGGGTGCTATAGACTCTACGTTCACATACAACGGGTGCAAGCCAGTTTTGCACACGCGGAAATACTTGGGTTTGACTTGACGAGCCTAGCATGTACAGACATGGCCTCGGAACACATGAACCGAAAGGTTAAACATGAGTCATATGAATGATATGATCGACACTACGTTGTCCACCATTGAAACCACATCTCTTCTCGTGAAGATCAGAATAGGTGTGGTGAATTTGGATCATGTTCACTAAACAACTTGAGGGATGTTGAATTTAGTGGGAGTTCATCTAGTAATTTGATTAAAAGTTGAACTAGTTATCATGAACATAGTCTAATTTGTACTTGCAAATATTGTAGATCAAATGTCTAAGTCCAACTTCAACTTCAACGTTTTTGCTGAGAAGGAAAAGCTTAGAAACAATGGGTCTACCTTCACGAATTGGTTCCGCAATCTGAGAATCATTCTCTGGCGGTCAAAAGGACTATGTCCTTGAAAATGCGCTAGGTGACGCCCCTGCTGTAGATGCGCCGGCTGATGAGAAAGTTGCTATCAGTCGCGCAAAGATGATTATGGTGTGATTAAGAGCACCATGTTGTTTGCTATGGAATCGGACCTTCAAAATCGTTTTGAAGACTATCCCGGGCCCTTTGAGATTCTTGAGGAGCTGAAAACTATGTTTCAGACTCAGGCCCGTTCTGAGAGATATGAGATCTCTGAGAAATTCTTTAACTGCAAGATGGAGGAAGGGAGTTCCGTTAGTGAGCACGCCATAAAGATGTCGGGCTACACTCAACGCCTTGAGCAACTGTACTGCAAGATTCCAGAGGAGCTCAAGATTGACAGGGTTCTGCAATCACTCCCTCCCAGCTACAAAAGTTTTGTAGTGACTCACAATCAGATCGGTTCCACTGATACGATCACCGAGCTCTTCGCAAAGCTGAAGGCTGCGGAGGTGGACATCAAAAAGGATAATCATGTGTTGATGGTCAACAAGCCCCCCCCCCCTTCAAGAAATTTAAGGGTGGAAAGAAGCCCTTCAAGAAAGGCGGCGGCAAGCGCGTTTCCCCTGCTGAGAAGAAGCTCAAGTCTGGTCCTAAGCCGGACACTGAGTGCTTCTATTGCAAGGACAAGGGTCACTGGAAGCGCAACTGTCCGAAGTACTTAGCGGACAAGAAGGCTGGCACCATCAAAGGTATATTTGATATACATGTTATTGATGTTTTCCTTACTAGCCCTCGTTGTAGTGCCTGGGTATTTGATACTGGTTCAGTTGCTAATATTGGTAACTCGAAGCAGGAGCTACGGAATAGACGGCGGCTTGCGAGGGATGAGGTGACGATGCGCGTTGGCAACGGATCAAGAGTTGATGTGATGGCCGTCGACACGCTCTCCTTAGTTTTACCTTCGGGATTAGTTTTAAACCTTAATAAGTGTTATTATGTGCCTGCGTTGAGCATGAACATTATTTCTGGATCGTGTTTATTGCAAGACGGTTATTCATTTAAATCGGAGAATAATGGTTGTTCTATTTATATGAGTAACATCTTTTATGGTCATGCACCTCTTGTAAATGGTTTATTTCTTCTAAATCTCATCCATAACATTGAGGCTAAGAGATGCAAAGTAGATAGTGATAATACTACTTATTTGTGGCACTGTCGTCTAGGTCATATTGGAGTAAAGCGCATGAAGAAACTCCATTCTGATGGACTTTTGGAGTCTCTTGATTTTGAATCATTTGACACATGCGAACCATGCCTCATGGGCAAGATGATCAAAACCCCGTTCTCCGGTATGATGGAGCGAGCAACGGACTTGTTGGAAATCATACATACCGATGTATGCGGACCGATGAGTGTTTCGACGCGTGGTGGATATCGCTATTTTCTCACTTTTATCGATGACTTAAGTAGATATGGGTATATCTATTTAATGAAACATAAATCTGAAACATTTGAAAAGTTCAAGGAATTTCAGAATGAAGTGGAGAACCATCGTAACAGAAAGATTAAGTTTCTACGATCCGATCGTGGAGGTGAATATTTGAGTTATGATTTTCTCACGCATCTCAAAGCAAGCGGAATCGTTTCGCATCTCACGCCACCTGGAACACCACAACGCAATGGTGTGTCTGAACGTCGGAATCGAACCCTATTAGATATGGTCCGATCGATGATGTCTCTTACTGATTTGCCGTTATCATTTTGGGGTTATGCATTAGAAACCGCTGCATTCACTTTAAATAGGGCACCATCTAAATCCGTTGAGACGACACCGTATGAACTGTGGTTTGGTGCTAAACCTAAGTTGTCGTTTCTTAAAGTTTGGGGATGCGAAGCCTACGTCAAGAAATTGATGCCGGACAAGCTCGAACCCAAAGCGGAGAAATGCGTCTTCATAGGATACCCTAAGGAAACTATTGGGTATACCTTCTATCACAGAACCGAAGGCAAAGTGTTTGTCGCAAAGAACGGTTCCTTTCTTGAGAAGGAGTTTCTCTCAAAAGAAGTGAGTGGGAGGAAAGTAGAGCTAGACGAGGTTACTGAACCTTCTCTTGAGTTGGAGAGTAGCGCAGCACCTGAAATTGTTCCAGTGCCGCCTGCACCAACAATAGAGGAAGCTAATGACAAGGATCATGAAGCTTCGGACGATGCTGCTACTGAACGTCGCAGGTCGACAAGGTCGCGTGCCCCTCCTGAGTGGTACGGCAACCCTGTCTTGACTGTCTTGTTGGTAGAAGACAGTGAACCTACGAACTATGAGGAAGCGATGATGAGCCCAGACTCTGAGAAATGGCTAGAGGCCATGAAATCCGAATTGGGATCCATGAGCGAAAACCAAGTATGGACTTTGGTGGACCCTCCTAGCGACCGAAAGGCCGTTGAGTGCAAACGGATTTTCAAGAAGAAAACGGACGCGGATGGTAATGTTACCGTCTATAAAGCACGGCTTGTCACGAAAGGTTTTCGACAAGTTCAAGGTTTTGACTACGATGAGACTTTCTCTCCCGTAGCGATGTTTAAGTCCGTTCGGATTTTATTAGAAATTGCTGCGTTTCATGATTATGAAATATGGCAGATGGATGTCAAGACTACGTTCCTCAATGGCAACATTGATGAAGAGTTGTATATGATGCAACCCGAAGGTTTTGTCGATCCTAAGGATGCTGATAAAGTATGCAAACTTCAGCGTTCCATTTATGGACTGAAACAAGCATCTTGGAGTTGGAACCTTCATTTTGATCAAGTGATCAAGAGCTTTGGATTTGTTGCAAATTGCTACGAAGCTTGTATCTACAAGAAAGTGAGTGGGAGCTCGGTGACATTTCTAGTACTATATGTGGATGACATATTGATTATTGGAAATGACATTAACATGCTTAACGATGACAAGAGTTATTTGAACAAGTGTTTTTCAATGAAAGACCTAGGTGAAGCTGCTTATATATTGGGCATCAAAATCTATAGAGATAGACAAAGACGCCTGATAGCTTTAAGCCAAAGTACATACCTAGACAAAGTTCTGAAAAGGGTCAGAATGGATAAGGCAAAGAAAGGTTCAGTGCCTATGTTGTCAGGTAAGATATTGAGCAAGGCTCAGTGTCCAGCTACGGTAAATGATAGGGAAGCTATGAGCAAAGTTCCTTATGCCTCGGCCATAGGTTCTATCATGTATGCCATGCTGTGTACTAGACTGGATGTGCCCAATGCTCTTAGTTTGACGAGCAGATACCAAAGTGATCTAGGAGTGGAACACTGGACAGCTGTGAAGAACATCCTAAAGTACCTAAATAGGACTAAAGAAATGTTCTTAGTCTATGGAGGTGATGAACAGCTCGTCGTAAAGGGTTACGTCGACGCTAGTTTCGACACCGACAAGGATGATTCTAAATCTCAGGCAGGATACGTTTATATTTTGAATGGAGGAGCTGTGAGCTGGAGAAGCTGCAAGCAAAGCGTGATCGCGAGATCTACAGTAGAAGCGGAATACATGGCTGCTGCAGAAGCGTCAAGTGAAGGAGTTTGGATCAGGAACTTCATCACTGAGCTTGACGTGGTTCCAAGTGCATTGGACCCACTGGAGATATCGTGTGACAACACTGGCGCCATAGCACTCGCTAAGGAACCAAAATATCATCCAAAGACCAAGCGTATCAACCGCAAGTTTCATATAATCCGAGATTATATAGCAGATGGAGATCTGAAGATTAGCAAAGTACATACAGATCTGAATGTCGTAGATCCATTGACTAAACCTCTTCCACGTGTAAAACATGATCAGCACCTTAGTGCCATGGGTGTGAGATTGTTGCCAAATGTAAACTAGATTATTGACTCTAGTGCAAGTGGGAGACTGTTGGAATTATGCCCTAGAGGCAATAATAAAGATGTTATTATTATAATTCTTGTTCATGATAAAGTTTATATTCCATGCTAGAATTGTATTAAGCGGAAACTTTAATACTTGTGTGGTTTGTGAACAACACCGTGTCCCTAGTATGCCTCTAAGGACTAGCTCATTGATTAATGATGGTTAAGGTTTCCTAACCATAGACATGAGTTGTCGATTAATAATGAGATCATATCATTGGGAGAATGATATGATGGACAGACCCAAACTAAGTGGAGCAATTAGATCGTGTCATCGTGTTCATCTTTGCGAAGCTTTTCTTATGTCAAATATTGTATTCCTTAGACCATGAGATAATACACCTCCCTGGTATCGGAAGAAAGCTTTGAGGTCATCAAACGTCATCCTATGAGAGGGTGATCATAAAGGTGTCTCTCAGGTGGTCGGAAAGTACCTGTTGGGTTATATGTATCGAGATGGGATTTGTCCCTCCCAAGTCGGAGAGATATACTTCGGGTCCACTCGGTAATCGATATCAACACCGCTTGCAAGCATGTGGTTAAGGAGTTAATCACAAAGTGATATCGGATTATGAAACAAGTAAAGTACTTGCTGTGAACGAGATTGAACTAGGTATGACGGTACCGACGATCAAATCTCGGGCAAGTAAAATATCGCGAGACAAAGGGAATATATATGGGATTGATTGAATCCTGGCATCGTGGTTCATCCGATATGATCATCGATGAATGTGTGGGAGTCAATATGGGTTTCCAGACCCCGTTGTTGATTATTGATAGAAGATTATGTCTGCATATTCTCGAACCCGAAGGGTCACACACTTAACGTGTCTCGACGCTAGGATAGATTGGATAATTGGTTTATGAGTTTTTGTTCGGAGTCTCGGATGGGATCTGGGACATCACGAGAGGTTCCGGAATGGTCCGGAGAATAAGATTCATATAAGGCAATGCAGTTTTTGGAGTTCGGAATTGTTTCGGGTTAATCGGTATTGTACCGGAAGCTTCTAGAACCTTCCGGAAGGGGACCAACGTGGCCCCACCTGCCGGGAGGGGGCATGGGCCTATGAGGGAGTGCCCTGGCCGCATTGGGCCAGGGTCACAAGGCCCCATAGGGCCCAGCCGGCCAAACAAGGGGAAACCCTAATTGGAGCTTCTAGAAGGAGGGGGGAAACTTGCCCCCCACTCTTCCCTCCTTGGCCGCCGGCCTAGGCTTGGGGGAGGGGCTAGGGTTGCCGCCCACCCCTCTATATAAAGAGGGATGGGGGCGCACCACCCCCCTAACACCTTCCCCTCAAGCCTAGCCGCCTTGCTGCCCTCCTCTCTCTTTCCCTCCCGACTGCGTGTAGGCGAAGCCCTGCTGCAGAAACTCTCCACCACTTGCACCGCGCCGTCGCGTTGTAGATCCAATCCGTCTCTCCACCATACTTGCTGGACCGAGGAAGGAGGAGACGTTGAGGTGCCGCACGTGTGCATCTCTCGGAGGCATCGCCACTTGCGGTGTTAGATCAGAGCGGATCGCGAGGAGGAGAAGCGAGTACGACTACATCACCCACGTTCCGACGAACGTTCCGCTGTGCGAATCTTCAAGGGTATGGAGATCTCATCTAATCTCTCTCGTTGTTTGCATCTCCTAGATTAGATCTTGGCTTTCCCGTTCGCATTCGTAGAAATTTTTTGATTTACTATGCTGCGAAACCCTTCACAAATGTTTAGATTTGAGAATTATTGGCTTCAACATAGTGAATTTAAGCAGACTGTGCAAAATGCCTGGGATATCCCTGTGGGATATGAAGACAATGCAAAGAAGATAAATGCCAAACTAAATGTTAGAAGAGGTCTCAAGCTTTGGGCAAAGTCTCTTCCTTGCCTTAAACACATAATTACAAAAGTTCATGAATCCATTGATTTCTTGGACTTATTGGAACAATTCAGGACACTAAGCATTTTTGAGTGGAATCCGAGAGACATTCTCAAAACCCACCTGATTCAATTACTTCAGAATCAAAGGTCTTATTGGTAGCAAAGAGGACAGATTAAATGGGTAAAACTTGGTGATGAGAACACAAAATTCTTCCATGCCAAAGCAACCACTAGCTACAGGAATAATTACACCTCCATGCTGAAAAATGAGAACTCCTCTGATATCTATGATCATGATGGAAAGGCCAACATTCTTTGGAATGATTTTAAAAATAGAATGGGCTCCTCTGACAGACCAACAATGCACTTTAGCCTACCAGAACTGTATAATGGACAGATGGATGCTGCTAGCTCTACTACTCTGGAAGCCCCTTTCACGGAAAAGGAAATTGAGGAAGTCATTCAAGATCTACCTAATGACAATTCTCCTGGGCCTGATGGCTTCAACAATTAATTTATTAAGTCCTGTTGGAGCATTATTGGAATAGATGTTACTCAATTGATTCAGGATTTTTATCATGAAAAGATTTCTTTGGAAAGCATTAACTCTGCTTTCATCACTCTCATTCCAAAGACTGAATCCCCCGAGCATACTAATGATTTCAGGCCAATTTCTTTATTGAACAGTGTGTTCAAAATCGTTACAAAACTCCTTGCCAATAGACTCCAAACTATCATCCTCAAGCTTGTGCATAAAAATCAATATGGCTTTCTCAAGAATAGATACATTCAAGATTACCTTGGTTGGGCATTTGAATACCTCTTTCAATGTCATCAATCAAAGGAGGAGATTGTTATCCTAAAGCTGGATTTTGAAAAGGCTTTTGATAGAATTGAACATTCAACCATTATAAGTATCCTGGAAGCAAGAGGATTTGGAACTAAATGGATTAATTGGATTAAGATGATTTTCTCTACTAGGAACTCATCTGTGCTCCTAAATGGAGTACCTGGAAAAAAGTTCTAGTGTAGAAGAGGTGTCAGACAAGGTGATCCATTATCACCTCTTCTATTTGTGCTGGCGGCTGATTTCCTTCAAACTCTTCTAAACACTACCATGGATAGGAATCTTTTCAGCCTCCCCATACCTTGCCCTGCTTGTCCTGATTTCCCTGTCATCCAATATGCTGATGATACATTAGTTGTCATGAAGGCTGACTCAAAACAATTACTTTGCCTAAAATCAATGTTAAACTGTTTTGCCATGTCTACTGGGCTCAAAGTTAATTATGCCAAATCAAGTATGATGCCTATCAACCTAGACCCTGACAAACTAATACATTTTTCTTCTACTTTTGGATGTAAGATGGGTAGCCTCCCCTTCACATATCTGGGACTCCCTCTCAGCCTTAGCAAGCCCTCTCTTGAGTTCTTCCTTCCTATGGTGCGGAGGGTTCAATCCAGACTTGGTGGAATTGCAGATTTTCTGAACTATGGGGGAAAACTTCAAATGGTTAAGTCAGTTTTAACATCATTACCACTCTTCTTTATGAGCTCTCTTGATATCCCCATTACAATCAAGGACCAAGTAGTTAAATACATGAGACACTTCCTTTGGAGGAAAAAACTGCTGATGTTCAGGCTAAAGGCTCTTCAATGGTTGCTTGGACAAAGGTTTGCAAGCCAAAGAACCAAGGTGGTCTGGGAGTTCTTGTAGGGGTTCGTAGCATAGAAAACAAAAATTTTCTATCGCATACAAACAAACAAGCCAAGATCTATCTACTATATTGTAGCAACGAGTCGATGGAATAACTTACCCTCGAAGATTCCAAAGCGGTTAACGAGAGCAGATTCTCGTGGGTGATGTAGTAGTACTCTTTCCGATCTCAAGATCGCGTAGACGATCCTTCCGGCGCCACGTTCCGGCAGCGCTCCCGCAGTCGGTCACACGTTCGGTACTCGACGAAGACCTTCCTCTCCCTTGTTCCAGCAGGCAGCGGAGGTTGTAGCACTCTCCTCGCGATTCCGGCAGCACAACGGCGTGGTACCGGAAGTAGAGGGGAAATCCCGCAGGGCTTCGCCTTAAGCCGGAGCGAGTATGGTGGATTATGAGAGAGGGCTATTAGTGGTCTAGAGTTTAGACACACCAATTAGAAGGCTCTAAACCGCAGGCTAAAGCAATTAGAAGCTCTAAACCAAAACGGCTCTAAACCGGAGATTAGAGGTAGAAACTTGTGTGTCTCAAGGAGGAGGCCCTGCCCCTCCTTTTATAGGTGGAGGGGCTAGGCGCGCCAGGGAGGGAGGGGAGTCCCTCCCCAACTCGGCCTAGGGCTGGCCGCCGGCTTGGAGGAGAGGAACTCCTCCTCCAAGTTGGTTTCAACCTCCTCTTGCTTGTTTCCCACAGTTTCCGGTTTCCCACAGTTTCCTGTTTTCCACAGTTTCCTGTTTTAGCCGTTTGACTTTCAAACTGGCAGTTTGACTTTCAAATTTTGGAACAGCAAGAACACTTAGTACATGATGCAATCATTCATTGACACATTCATGTACCCTCCCCCCCCCCTGGAGTGCCGGACAATCCGGAACCTTCTAGAACATTCCCGATGAAAACACCGGAATCATTCCCGAACTCCGAAACGGGACTTTCCTTATATGAATCTTATTCTCCGGACCATTCCGGATCACCTCGTGATATCCCGGATCCCATCTGAGACTCCGAACAACATTCGGTCTCTTTCTCATAATACCATAACTACTCAAAACAACGTCGAATCCTTAAGTGTGTCTCCCTACGGTTCGTGAATTATGCGGACATGATCGAGACACTTCTCCGAACAATAACCAATAGAGGAATCTGGAAATTCATATGGCTCCCACATATTTCTACGATTACTTTGCGATCGAATGAACCACTTACATACGATACCAATTTCCCTTTGTCTCACGATAGTTTACTTATCCGAGGTTATGATCGTCGGTATCTCTGCATACCTAGTTCAACCTCGTTACCGATAAGTACTCTTTTCTCGTTCCCGTGATATGTGATCCCTTGTGAGCCAGTCACATGCTTGCAAGCCAATTGGATGACATTCCACCGAGAGGGCCCAGAGTATATCTATCCGTCATATGGATGGACAAATCCCACTCTTGATCCATGTGTTTCAACCAATACTTTCCGAACACTCAATGCCACCTTTATAGCCACCCAGTTACGGTGTGGTGTTTGATGTCATCAAAGCATCCATCCGGTAAAGGTGATATGCATGATCTCATGGTCGAAGGAATTAGGTTACTATGTATCAGAAAGCATATAGCAATTGAACTATTTAAATGACTTGATCTTTATGCTACGCTTATCTATAGGAGTATGTCCATCACATCATTCTCCTAATGATATGATCCTGTTGTTAATAACATCTCTATGTTCATGATCAGGAAACCATGATCATATATTAACCAACAAGCTAGTTTAACAAGAGGCTTTACTAGGGACTCTTATTTTAGTTTACAAATCACACAAGTATTAATGTTTCCGATTAATACAATTATAGCATGGTATGTAAACATTTATCATAAGTGTGAAGATATGATAATAACCACTTTATTATTGCCTCTTGGGCATATCTCCAACAGTCTCCCACTTGCACTAGAGTCAATAATCTAGTTTCAAACCTTTGTGTATTCAACACCTATGGCTTTCCGGTGTTGTATGTACACGATTGCTAGTGGTCAACTGATCTCCGGATCTGACACTTCTAGGTCCGTGTGTAATTGCATGTCTTTGCGTCTCTACGCATCACTCATTCTCTAATGAGATGGCTTTGTATAAATTTGGTCTTTCGGTGTGACCTTTAGCTCTTTGGGGTTAAAACATGTTGATAATATTGTCGCACAATATATCTTCATAGTATTATCCCACTGTGAACTACACCTAGTTTGATAACAAACTACTTGACACAAATGCCCTCTTTTGATGCTAAAATAGCAGTCATATACTTAGCCTTTTGTTGTAGTATCTGTCACAATGTCTTAACTTTGGAACTCATCCAAATCCATTATGGAAATCACTTTCCATTATATTGTGCCACCCTTAGTTTAGATTGAGATAAACTTAATTTGTACTTTGTGACAAAGCTAGTATCAATGTAGTACTTTTACAATGAACTAACCATCTATTTGTCACTTCTACAAATATTATACTCTTAGTTCTTCCAAAAGATCATAAGAATATCCTTACTATTGTCCAATGATCATCTTACGAATCATTCTGGTATATGCTCACAACATTTAGAGCATAGGACATATCTGGATTTGTACATATCACAGTATGATTGATATAAATACTCTTTATGATCTCATACATCAAGTATCAATCTATACTTGATTATTTGTTTCACTTTACCAAATGTCAATACACTTGAATATATCATCAACATTGAACTCTTTCAATCCTTTCTGTGCGACAAGAACCTTTCTTGTAGTTTCTATATTGAACTCATTCAATATCTCGTCTATGTACTTCTGGCACAACCATATTAGCGTCTATTGATGCCAAATATTTAGGTTTTGCCTAAGTCTTTCATCGGGATGAAATTCTTAATATGTGTTAATAAAAGATACATTATTTCCAATCAACAATATGTCTTCCACATAATGTATTAGAAACATGTCTTAGCGCTCCCACTTAATTTCTTGCAAATGCAAGCATCTCCATCGTCTCTGATGAACTTTTAAACTCCTTTAACAGTTTCATCACAGTGAAGATTCCAACTCCGCGATGCTCACTTTAACCATTGAAGTTTGCATATACTTTTAGCATCCTTTTGAATTAACAAAACCCTATGGACCGTGTTATGCACATGTCCTAGGTAACGATTCTATTAGAAGAACTTGTTTTGTTTATTCAACTACCATATAACAAATTATATGTAGTGGTTGCTACATTAATCCGTCTAGACTAAATATCACTATGAAAGATCAAATCTTGTCATAGTCAACCTTTGAACATTTTGTGAACTCTTTCAAAAACATCCATGTCTATTTCTTTATAGATCCAGACACAACTGTAAGGTCTTACACCTTTCTCGAGGGTCCTTCAAGTTCAAAACTTGATTTCTCGTGTATGGAACTATCACGGATTTTATGGCTTCAAGCCATTTGACGGAGTCAGGGCCCATCATCGCTTCTTTGTATGTAGTCGGTTCATTATTCTCAAATAATGATTCAACCCTCAAATCTTGGTATTTGATTGTTTACCCGTTCTACTTGTTTCAATAGGAACTTAGATCTCTGTGACCACAACCTTTGAGGCACGTGAGCCATGAGCATTGTTGCTGCCTCCGGAACACTTTTCGGTGCTGCGCAACTTTGCACATATAGCTAAGGTTCTTTTAACCTTATCAAAGTTCTATTGTCCTCCCACTTTACTTTTCACGAAAAATTCCTTCTAGAAGAAACTTGACGTTCTAAGTGACAAACACTTTTGTCTCCGGTGTTATGGAGGAATACTTAACAAAGACAGGTTCATCCGACTTTGGTTGCAAACATCTTTCTTATGCATAGCATACCAACGTTTAAGAAAGGACAACTTGGGTTTTATCCCAAACCATAACATATGGTGTCATTTCAACGGATTATGATGGAGCTCTTTTCAGTGGAAAAACGGTAATCTCTAAAGCTTTTAATCTTTAAAATATAATGGCAGTTTTATGAATTATACCTTTGATCTTACCATGTCAAACAAGGTTTAATTACATATCTCGAATCCTCCATACTCTTATGGTGTTTCGGGAATGCAAATCCACGGAACGATTCCTTAAATCTTAGGTATTATGCTAAACTCTGTAACTCAAATATCTTCCTTTATGATCTTATCATAAACTATTTATATTCTTGTTACAATGATTTTGCACTTCATCTCGAAAGTCTTTGAACTTTTCTAAATATTTCACACTTCATCCTTATTAAGTAAATATTCATATATTCACTCAAATTTTCGGAGAAGGCATATGAAGTTGAAATCCACCGCTCTTGACTACACATAATGGACTTCGTACAACAATATGTACAAATTCCAATAAGCTAGTCTTTCGTTCCCTTTTGGCCTATGAACGAAGTTTCAATTATCTCTAGGAAAGTTTCACAAGCGTCATTTGATCAAAAATCAGAAGACTCCAAAATTCCATCCACATGGAGTTTCTTCATGTTTTCTTTCCATTATAATTTAAACGGCGATGTCACTTCCTAAGTGATCTTTCAATCAATTTGTCTTTCGACATTTTTAGCACTAGTTTTATGGATGTGATTTCTCCAACGAGATTTGTGAATCATCCATCTTTTATGGATTACAGCAATTATTTGAACAACCCTTTTGTTCTCATAATACCTGATAAAACAAATCTTGAAGGCAACCTTTGATGTTTAACGAGCAACACAATAACCCTTTATTTGTTCTCAATGAACATCATCACATATTCTTTTGCTAGTTACTTAGGCCATTGTAGTTCATGAATTGTGTTGTTTCGTATGACGATTCACACCAACAAATTCAGTATCAAATACTTGAGAACCACATTGTTTAATAAGCAAAGAATATAGCCATAACATGTATATCATCTATATACTTAAACTGAACAATTCTAGTCTTTTCTTTTCTGCCATATATTTATGAGATTCTCTTTCAATATTTCCTTTTCTGTTTGAAAGAATCTATCAATATCAATAGTGGAGTCATACATATGACATATAGTCCAAAGCGTGTATAATTAAATACCAATGTCTTTGGACTTGCACTTTGAAGTAGATCACCATCATCAAATATTTGGTGTTCTTTCAAATTCCTTTCTTTAGTAATCTCTTGGTGTAGTAAACATTTTACCTACATCAAATATTCACCCTTATCATGGAATTGTCCATGATCAAGCTACTGTTAGCTTGTAACGATGAATTTATGAGTATAATGTTGCTATCCAAAACCTTTTGGAGGATTAGGACAACAAGTGTCTCCAACCTTTTGCAAATTCTCATCAAATATGAGAACATGACTTTAGCCATATTATACTCTATCATGTTGCAACCAAAACTTCGTTTCAGATATCACAATATCTTCCACACATCATGGTTTCTGAAACAACTCTTTCAGATCCTAGATAACCTTGATATTAAGACAATCCTTTGAATATCAAGAATCATGGAAACAAACATGATACTAACACTTGGAATTGTTACTCTTGATTTAATACTAATTATTAAACTTCATGGAGTAACCGGAACTTACTGAAAGTTTGCAATAGGACTTTTAAACTTTAGATTAACACTTCAAAACAATACGATACCAGTTCGTAAAGTAACTAACCAGAATTATATAGTTCTATCATCTCAATTATAACTAAGCGCAAGGTGGTAAACGGATGCCAATGACTACAACAACTATGCAATTTCACTTTGATTTAGTTTATGATAAATTGAGTTCTAATTAATAATTAAATTAATCTAGGTGAACTCCCACTCAAAACAATATCCCTCACATTGTTTTAGTGATCACACAAACCAAATCCACCACATCAAAACCGATCATCACGAGAGTTGATATAGCTTCAATGGCGAACAATCAACATGTTCATCATATCTACTATATGACTCATGCTCTACCTTTCGGTAATCCGTGTTCCTGAGGCCATGTCTGTACATGCTAGGCTCGTCAAGATCAAACCTTAGTTTCTGCATGAGAAAATCTGGCTTGCTCACGTTGTATACACTTGCAGAATCTAACACACCCGATCATCACGTGGTGCTTCGAAACAACAAGCTTTAGCAACGATGCTAACTAAGGGTGAACACTTTATGACTTGAAATTCATGTGCATGAGGGATCATCTTATAATGCTACCGTCGTCTACTAAGCAATACAAGATGCATAAAGGATTAACATCACATGCAATTCAATAATATGTGATATGATATGGCCTTTCTTCTTTGTGCTTCCGATCTCCATCTTCTAGCACGAACATGATCTCCATCATCACCGGCATTGCATCAAGGTCAATGACGCTTCTCCATGGTTGTCGTCCACCGGCTTCAACTATTACAACTACTTTGAATAGACACGCAGGTCTTAACATAAATTAAAGACAACCATATGGCTCCTGCCGGTTGCCAACTTACAATAAGGAACATTGCATACATCATATATAATCACAATCATGGCCATATCACATCACAACACACCCCTGCAAAACAAAGTTAGACGCCTCTAATTTTCTTTGCATGTTTTACGTGGTTTGGGGCTTTCAATAAGTATTGTTCTAACTTACGAACAAGAACCACAACATTGATACTAGTATTGTCAATCACCCGTTGTAAATTGGATCTTAACTATGCTAGGAGAAACAGGCACCCGCAAAGCCACTTATGCAATACAAGTTGCATGTCAAGCGTGGAGCAAGTCTCATGAACGATGTCATGTAAAGTTAGCCCGGGCCGCTTCATCCCAACATACCGCAAGATGCAAAGTACACAAGAAGCAATCGACAATAAAAGCATCAACGCCCACAATGACCATTGTGTTCTACTCGTGCAACAGATCTACATATAGACACGGCTCTGATACCACTGTAGGGGTTCGTAGCATGGAAAACAAAAAATTTCTATCGCATACAAACAAACAAGCCAAGATCTATCTACTAGATTGTAGCAACGAGTCGATGGAATAACTTACCCTCGAAGATTCTAAAGCGGTTAACGAGAGCAGATTCTCGTGGGTGATGTAGTCGTACTCTTTCCGATCTCAAGATCGCGTAGACGATCCTTCCGGCGCCACGTTCCGGCAGCGCTCCCGTGGTCGGTCACACGTTCGGTACTCGACGAAGACCTTCCTCTCCCTTGTTCCAGCAGGCAGTGGAGGTTGTAGCACTCTCCTCGCGATTCCGGCAGCACAACGGCGTGGTACCGGAAGTAGAGGGGAAATCCCGCAGGGCTTCGCCTTAAGCCGGAGCGAGTATGGTGGATTATGAGAGAGGGCTATTAGTGGTCTAGAGTTTAGACACACCAATTAGAAGGCTCTAAACCGCAGGCTAAAGCAATTAGAAGCTCTAAACCAAAACGGCTCTAAACCGGAGATTAGAGGTAGAAACTTGTGTGTCTCAAGGAGGAGGCCCTGCCCCTCCTTTTATAGGTGGAGGGGCTAGGCGCGCCATGGAGGGAGGGGAGTCCCTCCCCAACTCGGCCTAGGGCTGGCCGCCGGCTTGGAGGAGAGGAACTCCTCCTCCAAGTTGGTTTCAACCTCCTCTTGCTTGTTTCCCACAGTTTCCTGTTTCCCACAGTTTCCTGTTTTAGCCGTTTGACTTTCAAACTGGCAGTTTGACTTTCAAATTTTGGAACAGCAAGAACACTTAGTACATGATGCAATCATTCAATGACACATTCATGTACCCTCCCCCCCCCCCGGAGTGCCGGACAATCCGGAACCTTCTAGAACATTCCCGATGAAAACACCGGAATCATTCCCGAACTCCGAAACGGGACTTTCCTTATATTGTAACATCCCAAAAATCATAGTTTCAAAACTCATTCATATCATCTTTGCATCATTCATCCATCTAGGGTTTTCTTAAAAATCATTTAGAGACAGAAGTTGGAGCTATGATTTCATGTGGACAATTTATCCCAAATGACCATCACCCTTTGAATTTTGAAAGTTTAAATACTTGTTTGCTTGACTCCATTGATGGAAAGATTAGGTGAAGCTTTTAACCCAAGATTCAAAAATTAGAAATGGTTTCAAAACCCTATTTCAAATATTTGCAAACTAGAGCAAATCTCTGTTTACTTTGAAAACCAAGCTTGACCAAGCCTTGCAGGGTAAACACTTAGTTAGAATGAATGTTTTTGAACCCACAAAACCTTGCAAAAGTTCCCAAAGCAGTTGAATTCAAAAGGATTTGAATTCATATCAAATTCATACCAGAAAATGAATTTAGAAAAAGAAAAGGCTTAAACAATAGAAAAGGGCCGCGCGGCCAGAATCTGGCCCAGCAGCGGATCAAACCCAGCAAGCCCACCCGGGATCTTTTATTTCTTCTCTCACGCGCGAGCGCACGCGCTGAGCCGCTGACAAGCAGACCCCACCTGCACTCCGCGCACCTCGCTGACAAGCGGGCCATCTCCACGCCAGCGTCGTCTCCACCCGCACGACCTGTTCGTCCCCAATCAACGCGGCCGTTTCCTGTGTGTTAATCGCGGCGTCAATTCGAATCAATGGCCGAGTGATTCTCGCGCTTGACCAGGCTATATAAACCCCCTCTGTCCCCTCTCTCTTTTCCCCCAAACCCCAAGCACAGAACGCCCCCAGGCTGCGCGCATTTCTCTCTGCAACCCCGCCGTCTCCGACGACTGCGCCGGCGAATTCCGGTGAGCCTCGAGTTCCCCTCGGTCTCGCATTCACGCTATCTTGTTCAGTGAACCTCTGTGCATCTTCTGACACTCTCCGTTTGCCTTCGCATGACCCATAGCTTCGGCAACGTCGACGACTGGACCGCCACCGTCTTCTGCACGAACTCCGGCGACCTTCCTTCGTAAGTAGCCACCGCCCCTTGCCCTCTGACTGATACGCCTAGAATCCTCATCGTCTTGCGCATCTGACAGTATCCCTATTTTGGCTTAGCGCGACGAGGAACCTCGCCAACGTCGACGACTGACCGTGGCTGACGCATTCGCGAACTCCGGCGAGGAATCCCCGACGACCCCGTGCGCCCCTTCCCAAGCCATTGCCACCTTGAGCATCAGCAGCCTCCTGCGGTTCTGGTAAGCATCTCCTCCCTTCCCCGGGCGACCTAGAACGCCGGCACCGCCACCGACTGACGCGCCGCCGCCTGTCACCGCCGGTAGCGCCGCTCGATTTTGGTTAGGAGATTTTTAGCCGTTAGATCTGAATCCTACGCGTAGAAACACTTCACTTAACGAAGGGGTATGGACAGATCTGAGCCGTGCAGCGTTAGTTAGATCCAACGGCACAGAAGGGTGATCCGGTGCGAACCGGTACGCGCCAGTAATAACGCGATGCGTGGCAAGGTTTAAACTAAAAACAGAATTTAAAACCAGATTTAGATTCAAACTTCAAATTCTTATAACTTTTGAATGCCACGTTAGATTTTTGCAAAATTTATACCGTTGGATTCAGTGAAACAAGGCCTTTCTGAATATCCAATTTATTTAGCATATAGTAACAGTTAAAAATGACTTTATTTGTAGAACAAGTTTAAGGACATTTTAGATATAGATTTAATTTGGTAAATTATATTGGGGCCAAATAAGTTTAGTTGGCAAACTTGTGACATGCTAAGTTTCTGTAGACATGAGCATACTTGGTAGGATTTTCAAAAATCACCACTTAGTAAATTCTTGCATGCATGCATTCATATTATTTTTGGTTGTATATAATTGTGAGTAATTGTATGCTTTAATTTCTTGTGTAGACTTTGCTAGTGATTGTGATTGTGAAGAGTGCTACTCTCCCCACTACCAAGGCAAGTGATATTTTCATGAATTTTCTATCCTAAGTTTTGTACTTGCATTAGATATTTTTGCTAAAGTATTTGCATGATATTTTGCTTAGTGCTAAGATGGGAAATCCTAAGTAGAGTGAAATAGTAGAATTGCTAGGGAAATTTTCCTAAGATAAATTACCATACTTTGCTTAGCCTAGCTTATAGTAAACAAGGGTGGTGAAACATCTATTTTAGTTTATGATAAAAATATTCTAAGTCAAGAGACTTATATTTTCTTAATAAAACAACTAAGGCAAATGAACCTCCTGGGTGGAATGGAAAGATTGGGTTATGTTGAGTGGTTACACAAGGCCATGGACTTGGGTTGTGTATCTCACTTGTGGTATGCCACCCAGGCACAAAGGGATTTGGAGGCCAAGTGTTGAGAAAGCTTACAGTGCAACCACTTGGCAATATGGGCTCTGCCATGATCATATAGGTTGCTAGAACTTAGTCACTTGGACAGTTGGTGGTAGATGGGATGATAGGATGGAACGCGTCCATTTGACTAAGGAAAAGCTTCTGAAAGGTCATGTCTTGGGAAACCAAGTCTGGTGGGGAAAGTGCACAACCTCTGCAGATGGAAAACCTAAGTACTTAGCCTTGTCCAAGGAAATGGACACTTTGAGCATCAAGACATGGAAGCTACAAGAATCTCATCACTCCAACTTCTAAATAAAAATTGATGGGTGAACAAGGGTGAAGGACCCCAATGTCTATTGGTGGTTCCTTGGGAAATGTTTTTGACAAAGAAAAACTTAGTGATTTCAACTAATAGGAAAAACCTATTTTCAAGCAAAGCAAGCCAAGCTACACTTAGCCAAAATGCATATAGTAGTATAGTCCACCTAAAATATACTAAGGTATCACTTGCCAATACTATTCCAAAGTATTGACCCTCTGTGGCTGTAACTTGTGATGTTGCAGGTTACTCCGATGATGAATAGGAGTCATGAGTCTACACTCAACATGCTTGCCTGTGGCACATGAAGATGAAGACTTATGTTTATTTACTTATTCCTTAAAACTCTTGTATTAGGCCTATGGCCCTGAGTTGTAAAAGACTATGTTTTTATCTCTGGAATGAATGTAATAAACGACCTTTGTATCTGTGTACTTCATCTTAAACTGTGGATGCTAGCATTGATCCAGGGACTAGCATTGCAATCACAGGGATCCTATCCTTTTTATAAGGAGGGGTCTAACAGATGGTATCAGAGCACTGTGTTGCCTGTAGGATTATGACCCTAGGATTGGAAAACCACTAAGGAAAAAGTTTTTCAAATACTTCTACACTTGTCTATTCTTCTCGTAAAACTTTTCTAATCTCTTTCAACTTCCTTTGTAGATGAACTCCATCAACGAAGCCGTGAAGAAGGGACCACTCATGACCATGACCTTGGAGTGTGAAACTGAGTTTCCCAATGTTCTCAAGGATCTCATGGAGGCAATGGATGCACATGATGAAGCCGTGTACAAGGGCTTTCCAGTGATGGATAAAGGAGTGGAGTATTGGTGGGTGCAACTTCACTTGTACAAAAACAAGGAAGACAACCACAAAGAAAGGGGATTCTGCATGTACACCAACACTACAATGCACACCACATTCTTTGAGTCAGCCAGGGATGCAGCTTGGAGGACTATCGAAGAACTAAGTGCTAGAGTCAAGTGCAGAATGCTCAACCTCCAAAAGGACTTAGAGAAAGAAAAGGAGCTTACTCAAGAGTTGGAAGACACCAACCAAGAGATAAGGGGAGATGTTATAGACTTAGTGATAGAGTCAAGAGAGCAAGATTGGTGGATTGCCTGTAGGAACATTGTGTTTAATAATAGATCCCGTGAGATTGGATTGTAAGGACACTTCGTTAGTTGGACCACCCCTTATCACCTTATTTTCCAAAATGATACCTTAAATAAGTTGGACCTTGTTTGATGTAATGGATTGTGTATGCATGACATGTGTGGTATTTGTGTTCCATGGTTATGTATGAGATGGTTGTTTTGTGATCATTTTAAATAAGTGTTGTTCTAACTTTTCAATTTTATAAATAGATGCCTATTGCCGTCAGCACTGTTGAGGAGTTCCAGGTTACTCGTTTCGGACCCCGTATCATTGAGCTTACCACTTTGCTCGATCTCCCTCTTCCCACCATCACGGTGTACCCACTCACCAAGTTCGAGAGGAAGGACCTCTGGGGCTTCAAGGTGAACCAGCCCGGACGCCAGACTGAGCCTACTACGGAGGCCATCGTCTTCAAGCTGATGCACGACGACAGGGAGAGAGGCATGGAGGTAGTCATGCAGGACTTGATAGGACGACTGTTAGGCCGTCACTCCCGACAGGTTAGGGGCACTCACTTCCACGCCTTCGGAAGGCGTGATGTTGATGGAGATTCCATCGACTTTGAGGACGACTCGAGGAGCACTGTAGAGCCGATACGTCTCTATCTTCAGGACTTAGAGACTCTTCTCAGGCACGTAGATACGGACAGGACGAACGTCATGCTTGGCAATGACGAGCTTCAGGTGCAGCTACGCGAGAAGGACAAGCTTTTCGCACAGCAGGATGAGATGATCAAGGAAATGGAGACGAAGTTCGAGGCTCAGGATCGCAAGTTCAAGAGTCAGGAGAAACGCGTCCAGGATAGGAACAAGAAAATCTGGGACATGACCGAGGAACTGAAGTCCAAGGACTTCGAGCTTGAGCAGCAGCAGATGGTTATTGAGAGACTTCGCTCCCAGAAGAGGGCTCTCAAGGCCAAGGTTGATTCCTTGACCACTACGATTGAGGAGAACAAGACCGCGATGGAGAACGCAGGTCTTACCTTCGTCGAGGAGGAGATTGACGCTGATGAGTAGACTTGACTACTTGTTTACCTTTCATATTCATACTTGTTATTGTGAACTTATTATTGGACCATCCGACATGTGGATGGCTTGCCACTTGTGTGTTCTACTTCATGAGCTTATTATGTGGTTGTTGAACCTTTGTTCTTATGTTGCTTGTTATGTGTTTGCTTATGTTGTATTGTGCATGAAACATCTATGGGTATCTCATTCTTATCTATTTAAACAAACCACAGATGCCTCCCCGTCGCGCAAACCCCAACCCCAACAACATCACCCCGGAAATGCAACAAATGATGAATGCGCAAACACAGCTTATGCAAATGATGACAACGTTCATCCAAAACCAGAATAACAACAACAACAACAACAACAACAACGACGACGACCCCAACAACAACAACAACAACAACAACAACAACCCTCCGGGTTTCGATATGCTCACCAGATTTCTGCGTCTGAGGCCAGCAAAGTTTTCGGGAACAACTGATCCCATGGTAGCCAATGACTGGTTACGTTCTGTGAACAAAGACTTAGTGACCGTGGGCTGCACGGATGCTAAAAAGGTCAGGTTTGCAGCACATCTGTTGGAAGGACCAGCCGCCACATGGTGGGACAACTTCCAAATCACCACTCCTATTGATGAGGTGACTTGGGCTATCTTTGAATATGGTTTTCGCACGGCTCATATCTCATCAGGGATAATGAGTCTGAAAAAGAAGGAGTTTCACAACCTGAAACAGCGCCACCGCAGCGTGGCAGAATACATAGAAGAATTCAACAATCTGGCGCGCTACACACTGGATGAGGTTGATACAGATGCCAAGAGAAAGGAAAAGTTCTTGGAGGGTTTGAATGATGAGCTGAACCTACAGTTGTCTGTGGCATATGTTCCAACTTATCAGTCGTTGTGTGACAAGGCTGCTATTTTGGAAAGTAAAATGAAGCAAGTCGAGAGTAGGAAGAGGAAACGCTCCGACAAACACAGCTCGGGATCGTCTCACAAACGATCTCACTATGATGACAGTAGCAACTCAGGATCCCATAAACATGGGAAATTCAGCAAACACAACCGTCATGACAACAAGCATCACCGCAGTCATGACAAGGACAAGTACAAGAACCACAAGGGTGGACATAAGAGCCACTATAGTGGAAATGGTAGTGGAAGTGGAGGCCAACCTCCTAAAAAGGACATCAGTCAGGTTGAATGCTTCAAATGCAAGAAGATGGGACACTATGCAAATGAGTGCCCCGAAAAGAAGGTGGAAGGACCTAACAAGCCGAATCCTTTCCAGAAAGGACAGGTTAACCACATCAATGTGGAGGAGGTCTATGAGGAACCTGATGCCGTGGCTGGTAAGTTCAGACTCAATTCAATTTCAGCATTTGTACTCTTTGATACCGGTGCATCTCATTCATTCATATCAAAGGCATTTGTTGAAAGAAATGAACTGCCGGTAGAAACCATTGGGTGTCCTATAAGAGTAAGTTCTCCGGGGGGAGAAATGATAGTAAACTCAGGTTGTCATGACTTAGTCATAGAGTTTGGAAAATATAAGTTTCCAGTGAACCTAATAATTCTGGATTCCCAAGGACTGGATGTGATTTTGGGAATGGATTGGATGGCTAAGTATGAAGGAGTATTAGATTGTGCCAACCGTTCAGTTACCCTCACAACCCCCGAAGGTAAAAGAATAAAATTCAAGTCAAACTTTGAATCCAAAGGAAGTAAGTTAAATTCTCTTAAGGGGGTTAGCATGGACAGTGTACCAATAGTATGTGAGTATCCGGACGTGTTTCCGGAAGAGCTACCAGGAATGCCACCGGACAGAGATGTGGAGTTTCTGATAGATTTGGTGCCAGGATCAGGACCAATAGCCAAGAGACCGTACAAAATGTCCGTTGATGAATTGAAAGAGATCAAGAAATAGCTAGGAGAACAGTTACAGAAAGGGTTTATTCAACCAAGTTCTTCATCTTGGGGAGCCCCGGTATTGTTCGTGGAGAAGAAGGATAGAACACAAAGATTATGTATTGACTATCGTTCTCTCAACGAGGTGACCATCAAGAATAAATATCCTTTGCCAAGAATCAACGACTTGTTTGATCAGTTAGAAGGAGCATGTGTATTCTCGAAGATTGATCTCCGGTCAGGTTATTTTCAACTCAAGATAATAGAACAAGACATACCAAAAACAGCATTCACCACAAGGTATGGATTGTATGAGTATACTGTGATGCCTTTTGGATTAACCAACGCTCCGGCATACTTCATGAATATTATGAACAAGGTGTTCATGGAATTTCTTGACAAGTTCGTTGTCGTTTTCATCAATGACATCTTGGTTTACTCCAAGAGCAAGGAAGAGCATGAAGGACACTTACGCTTGATACTTGAGAAACTGAGGGAACATAAACTATATGCCAAATTCAGCAAGTGTGAGTTTTGGTTAGAGAAAGTTGGTTTTCTTGGTCATGTTATGACAAAGGATGGTGTGGCAGTTGATCCTGCAAAAGTTTCAGCTGTGACAGATTGGGAATCACCCAAGAATGTGAAAGAAGTTCGTAGTTTCCTCGGCTTAGCAGGTTACTACAGAAGGTTCATTGAAAATTTCTCGAAAGTTGCAAAGCCTATGACAGAATTGCTAAAGAAGGACAAGAAGTTTGCTTGGTCTGAAGGTTGCGAAGTCAGTTTTCAAGAATTGAAGAAGAGACTTGTAACAGCACCAGTTCTATGTCTGCCAGATTTGGAAAAGGATTTCCAAGTGTATTGTGATGCTTCTCATCAAGGTTTGGGTGCCGTACTTATGCAAGATGGTAAAGTCGTAGCCTATGCTTCGAGACAACTCAAAACTCATGAAGTAAACTATCCTACTCATGATTTGGAGTTAGCCTCTGTCGTCCATGCACTCAAAACATGGAGACATTACCTTTTGGGAAAGCGTTGTGAAGTGTTCACCGATCATAAGAGTTTGAAGTATATCTTCACCCAGAAAGAAATCAACATGAGACAAAGGAGATGGTTAGAACTTATCAAAGATTACGACTTAAGTTTGCAATACCACCCCGGTAAAGCGAATGTAGTAGCCGATGCTCTAAGTCGTAAGACATTTGTAAATGGCCTTACTAAAGGGGAATTGCCAGATGACTTGTGTAAGCAATTCAAAGAACTCAGATTGGAGATTGTACCAGAAGGACATCTCATGTCCTTAGATGTTCAACCCACTCTATTGGACAAGATCCGAGAAGTCCAGAAGACTGATGAGGAAATTGAAAAGATTAAAGTAAATATTAGTCTAGGGAAGGCTAAGAGTTTTCATGTTGACGAACAGGGTACTTTATGGCACGGGAAACGTATATGTGTTCCACAAGACCCAGAATTGCGGAAACTGATTTTACAGGAAGGTCACAACTCTCCGTATTCTATTCACCCGGGAAATACCAAGATGTACATGGACATGAAGGAAAGGTTTTGGTGGAACAATCTCAAAAGGGACATCGCCGAACATATTGCTTTGTGTGATGTGTGTAGCAGAGTCAAAGCGGAGCACCAGAAACCAGCAGGTTTGCTTCAACCACTGCCGATTCCTGAATGGAAGTGGGAAAATATTGGTATGGATTTCATTACCGGATTACCAAGGACCAGGTCAGGATATGATTCCATATGGGTGGTAGTGGATCGCCTAACTAAAGTGGCTCATTTTATACCAGTGAAGACAACTTATACAAGTGCCAAGTTAGCTAAAATTTACATGAGCAGGATTGTATGCCTTCACGGTGTGCCAAAGAGTATTGTGTCAGATAGAGGAACCCAGTTCACATCTCACTTTTGGAGACAGCTTCATGAATCCTTAGGAACGAGATTGGAGTTTAGCACTGCTTTTCATCCTCAAACGGATGGACAAACAGAAAGGACCAACCAAATTCTTGAGGACATGTTGAGAGCCTGTGCTTTAGATTATGGAGCAAGTTGGGATGAAAGTTTGCCTTACACGGAGTTCTCTTACAATAACAGCCATCAATCTAGTATTGGAATGGCACCGTTTGAGTTACTCTACGGAAGGAAATGTACCACCCCATTATTATGGAATGGTGTGGGAGAAAGAAGCTTATTTGGACCTGATCTTATCAAAGACACCGAAGAGAAAGTCAAATTGGTTAAGGACAGGTTGAAGATAGCACAGTCCCGACAGAAAAGCTACGCGGATTCTAAGCGTAGAGAAGTCACCTACAAAGTTGGGGATAGAGCTTATCTCAGAGTATCACCACTCCGTGGGGTGAAAAGATTTGGAGTCAAAGGAAAATTGGCACCAAGATATGTTGGGCCATTCAAGATTCTAAGTCGCAAGGGAGAAGTTGCTTATGAAGTTGAATTGCCAGAATCTCTATCAGCAGTCCATAACGTATTTCATGTGAGTCAGCTTAAGAAATGTCACCCAGAAATGGAAGAGTCTTCTTTGAAGGATACCATACCTTTGGAAGAAGTTCAACTAGAAAGTGATCTCACTTATGAGGAAAAGCCTGTCAAGATTCTAGAGACCGCAGAAAGAGTTACCAGGACCAAGACTATCAAGTTTTGTAAAGTACAATGGAACCATCACTCCGAAGAGGAAGCAACATGGGAAAGAGAAGATGATCTTCGGAAAGACCACCCTCACCTATTTGCTAGCCAAACCGAATCTCGAGGGCGAGATTCATCTTAAGGGGGTTAGATTTGTAACATCCCAAAAATCATAGTTTCAAAACTCATTCATATCATCTTTGCATCATTCATCCATCTAGGGTTTTCTTAAAAATCATTTAGAGACAGAAGTTGGAGCTATGATTTCATGTGGACAATTTATCCCAAATGACCATCACCCTTTGAATTTTGAAAGTTTAAATACTTGTTTGCTTGACTCCATTGATGGAAAGATTAGGTGAAGCTTTTAACCCAAGATTCAAAAATTAGAAATGGTTTCAAAACCCTATTTCAAATATTTGCAAACTAGAGCAAATCTCTGTTTACTTTGAAAACCAAGCTTGACCAAGCCTTGCAGGGTAAACACTTAGTTAGAATGAATGTTTTTGAACCCACAAAACCTTGCAAAAGTTCCCAAAGCAGTTGAATTCAAAAGGATTTGAATTCATATCAAATTCATACCAGAAAATGAATTTAGAAAAAGAAAAGGCTTAAACAATAGAAAAGGGCCGCGCGGCCAGAATCTGGCCCAGCAGCGGATCAAGCCCAGCAAGCCCACCCGGGATCTTTTATTTCTTCTCTCACACGCGAGCGCACGCGCTGAGCCGCTGACAAGCAGACCCCACCTGCACTCCGCACACCTCGCTGACAAGCGGGCCATCTCCACGCCAGCGTCGTCTCCACCCGCACGACCTGTTCGTCCCCAATCAACGCGGCCGTTTCCTGTGTGTTAATCGCGGCGTCAATTCGAATCAATGGCCGAGTGATTCTCGCGCTTGACCAGGATATATAAACCCCCTCTGTCCCCTCTCTCTTTTCCCCCAAACCCCAAGCACAGAACGCCCCCAGGCTGCGCGCATTTCTCTCTGCAACCCCGCCGTCTCCGACGACTGCGCCGGTGAATTCCGGTGAGCCTCGAGTTCCCCTCGGTCTCGCATTCACGCTATCTTGTTCAGTGAACCTCTGTGCATCTTCTGACACTCTCCGTTTGCCTTCGCATGACCCATAGCTTCGGCAACGTCGACGACTGGACCGCCACCGTCTTCTGCACGAACTCCGGCGACCTTCCTCCGTAAGTAGCCACCGCCCCTTGCCCTCTGACTGATACGCCTAGAATCCTCATCGTCTTGCGCATCTGACAGTATCCCTATTTTGGCTTAGCGCGACGAGGAACCTCGCCAACGTCGACGACTGACCGTGGCTGACGCATTCGCGAACTCCGGCGAGGAATCCCCGACGACCCCGTGCGCCCCTTCCCAAGCCATTGCCACCTTGAGCATCAGCAGCCTCCTGCGGTTCTGGTAAGCATCTCCTCCCTTCCCCGGGCGACCTAGAACGCCGGCACCGCCACCGACTGACGCGCCGCCGCCTGTCACCGCCGGTAGCGCCGCTCGATTTTGGTTAGGAGATTTTTAGCCGTTAGATCTGAATCCTACGCGTAGAAACACTTCACTTAACGAAGGGGTATGGACAGATCTGAGCCGTGCAGCGTTAGTTAGATCCAATGGCACAGAAGGGTGATCCGGTGCGAACCGGTACGCGCCAGTAATAACGCGACGCGTGGCAAGGTTTAAACTAAAAACAGAATTTAAAACCAGATTTAGATTCAAACTTCAAATGCTTATAACTTTTGAATGCCACGTTAGATTTTTGCAAACTTTATACCGTTGGATTTAGTGAAACAAGGCCTTTCTGAATATCCAATTTATTTAGCATATAGTAACAGTTAAAAATGACTTTATTTGTAGAACAAGTTTAAGGACATTTTAGATATAGATTTAATTTGGTAAATTATATTGGGGCCAAATAAGTTTAGTTGGCAAACTTGTGACATGCTAAGTTTCTGTAGACATGAGCATACTTGGTAGGATTTTCAAAAATCACCACTTAGTAAATTCTTGCATGCATGCATTCATATTATTTTTGGTTGTATATAATTGTGAGTAATTGTATGCTTTAATTTCTTGTGTAGACTTTGCTAGTGATTGTGATTGTGAAGAGTGCTACTCTCCCCACTACCAAGGCAAGTGATATTTTCATGAATTTTCTATCCTAAGTTTTGTACTTGCATTAGATATTTTTGCTAAAGTATTTGCATGATATTTTGCTTAGTGCTAAGATGGGAAATCCTAAGTAGAGTGAAATAGTAGAATTGCTAGGGAAATTTTCCTAAGATAAATTACCATACTTTGCTTAGCCTAGCTTATAGTAAACAAGGGTGGTGAAACATCTATTTTAGTTTATGATAAAAATATTCTAAGTCAAGAGACTTATATTTTCTTAATAAAACAACTAAGGCAAATGAACCTCCTGGGTGGAATGGAAAGATTGGGTTATGTTGAGTGGTTACACAAGGCCATGGACTTGGGTTGTGTATCTCACTTGTGGTATGCCACCCAGGCACAAAGGGATTTGGAGGCCAAGTGTTGAGAAAGCTTACAGTGCAACCACTTGGCAATATGGGCTCTGCCATGATCATATAGGTTGCTAGAACTTAGTCACTTGGACAGTTGGTGGTAGATGGGATGATAGGATGGAACGCGTCCATTTGACTAAGGAAAAGCTTCTGAAAGGTCCTGTCTTGGGAAACCAAGTCTGGTGGGGAAAGTGCACAACCTCTGCAGATGGAAAACCTAAGTACTTAGCCTTGTCCAAGGAAATGGACACTTTGAGCATCAAGACATGGAAGCTACAAGAATCTCATCACTCCAACTTCTAAATAAAAATTGATGGGTGAACAAGGGTGAAGGACCCCAATGTCTATTGGTGGTTCCTTGGGAAATGTTTTTGACAAAGAAAAACTTAGTGATTTCAACTAATAGGAAAAACCTATTTTCAAGCAAAGCAAGCCAAGCTACACTTAGCCAAAATGCATATAGTAGTATAGTCCACCTAAAATATACTAAGGTATCACTTGCCAATACTATTCCAAAGTATTGACCCTCTGTGGCTGTAACTTGTGATGTTGCAGGTTACTCCGATGATGAATAGGAGTCATGAGTCTACACTCAACATGCTTGCCTGTGGCACATGAAGATGAAGACTTATGTTTATTTACTTATTCCTTAAAACTCTTGTATTAGGCCTATGGCCCTGAGTTGTAAAAGACTATGTTTTTATCTATGGAATGAATGTAATAAACGACCTTTGTATCTGTGTACTTCATCTTAAACTGTGGATGCTAGCATTGATCCAGGGACTAGCATTGCAATCACAGGGATCCTATCCTTTTTATAAGGAGGGGTCTAACATATATGAATCTTATTCTCCGGACCATTCTGGATCACCTCGTGATATCCCGGATCCCATCCGAGACTCCGAACAACATTCGGTCTCTTTCTCATAATACCATAACTACTCAAAACAACGTCGAATCCTTAAGTGTGTCTCCCTACGGTTCGTGAATTATGCGGACATGATCGAGACACTTCTCCGAACAATAACCAATAGAGGAATCTGGAAATTCATATGGCTCCCACATATTTCTACGATTACTTTGCGATCGAATGAACCACTTACATACGATACCAATTTCCCTTTGTCTCACGATAGTTTACTTATCCGAGGTTATGATCGTCGGTATCTCTGCATACCTAGTTCAACTCGTTACCGATAAGTACTCTTTTCTCGTTCCCGTGATATGTGATCCCTTGTGAGCCAGTCACATGCTTGCAAGCCAATTGGATGACATTCCACCGAGAGGGCCCAGAGTATATCTATCCATCATATGGATGGACAAATCCCACTCTTGATCCATGTGTTTCAACCAATACTTTCCGAACACTCAATGCCACCTTTATAGCCACCCAGTTACGGTGTGGTGTTTGATGTCATCAAAGCATCCATCCGGTAAAGGTGATATGCATGATCTCATGGTCGAAGGAATTAGGTTACTATGTATCAGAAAGCATATAGCAATTGAACTATTTAAATGACTTGATCTTTATTCTACGCTTATCTATAGGAGTATGTCCATCACATCATTCTCCTAATGATATGATCATGTTGTTAATAACATCTCTATGTTCATGATCAGGAAACCATGATCATATATTAACCAACAAGCTAGTTTAACAAGAGGCTTTACTAGGGACTCTTATTTTAGTTTACAAATCACACAAGTATTAATGTTTCCGGTTAATACAATTATAGCATGGTATGTAAACATTTATCATAAGTGTGAAGATATGATAATAACCACTTTATTATTGCCTCTTGGGCATATCTCCAACAGTTCTTAACCTTAATATCCAAAATACTGCCCTGTTACTCAGGAATCTTGATAATTTTTTTAATCACCATGATATTCCTTGGGTTCACCTGGTCTAGGAATCTTATTATAACCAAGGTAAACTTATAGGTTATCAATTGGAGGGATCTTTCTGGTGGAAGGCCCACCTGAAACTCATTGATGCCTACAAGGCAATGGCCAAATGTCAACCTGGAAATGGAAAAACTGCCTATTTTTGGTCTGATTTGTGGGACAAAGAATGTATGCAATTTCAGATGCCTCATCTGCTCTCATATGCTAAGAACACCAGAATTACTGTCAAGGAGGTTATTCAGACTGAATATCTTGAGGATCTCTTTAATCTTCCTCTATCTCAACAAGCTTTTTCTAAGTTTGAACAACTTGAATTAAGATGCCAACAGATTAATCAAATGACAACTCCTGACAAATGGACTTACATTTGGGGCAATGAAAAATTCTCTGTAAAAAGAGCCTATGAGGTTATGGCAGGCTTTCAACCTGCTCCTCCACATTTCTCCTGGATCTGGGATTCTTCTTGTCAGGCAAAACACAAATTCTTCTTATAGCTACTTCTTCTGCATAGGCTAAATACAAGGAATCTTCTCAGAAGGAAAAACTGCTCTCTACCAGACTACAATTGTGCAATTAGAAATTTTCACTCAGAAGAAAATTTGATTCACCTTTTTTGGTACTACTGCTGAATGCTGGGATTACATTTGTCCCCTGCGAGATCAGAGACTCTCTCTGTTTGAGGCTTTTTAAGAAATAAAAACAAGACTCAAGCTCCCTTTTGCCATGGAGATAATAATTATAGCTGCTTGGGGAATATGGATCTGTAGAAACAATAAAATATTTGAGAATGTTACACCATAGTTCTCTACCTGGAAGGCAGTATTTCTTCAAGAACTGAGATGGGTCAAATAAGAATAAAAAAGAAACATGGTCCTCAATTTGATAGCTGGTTTCAAACTCAAGTACATTAGTGGATTACTCCTGGTAAACATAATGTATCACCTGTATAACCCATCGTAACCATGTAACTATACTCTTTACTTTATTTGATGATTATATAATAAAAATAAAAAAGTTGCAGTGGGGGTTCTCTCCCCTACTGTTTTTCCCTAAAAAAAAGCTTAAATCACCCTGGAAAGGACCCTACATAGTGACTGAAGTAATCCTAGGTGGAGCTTACTGCCTAAAGAAGGTTGAGTCAGGAGTCGAATACTCCAACCCCTAGAACATTGCAAAACTGCGACGCTTCTACCCTTAGTTGTCTCTTACTTTCAATAAGGCTATTCAGTCAGGCTACTCAGCCGAATACTGTACCTCCTACATTATGATGAATAAAGCTAAGTTCCTTGGCCCAAAATTTTCTATCTTTCATATATTTACATTATTCAAAACGCTCGGGGGCTGCGCCTCAACTTACGACTTCGTCGACTAACAACAACACATATAACCTGAGTAGTTGACCACGTCAGGCTAACGAAAAGGACATGCACACTTTATAATCAAACAACGCACTGCGTGCCAATACATACAACTTTACAAAGGGTGTTAGAGGCCCACTAGACAATATACAAACTTTATATTATTTCGTTTTCTACTTACAGGACTCAACCATGCTAGAGCAGGACGTTCGTCCGCTCCTTGAAAATATCTACAATTTCTTCAGCATGTTGCACCACTGCTATGTAGTGTGGACGCATATCCCATGCCATACCATCCGGAGGAGGAGGTGGCCCAGCTGCTATCTCCGCAAGGTTGACATCGCGATGATGCAAACGAACAAGCGATAGGGGTGCCTTCACACCCGCCACTAGCTGATGACAAACCAACTCCTTCATATGGCTCATATCGCAAAATTTTCCTAGCAAGCCCAAGAAGCTGGCGGGAGCCAAATCCAGAGGGAACATCGTGGCCCAAATCGCCGCGAGTGACGACCTTACACGCTTCAGCACCCGCAACACTTGATGGATGCGATCTTGAACCATTACAAGAACAACTGCTTGATCACGGTCCATCCAAAAGAAGTCGTCGTCCTCCAACTCTTGTTGCGTCTAGCAATTCATTCGAACCACGACGCGCTCTTTCTCATCCTCCGGAAGAAGATTCACAACTGCACAACGAGGCAGCATGTGAGAAGACATGAAAACATGGAACAGTCAAAAAAAAACAAAAGCCCATGGTGACTTACACTGGATTTGCTCGCTAACCTGCCAAAATTTCTCGAGGAGAAATTCTTCCCTAACAACGGCCCGTTCGGCCTTGGATTTTCAAACATCTGCATGACCACGGATCATGAGAATGTCCTTCTCTAGGCTTCAGATGCAATTACGCAAGAACGGAAGTTGCGACTCCTCACTCGGCATAGGACGAGCACCAAGCAAAGGAGGAGGCGTGATGTAACACCCTCTGAATCGGCCCTATGCAAGTTTCAGCGAATTCCCACCAAACCCGCATAGAAACGATTCAAAGGTGCCCACCAGGCACTTTCGTGCGGGTGGAGAACGAAGTAATATCATTACACAATAGTCCACGATGGAACCCAACAACGACTCCATGAGTCAAGAATACAGATATACAATACAAAGATCCAAATCACCTTTAGAATGATACAGCGCCCGAGTACGGACAAGATGTAAATTGACCTAAGAGCGCTGAAGAATAATCAATGGCGTCCATAACCCTGCCCAGGCCAAGCCGGAAGGATAACCCTGCTAACGACATCGATCTCAAAAACTGCTTAAACAAAAGGGGTGCCGACAAAGGGCAAAGGAAAAAAGAGAACGGTCAATACTGAGGCCAGTACACGGCGAGACTAGAATTCGGCGGTCCTCGCCTACATAGGTATGGTGGACTGAAGCGGCAGCGCAGCATGCACTAAACAACCTATAGAGACTCGATGCATTTGTCGGCTATCAGAGAGAGATGAGAAAGACCTATTCGGAACCAACCTGTTACTACCACCAATCATACCCATCCTGGTATTTCCCCCTCGAGACCAAACGAGGAAGTCAAGCCGAGGAAACTCACACGGTTGGCAATTTTATTCATTCTTTCCATGGTGGTTATCCAACTTACTAGTCATATCAGATAAAAGTCAAATTATAACGGTAAACTTTAGTTATAGTTGTCTATGATCGAGAATTGTGCTCCAAGTCGTCCATAACAGCGGACACGGCTTCTCGAAAAGATTTAACCCTGTAGGGGTGCACCATAGTTTCCACACGCACCTACACCCTTGTTGTCAGATCAGGTAGGTACAAGATCACAAAACATACACCCAACGGTATGTCGACAGGGTTTCGGACACGACGTTTCCCAGACCCAAAGCAAGCACATGGGGGTCACCCCACTAAGCTACCCGTAACGAAGTCGGTCGGTCTCCGAGACGGACCCAGAGGTTTGTGACGATGGTTGTAAATGACTGGGAATCCGAAAGTGTGACTGGGCTTGTCGATACCGCAAAAACGTGGCACGGGGTTCCAAAACAGTACAGGCGCTCCACGCGCAATAGTAAATAAAGCAGTAAAGCATGGCATAAGTACATGATAGTAATAAAGCCCCAAACTACTTTGTGGCCCCCGGTACAGTACTTTGAAATCAGGTACTAATCGATGGGGGTGCCCACACACCCCACTTGTGGTTAGCGTGCTCGATCTCGGAACAGGTGTCAAGAACTCGGGGTCCTACGGGACACCAGTGAGCGGTTAAAAACCAAATATTGTCTATTACCCACCAGTGCCTCTGCATTTACCTACTTTCAATTTTAGTTATTAAACGGTAATAAATCCATAATCATCTCCACCATTAAGCATGTGCCAACCACCCAACAATGGCAAAACATCAACGACGCAAAGCAGCACCTGAGCAAGCAACTATGACTCGCAAGGCCAACTATCTACCAAACAACAGGTAATAGGAGGTGTCCATGGCAATATCGGAGCTGCAGGGAATATCACGGGTACGAAAACTAAAGCATCGCAACACAGATAGCAATAGATCAACAGGAGGAAGTAAAGACTAGGAATATAAAATAGGTAGAAAGGGGGAGAATGCTCGCCTGAAAACATTGTCGAAGGTTCATCCAAAGGTCGGGGCGAAGCTCACATCAACTCAACGGCCTTATCCGCGAAGAAGCAAAACACTAGAATAAACACCGTATGCACTATTTAATACTACGGCAGAAGATCGGGCATGATGCATGACATGGCAAAGGTGCAATGCAATTAGGCAATATTAAGCGAAACCGGGGTTCCGACAATTAATTAATAGGTTCTTATTGCTTAGGTACCCCGCAATTGAAATGTTGTCTTAACAAGGCAAAATTATGTCATCGGTTCGCTACACAAATTTAAATGGGGTCAATATTGGACTAGATTCGCCCGCATATGGCCTCCATATTTAATTTAGGTGAATCATCAAAATAACCCTAAACACCCACAATATGTATGCAAGTATGAACAATTTAATATGCAACAATTTATATAGATGACATTTATAAAATAGGGGTCTCGGATAAGGGTCACACATAGGGGCGAAGTTCTTGGGGTTTCGAGGTTCGACGTGGTTCGGGCTTTGGACGCAGGGATCGGTCTTCAGGGCTCCGGCCATCGGATCCGGCGGATCGGCCTTCGGTCCGAGAAGTAGGGCTTGAGTGACATCGTCTTCGGGATCCGTGCAGGAGAACATGATGTTCCTTGATGAAGAACTTGATGTTCCGGGTCGGAGCCGCGTGTGTCCAAGGTTATCTTACTCGTCGATCATGATGCCTTCATCATCAGACGGTCTTGTCTCATTTGAACAATAGCACGAACACCTTGTGGTTAAGAAACAACAGGGATGACAAACTCTTTCGAGTGGACTCCAGACGTCGGGTACACAAAGCGACCACGGCGACCGAGGTGTGCCTACACACGGAGCAGAGACGTCGCCAGGAGGACAGCGCGCGGGGCGAGCAGGGACACGGCCAACAGGGGGTCTCCACGACAAGGGCGGGGATGAGGCCGTCGGCGGCCTGCTGGGCAGAGATGCAGCGACGACCGGAGGAGGGCGGCGCTCGGCGACACGCAGGGTGCAAGGGCCGCGGCGGCGCCTAGCAGAAGCGAGCAGGGCCGGGGACGAAGGTGACCAGGAGGAGGGTAGCCGATGAGGGCGCTCAGGCGTCGATCTCACAGGAGCGACCGGATCGAGGAGGACGACGGCTGGAGATCGAGCCGGGGCGGCAGAATGGAAAGGTAGGCGGTGGAGGCGAGCTCACGAGGGACATAGGAAGCGGGCGGGAGGAGGGTCGGGCTTGGGGAGGGAAGTGGTTCACGAGAACGGGGTCACGCGCGTTGCGTGTGGAGTATGCGGGGTGGTTCCGGGGGTCCACTGCGGGCAAACGGGACAGGGAGGAGTCGGACGAAGCCGTGCGTTGAAATGGATCATATGGGCACCTAGAGGGGGGGGGTGAATAGGTGCTAACCAATTTTTAATACTTTTTCAATTTTAGGCTTGACACAAAGTAAATTCTCTAGATATGCAACTACGCAAATTTCCCTATATGCAACCCTAACTACTAAGCACGTAAAAAAAGGAGCGAGGAAACCATAGTGGAGCACGCGGAGACACAGGGATTTGTTTTACCGCAGTTCCTTCCTTGTTAAGGGAAGTACATCTGCGTTGGAGGGGTGGGCGGTTCTAAGACCACCACACCACAATAGGCCTCACCCTATTCTCCGATGGATCTCGCCACGAGAGGCCTGATCCACCTTCTCCACTATTGGATCCCTTCGAGGCGGGAACCGGTGCCTTTTACAGCACTATCAGGGCACACACCCACAACCGAATTGGGGGCTCCCGAGATGACAACAGCTGCCACAAGAAAAAGTTTTATCAATATAAACAAAAACAAGGATCTAGGTATTTGCAAGAAATACTCCGCCCCCTCTAGGGGCGGATTATCCGGCCCCCTCTAGGGGCGGATAATCCGGCCCCCTCTAGGGGCGGATTATCCGGCCAGAACGAAAAGTCCGGCCAACACTCCGCCCCCTCTCTAGGGCTTGCGCCTTGGCGATGAGCAGGGGGCGGACTATCCGGCCCCCCTGAGGGGCGGTTTATCCGGCGGGGCCGGAAAATCCAGCAAAAACTCCGCCCCCCTTCTGGGGCTTGCGCCTGCTTGGGAAGAGGGAGGGGAGGATTATCCGCCCCTGGTGTTAGATGACAATAAAGAGAGCTGCAACACTTCAACACACATTAAATAATCCTTGATATTGTTATCTAACACACAAAACATTAGGGATTATAAAATGTTCTTTCAATCTCCCCCTTTTTGGTGTTAGATGACAATATTAGGATTTGCAATGAAACCGACTAATGCCACCTTAAATAATGAAAGACGCCCCCCTAGATGTGTGCATATTTAAGATTTGCATTTGAATACAAATACACACACTAGAGAGAACACTACTTCCATAACAAAGATAATTGAAACAAGGTCATACCACCGGGATGAGAATATAGCCAAAGAATATAGTTTTTTTGATAGCCTCCAAGCACATCCCAACCATACCAGCAATATTGATGCATACATTAGATAGGCCCATGATTCCATATGCCATCAAATGTGCCTCCATAGATAAATCCAGAATTCCATGAGATCCACAATAGATAAATCCAGAAAGACATGAATACCACACAGCGTACCAAACTTAGTGAAACACGACACAGTCTTACATAATCACCACTATCGGGGCACACACCCACAACCGAATTGGGGGCTCCCGAGATGACAACAAGCTGCCACAAGAACAAGGTTTATCAATATAAACAAAAACAAGGATCTAGGTATTTGCAAGAAATACTAGATCGGGGGTTCTCCAAATGAATGGAGAGGAGATGAAGCGCTTGATTGCTGATGATGAAGATCGAGTTCTCCTCCTTCGATTCCCCAAGGGACAAGGCCTTTGGGTGGATCTAGGTGGAGCTCTCTTAGATGAAGCTTTCAAATCTGATCTGGTCTTTTTCGAATGAATCAAGAGTTCTGGCAGGAGGGGGAAGGCTGGCTTAAATACCCCCTCCCCAGATCTGGCCGTTGCACAACTTTGGGGGCGGATTATCCGCCCCCTGGGAAAACTCCGCCCCAAGGGCGGATTCTCCGGGGGAAACTCTGCCTCCTCTCTAGGGCTGGCGCCTGCGAAACTTGGTGAAGATCTTGGGGGGCGGATAATCCGGCCCCCTCCAGGGGCGGATTATCTGGCCAGACCGGAAAGTCCGGCCAACACTACGCCCCCTCTCTGGGGCTTGCGCCTTGGCGATGAGCAGGGGGGCGGACTATCCGGCCCCCCTGAGGGGCGGATTATCCGGCGGGGCCGGAAAATCCGGCAAAAACTCCGCCCCCCTTCTGGGGATTGCGCCTGCTTGGGAAGAGGGAGGGAGGATTATCCGTCCCTGGTGGGGGCGGATTATCCGCCCCCCAAAGGCAGAATCCTATTCCCTTTTTCTCAAAGAGAGCTGCAACACTTCAACACACATTAAATAATCCTTGATATTGTTATCTAACACACAAAACATTAGGGATTATAAAATGTTCTTTCAATCTCCCCCTTTTTGGTGTTAGATGACAATATTAGGATTTGCAATGAAACCGGCTAATGCCACCTTAAATAATGAAAGACGCCCCCCCTAGATGTGTGCATATTTAAGATTTGCATTTGAATACAAATACACACACTAGAGAGAACACTACTTCCATAACAAAGATAATTGAAACAAGGTCATACCACCGGGATGAGAATATAGCCAAAGAATATAGTTTTTTTGATAGCCTCCAAGCACATCCCAACCATACCAGCAATATTGATGCATACATTAGATAGGCCCATGATTCCATATGCCATCAAATGTGCCTCCATAGATAAATCCAGAATTCCATGAGATCCACAATAGATAAATCCAGAAAGACATGAATACCACACAGCGTACCAAACTTAGTGAAACACGACACAGTCTTACATAATCACCACTATCGGGGCACACACCCACAACCGAATTGGGGGCTCCCGAGATGACAACAAGCTGCCACAAGAACAAGGTTTATCAATATAAACAAAAACAAGGATCTAGGTATTTGCAAGAAATACTAGATCGGGGGTTCTCCAAATGAATGGAGAGGAGATGAAGCGCTTGATTGCTGATGATGAAGATCGAGTTCTCCTCCTTCGATTCCCCAAGGGACGAGGCCTTTGGGTGGATCTAGGTGGAGCTCTCTTAGATGAAGCTTTCAAATCTGATCTGGTCTTTTTCGAATGAATCAAGAGTTCTGGCAGGAGGGGGAAGGCTGGCTTAAATACCCCCTCCCCAGATCTGGCCGTTGCACAACTTTGGGGGCGGATTATCCGCCCCCTGGGAAAACTCCGCCCCAAGGGCGGATTCTCCGGGGGAAACTCTGCCTCCTCTCTAGGGCTGGCGCCTGCGAAACTTGGTGAAGATCTTGGGGGGCGGATAATCCGGCCCCCTCCAGGGGCGGATTATCTGGCCAGACCGGAAAGTCCGGCCAACACTACGCCCCCTCTCTGGGGCTTGCGCCTTGGCGATGAGCAGGGGGGCGGACTATCCGGCCCCCCTGAGGGGCGGATTATCCGGCGGGGCCGGAAAATCCGGCAAAAACTCCGCCCCCCTTCTGGGGATTGCGCCTGCTTGGGAAGAGGGAGGGAGGATTATCCGTCCCTGGTGGGGGCGGATTATCCGCCCCCCAAAGGCAGAATCCTATTCCCTTTTTCTCAAAGAGAGCTGCAACACTTCAACACACATTAAATAATCCTTGATATTGTTATCTAACACACAAAACACTAGGGATTATAAAATGTTCTTTCACGCGTGTGCTGTGCGGTCGGGTCGATAGGGTAAGGCGAGCAGGTCCAGGGGAGAGCGTACCGCGGGGAGGTGGGGCTAGGGATGGAGCGGGGTGCGTGTGGCGGCTAGGAAGTGGGTGGGGTGGCGGCGGCTGGGATGGATAGGGTAGATGGTTTGAGTAGGTCAGATTAGGGTTAGGGTTTGGTCACTTAGGTGGGTTGGGCTGCTGGGGTAGTAGTCTGGCTGGCTGGGCCTTTGGCTTGGCCGACTGACTCCCCCTAAAATAAAATGTTTTTTTTGTTTAGACTATTTTTAATAGATGTTTGCAAACAGATTTTGATAAACAAAAATATCACAGAAAAGCCCGCAGTTTTAATTTAAAATAAAGGGGAGGAGTAATGTCAAACAAAATAGGATTTCACGAATTAGCTTTATAAACAAACATGCATGATGATGCACAGAGATAAGTCATGCGATTTTCTAAGAGTGGTTTTCCTGGGGTGCTACACGTGACCATCGGTTCAGCACTCGAAGGACCCTAAGGGTGTACAAATAACAAAGCATAAAAATCAAGGAATTTGACAGCAGTCAAAAGGGGCAATTATATTTACATAAATTAACCACTATGTGGTAGAGTAAACTTGTCTGGTACGAAGCATTACAGGCGCAATGGCAAAATAAAAATGCTGCTACAACTACAAGGCAGAAGACCTAGGCGGCAGCATCCGAAGTAGCTTCGGATTCAGAATGTCTAGCCTTGGCCACCCGCTGCTGCTCCAGCGAGTAGGTGGCCAGGAGATCAATCAGCTTTGGACCAAAGTGCTTGCAGTGGGAGGCGAAGGAAGCAAATGCTACCTTGGTGGCATCCACTGCCGTCGGCATCCTGGATGTGACCTGCTAAAGATCCAGCTGTGCGCCAGATGCCACCGCCATCGCCAGCCCCATAACGGCACCCACCCCCTTCTATGTACGCTTGTATTTCGCAGGATCATCACCCGCCAAAGCTTCTGCGAGGGAGTCGACATCGTCTAGGGCAACACCCTTCGGATTTATCTCCTTGTAGAAGCGAGCGAGGACTTCCTTGGCCTTGCCCAGTGACTCCACAACAGAGCTGTAGCGATATTCGATCGCTGCAACAACGTCCGTTAGGAGATCCTCACCCTCCAGAACGCTGTGATCAAACACAACGCCAGTAGCATCTGGAAGACAAGGCAAATTTTTTGGATAAGACAAAGGGAGCTACACCCAAAGAATAGCACACTCAAAAAATAGGAACATGTTGGATTACCGGATATCACTTTGGTAGCAGCCATAAGCTTTTCCGCCATGGCCTTCTCTTGCGACGCCGCAGAAGCCGCAAGTTGCTTCTCACGGTCTTGGGCCTCTTGTCGTTGGCGCTGGAGGGCCTCCGCAGCATCCTTTGCCTTGGTCTCCGCTTGGCCGAGACTCTTTTCGGTTACATTCAGCTTGCGGAGAGCTACATTGTTCTCATCTATAATACTCAACAAGGAAAAGTCAGAACACATAAATAGAGCTCGCAATCAAACAGAAGGACCTACGAACCTCGGAGCTGCTTGAGGTTGCCCTCCATAGAAAGGTGCTGCTGGCCCAGGCGATTGATGTCGCGGATAAAGGGCTACAAAGAAAAACAACACACCAGATGAATAAAGGACTCGGGGGCTCGCCCACGGGAGGAAATATGCTACTTACGTGGTCTCCCGAAGACTCTAAAGGTTTTATTTGCGTCTTCTGAGCAACAACTGCGCGATCCCTTGGCCTCAGGGAGCTCGAGTTGTCGTCCTCAAAGTCGACCACCATCTCCGGGAATGTTGAAACAGCTTTCGACTCCCCATGCATCTCTTCGAGATCCTCCTCCAAGGATTGTTCCGAGGAATTCCTCCTACATCATTCAACGAAAGAAGTCAGCATAGAGCTAATACTTAGCATACCAAAAAACAACAAGAGGGGATCAGAAACTCATGAGGGAATGTCGAATAAATTGAAGACTGGCTCCTCCTTGTTCTTCTTCTTCTTCTTGGCCGGTGGCTGAGGAGCCATGGCTCGAACGGGCATGGCAGGAATGGGGGACTCTATACCCCCGTCCCCACCATGACGCTCAAGGAAGACAGAACCCCTCGGTGTTGGTGGCGTCTCCCCATCCGAACTCTCGCTTCAGGACCTCTTTCGAGATAGCCATTCACTTGGCTCGGGGGCTTCAGTGGTATGCGACTGAGCAGGTGGGAGATCGGAATCAGACTTCGCCTCCCCACCATCTGGTGTGTCCTCGAACTGTTCAGGTAGAGGTGGCGTCATGCTCGCTACCTTGAAGTTCTATGAATCAACAATAAAAGCAAAAGTTCAGTCAAACAAAAATAGCAAAGAAATGAATACACGAAAAGCATTACATGCAACCACAGGTTTCACCTGAGGGACTTCCTTCTTTGACTGGAAGGGGAAGTCGGGGACTTCCCTGGCAGATCTTCATCGGCCTTGTGCTTCAACAGAGGTCGAAGCGCTCTGTCGAGGTCAGCCGAGGACATCTCCTCTGACAAAAATCTCGTCGGGTTGTTGGGGCCAGAATACAAAAACATCGGATGCGCCCTCGCTTGGAGCGGCTGCACCCGACGCTTGGGGAAGGTGCGAATAATATCAACACCATTAACCTCATTGCCTGGAGTCAGTTGGAGCGCCTCCACCCGCTGATACAGTTTCTCCACTTCTTCGGATTCACCCTCCATGGTATCATTTGACCATGAGTGCTTCCGGGTGATCTTCTAGGTGGAGTCTAAGGAGGCGAGCCCGTAACATTGGTCGTCCAGCTTGACGTCGCGGATGTAGAACCATTTGTTCCGCCACTGCTAGACGGACTCGCAGATATGAAAGGAGATGAACTGGACACTATGGCGGATGGAAATCCCGCACTCACCCAGTGGATAAACACCATCAGTGCCAGATTGCCTTTTCACAGAGTAGAGTCTCCGGAAGAGGCTCGATACCGAGCCAGCACTCGCAAAGAGTGATGAAGCACGTGATGTGGAGAATAGAGTTGGGGGACAAATGGTGTAGTTGTACCCCATAGAAGAAAAGAAGCCTACGAAGAAATTCGTGGGTAGGCAAAGAAAGGTCGCGAACAATAAAAGCGTAAAATATGACCCAAAACCCTTCGGGTGGGCGTGGGATTACCTCCTGATCAGGAAGGATGGCGTCGCCCTTGTTCTTGGAGATCAAACCGGCCTCGCGCATCTTACGCAAGTCCACATCCCTCATATAGGTATGACGCCACCCGCCATTGTTGGTACGGCTGGGAGCGGCGACCTTCTTGGCGACGCCAGTGGCGCTCGATCCCGCTGCAGCGGAGGAGATCTTATTTGACTTGCCCATCTTGGCGGTGTGGAGAGAACGATGGAGATAACGGAGGAAGGAAGAAGGGAAAACACGGAGAATGTCTAGCGCGCAGCACGAGCTCTAGAAATGGTAGCAGCAGGAAGATGATGGCAAATGACGAAGGAGAAGATTACTCTGTTTTCTCCATGGTATAAAAGGATGAGGAAGATGAAGAGGAGCCGTTGATAGAGAAGCCCCAACGCGTGCCCTACATCTCACCATACACGTGTCAACAGCCGATCGGACCGTCGTAAACACGCCGCCCACTATGCACGGGAACCAAGGAGGCGCCATAATTTTTGCCAAAGTTACGCGTGACTAGTCAAATCCAAGTCAGAAGGTGGGACCCATGTTCATCCCGTCGCATCATCTCTTCTGCTGCAGACGGTTGAGCTCACTAGGCATCAGCAATGATGTCATCAAAAGTAAAAGCCAGCAACGGTTGGAAACTTTCGACTAGACAAAAGTACTTACTCGAGTCTACGACTCAACTAACTACTCGAGGGCTACTCCTATCAGGAGCGCTGGCCGCGCACCTGAGAAATCACAATAGTGCAAATGCCTTGAAGAAATCTTCGAGTCCTACGTCGAGTCTGCGACTCCACTACGGACTCGGGGGATACTCCCATAGGGAGCGCCGGTCGGGCACTAAAAAAATATTAACATGGATGACATCCGCATAATTAAAGTCCCCGCTCGAGTCTACGAATCGAACAGACACTCGGGGGCTACTCCCATAAGGAGCGCTAGTCGCGCACACTATGAATTATTCGATTGAGATCCTTCAGATCATGTATGGCAAAAATCTTTTAGTCAACTTTGCCCGCATTAACACTAAGTGATAAATAGTCTCTTTGGTCACCCGAAACACCTCCGCGGTGATAAATTTTCAGACGCCGTGTCTACGACGCAAAGATAAGCCCTACAGATATTATCTGATGGCCTGATAACGCACCATACTATGCCATGCCAGTAAAATGCCGTGTCAACAGGCACGATGAAAAATACCGAAGGACGCCTTGGGTACATAACTTAAAAACATTGGAATTCGACTCCTATAGGACCTCAGCGACCTGAGTCGAATTACACCAGCATTTGTTCTGAATTCGAGTCCGGGGACTCGAGTCGGATCGTGTTGTTTTGTCCAATGACAGTTAACTGACCCTGATCCGTCGGGTGAGTCAGACACACGTATCAACAATCCCTATGAACTAACATGTTTATCCGAAAGACAGGTTCGAACGAGAAGCACCCAAAAGATTATAAAGTCTCCAGTCGAATCGTAGATTCGACTGAACACTCAGCGGCTACTGACACGGATATACCCTATGGGTGCCTCACATGGTATACCTGGTCCAGCCCAGGAAAGACCCACATAAAGACGTGTTGCTGATACGTCCATAACTTATCTATAATTTTGTATGGCTTTATGCTAATATTATGCTTTTAACACTTGTTTTTATATAAAGTTTATGATTTATTTGGACTAACCTACTAATAGTTGCAAAAGTGCATAATGTTCTTGTTTTACACTTTGATGTGTAGAAATTACCAAGAATACAAGAGGAAACCTTGTTGGAGTCAAATTGGGACTTTTCAGAAATCTATCCCAGAACCTTTTTCTAAGATGGTCACGTTATGGGTCGAAGACGGCGTCAAACGGAAAACTCCACAACTACAAAGTTGTTGGAAAATTCGCGAGGAACGTTTTAGACATAAAATTTAACTGATTCCAAGTCTGGACGGCCGAGATAAACCCGATTTACTGCAACCCTAGATTGGGTAACGGAAATCCGAGAAGCTATATAAAGGGAGGAAACCTAACTCGTGGGGTTCTCCTCCACCCACGAATTGCAGCCGCCAAAAAGCCACGTTTTTTGCCTCCCCCATGGATCCCATCTCCATGGGGGAGATCCCAAGAAGCCATGAAGGAAGGGAGACTAAGGGGCGGCGCTCCCCCATGATGCCGGTGGCACGGAAGGAGCTCCCCACGCCGTCGCCGGTGCCGCTGCCGCCTTGCACCTCTCGCTGCCTCCATCATCGTCTTCACCGCCATATCCATCACCAACTCCTCCTTGTATACAGTGGTTCATCCTCCCACACACCTCTGTACCTTCCTATGTAAACATGATGTTCAATGCTATAAATTATAATCCTATGATCTATGTCATGTTTGTGTAGTTTATTTGTCTTTTGATTGCTTGGTTGAATGTCTTTGGTTCATTAGAGTTATATGTTGATATGGTACAGTCCTTTGGTGTCCATTATATTTGTGCGCGCATGGATTAAACATCATAGGGTTTGTAGTATGTGTAAGAGGAAGGGGGAAATTCTGCCGGAGTGATAGAAACCCGAGGACACGAACCGGAACATTGCCGTATGGGAGTAAGAGGACCATTAACTTAAGGCTATGGTTGGGGAAACCTTAATGCATTGTTAGTATTTGCGGATGCTTGCTAACAATCCAATTATATAGTACTTGTAATTCCAAGTAGTGAAGTGCATGTATACTTAGCATCTCCCACATAGAAAACTGCATCGAAGACAATGAACCTGATTTATTTGTAACATCCCAACATTAGAGCCTAGAAATAAGCTGAACCCAGATGTGTGCATTGCATTCATGCATAGAAAATCTGAATAATTTTCGCGCTTTTAAACAAAACTTGTCAAAGTGATTAAGCTTCTCTTAACCTGATGGAATTGAAGTAGATCATCAAGTTAATTGTGATAAGTTCCAATATGACCTTTGCTAAAACTTTATTTGGTTAAACATGATTTGGCCTAAGGGTAGACCAGATATAATAAATGTCATTCATAATACCTTTCTTAAATGATTCATATATGATCCTTAAGGGATCATACCATACTATTCATCATACTAACATATGAATACTAAGTTAAGATTACCACTAGAATAATAAAAATGCAATGATTAGTGCTGACCTATCTTATTTTTATCTATTCATATCATGAGTATCATAGTAATACATAACCTTGAACTCTTAAATGAGTTGGAGTTGGAAAGTGTGGCATCCCGCAAAACCACTACTAGAAAATCGCGTTGTTTTGTGAATTGCATCATCATGACCGCATGCTCATGTCATCATGCCACATTGCATTTGAGCATCGTCATCGTCTTGCATTTGCTTGCATCAAACTATTTTCGGAAAAACCTAATTTGTTTTCTAAACGCCCCATTTTATTTAAACGCAAAACCCGGGTCTCCGGATTATTTTATTTTGTCTGCTATCGGTTTGCAAAAGCCCGGTTTGAAATAAATAAAATAGTTAATTATTTTTAGTGGGGCAGTCGAACGGGCCGATTCGACCCGAATGACCACCCCCAGAATAAAAATCGGTCCACCCCGTTATTCTTTTCCTACCTATCCTAATCCTACCCAGTCCCCAGCCACATCAGTCCCTCCAATCGGTTCTCGCCACATCACCCTTGGCCATCCCTCCCTCCAATCAAAAGCTGCCACCCCACAGCCCACTCTCTCTCTCTCACCCCTGTCCCCGGTCCCACCCGCAGCCAGCCCCTACCTCCCACCTGGACCCGCACCCACGCTCCACCCACACAGCACCACCCGACCCCACTTCCCCCTGGCAACCACCACACACGCCACTCACGCGGGCCCCACGCGCCGACCCCGCCTGGCCCCGCGTCTCCCTCCTCCCCAATGCGGCCCCGTCCCCATCCTCTGCCCCGCATCCATCGGCCTCACCTTCCTCGCCTCGAGCGCGCTCCCTTCCCTCTCTGCCTCTCCGGCGAGCGCGCCGCCCACACCCACCGCCCCGCGGACCTTCCCCGCCGGCCGCACCTCCCTCGCCTCGCTCGCGTCCGGCCGCGCTCGCCCCGCGCCCGCCTGCTCCAGCGGCGCCGCCGTCGCGCCAAGCATCGCCGGCCAACCCCGTCGCGCCGGACCGCCCCCTCGAGTTTCTCTCTCCGTCGCCGCGGCCGCTCCTCTCCCTGGCCGACGACGACCCCGCCTCCTCCACCGGCTCCCCGTGCGCCGCTCTCCGCCTCGGGTTCCCCCTCGCCGCTGCCGGCGCGCCCTTACCCGAGCGCCTCCCGCCGGCGTCGCCGCCCCACCGCGCGTTCCCGGACCGCCTCCCTCGGCCGCCGCCGCGGGCGTCCCTCCTCGTCGCGGTCCCAGCTCCGTCCGCCCTCCGTCTGCTCGGCGCCCTCCCTCGAGCTGGCCTCTGTCCGGCCTGCACAAGCTGAGCCGCCCTGGCCTCCTCTCCCTGAGCCGCGACCGCCGCCCGCAGCCGCCTCCCCACCGGCGCCTCCTCGAGCCGTCCCTGCTGCCAGGGCTCCGCCGCTTGCGTTCTGCCAACAGCGCCGCCACGAGCTTGCCCATCGCCATCTCTGGCGCCCGCGCGCGCGTCCCCTTGCCGCGACCCCATGCTCGCTGTGCTGCCTCGCCAGAGGCCGGCCCGGTCCTCACACCATCGCCCCTGCGTCCTCCCCGGTGTCTGCGTCTCCAAGCTCGTCGACCGCCATCAGCAGCCGCCTCAATCCTCTTACGCTGGTTCCTGTTCAAGTTGTTGTCAATCCGTTGGTGTGATGTGAAGTGGCTCGACACAAGTTTTGTTTGTGTGGTGTGATGGTACCATGAAGTCAAACCCGAGAAGATGGTGTGGTAGCCTTGATGCGATGTGGGTGCCGCCCTCCAAAGACAAGGTCGACACCGACACGACAATCGAAGCCGCGAGAGACCTCAAGTTCCCCTACATGGACAAGAAGATCGCCTACCCGGACCCAAGGTCGACAAGCTCGTCTTCACGGAACACCGAGAACTTCCCCCTGAACGCCAAGGTCGTCGACACGGTTACGACATGAACTTCCGCTCGGCAACGCCAAGTGCTCCTTCCCGGACCCGAAGACCATCGGTCAAGTTCACCACCGACAAAAGACGGAATACAAGTTCTACTTCACGGATACCAAGCGACAAGATCTACTACCCCGATCCGAAGACCCTAACCCCGGAGTCCGAGAACGATCCCGTCGAGACCGATCCCGTCGAACCCCGAACCCCAGATCCGGACCCCGAGACCCGACCCCGAACCCCGTCGAACCCTAACCAAGATCGTCGAACCCTAATGTGTGAACCTTTTCCCGAGCCCCTATTTTATAAATGCTAAATATAAAACTTGTTGCATATCAAATTGTTCATGCATGCATGCTTGTCTGTGGTTTGGGGGCCTTATGCCGATTCACCTCATAATTAAATAGGGGGCCCATATGCGAGCAAATCTAGCCTTATATTGGCCTCATTTAAATTTGTGCATCGAACCGTTGTCATATCTTGCCTTGTTAAAACAACATTTAAAATGCGGGGTATCTAAACAACTAGAACCATATATTTAATTGTCGGGACCCCGGTTCCGCTTAATCTTGCCTAATTGCATTGCACCTTTGCCATGCCATACATCATACATGCATCATGCCCGATCTTTTGCCGTAGTATTAAATACTGCATCCGGTGTTTATTCTAGTGTTTTGCTTCTTCGCGGATAAGGCCGTTGAGTTGATGTGAGCTTCGCCCCGATCTTCGGATGAACCTTCGACCATGTTTTCAGGCGAGCATATCCCCCTTTCTACCTATCTTACTTTTATAGTATTTATTCCCTCCTGTTGATCTATTGCTATCTTTGTTGCGATGCTCTAGTTTCGTACCCGTGTTATCCCTTGCAGCCTTATATTGCCTTGGACACATCCTATTACCTGTTGTTTGGTAGATAGTTGGACTTGCGCGTCGTAGTCGCTTGCCCGAGTGCTGTTGCGTGTCGTCAAGTACCACAGTTGTTGGAGAATTGCCGCCTGTTTAATGTTGGAGATGATCATGGTTTTACTTATCGTTCACTTTAATTCATGTTTAACAACTAAAATTGAAGTAAGTAAGCAGAGGCATCGGTGGGTGATAGATAATATTTGGTTTCCGACCGCCCACTTGTGTCCCGTAGGACCCCGAGTACTTGATACCTGTTCCTTGAATATTCGCGCTATCCACATACGGGGAATTATGGGCCCCCCTTAGCCAGAGCTTGATTCAGTCTTATTTCTTGGGGCCACAAACTAGTTTGAGGTTTTATTTACGATCTTGTACTTATGCCATGCTTTACTGCTTTATTTACGATTGTGCGAGGAGCACACTGTACTGTTTAGGTAAGCGGAATGTTTTCGCGGTATCGACAATCCCAGTTTTGGGTTCCCAGTCGTTTACAGCCATTGACGCAAACCTTGAGTCCGTCTCGGAGCTAGCTTACTTCGTTGCGGGTCTACTCAATGGGGTGGCCCCCTGAAATATTTCTGAATCCTGTGATTGCTTTGTCGTGAAAGCCTCGTTGGGTTTTGATTTGGTTTTTCCGAGGTTGATCGTGTGTGTGTTGCTATTGGTGCACCCCGGCCGGGTAAAACTTTCTGAAAGCCGTGTCCGCGGTTATGGACGACTTGGAGCACAGTATCTCGATCATAGACAATTATAACTAAAGTAGTGCTATAAATTTGACTTTATAATGACTAGTAATCAGCTTCACTATAATGGAATGGCTTAATAAAACTGCAAACAACTGCTTGTTTGGGTTGTCGCTTGCGACCATTGTATCTGACTAGTAAGTATTACAACTACAACGGAATGGCTAAATAAAAGTACCAACAACTGCTGGGTTTTGGGGTTATCTCATGCTAATTGTATTTGACTAGTAAGTGTCGCAACTACAACGGAATGGTTAACTAAAACGGCCCACTGCTTATTTTATCAGGATGATTATCTATACCTGACTAGTAATTGCTGCAACGATAACTGAATAAATAAAACTGCCAACTGTGTGAGTTCCTCGGTGGACTTCCTCGATTGGTCTCGAGGGGGAAACACCAGGATGGGTTTGTTTGATGTTAGAATCAGGTTGGATCCGAATAGGTCTTTCTTACCCCTTTCTGATTGCCGCTAGTTGTATCGAGTCTCTATAGGTTGTTCAGTGCATGCTGCCGCTGCCGCTTCAGTCCACCATACCTATGTAGGCGAGGACCGCCGAATTCTAGTCTCGCCGTGTACTGGCCTCAGTACTGACGCTCCTCTTTTTCCTTTGCCCTTTGTCGGCACCCCTTTTGTTTAAGCAGGTTTTGAGATCGACGTCGTTAGCAGGGTTACCCTTCCGGCTTGGCCTGGGCAGGGTTATGGACGCCATTGGTTATTCTTCAGGGATCTTAGCCCCATTTGCATCTTGTCCGTAGTCGGACGCTCCATCTTTTCAAGGTGATTTGAATCTTTGTACCATATATCTGTATTCTTGACTCTTTGAGTCGTGTTGTATATATATCTGTTCTGTGGGTCCCATCGAGGACTGTTGTGTAATGTTATTACTTCGTTTTCCACCCGCACGAAAGTGCCTGGTGGGCACCTTTGAATCGTTTCTATGCGGGTTTGGCGGGAAGCGCTAAAACTTGCATAGGTCCGATTCTGAGGGTGTTACAGAAAGAGATTAAGACAAGATCATCCATTATATATATATATATCTTTCTTTCTATACCATCTTTATGTAACTTATCTCAATATCTGTTGTTCATCAATATTGGATAATTCCCCATTGATTCACAAATTCTTTAACCATTAGTCTTTGACCTCTTATTTGATCCTATCAGAACATCTACTTAAATCTTCTAATGAGGGCATAATTCATTAATAACCTTAACTCAATATATAATACTAAGAAGATAATTTTCAAACAATAAAAGGTAGGATTGATAAAGTCCTACTTAGCCAACTAAGAACTTCAGTAATAAATGATTAAAGTATTATAATGGTAATGCTTTGACCACCAATATTGAATGCTTATATTTAGTACAGGTAATACTGGTGGGTAGAACATGATTGGAACCCTAGTAGAGATAAGTGATCCTAGAGAAGTCTTTACAAACTACATAAATTAATTTAGGGCTGAAGTGTAAGTCATGAGAGTTAAGTAAATATAAGATGGTGTTATTCAACTAAATGCTAGTATATCACAAAGTTTAGAAGCAGTGTTATTCATCTTAAAAGATAATCAACCTTAGAGATAGATCAGTGATGGAATATTAAGAAAAATTGTAAGTGAAATTAAAGGAACTACTGGTAGGATGGAAGTTTATCAAACAGTAGAATAGTAATACAACCAAGCAACGATATGAGAAAATTATGAAATACTTTTGTATCAAACTCATTGGATTCATTCATTTAGAGGAATGATATATGAATAAGAAGATTTAAATGAGTAAAGCTCATCTTGTTAATCATGATGATGGATAGGAAGAAGTATTATATCTAGGAAAGGAATTCCTTAATTAGAGATCCAAGATTTTAAAATATAATTATATATATATCATTTTCCTATTTTAATCTGGTTAAGCAATCAACTCTACATCTCCAATCAAACATAGTATCCATCTTATACCATTGATCCATCATCTGATGTCTATAACACTTTATAGAAATATTTTCCTATAGCAAATTACATAAGCACATCTCTGTTAATTCCAACCATCATAACTATATGTGCTTAAGTATATTCACTTCTATAAAACACTCTAATTACAACTTCCTATTAAAAAGGAAGATTTCATCAAATACTATATACATAAGGCAATATGCTTAGCCATTAAATCTTGACTCTTAAAAGGAATCTAAGCTTATACAAAACCCTAAAGCCAAGAGTAGTAATCATAATTTTAAATCTTAAACCTCCTTACTTATCATAATAAAATAGATACATTGACATTTTCTAAATTAATGGGGGTAGTAATAACTATATCAATGTATTTTATAGATTAAATAAAGATATAGGATCATTACACATATAAAAGTTCTATTCAAAATATGAGCCAACTAAAATTAAGTTGATAAGCAAATAAGAATATATCATTCAATAAATCCATAACTAAAAGAGGAAAGTAAAATAATAGGAAGAGCTTTTACAAATATTAAAAGGGGTTCATATATTAAGAAAATACTAGGAATACAATAAGATATATTTAATAAAGAAATTCACCCATAATACTAACTATGTTTTAGTGTTATTGAAATAGTCCAGCAAAGAAATCCTGCAAAGAAAAGTTCAAAATATATAAATCAAATTCAAATCTGAATAAGAAAACAGAAAATAGAAAAAGGATAAAACAAATAAAAACCAACCCTGGCCGCAACCCAACACCCTACACCTATCTGACGCCCCTGTGCAGCCCACAACAGCCCAGTAACCAGCCCAGATCTTTTTCTTCTATGACTGACAAGTGGGGACAGCAAGGGACTGCGGGTTGAGAAACAAAGATCGTCAGGGGGTTATCTGCAAAATGGTCATCGCCGTCATTGTCACGCACACAAGCAGCTCGCTGGCGGAGCTCGCCGCCACCCGATGCCGTCATCGTCGTTGTTGCGCCAAGATACTCGCCGTCGTTGCCAGGAGGGGATAAGAAGGCCACCGCGACGCATTGCCTCTATCCCTATCCCCAATCCCTCCTTATCCTCTCAGATACGAACGAGACCAAAACCCTAGCTCACCGGAGCTACCTATCACCGTCGAACCACGTCCCCCCACACCATTCTGAGCCGTCATGAAGAAGCGCCTTCCTCCATAGATCCTCTGGGTAGAAGCTTGCATCAAGGGGAGCACTGGAGCGGGTGAATTTGGTCGTTCCCCTTCGCAGCAGTTCGTCGGAATCCTCGTCGAAAAGCTCGATTCCGACCGCGCATGTCCTCGTCGACCACTCTATCGTCATCAGGGTAAGCATACGCATCTCTGGACCCTAGTTTCGTTTGCGGATTCGCACCGTAGGTCTAGTTTTGTTGAGCATCGCCGCTGGCCGCCGCAGTAGCTCGTCGTCGATGACCCTCCGATAACCATTTCCGAGCGGCGCTGCCACTATTAGGTTCAGTAGGTTGCACTGATTCGAACTAGATCTATTTCGTTTGTTGGGGCGCCGTAGATCGTCGCCGGTGACCACTCAACGACGGCGGTGGTGATGCTGATGCCATCGTGACGCCATGATCGCACCACGTCAGCTAGTTTGACTGGTCTTTGCTAACTTGGCTGATGACCTGGCCTAGGGCCCATATGTCATTGACTGGGGGTAAGTGCGGGGTCAGTAACTAATGCATTTCTTTCATCTGAGAGCTGAGGTGGACAATGGCCCACAGGTCAGTGACTGGGGCTAGCTCTTAGTGTGGTGCAACAGTAATTTTCTGTTTAGAAATAAATAAAATGTTATAATTCAATTAATAATATTCCAGAAATCAAATAAATGATTAAATCTTGTTTAATTAATAACTTTTGATTTATAATTCAGAAAAATGTGTATAATATATGAAAATTTGTAGAAAATTAAAATCTACAACTTAAACTTATTATCAAATATTATTATGATGATTATTTAAATAAATATTATTTAATAAAAGTTTTATAAGTAATAAAACTTTAATAATTCATATTCCTATAATGATAAATGTTTATAATATAATAAAAATACCAAAGGTCTTAGAAAAATAAGAATTTAAATTTAAAACTATAATCATGTATAATTATTTCACTTAATTAAATATTTATTAATTATTAAGTAATTATAAAGTAATAAGAATTATAAAAATCATATCTTATTATTTATAAATCACAAAAATAAATATGATATACCAAAATGATCACAAAAATATTATTTACATGTTAAAAATCTAATAAGATCCTTGTGAGTTAAATAAAAAAATTAAATATTTTAATAACTCAAATTTAAACTTATTTACTTCATTAATAATTCATATAAAGATCAATAAAATTTATTAATATTCCTAAAATGAGTTAAATAAATCTAATAAATAGTATTAGTCTTAAATATTAATAATATAATGCCATAATGGTTTAAAACATTATAAATGTTCTTATTTTAGAAAGATCTACAACCTTAAATGAAGATTATCTCTAAAAAGAATTCCACTAATAATAAAGTCCTTAAAGAACAACGTGTGAAGAATCAAATCTTCTCTAAACCATATTAATCACCAAATTACAAAAACTACTACAACACTATATAAATCCATAAGTAGTTAAGTAACATTATGTTGGGTTTATAAACTATACTCACTTATCTATAAAAAGAAAATGATATTACTCCATACTCAAATCAAGAAACCATTACTCAAGTAATAGAATAAACATTCTTAAGTAACTTAAAGAACACATTTCAGATATACAAGATACCAATGTATAAGTACGATACTTTCAAAACTATATATACTTTAAAGTTAACTTTAGTCTACAGAATCTTAATATAACACTATAGACATTATTATATGTTTTATAGTTAACTTTGGTCTGAAGTAGTTAAACTATAAAGCAACTCAAGCCAAACCATTTGAGCAAACAAATAACATCAACCACCACTAACTAACCACAAAGTTTGTTTAGACCTTAGAAGAGAAACCTTTTCTACGAAGGTTATCCTTTTTGCCACTTTAAATAAGAAACCTTGTATAAGTAATCCTAACTAGTATGTCATAGGTATTCATACTTTACTCCTACATATGTGTTGTTTACAACCACTCATAAACTCTAATAAAAGTACAAATATGAAACATATCTAAAAGGACCACACATTCTAAAGTAACCATTTTCGGAATCCAAACCCTAGGACAACGTTATTCCCAGGATTTGCGCTTAGAACATGCATCACACTATTTATGCATAAAAGCATATTGCTTCTTTAAACATTAGTCCTTACCAGACCAATGATGCTGATTTCAGATTTTGGATCTTATACTAACTTGAAGACCGTGAGTGCATAATCTTGCAATCACAAAAGGCAAGTTCACACTTGCTCATGTCCTTTGTTTATATTCTGTAAAGTATTTTACAAATCCAGTGTTGTCTTCACCTGCATTTGAAAAAGGTCCGAAAACACTATTTTCAATAATAATGACGACTATTGATTACTGATCCAGGGTGATCAGTTAATCTATTAAGTCTGACAGTTGGAATACCACTGTTCAGAACTATATTGTAAGATCCCTCCTTTGTAAAGGAAAAGGATCCCTGTGATTGCAATGCTAGTCCCTGGATCAATAGCTAGCATCCACAGTTAAGATGTAATATCAAGAAACAAGGTCATAATACAACTTTATAACCAGGAATAACATAATTTTATTACATCTTACATAGCTCATTTGGCTATTACATTACATTGCAGCAGAATATCTATAAGCATGGGGTCCTTCATCTTCAAAGTGCCACAGGCAGACAAGTTGGTTGTAGACTTGTAATCCTAATCATTAAACTTCACTAATATCAATCAAACCTACAACATAACAAGTTACAGCCACAAGGGTCAATACATTTGAATTGTATTGGCAAGTGATACTATGGTAGTATAGTGGAGTCTATCATCTATATGCATTTGGCTAAGTGGAGCTTAGGCTTGCTTTGCTCAAAATAGATTTTCCTTATCATTTGAAAACACTAAGTTTTTGCTTGACAAAATAATCTTTCCCAAGGCATCTCCCAATCAAAGATTGAAGATCCTTTATCCCTTGTTCAACCACAAGTTTTTAACTTAGAAATTTGGATGATGAGATTCTTGATAGCTTCCATGTCTTGATGCTCAAATTGTCCTTTACCAGGGACATGGCTAAGTACTTAGATTTTATACTCTACAGAGGTGGTGCACTTTCCCCACAAGACTTGGTTTCACCAAGACAAGATCTTTCAAAAGCCTTTCCTTAGACCAAGTGGACGCGTTCCAACCTATCATCCCACTACCACCAACTATCCAAATGGCTAAGTTCTAGAAACCTATGTGATCCAGGCAGAGCCCATAATGCCAAGTGGTTGCACTTGAAGCTTCTCAACATTTGACATCTCAAATCTCTTTGTTCCTGGGTGGCCATCCACAAGTGAGATACACAAGGTTCACCAGTCCCCTGGCCTTGTGTAACCACTCAACCAAAAACCACCAAGCAATTACCATTCCACCCAGGTGATTCATTAACTTAGTTGTTTTATTAAACAAAAACACAAGTCCTCAGACTTAGAAATTTTTCCATAGTATGATTGTATATTCCACCCTTGTTCTCTATTAGCTAAGCTAAGCTTGATAGTAGTAGGAATCTTAACTTAGGAAATTTCCTACTAAGGTTTCATCTACTAGGATTTCCCATAGCACGGTTTATACTTAGCAAAAACTCCATGCAAGTTTTACTTAGAAAAATCACTAATGCATAGTGAAAGTAATGGGACTAAAGTATGAAGCATCACTTGCCTGTTTGGCAGAGGGTATAAGTTCACTCCTTGTCCTTGCAACAATCACACTCTTCAAGTCACTACAATTCAATCAAGCAAGGCACAAACTCAATCTACCAATCAAGCAAAACATCACATAAAATCATAGAACCAAGATAATGCATGCAAGCATGCCAATGGTTGTTTTATTTGGAAAAGTGGTTCCTAATGGGTCATAAACATTTGAAAACACCTATTGGTCATTTTATAAAGTGGCAAAAGTCATTTGCAAGGGATTTCACTTCCTAAACCATTTTCAAAACAAAGTATCATTTTATGTGGTGTAGAAATGTTTTTACTAAGGCATTAATCTATAGGGTTCACAAAATATGTTTTCAACCCATAAAACTTTGTGTTTAGGGTCAGAGAGTTTGAAACAAAACATTTCCCAAAGGTTTTCTTCCAAAACCATTTTTAATAAATAAACCATATTTTTATTTGGCTAGAATTGGTTCTAAATCAAAGAATCATTCTTTTCCTTCACCAAATATATTTTTGAAACCACAAAGTGTTTCCTATGGTCAGTAGGTTTAAAACACTCCATTTTCAAAATATTTTATCCCCAAAAACATTTTAGAATAATTTTTACAATCTAAACAAGCATACAAATGTTTCTGCAAAAACAAACATTTTAACAGAAGATTTTTACTAAACAAATGGCATGGTTGGCTAGGGCTTGTTTCACTGATTCTATTGATATAAAGTTTGCAAAATTTGGACGTGTGGAACAAAAGTTATGGAATTTACAAAATGGACATCTAATAGAAAGTTTTCTGGCTTTTAAATCAAACAGAGGCCACGTGGAATGTTTTGATTGGCCGAAAACGTTTCGCGAGGATTGAGCTCTGTGGAGCGTCGGATTAAAATAGATCGAGCGGCATAGAACGCTCCATACCGATTCGCTAAATGAAACTATCGCAGCGCTCGGATCAAGATCCTACGGCGCGCAGCACGCTTGCCAACTAGTGGCGGCGCTGGCGGCAGCGCTCTGGCGGTAGCGCTCAGATGAGGTCGTCGCCGGTGATACAGGACGCAAGGGATAGGAGGATAAGGCTCACCGTGTTCGCCGAAGCTTGCTGATGCTCAACATGGTACTGGCTGGTGTAGGGGCGCACGGGGGTGAGGACAATGGCTCGCCGGAGTTGCTGCGAGCGGCGGGTATGCTCGGGCATCGTCGAGGACATTGTTACAGCGCACGCTAGGACAAATGGGAAGCATAGTTAAACGCGCAGGGTCACGGCGATGATGTGTGCGTGAAGGAGAAAGAGAGGCGCGGCCAGAAACTACCTGTGGAGCTCGTCGGAGTTGGAGCGGACGGCGGCGTCGTTCTGTCGAAGACGAAGTCGACGCTGCAGAGCACTCGCGAGCGAGGGGAAGACACTGGCAGGTGCAGGAGATGATGGCGAGCAAGCTCGTGTGCTCTGGAAGCAGTGGGGCTGGCGGTGGTGGCCGGAATTGCCGCCGGAGAGCGTCGGAAACAGTGGCGGTTTGGAGACGATTCCGAGCAGCCTGGTGGCTCTCTGGTGGCTCTGGTTTGGGGGAAAGGGAGAGAGGAGCATGGCGTTTAATACGGCGTGGTTGCTGGACTGAATCAACGCGGCAGTAACGAGTATTGACGCGAGCTTTAATCGGCAGAAACCGCCAGCGAGGTTTGCGCGCGGGTGAGAACGAAGGGGAGTTGGCGGTGGGGACTGGCGTCAGCGAGAGAGGAATGTTTCAGGTGGGTTCCAGTTGTCATTCACTTCGCGGGTTCTTTTTGCGGTAAGGAAAACGTTTCAGGGGCGAGGGGGATAGGTGGGTGGGACTGGGCTGTTGGGCTGGCCGGCTGGGCTGGCTTGTTTCTCTCTTTTTTTTATTCAGTATTCTTTTTCTTTTTCTAATTGATTTTCTGTTTTGAATTTCAAACAACAATTCAAACAACCAAATCAAATCAAACTTCCACCACACTTTGCATTTGAGTTTGGTTCTGTTTAACAACACAAACCAAAGTCCCAAAATAATATTTTTATTTTAAGATCTATTTAATAATTAATTAAAATAGACCTTAGTTAATAATTCAAATAGGATTTTTTTATTTAAAAACTCCATTTGAAATAGTACAAAAACCAAATCAGTAGGTTTTATTTGAAATTATAAAATACTTGGAAAACTTGTTTAAAATAAATAAATAAGTTTTAGTGTTTATTTAAAATGGAAAAAGCCTTTACTTAAATAAAATTGGATATTAAATCCTTATTATTTTATTTAAATAAACCTTTACTATTTTTATCAAAACAAAATGTTTTATTTCAAAAGATTGACCAAGGTTTATTTTGGCTCCATAAAATAATCCTTATTTATAAATCTACCTTTTCTTTTGAAAACCAAATCTTTTATTAAAAGATCCAAAATAGTAATTCCAAATTTTTTTAACTTTATTGTTTAATTATATTTTAAAATCCCATTAGGATTTTATTTGATCCAAATAGGTTTTGAAAGTTTCAAATTGGATTCAAAAAGTTTCTTCTCACCCTGAAGATCAACAAAGTTTTATTTTATTCATTTATTTTTCACATTACAAGATTTGGAAAATCTTGGGATGTGACAGGCTACCACCCTTAAAATAAATCTCGTCCCGAGATTTGGGGAGGCTAGGGTTACAAATTGGCTCAAAGCATCTAGGGTACTACCACCCTTAAAATATCCAACTAGATTACTTCTTGTCTTGCTTGGGATCTTGGTGTAACTTTCCTGGACAGAAGTTTGCATAGTGGCCTAGTTCCTTGCATTTGAAACATGTGATAAGGCTGAGGTCTTGAGGTGGCTTCTCTGGACAATATGATGCATAATGTCCTAACTCTTTGCAGTGGTTGCACATCACTTGGCTAAAATCCTTCCTCATCTTGGGTTTCACTAGCTTTTGTTTGTCCTCTTGGCTCTTCTTCTTTTCTGGGCATTCACTGGCATAGTGCCCCATCTCTTTGCAATTGTAACATTGCACTTGAGTAATATCCTTCTTGTTAGGGTTGGGGCATTTCTTCTTCTTCTTGGGTCTCTCCAAAGCTAGGAGTTCTTCTAGTTCATGTTCTTCATTGTCACATCCCAAGATTTTCCAAATCTTGTAATGTGAAAATAAATTAATAAAATAAAACTTTGTTTGATTTTCAGAGCCAGAAGAAACTTTTTGAATGCAATTGGAACTTCAAACCCATTTGAATTTAATAAAAACTAAAGGGATTTAAAAAGATAAACATTTAATAAAAGGAAAATAAAAACATTTGGAAATACTATTTTAAAACAATTAAATGAAAAGATTTGTTTTCAAATGAAATAGAAGTTTATAAATAAAGAACATTTTATAAAGCCCAAATTAAACCTTGGCCAAGCTTTAGAATTAAAACATTTTGTTTTGAATAAAAATAGTAAAGGTTTATTTAAAATAAAATAATAAGGAGTTAAATCTCCAAATTTTATTTAAATAAAAGGTTTTACCATTTTAATTAAAACATCAAACTTATTAAATTGTTTTAAATAAGTTTCTAAGTATTTTATATTCTCAAATAAAACCTACAGAAGTGTTTTGGTTTTATTTTAGTTTTCAAAATAAAGATTTTAATAAAACAAATCCTATTGAATTAAATGAATAAAAATCTATTCATTTAATTGTTATTGGACCCAAAAATAAAATGTTATTTTATTGTAAACAAGTTTCCAAGTATTCCTTATTTCCAAATAAAACCTACTGATTTGGTTTTGAAAGTATTTGGAGTTCAAATGAAGATTTTATTAAATAAATCAAACCCTATTTTAAATAACTAAAGGGCTATTTTATTTAATTATTAAATAAGATCTTAAAAATGAAAAAAATATAATTTTTGTTTTGAGATTTGGTTTATGTTGATAAACAGAACCAAAAACTCATTACAATTGTTTGAATTGTTTGAATTATTTGAATGCTTGAATAGTTGGATGAAATTCAAATCAGAAAATGGAAATGGAAAAGAATAAAACAAACAGACAGAAAAAAAATGAAATTGGACCAGCCCAACCCAGCCCAACAGCCCACCTAGCCCACCTCACCCTCGAACCATTTCTCTACACCACAGAGGCGACCCGCACCCTTACTGACTGGTGGACCTCCCCCTTTCTCTCCTTTTCTCACTGACACCAGACCCCACCACCGGCCCTCTTCTTCCTCACCCGCCGCGGACCTGTTCCTCCCCTTTTCTCGCCTCGCCGTTTCTGGCCAAATAAATTCGGATGAATTCGTTTAAATGCGTGGTTAATTCTCCCCCTGGACCCTGCTGTCTTAATCCCCCTGGTCTCCTCTTCCTTCTCCCGCAGACCACACCTCACCGGAGCCCCCAGGCTGCGCAAATTGCTTGCGACAACACCCCTGTCCTCGACAACTTCCCCAGCCGATTCCGGCTGCCACACGCCGCCCCTTGCCTCGTCGACCTAGCACACATACTCCACGCATCCAGACGCATCTGTTCATACCACCCATTCACCTGCGGGCGCCCCAAACCGTCGACTCTGACCTCTTCTGAGCACCACCGCGTCTACTGCAACTCCGGCAGAATCTCTCTGGTAAACAAGACTGCCCCGACCCCTCTCATTCACGTTTACAACTTAGCCGTGTCCTTGCGCTCCTGACCATGTGTTTCGTTTGTTCCCGGGCGATCCCTAGCGCCGTCGACGACGACGACTGAGCGTGGCCGTCGTCAGACGCCACTCCGACGAGGAATTCCTGCAACCCTAGTGCGCCCCTTGACCAACCACGAGTACCTTGAGCTTCGCCGTGTCCTCCTGAGCCTGGTGAGCATCTTCTTACCCTTTCTTGCTTCCTGCCTCGCCAGCGCCGCCGCCAACTGGTCGCTCCGCCGCTCGCCGTCGACATTCGCCGCTAGTTCCTGGCAAGCATCTCGTAGCCATCCGATCTTGATCTGACGATTAGGATAGAACAAGAGTGAAGGGGTAAGTAGCACCTCTAGACCGTGCGATGCAACTAAAATCTAACGTCCCATATCTGTCGATCCACGCGAACCGTTTTCAGCGAATAAGAACGTGCCGCGTGTCACTGGATGAATTAGAATAGAGTTTGAATTCAGATTTAAATGCCATTTTGAAACCTTTGTAACTTTCAAACCACACGTCCAAATTTTACAAATTTTATATCAATGAATTCAGGAGAACAAGACCTAGCCAACCATACCCTTAGTTTAGCAAATAGTATCTGTTTGTTTGCTTATTTTTGCAGATTCATTTGTATGCTTATTTAGAGTAGAAAAATTGTTTAAAATTGAATTTAAGGATAAAACCTTTGCAAATTGGATTGTTGTGACCTTACTGACCCTAGGAACCAACCCTTGGTGTTAAAAAAATGATTTTGGAAAGATTTAGGTTGGATTACTTGACTTAGCCATTTTCTAGCCAAATAAAAAGAATGGTTTTTGTTATAAAAATAATTATGGAAATAAAACTTTAAGAAAATGGTTTGATCAAACCCACTGACCCAAAACACCAGTTTTGCAAATTAGCAACTCATTTGGTGAACAACCTAAGAGTTTTGCCTTAATAAAAACATTTTTCACCACATGAAATGATGAATGGATTTAAAAATAGTTTTTGGACAAAACCCTCTTGCTAATGACTTTGCCACTTTGGTAAATGACCAATTTGGATCTTACAAAGTTTAGAAACCCAATAGAAGCCCTCTTTATAAAATAAAACTATCTTGTGCATGCTCCCATGCATGACTTAGATTCCATTACTTTGTGTGTGTGAAGAATTGTTTGTTTGACTTTGGTTTGGAATGTGAATTGAATTTGTGTTTGCTTGATTGATTTGTAGTGAAGTGTGAGACTAGAAAGATCAAGGAGTGAACCACCATTCCCTACCAAAAAGGCAAGTGATGCTTCATACTTTTTGTCCCATTACTTTCACTATGCATTAGTGATTTTGCTAAGTAAAACTTGCATGGATTTTGCTAAGTATAGACCTTGCTATAAGAAAACCTAGTAGATGAATCCTTAGTAGGATTTTCCTAAGTTAAGATTCCTACTACTATCAAGCTTAGCCTAGCTAATAGAAAACATGGGTGGAAAACATATTCACACTATGGAAAAATATTCTAAGTCTGAGGACTTATGTTTTGTCTAATAAAACAACTAAGTTAATGAATCACCTGGGTGGAATGGGATAGCTTGGTGGAGAATGGTTGAGTGGTTCACAAGGCCATGGACTTGGATTGTGTATCTCACTTGTGGTATGCCACCCAGGAACAAAGAGATTTGAGATGTCAAATGTTGAGAAGCTTCAAGTGCAACCACTTGGCAATATGGGCTCTGCCATGATCATATAGGTTGCAAGAACTTAGCCATATGGACAGTTGGTGGTAGTGTTTGATAGGTTGGAGCGCGTCCATTTTGGTCTAAGGGAAAGCTTCTGAAAGATCTTGTCTTGGGAAACCAAGTCTTGTGGGGAAAGTGCACCACCTCTGCAGAGTGTAAAATCTAAGTACTTAGCCATGTCCCTGGTAAAGGACAATTTGAGCATCAAGACATGGAAGCAATCAAGAATCTCATCATTCAAATTTCTAAGTTAAAACTTGTGGTTTGAACAAGGGTTGTTTGAAATCTTCAATCTTTGATTGAGAGATGCCTTGGTAAAGGATCTTCAAATCTTTGATTGAGAAAAATGATTTTGCCAAGCAAAAACTTAGTATTTTCAAAATGATAAGGAAAATCTATTTTGAGCAATGCAAGCCTCAAACTCCACTTAGCCAATTGCATATAGATGATAGACTCCACTATACTACTATAGTATCACTTGCCAATACAATTCAAATGTATTGACCCTTTGTGGCTGTAACTTGTATGTTGCAGGTTTGATTGATTTTAGTGAAGATTGATTGTTTAGGATTACAAAGTCTACAACCAACATCTGCCTGTGGCACTTTGAAGATGAAGGACCCCATGCTTATAGTTATTCCGCTAGAATGTAATGTAATAGCCATATGAGCTATGAAAGATGTAATAAAATTATGTTATTCCTGGTTATAAAGTTATATTATGACCGTTGTTTCTTGATATTACATCTTAACTGTGGATGCTAGCTATTGATCCAGGGACTAGCATTGTAAACACAGGAGGGATCAATCTTATTAAAGGTTGGGACCCCTACAGATGGTATCAGAGCATTGTGTTGCCTGTAGGATTTGTAAACCTAGGATTGGACAAAAACCCTTAGAAAAATAGGAGTTGTATTTTGTTCCAAAAACTTATTTACAAAAACTTGTAAGCTCTTTCCTCAACCATTTTGGTTTGAACTCTACTTCTCTTCTACTTCAACTTGATGGAAAACCTACCCATGACCAAAGACTACACCATGTGCAAAGGACTTCTTCAACTTCTTCAACTCTAATGACTTCAACTTCTTCAACTCTAATGACTTCAACATCTTCAGCATATTCACCAAGGACTTCCAGCTTGGATACCACTAAGGACCACAAGTGAAACAAGGAAATCTTACTCAAGATTTAGAGACTGAGGGAATGCAAAAGTTAGAAGGAGCCTACATCTTTTGAAGTATTGCAACCAAGAGTTTTTCTCAAGGAAACCATGATCTCATACAAGAAGGATCAACCAAGAAGGAAGGAAAGATCACAAGTGAACCATTTAGATGGACCACCATAATTTAGTTAAGTCAAACACCCCAACCTAAGTGGTGTAACAAAAATATTTTGTTGCCTAAGTATGTGCTTGAACTTTGTTGTTTGAGTGAAGTGTTGGTTTGTGATTGCTTGCAATTGCTTGTGTGAATTGTGATGTGTGTGATTAGAAACATTTCCTTAGAGATATTTTGCCTATTCTAACCCCTACCCAACCCAAACAGATGACTACTCCAAGAGACTCCAACATCAAGGTTGATGACACCAACAACAACCAAGAGAACAGCATGAGAGAACTTATAGCAACCCAAAACCAGTTGAGCCAAGAGACAACTCAGCTTTTAGCCAACAACAATGGACTAGACCCAGCCATACAAAGGATTTTGAAACTTCAATCCCAATTGTTGCAAGGACTCATTACTCAAATGATCAACATGAGAGAAAACTTTCTCCCAAGAGCCAATGACAACAAGGATGACAAGGATGTTATTCTAGAAGGAACCCAAGCTAGCAATGTTTTTAGATACAAGGATCATGCATCCAAGGAACATGAAGATCAATACCCCAAGAAGAGAGAAAGATATCCCACCTATGAAGAACATGAACTAGAAGAACTCCTAGCTTTGGAGAGACCCAAAAAGAAGAAGAAGGACATAAGCCAGTTGCAGTGTTACAATTGCAAAGAGATGGGACACTATGCTAATGAATGCCCAGAAAAGAAGAAAAGACAAGAAGACAAACAAAAGCTAGTGAAACCCAAGATAAGGAAGGATTTTAGCCAAGTGATGTGCAAACACTGCAAAGAGTTAGGACATTATGCAAACTACTGTCCAGAAAACATGAAGCATAAGATAAACCAGCCTATGAGGGATATCAACCTTGTCACATGTTTCAAATGCAAGGAACTAGGCCACTATGCAAACAATTGTCCAGAAAGGATGGAGAACAAGTTAAACAAGTCTATGAAGGATCTTAACCTTGGCCCATGAGTCAAGTATGGAAACTAAGGACACCATGCAAATGTTTGCTTAGTGAAATTTTTCCCAGGATCCCAAGAAGGACAATATGTAATTTTTGTTTGGAAATTTTAAGGGTGGTAGTACCCTAGTTGTTTTGAACTTGCTTGTAACCCTAGCCTCCCCAAATCTCGGGACGAGATTTATTTTAAGGGTGGTAGCCTGTCACATCCCAAGATTTTCCAAATCTTGTAATGTGAAAATAAATTAATAAAATAAAACTTTGTTTGATTTTCAGAGCCAGAAGAAACTTTTTGAATGCAATTGGAACTTCAAACCCATTTGAATTTAATAAAAACTAAAGGGATTTAAAAAGATAAACATTTAATAAAAGGAAAATAAAAACATTTGGAAATACTATTTTAAAACAATTAAATGAAAAGATTTGTTTTCAAATGAAATAGAAGTTTATAAATAAAGAACATTTTATAAAGCCCAAATTAAACCTTGGCCAAGCTTTAGAATTAAAACATTTTGTTTTGAATAAAAATAGTAAAGGTTTATTTAAAATAAAATAATAAGGAGTTAAATCTCCAAATTTTATTTAAATAAAAGGTTTTACCATTTTAATTAAAACATCAAACTTATTAAATTGTTTTAAATAAGTTTCTAAGTATTTTATATTCTCAAATAAAACCTACAGAAGTGTTTTGGTTTTATTTTAGTTTTCAAAATAAAGATTTTAATAAAACAAATCCTATTGAATTAAATGAATAAAAATCTATTCATTTAATTGTTATTGGACCCAAAAATAAAATGTTATTTTATTTTAAACAAGTTTCCAAGTATTCCTTATTTCCAAATAAAACCTACTGATTTGGTTTTGAAAGTATTTGGAGTTCAAATGAAGATTTTATTAAATAAGTCAAACCCTATTTTAAATAACTAAAGGGCTATTTTATTTAATTATTAAATAAGATCTTAAAAATGAAAAAATATATAATTTTTGTTTTGAGATTTGGTTTATGTTGATAAACAGAACCAAAAACTCATTACAATTGTTTGAATTGTTTGAATTATTTGAATGCTTGAATAGTTGGATGAAATTCAAATCAGAAAATGGAAATGGAAAAGAATAAAACAAACAGACAGAAAAAAAAATGAAATTGGACCAGCCCAACCCAGCCCAACAGCCCACCTAGCCCACCTCACCCTCGAACCGTTTCTCTACACCACAGAGGCGACCCGCACCCTTACTGACTGGTGGACCTCCCCCTTTCTCTCCTTTTCTCACTGACACCAGACCCCACCACCGGCCCTCTTCTTCCTCACCCGCCGCGGACCTGTTCCTCCCCTTTTCTCGCCTCGCCGTTTCTGGCCAAATAAATTCGGATGAATTCGTTTAAATGCGTGGTTAATTCTCCCCCTGGGACCTGCTGTCTTAATCCCCCTGGTCTCCTCTTCCTTCTCCCGCAGACCACACCTCACCGGAGCCCCCAGGCTGCGCAAATTGCTTGCGACAACACCCATGTCCTCGACAACTTCCCCAGCCGATTCCGGCTGCCACACGCCGCCCCTTGCCTCGTCAACCTAGCACACATACTCCACGCATCCAGACGCATCTGTTCATACCACCCATTCACCTGCGGGCGCCCCAAACCGTCGACTCTGACCTCTTCTGAGCACCACCGCGTCTACTGCAACTCCGGTGGAATCTCTCTGGTAAACAAGACTGCCCCGACCCCTCTCATTCATGTTTACAACTTAGCCGTGTCCTTGCGCTCTTGACCATGTGTTTCGTTTGTTCCCGGGCGATCCCTAGCGCCGTCGACGACGACGACTGAGCGTGGCCGTCGTCAGACGCCACTCCGACGAGGAATTCCTGCAACCCTAGTGCGCCCCTTGACCAACCACGAGTACCTTGAGCTTCGCCGTGTCCTCCTGAGCCTGGTGAGCATCTTCTTACCCTTTCTTGCTTCCTGCCTCGCCAGCGCCGCCGCCAACTGGTCGCTCCGCCGCTCGCCGTCGACATTCGCTGCCAGTTCCTGGCAAGCATCTCGTAGCCATCCGATCTTGATCTGACGATTAGGATAGAACAAGAGTGAAGGGGTAAGTAGCACCTCTAGACCGTGCGATGCAACTAAAATCTAACGGCCCATATCTGTCGATCCACGCGAACCGTTTTCAGCGAATAAGAACGTGCCGCGTGTCACTGGATGAATTAGAATAGAGTTTGAATTCAGATTTAAATGCCATTTTGAAACCTTTGTAACTTTCAAACCACACGTCCAAATTTTACAAATTTTATATCAATGAATTCAGGAGAACAAGACCTAGCCAAACATACCCTTAGTTTAGCAAATAGTATCTGTTTGTTTGCTTATTTTTGCAGATTCATTTGTATGCTTATTTAGAGTAGAAAAATTGTTTAAAATTGAATTTAAGGATAAAACCTTTGCAAATTGGATTGTTGTGACCTTACTGACCCTAGGAACCAACCCTTGGTGTTAAAAAAATGATTTTGGAAAGATTTAGGTTGGATTACTTGACTTAGCCATTTTCTAGCCAAATAAAAAGAATGGTTTTTGTTATAAAAATAATTATGGAAATAAAACTTTAAGAAAATGGTTTGATCAAACCCACTGACCCAAAACACCAGGTTTTGCAAATTAGCAACTCATTTGGTGAACAACCTAAGAGTTTTGCCTTAATAAAAACATTTTTCACCACATGAAATGATGAATGGATTTAAAAATAGTTTTTGGACAAAACCCTCTTGCTAATGACTTTGCCACTTTGGTAAATGACCAGTTTGGATCTTACAAAGTTTAGAAACCCAATAGAAGCCCTCTTTGCAAAATAAAACTATCTTGTGCATGCTCCCATGCATGACTTAGATTCCATTACTTTGTGTGTGTGAAGAATTGTTTGTTTGACTTTGGTTTGGAATATGAATTGAATTTGTGTTTGCTTGATTGATTTGTAGTGAAGTGTGAGACTAGAAAGATCAAGGAGTGAACCACCATTCCCTACCAAAAAGGCAAGTGATGCTTCATACTTTTTGTCCCATTACTTTCACTATGCATTAGTGATTTTGCTAAGTAAAACTTGCATGGATTTTGCTAAGTATAGACCTTGCTATAAGAAAACCTAGTAGATGAATCCTTAGTAGGATTTTCCTAAGTTAAGATTCCTACTACTATCAAGCTTAGCCTAGCTAATAGAAAACATGGGTGGAAAACATATTCACACTATGGAAAAATATTCTAAGTCTGAGGACTTATGTTTTGTCTAATAAAACAACTAAGTTAATGAATCACCTGGGTGGAATGGGATAGCTTGGTGGAGAATGGTTGAGTGGTTCACAAGGCCATGGACTTGGATTGTGTATCTCACTTGTGGTATGCCACCCAGGAACAAAGAGATTTGAGATGTCAAATGTTGAGAAGCTTCAAGTGCAACCACTTGGCAATATGGGCTCTGCCATGATCATATAGGTTGCAAGAACTTAGCCATATGGACAGTTGGTGGTAGTGTTTGATAGGTTGGAGCGCGTCCATTTTGGTCTAAGGGAAAGCTTCTGAAAGATCTTGTCTTGGGAAACCAAGTCTTGTGGGGAAAGTGCACCACCTCTGCAGAGTGTAAAATCTAAGTACTTAGCCATGTCCCTGGTAAAGGACAATTTGAGCATCAAGACATGGAAGCAATCAAGAATCTCATCGTTCAAATTTCTAAGTTAAAACTTGTGGTTTGAACAAGGGTTGTTTGAAATCTTCAATCTTTGATTGAGAGATGCCTTGGTAAAGGATCTTCAAATCTTTGATTGAGAAAAATGATTTTGCCAAGCAAAAACTTAGTATTTTCAAAATGATAAGGAAAATCTATTTTGAGCAATGCAAGCCTCAAACTCCACTTAGCCAATTGCATATAGATGATAGACTCCACTATACTACTATAGTATCACTTGCCAATACAATTCAAATGTATTGACCCTTTGTGGCTGTAACTTGTATGTTGCAGGTTTGATTGATTTTAGTGAAGATTGATTATTTAGGATTACAAAGTCTACAACCAACATCTGCCTGTGGCACTTTGAAGATGAAGGACCCATGCTTATAGTTATTCCGCTGCAATGTAATGTAATAGCCATATGAGCTATGAAAGATGTAATAAAATTATGTTATTCCTGGTTATAAAGTTATATTATGACCTTTGTTTCTTGATATTACATCTTAACTGTGGATGCTAGCTATTGATCCAGGGACTAGCATTGTAAACACAGGAGGGATCAATCTTATTAAAGGTTGGGACCCCTACATTCATATCTCACCTCAGAGGTGGGAAATATTTCTCTCTTCTTGGGGCAGTTACTAGAGATATGACTTTCTTCTTTACAATTAGTGCATTGATCTTCATGCTCCTTGCATGTATGATCCTTGTCTCTACAAATATTGCAAGCTTTGGTTCCTTCTAAAATAACATCTTTGTCATCCTTGTTGTCATTTGCTCTTTGGGGAAAGTTTTCTCCCATGTGGATCATTTGAGTAACCAATCCTTGCAACAATTGGGATTGAAGTTTCAAAATCCTTTGTATGGCTGGGTCTAGTCCATTGTTGTTGGCTAAAAGCTGAGTTATCATTTGGCTCAACTGGTTTTGGGTTGCTATAAGTTCTCTCATGTTGTTCTCTTGGTTGTTGTTGTTGTTGTCATCAACCTTGATGTTGGAGTCTCTTGGAGTAGTCATCTGTTTGGGTTGAATTGAGATTAGAATAGGGAAAAGATTTTCTAAGGAAATAATTCTAATCACACACATCACAATTCACTCAAGCAATGTGCAATCAATCACAAACAAACATTTCACTCAAACAACAAAGTTCAAGCACATTTTTAGCCAACAAAATATTTTTGTTACACCACATAAGTTGGTGGGTTGGACTTAAACTAAATATGGTGGTCCATCTATATGGTTCACTTGAAATCCTTCCATCCTTCTTGGTTGATTCTCCTTGAACAAAATCTTTGTATCCTTGGAGAAAATTTCTCATGTCTTTGGTCACAAAACTTCAAAGGTGATGATGGCTCCTTCTATTTGGTGTTTCGTTAGTCTCCAAATCTTGAGCAAGATTTCTTGTCTCACTTGTCCTTAGTGATATCCAAGGTTGAAGTCCTTGGTGAATATGCTGAAGAGGTTGAAGTCATTAGAGTTGAAGATGTTGAAGTCATTAGAGTTGAAGAAGTTGAAGTCTTTAGAGTTGAAGAAGTCCTTAGCTCATGGTGAAGTCTTTGGCCATGGGGTAGGTTTTTCCATCAAGTTGAAGTAGAAGAGATGTACAGTTGAAATCAAAATGGTTGAGGAAAGAGTTTACAAGATTGTTTGTAAATAAGTTTTTGGAACAAATACAACTCCTATTTTCTAAGGGTTTTGTCCAATCCTAGGTTTACAAATCCTACAGGCAACACAATACTCTGATACCATCTGTAAGATCCCTCCTTTGTAAAGGAAAAGGATCCCTGTGATTGCAATGCTAGTCCCTGGATCAATAGCTAGCATCCATAGTTAAGATGTAATATCAAGAAACAAGGTCATAATACAACTTTATAACCAGGAATAACATAATTTTATTACATCTTACATAGCTCATTTGGCTATTACATTACATTGCAGCAGAATATCTACAAGCATGGGGTCCTTCATCTTCAAAGTGCCACAAGCAGACATGTTGGTTGTAGACTTGTAATCCTAATCATTAAACTTCACTAATATCAATCAAACCTGCAACATAACAAGTTACAGCCACAAGGGTCAATACATTTGAATTGTATTGGCAAGTGATACTATGGTAGTATATTGGAGTCTATCATCTATATGCATTTGGCTAAGTGGAGCTTAGGCTTGCTTTGCTCAAAATAGATTTTCCTTATCATTTGAAAACACTAAGTTTTTGCTTGACAAAATAATCTTTCCCAAGGCATCTCCCAATCAAAGATTTAAGATCCTTTATCCCTTGTTCAACCACAAGTTTTTAACTTAGAAATTTGGATGATGAGATTCTTGATAGCTTCCATGTCTTGATGCTCAAATTGTCCTTTACCAGGTACATGGCTAAGTACTTAGATTTTACACTCTGCAGAGGTGGTGCACTTTCCCCACAAGACTTGGTTTCACCAAGACAAGATCTTTCAGAAGCCTTTCCTTAGACCAAGTGGACGCATTCCAACCTATCATCCCACTACCACCAACTGTCCAAATGGCTAAGTTCTAGCAACCTATGTGATCCAGGCAGAGCCCATAATGCCAAGTGGTTGCACTTGAAGCTTCTCAACATTTGACATCTCAAATCTCTTTGTTCCTGGGTGGCCATCCACAAGTGAGATACACAAGGTTCACCAGTCCCCTGGCCTTGTGTAACCACTCAACCAAAAACCACCAAGCAATTACCATTCCACCCAGGTGATTCATTAACTTAGTTGTTTTATTAAACAAAAACACAAGTCCTCAGACTTAGAAATTTTTCCATAGTATGATTGTATATTCCACCCTTGTTCTCTATTAGCTAAGCTAAGCTTGATAGTAGTAGGAATATTAACTTAGGAAATTTCCTACTAAGGTTTCATCTACTAGGATTTCCCATAGCACGGTTTATACTTAGCAAAAATTCCATGCAAGTTTTACTTAGAAAAATCACTAATGCATAGTGAAAGTAATGGGACTAAAGTATGAAGCATCACTTGCCTTTTTGGTAGAGGGTATAAGTTCACTCCTTGTCCTTGCAACAATCACACTCTTCAAGTCACTACAATTCAATCAAGCAAGGCACAAACTCAATCTACCGATCAAGCAAAACATCACATAAAATCATAGAACCAAGATAATGCATGCAAGCATGCCAAGGGTTGTTTTATTTGGAAAAGTGGTTCCTAATGGGTCATAAACATTTGAAAACACCTATTGGTCATTTTATAAAGTGGCAAAAGTCATTTGCAAGGGATTTCACTTCCTAAACCATTTTCAAAACAAAGTATCATTTTATGTGGTGTAGAAATGTTTTTACTAAGGAATTAATCTATAGGGTTCACAAAATATGTTTTCAACCCATAAAACTTTGTGTTTAGGGCCAGAGAGTTTGAAACAAAACATTTCCCAAAGGTTTTCTTCCAAAACCATTTTTAATAAATAAACCATATTTTTATTTGGCTAGAATTGGTTTTAAATCAAATAATCATTCTTTTCCTTCACCAAATATATTTTTGAAACCACAAAGTGTTTCCTATGGTCAGTAGGTTTAAAACACTCCATTTGCAAAATATTTTATCCCCAAAAACATTTTAGAATAATTTTTACAATCTAAACAAGCATACAAATGTTTCTGCAAAAACAAACATTTTAACAGAAGCTTTTCACTAAACAAATGGCATGGTTGGATAGGGCTTGTTCCACTGATTCTATTGATATAAAGTTTGCAAAATTTGGACGTGTGGAACAAAAGTTATGGAATTTACAAAATGGACATCTAATAGAAAGTTTTCTGGCTTTTAAATCAAACAGAGGCCACGTGGAATGTTTTGATTGGCCGAAAACGTTTCGCGGGGATTGAGCTCTGTGGAGCGTCGGATTAAAACATATCGAGCGGCACAGAACGCTCCATACCGATTCGCTAAATGAAACTATCGCAGCGCTCGGATCAAGAGCCTACGGCGCGCAGCACGCTTGCCAACTAGTGGCGGCGCTGCCGGCGGCGCTCTGGCGGCAGCGCTCAGACGAGGTCATCGCCGGTGATACAAGACGCAAGGGAGAGGAGGAGAAGGCTCACCGTGTTCGCCGAAGCTTGCTGATGCTCAACGTGGTACTGGCTGGTGAAGGGGCGCACGGGGGTGAGGACAATGGCTCGCCGGAGTTGCTGCGAGCGGCGGGTATGCTCGAGCGTCGTCGAGGACGTTGTTACAGAGCACGCTAGGACAAATGGGAAGCATAGTTAAACGCGCAGGGTCACGGCGATGATGTGTGCGTGAAGGAGAAAGAGAAGCGCGGCCAGAAACTACCTGTGGAGCTCGTCGGAGTTGGAGCGGACGGCGGCGTCGTTCTGTCGAAGACGAAGTCGACGCTGCAGAGCACTCGCGAGCGAGGGGAAGACACTGGAAGGTGCAGGAGATGATGGCGAGCAAGCTCGTGTGCTCTGGAAGCAGTGGGGCTGGCGGGGGTGGCCGGAATTGCCGCCGGAGAGCGTCGGAGACAGTGGCGGTTTGGAGACGATTCCGAGCAGCCTGGTGGCTCTCTGGTGGCTCTGGTTTGGGGGAAAGGGAGAGAGGAGCATGGCGTTTAATACGGCGTGGTTGCTGGACTGAATCAACACGGCAGTAACGAGTATTGACGCGAGCTTTAATCGGCAGAAACCGCCGGCGAGGTTTGCGCGCGGGTGAGAACGAAGGGGAGTTGGCGGTGGGGCCTGGCGTCAGCGAGAGAGGAATGTTTCAGGTGGGCTCCAGTTGTCATTCACTGCGCGGGTTATTTTTGCGGTAAGGAAAACGTTTCGGGGGCGAGGGGGATAGGTGGGCTGGACTGGGCTGTTGGGCTGGCCGGCTGGGCTGGCTTGTTTCTCTCTTTTTTTTATTCAGTATTCTTTTTCTTTTTCTAATTGATTTTCTGTTTTGAATTTCAAACAACAATTCAAACAACCAAATCAAATCAAACTTCCACCACACTTTGCATTTGAGTTTGGTTCTGTTTAACAACACAAACCAAAGTCCCAAAATAATATTTTTATTTTAAGATCTATTTAATAATTAATTAAAATAGACCTTAGTTAATAATTCAAATAGGATTTGTTTTATTTAAAAACTCCATTTGAAATAGTACAAAAACCAAATCAGTAGGTTTTATTTGAAATTATAAAATACTTGGAAAACTTGTTTAAAATAAATAAATAAGTTTTAGTGTTTATTTAAAACGGGAAAAGCCTTTACTTAAATAAAATTGGATATTAAATCCTTATTATTTTATTTAAATAAACCTTTACTATTTTTATCAAAACAAAATGTTTTATTTCAAAAGCTTGACCAAGGTTTATTTTGGCTCCATAAAATAATCCTTATTTATAAATCTACCTTTTCTTTTGAAAACCAAATCTTTTATTAAAAGATCCAAAATAGTAATTCCAAATATTTTTAACTTTATTGTTTAATTATCTTTTTAAATCCCTTTAGGATTTTATTTGATCCAAATAGGTTTTGAAAGTTTCAAATTGGATTCAAAAAGTTTCTTCTCACCCTGAAAATCAACAAAGTTTTATTTTATTCATTTATTTTTCACATTACAAGATTTGGAAAATCTTGGGATGTGACATATATCACCTAGGACTTAACAACCAATGTCTCCAGTGATTCTTGCGCCGTATATTACGCGTTGACCATGAGATTTGGAATGGGACGGAGAAGTCAGCTGTATCTTCTTCCTCTCGCATGAAGCCAGATGTGCAGGTCGTGGATGTTATCCTCGTAGCATGCACATTAATTGGTAATTCGTAGAGGATATGCAGCATATGGGTGGGAACCCTCAACGTCCCACGATAGTTTTGGCATCTAACGGTTTGTACAAACCATTGCCGTAATTCATTATGTGGGCATGGTGTACCCAAGGAGGCATGCGAGGTCGCGAAGGGGGCAGTGATTGGCTTGGATCATATTCTGGGCCCCACATCATGGAATTGTGGACGGAAATAAGCTGCCCGGTTGTGCAACAAAGAGTTGATCTCTCATGGGTAAAGTGACGCACCTCTGCAGAGTGTAAAAAACTATAACTTGTTACTCCCTATTCCGGGAAGGAGCTGCGAACGCGGCGGGAAAGGAACTCCATGAAAGTTCTAGTAAACCCGTGAAGGCTGACGGACATAGCTTTTCACAATAAAAGCAACCTTTGAAGAAATGTTTATGAAAACTTGCATTGCCTATGACCTAGGGTCTGTGGATGTAGTTATAGTGCATCAAACACTCCTTTTCTAGTGAATTTGTTGAGTACGCTCGTACTCAAAGTATCTTCTTAACCCTTGCTAGATTCTGAAGCCATTAAAAACGATGTCTGCATCAAGATATGCTCCAGGACTTATCAAGACCAGCTAAAGCTCTTCAATGAAGACAAAGAAGACAACATATACCTCAACTCAAGTGAAGACGAAAGTTACTGACTAGATAGGAATATTATCTCTAGCCAAAGAACCTATTTCTGTAGTGCGTTGCAATAGCAGAAATGCCAACCTCTTAGTCTGAATATTAGACTTGATAGTATAATTGTTCTTGCGTTGTTTATTTTTGATTCTTCTCACTTGAACCTAGAGTGTTCTATGGATCTTATGTAAAGAGTGAGTTGTAACCTTTAGCCATGTTTTGGACCCGCTGTGTTTCTGTTGTGCCATTCCGAGGAATGTAATACTCGTGAACGGTGTTTCATTGGTGTTATGTCAACGAATATAGTATACTACATCATGCAGTGGTATGCTGGGTCACCACATTATTCGCTAATTAAACTTGGACAAAGCCACCACAATTACCACCACTTTTCCACACTCATGGTACTGTTAGTTTATGGTTACTTAGAATATTTTATTGCTGCAGCAATAACAATTACTTTCTTGTATTTATTATCTTGCAAAGCTATATCTCATACCCATATTGTTGCTCTAGTTTTATTTCCTAGATATTGCAAAGTTTTAGTGTGTGTAGAGTTGTATCAACGGTTGATAGGACTTGAAAGAACATTTTATCTTACCTTTATCTCCTCGTTGGGTTCGACACTCTTACTTATCAAAAAGGCTACACACGATCCCCTATACTTGTGGGATATCAGCTGCCCAAGGAGACTTCGGGTGGCCCAAGCCCATCAGAAGTTCAACTCCTTGGAGAACACGACCAAGATGTAGATAGAATATTCAAGGGTGAAACCCTAAATTGTAACCGACTCGACCTACCCCCGGGACCTGGCCTATCTATATAAAGGCCAAGAGGGCACGACGAGGAAGACCTAGACAACTCATACACACACCTCACGCCAGATCGCATCTGCGCACCCCCTATAACCTTCGGTTCCACCATAATCAAGAACAGACAAGCAAGAGTAGGGTTTTCCCTTCGGGGGCCTGAACCTGGGTAAACCTCGTGTCCCCTTGCTACGTGTCTTTTAACCGTCTCGCGATCTCCAGCATCCTCATCTTCTCTAAACCCAAGTCCATAACAATGGGCATTGATGAGTCGAACCTTCGTCAAAAACCCAAGTCCATAACAATGGGCATTGACGAGTAGAACCCTCGTCAATTGGCGCCGTCTATGGGAATTGGGGATGCTGATCGTGCGGTCATGACGGCTCCATCTACCGCGATCTTTGACTCCTTTGCGACAGAGAACCACCTCCTCTTCGGCACCATCGACTTCACCGTCCACTCATCGGCGACCCACCAAAACTTCGATTCCGTAGGAGACGGAGTCGACATGATGCTTGGAAGCCTATGCTTCCAGGTAGGCAAGGTTGGCACCATACGCCTCCCTGAGCGGGTGGTACCCCCGGAAATCACACCTGCTTCGTGGGTGCCGCCAATCGGTGTCCTAAGCGCATCATCGCTGGCATACGATTCGGATGACAACAGCATCCGTAACTCCAATCTATACGACCCTCCTATGGAGGAAGTAACCTACGGTTCTAGATCTAAGAGCTGGGAGAGTAAAGATCTCCCCCACCACTACATGTGCATGGCCATCGTCGATGGTCACGTTGACAACGGAGCCGATCCACCGTCTCCCCCTCCCAATCTGCAGGCTACTAATGCCACGAACAGAGAAAACGGTCCACCCCCGCCCAATCCCAATAGGAACGGGCCACCCAAATCCGCCAGCGGTGGCGATCCACCTCAACAAGGCCCAATGCGAAAGAGTTCAGGAAGCCCTGGAGGGTACCAACCCTCTGCCACTCGACGCCTCCCTTGACATGCTGATGGGATATCACTAGCTCCTCATAGAGGAGCATAATCGGCAAGTCGAACATAACAAAGAACCTCAGCAGTGCATGCGAGCAGCTGATGTGTCAAGCGCTCCATGAGCCGTGCTCTCCTCCGTCAGCGGATCCTCCTCCAAAGGCTACAACGGACACAAGCATCGCTCCCGGCTGAAGCGCATGGACCTTGCCGCTCGACACGAGGCCATCAAGGCACTCGACTTGTCCTTCATGTCAATGGACTCGCGGGGCAACATAATTCCCAAAACACCATAGGCCGTGGTTATGGCGGCCACCACGTATCTGACAGCGAACCCACCACCTGTTGGTGATCCCAGACACGCAATCCATAAATCTGTGATTTCGGGTATTGGGTTCGTGGTAGCCACACTACTCGGAGAAACGGCCCCGAAGCCGAAGACAAAGGCTGCGGTGAAATCCACAAGGAGCCGCACATCCTCATCCGACGAGGATGAGTATGATGAGCTCACACAGCGCAAGATCGACAGATCATGAAAAAACGTGCGTGTTCCATGGAATCAGAGGACGAAGACACAGAGCTATGTGGCGCTAGATGCTTCAGCAGAGCCATACGACAGTCTTGGATGCCCAAGGGCTTCAAGCTCATATCGGACAACCCCAAGTTTGACGACCTACAAGAGTCAAAGATCTGGCTAGATGACCACATCTCATCGATCAAACTGCACGGCGGAAGCAAAAAACACAGCCATGCAGTATCTTCAGCTGTAGCTAAAGGGTGTTGCCAGGGCCTGGCTCAATAACCTTCCCTCCGGATCCATCCACAGTTGGGAGGAGCTGGCCCACAACTTCATCCGCAACTTCAGGGCACCTGCAAAAGGCCCGCCTCCATCGAAGAGTTGCGCGCTTGTTGCCAACGGTCCAACGAGTCGATCTGCTCCTACGTACAATGCTGGTCAGTAATCAAGAACTCTGCCGAGAACATCTTGGAAGAGAGGGAAATCGACGCCTTCAACGGCGGCGTAAGACGCCGCGAACTCAGAGAAGAGCTGTGTCAGATCAAGCCCAAAACCATCGATCACCTGATGGATATCACCAACCGCTGGGCGGATTGCGAGGATGCCATCAACCAAACCCGTTCGTATGACGAAGACGACCTCGGTCGTAGACGTGATCGCGGAGGAAAAAGAAGAGCACACGTCTATGACAATCGCAAAGAAATCGATATGGTCGAGGTTGGCTATGCCGAACGCCACGAAGACAGAAATCGCAGCAGCGGCTATCGCAGCGCCGCAATCGGGATGGAGAGCCCTCCGCATTTGACAAACTGTCGGGTACCTGCACCATCCACTTCTACATCGACAAGAACGATGGAAGAGGAAAGCCAGCCATCTGCTCAAGGACTACAGGGAGTTTCAGAAGCTCCACGAGGGATACGCCCAACTGCGGCATGACGCAACAAACCAGGGGTTTGGCTCCACCCTGGAAACGTCGCATACAGTGCCCCACCACCACAGGCCGGAGGATCCGTGCAACCTGCTGTTGCACCGGCCCAGAACAACGGGGCAGAGCCGTACCCACGATCGTTGGGTGCCATGATGATAAAAAAGGGACGTCCATCCAACATGATACATAAGACGATTACCCGCCAAGTAAACCTGTCCGTCACCTCTCCACCAGCCATACCTGAGTACCTCAGCGGCTCGGAGTCATGCATCACCTTTGACCGCTCGAATCACCCCCGGCAAATACCCCGTCCAGGCCACTCTGCCCTGGTGCTCGAGGCTTAGATCGGCGGATTTGAGATGAGTCGCATCTTCATGGATGGCGGCATCGACATCAATCTGATGTTTGCCAGCACACTCGAAGCTATGCGAATCCTGCTATGCAGCCTAGAGGCATCAAACACGACCTTCCATGGCATTGTCCCAGGGAAAGAAGTGTACCCCCTGGGCAAAATATGGCTCGACGTCATCTTCGGCACCCCTAAGAACTTCAGGAGTGAGCGTCTTGAGTTCAAGGTGGTAGACTGGCCCTCACAGTACCATGCCATCCTCGGGCGCATGGCATTCGCAAGATTCCTGGCGGTACCGCACTAAGCGTATCTCCTGCTGAAGATGCCAGGACCCAACGGCGTCATCATCGTCCTAGGAAGCTTCACCAAGTCCGATAGCTGTGACAGAGAATTCAATAGAATCTCCCAGTCCTTCGGCATGCAAGAGGAGCTCACAAGAGTCGACAGACAACAGTCTGCCCTTGTGACCAAGCAAGACGCACCCGACATGTCATTCGACTCTACAGTCAACACCAAGGCGTTGCAGGTCCATCCGACAGACTACACCAAGATGGCTCTGATCGCCAACAACCTGAGTTCCGCATAGGAACTCGCGCTCATTGAATTCCTCTGTGAGCGCTGGGAAATCTTCGCCTGGTGTCCTGCGGACATGCGAGGAGTTCCCAGGGAATTCGCTGAGCACGCACTCAATGTATACTCGGATACGCGTCCAGTGAAGCAAACGACGCGTCGACTGTCCGAGAGAGCGGAAGCAATTGGTATCAAAGTCAACAGACTCCTCGATGCCAACTTCATAAGGAAGATTAAAGAAAGCACCTGGGTAGCCAACCCCGTGCTGGTCTCTAAGAAGGACACGGACATCTTGCGGATGGGCGTGGACTTTATGGCGCTTAACAAGCACTTCCCAAAGGATCACTTTCCCCTACCGCGGATCGATCAAATCATCGATTCCACCGCAGGATGTGAGAGGCTCTCGTTCCTTGATGCCTACTCAGGCTATAATCAGATCCGACTGAAGGTCGAAGACCAGGAAAAGACGACTTTTATCACGCCGTTCAAGGTCTTTCGCTACAACACAATGCCCTTCGGATTCAAGAACGCATGCGCAACCTACCAAAGGTGCATGCAGGCATGCCTGAGAAACCAAATTGGTCACACCATTCAAGTCTATGTCAACAACATAGTAGTCAAGACAAAGGAAAGCCGAACATTGATTGACAATCTTCGCGAGACGTTCGATAACCTTGATCGATACAGGATCAAGATAAACCCAGAAAAATGCGACTTGGGCGTCCTATCTAGACAATTGATCGGGTATTTCATCTCCAAAAGAGACATGAAGCCAAGCAAACTCGGGTTCTTCTAGGCAACAACTCAGGTATGGGGCTTAGATGAGGAAGCACATTAGACGACTTATGGAAACTCGATTGGACGGCTAGGGAGGCAAGGGATCGCAAGACCCAATCCTCGGAGAATGCTCAACGGGCATTCGTAGGAAATAACTGGTAAAATAGGTAAATTTTGTCCAAAAAAGAGAATAAAAGTAGAACTCTCTTTTTTTTTAGTCCGGGATTTTGTGCATTCCTACATAGCAAAGGCTCGTGGCCCCGTCTAATTGATCAACAAATGCAAAATAACGGCATGCTCGCAAGTCCGCAAAAGTGAGAATATGAGTACAAAGGATATCCCTACGCGTCCCCCGGACGATGGGAGGTCCCCATCGTCCTGCTCCAGCTGCTGCCACGTGTCCACTAAAAACGGTCTAAATCCTTGCTGCAAAACGGCCCGCTTTTTGTTTCCGAAGAAAAAAACGGTTCGTTTCAGAAATAGAACGTCTCGCCGGAGACCTCATCGGAGACTATGCAGCAAAAAAAAATTGTGCTAATGCAGCAAAACCGATTTCGTCGGAAACATCGTCGGAAAAAATTCGCCGGTGACTCTCGCCGGAGACCTTGTAGCAAATACTTGGCACTGTTGTAGCAAAAACACAAGACGATTGTAGCTAAAAGGTTTTTCTAATGTAGCAAAAAAAACGACTTCGCCGGATACATCGCCGGAGACTTCGCCGGTGAGGTTTCCGTCAAGACGTTCTATTTCTGAAACGAACCGTGCTTCGGAAACAAAAGCGGGAACATATATAACAAATGCAGGATATTTTGCAGCCCAATAAATACATGTCAGCGTGACGATGGAATCGTTCCCGAGTACAAAGTCCAAGGCAAAATTCCCTTCTCCTCCAGTTCCACGTGACACACGAGACCACGAATTGGCTGCGTGGCTCGTGTTACTTTCGCTCCCGGACAACCGTCACGTACGTGCCGGCTTCTTCACCGTTCGGTCCCAACAGCGCCTATATTTTACACTTCCCAAAACAAAACTACCCGTACTTATTAACGATCTAGCAGTCCCCTTCCGTTGTTACCGCGATTCGAGCCGCTGCGAACCCAGCAAAAAACGGAAGCGACCTCAATTCCCCGAATCCCGATCGAACTAGGGAGAAAGCTTTTCTTCCCCCGCAATCCAAATCTCGCGAGACAAGCGCGCGCTGCAATGGCGGCCGCCGCCATCTCCCACCTCCGCCGAGGCGCGCAGCGCCACGCGCTCCTGTACCTCTCGCGCCGCCACTTCTCCTCTAACTCTCCGCTTACCGCTGCCCGCCCCCTCGTCGCCGCCGCTCGCCGCCTTCTCTCCACTTCAGTGGAATCCGGCACGTCCTCCTCGGCGGGAAGCTACAAGCCCCCGCCCCTCGACCCCTTCCGCGCCGCCCTCGCGCCAGCGTCGCCGCCGCTCGAGTCGCCTCCCCTCGAGGAACCCCCCACTGCCCCGCCGCTCCCGGAGGTAGCGTCTGCGGCCGCCGCGGCGCCCGAGCAGGATCCTGTGGATTTGCAGAACGAGGAGTTGGACGGCCTCAAGGCCGGGGTGAGGGCGGTGAGGAGCAGGGAGGAGTCGCCGCAGGAGAAGGAAGCGTGGTGGTTGCTCAACCGCGCGGTAGTGAATTATTGCGGCAGCGCGGTGGGAACGGTGGCAGCGAACGATCCGTCCACGGCCAACCAAATGCTCAATTACGACCAGGTGTTCATCAGGGACTTCGTGCCGTCTGCCATCGCGTTCCTTCTCAAGGGTGAGAGTGACATCGTGAAGAACTTCTTGCTGCACACCTTGCAGCTGCAGGTGAGTCACAACACCTTAAAATGATTACTGCTGCTATACACGTCCTCTGTTAGAAGTTCTACCAAGCAAGTTCAGTTGAAATGCAGTAGCGGTAATGGTGTAGCGTGCTATAAAGAGGTCATTGTGAAATTATAATGTCATTTCAGTAGGATGACAGATGAACTGTGTACAATGTATGGAGTAGTTTATCTCACATAGGCATTTCAAGATAACACCAGCAATGGTCGAATAAACCCTCCATGTATGTTGTCAATTTTTAGACCTCTCGCTTTTGTGTGTTGATTATTATTGCACTGGGTATATGTTTCAAATGCATGAGTATTAGACAGTAACATTTTCCCGCTCAATTGGGGGGATTGCTCTGCAAGCATCCGTTTGAGTGTGTAATGGTTCTGAAGGATTTGAATCTATTATACTTTGCAACCTTTTGTAGTTTGCTATTGATGTATATCTTCCAAATGCCTCCACATCATAATTTGACTGTGAATGTGCCTTCACTATACTATTTTCTTCTGTGCTGAATTTGAAAGTTCATCATGTGGTTCATTTACAAGTAGCTAATTTGGATGCATAGTTACGCTGTGGGATTGGCTGCATGACTTAGAAATGCCATTCTTTTTTTGATAGAAACTGGAACCTTTATTACCCAGGCCTTTGCATCAAGGATGCACACAGCCTGCTTATTACAACCCCGAAAGCAAACAAGTGACTTGGTGAAAAAATTGGCCACATGACATTTTAGAAGGTGCATACATCTAAGCTGTAATCGACCTATTACATGCACCTTGTCCAAACCGACCACTTTAGGAATGCCATTCTAGGTTATAGAATGTTTATCTGGCACAATTTCTTATGATTTGGTGGATCACTCCTTTGGGCTTTTGCAAAGTTTAAATATTATGGCTATACTGCATTTAAATAGGAAGAGAAATAGGTAGGACCAAGTAGGTGCACGAGCTTACAAATTAATCTGTGTGTACACAAACTTTGTATGGATGGCTTAAATAGGTTGAAATGTGTTCGCTCCTCGCTCACATGTAATATGTGTGGGCGTGAAAGGACTAGGCAGTGGGCACTGAGCCACTGATTTGTATCGATCAGTTGAAATATTGTCAGCAACCAATTAGTCAGTTGGATAACTGCCCAGTACTGAAATGATCAGTGTACGGAGTGTGCTATAATCTGCATGGAGAGCCATAGAGGCACAAATTTGTTAGAAGTGCACTAGCGAGCAAAGAACCGTTATCCGCCTATCCTCCATGGAGTTAGTAGTTGGCTGGAGGCCACAGCGTCAAACTTAACATTGATGTCCCACACAGCCTGCGTAACACACTTACTGCATTCCCCAGTGGGTAGGCAGCAACCTTTTCATTACTGCTACATGGACACCTGATTGCTGGCAGCGACAAACCCGAAACTGCTCTGAGGCTGTCCTCGAGCTGCACAAATGTACTTTCATAGCACACCCTGAAGTTTCCTGCAGCTGCGGAGTATCTGGTTTCCAGAGGCCTGATTTTCGATCAAGGAGGACATGACATGGAAGGCATATGGAATGAAGTTGGAGCCAAGATCCCGCAGCGGCACTACAAGAGACTGAAGATGGAGATGGAGGGTAAAGGTAAAAGATGAGGAGGCCTTGTAGAACTTGGAGGAGGCAGACTGAACTCTTGAAGGAGATGGAAATTTAGAGGCAGGACCCTACCAGGGAAGGTCTGGTTGCTGCAGCTCTTGTAGGAAACCATGTAGAGGCCGGCACACGTCCTGAGATAGAGAAAAGCAGCCATCCTTATAATAGTGTCATAGCTCATTGATTTTGCACCCTTCGGTGAAGACAAATGGGCCGAGTGGTCCGCCTCACTCTAGCAGGCTGCTGCAGTGCTGGGTGGGTCCAGGAGCAATAGCAGCTGCACAAGTAAGAACCAATCCACATATCAGCAGCTCAATTAGCAATACTAGCAAAAGGCTCTCCCTCTCCCTGCTAGATCAGAGAGAGCAGCGAGACATGAGAAATACAGTGAGGAGGAATGGATAGGCGGAGAAGTAAGGAATTTCCATCTCCATGCCATGCCACCACCTTGTTCCACATAGATGGCAGGTCAACTAGGTAAATAACTTACAAAAAAATAATCCTAGGTAGAAACCCTTTTCAGACCCTTTTTTAAAGCTACACATGTTTTTTCCGAGAAAACGCAAGATTTTTGCCTTTCATTTCACTGAAAAGGTAGAGTTGTTACACGCCTCCTAAGAGGTACACACATTATTACAAAGAAGATGGGGGCTTAATGCACGTCCCAGGTCGTCGGTACTACTACCCTAAGCCCCTTGGCTCCTGCCTGAATCCAAGCTGATACTTCATCTTTGAGCTGTCATCACCTATACATGTCTGCATGTTTTAGCGTGCCCACCCTTCAATCCCAGGCCTAATCACCTATACATGTTTGCGGACATAGATGTCCAGTTTGCAAAATTATGGACCTATGTTCACCCAACTAGGAAGTGTAAAGCATTTATACTTTGAATTCTGCAAGGCAATATTTCTGTAGTACGAAGTTGGGTTACCAAGATTCGAATCAGCATTATGATTTCAGCTGTTATAACCTACCAAATGTGGTGCCACACGGTTTTCTCTAGCAGGGTTAGAGTAAGTGAGCAAGAAATCGTGTTACCATTTAGCATCCAGTGGTAGTGATAACCTATTTTTTTGTCTTGTAATAATGATATAGTTCAATATCTTACATAATTGCTAAAAAATTCCACTTCTGTGATTAGAATATCTTTGCAAACCCAACAGCATAACAAGTTGCTACTTACCTTATACGATCCATGAAAACAATAAGAGGTCGTTTGGCACCCTGGTATTCATTTCATTTAGTAGAAATGAAATGAATAGATGGATTCATTTCATTTATATTATGATTCCAAAAACACCCACATGTTTGGCTGCCACTAGAATTTGGAAATGACGGATCTGAGATAGGAATCAGGTTTACACATGGGGATATTTTGATGGATTTGCCAAATGAAATGACGCCCCAATTCCGTGTCAACCAAACAGCATAGGAAAGGAATTGCAAAATGAATTCCAGGATTCCATGCCCAAATGATGGATACCAAACGACCTCTAACAATATAACTTGGGTCCATATGGTTACAGCTTTCAGGTGCAATGGAGTTTTTCTTTCCTCGTCATTAGCTTTCACAATCCCGCAACTTCCACTTGTAGGATGATTTACGGATGCTGAGGAAAGTCTATGTTCAAGTTTGTGTACTAGTTCAATCAACCTACTCACATCAGTCATTCAATTTCAAACACTAAAATAATTGGAGTGGAAATGTGAATCTAGGATCTTCAGGAGAGTTACTCTCGCCCCCCGCGTCGCTCCGTCTGGAGCTACTCATGAGGTGACTAATCCTAGACACCAAACCACAGTCCGTCTTCCTCTTTGTGCTGTGCCGCCGCCAGAGTGACAGGCCGGCCAAGCCCGTGTGGCTCATGAGGACGGCGGCTGCGGGGCAGTCTCCGAGCGCTACGTGTTGTGAAGGTGGCGGGTGCGCGCTGGAGGTCCAGACCAAGCCAGCCGGAAGCCCTCGGATGTTCGGCGCCCTCCAGGTCGGTGGCCCGGTGTGGATCCTGGCCGCTTGAGCGGGGAGCTGCGGCTCAGGGGATGGTGCAGGGCGTGCTCGTTCCCCTCGGGAGTTGGCTGAGAGGGCTCACCCACTCCCATCTGAGCGTTTTGTGGCTCGCAGGTGGTGCTGCATTTGGGGATTTGCTGGCCCGTTGTTGGTCTCCCTGTGGTGTAGGTGTTGGTCTCCTGGTCTGCTCTGCTGTGGCGTCACGGGGTGGGGGAGTTTGGAAGCCTGGGCAGTGGCCTGGATGGCGAGGCAGAGTCGACCTGCGGCTGGTGACGTCTGCACTGCTGGCCGATGGTCTTGGTCACGTGGACGGAAAGGAGTCGGTGGGTTCTGGTCGTGGGGAGAGGGCAGTGTCATTGGTCCTTTTCTCCAGATGTGAAGGCCAGTCCCCTCCTTCCTTCTGGCTTGCTTCTCCCACTGGATGTAGCTGCTGGTGTTTCGCGGGCTCTGGAGAAGGCTGGGTGTCGGTGTGGTTCATTTGGCACTGGCGGAAACCCTTGGTTGGCCGGTCCGACCAAGATGGCGGTGACGCCCTTTGGGCGCCTCTCTCCTCCCTTGAGGTGCCGTCGAGGTCCCTCATCCCCACCCCTGTTCCATGCTCCGTGGTGAAAACCCAAAATCCATGGATTGGGCAGCGGCGGCGCTGTTGGTTTCGCTTTCTCTCTTGGGGACGCTGCTTGGGGGTGCTGGTTCTGTGATTGAGTTAGTCAAGGAGGGTCGGTGGCTGTTGGTGCCTGAGTCTTGTAAGTGGTGGCGGTGCTTTGGTGCGGCAGGTCCAATGTGTATCTTGTGGGGTGCTTGCCACCGTCATGTGTTGCTGACGGGGTCAGCGCCCTAGGGCCTGGAGGGAGGGGGAAGTGTTCCCCTTCCCGGCGACAGCGGCATGGTGGCGATTGCCCATACTCTTCCTCCGCGGTGGCTGTTCTTGGTCCATGTGTTCTGCTACAGGCTCCCGGTCTCTTCACATCTTCATCAATGATTGGTCCCAAGCTTCCTGGAGGGCACAGTCGGTGGCAATCGGAGCTTCATTTTCTTATTATTATGTGGTTGCTGTATGAGTTTCGTTGTAAGATGATTTGACCAGCACCCTTGTACCCTTTGAGCTGTTCGGGGCTTTATTAATTTAAAGCCAGGCCTTTGGCCTTCTGTCTAAAAAAATGTGAATCTAGGGTTCGTCGCATGGTCTGTGCCTGAATTTGAAGGACAGACAGAAGCGGTCTTAGTGCTCTAGTTAAATTTGAGTAATGTGGTTACTATTGTTTTAACTTTGCTGATGAAGTGATAAATATGTTCTGAGATTGGATGCATTCTCTTCAAAATAAGAAACATAGGTATACTATGCTCGAAACATGGTTGTGTGCTTCATAAAACTGGCCCCATCCACCAAACCCCTGGAAACAGCGCCAAGAAAACTGTCTTGGGTATCCATCCTCTGAAATCATCAGAATGATTGTAGCTGAAGTGTTGATTCTCTCTTTGTCTTGGATATCGTTCCTTGAATTTCCAAGTTGTGTGTAATGTGTTTTGAACTATCTGCTCATCTCTTTTTTTTTGTACCTTTCAGAGTTGGGAGAAGACAGTGGATTGCTACAGTCCTGGTCAGGGATTGATGCCTGCTAGTTTTAAAGTCAGATCTGTGCCTTTAGATGGAAACAATGAAGCATTTGAGGAGGTTCTTGACCCTGACTTTGGAGAATCGGCCATTGGGCGTGTAGCACCTGTTGACTCTGGTGAGTATGCTGGGTGGGATTGTGCTATAACTTCGAAGATAAATTTTGTTTTCATGGATTTTCACATTAGGTTCTATTTTCTTAGGCCTTTGGTGGATAATTCTATTGAGGGCATATGGTAAAATTACTGGAGACTATGCACTACAAGAAAGAGTTGACGTGCAGACAGGCATCAGACTAATCCTGAATTTGTGCTTGTCTGATGGATTTGACATGTTTCCTACATTGTTGGTCACTGATGGATCTTGCATGATTGATCGGAGGATGGGAATCCATGGGCATCCTCTTGAGATCCAAGTAAGCTAATCTTGGACACTTGATCTTGACATATTCAAGTACTATATAGTAGTTATGGCCTGATGGGGATCAAGAATATTGTTCTAACCTTTTCTGATAACACTCAACTGGCAACTTAAATGGAATGGCCAGTGGATTTTGAACCTTCACTTTGTATATGCAATACTCACAGACGGAAATAAACTGCATAAAGAGTCTTCTCACCAGCCACCTAACAGGATGTCTTTTCGCAGGCTCTGTTTTATTCTGCTTTGCGCTGTGCCCGTGAAATGGTCAATATAGATGAGGGGTCTAAGAACTTGATCCGTGTTATCAACAACAGGCTCAGTGCTCTGTCATTTCACATAAGAGAGTACTATTGGGTGGACATGAAGAAAATAAATGAGATTTATCGCTACAAGACTGAGGAGTACTCACATGATGCTATCAATAAGTTCAACATCTACCCAGAGCAAATCCCATCCTGGCTTGCAGACTGGATTCCTGAGAAAGGTGGTTATCTTATAGGAAACCTACAACCAGCTCATATGGATTTCAGGTTCTTTTCTCTAGGAAATCTCTGGGCGATTGTTTCCTCTTTAGCCACTCCAAAGCAAGCAGAGTCTATCCTGAACCTCATTGAAACCAAATGGGATGATATAGTTGCCAATATGCCTCTCAAGATATGCTACCCTGCTCTGGAGTATGAGGAATGGCGTATTATCACTGGTTGTGACCCCAAAAACACGTGAGCAACTGAAACTTCTTCTATATGCTGTATGAATTCAGTTGTTTGAGCGTTCTTGAGAACTTGATACATCTTATTATGCTTTGCTTGAGAACTGGATCTTTCGATCTTTCTAAGTCCCAAAATACAAACATGCATCACTTGCTTTTATCATTCTATAAGTAGCATTCTTTTGGCCTCATGGCGTCGAGTCTTACTTATGTTAGTCAACTTCATTTTTAGTATTGAGCTATTGAGCCAAGTTGTATTGTTTTGATGTTTTTCCCGCCAAAAAACTACCGTTTCGATATTTGAGTACTTCGTGTGAGATTTTTCTTCGTCGAGTGCAGGCCCTGGTCGTATCATAATGGTGGATCTTGGCCTACATTGCTATGGCAGGTATAGATATCATTTTTTCTTGCTTTGTTTATTGTTTCAATAGATCCTTTTCTTCTACGATTGTAAGATCACTTTTTTGTCTCCGTTAATTCAGTTTACCCTAGCCTGTATCAAGATGGGTAGGCCCGACTTGGCAAGGAGGGCTGTTGAGGCCGTGGAGAAGAAGCTCTCGGATGATAAATGGCCAGAATATTATGACACCAGGAATGGAAGGTTTATTGGAAAACAGTCGAGGCTATATCAAACTTGGACAATTGCAGGGTTTCTTAGCTCTAAAATGCTTTTGGAATGTCCAGAGATGGCATCAATATTAATATGTGACGAAGATCTTGATCTACTGGAAGGATGTGCTTGTGGCCTGAACAAGAGTGCACGCGGCAAGTGCTCCCGTCGCGCTGCCAGGTCTCAAGTCCTTGTGTAGTTCCATACTTTTGCTTGACAGCGAAGATCTGCCGTGCTCCATCTAATTTGCTGGATTTTTAAGTCACAGAAGTTGACACTTGTTACTTTACTAGGGGGTGACCACCTCCTGTGCCGGTTATTTTGGCGAGTTTGTGGCCCCTTGATCTATTGATACGAAAGTATACTTTGTTGTATAGATTTCGCGTAATCATGGTTGTGTACATGAAGCCAATTAACTCAAGTTGATTGGCAGTTTTATAAACAGATAGCATGTAAATATTACCACTTGTAATGTACTTACTCGGTGAAATGTAAACTTCTTATTGTTTCTATTTCTTGCTGCCTGCATCCACCAATGTTCAGGATCAAGAACTCTGTGAGTCAAACTGCCAGTGCTGTAATTTTTGTACACCACTTCTAGTATTAATTTTTTCATTGTGTTCCCGGCCAGCTAATGTGACCTGCACTGTGCAGCACTGAGTAGCCAAGACTCGAGCAGTCAAGATCTGAAACTGATTTTAACAGCGCCCTCTTTAACGTGCTGCTGATTGGTCCATGCATGCATCCCCTGGCGCCAAGAAAGAAGAGCAGGTAAAATTTCATCTCCGTAATACCTGATTCTAATTTCTACTGTAACTTGTTGTGGCTCTGAACATACCCAGTGTTTTAGCCTATTCTCTGCTAGTCTGCTGTAAATTTAGAGCATTTAACTTCTGGACGAACTGACTTGACAATGGAGACCACTGAGTCTGCCTGACCACCTTTTTAATGCGCTTCAGTCGCGCTATTTTACTTATTATTATTATTATGTACTGTAGGTGTTTTGTTACTGTTTGTCGATCAGAACACAATCATGGGCTTTGCCTGGTAGCGATAGGGTCTCCCTGCCTTGTCTTTCAACCTGCGCCGGGAGGGCACAGACGCCACCTCCCTGCTCATCTAGTCTGCCATTTTGTGTCTTGTACACATCGCTCGTAGGAGCCAGGCGGTTCCTGGAACTCGCTTGCAGGCAGGAATGAGATCCGGGCAAGATCTTTAGCTTGGCAACCTGTTTATTTTGAATGAGTGGTAGGGGCTGTAGGATCTGCAGTATTTATGGCGTAATCTTACGGTCATACGCTACCCATTTATGGTCATTTTATGATGTATCACTGGGCTGCTCTGCAGAGTTCAGGTAGTCGTAGTAACACAGTGGTCCAGGCAGAGGGCCTTTAACAAAACCTGGCAGATTTCAGAACAAAAAAGGGCAGAGTAGAAAACTTGTGACTGTAAGTATATATGTCCAAGAACATACGAGATATTCCCTAGGAATTACTAGGATTATCCAGTATGCTGACCTGAGTTGGTATATCGAGCTATAGCAATGTTAATCGCATTTTCAAATACTGCTTTACATGGAATTCTATTCTAATCTAAAATCTTGAATCGTCGTAGCCGTCGAGTAGTACTACAGTAATATTTGGGCTGTGCGCCTATACCTATCTCATTGATTTCATCTGCCAGGAGATGGAAAGACTAGCTAGTATCTCTCGGAAGAACCGGTGTGGCACAAGTTCCTTTCTCAAGAAAAGATGCAAAAGATATGGAGCCATTACAACCGGATCCTTTGCCATGCATGAGCGTGCATGCATTTAGGTTTTGACTAGTCAGGTTGCTGCAGTAGCAATACCCACCCCAGCCATGCATATGCCTTCAATGCCCTGCTCTGAGCCTTTTCCCTGTTGGGCAAAGTTTAGTTTGTAGTAGTAGTAGCATCACCAGGATTTAGCAGCATTTTTTTTACTGCTACCCTTTGCTTGCTACTGGTTCTACTACGCTCATCGACTGCTCCTGTTCTCGCAACTGTTTCTGGACATGGCGTGGATTCCTGCCTATCTGTTGCTTGCCCACAGGCGCTGCTCGCTTCACTGTTTGAAATTCAAGTCCATTTTGTCCACTTACCACTAACTTTCTGAGCTGTGAAAACTGAGGCTTTGCGCCCTTAGCGAGCATGCATGCATGACAAGCCTTCAAACGTTTTGTGAGGCGTAAATGCTGCTGCGCTTTCAAACGCAGGCAGGGTGGGAGAGAGAGAAGAGAGCGCGGAAAAAGCATTTAAGGACAAAACTATACCCCCTGCGTCGAGCAGCTGTCCAATTGCGCCAGGGTACATAGGTGCAGATTGTTATTTTTCTTTCTTCTCTTTGGAGGGGACAGATGGAGGTGGTGGGCACCTCATAAATGTCCAATTGTCCATACCAAATGGTAGTAGAGGAAACATGAGAATAGAGCTGCGTGGTTGTCATGTAAACCTGTTGCTCTCCATCATCCACACACACCTTAGCGAAACAAGATATTCATGGCCTGATAGTGAGATGGTATCTGATATCAGGGGTTGGGCCACAACAGACCGATTCAGTTGAAGATTGATATAAACTGTAGTTGTGTATTAGTATATATCAAAGGAGGCATGTGATGAGCATTTGAGACGAACACTATCGAAAACTGATACTATTTCATCCTTGACATCAATAGCTAGCATGTGTGTCTACACTAAGGTTCGCCCCTAGTTATGCATTGACACATTGTCCGTCTCCTTTGTTGCCTAGAGAAGAAAAAATGTTCTTCCTTATTATTCCTTAGGAGTATTATTTTTAGTTTTCGGAGGTGAGTAGACCATGGTGGAAGAAAAGTCTAGGATGCAATGATACTCGCATAGCCTTAGCCTCTGGGCTCTGGTGCCCTTCTAGTCCCTTACACTAGAAAGGCTACCCATGTGAAGAGCACCAACTGAAGCAGCTCCTTGATCAATGCATACAGTAACGCCATGCATGCAATAAAGCATGTGTTAGTGTTAGAGCACTCTGCCCCCCTAACTTGTATAGTGTCACATTCATGCTTGCAGGCATGCATATATGAGTATGTTTGTGTCGATCGTGCACGAATGGTAGGTTGATCCATTTGATGCCTTTCAATGGCTCATTTACTGTACAGAGAGACTCGTGCGTGCGTAAGTGCCCCTACCAATCTGATCTGCCGCTATGATACGAGGCTTCAATGGAGCAGTAGCTGTGGTCGTATTATTATTTGCATCCAGACCTGTCCTCCAAGATTGATAAAAAAGTACTCCATCATGTTACTCCTACATAACCCGGTGCCGGTAATAATAACGAAATGAGGGTTAGCTGGAGTGTTACTACACCTGCTACCAGTGTACAAGGCACTAGCATGCATATAAGAGCTGCTTTTTGGCATTTTGCTCTACGTTCCCATTTCCTGTAGCTGTGGTCAGGGGTGTCAATGATTTGTGAATTGACTCAAGCGGCTCGTGGAGCAACCTCTGTCTCTACCTTTTCCTTCTTTTCCTAAAGTGATGTGAGTGTGTATCCCCTAATTTGCTGACCTATTAATGTTCCTTGTCCTTGCTTGCTTAAGTTATCCACAACTTGTTCATATCTTTCGTGTCATCTAAGTATTTGCTTAACCTAACTAATTTAATTCTTGTTTACATGTGCAGGATTATTTCCCGCATCTTAAACTGTGCTAATTTTGGAGCAAATCCATCAGCATGTATGTACAGTTGACAAGATCTCAAGTCATGAGTTTTGTAGGTGCACAGAAAGAGAGAGGTAGTGATGCGCTACTTGATTTAATTAATACTCTGGCAGCTCCATAAATTTCCATACATTGAGTAATGATTTTCATACTAGAGTATACACCACCCTGAATCTGACTTGAACTGTTCCTCTTTGGGTTAGACTCTTTAGCTGGAACTGTTGGCCTAACTTTCCAGACTATTTACTGAAACTATCCTGCTAGCTGTCCAGGATTGTGCTGCTGTAACTAAATACTCCATACCTCATCACGGGCTCTAACTTGTTAATTACTCGTAGGCCTAATGGGCAATGAAGTGGCAAAGTAAATAGGAAAACCACTAATAGTACGCCGTTAAAACTCAGAAGGGATCAATGTGAGTAGGGACAGAATGTTTGGGTGCAACAAAGATGAGACATAACTGAACTCGTATGGCATAACAAAACGAATTGACACACAAACACTGCAGTGCATCCACAGTACCAAACAATGAGCAGTTGCTCTCGACAGTTTACCATGGCATCGAATTGTATCCATTCAAGTAGGAATAGCAAACTTATTACAACCATGCATACATAACAAACATGCTCGGTTACAAGTAGATTCCTACTCCACATGTCAGAGCATTATGGCAACAGCGAACGGGCTTTTGTGTCTCATCAAGCTGTACTCTCTACAACCAAAATAAAAAGAAAGAAAATACAATGTAAACATGATAAATCTACACATAGCCTTGGACCAGGGAGGTAGAATCTCCCACACTTGTCACTATGTATCATTTCTAATACTTTCAATAAGAAAAAGGCAACACTAGGAAAATAGCTCAGGAGGGATAGATGGAAGATAGAAGGAAGGGTGGAGGGTGAAAAGGAACATGATAAGAAGGAGGAGATGGAGTAAGAAGATGAAGACTGTGGGAGAACATATCACACCATTGGGTCTTACAAGGTCAAGAAAAGGCCTTGCAAGGTCAAGAAGACCCAAGATGGCAACACGGTGTGGAAGAAATGGGAGAGGAGGGTTGTGGCTAGAAGAAAAGCTCAATCAGGATAACACCGAGGTATTGCTATGTATGGATCATAGATGCTGATGCTCCAAAATGACAGATTCCCCTCATCCTGAGCTCTTCCTGCCGGCAAGGCTCGGCTGTCGCAGAGTTCTTCCTCTCCATCTGAAAGAAGATAGAATCAAGAAGGATACTGTAAGTCAAGGGCAAAAACTTGGGGGAAGTTACTTTACGATCAAGATTGCAAGAGCAGAAGCTCGTACCTCAAAAACCAGTGTCCAAGATCGTGGATGGGGTGGAGACAGCAGGGACGCCATGGGGTAGGAGACGAGGACATCACGTGAGAGGTGCTGCGGTGGCGCGGAGCCACGGAATGGATGAAGCTCTCCGGGACAAGAACGGTGGAGCGTGGAGGGCAGATTTCAGAGCCGCATGGAGTCAGAACTCAATGGAACTTTGTGGACATCTGAACTTGAGGAAGGAGCGGGCACGAGGGCTGCATCTTATATGCACTCAGCCAGCTCGAGGTGCTCTACACTGTGGCCATCGCTGCCGTCCAATCTCTTCTCTGCCGTCCAGATCCAAGGGGGTGGGGGTTTGCCTATTTTGCTACAACGCCCTATGTACTACTAGTGCTATTAGTTTTTTTGTTTTTTAAAAAAAGTACTATTAGTTTTTTTTTTCGAAACAAACCTGCCATTATCTTCCATCCTCATTCCCCAACCGTAGCCAATCAATCTCCCCCGTAAAATAGTCGCCGTTGAATGGGATTTTTCTGCCTTATGAATTCTTTAAAACTGCTTTATTAATATTATATGTACAATGCGAATCTTCTACCCCTCCATTTGGATGAACATGCACAACCTTTCCAAAATTTGTCTGACCAAATGTTTGATCAATAATTCTCGCTTACACCGGACACGATTGGTATAGTTGGATTTATATTGAAAACCATTCTCTAACGATACTTTTTTTTATCAAACAATACATATAAATTTGAACTGATTTTTGATCAAAGATAAATTTCGAAAAGCGCACGCCCCTTATTCATGCCTTTCACAACGGGAGTTTCTTAGCGCGGCATCCTAGGCAAAATGCTTACGTGGCATGTCAATTAAGGAGGAGAGAGGGGTTGTCGTATCTTAGCTACTCCCTCCATCCCGGTTTAAAGGACACAATTTGCAAACCATGCAATCCCAAAATATTTAGACACAAAAGCATTTAATTTCTGTAATTACTCCGTGTGAAAACAATAAAATGCTTGCATGCATATGTGTAAACAAATATGAACGCTTTAATGGCTCTTTTTCTCCTCATGCATGTTCTTCTCTATACTATTAAATGGACCTATTAAATGGACCAATTAGAGGACACCTAGGGTTTAGAGAATTGCAAATTGTGTCCTTTAAACCGGGACGGAGGGAGTAAGATACACCCCTTGCATGTAATCGTACTAGGCAAAAAGAGTAGATAGCCCAATCAAATGCATGCATGAGAGAAAAACATTAAATTAAGATACAACCTCTAAGGCCGATGACAATGGGTGTCTCTTACCGCCGTCTCTTGTTGCATGATGAGCTTTTGTATACGGCTTCCACGGTGCGTCGTTTCTTAAGTACCGTATCTAACGGAACTTTAATTTAATAAGTGTTGGATCAATTCTAGCATGTCAATGGTGTGGCCCATTTGTGGGGCTAACTAAAAAGTAGTAGGCTTCGTTCATACTGGCCACAACGGATCGATAAAATTATGAGATGCTTTGGGCCACGAGCTAGGAGCAGTATCTTGGCTAACATACGGTAACCTCCTCTTTCCTCAATAAATAAGGTGACACGTCAGCGATTTTCTATGTATTCATGTTAAGAGATGGCCATTGGAAAAGGCCTAAGATACAATGCATTGGAGAGGTTGTTTCTTAGGTATTTATAATTTCTATGGTAACGTGCTAAGATACGCTCTATTGTGAAAGGCTTCATATGAACCGAGGGAGTAGTAGACATCAAGCAGCCTCCCTGGTGTTTGTCAATGTTGGTGACTCGTGGACCAAAACCTTGTTCCAACATCGGTACACCCATGCAACGCCATCCTCTCCGCCGCTGCCTTTGGCTTCATCCCCGATGCATCAGGTTGCATTCCCAAAGGGATGGGTCCTCCAGCCATCCCTCATGTCAATGATCGAGACCGGGAGAAGGGCGGTGACCCCAAGTTGCTCTCGGTGACCGAGAGGACGAAGTTGGTGACCGGACCGGATGGCAGTGAGATAATGTGGCTTGGTGCGGCTCTTGGTAGACTACAAAGTGATGTGACTGTGCAATTGTTGCAGCGAGGGTCTCGTCGATGGTCGCTCAAGGTGAAGTGAAAGTCGTTTGCTCGAGAAGGAGTAATGATGATGCCACTTGCGTGTTGGTAGACCAATGTTTAGGGTAAGGGTTTTAGCCGGGTTTTTCAAGGCGAATCCGGAATCCTCTTTTGGTAATTAAAACTTAATCTGTTTTAAGATATAATAAGATGTTTTGGTAAGCTATTTTATAGCCTGCTAAAAAAATCTTACATTTTGGAACAACGGTATTAGATTGAGTCGTTGGGTCTCTTTTTCATAAAAGATGATTTTGTACCCATCAGTCTTGCCAGCTTCTCTTGTAGTACTATAAAGGCAGCAAAGCTTCTCCCGCACTACAACGTGATCACGAGCCAAAATAACCTCCGCATTGCGAACGAAACGCAAAGCTTGCGCGCAGGTTATGAGAGACGACTCCCGACAGGAAGCGATCCCCGCAAGCTCGCTCCGACGTGGTCACCTCCACGAACCTGTCTGGATTGCGGTGATAACAGGTGCAGAGCGATTTTTTTTTAAAATAATTACATTTTTTTAATATTTTTCAGATCTATTATACGTTATTTAGAATTTACAAAACTAGCACTTTATCGGACTGACCCAAGCCGAATCACCACCAGTCAGCTTAGAGCAAAGCCGATTAGGCTGTCGGCCAGGTCCACCACCCAGTCGGCTAGGCCCAGGCCGAATGGCCCCCTCGGCCAGGCCCATGCGACTGGGGCAATCGGCCCGCCTGAAGCCAATTGGACCACTCGGTCAGCCTGGTCGTCTTACCCCTCGCCAAAACCTGCATGATCAATGCAACACGCACAATTAGCTAAACCTAGTCAACACTAGTCCTAGCCCGCATTTCTTTCCCGCCAATTTTCTTCCGCCAGTGATTTCTGCCAATTTTTTCCCGTTTCCCGCCACAGCTTCCCGCCTTTTTTCCCGCCTATTCTTCTTGGTGCCTCTATAAATCCGGACTACGAGATGTTATCTCTTCATTCAGTTCATTTGTTCCTCTTTCTCTCACATTTCCCTTTCCTCTTCATCATGAGTGTGCCCTATTTGGACCCAAAGTATAGGCGTAGCAGGCTGTCCACTATGTCGGACGCATTTCCCTGGCCACAGATGTCCGTAGACCTTTTCCATTTAGCCAAGAATGTTACGATAGACAATAAACCAGCCACATGGGATGACCTCCTTGCTAGTGATTTTGTTCTCGCTGAGCTTGGTAGGGCAGTTCATAGGAGAGGGTGGAAACTAACGACCCCAAATCAGGTAGGAGAGGAGCTTATTAGGATACAGACAAGGTGGGACACGCTAGAATTTAAGGGTGAAGCTGACCGGCTACAGAAGGCTGAGGAACCTTTTTGGTGGATAGAATAGAGCGAAGATAAGGATGATATCTTCATGCCGCCGCCCGTTGGACCAAGGCGAGAGATGAGTGGGACAAGAGGCAGAAGAAGAAGAAAGCACATGCCAAGAAGAGCAATGACAAGCAGAGCAATGACGAGGCATCGTCGAAGGGAAAGGGCAAGGCATCATGCTAGGGATAGAGAGCGCTCATATTTATTTACCGCAAGTTATGTTGAACTGTGTTGCAAGATATGTTGAAGTGTTTGTCGAATAAAATTGTGAAATAATAAAAAGGTGTCTATACATAGATAGATATATGTCACATACATAGGTAGATAAATGTCTAATGTATAGATAGATATATGTCTAATACATAGATAGATATCATGGGTGTCTCATATATAGATAGATATACATGTCTCATACATAGATAAATATATGTCTCATACACCGATAGATAGATAGATAGACATGTCTGCCATATCAGCGACGTCGTCTGCCATGACGCTCGGGTGGTTGAGGGGCGTCGTCCAGCCGAACCTCCCGGGGAGGAATCACCGACCCGTACTCATCGTAGTGAGCCTCATATGTGGGGTCGGGGGAAGGAGTCTAAAAAAGGTTCACCCAACTTTTTTGCGTCATGAAATCCTGAGTGTACTGATCAACGTCCTAATCATTCCACGATTCCACACGGATCCAGACATAGATGACTGATAGCCAGACATAGACCCCTGCACTTCGAAGACTCCTACACATGAAAACAAAGTATATAAGCAATTGATATGAACCGAGTCTCGACACTCTTTGTGTAAGACGCGTACCTTGTGGTTGCGGCTGTGGGCAAAACCCGTAGTTTGGCATGGGAGGGTGACCCCAAGGCTCCTGCTACTGATGCTGCCATGACGAACCTCCAGCGTGCAAAGGTGGCTGCTCCTGCTGCAGAAGGCTGAGGAACCTTTTTGGTGGATAGAAGAGAGCGAAGATGAGGATGATATCTTCATGCCGTCGCCCATTGAAATCAAAGCGAGAGCTAAGTGGGACAAGAGGCGGGATAAGAAGAAAGCGCATGCCAAGAAGAGCAATGACAAGTAGAGCAATGACGGGGCATCGTCGAAGGGAAAGGGCAAGGTATCATGCTAGGGATAGAGAGCCCTCATATTTATTTACCGCAAGTTATGTTGAACTGTGTTGCAAGCTATGTTGAAGTGTTTGTCGAATAAAATTGTGAAATAATAGAAAGGTGTCTATCATAAATAGATATATGCCACATACATAGGTAGATAAATGTCTAATGCATAGGTAGATATATGTATAATACATAAATATAAATCACGGGTGGCTCATACATAGATAGATTTACATGTCTCATACATAGATAAATATATGTCTCATACACCGATAGATTGGTAGATAGGCCTGCCATATCAGCGACGTTGTCTGCCACGACGCTCAGGTGGTGGGTGAGGGGCGTCGTCCAGCCAAACCTGTGGGGCGGCTGAACCTCCCGAGGAGGAATCACCGACCCGTACTCATCATACTGAGTCTGTGTGGGGTCGGGGGAAGGAGTCTGAAAAAGGTTCACCCAACTGTTTTGCGTCATGAAATCCTGAGTGTTCTGATCAACGTCATGATCATTCCATGCGGATCCGGACCTAGATGACTGATAGCCAGGCATAGACCCCTGCACTCCGAAGGCTCCTACACATGAAAATAAAGTATATAAGCAATTGATATGAACCGAGTCTCGACACTCTTTGTGTAAGACGCGTACCCTGTGGCTGTTGCTGTGGGCGAAACCCGTAGTTTGGCATGGGTGGGTGACCTCAAGGCTCCTGCGGCTGATGTTGCCATGACGAACCTCCAGCGTGCAAAGGTGGCTGCTCCTGCTGCTGCTGCCACCAGTCAAAAGAAGACTATTACTGCCACGACGAACCTCCAACCTGGTCTGGGGGAGGAGGTCTCGGCGTCGTCTGTGGTGTAAGCCGTGGACGCGGAGACTGTCGTAAGGGCGAGGGTGGACGTTGTTGTTGCTGGTGTGTCAAGTGACGCGGAGGACGCTGTGGTGCCGGGTGGTGAGCAATGTCCGCAGAGCGGGTGCACGTGATAACCCCGTAGATACGCCATAGCTTCTCCTCGAGGTGACTGAGCCAGGTCTGCTGTTCGTGGCACTGAATAAGAAGAGGTCCGAACGAAAGGGAGCGTCTGTAATCTGCACTCCCTGTCTCAAGATCGGCTATCAACTGTGCCTGCAAGTGGCACCACAAGGCTGAATAAATGGACGATAAACTATGTAACAAGTAGGTGAATTAGATAAAGACAATGTATTACCACGTGCTGTTTGTTGCCCACAGCAGACTGGCTCGGATAACTGTTCCAAGTAGCCACGCTCGGCATATCCTCTGGGTGAGATTGTTGCGCAATGCGTAGACGTGTGTCATTCATGTATCTATCCAAATAGTTGTTGAACTCTTTCATGTCAAACTGGGCATCCGAGTCCCAGACTTGGGATGTACAGATGTACCACTCTTCAACGTACACCCCAACCCTGTGGAGCCAACCTATGGCGGTCTTGCTACTTCCCTTCCTCGACAACCTAAAATTGGACATTGATTGTGGCAAGTCAATAAATCATGTTTAGATGGAAGTAATGTGTAAAGAAAACATACGTGTGTACGACTGAAGGTATGACACTCTCCGTAGGACGAGGATCAGCCAACTGGCAAAGACCGAACTGCCTTATTACTCTTTGTAGGCTCATCTCCTCTGTCTACATGTCGAAGATGATCTTCGATTTTGTTAGCCAATACGCCGCGTCTTTGGTGCATAGAATAGAAATCAGCATATTGTCCCCATCCCTCTGGAATCTAGCAGCGATGGCTTCATCCGTGTAGGGGTCCCACATTACCGAACTCACGAGCAGTACGTCAAACTGCTCGGACAGTGTGGGTAGCAACCCCTCACTTGACTGAGAAAAGCGTCTCTGTGAAAAATAATTTGTCAACTCCATTCATAGTTTATATGAACCAAATAATAAATGTATTGAGTAACTTTGCACATACCTGGCGGCGTGTCCAAATTGTACCGAAAGTAGGTAAGTTAACGCGCTCTGGATCGAATAGTCCGGTCTGAGGGTCGCCGAAAGGAGACAAAGGGTAAGCCTTATCAACCGAAACGTTCGGTCGGGCGATAAGAAACCGCTCCTAGGACCAAAGCTGCAACAGTAGTGGGCATCCAAGCAGGCCTGACTTCGGCGCCCTACGCTGGCAACCGCTGCACATACCTTGGTACGTGGCCGCTAAGACTGCAGAACCCCAACTCCTTTGTATAATCATGTCAGTGCTAGTTGCATTGGCGATCTCCAATGCGATAAGGATGTAGAGAGCAGTGATAGTGGTGACATAGTTCTCGGTGAACATCACCTTCCCGAGAAGCCAAAGTATGTATGCCTCCAAGCACCAAGTGATTTGTGCTCCTGTCAACTGGGTCTCTAGATAGCCTAGCCTTTGGATCTGCATTGATCAAATATGGTTCAATAATTAAAACATATGATGATATTGTGTATTGTCTTATAGAATGAAGAGAAGTTAGCGAACGCACCTGACATCCTAGTAACCAGTCGAACTTGGGTCCATGTTCATCGTTCTCGAATGGAGCACTAATACCCTGGAAATGGTGTGTCATATCCTGTTGCCAACCTGTCGGTGCCTGCAGCGGTCCAATGGGGCTGTCAGGACAAAGGAAGTCCCCAACAAGTATGACACATTTTGGAGAGTAGGATCCATCTCTTCCCAGCGAAAGTGAAAAGTGTGGGTCTCAGGCCTCCAGCGGTCGACCAAGCAGGTGAGCAACGACTGGTCATATAATAGGCGTGTAGAGTCTCCAGTGTCCTCAACCAGTCTCCAGTGCCCATCCCACTTCAACCTGCATAACCAAATGGCGCAGCTTCCCTCGCCCTGACATGTTTTTGAGTGAATTCATCGAGCTTTGCACATATGAAATTATACTTCCATTCTTGATTCTGCTTGCACAGTTTTTTGAATAGATTCATCAGGTTCTTATTCCTGAACTGTGAGAAGAAATTAGCTCCCAATGACGCATGCACCAATGACTCTGCATGTCAAGCCAAGGCGTTTGCTCTTCAGGCCTTGGTCGTGTCAGCCGTTTAACGACATTGAGTATACATGCATATGCCTATCGTGAATGATGCACATTGGGCTTCTCTTTTACAACTGCTATTTTGAGCTGCATGAAGAACCATGTCTAACTTTCAGCGTTTTTGCTCTCCACGAAAGCAAATGCGAGTGGGACAATTTGATTGTTGTCGTCTTGGCCAATGGCGGTAAGGATCTGACCCCTATACTTGCCACTGAGAAAAGTACCATCTACACATATCAATGGACGACAATGAGTGAAAAAGCTTGGATGCATATAACAAAAGAGAAGAACACTCGATGAATCACCTTCACAGTTGGATCCTCTGGTATCACATAGTATTGGATGTCGACATAGGTGTCTGGGTTTCAATCCTGTAGTGTCTATAGTTGTCGGACTATACAGTCATATGAGTCTCTGAATGGACCAAACTGTTGGAGATATGCCCTAGAGGCAATAATAAATGTGGTTATTATTATATCTTTGTGTTTATGATAAATGTTTACATTCATGCTATAATAGTATTAACAAGGAAACATTAATACTTGTGTGATTTGTAAACTTAAATTGAAGTCCCTAGTAAAGCCTCTATACATCACTAGCTTGTTGGTTAATAAATGATTGTGGTTTCCCTATCATGAACATTGAGATGTTATTAACAACAAGATCATGTCGTTAGGAGAATGATATGGTGGACATACTCCTATAGATAAGCGTAGCATAAAGATCAAGTCATTTTAATAGTTCAATTGCTATATGCTTTCTGATACATAGTAACCTAATTCCTTCGACCATGAGATCATGCATATCACCTTTACCGGATGGATGCTTTGATGACATCAAACACCACACCGTAACTGGGTGGCTATAAAGGTGGCATTGAGTGTTCGGAAAGTATTGGTTGAGACACATGGATCAAGAGTGGGATTTGTCCATCCATATGACAGATAGATATACTCTAGGCCCTCTCGGTGAAGTGTCATCCAATTAGCTTGCAAGCATGTGACTGGCTCACAAGGGATCACATATCACGGGAACGAGAAAATAGTACTTATCAGTAACGAGGTTGAACTAGGTATGCAGAGATACCGACGATCATAACCTCGGATAAGTAAACTATCGTGAGACAAAGGGAAATTGGTATCGTATGTAAGTGGTTCATTCGATCGCAAAGTAATTGTAGAAATATGTGGGAGCCATATGAATTTCCACATTCCTCTATTGGTTATTGTTCGGAGAAGTGTCTCGATCATGTCCGCATAATTCACGAACCGTAGGGAGACACACTTAAGGATTCGACGTTGTTTGAGTAGTTATGGAATGATGAGAAAGGGACCGAATGTTGTCCGGAGTCTCAGATGGGATCCGGGATATCACGAGGAGATCCGGAGAATAAGATTCATATAAGGAAAGTCCTGTTTCGGAGTTGGGGAATGGTTCCGGTGTTTTCATCGGGAATGTTCTAGAAGGTTCTGGAATGTCCGGCACTCCGGAGGGGAAGGGTACATGAATGTGTTATATCAAGTTGGTATGATTTCATCATGTACTAGGTGTCATCGCTGAACAAAATAAAGGGTTTAATCAAATCCTAGTTTGAAAAAGTCAAATGCCAATTTGAAAGTCAAACGGCTATTTTTGGGAAGTGGAGAGGGAGGTGGAAACCGAGTGGGGGAGGAGTTCCTCCCCTCCACCGCCGGCCCACCTTGAAGCCGAGTTGGGGAGGGACTTCCCTCCCCTTGGCCGGCCCCTCCACCTATAAAAGGAGGGGCAGGGCTCCCCTCCTAGACACCCAACACCTCCACCTCCAAACCCTAGCCGCCGGCGCCGCCGCCTCCTGCTGCCGCCGCCGCCCTAGGGCAAACCGCCGCCACAGCCTAGCAACCCTAGCCGCCGGCCAAGCCTCCTCCTCGGCGTGTCTAAACCCTAGATCGTCGAGGGCTCTCTCATAGTCCACCATACTCGCTCCGGCTTAAGGCGAAGCCCTGCGAGATCTCCCCTCTACTTCCGGTACCACGCCGTTGTGGTGCCGGAATCGCGAGGAGAGTGCTACAACCTCCGCTGCCTGCTGGAACAAGGGAGAGGAAGGTCTTCGTCGAGTATGAACGTGTGACCGACTGCGGGAGCGCTGCCGGAACGCAGCGCCGGAATGATCGTGTACGCGATCTTGAGATCGGGAAGAGTACGACTACATCACCCACGAGAATCCGCTCTCGTTAAACGCTTTGGAATCTTCGAGGGTGAGTTATTCCATCGACTCATTGCTTCAATCTAGTAGATAGATCTTGGCTTGTTTGTTTGTATGTGGTAGAAATTTTTTGTTTTCCATGCTACGAAACCCTACAGTGGTATCAGAGCCGTGTCTATATGTAGATCTGTTGCACGAGTAGAACACAATGGTCATTGTGGGCGTTGATGCTTTTATTGTCGATTGCTTATTGTGTACTTTGCATCTTGCGGGATGTTGGGATGAAGCGGCCCGGGCTAACCTTACATGACATCGTTCATGAGACTTGCTCTACGCTTGACATGCAACTTGTATTGCATAAGTGGCTTTGCGGGTGCCTGTTTCTCCTAGCATAGTTAAGATCCAATTTACAACGGGTGATTAACAATACTAGTATCAATGTTGTGGTTCATGTTCGTAAGTTAGAACGACACTTATTGAAAGACCCAAACCACGTAAAACATGCAAAGAAAGTAGAGGCGTCTAACTTTGTTTTGCAGGGGTGTGCAGTGATGTGATATGGCCATGATTGTGATTATATTTGATGTATGCAATGTTCCTTATTGTAAGTTGGCAACCGGCAGGAGCCATATGGTTGTCTTTAATTTATGTTAAGACCCGCGTGTCTATTCAAAGTAGTTGTAATAGTTGAAGTCGGTGGACGACAACCATGGAGAAGCGTCATTGACCTTGATGCAATGCCGGTGATGATGGAGATCATGTTCGTGCTTGAAGATGGAGATCGAAATCACAAAGAAGAAAGGCCATATCATATCACATATTATGAATTGCATGTGATGTTAATCCTTTATGCATCTTGTATTGCTTAGTAGACGACGGTAGCATTATAAGATGATCCCTCATGCACATGAATTTCAAGTCATAAAGTGTTCACCCTTAGTTAGCACCGTTGCTAAAGCTTGTTGTTTCGAAGCACCACGTGATGATCGGGTGTGTTAGATTACGCAAGTGTATACAACGTGAGCAAGCCAGATTTGCTCATGCGGAAGCTAAGGTTTGATCTTGACGAGCCTAGCATGTACATACATGGTCTCGGAACACGGATCACCGAAAGGTAAAGCATGAATCATATAGTAGATATGATGAACATGTCGATTGTTCGCCATTGAAACTATATCAACTCTCGTGATGATCGGTGTTGATGTGGTGGATTTGGTTCGTGTGATCACTAAAACAATGTGAGGGATATTGTTTTGAGTGGGAGTTCACCTAGATTAATTTAACTATTAATTAGAACTCAATTTGTCATAAACTTAGTCTAAACTATTGCAAATATGTTGTAGATCAATGGTGGCCCCTACCATTAATTTTAATGCATTCCTAGAGAAAGAAAAGTTGAAAAACAATGGAAGCAACTTCGCGGATTGGTTCCGCAATTTGAGGATTGTACTCACAGCTGGTAATTTGACCTATGTGCTGGATGCACCGCTAGGTGACCCGCCTGCAGCTGATGCTGCCGACGAAGTAAAGAATGTTTACCTCGCTCGGAAGACTCAGTACTCCACAGTTCAGTGTGCTATCTTGTATGGTTTAGAACCGGAGCTTCAGAAAAGGTTTGAGAATTCAGACCCACATGATATTGTCCGTGATCTCAAATTGATCTTTGAGACTCACGCGACAATTGAGAGCTATGAGGCTTCTAAAAAGTTCTGTAACTGCAAGATGGAAGAGGGCAGCTCCATCAGTGAGCATGTGCTTAAGATGTCTGGGCACGCAAACAAACTTCAAAGCTTGGGTATAGTGATTCCTAATGCTTTGGGGATTTACCGTGTCCTCCAATCACTACCACCAAGTTACAAGAACTTTGTGATGAACTACAATATGCAAAACATGAACAAGCAGTTACCAGAACTGTTTGCTATGTTGAAATCTGCAGAAGTGGAGATCAAGAAAGAGCACCAAGTGTTGATGGTCAATAAGACCACCAAATTCAAGAAAGGCAAGTCTAAGCAAAAGGGACACTTCAAGAAGGGTGGTAAGAAAGTTACCGCGCCGACGAAGAAGACCAGGGATGGACCTAAGCCTGATACTGAGTGCTTTTACTGCAAGGGAGAAGGTCACTGGAAGCGGAATTGCCCAAAGTACTTGGCGGATTTGAAGAACGGCAACATCAAGAAGAAAGGTATATCCGATATACATGTTATTGATGTGTATCTCACTAGTACTCGTAGTAGTGCCTGGGTATTTGATACTGGTTCGGTTGCTCATATTTGTAACTCGAAACAGGTGCTGCAGAATAAACGGAAGCTAGCGAAGAACGAGGTGACGATGCGCGTAGGAAACAGATCAAAGGTTGATGTGATCGCGGTCGGCACGCTACCCCTTCATCTACCATCAGGATTAGTTTTATACTTAAATAATTGTTATTTGGTGCCTGCGTTAAGCATGAACATTATATCGGGATCTTGTTTATTGCGAGACGGTTACTTGTTTAAGTCTGAAAATAATGGTTGTTCGATTTATATGAGTAATATGTTTTATGCACATGCACCTTTGATAGATGGTCTATTCTTATTGAATCTCGATAGTGTAAATACACATATTAATAACATTGAGGCTAAACGTTTGAAATCGAGCGATAACTCGACCTATATGTGGCACTGTCGTCTTGGTCACATTGGAGTGAAGCGTATGAAGAAACTCCATTCCGATGGACTTCTTGAATCACTTGATTTTGAATCACTTGAAAGATGCGAAGCATGTCTGATGGGTAAAATGACTAAGACTCCATTTTCTGGTATGATGGAGCGAGCTACGGACTTATTGGAAATCATACATACCGATGTGTGTGGTCCAATGAGTGTAGCATCGCGCGGTGGTTATCGTTATGTTCTTACCTTCACGGATGACTTGAGTAGATATGGGTATATCTATTTCATGAAACATAAGTCCGAAACTTTCGAGAAGTTTAAGGAATTTCAAAGTGAGGTAGAGAATCAATGTAACAAGAAGATTAAATTTCTACGTTCTGATCGTGGAGGTGAATATCTAAGTTATGAGTTTGGCGAGCATTTGAAGAAATGCGGAATACTTTCACAATTGACACCGCCGGGAACACCACAACGTAATGGTGTGTCCGAATGTCGTAATCGAACTCTCTTAGATATGGTTCGTTCTATGATGTCACTTACAGATTTACCGCTATCATTTTGGGGTTATGCATTAGAAACAGCCGCATTCACTTTAAATAGGGCACCGTCTAAATCCGTTGAAACGACACCGTATGAATTATGGTTTGGGAAGAAACCTAGATTGTCGTTCCTTAAAGTTTGGGGTTGCGAAGCCTATGTAATGAAGTTACAGCAGGACAAGCTTGAACCCAAAGCGGAAAAATGCGTCTTCATAGGATACCCGAAGGAAACTATTGGGTATACCTTCTATCATAGATCCGAAGGCAAGATCTTCGTTGCCAAGAATGGATCTTTTCTAGAGAAGGAATTTCTCTCGAAAGAAGTGACTGGAAGGAAAGTAGAACTCGACGAGGTTGTCGAACCTTCTCTCGAAATTGCGAGTAGCGCAGCACCGAAAGAAGTTCCTGTGGTGCCTGCACCAATAAGAGAGGAAGCTAATGATGATGATCATGAAACTTCGGTTGAAGTTGCTACAGAGCCTCGCAGGTCAACGAGAACTCATACCACTCTAGATTGGTATGATCCCGTTATGAGTGTCATGTTGGTGGACAACACCGATGACCCTGCGACATATGAGGAAGCGATGATGAGCCCAGATTCCAACAAATGGCAAGAAGCCATGAAATCCAAGATTGGATCCATGTACGAAAACCAAGTATGGACTTTGGTGGACTTACCGGATGGCCGGAAGGCTGTCGAGAACAAATGGATTTTCAAGAAGAAAACAGATGCTGATGGTAATGTTACTGTCTATAAAGCTCGACTTGTCGCAAAGGGGTTTCGACAAATTCAAGGAGTTGACTACGATGAGACTTTCTCACCAGTAGCGAAGCTAAAGTCTGTGAGGATTATGTTAGCAATCGCTGCATATTATGATTATGAGATATGGCAGATGGATGTCAAAACAGCATTCCTCAATGGAGACATTGATGAAGAGTTGTATATGATGCAACCCAAAGGTTTTGTCGATCCTAAAAATGCTAACAAGGTATGCAAACTTCAACGATCCATCTATGGATTGAAGCAAGCATCCCGAAGTTGGAATCAACGTTTTGATAAGGTGATCAAAAGTTTTGGATTTATACAAACTTATGGAGAAGCTTGTATTTACAAGAAAGTGAGTGGGAGCTCTATAGCATTCTTAATACTATATGTAGATGACATATTGTTGATTGGGAATGATGTAGACCTTCTTAATAGTGTCAAGGAATATTTGAATAATAGTTTTTCAATGAAGGATCTTGGCGAAGTAGCTTACATATTAGGCATAAAGATTTATAGAGATAGACCGAGACGCCTAATATCATTGTCACAAAGTACATATTTGGACAAAGTTCTAAAAATGTTTGGAATGGAAGATAGCAAGAAAGGGTTCTTGCCCATGTTGCCCAATACGACCTTGAGTAAAACTCAAAGTCCGACATCGGCAGAAGATAGAGAAAGGATGAGTAAGACTCCCTATGCCTCAGCCATAGGATCTCTAATGTATGCCATGCTATGTACTAGACCCGACATTGCATATGCTGTTAGTTTAACTAGCAAATATCAAAGTGATCAAGGGGTGGATCATTGGACAGCGGTCAAAAACATCCTTAAGTACTTGAGAAGAACTAAGGATATGGTTCTTTCTTATGGAGGTGATGAACAACTCGTTGTTAATGGTTACAGCGATGCTAGTTGGAACATCGATCCGGATGATTCTAAATCACAATCTGGATACGTATTTACTTTGAATGGTGCAACAGTTAGCTGGAGGAGTGCAAAGCAAAGCGTTGTGGCGAGATCTTCAACTGAATTGGAATACATGGCTACTTCGGAGGCTTCACAAGAAGCGATATGGATGAAAGAGTTCATTACAAAGCTGGGTGTGGTTCCTAGTGTGCTGGACCCAATGTCTATCTACTGTGATAACATGGGTGCCATAGCCAATGCGCAAGAACCAAGGTCACACAAGAAGCTGAAGCACATCAAGCTACGTTTTCACGCTATTCGAGAACATGTCCAAGATGGGGACATAAAGATTTGCAAAGTACACATAGATCTGAATGTGGCGGATCCGTTGACTAAACCTCTCCCGAGGGCAAAACATGACCAGCACCAAACTGCCATGGGTGTTCGGTATATTACCATGTAATCTAGATTAGATGACTCTAGTGCAAGTGGGAGACTGTTGGAGATATGCCCTAGAGGCAATAATAAATGTGGTTATTATTATATCTTTGTGTTTATGATAAATGTTTACATTCATGCTATAATAGTATTAACAAGGAAACATTAATACTTGTGTGATTTGTAAACTTAAATTGAAGTCCCTAGTAAAGCCTCTATACATCACTAGCTTGTTGGTTAATAAATGATTGTGGTTTCCCTATCATGAACATTGAGATGTTATTAACAACAAGATCATGTCGTTAGGAGAATGATATGGTGGACATACTCCTATAGATAAGCGTAGCATAAAGATCAAGTCATTTTAATAGTTCAATTGCTATATGCTTTCTGATACATAGTAACCTAATTCCTTCGACCATGAGATCATGCATATCACCTTTACCGGATGGATGCTTTGATGACATCAAACACCACACCGTAACTGGGTGGATATAAAGGTGGCATTGAGTGTTCGGAAAGTATTGGTTGAGACACATGGATCAAGAGTGGGATTTGTCCATCCATATGACAGATAGATATACTCTAGGCCCTCTCGGTGAAGTGTCATCCAATTAGCTTGCAAGCATGTGACTGGCTCATAAGGGATCACATATCATGGGAACGAGAAAATAGTACTTATCAGTAACGAGGTTGAACTAGGTATGCAGAGATACCGACGATCATAACCTCGGATAAGTAAACTATCGTGAGACAAAGGGAAATTGGTATCGTATGTAAGTGGTTCATTCGATCGCAAAGTAATCGTAGAAATATGTGGGAGCCATATGAATTTCCACATTCCTCTATTGGTTATTGTTCGGAGAAGTGTCTCGATCATGTCCGCATAATTCACGAACCGTAGGGAGACACACTTAAGGATTCGACGTTGTTTGAGTAGTTATGGAATGATGAGAAAGAGACCGAATGTTGTTCGTAGTCTCGGATGGGATCCGGGATATCACGAGGAGATCCGGAATGGTCCGGAGAATAAGATTCATATAAGGAAAGTCCTATTTCGGAGTTGGGGAATGGTTCCGGTGTTTTCATCGGGAATGTTCTAGAAGGTTCCGGAATGTCCGGCACTCCGGAGGGGAAGGGTACATGAATGTGTTATATCAAGTTGGTATGATTGCATCATGTACTAGGTGTCATCGCTGAACAAAATAAAGGGTTTAATCAAATCCTAGTTTGAAAAAGTCAAATGCCAATTTGAAAGTCAAACGGCTATTTTTGGGAAGTGGAGAGGGAGGTGGAAACCGAGTGGGGGAGGAGTTCCTCCCCTCCACCGCCGGCCCACCTTGAAGCCGAGTTGGGGATGGAATCCCCTCCCCTTGGCCGGCCCCTCCACCTATAAAAGGAGGGGCAGGGCTCCCCTCCTAGACACCCAACACCTCCACCTCCAAACCCTAGCCGCCGGCGCCGCCACCTCCTGCTGCAGCCGCCGCCCTAGGGCAAACCGCCGCCGCAGCCTAGCAACCCTAGCCGCCGGCCAAGCCTCCTCCTCGGTGTGTCTAAACCCTAGATCGTCGAGGGCTCTCTCATAGTCCACCATACTCGCTCCGGCTTAAGGCGAAGCCCTGCGAGATCTCCCCTCTACTTCCAGTACCACGCCATTATGGTGCCGGAATCGCGAGGAGAGTGCTACAACCTCCGATGCCTGCTGGAACAAGGGAGAGGAAGGTCTTCGTCGAGTACCGAACGTGTGACCGACTGCGGGAGCGCTGCCGGAACGCAGCGCCGGAAGGATCGTCTACGCGATCTTGAGATCGGGAAGAGTACGACTACATCACCCATGAGAATCCGCTCTCGTTAAACGCTTTGGAATCTTCGAGGGTGAGTTATTCCATCGTCCCGTTGCTTCAATCTAGTAGATAGATCTTGGCTTGTTTGTTTGTATGCGGTAGAAATTTTTTGTTTTCCATGCTACGAAACCCTACACAAACCTCTCCTCAAGAGCCCTTTGATTTTCCCTCCAAGCCTTGCCATAAGAAATTGAGTAATTAAACCTGACCCTTACTTCATTATACTCGGTACTGTCATCGCTTTGCACTCCACTATCTCAGTGTAAAGCAGCCGAGCTAGAAGCCTGGAGGAGAGGTTACGATGATCTTTAGGAATATTTGTCCGACATGTGTGCAGCACTAAGTCGCTCACCAACCAAGTTGTGTCATACATAGGGACATAGACATGCACCCTTCATGGATAATTTATATCCACACATTCCAATGTCAAGAATTTCTTAGAGGACACTGTTGTTCTGAAAACCCTCTGTGTTGACAATGCCCAAGCAATGACTGCATCTTGAAAATGTTTCTTTTCTTGATATCTGGCATCTTGGGTAATTTTGTTCCTGCGATATTCCTACATAGAATCATGACCGTCGTTAACGGTCATTTCGAAAGATATGTGTTGATTCCATGAAGCAGGAATCAACACGTCCTCTCCATTGCCTTCTCCATTAGAATCCTCCGAGTTATCAGAATCACCACTCTTGTCATCCATGTAATCCTTCTCTTCCATCATGTCCTGCATGTCTCCACCTTCCTCGTCCGCATCTGCCTCTCCATTATAGTCTTCTCCACCTCTGGCCTGACTGCTCTGCACTGGTTCGTAACCACCGCCTCCAGCATTGGACATTGAGTACATCCCGTAACTGGATCAACACTATGGCCAGGAACATGCCACCATCACCTCCAGGCGGATCGATCTCCTTCAAGACAGGAAGCACTAATGCGACAGTGTTTACATGCCTATCTTCGCACTTTTAACCACTTAAACCAGTCTCTGTTATCATCTACATGCCTCAAAGTCCAAAAATATTTTTCCTTGACTTTGTCCACAATGCTTGCACACTAATGGTGTACGTTTCGAGGTTATAGCCTAAACAACCTATCAACCATTCCTTCAACAAACTAACTCTCAAGGTTTAAGAGACAGTCAAATCTAACTGCGTACACATGAACTCTCTCAAATCTGCTCCAAACTCATTTGTTTGGATATTAACAGAACCGTAGTAAAACACGAACTTTACTAAATTGGTCATCTCTACTAACATAAAAAACAAATTAATCAATTAATTATCGACAATGCGTATAACTATGGACAGCTATCCGCAAATATTCTTAAAAAATGTGATAATAGCCTGCCAAATATTCGCACTAATCCATCGGTCAAATATTGCCACTAATCCATCAGCTAAATATTCTAATAGACTAACCAAAACCAAGTAGCCACGTAACCATATACAATAACTATGATTATCAAGGATTAGGGTTTATCCTTGAAGCGTGAGAAGCCACTCGTGCAGCAACCTCAGTTCACCGGACAAGCAGCACAACACCTCTCAGACATGCCTAGCTCCAACACAACTCCACCACCATTGACATTTCTCTACCACAGCTCCACCACCATTCCTCTAAAGAACCAACACCAAATCAAGCCTGAGCTAACCCATCAGTAGATCGGGCTTCCACTACCTCTCCAATGGTTTTAGAATAAAGATTTTGTGGCAAATCTAGGCTAAACCGGGCAAAAAAGTAGCCGAAAACTAGAGAGCTCGTGTAAGGAGAGAGAGAAAGGAGAGCCTAACACGGGAGGAAGAAGGGAGGGCCTGGGGCTGGCCACGCGGCGTCGAGTTGTAACACCCCTAGTGGCCTAGACCGAAAGGACACTCGGCCCCGGTCTGGCCGATTGGGGCTGTCGCCCGCGCGGGCCCCACGGCTTCACGTGCCGACCCGCAGTCGGCCGAAAGGACCTTAGTCGGCTTGGCCCGTGCGTATTGACCCATTCGGCTTCGCCAAGACAGTCGAAGGGTTAGTTTTGTAAAATCTAAAAAAACGTGTAATAGATTAAAAAATATTTAAAAAATTGTATTTTTTTAAAAAAATTGCTGGTGCAGATGCATTGGTTTGGACTAGTTGGAGAAAAAATGAGCAGTAAAAACGTCCCGTCGTGCCGCCACTCGGCCACCCGTTCCATCGGCGAGCCAGGCAGGCAGGCAGGCAGGCAGCCGAGCCCGGCGTCCGATGGAAATTAAAGCGGCTTTTCCCCTTTCCCCCGGTGTAAATGAGCGGATCCGAGCGGCATTCCCAGGAAATATTTTGTTGGAATCCCCAAACGCCGCATGGGGGGGTTCACGTGCCGTGCGTGGCCACTCGCTCACCCCGTGCAGGCGGACGGACGTAGTTGTACCGCGGCAATAAACTAGGCATCGGGTTCGGGGGCGGCGCGCGCCGGATTGCGTGGGTGCGTAAAGCCGTGTAGCGACCGTCTCGGCCCTCTAGGAGCCTCCGAGAACGGAACCGCCTCGGTTGACCTGCGCCTGCCCGTGCCCCAACACCAAAGATCGTCAGTACTCAGTAGAATAAGTAACTGGGAATGGATCGGTTGGGGGACGTGCGATGGGTTGGGTTGAGATCGGAGGAGCATATGCGCGTACGTGCCTGTGCGCGTCATGCGATGGCGCGGTCAGGATGGAACGTATCCTATGATGATGATCTGTGTTTTGCGGCTCGCCGTTCTCCCACATCACAGTGGCCCCCGGATGGCGTACCAACCACCATCGTTTCATTCATAGCAGCAGCACAGTGGCGCCACTTCCGAGAACTCGTGGAGGGTGGAGCTGGAGTAGCGATACTGTTGGTAGTAGTAGTAGACACAAGCAGTACTCTACCGTAGCGCTCTCAACCTCAAGTGTTGTCACTTCTACTGTTACTGTATTTTTTACTCGCAAGTCGCTGCTTGTACAGATTGGTAATAACAGTCTGTCCAAAACCTCCACAAACGGCGCACGCCGGCGCTCATGCTTTAAGTTGAATGTGGCTAAGAGCCTTTGATATGGTGGCGGGGCCGTTTCTGTTCAAAGGCCTTCACCGTAGAGGGTTCGGCCCAAGATGGTCGGCACATGTAGCTCTTACGCTTTGGGTCGGCACGGGTAGCCCAAGATGGCCGACCGACCCATTCGCCCACCAAATTTGGATGACCGAGGGTCGGGTGTGGAGCCGTGGACGCGGGCGGACAAAGTGCATGTCCACACCCAATGGCAACAACCCTGACGCATGCCATCGTCTCAAACGCGCTCGCAGCAGACTGGCCGACGGCAACAGCCATGGCAATCAATGCTGACACAGACTGATTGATGAGATGAGACGTCACCCAAGTTCCCACGCCGACATTGATGGCGAAGGCGCGAGAGCCTGCGCGCGCACTAATGGCTAGGGCTACATAAACCGGCCCTACGCTTGTCAGCGACGCACACTCCACCCTAGTCATTGCTAAGAAAACTCCATCGTCGCCACCGATGCCGCCACCGACATTGAGGATGCCTTCGTGGCTAAAGTGATGGAGATATGCCCAAGAGGCAATAATAAAGTGGTTATTATCACATCTTTATGTTTATGATAAATGTTTACATCCCATGCTATAATTGTATTAATCGGAAACATTAATACTTGTGTGTTTTGTAAACATAAGAGAGTTCCTAGTAAGCCTCTTGTGTGTTTTGTAAACATAAGAGAGTTCCTAGTAAGCCTCTTGTTAGACTAGCTTGTTGATTAATAGATGATCATGGTTTCTTGATCATGGATATTGGATGTCATTAATAACAAGATCATATTATTAGGAGAATAATGTGATGGACACACTCCTATAGTTAAGCGTGGCATAAGATCAAGTCCTTTAAAAATTTGTTTGCTATAAGCTTTCAAATACATAGTAACCTAAATCCTTTGACCATGAGATCATGTTAATCACCATCACCGAATGGATACTTTGATGACATCAAACACCACTTTATAACTGAGTGGTCATAAAGATGGCATTGAGTATTCTGAAAGTATGTGTTGATACACATGGATCAAGAGTGGGATTTGTCCATCCATATGACAGATAGATATACTCTGGTTCCTCTGGGTGGAATGTCATCCAATTGTCTTGCAAACATGTGACTAGGTCATAAGGGATCACATATCATCGAACGAGTAAAGAGTACTTATTTGTAACGAGGTTGAACTAGGTATTGGAGATACCGATGATCAAACCTCGGATAAGTAAAGTGCAGCGATACAAAGGGAAATTGGTAACGTATGTAAATGGTTCATTCGATCACGAAGTCATCGTAGAAATATGTGGGAGCCATATGAATTTCCAGATTCCTCTATTGGTTATTGATCGGAGAAGTGTCTCGATCATGTTTGCATAGTTCACGATCCGTAGGGAGACACACTTAAGGATTCGATGTTATTTAGTATATATGAAATATGAGTTGGAGACCAAATGTTGTTCGGAGTCTCGGATTGGATCCAGGACATCACGAGGAGATCCGGAATGGTCCGGAGAATAAGATTCATATAAGGAAAGTCCAATTCCGGGGTTCGGAAATGTTTTCGGTGTTTTCACTAGAAGCTTCTAGAAGCTTCTGGAAGGTCCACCACCCCGGGAGAGGGATACTTGGAATGTGCCATGCCAATGTGGAATGGTTGCATCATACCCTAGGTCACTTGGTTGGGCAATAGAAAGAGAAATAATCAAACTCTAGTTTGAAAAGTCAAATCCTAACATTGAAAGTCAAAAGCCTAGTGGGGGAGGAGAGGTGTAACATCCCAAAAATGTTGAACAATGATTATCAAATTCCAATCACCAAAATTAGGGTTAACAAATTTTTTGGTTAATCAAATCAATATGAATGCATGCGTGTATGTGATGATTGTATAAATGAATGAATGGACTTGTGTGATTGATCTAAATAGCAAGGATTGGATTAAAGATGAAAACAACATCATCTAAAACATTTCCAAGCAGAAACAAATCAAGAGAAAATAAAAAAACAAAACAAATAAGCAAATGGTCATTTTTGCCAATCTTGCTCACTAGGCCACTTTGAGTGTTTCTAGTCTAAGATTTCAAACAGAAACTTTTCCATTTCTTTTCACCCCTTGCTAGACCAAGTAAAAATGAATCAAAGCCCACTTTTCAAACTTGCAGAAATATTGGCAACTTGATTCAAATCACAATTCAAAATTGAATCTGATTCATATGTGAAGATCCCACATTCTCAAACCCCAACCAACCAGTGCACCTTGACCAATCCAACTAACCAGAGACTCCGCAGTATGTAACCAACACACCCACTAAGTTTGAATCCAAAATTCAAATTTGAATCTCTTTCGGCCATTTCATCAAACACCTTGTAATCAGCAAACAAACAAACATCAAACACTATTAGGAGCAGTGATTTTAGCCAACCTTGTTACCTCTATAGCTCACACTACACTCTCAGTAGATGATCTAGCTCAATTAACAAGCTTTAGCACCACTGTGAGCATGCCATAGCCATCAATGGTGACCATGTCAAGCCTAACATGCCACCCCAATGTCGACAGCGAGCTAGGAGCCTCACCAATCCTAGCCACCTTGTCTGGGACACAAGCCACCGTCCATCGCCACCCCCTGTCCAGTGCCCAAGCCTTGCCAGCCACTGGACCACTCAGAACGAGCGTGCCCAGTCGCTCTGCAACCATGTTGAGAGCGCGCCAGAGCGTCGCGCTCGACACGCGAGCACAGACCGCGCTCCGCCGCCCTCATGCGTGATCACCACCGCCCCAGGAACCGTCCGGACATGCCCGTTCGCCGCCACGCAGACCGTAGACGCTGTGCGCCATTAATACCACCGTCGGACCCGCCCAGAGCACCGCAACGTTCCGACCATTTCGCACCGCCCCATGCCTCGCCATCAAGCCGTTGAGCTTCGCCAGGAGGCAACGCACTGTCCCCTACCCTCAGCCATGTCGTTAGCTCGCTGTGAGGGCGACCACGACGAGCTCCACCCACACCCTTCGGTCCCCTCGCCGCACTATAAATAGAGGCCTTCCCCGTTCGATTTCAGCACACCATCTCACTCCCCACCTCTCACTGATCACACCCACTCATACCCGGAGAAATGCGAGCACCAGGTGGCCAGAATTTTGCCGGAGCTTGTCGCTGTTGGAGGAGAAGGGCGACGTCGATTGGAGCCGCCCCAGGAGGAGCCATCGGTACCAGGAGGATCGTCGTCGTCGACTTCGTCGTTCGCCCACATCGCCGACCATCGCCAGAGCCCCGGTGAGCGCCCACTGACCCCCACTGGCCGCGCTAGGGTTCGACCTCGCCGCATCCTGTTCAGGCGTGGACGATGAACAACAGCCGTAGGATTAGAGTTAGATCGCACGACCCTAATCGCCCCATACCCCTTCACACCCCTCTGTATCACTAACAAGTGGGGACAACCACTTAACCCGCCCGCGCACGCTGTGCGTAGTGGGCCGGCCCAATTAACCTCCCGCGCGACCCAGTAATTCAAATTTAGGTTTATTCTTTTAGTTTCAAACCTCAGTTCTGTACCCAGATTCAAAAATCAACCCAGCTCGATTCACTGAACCAAAATGCATGAAACCAATTTTGTTAGAAAGGTACTGGGGTGCTCAATCCAAGCCCGTTGGATTCAAACCAATTGGATTTGTAGATATTCTATAGTAAAAATAACAAGGCAGAAGCTTTTCTGCATTCAAACATTTTTCAAAATTCAACCATAAAAGCTTTTGAGTTGATTCCAACTCTCAAAAATCACATTTAACCTTACCTTTCAGAATATATAAAAATATATAGGTTGACTGGCAGAAATAATTACCAAGTAATAAAAGAATGCCCCATAAGCATTTCTAGTCACTTTAATTAATTAAAACAAAAAGGTTAAACCTTTTTAAATTGTGACACTACTTTAAATCACATTCCCAAGTACTAAAATATGTGGTGATGGCATGTGTCAACATGATCCCATGTTTTAGTTGGAGAATATTAAACCTTAAGTAGTTTTACAATGAGTAGAAAATACTTTTCTAAAATAAAGGAAATAAAACTAATTGCCTTAATGGTTGTAATGCTTGTGATGATATTAGATCATCTAGTGAAAACCTTGGTGTGATAAATAGAAATAGTTAAGTATTGTTTGGTGATTGTGTACCTCGTATTTCTTTATAGACGATAGTACCGACCAAGGATAGAAGGAGGAAGGAGGATACTACGAGGAAGAAGCCGAGGAGAACTTCAACCACTGCTCTGCACAAGGCAAGCTTATACTAATATCTTAGCAAGCCTAATACTACTAGATGACTTGGCAAGCTAAGACTTGCATGATACTAGATGCTTTAAGCATATGTGATTATATCCACTTGATGATACCCAATCCTAGTTTTACTTGCAAGCTTAGTATTTTATTTCTTTATCAAAGCTTTCTCTTAGAGTTTACTTAGTGACTTGTAGATTTTAGAAGGATAAACTGAAGGTAGCATAAAGAGCATAAAACTTGGCCTAAGTTAGATAATCTTGATGTCATCCTGAGGCATGAGATTGAACTTAGCTAGTTCACACTTGTTTACCACCCCTCATTAGTATTTACCCCCATTTTTAGATGCTAGTGCTAAGCATAAAACTTGATCAACTTTACATGGGAATACTTGGTGAAAATGGTTATGAAAACCTTAGAATGATGAGTCATTCTACTGAAATGTTTTGACATGTGTTTCCGAACACCAGATGATTTTGATTATGAAAATGTTAAGGCATGAGCCTTAGCCCTTTTTAAAACTGATGGTTGTCTGGATGCGATACCATTCCAATTTTACCGTACAACCACAATACCCAAAATTTGGGTAGGGCTTGACTGGAAATTTATATACCTTAGTATGGGTTCCCTTGCGGCCAAGGTTTGAGCTGAGGCTACCTTGTGAAGATTGTCCACCTATGCAGTTCCCAAGATGACAGTTGGTCATGGTTGGGAGGCCAAACTCATAGGAGAGGTGCCTATACCAGGGCGTGTAATTGAAGGGTTAGGATTGATTATCCACATACTGAGTAAGGTGAATTCAGGATTGTTCCTGACGGATGTATCGAATGTTGTGGTGAAAGTGTACCACCTCTGCAGAGTGTAAAACTATTCGAATAGCCGCGTCCGCGGTTATGGACAATTGGAGTGGCCATACTGTTTCGTCGTCAGATGTTTTCAAAATGACTTATGAAGTGATTTATGACTTGACTTGACTACAACAGGGTTGTGATATGAAATTCAAGTTCCCACTTAGGTGTTTTAAAACTTTAAACTAGCTTTCTTTGCTTCTAAATTTAGTTAAGGTAAACCTGGCTTTTTGCAAAATAACCCTAGAGCTTAGTACTTCCTATTCGAAAACCACTTCACTTGTTAGTGCTAGTTTGCGAGTACTTAAAGAGTACTCATGGCTTTGTCCCTGGCTATTCCCGTGGCCAGACTATGAAAAGGAGTATCAGGAAGATGGACAGCAGGAAGGTTACGACAACTAGGATCATCTCCCATCGTCAGCATTGCCTGTGACCATGAAGATGGAGCTTCGCCTATGCTATCATTATTATTACGTTATTCCGCTGCTTGAATTGTATTAAGACTGGATCATGAGATCCTTTATTTGTGTAAGGCCTTATGTATGGTTTGTAATGGATGATGTATTATGATATCCAATTTGTTATGTCTCGCAAAAATGGTAATCCTGGGATTGCGATGTATGGCCTAACAGGCATCTAGGATTAAAAATCTGGGTGTTGACAAGTTGGTATCAGAGCCATCCTGACCATAGGAGACCCTAGTTTAGAATGGACATTTGAATCAAAAACTTAGTTTCAAAACCAAGGAAGTGAGTATTTATGAAAACTTATTCTCATTCTCATCACTTAGACTCTTTCATAAAAAATCATGTTCCTCCAAAATTCTTACAAACTTACATAAAATTTGACACACTTGATCACTCTACTAACTTACTCATCCTATATTCTTATAGATGGACGTGAAGTACAACAAGTTTTATTAGTTGGGCAATGGAGGAGATCTCATCTTTGAGCGTGACTTGGACCAGCTTTTAGAGATGCTGGAGCGTCCGCACTCCGATTTCTTCGGAGCTCAGCTCACCAATCAGGAAGGAGAGGATTTGCAATGGCCAGTTGTTGCAAGTCTCCGGGGAAAGATTGAAGCCCCCACCTCAGAGGGAATTCGGTTCACCTTGAGAGAGAACAACTGGCTCGATGGACTTGCCAGGGCCATGCAAGAAGATCTTGCCCGTCTGTGTGGGCAGAGTATCAATAAGATAAAGGGTACCCGCTTTGAGTTCTACCCAAGGCGTGATGTTATGGGACAACCACTGTAGGCCCCATATCACAAAGAGCTGAAGAGTCAATTGGACCACCTCAGCTTCATGATGTATGACCGTCAGAAGGAGTTGGACAATGCCCGCTCCTACGCCAACCACAAGTACGCCATTGCCGCCAAGAAGGATCATACTATTGCCATACTAGTGAAGGATCGCCAGTCTCGTCGCCGTCAGCTCGACAAGAAGGAGCGCATCATTGCCTGTCTTCGCCACAGGATCACAAATTTGGAGGAGACCATCCACGAGAGAGACATGCAGTTAGAGGAGAGGGAGAATGCAGGGGAAAACCTTCGTGGAGACCCCTACTCCTATCTCAGCGACGATGATGACTTTCTGGAGTATCAGGCCATGGACTTCTTCACCGATGAGGATGACTTCTCCTTCATCGATGATGATGATGATGATGATGATGAGGATGATGAGGACACTGACTCCGAGGAGTAGTAGCACTTGAGCACTAGCGTTAGTGAGTTGTATTTGGTCCCACTATATCGTAGTTTCACATAATGGTTCTTAAAACCATCTGTTTTTCTTTGTTGTGGTGTGTGTTTGTATCGTGTGCTATGAATGAATGAAAATCAAGTTGCCAAAAAAATATGAGTCAAACTTCAAAAACTTTTCAAACACAAAACCCCTGAACCTTAGAAATTTCCCTCTTTTCTCATGATCCATCTCAATCTTCACATGCCTCGCAGAGGAAGCACTTCATGCCTGGACCCGATGCTACAAATCTTGCACATGTTGGTTTCGGATCGCGAAGCCGAAAGAGCCGAACGTCAAGCCAACTTAGCCACCCTTCAACAAATAGCTCAGATGGCCAACAATAATCAAGGCCATGGAAATCAGGACAACCATGGATCCAAGCTCAAGAACTGCCAGAACACCAATCCACCCGTTTTCACTAAGTCTGAAGAGCCCCTAGATGCAGATGATTGGCTGCAAACCATGGAGAACAACCTAGAAGTTGCAGGAGTGGAAGATAACGAGAAGGTACTGTTTGCCACCCACTATCTGGCTGGAGATGCAAGAGCATGGTGGAACAGCGTTCGTGCAATGACTGTAGGACAGATGATGACTTGGGAAGAGTTCAAAGTCAAGTTTAGCAGAACCCATGTGCCACCGGGTTTGATCAAGAGGATGAGAGATGAATTCAGGGAACTGAAGCAAGGCAGGATGACGGTAGTTGAGTACCGTGACAAATTCTTGTCATTAGCTAGGTATGCACCGGATGAGATAGACACTGAAGCCAAGAAGAAGGAGAGATTCCTGAATGGTTTGCACGATGAGATGCAGACAGTGTTAGTCAATATCCCCTTTTGCTGATATTGAAGCTTTAGTGGACTCTGTCATTCAGATGGAAGGAAAAATCAACCAAGCCAATGAGAACCGCAAGCATAGAATGATGCATCAACCAGGAACCCACCATACACCAAAGTATCGCCCTAACCCATCTCCAGGATTTGCCCCAAGAACCAACAGACCCCCGATGAACCGTCCAACCTATCCCAACCATGGAAACCCAATGCCTGGAGGAAACCACAACAACCCCGGGAACCCTAGCAATTTCAACCGTGCACCGCCTAAGTTCAACAATAATAATGCGGCCACCAACACCAACACTGCCCCAAGTACCGAAGCAATGTTGTGCCTTTTGCAGCGAAGGACAAGTCTTAGGTGACTTGTTATGAATGTGGAACCAAAGGTCACTATTCCAATGAGTGCCCCAAGAAGATTGCCGCAGCCCCCTATGCAAATGCCCTAGCTCAGCAACAACGTCGTGTTCAGCCCGGAAGAAGGTTTGCCCCAGGGAACTCGCTCAACCGCAATGGCCATCTCTTTCTCATGCATGCTAAAGAAGCCCAAGAAGCGCCAGATGTCGTGCTGGGTATGTTTTCTGTTAACTCAGTACTTGCAAGAGTGTTGTTTGATTCTGGAGCATCACACTCGTTTGTTACTGAAGAATTCGCATGCACTAGTAAGATTCAGCCAACCAAATTGAAGCATGTTATGATAGTCCAAATACCTGGTTCAACCACCAAAGCTAGACAAATTTGCAAGGCCGTGCCTATCCGAATCCATGGCATAGATTTTTATGCTAACCTAATAGTACTTAGAACTAAAGGTTTGGAAGTAGTATTAGGAATGGATTGGATGTCGAAACATAAAGGATTAATCGACTGTGCCAAGAAAGCCATAACCATGACCAGTACAGCCGGAATAACAGTAGAGCATGTATGTGAAACCTTGCCCCATCAATTCAAATGCAACAAGAGCATAGCCCAGCCAACCATTGACCAAGTCCGGATAGTCTATGAATACCCCGATGTATTTCCGGATGTTTTGCCCGGTATGCCCCCAGATCGGGATATCGAGTTTATCATTGAACTAATCCCTGGAACCGGACCCATAGCCCAGAGACCATATAGTATGAACCCGTCTAAACTAGTGGAGCTGAAGAAGCAACTGGATGCTATGCTGGAGATAGGATTGATCCAACCAAGTGCGTCGCCATGGAGATCACATGTCTTGTTTGTGGACAAGAAAGATGGAGGTAACCGTTTGTGTACGGATTATCGGAAGCTGAATGATGTCACCATCAAGAACGAGTACCCACTGCCAAAGATAGAAGACCTATTTGACCAGTTGACTGGTGCCAAAGTGTTTTCTAAGATTGGTCTTAGAACTGGCTATCATCAACTCAAGATTCGCGCAGAGGATATTCCAAAGACTTCCTTTACCACCCGATATGGATTGTACGGGTATACTGTCATGTCTTTTGGATTAACCAATGCCCTCGCTTATTTCATGAACCTCATGAATAAGATTTTTACGGACTACCTGGATAAGTTTGTTGTTTTCATCGATGACATTCTGATTTATTCCAAATCAGAAGAAGAACATGAGCTAAACCTAAGGACCATCCTTGGAACCCTTAGGGAGCATCAGTTGTATGCCAAGTTTAGCAAATGTGAATTCTGGTTGCAAGAGGTAGGATTCCTCGGACATATCGTATCAGCCGGAGGAATTTCCGTTGACCCTACAAAGGTGAAGGATGTTGAAGATTGGCAAGCCCCAACCACTCAAACCCAAGTTCATGCATTTATCAGATTAGCGGGATACTACCGCAAGTTCGTAGAAGGATTCTCGAGTATCGCAAGACCCATGACCCAATTGTTGAAGAAGGACAAGAAGTTTGAATGGACAGACAAATGTGAAGCGAGTTTCCAGGAACTCAAGAGGAGATTGATTTCAGCCCCAATCTTGATCATGCTGGATATCACGAAGCCCTTTGATGTGTATTGTGACGCATCCAAGATCGGTCTCGGATGTGTGTTGATGCAAGAAGGCAAAGTTATATCTTATCTATCCAGACAACTAAAGCAGCATGAACAAAATTATCCTACCCATGATCTTGGACTAGCAGCCATAGTTCTAGCCCTGAAGACATGGAGGCATTATCTTATTGGAAACCGTTGTGAGATTTATTCGGATCACAAGAGCCTGAAGTATATATTCACTCAGAAGGAGCTGAATATGAGGCAGAGAAGATGGATTGAGCTAATCAAGGACTATGATCTAGACATTCACTATCACCTCGGTAAAGCCAATGTGGTAGCATATGCCCTTAGCAGATTGCCGTGCCGCTTGAACTCCATGATTCTTAAGGAGCAACCAAGTTTGCACAAAGAGATGGAAGATTTTCGATTGGAATTAGTAAGTGAAGGATTTTTGGCTAGCATAGAACTTCAACCCACTTTGATCAGTCAGATCAAGGAGGCTCAGAAAGGAAATGCTAGTATCGACGAAATCAAACATCGTATTGGTACATGCAAAGTACCCGGATTCCCCGAGGATGAAGAAGGAGTTCTGTTGTACAAAGGATGTCTCTGTGTACCAGCAGATTCAGAGTTGAAAGAAGTTATTTTAAAGGAGGCCCATGAAACTCTTTATTCTATCCACCCTGTAGGAACGAAGATGTATCAGGATTTGACGGAGCAATTTGGGTGGCATAAGATGAAGAGAGAAATCGGAAGCTATATCGCCAAGTGTGATATTTGTTAGAGAGTCAAGGCGGGACATCAGAGACCCGCATGACTGTTGCAACCACTGCAGATTCCAGAATGGAAATGGGATTCTGTTGGAATGGACTTTATCACCGGATTGCCTACCTCTAGTAGGGGAAATGACTCTATTTGGGTCATAGTTGACAGATTGTCCAAAGTAGCCCATTTCTTACCAGTCAAGACCACCTACTAGAGTTCGAAGCTAGCTGAGTTGTACATCGCTAGAATCGTTAGTTTGCATGGAGTCCCCAAGAACATTGTGTCGGATCGAGGAACTCAGTTTATGTCGAGATTTTGGAAGAAAGTCCAAGAAGGACTGGGAACCCGACTAGATTTCAGCACTGCGTATCACCCCCAGACCGATGGACAAACGGAGCGAGTAAATCAAATACTTGAAGATATGTTGAGAGCATGTGTGCTAGAGTATGGATCTAAATGGGAAGACTGTCTGCCTTTTGCAGAATTTTCTTACAACAACGGTTATCAAGCTAGTTTGCAAATGGCCCCATTTGAGTTCATGTATGGAAGGAAGTGTCGCACCCCTTCGAATTGGTCGGAAGTAGGAGAGGGTCAGATCTTCGGACCCAACATCCTATGAGAATCAGAAGAGAAAGTTCACAAGATCCGTGAGCACCTCAAGGCCGCCTAGTCAAGACAGAAGAGTTACGCCGACAAGAGACGTCGAGACCTCGCTTTCAATATCTAAAATTTTGTGTATCTCAAAGTGTCGCCTTTGAAAGGAATGCAGCGCTTCCAGCTCAAAGGAAAGTTAGCCCCCAGATATATCGGACCTTTCAAGATTCTGAATCATCGAGGAGAAATATCGTACCAATTGGAACTGCCAGAGGAGATGTCAACAGTGCATAATGTGTTCCATATATCTTTACTTCGCAAATGCCTTGAAGTTCCGGAGAAGACTGAAGTTTTCAAGAACATTGATCACCGCACCATAGAGATCAACGATGACCTGACGTATCCTGAAGTACCCATCCGTATTTTGGATGAAGCTTTCAAGACCACCAGGACCAGAAGCATCAAGTTTCTCAACATTCAGTGGAGTAACCACACTGAAGAATAAGCTACCTGGGAGTGAGAAGATCACATCAAGACGGAGTTTCTCGATCTTTTTAAATCCTAGTTTTCTTCCTTTTTCTCAAATCTCGGGACGAGATTTTTTTAAGGAGGGAAGGTTTGTAACATCCCAAAAATGTTGAACAATGATTATCAAATTCCAATCACAAAAATTAGGGTTAACAAAAACTTTGGTTAATCAAATCAATATGAATGCATGTGTGTATGTGATGATTGTATAAGTGAATGAATGGACTTGTGTGATTGATCTAAATAGCAAGGAATGGATTAAAGATGAAAACAACATCATCTAAAACATTTCCAAGCAGAAACAAATCAAGAGAAAATAAAAAAACAAAACAAATAAGCAAATGGTCATTTTTGCCAATCTTGCTCACTAGGCCACTTTGAGTGTTTCTAGTCCAAGATTTCAAACAGAAACTTTTCCATTTCTTTTCACCCCTTGCTAGAACAAGTAAAAGTGAATCAAATCCCACTTTTCAAATCTGCAGAAATATTTGGCAACTTGATTCAAATCACAATTCAAAATTGAATCTGATTCATATGTGAAGATCCCACATTCTCAAAATCCAACCAAACCAGTGCACCTTGACCAATCCAACTAACCAGAGACACCCTAGTATGTAACCAACACACCCACCAAATTTGAATCCAAAATTCAAATTTGAATCTCTTTCGTCCATTTCATCAAACACCTTGTAATCAACAAACAAACAAACATCAAACACTATTAGGAGCAGTGATTTTGGCCAACCTTGTTCCCTCTATAGCTCACACTACACTCTCAATAGATGATCTAGCTCAATTAACAAGCTTTAGCACCACTGTGAGCATGCCATAGCCATCAATGGTGACCATGCCGAGCCTAACTTGCCACCCTAATGTCGACAGCAAGCTAGGAGCCTCACCAAGCCTAGCCACCTTGTCTGGGACACAAGCCACCGTCCACCGCCACCCCCTGTCCAGTGCCCAAGCCTTGACAGCCACTGGACCACTCAGAACGAGTGCGCCCAGTCGCTTTGCAACCATGCTGAGAGCGCGCCAACTCGCCACGCTCCACACGCGAGCACATACCGCGCCCGGCCTTCGCCGCCCTCATGCGTGATCACCACTGCCCCAGGAACCGCCGGACATGCCCATTTGCCGCCGCGCGAACCGTAGACGCTATGTGCCATTAAAACCACCGTCGGACCCGCCCAGAGCACCGTGATGTTCCGACCGTTTCGCACCGCTCATGCCTCGCCATCAAGCCGTTGAGATTCGCTAGGAGGCAAAGCACCGTCCCCTACCCCCAGCCATGTCGTTAGCTCGCTGTGCAGACAACGACGATGAGCTCCACCCGCACCCTTCGGTCCCCTCGCCGCACTATAAATAGAGGCCTTCCCCATTTGATTTCAACACACCATCTCAGTCCCCACCTCTCACTGATCACACCCACTCATCCCCGGAGCAAAGCGAGCACCAGGTGGCCAGAATTTCGCCGGAGCTTGCCGCTGCTGGAGGAGAAGGGCGTCGTCGATTGGAGCCGCCCCAGGAGGAGCCACTGGTACCAGGAGGATCGCCGTTGTCGACTTCATCGTTCGCCCCCATCGCCGTCCATCGTCGGAGCCCCGGTGAGCCTCCACTGACCTCTACTGGCCGCGCTAGGGTTCGACCTCACCGCGTCATGTTTAGGCGTGGACGATGAACCACATCCGTAGGATTAGAGTTAGATCGCACGACCCTAATCACCCCGTACCCCTTCGCACCCCTCTGTCTCACTGACGAGTGGGGACAGCCACTTAACCCGCCCGCGCACGCTGTGCGTAGTGGGTCGGCCCAATTATCCTCCATTGCGAGCCAGTTATTCAAATTTAGGTTTATTCTTTTAGTTTCAAACTCAATTTTGTACCCAGATTCAAAAATCAGCCCAGCTCGATTCACTGAACCAAAATGCATGAAACCAATTTTGTTAGAAAGGTACTAGAGTGCTTAATCCAAGGCCGTTGGATTCAAACCAATTGGATTTGTAGATCTTCTATATAAAAATAACAAGGTAGAAGCTTTTCTGCATGCAAACATTTTTCAAAATTCAACCATAGAAGCTTTTGAGTTGATTCCAACTCTCAAAAATCACATTTAACCATACCTTTCAGAATATATAAAAATATATAGGTTTACTTGGAGAAATAATGACCAAGTAATAAAAGAATGCTCCATAGGCTTTTCTAGTCACTTTAATTAATTAAAATAAAAAGGTTAAACCTTATTAAATTGTGACACTACTTTAAATCACATTCCCAAGTACTGAAATATGTGGTGATAACATGTGTCAACATGATCCCATGTTTTAGTTGGAGAATATTAAACCTTAAGTAGTTTTTCAATGAGTAGAAATTACTTTTCTAAAATAAAGGAAATAAAACTAATTGCCTTAATGGTTGTAATGCTTGTGATGATATTAGATCATCTAGTGAAAACCTTGGTGTGATAAATAGAAATAGTTAAGTATTGTTTGGTGATTGTGTACCTCGTATTTATTTATAGACGATAGTACCAACCAAGGATATAAGGAGGAAGGAGGATACTACGAGGAAGAAGCCGAGGAGAACTTCAACCACTTCTCTGCACAAGGCAAGATTATACTAATATCTTAGCAAGCCTAATACTACCAGATGACTTGGCAAGCTAAGACTCGCATGATACTAGATGCTTTAAGCATATGTCATTGTTGGGCCATGTAGATATAAATTTTTTTCCCCTCTAATCGTGGTGATCCCAAGATCCAGCCAAGGTAGAAGGCCACGAGGTTTACCACTAGACGTGCAGTTGCGGATTACTGATGTAGCACGTCAATTGATGCAGTGCAGTCCTTACGATCCGATCGTCCTAGTGCTGATTGTACAACACCTCTGCTGGTATCCACACGTACAAGGAGGAGCACCGACGGCGAACTGCTAGGTTCGTTACGACAGCAGGACTGCTGTGGAGCTAGGGTTTCCAACACATGGAATGACCTAACCGATCAACGATTAACCCTTCTGGGTTACTATGCTCCACTATATATAGGGAGTGAACGTGGGATCCATTTACGTGTCCCATTCACTAAAGCCCATATAACACTAGTCACCATGAGTCCGACTCACTGACTCAGTCCAAATCCAGCTCGGGTCAAACCCAACCAGATATCCAGTTCAGATCCTATCCGAACTTGCCCCCGCTCTTAAGTGTGTGACCTCGCAGGCTCTTGGCAACTTGGACATGATTAGAGTCCGACTCTCAATCGATCAGTCGGTAGCGGCTCCTAGCAGAACATGCCGACTCCCAAGTACCGAAGAGTCATGACAACTTCCTTTCCAATGCGACTTGCGTTCGAGTCCCTTTTGCCTCATGATATACCTTGTCAGACTATAGGAGAATATTTGTCATCCCTTAAATAGTCCGACTCTCTTCTCGCTCCGAGATAAGTTATTCACCCGACTAACTCTTAGTCGATCGCCTCGGTTAACACTTAACCGAGTTGTGCATGGCCATGCTTTTCGAATCATATCATTCGAGAGGGCCCAGAGAATATCTCTCCAAGTGGAGGGGCAAAATTCCGTCTTGGTTATTCACATCACGCAGCTTGATTCTCAGTCGACCCGAACTCTGCCTTTATGAATGCCAGTTACGGATCAGCGTTTGACAGAACCTAAGTCGGTTATCCTCAACTCGGACTATGCAACAGCCTTAGGTCTAAGGATTACATTGATTGACATATACAAATGACAACTTGTTCGTTGTACCTCAATATGGGTCAATCCAACTCGCTAAAATCTTTAGCCGAATCTGTGTAAGTCGGAATAGCATCTCCATGCCCATGAAAAGTGGAATAGAGTCATCAAGCCGACTTTCACATTGGTCTAAGTTGTGTGTCTAGCACAACCTCGATGACCAAGGACATTTAGTACAAACAACATGAATGTATAGTTCCACAACTGAATCACATATTCAATGATATACATCAGATGCTCATACAAGGACAACTTAATAACTTTATGAATACAATGGCAAATATCATCATACATGATTGCCTCTAGGGCATATTCCCAACAGTATCCCACTTGCACTAGAGTCAATCTTCCGACATCACATGTCTAAGCATCTAAATCCCATGGCTCTCAGGTGCGCCTCATGCTTCGGCTGTGGTAACGGCTTTGTCAACGGATCCGCAATATTTGCATCCTTGTGTACCTTGCGTAACTTGATATCACCCTGATCCACGAACTGGCGAATCAGGTGGTACCGCATGAGTATGTGCTTGTTCTTCTGGTGTTGTCTAGGTTCCTTGGCTTGTGCAATAGCACCATTGTTGTCACAATACACGTCCAACGGATTGGACGAGCCCAGAACCACACCAAGATCCATGAGGAAATGTAACATCCCAACATTTAGGAACTAACAAAGGGTAGATTTAGGAATTTGGAATGTTGCATGCATTCATCTGTGAAAATGTGGGTAATTTTTTTGCCAAATAAAAACCTAAAATGATTAAGGTTTCTTTCATACTTTGAGATTAGGTTTAGTCTTAAAGGATGATTGCTATAGACTTTGATGCGATCTTTGAGGAATTATGTGATTTGGGAAATGAATTTGAATTTTAAACTTGAGTATTTGAATTATAATTCAAATGAATAAGGAATAGGTTTGAATCTTGATTTAATTAGGAGTTAATTATTATAACTCAAATTTACCTAAAGAAAACAATTAAGAATATGATAACTTATTTCATATTTTTATTTTATAAATAAGTTACAAAATTGTAACTTATTGAAATCATCCACACACTTCACAAAAGCAAATAAATAAAGAATAAGAATATTCTTTACTGATAATAGTATAATCTTTATTACAAAATAATAAAATGAAGATTACAAAAGAATAGAACTAAAATTACAAAAGTATAAAAAGATTACATTGGATTGTTCTATAACTAAACTTAAACTAAAATCTTCACTGTAAATCTGTACCTGCAAAACAAACAGAAATTAAATAGAAAAAGGAAAGTTAGGGTTAGTAGTGTTTTTCTCTCAGACATGTCAGTGAAGTGCAATAAACAAGTTCATCATTGAGAAATTATAGAAGGGGCAAGTTTGACCAATATGAAAGAATTTATCTTTCATAATTTTTAAGCCAGAAGTCAAACGACAGCCAAGAGGGGAAAGTTTCACCAGCCAGGTAAAAGTAACCAGATAACAATCACTTTCAAAATTCTGAACATATCCACAAGTGCACAGCAAGCACACAAGCAGGACACACAACTAAATGCATGTGATGTGCTGTCAACTTCACAACACAGCTCCAACATACCAAACCAGCAGGACAGCCGTGGAGAGGCACTAGTGCATCTCTTCATTGCACACACACAAGAACAGACAGCTTAGTCAGCAGCTAACCAAGCACAACAGCCAGCAACCAAACCAACCAAAGCCCCAGATCTCATCACCAGGATGGTAACATAAGGAGGGGGAAGAATTAGGTGGACAACAAGATCAAGTCCAATAGCTAGGAGGAGCAGGCTAGCTCAAGGTCAAGCGCAGGAGCTCAGCAAAACAAGATCAATATCACCACCTTACTCCACAATCATCAGATTTTGTGGTGAGCATCATAAAACCCTCACATGATCTAATCATATTATCTAGACAGAAGCATGTGTTGTTTTATGAAACAAACTCTCAGAAAGCAACCAAGTGGGGTGAATCCATCATAGAGATTTTAAACTCTAAAATAAAACAACAAGGTACAAGAATCCAACCAGAGCTCAGAACAACATCATTGCTCTGGTTGTCAAGCTATATATTACACATATAGCATAAATATAGCTAAGATCTAATTTCTAGGCACATCCCTAGAGTAAGGGTAGCACCTTAGAAACTAATCCTTTGGATCCAGATAATGATCAAGCTTACTATCATTTTTACCAAGCTTTGATTCAAAAACAATAGCTAGTACCACTACCAGGACTATCTATATGAATCAATTAGATAAGGCCTAAAACCCCTAAGCCTCAGACCAACATCATTGATCTTAGGGATTTCAGAAAAGAACATTTCCATTTATCTTTTAAAGCTAAGCTTGTCTTAAGCTTAAACCAACCCAATCAATGGATTATAATCAATCTTGTGTGCCATACCAAGATGGTGTCACAAGAACAATTCTATTTGAATCAGGATAAAAATCTAATCATCACTGGTTCAACAAATCAATCTACTAATCATTTTCCTGTCAGGAATCATAATTAAAACATTCCAATGTTTATCTGTATTGTTTGAGATCATTGTGATCTCAAACCACATATTAATTTCTAAGCCAACATCACTAAGACAGTGATTTCATCACACCATAACCATGATCCTAAACCATGAAATGACAGTGGAAAGTTATCAAGTCACTGACTTTACCAAGCATTGGTTCCAAAGCAACTATACCATCTGAATCATATGCAATCCAAGCATAAAAGCATCTAATAAGCCATTAGAACAATCATAGTTTATCTCAAGCAACAAGCCTCAGACTAATAACCATTTAACATGCTTACAGACCATCCAGACATGATCTAATTCATCCAGTATATGATCAACCAAAGGATAAGAACCCTAAATGAAATAAACCATCCTACTCAGGATAGTCACCAAAGAGATCATTGCCAACATCCAACATGGGATGAGCGAGCATAGAGAGCATAAGGGGATAGGAAAAGAACTCACCAAAGGTCCTCGTTGGAGACTAGAAGAGGAAGCAGAGGGGCCCACGACCATGGCGGCACGGGTGATGGGGATATGCCTACCGAGGTATACCCAACAGGACGTTTCCGACTGGCCCAGGAACTAGCGAGTGGGCCTGCAAGACGGCGACTGGATCAAGGCCCAATGTGGATCCAAGCGACTAGAAGCTGAAGGCCCAGGCGAGTAGATAGGCCCAGTCGGATTAGGTTAAACGAGTACCGAAGCCTTAACTGATTCGGTTGAGATATGTAAACCCTAGGGAGAGGTGAGTCTATATAAACCTCCCTACAGGGCGTGTAGAGATACGTTCCATCATACACCCAAGCGACTCGCCGCCTAGCCGTCGAGCTCGCCCCATTGTACCACCATCATAATACAATCTAGCAGGATTAGGTCTTTACCCTTCGGGGGGCCGAACCTGGGTAAAACCCTGTGTCTCCGCCCTCATCTCGCACCGCAGATGGCTGGCCGCCCTTTACCTTTGTTCTACTACTCGCTGCCGATTGCAGCATCTGCCGTGACCATTCCCACGACAGTGGCGCCCACCGTGGGGCCTGGCCGGTCTGGCCGGTGTTCTGCGGCGAGATCCAATCTGCCCATCAACGAGTCGGTCGCCACCGGCCGCATGATAGCGATCGGCGAGATGCTCCAGATCTTGCTGAGTAGCTACGTCCCGGCAGCGCGACCCATCACGCACAGCATGATCTTGCTAGTAGGCACGATCAGCCTCTTCGTCGGCCTCACCGACGTTGTCGTCTCGGAGGACTCGGCTCGCATCCGCGAGTCGCTGCCACGTGACCGGCTCTCCGAGAGCCAGGTCCGCACGATCCATCGCCTCGCCTCCGAGTACAACTCGGCCCATAGCAACGTGGCCGAAAACTCCGCGGCCGCGGAAGACGCGGCCCTCAACGACGACGCCGACTCGACGACCCCGGCGTCACTCGCCGGATCCATCACCGCGGCTTCACCCGCGGGCTCCATCACCCAGGTCTCCAACATGGGAGACTTCGAGGATCCCTCCATCCTTGGGATCTTCGACTTCGACTCCGGGTCGGAAAACTCTGCCGATCTCCGCGACGGGACCGGTCGCCATGCCGTGACCTACATGGAGACTGGTACCGATCCGCCGGAGGATCCCTTCTCCACCCCGATCCCTCCTAACGCCACGACAACGGAGGTCGAGGAACTCCGCCTGAAGCTAGCGGAGGCAGTCCGCAAAGAGCAAGCCGAGCACAAAAAAATTCGCCTCGAGCAGGTGACGACACAGGAGCTGTCACGCTACCACCAGCAGCGAATCAGGTCGCGCCTGAACCCCACCGTCCAGGGGCGCGCCCTGAACTTTGACGACGAGAACTACCCGGCCCGCATGGCCGAGCGCGCGATCTGCGAGAACGCTCCACCAGGAGGAAGCGCCCGGCCCCCACCAGGGTCGACGGCGATGGGCGCCCCACCTCCACCCAACCGCACACCCCCTAGGGATCAGCCGCGGATAGTGGTCTCCTCACGGGAGCGAGACGCGAATGGCCTACCACTGTTCTCCACCCCGATGGACAACCTCGTGGCGGGCCGAGCAGCGGCCGACAACATCACGGCCACTGGTGACGGCGCCCTACAGATCCAGTATGTCAGGGCCCTGCTCGCAAAGGCTGTCGAGCAGCAAAACGCAGGCGCCGACTCGCAGGGTCGGGTGTACTCGCGTTCTTCGGGCAGTAGAGCAGCCTCAAGCGGCCGCCCATTGGCGGCAAACACCCTCAACTGCCCGCCACCAGAGCCACTGCAGCTCCAACATCGACCCGCAAACGCGGCACTCTCCACCAATGACCCCAGGCCAGCGACCAACTTCGTCGCCGCCAACGGTCAGCCCATCGACGCCCGCACCCACATCATCAACAACCAAAGCTGGCGCGCACGACAGCCCGATGACCTGCGACACAGCCTAACCAATCGCCGCGACGGTGAGCCGATGGGGTCGCTAAGCCGACTCGGGCCTAGGTGCTTCGGACCGATGATCCAAGGCGAAAAGTACCCGGCGAACTTCAAGGCGCCAAAGGAAATATAGAAGTACGACCCTTCGTACGACCCCTCCGTGTGGCTGGATACATACCTCATGGCGATGGGGATCGGTGGCCACACCGACCTGCTAGCCGCCCGTTACCTCCCCTTGATGATGGAGGGGACGTGCAGGCAGTGGATCAACACCCTCCCCCAGGATAGCATCGACTCCTGGGAGGAGATGCGCGACGCCTTCGTCAGGCACTTCGAGTGCTCCTACACCCGCGCCACCACCATCGAGGACCTGGAGCGATGCGTCCAGGGACCCCGCGAGTCGACCCGCAACTGGGTCTAGCGGTGGCAAGAACTATGGTACAACGTGGTCGGCATCCACCCGGACACCGCGATCCATTGCTTCAAGACCTCGTGCCACTACGAGCCCTTGGTCGCCAAGCTCAAGCGACATTCTCGCACGCTCGACAACATACCGGACCTCCTCGAGATCGCCAAACGGTACGCGGAGTAAGATCCAAACCAGGAAACCGACGACGAGTCAGGAGGCCAACGCCGCACGAGCGGCAACAACAACGGACGACGGTCCGACATACGCTACAGCAACACTCACCTCACTGGCAAGCGCCGCAGTGACGGGCGAGTCGACTTCGTTGCCAACGCCGGGCACGCGCAGCGCGAGCCCAAGAGCTTCCGCCGCGACGGCGGCAACTACAAGGCGAAACCAAGGTTCGACCCCGCGGCCCTCCTTAACCAACCTTGTGCGTTTCACAGCAGGGAAGGGAAGCCCGCCACGCACACGACCGCCGACCGCCACACTCTCAGGGAGATTAGAAGGCACGACGAGCGCGGGAGGACCCCGACAACAACCCGCCAAACGGCGGAAAATTCGGCAATGTGGCTGGCTCGCTCCATACCTTCACAGGCTTCAACACGAAGCGCGAGAAGAAGGTCATCGCCCGTGTCGTCGCCGTCAACGCGGTGGCCCATGTGGACGTGCCCCAGTTCCTCAACTGGTCGGAGCAGCCCATCACCTGGAGCCGCCAGGACCACTCGCCACGCATCGAGTACCCAGGCCGAGTCGCCCTGGTGGTCAAGCCTAAGGTGGGCGACTACTGGCCCCCCAAGACATTGATGGACGGTGGCAGCTCCATCAACATCCTGTACCTGGACACCTTCAGGCGATTGCGGCTCCTGCAGTCGATGGTCGAGACGACCTACACCACGTTCCACGACATCGTCCCCGGTCGGAAGGCGTACCCGATCGGCAAGGTCACGTTGCCAGTCACCTTCGGCACACCAGCAAACTTCTGCACCGAGTGGATCGTCTTCGAGCTGGTACCCTTCGACAGCCCCTACCACTGCGTCCTGGGGCGCCAGGCGTTCGCCAAGTTCATGGCAGCGCCCCACTATGCGTACAACGCGATGAAGCTCCCCGGGCCGTGCGGCGTCATCACCATCAACGGCGACCCCGACATGGCCGCCGAGTGCGAAGCCAAAGGAGCCGAACTCGCCGAAGCTGTCATCACGGCAGAGGCCAACCACGCCGACGAGCTCGCCAAGTACACGAGCAGGGTCAACGACGACGATCCCACCATACTCAAGAAGCCCAATTCGGAGGGCGCAAACACATCAGCCTTCGAGGCAATGACGCACACCTGCACCGTCGAGCTGGTCCCATGCGACTCCAGCCAGACGGTGACGATCGGGACGGGCATGAGCCCAGCCTAGGAAGGCGCGCTCATCGAGTTCCTCCGTGAGAACAGGGACATCTTCGAATGGAAGCCCTCTGACATGCCTGGTGTCCCTAGGGAACTTGCTGAGCACAAACTAAACGCTGACCCCAAAGTGTGACCCGTTAAGAAGTCGCTGCGGCCCTTCAATGAAGAGCGCCGCCGAGCTATCGCCGAGGAGGTGCAGCGTCTACTCGCTGCAGGCTTCATCCGGCCAATCAAATACTCCAAGTGGCTGGCAAACCCAGTCCTGGTCGAGAAGAAGAATGGGACCTGGAGGATGTGTATCGACTACACAAACTTAAATAGCGCCTGCCCGAAGGAGCAGTTCGTCCTCCCGCGGATCGACCAAATAATCGACTCCACTGCGGGCTCGGAGTCGCTGTGTTTCCTCGACGCCTACTCTGGGTACAACCAGATCAAAATGGTTGTTTTGGACGAGGAGAAGACGGCGTTCATCACGCCATTCGGAGCCTTCTGCTACACCGCCATGACCTTCGGCCTCAAGAACGCCAGGGCGACCTACCAGCGGTGCATGCAGGAGTGCCTCGCGAGCCAAATTGGCCGCAATATCCACGTCTACATCGATGACATGGTCGTGAAGTCCGCTCGCCAGGGCGATCTACTCGCCGACCTGGCGGAAACATTCGCCAACCTGCGGAAATACAAGATAAAGCTCAACCCAGGCAAATCACCTTCGGTGTACCAGCAGGGCAACTACTGGGGTACGTCGTCTCCAAGCGCGGGATCGAGGCGAACCCCACCAAAATCAACACGATCGCCCGACTCGGCAAACCCGAGTGCCTACGCGACGTCCAGAAGCTGGCCGGGCGAGTCGCGGCTCTCAGCCGCTTCATCCCCCGACTGGGCGAAAAGGCTATGCCCCTATACTGCCTGATGCGAAAGAACCCCACCTTCCAGTGGGACAAGGAGGCGGACGATGCACTCTGCGACCTCAAGAAGGTGCTACTCGCAGCACCACTACTCGCCGCCCCCGTCGACAAAGAACCCATGCTAGTCTACGTCACGGCTTCCGAGCGCGTCGTCAGCACCGTCATGGTCGTCGAGCGGCCGGAGGAAGGAAAGGAGCGCCCAGTACAGCGACCGGTGTACTACATCAGCGAGGTCCTCACCGAGTCGTGCCAGCGATACCCGTAGTACCAGAAACTGGTATACGCAGTCTTTAGAGCACAGCGGCGCCTGCCGCACTACTTCCAGGAGCACCCGATCACGGTCGTCTCCTCAGCACCGTTGCAGGACATCATCCGCAACCGTGAGGCGACCGGGCAAGTCGCCAAGTGGGCCGTCGAAATCGGCGTCCACAACATCAAGTATGAGCCACGAAAAGCGATCAAGTAGCAGGCTCTAGTGGACTTCATCGCCGACCGGGAAGAGGCCCAGCAGCCAGAAAAGCTGCCATACCTCCACTACTGGAGCCTGCACTTCGACGGCTCCAAGAACACGGACAGCGCAGGAGCAGGGATCGTGCTGACTTCACCGAAGGGCGACAAGCTCCGCTACGTCCTCTGCCTCAACTTCACCCCCTACACCAACAACATGGCCGAGTACGAGGCACTACTCCACGGCATGCGAGCTGCCAAGGAGATGAACGTCAACCGCCTACGTTGCTACGGAGACTCTGACCTCGTCGCTGGGCAAGTCGCTGGCACTTGCGACGCCGTCTCTCCCACCATGGTGGCATACCGCCAAGCAGTAGACAAGCTGGGGGGACACTTCGCAGGCTAATCCGTCGAGTGGATCGACAGGCGGAAGAACGAGGAGGCTGACGCACTCTCTCGCACCGGGTCGGCTCGACTCGCACCACCCGCCGGCGTCTTCCTCGACACAATCACCAAGCCATCAGTCTCTCCCCAAGGGAGATCGACATCGGAGTCTCGCTGCAACCAGAGATGGAAGATTTTCTAATAGAATTAGTAAGTGAAGGATTTTTGGCTAGCATAGAACTCCAGCCCACTTTGATCAGTCAGATTAAAGAGGCGCAAAAGGAAAATGCTAGTATCGACGGAATCAAGCATCGTATCGGTACAGGCAAAGTACCTGGATTCACCGAAGACGAAGGAGTTTTGTGGTACAAAGGACGCCTTTGTGTACCATCAGATTCTGAGTTGAAAGAAGTCATTTTGAAGGAGGCTCATGATACTCTTTATTCTATCCATCCCGGAGGAACTAAGATGTATCAAGATTTGAAAGAGCAATTTTGGTGGCATAAGATGAAGCGAGAAATTGGAAGCTATATCGCCAAGTGTGATATTTGTCAGCGAGTCAAGGCAGGACATCAAAGACCCGCTGGATTGTTGCAACCCTTGCAGATTCCGGAATGGAAATGGGATTCTGTAGGAATGGACTTTATCACTAGACTGCCTACTTCTAGTAGGGGAAATGACTCTATCTGGGTCATAGTGGACAGATTGTCCAAAGTCGCCCATTTCTTGCCCATCAAGACCACATATCAGAGTTCGAAGCTAGCAGAGTTGTACATCGCTAGAATACTTAGTTTGCATGGAGTCCCCAAGAACATCGTATCGGATCGAGGAACTCAGTTTACCACGAGATTCTGGAAGAAAGTCCAAGAAGGTTTAGGAACCCGTCTAGATTTCAGTACCGCATATCACCCTCAGAGCGATGGACAAACGGAGCGAGTAAACCAAATACTCGAAGATATAGAGCATGTGTGTTAGAATATGGATCCAAGTGGGAAGACTGTCTGCCGTTTGCAGAATTTTCATACAACAACAGTTATCAAGCCAGTTTGCAAATGGCTCCATTCGAGTTTATGTACGGAAGGAAGTGTCGTACCTATTTGAACTGGTCGGAAGTAGGAGAGAGTCAGATTTTCGGACCCGACATCCTACGAGAAGCAGAAGAGAAGGTTCACAAGATTCGTGAGCACCTCAAGACCGCCCAATCCAGATAGAAGAGTTACGCCGACAAGAGACGTCGAGACCTCGCCTTCAACATAGGAGATTTTGTTTATCTAAAAGTGTCGCCATTGAAGGGAATGCAGCGTTTCCAACTCAAGGGAAAGTTAGCCCCTAGATATGTCAGACCTTTCAAGATTCGGAACCGTCGAGGAGAAGTATCGTATCAATTGGAACTACCCGAAGAGATGTCATCTGTGCACAATGTGTTCCATATCTCGTTACTTCGCAAGTGTCTCGAAGTCCCCGAGAAGACCGAAGTGTTCAAAAATATCGACCACCGGACCATAGAGATCAACGATGACCTGACCTATCCTGAAGTACCCATCCGTATTTTGGAAGAAGCCTTCTGAACTACCCAAACCCGAAGCATCAAGTTTCTCAAGATTCAGTGGAGCAACCACACAGAAGAGGAAGCTACCTGGGAGCGCGAAGATCACATCAAGACGGAGTTTCCCGATCTCTTCAAATCCTAGGTAATCTTTTCGTCCTTTTTCAAATCTCAGGACGAGATTTTGTTTAAGGGGGGAAGGTTTGTAACATCCCAAAAATACTAAACTTGGATCATCAAACTCTAATCATCAAAATTAGGGTTAACAAAAACTTTTCTAAATAAAATTAGGAAAGCATGCATATGTGTATGCATTTCATTTTGAATTCTTTTGAACCACCTTGTTTATGTGTTCCATTGCTTGTAAATGGATGCTTAGGTGAAATAAACATCATCTAAACATTTCCCAAACTTTTCCTAAAGACAAGTAAATCAAAACAAATAAAATAAAGGAATGGTCACTTTGACCAATTTAACTCCCATGCCTACTTTGGCTATCTCAAACTTTCAAAACCTAACAGAAACTTTTCTAGATCTTTGCACCCCTTGATTGTACTCATAACAAAGTATCAAGGCCCACTTTGTGATCATCCAAAAACTTTCAAATGCATAGTTTAAATGACAATTCAAAATTGAATCTTTATCATATGAGAAGATCCCACTTTTTCAAAAACCACTCAAACAAGCTCAAATTTCAAAACCCAAGCATCTTCAGACTCACCAGCACCAACCTAGCACACCCACAAAAAATCTTTTCAAAATTCAAAACTTGAATTCATGCGGCCATTTCATCAAACAGGTTGCAGACACAAATCGTACAAAATCTAAACACTATAGTGAGCAGTGATTCTTGCCTAACTTGTTCCCTCTTTGGATCACAACCATCTCAGTAGATCATCTAGCATGTTAAACCAAGCACTAGCCTCACTGTAAGCTTGGCATTGCCATCAATGGTGAACAGCCGAGCACACCCATGCCACCCAAGTGGAGACAGCAAGCTAGGAGGAGAAACAAGCCTAGCCAGCATGTCTGGGAGGCAGCCCACCGTCCACCGCCACTCCCTGTCCACCGCTCGAACCTTGCCAACCCCTGGACCACACGCACGGACCGCGCCTAGACCGCCAGCGACCATGCCGAGCATGCGCCAGAGCGCCACCCTCGACCGAAGCCCACAGACCGCGCGCCGCCCTTGCCGCGTGCATACACGATCACCATCGACCCAGGAGACCGCCAGACATTCCCGTTCGCCGCCCCATGACGCACAGCCACCGCTCGCCGTCGAAGACGCCGCCTATGCCGCGCAGAGCGTCGCGTGTTACAGACCAAGCCGCACCGCCCCATGCCTAAAAACCATATCGTTGAGCATCGCCAGGGAACACCGCACCGCCCCTACCTTCGCCCATGCCAATAGCCGTCTGTACCAGCGCCCCCGACGAGCTCACCGTGCGCCCCGTCGGTCCCCTCGCTCGACTATAAATAGAGTCCACCCCCGCTCGAATTCTTCACACCATTCTACTCTCCTCTCATCACTGATCGTGCCACACCATTCCTGGAGCAAGGCGAGCACCACCTCGTCTGAATTTCACCGGAGCCCGCCGCCTCTGGAGAAGAAGGGAGCCAACGATTGGAGCCGCCCCAAGAGGAGCCACCGGTACCAGGAGATTCGCCGTCGTCGACTTCGTCGTTCGCCCGCCTCGCCGACCCACGCCTACACCCCGGTGAGCCCCCAACAACCCCCACTGGTCGCGCTAGGTTTCTTTCTCGCCGGCGTTGCTCAACGTCGACAATGACTCTCAGCCGCTGGATTAGAATCAGATCGAACGACCCACGTTGCCCCGTACCGCTTCGCACCCCCTGTCTCACTGACGAGTGGGGACACCCACTTAAACAGCCCGCGGAAGCGCTGCGCTTAGCAGGCCGGCCCAGTATCGTTTCTCGCGCAGCCCAGTTATTTGAATTAAACCTTTTTCTTTTTATTTCAAACACACTTCTGTACCCATTTTCAAAAATCAACCCAGATCGACTCAGTGCACCAAATTGAATGAAACTAATTTTTTTGGAAAGGTCTGGGAATGCTGAATCCAAGCTCGTTGGATTCAAGCATTTGGATCTATAGATCACCCATGGTAAAAATAACAAGGCAGAAGCTTTTCTGCATTCAAACATTTTTCAAATTAAAACTATAATAGCTTTTGAGTTGTTTCCAACTCTCAAAAATCACATTTAACCATACCTTTCAGAATATATAAAAATATATAGGTTTACTTGCAGAAATAATGTTCAAGTAATAAAAGAATGCCCCATAGGAATTTCTAGTCACTTTATTTAATTAAAATAAAAGGGTAAAACCTTATTAAATTGTGACACCACTTTAAATCATATTCCCATGTACTGAAATATGTGGTGATGACATGTGTCAACATGATCCCATGTTTGGTTTGGAGAATATTAAATCTTAAGTAGTTTTTCAATGAGTAGAAATTACTTTTCTAAAAATAAAAGGAATTAAACCAAGCCTTAATCTTGTAATGTTAGAGATGATGTTAGATCATCTATAGGACCCTTGTGTGTGATGAATGCAAGTAGTTAAGTATTGTTTGGTGATTGTGTACATCGTATTTATTTATAGACGCTAGTACCGACGAAGGATACGAGGAGGAAGGAGGATACTACGAAGAAGAAGCCGAGGAGAACTTCAACCACTGCTCTGCACAAGGCAAGCTAACACTTGCAAGATACTTTACCTATGCAAGCCTAATACTACTAGTGAATGTGCAAGCTAACCCTTGCCAGATACCCTACTGATGCCACAAACCACCACTTGTTACCATGACCACTATATGCCTTAAGCACATGTGATCATACCCACTTGATAAACCAATCCTAGTTTTACTTGCAAGCTTATTACTTTATTTCTTTATCCAAGCTCTTACTTAGAGTTTACTTAAGAGATTGGTAGATACTAGAAAGATATGTGAAGGTTGCATAAAGAGCATAAAATTTGGCCTAAGTTAGAAACCTTGATATCAGCCTAAGATATAAGGTTGTACTTAGTTAGAACTCCACTAGTTTACCACCCCTCATTAGTGCTTACCCCCACTTATAGATGATAGTGCTAAGCATAAAACTTGATCAACTTTAGATGGGAATACTTGGTGAAAATGGTTATGAAAACCTTGGAATGATGGATCATTCTATTGAAATGTTTTGGACATGTGTTTCCGAACACCTGATGATTTTGGTGATGAAAATGTTGAGGCATGAGCCTTAGCCCTTTATAAAACTGATGGTTGTATGGATGCGATACCATTCCAATTTTATCGTACAACCACAATACCCGAAGATTGGGTAGGGCTTGAATGGAAACTTATACACCTTAGTATTAGTTCCCTCACGGCCAAGGTCTGAGCTGAGGCTACCTTGTGAAGATTGTCCACCTGTGCAGTACCCAGATGACAGTTGGTCATGGTTGGGAGGCCAAACTCACAGGAGAGGTACTTATACTAGGGCGTGTAATTGAAAGGTTAGGATTGATTATCCGCATACTGAGTATGGTGAATTCAGGATTTGTTCCTGACGGATGTATCGAATGTTGTGGTGAAAGTGTATAATCTCTGCAGAGTGTCAAACTTTCGAATAGCCGCGTCCGCGGTTATGGACAGTTGGAGTGGCCATACTGTTCCCCCGTCAGACTTTTCAAAATGACTTGTGAAATGAATTGAGACTTTGACTTGACCACAACAGAGTTGTGACATGATTTACAAGATCCCACTTAGGAGTTATAAAATTGTGACTAGCTTCTAAACTTAGTAGAGATAAATCTGGCTTTTGCAAAATAACCCTAGAGCCTAGTGTCCTATTATCAAAAACCCCTTTCCCTTGTTAGTATTAGTTTGCGAGTACTTAAAGAGTACTCATGGCTTTGTCCCTGGCTATTCCCATGGCCAGACTATGAAGAGGAGTACCTGGAGGATGGACCCCAGGAAGGTTACGACAACTAGGATCATCTCCCATCGTCAGCATTGCCTGTGACCCCGAAGATGGAGCTTCGCCTACGCTACCGTTATTATTACGTATTCCACTGCCTGATGTTGTATTAAGAACCGGATCATGAGATCCCTATTTGTGTAAGAACTTATGTATCGTTTGTAATGGATGATGTACTATGGTATCCAATTCTGTTATGTCTCGCAAAAATGGTAATCCTGCGATTGCGATGTATGGCATAATAGGCATCTGGGATTAAAAATCCGGGTGTTGACACCAACATACATCAATCTCATCTCCTATGACGAGTAGATGGCCACAACACCGCAGCAGGCCAAGGGCTGTAGCTAGGGCTACCTTTTTCTTATTTTTTCGTATGTAAATTATCTAAGAGGCTATATAAATTTTCAATAAGTTTAGTGTGCATTTATATTTAGTTTGAATTTCAATATTTCTTGTGTCTACGACCAACTGGTTAATGTAGATAGGTTGGATCGCACCACTAGGCGCGTCGGCCAGACAGGGAAGACCGCGACCCAAATTTCTCCGCGGGCCGATCCATCCTGATCAAATCAAATGATTTGGATTACCGATTTAGATTGGCCCGCTGGAGATCCCTTAAGTTGGACATGATCAAGGCCTTTGATATGGTGGCATGGTTGTTTCTATTCGAATGCCTTCGCCATAGAGGGTTCGACACGAGATGGTTGGCACAGGTAGCTCTTATGTTAAGCTCGCAATCGACAAAATTGTTGATCAATGATACGACTAGGGAACAATTTTGGCATGCTCGCCTATTGAGATGAGGAGATCCAAGATCACCGATGTTTTTCATCTTGGTGTTTGAGGTGTTGAATGTAGTATTCAAACTCCTCGAAACAGGATTCACGCTCCGCTATATTAATATAGAAACTAACCAAATACAAAGTTCCGAACAAAGCTGGGGAAGAACAGCACAAGCGACGCCCAAAAGAAAAATAAGAAGAGAGAAAAGAAAATAAAGCCGACATTGGCGGTGCGACAAAAACGGAGATAACTCGCAACCATTGCACCCTTTGGAGAAGTACCACCACATATCTAGCAATCCAAAGTGTCGCGTACATGCCCATACTGCCTACAGTACAGTCGAAGCCCGCCCGCACTTCCTGCTAGGACATCCAGTTCGTCAAATACTTTCACCATGAAAATAAGGATCAGAGATCCAACATTCACATACATCTCCAACTATGGAACACCACACTAAGAAGGGATATGGAGGAGGAACTTGGAGAAGGGAAAATCCTTGCTGCTACACGAATCATTGGAGGACAACACATCATCCGCTTCATCATCAACCGTTGCATCTCCATCAACACCATCATCCCCTCTCTCATTCATTAGACCTTGTTGTGATTCCAAATATAATTGTGGGTTTGCACTTGATTTTACCTTTGCACTTTGAATCCATCCATATGAATATGATGATGTTTTTGATTGCCTCCATGTGTGAGTAGTTCCCTTTGTTCTTGGGGAGATGGAGAAATCCTAGAATTATTATGAAATGAAATAAATATGATCTCTAACTTTGGTCTTTGATCTTTACTTGGTCTATGATATTGTGTTAGATCTCTCTCTAGATGGCATGTGAAGTCAACCACATAACATTTGCCTTCGAGACTAAAGAGAGGGAACTTCCCTTTGGACATGTATGGGAGTATGTCCGGTGATACTTTGTGCCTCCAAGCATTGGCTTATAACCCACCTGGTCAAAGGGGGATAAAGAGATATTCACTAATCTCATAACGATATCCATGGGGAAACCCTTAATTGTGATGATCTATAGAAGTGACTTGCTTTCATGCATTGAAGTGGTTATTTAGAGATGACCTCATCACAAGACTCATAGAAGTGGCTTTCTTATTATGGAAATTTCCCCACACATATCATGATGAAAGATATATGTTATCCTAATCATAAGTAGTTCTCACATGCTAGTGGTGTATCCTATATCCCCGAGAACATTTAAGCCTTATTGAGTTCCAACACCAATCCAACACACTTGTTACTTTGTTTACTTGCCTTCATTACTTTCGTGCACATAAATACAACACTCTTTACTTGATATCAAAAGCAACTTCTGAGTATCCTTTGGTAGATAGTGATGAGGGGCATAAAGACCTTAACCAAATCGCTCTCTGTGGGTTCGACGCTCTTATTTTGAAACTAGCTACAATTGATCTGTACACTTGTAGTCATCAAACTATTTTCTAGCATCATTAATGGGGAGATAAGCGCTTTTGGTCTTTGTTCTTAGCTGCTAATTCTATTAATTGTTTTACTAAAGTTGTTTACTAGTTTCAGGTAAACACCATGGGTGAGTACCATCATATTATTTAGCTCGAAGCTATAAAGAATCATGGTACACCCATGGACGCTTATTTAAAATCCAACAACCCTGATGGGTATGACAATAAACCCATGTTGTTGTATCTTCTACATGCTAAAATGTTTGCAGGAGACGGTACGGAGGATCTGTATGAGCATGTGGAGTTTTTTTGAAGAAACTCATGTGACTTTTCACCTTAATATCTTTTCTAGGGATGAGGTTAAATCAACTCTCAAATCCTTGTTCATAAAGTCCGAAGTTGTTATATTGAATGTCCTACAAAGAATACTAACTCTTGGGAGAAGCTATCTTCTTCATTCTTAATTGATTTATTCCTAGGAAAAAAACCTTGGAGCTAGACGCATGATCATCAATTCAAAGATGGCCCCAGGGAAAGCCTTTATAAAAGGTATTTAAGGTTTGAGATTTCTATTTTTGTGCTCTTGGTTCCTTAGGTGTACTCACTTTTACCCAGACGCTTAGCTTTTACTCACTTTTGCCCATCTCCTATTGTGAAACTCTCGCACAGTCTGAAACTCGCTGTCCGTCAGCCTTGCCGTTACATGCTGACAAGTGGGGCCGCATTCAGCCGGGTATCATAGTGGACCCTCACTGTTACATGCTGACAAGTGGGGCTGCGGTCTGTCAGGTCCTGTAGTGAACCCTTGCCGTTACATGCTGACAAGTGGGGCCGCGTTAAGTTGGTTCCCATAGTGGACACCTCTCTCCACTTATCCAGATCATCATGTAACCCACGGCTTATCCACGTGAGTGTCAGACCCACATCTTATCCATGTGATCTAGTCCCGTGTCCGCGTCCGTGTCGTTGTCTCCCCTTTCTTCTTCTTCTCTGGCAATGACGGCCCTTCTCCAGCGATGGCGTCCCTTTGTCAAGCTTCACTTCGGCCTCCCATTCGTCCTGACCGCAGTATGGTGTCGTCCTATTGACCTATATGAAGGATGACAATGGCAACCGTGCGCAGAGAAGGTTAGATCTCACACCAAAATGTTCCGATTAGATGGGGCGCTTGGTGTGGAGAATGCGGCCGACGAGTCGTTTCAATGATTTAATTGGTTTATCGAGTTAATGTCTCAGCTGCAATCAAGTGAAAGAGTGTATATAATTAAAAAATAGGGAGATGGATGTATAATAAATAAGAAAATGACACAACTCTTGAACACTTTCAAATTAAAAAAATTATACAACTCTTAATATACAAGATTGTTTATAATTGACACAACTCTTGAACACTTTCAAATTAAAAAAATATACAACTCTTAATGTAAAAGAGTGTTTATAATTTACACAAATCTTGAGCACTTTCAAATTAAAAAAATTATATAACTCTTAATGTAAAAGAGTGTTTATAATTGACACAACTCTTGAACACTTTCAAATTTAAAACATTATACAACTCTTAATATACAAGAGTGTTTATAATTGATACAACTCTTGGACACTTTCAAATTAAAAAAATTATACAACTCTTAATGTAAAAGAGTGTTTATAATTGACACAACTCTTGAAAACTTTCAAATTAAAAAAATTATACAACTCTTAATGTAAAAGAGTGTTTATAATTGACACAACTCTTAAACACTTTCAAATTGAAAAAACTATACAACTCTTAATGTAAAAGAGTGTTTATAATTGACACAACTCTTGAACACTTTCAAATTAAAAAAAATTATACAACTCTTAATGTAAAAGAGTGTTTCTAATCGACACAACGCTTAAACACTTTCAAATTGAAAAAATATACAACTCTTAATGTAAAAGAGTGTTTATAATTGACACAACTCTTGAACACTTTCAAATTTAAAAAATTATACAAATCTTAATGTAAAAGAGTGTTTATAATTGACACAACTCTTGAACACTTTCAAATTGAAAAAATATACAACTCTTAATGTAAAAGAGTGTTTATAACTGACACAGCTCTTGAACACTTTCAAATTTTAAAAAATTATACAACTCTGAATGTAAAAGAGTGTTTATAATTTACACAACTCTTGAACACTTTCAAATTATAGCGTCCTAAGAAAATCTTAAGAGTTCACCATTTTTAAAGCATGAAAGTGATCCCTAAACTTGCGTATATGAAAATTATAAACTTTTTAACACTGTGAAATCGTAATTAATACTTGATAATGATGTGCTAAGAAAATCTTGAGAGATTTTCATTTTCATAGAATGTAATGCATAAACTTGCATATGGCAAAAATTATACACCTTTGAACTCTTTGAAATCGCACTTAGAGGGTGCCACCATTTTCATCGAGTGAAATATAATGCAAAAATTATACACCTTTGAACACTTTCCCTTCAAATTATATTCAAAATCATTTGTTTATGGAGTTAAAGTATCAGTGGCAAACTCATTATTTTGCATGGATAGAGGGTGTCGCCCGATAAAACAAGGGTTATCCTGTCCGCTAGATCACAGAGGATCAACGGTTGGTGGGTACGATCCGCGTGACAACTGTCTCGACCAATCAGAGCGTGGCAGCCAAGATGATCACATGTATGAGAGTTTGTGACTAAGAGAGAGAGGAAGAAGAAGCTCGTCTAATCAGAGTATTTTAAAAGGGGATAAGAGAGCAACATCGCCAAACTATTGATCATCATATTTTGATATCCACCAAGTCATCATCATCGAACCTCATCTAGGATCACCCCCTCGTACCCATGAGGAAGCAACCTTAAGCACACATTGATCTGCCAAGTTTTACCATTAGGTTAAAGTTCTCTATGATCCCAGAATTAGGTCACCAAGCGTTCATAACCATGAACACGGCTTTTTGAAAAGATTTAACCATGCAGGGGTGTACAACTTTACCCACACGTACCAACTGACTCTTAGCGCCACTTGACACACTTCCTTGGTGTGCTGGCCGAGGGTGATTTGACATGACCATTTTACCTTGCTTTCGCCTAGTCCATGAGTCACCAAGAAAGGGTTTTCTCGGCCCAATCTCTATGTCCAAGGATCGGGAGTACTCACGGAGCCTCCTTCCTCCTTGTTCACGCCCTATATGATGCACCATCTTCAACCCATCCAAATATGCAAATGCCAAATAGCTAACTACGGACTCATGGATTAGACTAGGCAAGTTAGTTAGTCGAGAGGTCCCCATAAACCCTATGTGGTTGTACGCTCATCTTGGTCCAAAGGCAAGAACTCGGTTCCTAGTGGTGGTGAGCATGGGACTACAAAAACCACATCCCACCATGAACTCCCATACAAGCCTTAGAATGTTTAACATTTACCACTGATCTCACTTCATCAGTATATCTTGATCTCCTATCATACTAGATTATCTGCAACTGATACATCATCTAGATGAACCAGGCTTAACAGCTAAGCATGGCTAAGCAGGACACGTATATGAGCTCTAGTAATGCACACAAGCCAAACCTAGTTATGCTAGGAGCAGTGGATCAGGTAATATAAGCTCAAAGGGAGTAATGCAACAAATAGGATACTCTATCTATCGATAAAAGACCACAGTAGAATCGTATGCATCATGGCAAGAATTGAAATGCTTTCAATATCATAGGATTATATAATGGTGGGGATATGCTTGCCTTTGCCCATGGATAACCAGTAAGAAGATCATCGGAAGCCTTGTACTTGACTTGATTATAGTTGCTCAAGTATTGATGTTCAATCTTCGATGGTGTTGATCTCGGTCTTTGATCTCGATCTCGATATCGTATTCTACCAGGAAGAAGCAAACACCGGAAAGAAAGGGAAACAATAAACACATGGCATCGATGCAATACTCAAGAAAGGATGATGATATGACAAGTTAAATAGTACTGAAATGTAACCCTATGGCATGCTCGATCATTTTAAACAGGGCCCGAGGGGTGCAAACCCTAGAACAGGAGAACCCTCGGAATCACATGTGGGGTTCAATTGATTCTTTTAATTATACTTGCAATAAAAGTTGCTTAACAATGCATGATTATAGCTTAAAAAGGTAGATCTCATTTTTCTGAACATTATGATATATTAAACATATTTTCTGACTTAATATTAATTGGTTATGTTTTTTCTCAATTTAAAAATATTTTTAAATCATTTTAGGAAATTATATAACATTTTTGGAATATATTAAATATTCATCCACTTGGTCCCACCTATCATATTTTTATTCTTTTTAAAAATAATTATCAAAATTATTAAAACCCTGACAACCTGGGGCCACAGAGGTTATTTATATTCCAGAAAACTTTTTTAGAAGTCATTAAAAAAATAAAAGGGATTATGGCGTCAGCATGACGTCATGCTGACGTGAGATACACCATTGCTCACAGATCGAGCGCGGGGTGGAAGATTGGGGGTGTGCGGGGCTACGAGAGCAGGCGCGTTCGACGCAGTGGCTCACGTTGAACCATCTAGTGGCCGCGCCGCTCGAAATAGGTCACCGGAGTCACGTCGGCGACAAGCTTCTGTGCTGGCAATAGACGGTGACCGATGCATAGGCAACTAGGAGCAAGAGGGATCAAGGTAGAGGGTCCATGAGGACCACAAGCTCACCGGGAAGCTAGCAAAAGGGTCGAGGAGGCGAGACGAGCATGTACGTCACCATAATCGATGGCGACAACGACGACAACCAATGGTGAAGTCGAGTGTGGGTGGCTTGATTCCAACATCGTGCATGCGATTCCTTTGGCGGGGAGACGTAGTCCAGCGAGGCGGCCCTACAGGGCTTCACGGCGATGCACGACGAGGTCGTAGATGGCGGGACTCGTCGGTCTCCGCGACGTTTAGGGTTTCAGGCCAGAGAGAGGAATAGAAGAGGGAACGATCCCAAGGGAGAGTGAGAGGATAGGGATAAGTGAGAGAGTGTCGTGGCGGCTTTATCCTAGTCCAGGGGCGGCGGGGCGCATCTCAACAGCGGGGGACGATCGACGGCAGGCGCTGCGGCACGTAGCTGCTTCGCCGGTCGCGAGGAAGAGGAAAGATGAAATACGGCGAAGGGGTATGGGCCGACATGGGCCATTCTGGGCTGCGGGGCACTTCTGGCTACTGCATACATGTCGGAGAGGGAAGAGAAGAGGAAGCTAGGTCGCGACCCAGTTAGGGTTAGGAATGTTTTGATTTCCTGTAACCTTTTTCTTTTCTGTTTTCCATTTCCTATTTGTATTTTCAAATTGGTTTATGTTTTGAATCTGTTTGAAAATATTAGGGAGTTTCAAATTACTTGAAAGCACTCAGGGGCCCTTATAGTCAATTTGGGCTCCAATAATTTTGTAGTTTTCAAAATATATAAAACATTTTGAATTCATTTGCAAAGAGAGAGGGGAGAAGATTAGGGTTTAAGGTTTTTCATTAATTTTCTTTGCATGCATTTTGATGTAGATGATGCACATGATAATGCACAATCAACCCTAAATAGAAATTAAATAAAACTAGGGTGTTATAGCTCTATCCCCCTTACGAGAATCTTGACCCTAGATTCCTAAGGTAGGAAGAGAGGGAGAGAAGGGAACATGGTCACTTCTAAGGATAATAGTGAAACACACTAAACAACACACCGAGCATCTCATGGTCAACTCATGGATGGAGTGTTCAAAAACAACTCTGAGATGACGACATGAAACACGTCAAGGTAAAGGAGGAAACAATAGGAGAAGGTTTCAAATTGTTAGACATATGGCTTCATAAGGATTGAGACCATGGACCTTCAGAAGAGTTTAAGATTCTAAAGAGGAAGGTTCCAACAGAAAGAACATAACCACAAACTTTGATAGGGAACCTCTACTAAACAGCTTAAGTAGAGAATTCAGTTGCAAAGATATGGATCAACAAAACCAAGTCGTTGAACTACTTTTGAAACAGAAGGGTCACTCTTTCAATCAACAAAAGGCCAAGACATAAAGGTATTTTTTGGGGAGGACTCATAAGAGTCACAAGGAGCATGTATATAGAGAAACTTCAGATTAACAAAATCATAGTCGCTCTTACAACATGACTGAGAAACGAAGGAAACTCTATATTCATCCAGGAATATCAGAATCTTTGACAAAGATCATGATATCACTTTACACCACTAGATGGACAGGTAAGAAGATTCCTGATGACACGAGAAAAAGAAACTTCATTCTCAGACTTTAGTTACTTGGCATAACAAAATTCTTGCCAACATAAGAGGGTCTGGAGGATCGACCGAGACACATTTAGCAACACTACTTCAAATGTTCTCCTTGATGTTTGAGAAATCAGACATCCAATAAAGGTCAGACTTTGGATACAAAATGAAACCATAAGCACAAATCCTATAATAAATCATAGAAGAAGCCTCATGAAGAGTGGTTGTTATTTGCTGAATAAAGAGAATATGACGAAATGTCTTTTAGCTAATTGTTTAACCATTACATCAATCTTGCTGGGTTTACAAAGAGACCAATGTCATAACCTTGAGCAACACCAACTATCGTATCTGCTTGAGATTCAGATTTGGTTAGGTGGAATGATATTTCAAACTCAGCATGTCCGCATAGAAAGTTTGCAACATTTACTACAAAGGTAATGTTACTAGATTCTCAAGGTATGGATTACATTGTTAAGCTCCAAAATACTAAGCTAGATTGCTAGACCTGTGTATTTAGCAACTTGTCGTAAGACAACTGCACACACATAAAGTACTAATAACAAAACACACATCTGTCCTTAAGGAAAGGAAGATAACTCTTCTCGAATCCAAGAAGACATCTTTTAACAATTGCACGTGAACTATAGAAGGTTACTTCTAACATCCAGAACACATACTTTGAGATAACAAGAAGATGGTTCTCATAAGTTTCCAACATTAATTCCAAATGTTCCACATAAGTGTGTTATATCATAAAGAAGATAAGGATGTCATTGATGGGCTCAACAACAAACTTATCGAGACACTCCATTAAGATGGTCTCATATGTAGCGGGAATAAGGAAAGAATACTGGTCAGACCAAAGGACGTGAAAATGTACTCAGGTGAACATCACAAGAAGAAACACCATAAAAATAGTCCTTGGAACTGAGTTGATTCGACGATAGCCCAAATCAAATCAAAGGTGGGGAAGATAACATATCCACAAAGAACATACTATCTTACTTCGACACGAACAAAACTAGACATCCCTTTGAAGAAGGAACTAAGGTGGATAGAACTTTTGTCTTACAACTCTCCAAGTTGTTGTTTAAGCTCAACCAACTAGTTCAGGGTATCCAGTACGGATCCTTGGAGAAAGGTACAATTCAGAGAACTTGCTTGCTCAAGAACTTGACAAGACGGTCATGTGGCAACATGACGATACTTCTCGGAAGACATCTAGAATATCATGAACCACCGATATGTCACTTAGTTCGTGAGGAAACCTGCTTGGTAAGGCAAGAAGACATAGTCTCAGAGTTTCAGCACGAGCTTGACTCTTTGACTGGAAAGAGTGTACCAGAATAACGGACTTGGTAGCATGACCATTCTTCGCTTAGTGATAGGGTTAACAAATCACGCTAAGATTGACACAAATGTCCTTTGAGTTATAAGAGTTCATAATTGCTAACACTACAAGAAATGTTTCCTTCTGCAACCACTCGCACGTTGGTCTTCGCAGAAGGCGCGCCTTCCGCGACAAAAATCTCGGCTCGACGGTGACCGATACAAATCTTTTTTTTCCGGTTTCGCGCCCCTCTACTACGACGAAACCAATAAAAACATGGACGAAGCTCGATGGGCGCATGGCAGAAGTAAGATTTCCGCTTCCTCACGAGATGTTGACTTGCCAAAGTATTTTTTTGCATGTGGGTCCTGGACATTAGTGAATCTAGCGGACCAAACTATTCGGTTGCGCCTCCCTGATTTGAACTCGATAACATTGTTCGATGCCTCTTCCATTTAGTCAGGTGATGATTGCATATTTGCATCATGTTTTACATTATTATTTTGCATTGTAGATGTAGGTTGTTGGTATTTTATGGCTTTCGCACGCACTTTATATGTTTATTTTTGCCAGGATTAGATCAGATGATGGATCCAATGGACACAATTCTTGGAGCAGTTGTATTGGAGAGAAAAAGAGCCAAAAACTACGTAAATCGATTATTTGGGAAATATTAATAATACTAGAAGAAAACCCGAAGCGATAAGTAGAGGGAGAGAGGTTAACGACCAACTATACGGGCAGCCGTCGTATAGTTGCCGCCGTATGGTTGGCGCCGCCTCCGTCTCCTCAAATAGTTTCATCCCGTGCAACTGGTTTGGAGAGACGACATACAGAACACCCTAAAATCGCCGAAACCTATCCTCCGGAAGGCATCTCGAGGGGGAACTCTCCCTAGAGATTCATCTTCGCCCTACGCAGATCTGGGAGGCCAAGGCATCGATATCCATCTTCATCAACCACTGCATCTTCATCACCACCATCATCTCCATCCATCACATCTAGATCTTGTAGTAATTCTTGCATTAGTTGTGGATTTATACAAGTACTATTCACCAATAATCGTTTCCATTACCATTGCCCAGATGTTGTTTGCCTCCATGTCTGAGTAGATCATTAGTTCTTGGGGAGATGGAGAAACCCTAGCATGAGATTGAAATAAGATAAAGTTTATTATGATATTCATCGCTGTGACCATGTGTTAGATTGTCTACATCTTGATGTTGGGAGAAGTCGACCTCTCCTATATTTGCCTCTTGTGGGGACTTGATGTAGGGAACTACTTGTTGGTATAAGGAGGTATGTTAGCACTTACAGTGACTATAAAGCTATTGGCACCCCTTACGTATCAACCTGGGAATCGAGGAAACTCATAAAACACTATCCATGCCATGGGATACGTCCTGCGGGATTATGTCCCTTAATAGTGCGGTAATTCAATTGATGTTGATTGCTGTCTGTTGTGGTTATGAGGATGATTTGAGTAGTGGTTGCTTCCTCTTTTTCCAAATACGGAGTTCCTCCCACACATACATAGTTAAGAATGTTTATGATAATAATCTTTACCTTAGCCCTTTATAATGCTAGTGGTGTATTCGCCAATCCCTGAGAATGCTTTCTCCCACTGAAGTTTCAAATCTCTTTTACATACGCGATACTTATTTTCTAAATTCAGTTTTATTTACTTTACGCATTGCTCTCTTATACCAAAAACCCAAAAACACCTTTTTACACATTACTCGCATTTTATCTTGTCACTTAGAACTTTATTTAGCATTTTTATTTTTAGTATTTATTTCAAGAAATCTTAGAGTTCAGACTCCTGCTCCCTGTGGGATCGATATCTTTATTTCGAAACTAGCTACAACCAATCTATGCACTTGCAGTCATCAAGCTATTTTCTGGCGCCATTGTCGGGAAGCTAAGCGTTGCAGGTCTGTTAGTTTTTGCTTATTTACTTTGGTTTCGTTAAGTTTTGTTTTGAGTTATAGGTTTCCACCAACATGATGGAGTTTGAGCATATGACTAGTGCTAACCCACTCAACCACTTTGAGAAGCCCTATGCTATTTATAAAAGAGATAACTCCAATGAGAAGACAAGGGGGTTTGAAATAAATCCTCTACTACTTGGTATTTTACACAAGAAGCAATTTAATGGAGATGAAGAAGATCCTCATCCATATGAGCATATTGCATGTTTCAAAGATATATGTGGCACGTTCCAACTAACGGGGTATACCGTCGATGAGGTAAGGGTTAAAGTTTTTAGTCAAACTGTGACAAGTACATCTCTCTCATGGTATAGATCTCTACCTTCAAAAGCCACTACTACTTGGGATAATTTAGCTTGCTAATTTCTATCTAAATATTATCCATTATAAAAATCTTTTGGAATCAGGCGTCTTATAATGACTTGGAAGAACCGTCCCAATGAAGGACTAGTAAGAGCTTATATAAGATTTAAAGATTTTCTTAGAGAACTTCCTCATCATGATTTACCTGAATGGTACTTATTGCATATCTTTTATGGAGGTTTGATTAAACCAAATAAAATTGAACTAGACTCTTGCGCGAGAGGAGCTTTTCTGGATTTACCTATAACTAAAGCTTGGTCTTTACTTAATAGAATTCACGATCATAGAGTTTCATGGAATTTTTGTCTAGGAAGTGAAGGAGGCATGAAAATAGATCATGAATGTATTCACGATTATAATAAAAAGGGCCATGTTGATAAATTATCTAAAGAGCTTTATTTAGATTCAGATCTTGTGTTGCAAGTTATTAAAGCTTTTACAGAACACATCGAAGATCCAAAGGTGGGTCCGGTCTAGTTTGATCCACCACCTGAACCTGAAAAGAAAAGAGAAGTTAAAGCAACTATAGCCTCCCTAGAACCAATGTATGAGATACCTTTTCATAAAGCTGCACAAAAGCATATTTTGGATTATGAATAGGTTAAGGCAGTACAAGAGGCAAAGGAAGAAGAAAGTGTGCCAATAATTGAAGAACATATAGATGAAACCAAATATGAAGAGGTAACCAAGGAAGCAATCATGGCTGTGTATGCACATTGTAACATAGTTGAACTTGATGAAGAGACTTCTATATTGGTTGAAGGTAAAATTAAGGTAAAATATGTGGGTAAGCCTATTCTTCCCTGCATATTTAAAGAAACCTCACATTACGGTTTATGTGATCTTGGCACTGAAGTTAATGTTGTATCTTATATTTTTATCTAGAAATAAAAAAAGAAATAGCACCGGCTACAATAGAAAATGCTGATATGACAATCATGTTAGCCAATAAAAATCTTAGAATTCCAATGGGAGTAGTTGAAGATGCACGGTTATCACAACTAACAATAAAAATTTCCTTATTGATTTTGTAGTTTTTGATATGCCAATTGACACTCTTTGCCCAATTATATTTGCAAGAAATTTTTTGAGTGATATAGGTGCCACAGTTGACTTCAAAAAGGAGGTTGTATCCCTTAAGCTTGGGAAAGCGGAAAAAGAATTCCACTTTTCTAAATTTAAAGAGAAACCTCTATTTATAAAAGAAGAAGACAAAGAGAAAACTATTGGAGAAATGGCAGCTCTTTTCTTAAATAATCAAGAGGAAGAAATAAATGAAGATCCAAATTGTGAAGAAATAACCATGGACGATAGAACTTTAGAAGAACTAGAAAGTGAATTTGATTCATTACCCATTGAAGAACCCCCAACTCATGAAGCTTTTGAAGAGCCAAAAAAGAGAGGGGATGAAGAATTACCACCCCTAGAATTAAAAAAAATTACCAGATAATCTTAAGTATAGATTCTTAGATGATACTAATAAATTCCCTGTTGTTATTAGTGCTAAACTTTCAGGGGAATAAGAAGAAGAACTCATGAAGGGACTAAAGGAGCACCGCAAGGCCTTTGGGTACTCAATGGATGACTTGAAGGGTATCAGTCCCATGATAGCCTCCCATCGCATATTCATGGAAGAAGGTGAAAAAATAGTTGCAGAATTTAATAGAAGGCTAAAGCCTGAAATGAAGGAAGTGGTAAGAAAAGAAATAGTACGCCTACTTGATGCAGGTATAATTTCTCCTATAAAAGAAAGTGAATGGGTAAGTCCTGTTCATTGTGTTCCTAAGAAAGGCGGCTTTACTATTGTTCTTAATGAAAACAATGAATTAATACCTACTAGAACTGTTGTTGGACATAGGATGTGCATATATTTCAGGAAGTTAAATAAGGAGACTAGGAAAGATCATTATCCTTTACCGTTGATAGATCAAACCTTAGAAAGGTTAGCAAACCACACTCATTTTTGCTACTTTGTCGGATACTCTAGTTTTTCCCAAATAGCTTTTCATCCTAATACCAACTTAAAACAACTTTCATTAGTCTTGATGGTTTACATGCTTACCGAAGCATGCCTTTTGGGTTATGTAATGCTCCAGCTACTTTTCAAAGATGCATGACTGCTATATTTGCAGATTTTATAGAACGGATAATGGAAGTATTTATGGATGATTTTTCTGTCTATGGAACTTCGTTTACTAATTGTTTGGATAATCTGAATTGAATCTTGCAACATCGTAAAATAACTAAACTTGTCTTGAACTGGAAGAAGTGCCATTTTATGGTCAAACAAGGCATAGTCCTTGGACATAAAGTATCGGGTAGGGTATTGAAGTAGATAGGGCTAAAGTAGAAGCAATAGAGAAAATGCCACAACCAAGGGATGTATAAGACATAAGAAGTTTTCTTGGTCATGTAGGCTTTTATAGAATGTTCATTAGGAATTTCTCTAGAATTTCTAAACCTTTGACTAATCTGTTGCAAAAGGGAGTAAGATTTAATTTCGATGATAAATGCCTTATTGCCTTTGATAAACTTAAATATGCTTTGTCTTGTGCTCCCGTAATTAAAGCACCTATATGGGTTATGACTTTTGATTTAATATGTGAGGCTAGTGATGATGTTATAGGAGTAACTCTGGGGCAACACATAGGTCACAGATTTAATATTATACATCATGCTAGTAGAACTCTCAATAGTGCTCAAAAGAATTATCCTAAGGAAGAAAGAGAACTTTTTGCTGTATTTTTATCTTGTGATAAGTTTCATTCTTATATTTTTGATGCAAAAGTAAGAGTTCATACGGATCATGGTGGTTTAAAAGATCTCCTCAAGAGGAAGTTTCATAAGCCAAGGCTGATCCATTGGATCCTTTTACTTCAAGAATTTGAGTTGTAGTATAGAGACAGGAAGCAAAGATAGTAGATGCATCATCTATATTTACCCAGCAAGACATCGATCTTATTGACAGGAGATTTAGTCTTGGTGATTTTTGTTTTCAAGAAATACTATATGAGCTAAGGTCAAAATCTCCCAAGAAGAGAAAGTCCTTGTTGTTAGAGGAGCTTATCACTCCCGACTAAATAAACAGTAAGTGGAAGGTAAGTTTTCTAACTCTAATAAGTGCTTTGTTTTCACAGTTTCTACTATTAATTTTTTTGCCTTTGAACTCCTCTTGATTTTTTGAAGTTTTTAAGGGGATTCTATAACTTTACGGCCGCAACTATACGGCCAGAGAAAAATCTACCGCCGTATAGTTGGTCGTTAAACGTTCTGTATCCACTTTGCAAAATAATTTTCGGGTGTTGTAACTATACGAGCGCAAATATACGGCCAGAGAAAATCTCCCGCCACAAAGTTGGTCGTTAAACATTCTGTACCCTCTTATCATTTTGATTTTCGAGGTGTTGTATCTATATGGCCGCAACTATACTCTAACATCCCAGGATTAGCACCTAGAATTAGAGAGGACACATGTGTGTGCATAGCATTCATGCATCAGAAAATCCGGGGAATTTTTGCGCAAAACTAAAGGAGCTATAGAGTTATCAAGATCTCTCTTATTCTGATGGAAACATCAGGGCATGTGCGATAGATTTCGACATGACCTCTACTGTACTTTTATGTTTGGGGAAGAGAAAATTCAAAGTTGAATATTCAATTGATAAATTTGAATTCTAAAAGAATTTGAAATAGAATAATAACTGGAAAGTAAATTGTAATAATAAATAAAAGTTAAACCCTTCTTTATGAATAAGATACAATATTTACAAATATCCAAATAGAAAAGATAATTGAAATTTAAATACAAAAGGAAAAAATTACAATAAGAATTAATTTCATATTTATAAACAAGATATAAATATTACAAGAATTCAGATTACAAATAGAAAGAAAAATTAATATTTATTAATATTATACAGTATAACATTGTCTTTAAAAATGAATTATATAAGAAAAATAAAACAAATAATTTTATTAAATAAAGTACAACAATACAATGTTTTTACAATATTCAAACAGAAAAGAAATTACAATAGCTGATAAAAAACCTAAAGTATTTCCTATATTATTTCTTGTACTATTTTTTCTGCTTATTCTTCTTCACCTGCAAAACAAACAAGAAAGGAAAAAAACCAAAAATAAAGAAAGGTTATGTTAGTGTTAGTTGTACTCTCAGGATTTAGCAATATAATGCATTGCTTTGCCTCATCATTGAAAGGGCATTTATTGCCATAATCACTTTTGGTGTTCGTTAACAACAAGTAGATCATTTTACAATTTGTCATTGTCCACAGGTTGATATTATGATAAGTGAAAAGCACCCTCACACTTGGGAAAAGTTCACACTCAATCGACACATTTTTGGAAACTCCAGACCGGAGTCTCCGGTCTACCAAGACCGGAGTCTTCGGTGTGGTCCGGAGTTTCCGGACTTGTCTCCGGTGGGGTCTTCAAGATCTGGGCTGGGACATTCTGACTAGGGGTCCGAAGTCTGCACCGGAGGATACTCTAGAGTCTCCGGACCTTGTTCAGTCCGGAGTCACCGGTGTTGGAAGACCGGAGTCTCCGGTGTTGCTGGGTCAGGATTGTTCTGGGTGTAGACCGGAGTCTCCGGCCTTCAGACCGGAGTCTCCGGTCTGACTTCTCTACAACGGTCAGAAAATGGTTCGTGGAGGGGGCTGCCTATAAAAAGGGACCCTTATCTTCTTCCTCCAGCTGCTCGAGCTGCTCAAGAACACCAACCCCATTAGAGCCACCAAATCTACAAGATCTCTTCATCCAACCATCCAAAGTCATTGATCTTTGGAGAATCAAAGGAGGAGGCCTTGATCTACATCTTCACCAAGAGAGATCTTCATTTCCCCCTCATTCACTTGAGGGCCCCCAAGATCTAGTGTTTCATTGGAAACCCTAACTTTGATTTGGTTCTTACAAGCTTGTCTTTGATTTGACTTGACAGCTTGCTTGCATTTGGGAGCCTCCAATTAAGTTGTGGATGTGTGCCCCGAACTTGTTGTAAAGGTGTCGGCTTCCACCTTGAAGGTTGCCGATATAGTGGAAGGTGAATCGAGCCCGTTGGGGTGAGATTCATCGGAGAACAAGGGAGGCCTCTCGTGGCGTTGGTGGTTTGAAACCACCCCCTCTCCAAACGTAGACGTACTTCCCCTCAAAAGGAAGGAACTACGGGAAACAAATCCTTGTGTCTCCGCGTCCACTCCTTTGGTTACTTCTATCCTTTATCGCACTTTACTTACTTGTTCTTGCTTAGTGTTGTGTTAGCTTGTGCTTGGTTGACATATAGGTAAATTCACCATAGTTTCATATTCTAGAGAATTTACCTTTCTTGTCAAACCCTAATTTGAAAAAGAGTAAAATTTGAAGTAGCACCTATTCACCCCCCCCCTCTAGGTGCCCATACGATCCTTTCAATCATTGAGTAGTATTTATGAAAAGGGGGGCCAATGAAAAATCTGTTCTTATTTAGAATCTTTGCCTCGGGATTATGCATCATAGGCAGGGGAAAGTTCACCAAATAGAGCATCCATTCTTATCAAATGTGTAGCCTCGCTATAATCTCATTGGTCAAGGGGCAAGTTTCACCAGATAAGGACATAGTAATGGAGTAGAAGTAACATCCGAATTACTTGATCACATCCACAATAAAAGATCTTGATCATTGAAACTTGGACACAAGGTCCCACTTCCAAGCAGCTTACACACACATGCAGTATGGAATGTTGTCAACACCATAGCAACCAGGGAACCAGATAAGAAGGAGAGAAGCTGTAGCAGCTCAGCTGTTAGTAACCACCATTCTCTACATCACCAAGAGTAGCATCGGCTTGTTACTGATTCACAACCGACACGATATTAGTTCCTGCTAGATCTCCACAAGATCAACCAACCATTCATCACAAAAAAAAGATCCATAACAAGATGGTGACTTAATGGAGGGGGTAGTTTAAGAGGACAACAAGGCCACACAGGAGCTAGGAGGAGAAAGGCCTGTTCTGGGAAGAATAGAACAAGGCCAAGGAGGGGCATGCCAACAGTAGAATGAGTTATAGCTTATCAAGATCTACAACATACCATCAGCCAATCACCAATAGCAGGTAACAACCACCAGAAATACACAAATGATCATGCAGCATCCATTCTTAAATCATGCATACAGATCTAGGGAGTACTAGAGAGATAATACACAACCGCTGAGTCCATCTATCTTCCAACTAGATTTTTATCTAGGAAGTTTGGATGAAGAGTTTTCTCTCAGTCCTGCATAGAGGTGCTATGAAAAGCTCATCACAGATAATAAAGGCCACCAAAATAAATATCTATTCTTATTTCTATTAATGCCTCAGTCTTTGCATCATAGGAAAGGGACTAATTCATTATCATTTCCATCATTAAACCATCAGGAAAATGATCTTAAGAAGCCAAGGCAATAAAATAAATAGCCTAACATGATATCTGAAATTCCAGTGTACATACTCTATAAGGAGGCACCAGACTAGGATTTCCAGAATGGCAGAAGCCATCTAAAATATTGTCAGCAAAAATAAACAAGTATGATACCTCTACTTTACCTCTTAGCAAGGTCTATCAAGTTTTTTACAGCATCTTCCTAGCTAATCTAGTTAGGAATCATTGCAAGTAATCAGAGTATGGATTTAGATCCTTTTTCCTAGATAATCTAAAGTAGGAATCATTCAACTTGATATCAAGTAGTCAAGTAGATAAAAAGAATCTACTCTGCAAATTCCAACTCATACAGGTCTCAGATCATGCATCATTGACCTAAAATACTATTCATTAATTTAGAACTAGATGACAGTAGATTCATTGATGAACTACTACATGGCACATTCCGAAGAATGGTAGCACCTCTATAGCAGTTTCATTCTTTATCCATTTCTCAAATCAGAGGAAACAAGTATAAGCAATTATACAAGGATACTCAAATCATCTTCCTAAACAGAAACTTTAGGAATCATTTTCTTAGATTTTTGTCACATGATTGACACCTCAGGGTAACCTGACTAAATAAAGATAATCTCTATCTCAAGTCTTGGTTCACAGAGAAAAGGTACTATATTGTTTATCCAGTCTAAAGGGAAGACTTCACCAACAATATCACAGAAGTCATATATATTCACAAGATATGAGCCACTAGACTAAACCACATCCAGTAAACAGATATCACATAGATAGTAACTTTATTGAAGCACATTGATCATAAACAAGATCAAAGTCCATGTATAAGTGACAATACAAGGATTCACTAATCCTAACTCAATCGAACCACAAGTCACAAGCAATTTCATCAAGCAGATGAACCCTAGAACATAGGATTAACACTAATTAAGGATTCATCACAGTAGCAGTAAGGAATAGAAAGGGAGACAGAGAGCAAGGGGAGGAGTAGAATACTCACTTGTGGTCCTCGCTTAGAGCTTGAAGAAGAGGAAGCATAGAGGCAACCAAAGTGGCGATGGGAGCCACGACACGGCAGCACAGGGGCACGACAGTGACGAAGTTTCGACTCGTCAATGCCCATTGTTATGGACTTGGGTTTTGGAGAAGATGGGGATGCTGGAGATCGCGGAACGGTTAACAGGCAAGCAACACAGGAACACGAGGTTTACCCAGGTTCAGGCCCCCGGAGGTAAAACCCTACTCCTGCTTGTGTGCTCTTGATTACGGCGGAACCGAAGGTTACAGGGGTTCGCAGATGCAATCTGGCGTGAGGTGCGTATGAGGTGAGTTGAGGCCCTCCTCGCCATGCCCTCCTAGCCTTTATATAGATAGGCAGTTCCCGAGCGTAGGTCGAGTCGGTTATAGATTAGGGTTTGTCCCTTTGAAATTCTATCTACTCTAGTCTTGTTCTCCAAGGATCCGAAGGCGTCATTGGCTTGGGCCACCCGAAATCTCCACAGGCCGCGTATCCTATCGTGGGCCTTCCCTTGGGCTGGAACAGGTATGCTAACGTTGTGTACTCGTGGGATATAACCATGTCAGACAGTGCTGCGGTTGTACCAAACTGCGACCGACAGCAACGTCCATGCCATTTAAACCCCAGCACGTCCTTCAACGACGCGCTACACCACTAGGGAGGCACAGGGATCACCCACGAAGGACATAGCATCCTGCACCTGCACTAGGATGACAACCACACCGAGCGAGCAGGTACCGGAGTAAACCCAGCGAGCGGCAATGGCACATCACTGAAACCCTAGCACCAGAAAATGGAAGGGGGCAATCTTGTTAGAGCCTTAGAAACAAATTGATTGGCAGGACAGGTCGACTAGAAGGAGGCGAAGCTCCGGTGACCGGTGACGGTAACCGGAATGGCATATACAACAGGAATCGGTGGGCGACAATGGCAACGACGGCCAGAGAGGAACGAGAGGAGTGAGGTCGGATGTGAGCGTCGCGTGTGTGTTTATGTGCGAGAGAGACGAGTGGGCCTGGGTTGGTGTTGACCCCGATCCTACTAGGCCGTGTAATTGGGCTGGGCTAACCACGGGCTTTATATATTTAGGGAAGTACAAACAAGTCTTTATATATTTCTATAAAATTCATAAAAATACTTAAAATATATTAAAATCATTACTAAAATAATATCTACCTAAGAAAAATATAAATTTACCTATAGATATCAAATAAAATGCAAATAAGTAATAACATTATTAAATACTAAGTGAATTTTTATAAAATAAAGTAAAGTCCTAAAAATCAATAAAAATAATTTTTATGTATAAAAATAAATATACTATTTTATAAAAATACTAACCTAATTTTTTTAAATAAAAATTGAAGTGATTAATCAAAGATCTTTAATCCTTTATGGAATTTTATAAATATAAGACTAATTCTTAAAAATAAATAAAAAATCATTTTTAAAATCTTAAATAAATATATTTATACTAGAAAAATATTAAATGTAACATTAAAAAGGTTTTCAAGATTTAAAGGTAATAAATCTTTATCTATTACCTATTTTTTTATAATAAGGTAACAATTTTATTAATTCATTAAAATTATTTAAGCAAGAAATAATCACATTTCCTTATAAAACACTAAATCCTTTAAGCTTAATTACTAAGTTCAAATCCATAGTTAAAAAAACTCATAATAAGACTTAAAAGTAAATTATTAACCTTGTAATACTATTTTTAAACTTTAAATCTTACACCTTAATAATATCATCCAAATTATACTTCCATTGAATAATTACATATTATTTCATAATAGCAAAACAAATTTAAGCTAATCATCCACTTAATATAAAGTGAATAACTCCACACCTTAGTCATGCCTATCATAAATCCAAAACGTGAAAAGAATTAAAACAATTACACCTTAAGTTATTTACCTTTTTTAAGTTAACTTTAGTCTCAAAAGCTTATAAACATCATGTTTAATGAACTACTTATGTTTTATAGTTAAATTTGGTCTATTTTAATTAAGACCTAAAGCATATCAAGTCCAAACTATTCGAGCAAGCGCAAATGACATCGACCACCTTATATTAACCATAAAGATTGTTTAAACAGAAACCTTTTCTTCGAAGGTTATTCTTTTAGACACTTAAAACAAACAATATCATAATAAGTTCTTCAACTCTTAGCAAATTAACCCCAAAGACTTTTTATCATAGTCATCAAATCTCAATTAACCATAATCACATTATTTTACTTGCATATTTTGAATTGTTAACACTTAAGTTCCTTATAAAGGTCACCTAAATTCACTTCACCTATACTATTGGGGATTCACCTTGGGAGTTTAACAAAATGCATAGCACTACTTATGCATAAATGCATATTGCTTCTTTAAACATTAGTCCTTACTGGACCAATGATGTTGTTTTCAGATATGGGATCTTCCATTGTCTCGAAGACCGTGAGTGCATAATCTTGCAATCAGAAAGGCAAGCTCACACTTGCTCATTTCATTTCGTTATTTTCTGTAAAGTATTTACAAAGCCACTGTTGTCATCATCTGCATTTCAAAAAAAAAAATCAGAAAACACTATTTTTGATAATAATGTGAACTATTGGTTATTGATCTAGGGTGATCAACTAATCTATTAAGTCTGGTAGTTGGAATACACTGCACAGGAATATATCATTTAGGACTTAACTACCAATGTTGCCAGTGATTCTTGCGCCGTATATTACGCATTAACCATGAGATTTGGAATGGGACGGAGAAGTCAGTCGTATCCTCTTCCTCTCGCATGTAGCTGGATGTGCAGGTCGTGGCTGCTATCCTCGTAGCGTGCATTAATTGGTAATTCATAGAGGATATGCAGCATATGGGTGGGAACCCTCAATGTCCCATGATAGTTCTGGCATCTAACAATCTATACTAATCATTGTCGTAATTTAATGGGTGGGCATGGCGTACACCAAGGAGACATGCAGGGTCGCGAAGGAGGCAGTGATTGGCTTGGATCATCTATTGGGCCCTCATCACGGAATTGTGGACGAGAATAAGCTGCCCGGTTGTGCAACAAATATTTGATCTCTCATGGGTAAAGTAACGCACCTCTACAGAGTGTAAGAGCTGTAACTCGTTACTCCCTGTTCTAGGAAGGAGCTACCAACGCGGCAGGAAAGGAACTCCACGAAAGTTCTGGTAAACCTGTGAAGGCTGGCAGACTAATGTGGCTCGGTTGACTGTAGAGCCGGTTGGGAGACCCCAAGAGAACGGTGTGATGAGCACAACAACAAGTTTTCCCTCAGTTATGAAACCAAGGTTATCAAACCAGTAGGAGTAAGGAAACAACTCCAAGGTGTTGCTAACAACTTGGACCCTGGACAACACAAACTCAAAACTTTGCCCCAACTTACAGTGCGGTTGTCAATTTCACCGGTTTGCTGAAAAGAAAGGATTAAACATATAGTGTGGAAGATAGTGATTTGCTGAAAGTAAACAGTAAACAGTAGATGTAATATCAGTGATAAAGATTGGACCGGGGTCCACAATTCACTAGAGGTGTTCTCCTTAAGATAGATAGCATGCTGGGTGAACAAATTACATCGGGGCAATTGACAGATTGAGAAAGCATAACAATGCATATACTAGACATCTTGACTCCTACGAGATTTGATCGGGCATTACAACATAATACATAGACCGTAATCCAACTGCATCTATGACTAATAATCCACCTTCAGGTTATCATCCGAACCCCTTCCAGTATTAAGTTGCAAGCAACAGATAATTGCATTAAGCAATGTGTGTAAAGTAAACAATACAATTGCCCCATGGACAAAGGATTGCTATTTTCTCCCTAGTAGTAATAGCACATCTACAACCTTAGAGATTTCTGTCACTTCCCTAGATTACTAGAGGCATGAACCTACTATCGAGCATAAATACTCCCTCTTGGAGTTGCAAGCATCTACTTGGCCAAGATAGTTACTAACAACAAAGAGCATGCAAGATCACAAATAACATAGACATGATAGAATCAATAATCAATTTGACATAGTATCTCAATATCCATCGGATCCCTGCAAACACAACATGTATGATTACAAATAGATGATCTTGATCATGGATAGATCTCACAAGATCTAAACATGATAGCACAAAGGAGGATAAACAACCATCTAGTTATTGTATGGACACATAGTCCAAGGGTGAACTACTCACGCATCACTGAGAAGGCTGGCATAGTGATGAAGAAGGCCTTCGGGATGATCTCTCCCCTCCGGCAGGGTGCCGGGAATGTTTCGAATATGCCCTAGAGGCAATCATGTATGATGATATTTCCCATTGTATTCATAAAGATATTAAGTTGTCCTTGTATGAGCATCTGATGTATATCATTGAATATGTGATTCGGTTGTGGAACTATACATTCATGTTGTTTGTACTAAATGTCCTTGGTCATTGAGGTTGTGCTAGACACACAACTTAGACCAATGTGAAAGTCGGCTTGATGACTCGGTTCCACTTGTCATGGGCATGGTGATTCTATTCCGACTTACACAAATTCGGCTAAAGAGTTTAGCGATTCGGATTGACCCATATTGAGATACAACGAACAAGTTGTCATTTGTCTATCTCAATCAATGTAATCCTTAGACCTTAGGTTGTTGCACAGTCCGAGTTGAGGATCACTGACTTAGGTTCTGTCAAACGCTGATCCGTAACTGGGCAGTTATAAAGGTAGAGTTTGGTCCGACTGAGAATCAAGCTGCGTGATGTGAATAACCAAGATGGAATTTTGCCCCTCCAGTTGGAGAGATATTCTCTGGGCCCTCTCGGATGATATGATTCGGAAGGCATGGCCATGCATGACTCATTTAAGTGTTAACCGAGGCGATCGACTAAGAGTTAGTCGGATGAATCACTTATCTCGGATCGAGAATAGAGTCGGACTATTTAAGGGATGAGAAATATTCGTCTATAGTCTGACAAGGTATATCGTGAGGCAAAAGGGACTCAGACGCAAGTCGCATTGGAAAGTCAAGTCGTCATGACTCTTTGGTTCTTGGGAGTTGGCACGATCTGCTAGGAGCCGCTACCGACTGATCGTTTGGAGTCGGACTACAATCGTGTCCAAGTTGCCATGAGCCTGCGGGGTCACACACTTAAGAGCGGGAGCAAGATTCGGATTGGATCTGAGTCGGAAATCTGGTTGGATTGGACCCGAGCCTGATTTGGACTGAGTTAGTGAGTCGGACTCACGGTGACTAATATTATATGGGCTTTAGTGAATGGGCCACGAGTAAGTGGATCCCACATTCACTCCCTATATATAGTGGAGCGCAGAAACCCAGGAGGGTTGATTGGTTAGGTCATTCCATGAGTTGGAAATCCTAGCTCCACAGCAGTCTAGCTGTCGTACTGAACCTAGCAGTTCACCGTCGGCGCTCCTCCTTGTACGTGTGGACACCAACAAAGGCGTTGTACCATCAGCGCTTGGACGATCATTGATTGTATAGACATCATAGGGACTGCACTGCATCAACTAACGCGCTTCATCAGTAATCCACAACTACGTGTCTAGTGGTAATCCTCGTGGCCTTCTACCTCAGCTAGATCTTGGGATCACCACGTTAGAGGAAAACATTTTGTTTTATCTCTACGTGGCCCAACAGGGAAGAGCTCTGGATCCCCTCCGATCTAGGGATGGAGATGGCAGCGGCTACGAACTATTTCGTGGAGATCTGATCGGGTGCTTAGGGTTTCTGCATCGGGGTGCTTTTATAGGCGAAGGGGCAAGCTCGGTGGGCGCCCGAGGGGCCTACACCCTGGTGGATGTGTGCCCTAGGGGTGGTCGCCCCAGACCTAGGTGTGGCCACCTCGTGGACCCACTTTGGCTGCCCTTTTGACTTCGTCTTCGCTCCGGTAAAATATTGACTTTGGCTTTTGTTCCGTCCAATTCCGATAATATTTTCTTACTATCTTTTTTGAAACCAAAAATAGCAGAAAACAGGCAACTGGCACTGTGGCATCTTGTTAATAGGTTAGTCCCAGAAAACGTATAAAAACACCTCAAAGTGTAGATAAAACATAACAAAGTTGATACTAACAAGCATGGAGCATCAAAAATTATAGATAAATTTACGACGTATCACGGATATAGCTTTCAGAATAAAAGCAACCTTTGAAGAAATGTTTTTCGAAAACCTGCATTGCCTACGACCTATGGTCTGTGGCTGTAGCTAGTGCATTAGACACTCCTTTTTAGTGAACTTGCTGATTACGCTCGTACTCAACGTATCTTCTTAACCCTTGCTAGATTCTAAAGCCAAAACAGACAACGTCTACATCAACTTATGCTCAAGAGAATCATCACCAACAGTTCAAGTTCTTCAATGAAGTCAAAGAGGTCTACATATACATCAACTAAAGTGAAGTCTAAGTTGCTGATTAGATAGGAATATAATCTCTAGCCATAGAACCTACTTCTATAGAGAACTACAATAGTAGCAATACAAGCTCCGTAGTTAGATGCTAATCTTATTAGCTTTAAAGTTATGAGTTGATTATTTCTGATTCTTCTTTGTAAGAAGTTTCTTTCTTTTTCTTTAACCTAGAGTGTTCTCTAGATCTGTTGTAAAGAGTCGAGTTGTAACCTATAGTCATATCTTGGACCTGCTGTGTTTCTGTTGTACCACTCTGAGGGATGTAATACTAGTGAATGGTGTTTCATTGGTATTATGTCAACGACTATAGTATACTACATCATGCAGTGGTATGCTGGGTCACCGCATATATGGCCGGAGAAAGTTCTTCTGTCGTATAGTTGGTCGTTAAAGCTTCAGTACCCTTGAACCGTTTTTCATATTCATTAAAAAACGTTTTTGTCGGTTCTTAATTGGTAATTTAACTGACCTGGGCTAGAAATATTTGGAAGTTTTAGCCCAAAACCAACTATACGGCTGCAACTATATGGGCCGCGGCCATATAGTTGGTCGTTACGGCACATGATAACTCCAAATCCGTGATTTCTTTTTCTAATCGATTTGGATTGTTTTCTTGGACGACAATTTTATGTTTCTCGCAAGTTTTACCGACCTCTGACCCCTCTTATATATTGCCCTATTGTGCCTCTCTCTAATCACAAATCACCAGGAACAAATCCAGGTATGCTCTATCCTGTCCTAGACCATGGAAAACCTATGGGGATCATTGCCCCGAGGGACATTTTGAGCAGCCCGTCAATGGAGGACGGCGATGAGGAGGTGGAGAGGTTTAGCGCGGGGTACAAAGAGTAAGTCGAGCCAAGCTTCTACAACAACGACCTCGATGAAGGGGTGAGCGATGTTTACATCTGTCGCGACGTCTATGACCCCCCAGAGGTTGACTGGGTGGCGATGAAAAGGATCCAAGAAGAGAGAGAGAGACGCAAGCCACACGAAAAAGGACGTGTGGAGACAGTCAAGTTCATCACTACAGATTGGAGGCCAAACAAGCATAAGGAGAAACCTAACATTGATGCCTAATCCAAGCCCTTGAAATTGCAATTCCTATTGCTCAACCTGTTGATGGCTCCATACTTATGGATGTTAGATATATAACTGCTTGTGGCTTCCTCGGTGTTTACCGAGCTAACAGGAGGCTCCGAGCCTATTAATTTGGTTATCTTAATGATGCACAGGATGGTCAGATGCCACTTCCTTGCCCGCAAGCCTTCAAGGTTTAGGGAAGGGACAACTGTATCCTCACTAAGGATCAAGTGACTGAAATCATGGTGGAGCTCTATCCTGACTCCGATGAAGATGAAGAAGCAGGGCAGCAGGATGAGCAGGAGCAGCAGCAGGAGCAAGAGTACAATCCTGCTTGGGAGGGATAGCAGCAGTAGAAACAGTGGGAGGAGCAGCCTTAGGACCAATGGCCCAATCAGCCACAACAGCAATAGGGGTTCAACAATGTCCCCTATCAGGATTTTATGCCAGCGCGTGATGACCCACAAGTGTAGGGGATCGCAACAGTCTTCGTGGGTAGTATTACCTAATTTATTGATTCGACACAAGGGGAGCCAAAGAATACTTGTAAGCCTTAACAACTGAGTTGTCAATTCAGCTGCACCTAGAAATAGTTCTTGCTCACAAAATTTTATCAGTAGCAACAGTTTGATAGTAGCAACAGCAAAGCAATAGCAACAACAAAACAAGAGCAATAGTAACAGTAACAGTAAACATTAGGATATGAGTGCGGTAGGCATAGCTATGGATGGACGGGCGTTGCATGGACGAGTCTAAACATGTAACTTCAAGATCTAGGGAATTGCAGATAAATAAGAATAAGCATCCAAGTACTAAACAATCATAGGCATGTGCTCCATATATAGTCATACGTGCTCGCAATGAGAACTTGCACAACATCTTTTGTCCTGCTAGCCCGTGGCAGCGGGGCTTCTAGATAACTACTGGAAATTAAGGTGCTCCTTTTAATAGAGCACCGGAGCAAAGCATTAACACTCCGTGAACACATGTGATCCTCACATCACAGCCACCCCCTCCGGTTGTCCCAATTTCTGTCACTTCGGGGCCTTTGGATCCGGACAATGATATGTGTACAAAACTTGTAGATAAGATCACAAACAATACTATCATAATGATTCAATAATAAGTTCAGATCTGAGATCATGGCACTCGGCCCCTAGTGACAAGCATTAAGCACAACAAGTTGCAACAAAGTCAAATAGCACTAATAGAGATACTAGGCACTATGCCCTAACAATCTTATTCGATTACAAGGTAGAACTCATTCAATCCCTACCATCCGCATAGCCTACAGCGGGGGATTACTCACTCATGGATGAGGGACACATTGATGGTTGATGGAGAGGCGTTGGTGATGACGATGGCGATGATCCTCTCCAAATTCCCTGTCCCGGTAGGGTGCTAGAATGGAGTTTCCGGATCCGAATCTTGGTTTCTGATGGTGGTGGCGGAGCGGAAATCTTTCTGGAAAAACATCAAACCCCCCTCGGTTTTTAGGTCAAGGGGTAACTTATAGGCAAAGAGGGAGCCCGAGGGGGTGCCTAGGGTGGTTGCACCCCCTAGGCGCGGGCAGGGCCCACCCGTGCCTGGCAGGGGTGTGGGCCCCCCAGGCCTCCACTCCGTTTCGTCTTCTGGCTCCGTGGATCTTCTGGCGAAATATAATTTTTGGCATATTTTCCGAGATTTTTCATGATAGTTGATTTCCTACACAAAAACTAGACACCAAGGTAATTCTGCTGAAAACAGCGTCAGTCCGTGTTAGTTGTATCCAAATCACACAAATTTAGAGGAGAAACGATAGCAAAGTGTTCAGAAAAGTAGATATGTTTTGGACGTATCAGCACGTTGGGGAGATTGACCAGACTCTGCATGGAGTAAGTGAAGATGTGAGTATATTAACTCACACCTTTGGTAACTTCATGACCAACTTCCTCGACTATTACCAGCAGCACCATCAACCGCCGCCGAACAACGATAATAAATAAGCATGGCAACAACATAAGGTTGGAGGAGGTTTTTGAAAACCTCCAAATTTGCATTCATATTTTTATTTATTCTTTTGAATTGTTTTCTTTTCCAAGAAAAGCATGTTTACTTTCAGTTTGCATTCTTAAAAAACAAAAACGCAAAAAAATTAGTTATAACTTTTATTTGCAAATTGTTTCTTTGTTTATCTCAAAGATTGCTCAATTTCAGGTGACTTGGCAATAGGGAAATATATAGAGGATTCGACTCAAGTACGAGAACAGCAAGCAAGAGGAGATATCACATTCCTTTCATCACCTCTCCTGCAACTTTAAATTGATCCTACAATTATTTACTCGCTTGCACTTGAGTCACTCCCACCTAGCTTGTTATCTCATAAACTATATTCCCTTGATAGTGTCCTTTTTTAGCTTTGAAACATTGAGCAATGAACTTGGTTAAAATACTTCCAACATTTTTACAACAAGAAAAGGCATCCAAGAAATCACTTGAGTCCATGTAAATCTAGAACTGGATTGACATAGTCCAATGGACTTTGGACTTCTATTAACTTGGACCTAATTGGATCGGGCCTTTCTAGACTTGGAGCTAACCGGACATGAGGTCCAATAATATTGGACTGATTTGGATTTAGAAAACTGGATAGTCCAATATCTAGTGGACAAACACAGCTCCATAGTCCACACGCATCGGCCGCCGCCACCGTCTCTTCCTCGATGCCTATCCATCCTCTCTCTCTCTCCCCCGAATCCTAGCCCCTCCGGCACCGCCGGAATGCCCCTCCGCCACCTCGCCTCCCCTAGTCGGACGTCCCCTCCTCCCCCTCGCCTCCAGACCCTCAAGTAGGAGCTCCCGCATCAAATCAACATAGCTGCCCTCTCCCTTCCCGTCGGCTGCTACACCATCGTCCCAGGTCACTATCGTCCCCGGCTGTGCCGCTCGGCAATGCCCCCAGCCGTGCCGCTCGTCGACGCCCCCAGTCGTGCCGCTCGTCGACGCCCCCAGCCGTTCCGCTCGTCGCCGCCCCCATCTGTGCCGCTCGCCGATGTCGTAGCTGCATCGTCTTCCTGGGTGACCTGATGACCAACTCTTTACCTAATTCAAGGTGACATATCCTTTCCCTACCTCTCTCTTGGATGTGAAACCAAATTGTTGTGCACAATTAAGATGCAGATACGTTGGTTCTAAAAAAAATTATCTTTTTATACCAAGTAGTGTACTCTGTGATTTTACCACTTCCCACTGAAAAAGTAAAACCTGCATGCTATTGCTCTTTTTATACCAGGTAGTGTACTCTGTGATTATACCAGGTAATGTAATCATCCTTATTTTCTAAGCTCGTGTCAGAATACCCGATGGGGTCAAATTATAAGTAGAGGGTAGAAGAAGAGTTGCGTCAATATTGCCAGCATAGCAGTATCAGACTACCAGCTCACGTTTCAGACCGAAAACTCGACGGTTGTTCAGAACTCCTTGTTCGTGTAATGGAATAAATTCGTTTGTGGTATATATGTATGTACTAAAACGGGTCTAGATATATACGTTTCAGAAAAAATGTAGAACATACACGTCTGCTCTTGTACTGAAAATTCAGATGCCTTTATTAGAGTGAAATAGGATCAGACTTGTGATTCATGGTGCTAGTTTAGAGTGAAATGTATGCTAGTTTAGAGTGAAATGTATGCAGATGCCTTTATTAGAGTGATTCATGGTGCTAGTTTTCAAACAAATTCAGAAAATGTACTGTATGCAGATGACTTTATTAGAGTGATTCATGGTGCTAGTTTTCAGAAAAATTCAGAAAATGTAATGAAATGTATGCAGATGCCTTTATTAGAGTGATTCATGGTCCTAGTTTTCAGAGTCATCAGTACATATATATCTGCTCTTGTCCATTTGCAGAGTAGAATAGGATCAGACTTGTGCTGTGAGTGTGATTATTATTTTCCTGTTAAAACAATTTCATTTCAACATGTTTGCCTATTTGCCAGTTAAATCATGTTTAAGATGTATGTTACCAGTTAAATACACTTACTTGTGTTCATGTACTGGTATTTATATTCTTTGATTTATTTTTACTGCAGAGCAAGTACTATTTGCAGTTGATTTGTCAAAATGTCAACTAGTCAGACAGTAGAGCAAGTACTTGGTGAAGGAGGGGATGAAGTAATTCAGTTAGCCAACCGCAAAGGCAGGAAAAGGTCTAGAGCTTGGCAATTTTTCAAAGAGTTACCGGGTGAAGGAAAAGCTATTTGCGTTTATTGTGAAGCCAAACTGTCATATGCTCAAGGGGGTGGCGTGTCTCATTTAAAGCGTCATATCTTGTCCGGCTGCCCAGACTTCCCGGCAGATATTGATCGCCATGCTATTTTTCCAGTGAGTGACCCAACAGGAGAAACAAGTGGTTTTATGGTGGATCCAACTATAACAAGAGATTACATGACTAAGCTTTGGATCAGTGCAAATATTCCTTTCAGGAAGATTGAAAATGGGTTTTTCAAGAAAATGATGAAGTCAGCACACCCAAGTCTTCATGTTCATGGTCGAAAAACTCTCAAAAAGGATTGTGGTTCTATTTATGAAGAAGACAAGAAGAAGATTGAAAACAGCTTGGCTAATTCTGGCTCTCATGTTAGTTTCACAACTGACATGTGGACATCAATCCAAGAACTTGGATATTTGCTTGACTGCATATTATATCGATGAGGAATTCAATATGCATATGCACACGATCAGTTTTAAAAGTGTCCCGTACCCACACAATGTTGCTGCAATCCATATCACAATTATGAATTGTCTCTATGATTGGGATCTGTCCAACAGAGATTTTGCTTTTACTCTGGATAATGCCACGTCAAATACTGATGCAGTAAATAAGTTAAAGGCCAAACTTTGGGCAGATATGCCCTTTGAAGGCGATGATCTCCATGTGAGATGCTCAGCACATATCTTAAATTTAGTTGTCCAAGAAGGGTTTGATATAATGAAGGCCGCAGTTGACCCTATGAGAGATGTTCTTAAACATGTAAACTCATCCGGGCCTCGCTTGTGGACTTTTAACTTGCTTTCAGAAATGACTGGTCATAAACGGAAGAAAGGATTTAAGTTAGATGTTCCCACAAGATGGAACTCTACATATACAATGATTCAAGAAGCTCTAGAGTTTAAGGTTGCCCTCAATAGCTATGCTGATATCCAGAACATTCAAGGGCCCACTGTTGAGCAATGGAGCCTGGCTGAGAGAGTTTGCAACTTCCTAAAAAACTTTTCTGATGCAACAAAAGTGTTTTCCATGTACAACTTCCCAACAGCACATCGATACTTGGAAGAGATTTGGGGCATTCGAGAGCTTCTCGTTGATGAGAAATATACAAAATATGATTTCTTGAAAGGGCCGTGCAACAATATGAAGGCAAAGTTTGATAAATATTGGGATAAACCTAATAAAGTTCTACTAGTTGCCTCCTTATTGGATCCACGATACAAAATAGTTCTTCTGAAATTCTGTTGCACTGAAGTGTATGGAGATGATGTGGCTGAACTAAGAGTAGATGATGCTCGTATGTGGTTTAAAGAATATTACGAGTATTACGAGCGCATGGTCCGAAATTCTTCAAACAAAACCAATATTCATTCATCACTTGAGGTGGGAGGGTCAGCAAATATGCTCCCAAGGCTATCAGGAAAGCGCAAATTGGAGTTGGGATTTGCTTTGTTCAAACAACGACATGGCCCCAATCGTTCTAGAAGGTCAGAGGTTGATATGTATCTAGAAGATCCATTGGTTCCTCTTAGGAAAGGTGAAAGTTTTGACGTGTTGAAGTGGTGGAAAAAAATGCAGAGCAATATCCTATGCTAGCCAAGATGGCTCGAGACTTTCTGACTATTCCATTATCATCTGTGGCTTCTGAATCAATATTTAGTATAGCTGGCATGGTAATTGGTAAACAACGCAGTACTCTAAACCCAGACACAGCTAAAGGTCTAATATGCTCAAAAGATTGGCTAAAAGAATACTTGTCCGATGACGACAACGATGACAGTGACAATGGTAAAAAAATAAAAACTGATGCATTGTCTTCCTTAAATTTTGTTTTACATGATGTTAATGGTTTATGTTTCTCTTTTATAGATTGACTCAATGAGCTTCAGAAGTTGTGTTAATGTGCACTGGTACTGCTCTGTTCTTAATTTAAGTAAGAACCAACTATTTATGAACTGATGAATTTATATTATCTTTCTGTTAATTTTGTGACAACCAGACCTGATCAGTATGCGTGAAGTTGTCATAAATGAGTATATTAATTTTAGGTAAAAATTATCTTTCTGATCAGTATGTTAATTTTAGGGAAAAATTATTATCTTTCTGATCAGTATATTATATTATTTTTTCTGATGATACATATTTCAAATCCCTGTCATTTTCATTGGAGCTTAATCTATGATGTACTTCCCTGTCATTTTTATTGGAGCTTAATCTATGACGTACTTCCCTGTCTTTTAAGATATGCAAAGTTTGGCCGATTGTCTTACTGATTGCTACGCTTACTGTTTTTAGTGCACATGCTGCATGCTGTACCAGTTAATCTTTTAAAATATGTAGAGCACTGATTCTGTCTTTGTATATGACTAGGTCCAACATTATTGTTGTATCGACGTAGTTGACTCACTGATGGCTAGTTTTCTGAAACTGTAGGAGAAAACATTTTGCAAAAATGGTGTTTGCAAATTTCAAACATAATGGTTTACTTATCAACAGTGAAGGTTATAAACAGTGAAAGTTATCAACAAGGTCTTCCCTAATGGATGGATAAAAAAATATTGTCCAGTATTTCCATGTAACTTGAGTTGTCAATTTATTACAAATTCACATCTTGTATGTTACTTTTGCACTCATTAGCCAATTTAGAACTATGTTGTATGGTTGTTTCTGGTCTTTATTGTTATTGAGAAAAGTTAAAAATTTTATAATACTATGAAAATTTTGGCACTCGCATATTGTAGCAATCAAAGATGTAAGCTATTTTTGAGCGCTTAGCTAGGCAACATATTGGTATTGTATGCTCACATATTAAATCTGCCTGTTTCAGAGTGTAGTGTACCTGTGTTAGCTACCTTTGCCGATCGTGTACCTGAGTTGGCTACCTTTTCTGATCGCGTTGCTTTTCCGATCGATTCAGCACACGCGCTTGTGTCCATTTGGACCTTGGATATCCAATGTTCAGGTAACATGGATTTGGATGGATTTGGACTACAGAGCAGAACATGGACTTGGACATGCAATGGATCACCATTTGACTGGATACTAGATGGACTTGTGGTGTTTGGATTTGGACTATGATCCAGTTCCAGATTTAAGTCCATGTTTAGCCCAAAAGATTTGATTTTAGAAACTATTCAAACTCATTGAGCTTAATGTAAATAGACTCGATAGCACCCTTGAATGAAATTGTCTGATAAAATGGATACTTCGAAGTAGAAGAGATTATGCCACTGCCTTTTCTAATAACTACAGTAGGATATTGCTTTACGCGTGTTACTACAAACACTGTCGTATTCCATGGAGAACTATTAACTCCGTTGGCCAATGAACGATCTAAATGTGGGAAACCACTTGATTTCGGCTATTGAGTTATGTAAACGTCTGTAGCTGCAATGCTATGACGTGTAAAAAATTTAGTCTCCTCGTGGTTTTATGTTCCAAGTGAAGTTGTAGTACTCCTCTGACCCACTATTTCTCAACAGCTATCTATTGGCATGGTCACGAGTGCACAACACAGCCCCAATTAACATATTAAAAACAGTGGCATGATTTCTCTATGAAAGAGTTGAAGTTTTTGAAAAACAAGGAAAGAAAAAAGGTGCTTTGAGAGTCTTGAAATTTTGACGTGGTAGTAGATGAGTTGTTCTTAAATTAAATGTTTTTGGTGCAAACTTGAGTACTCTTAATTTGTTAAAGGAACAAGAGCAAAAAGTTTTCATCTCTCAATAAGAGAGAGACCTAAAAGATTTGTTTCACTTTCCTAGCTAAACATTTGACACTAGCCTGGGCATTTAATTTATTTGGTAGCAAGATATACGTGGTTAGGAAGTGAACTCGGTGCAATCTTGTTAATACTTGTATGATCATGTTTAGAATTACAGTAAATGTGAAGAAAAGAATTTGACACCAAATCAAGCTTGTAAGTTCTTTTATTTCAGTTTTGAATCTCTGTTATCCTTTCTTATTTCCTTGTCACTCGAGGGCGAGCAACATCTAAGCTTTGGGAGTTGATAGTTGTGAGATTCTACACATTTTTTATGGTTTCTATCGATGGTTTTCGTTTGGATTTGATGGTTTTCTAGCTTTACCTAACGCTAATACTTCGGAAGTGAAGAAAACTTAGTTTTTAATGTGTGTTTCAGGTTCTGAACATCAACAAAGAGGTTTAACAGCAAAAACACAATATTCAGACGAAAACAAACAAGTCTCATTTTGGAAGCAATTGAGGAGAGGATACTGAAGCTTTAACGATCAACTATACGGCGAGAATATTTCTCTGGCCATAAGTTGCCATCTCCTTCGCCTTATTAAAAGGGACAACTTTCGTGAAGAGGTCGAGGTATAAAACAGAACACACGAGCCGCCATCCTATCGAGAAGAAAGAAAGAAGAGATCCAAAGAAGAAGGAGAAGACGTTCTTCATCTCTCTCCACGATCTTCGATCTTCCAGCCACCACACCTCCATAGACATCACTTGTACTTGAGAGAGAGAGAGATCCCCACCTTGCAAGATTAGGGTTTGAGATTGTTCTTCCTATCTTGAATTGTGTTGGATTTATTTCTATTTCTTATTGTGGATCTCCACGGTAATATCAACAAGAACTCCCTTTATTTAATTATATCGATGATGCTTTCTTATCTCATATGTGAGTAAGTTCCCCTGGGCGTGGGAGATGTAGGGGATTGGTGAGATGTGATGTGCCTATATATTTTCCATCAAGTTTGTGGTTAATTTTAATTACTATATTATGTGTGCTTGACTATCTGTGGGATGCTTAATGCATGTTGTCCAATTAAGGGCCCACACAACATGATGCTTTGTTCTACATAGATTGGCAGACCGGCGACCCTCGAGTGACACGGGGATATCAATGGGAAACTAGTTTGACTCGAGGATAACGAGGAACCACCAAGCTTATTGCATTAGTCCGATCAAAGGAGCCTAATTACTAAGCAACCTGAAGGATCTTAATCGTCTAGTTACTGACCATGGTTGTGGTAAACAGTCTAGTGGAATTATTGAATTTGGCATAAATTCTACCAAGAGGAGTTCTGGCTAATTATAGGTTGCTCGCCTACACACATACTTATAAGATAATAATTTATCACTTATCCACCCGACACATTCACTATCACCATGAACTAAAACTCTACATGCCTACTTCATCATCTGCAGAAAACAACAAACAAATCGTTCTTTACTTTTATGCTTTTTATTTCTGAAGTTTACATTTTAGTTTTGTTTAAATACTTTCGTTTAATCCAAAACATATTCCTATTTCAACACTTGCAGTCAATTCACTCGAAGACCTTTAACAACTTCGGGTGTGACAGATACTTCACCAATAAGCAGTTACCTTTGGTCTCCCTGTGGGATCGACATCCTAAATTCGAAACTAGCTACAAATGATATGTGCACTTGCATCCATCACTCGCCACCACTAGGAACTGAGTTCTTGCCTTCGGAACCAAGACGAGCGTACAACCACACGGGGCCTGGAAAACCCCTCGACTCACTAACTTTTCTAGTTGATTCCATGAGTCACATAGTTTGGGTGTTCCAGTTGACATACGCATAGAAAACGTTTTGAAAGATTTGGTGGGTGAAGGTGCATCATATAGGGACGTGGACGAGGTTGCTTGAGGCGGTTTCTCTAGTAAACTAGCCTCGCCTCACAACTCTCGGGACCATATTTGGGATTTGATCCGTTACGTCGGAACCCTCCTTAGGGCGTGACTCATGGTCTCGGCGACAGCAAGGTAAAAGTCGTTTCCAACCACCCTCTATCGGCCTTCCAAGGAAGAGGGCTAATGTTCTGGCATTAAGAGTCGGTTGGTATGTGTGGGTAAAGTTATACACCCTTGCATGGTTTAATCTTTTTGAAAAGCTATGTCCACGGTTATGGACGACTTGGGAATGAACGTGAAGATCATAGAGAACATTAACCTAATCGTAAAACTTGGGGGTGATCCTAGTTGAGAGCTTCTGATGATGTTTTGGTGGATATCAAAAGATGATGATCAATAAGTTGAAGATGTCGCTCTCTTATCCCCTTTTAAAATGATCTATTAGTCGATCTTCTTCTCCCTCTTGTTTTACAAACAAACGTAGCTTTATGCAAAATAACTCCACCAGCCATAAGTCTTGCGGAGTACACCATGTACTTACCCTTGCTTCGTTGATACTTTTATAGCAGAGTGAGTGTTCCCCTAAAGACGAGATCTATACGACATCGACACCGACGAGTAGTTTGGTGTTCCCAGCCGACAGCCTGGAATCTATGGGCTGAGACATCATCGTTATGCTTCAAGCTTCTTAGGCCATTTGTTAAGTTTGTGGTCAGTGACCTCTGCTTGTAATATTTTGGTTCTCTGCTCAGTTATGATCTTGCTATAATAATTTTAGTGTTGTAGGGTCACTGTTGTGTTACCGATTCTTCATTGTATACTCTCGAGATCTAGGTTAGGCTTATGTCAGTCTAATGTCTGGGATTTGTCTAACCCTGATGTCAGGGTGTCACATATGCCCAGATTACCATATTTAAGTGGCTGGTCTATATATATACCCCCACCTCTAATGTAAACCCTAGACATTGGTAATAGACTAGAAAACCCTAGAGTAGAATCCTTCTAGTTGTGTGTCACATTCCTTCCAAGGGAGCTCATATTATCGACCCCCTCTTTGGACTTCGCCCATGGCAACCAGGTTGTATAAGGCCTTCTCTAGGTGAAGTTGTCCGATCCCTAGGCGTGGACTGTATTGGGCCGGTAGCCACCGGAATGAGCCAACGACTTGTATCGTGTTGGGTTTTGATGTGTGTTCGTTGTGTTCTTTGCGTGGAGTTAGTTCGTATTCGCTTTCTCTCCCCTTTTCATTGTGAATCACTCGTCTTCCCTTGAGAAACCGTAAGAAATCGGGCCAACCCCATGGTTAAACCACAACAGGTTTTGAGTTGCTGGATCTGGTAACATAGTGTGTTTATCATTCCATATGTTTGAAGACATTGCTGAAAGACGAAGATGACGACCTGCTTACTTAGGTTTGGCCCGTTGTGTTATGGTTCGGCCGGTCTAGGTGCCTCCACCACGACAAAAGCAGGCATCTCGGTGTAAGAATTCAGATCATATCTTAATACCAGAAATGAATATTAAAGCAAAGCATGCCATGCTTATATCTTTCTCTTTGAAGGGGACAAAATGTAGTGCAAGATACTGGTCACTGGCGTGAATCTTTCATCATCTACTAAGGCATAACACATGAATTGCACTTCAGATTTCAGGATATACCAATCTACACAGGACCAGAGGAGCCGGCAAGGAGTAAAGCTGAAGCTCAACCAAGCCTAGTTAAAGCTCAAGCTCAGCCAAGCCTAGTTAAAGGGAGACTGGGTTGAGAACTTGAGATTACAGTTCGAAGGTTTGGTTTCAACTTTAATCAGGTGCGCTAACTGAGGCTCGATCAATACCGAGCTCGAATTCAGTTTGTATTCAGCTCAACTAGTGGACATATTTTCAGACGGTTTGGCTGGTTAATCGTATCACATACTACCCAGAAACAGTTGACCAAAAGGCAAATTGCATTTTTCATTGTAGTAGTAATGTTTGAGCGAGCTGCAACTTTTTCTACCCAAACAAAACATGGAACCATCTTGTCTAGATGATACATGAACATCCAATATTCCCATCAAAATCTGGCTGCATTTTCATACATGTCAGTCATATTCTGCACCGACTACCGATGGATGGAATCAGGCTACCTGCGGATCACTGCGTGAACACCACATTCGCGATGTCGGGAAACTTCTCCTTGATGGCCGCCTTGACCCCGCTCCCGATGGACTCTGGGCCATCGTACTTAACCAGGCAGTCCTCGCCGTCCACGGCGAGCACCTCCACGCTCCCGCCGTAGTTTGCGATCGCCGGCCGCAGTATGTCCAGGTGCCGGTTCACCGCCTGCAAGCAACATCCAGCCAATGAGAGCTCCAAGAGTACACCACTTTCAAGTCAATTATGAGATTGGTCTGGTGGTAGATCCTCAACCTCAGGCGTTGTCTCTGCCGGCGGCTGGTCCCCGTCGAACACCTGGCGGATGTCCTTGATGGCGTCACCGAACTTCTCCTTGAGCACGCGCTCGATACCCATGTTCATCGTCGTCGTGGAGCTGGGGCAACTGCTGCACGCCCCTGGATTGTGGTAAAGAGACCACGGTAAATCGGTAATCACGGTCAGATTTGATGTCCGGAAGGAATCTTCGCCACGAATTTTTCTATGGACGCAAGGCGACAAATCCAGTTTACCTTCAAGCCTGAGGGAGACGACGCCGTCCTCGACGGACACGACGGCGACGTCGCCGCCGTCGGCGACGAGGTAGGGGCGCACGTCGTCGAGGACATGGTCGACGTTATCCGCCGTCAGATCGTAGGTGACCGCCGAGTACAGGCCGCTTCCGGGCGTCGGCGGCGTGGATGCGGAGGCCGCAGCCAGGTGTCGCCGGAAGCTGGCGGTCCTGATCTTGGAGGGCCCGAATTGGCGCCGCCAAGGCAGGATTGCGCTTGGTTTAGTGATTCGGGTGCGGATTTGCGGCGGGGACGATGAGGCGGCGGCCGCCGCGGCGGTCAGCGACGCCATGGGTGCGTCCGTGTGTGGTCGTGTATCCCGGTATCCCTTCGCTGCTGTCCAAGAAGTCACGGCCAAGATCAGCACGGCATCGGAACAACCGATATTCTCGGCGAATCGAGTGTAGGCGATATTATATTACTCCCTCTCTCGTTCATATTAATTGACTTTAATTTGTCAAATTTTAGATGAACCTATATACTAAATAATGTTTAAATTTATTTAAATTTTGACAAATTCAATTCAATTAATATAGATCGGAGGGGGTATTATTTTATAATGTGGTCCTGAAATAATAAATAAGAAAAGAAATTAGACAAAAAAGGAGTCCCAATAACAGAAAAGCCCCTAGTAGGCCTAGTGGGTTGAGTTGTACGGGTGGTGGCTCTTTTGAGCTTGTAAATTTGTTGTACGGTACTCTCTTTTCCTATCAATGAATCGAAACGCAAAGCTTTTTGCGTTTTCGCGAAAAAAATTACAAGGAAGCCATTGGGGCAAATCTTTGAAGCACAATACACCGCCACTCGATACATCGTCGCAACACGAGGGGAAGATGAAGGAGACCAGAGCAACCACTAAGTCATCGATGTTAGACTCGAGGAGAATCTGGCTGGGGTCGTCGTAGTATCCACCCACGTACAACAAGATATAAGCGAGCATGGCATATCGGCGGGGACATCGCCTCGATCTATGTAGACCGTTTGTGTGTCTATTGTTGGTCGGGACCAAGAACCTGACCAATAGGAAGACATATAGGGGAACAACCAAGATGAGAAGCATCATCGTTGTCTGAAGGAGCAACCAGTCGGTGAGCAAACCACCGCGTCGGAGCACTGTCCCGACAATAAACAACTCCCAATGGCCCCCTCGATGAGCCAGGAGGTCATATTGATTTAGTTGTTGTCACCCTATCAAGACGGTGACGATACAAAAGCTAGAAGGAAGAATGGATCTACCTATGTCTACCTTCTAATGAGAGTAACTCTTTACCTCTTATATTATTTGATTGTCCCCCATGCTTACCAAAGGAGGATAAATGTTATGTTCTGTGGATCCTTTTAAAATATCTGCTATGGGTAAAACTTGTGATAATAGTTATGCTCTTGTTATCTATGATAATTCTATATTTGTGCCTAACTTCGAAATGAATGGTACTAAAGAGTTTTGCTTAAAAAATGTTTATGATAAAGCTCTAGATGATGGTCCTAATGATCAGTCATCTTGTTATAAAATTGTTAAAAGTGGGTTTGACGGTTTTAATCCCACTATTTTTGAGCTTGATAAAAATTATGTGTTTATAGATCATGAAAATCATGATTTATGTGATAGTTATATTGTTGAGTTTATTCATGAGGCTACTAAAAATTATTATGAGAGAGAAAATTATGGTTGTATAAGTTTTCATGGTACTGAAACACCTCTCTATGTGCTGAAAGTTTTGAAGTTGCTCTTGTTTTATCTACCCTTTCTTGTTACTATGTGCTTCTTTGATTTATTTTCTTAAAAGATTCCTATGCATAGGAAGTGGGTTACACTTAAATGTGTTTTGAATTTGTTTTTTGGTGCTCTCTCTTATTTCAATTCATATTTCTGATGTGAGCATCTTCTTAAACTATTGTGCCTAACTTAAAGGCGTTAAAGAAAAGTACTTGCTGGGAGATAACCCAAGAGTTTTCTTCAGTCTTGGAAGTTATTACTTCACTAATGACCTCTCCTTATCCTTTTTGTTTGCTTTTTTGTGCCAAAAATGACCTCTAATGAGAGGGAAGTAAGATTTGGGGAGTTGCTGTCCCGAAACAGATTTTTGTGCTCCACCGTAAAAATTCATGAGGAATCTCTATAAGTAGGATTGAGCTTATATTTTACGAATAAATCTCTCAGTATGTTAGCTAACTTTCGTTAGTTCAACACTTTTTTATTTGAGCAACAGAAGGTCTTCGAAAAAATAGGTTTCGACCTGCTGGTCTGTTTTGACAAATTTCTGCTATTATTTGCATTTGCTTCTTATTGATTCCTTTTTGGGTTCTTTTTGGAAAATTTAGCTTTTCAAGGGAACTTCTACAGTAGCTAGTGTTTTAATGAAAGTTTTGCTATTCCAAAGCTAAACCTAAAGGTCTATTATCTTTTGAATACACTAATGTTGCTAATGAAGATTGTGTGAAGTTTTCTATAAAGAAAAATTTCAGATATAGAGATAGAATGATGTAATGAGATGAAGAATGGACAACATCTCAAGATTAGGGATGCCACCCCGGTGACACCCCAAGAAATATCCAAGACGTACAAGCGTCAAAGCTTGGGGATGCCCAAGGCATCCCCTTCTTCATCAATAAAAAGCTTAGGTCTTTCTACACACTTCATTTTTATTGTTACATGCACTGTTGTGTTATTCTTGGAGCGTCTTAGTTTTTGTTTGGTTTACTTAGTTTGCTTGAATAAAGTAGTTTGGACCCCGTTCTCACTGTGTTGTTTCAAATAAGTTGATTGGTGTTGGAAATGAGTAGAAAGTTCTTGCTTGAGTAGTACAAGAGGAGCTTGCTTTGACTATGATTTAGACTTTAGCATGTCATGCTAGGTGTTATTTTGACTTTATGCCTAGTGATTATTGTTGTAGCATGACTTGTTCCAAACAATTGGGATTGCTTAGTGTGCATTGAAAGAATCGTGTGTTGTTTTAGCATACAAAAGCATAGTATTGTGGTATTCTCCTTTGATGCTTTGTTTGGGTTGACTTGGCACATGCTTACACCATGTTATGACTATGAACAAGTCACCATAGCCTCTATGATCATTTAGTCCTTGACTTGTAGTACCACTGTATGCTTTGATTAGTAATGTTTTGTCGCTCTGCATGATTATGGCCATTACTGCTCTCTTAGTTGGTCGCTCCCAGTCTTTTGCTAGCCTCCACTTGTATGAATAAGCTCTACTCATGCTTCCAACTCCCAAGAAACCAAGTTATTCCAAAGTGTCCACTATAAATTCCTATGCATGGTGTGTTACACCATTCTAAGTATATTCTTGTTTTCATCTATCTTCCAATTGAAAAGTATTTTGTTATGTGAAAACTTAGTGATTAAAGCTCTCACAAACTTGATAGCACACTTTATTTTCCTTGCCCCGAATAAACTTGAACCATTGTGACATATATGTTGTATATGCTTGCACTTATACGTTGGAATTAGCAGAATCGTGTTGCCACGGGGAACGCTTTCAACATTGCACTTGTACTTTGTACATAGTTGATATCATGCTCTTTTGTCTATGGATGTCGTCGGTGTGAAATAAAAAGGGAGCTTGAGTCCATGGAATTATGTATTTGTGTTAGAGAAACGCCTGGGCCGCTAGCCTAAGCCATGCCTAATCATGGTGGAAACTTTCAGCATCACCATAGTGACATCTATGAAGCATTCTTCTTATAAAAAAAGAGAGACATATTGAGAAAAGAGGAAAGAGAGAAAAAAGCACCATATTACCATGGTAAATAAGAAGATTGTTGAGATGCTTATTGTCTGCTTGCCTTGTCATTTTGGTTATGGGATAGCTCATGTACCATGTGCAAGGGGTACCCCATTGGCGTTTCTCTATGATACACATGTACTTACTATGACAAGAACTTACAGGTGACTAAAGTTGAGTAGCATGAGGAGCGGCCCTCGTATTCAAGGGATATGAGATTGCCAACTTATACTTTGTCAAGTATATACTCCATAGTTTGTTCACTTTAACCTTAATCACTTCAAGATGCTTATGATAGGGGAAATGGGAGCTGAAAGCTAACAAGTACCATAATTTTTGGAAGATCTTTTTGAGACTTGAAATCCTTACTTCCCTTTATGAAGGGACTTTCTTCCACTTTTATATTGAGTCTCCACCTTTTATCCTTTAGGAACCAGTTAAGAGAGCATAGTGGCCATTCTTAGTTCTATCTGTATTGTCCCAAAACTTATTGATTGATGTATACTGCTGATATTACTTGTTTTTGTGCTATTTGTATCTAGTCACTCTTATGAACTTTGAAGGTGTCTTATGCATCTATTTGCTACTCCATGAGGGACAAGTTGAATGCCACTATGCCATGTTTTCTGTATGCGAAACAAACAAATGTTTTTCAATGCATGTTATGCATAGTTACTTTGTCTTACTATTAGAACTCCATCTTTCATGCTAATGTTTAGAGTTCTTTGATCCCATCTTTCAATGCTTGCAAATGGTTTGATCTTGATTTTGATGGTGCATGTGACCTAAAAAAATATTCTTTTTATCACTTACCTACTCGAGGACGAGCAGGAGTTAAGCTTGGAGATGCTTGATACATCGGAAACGTATCTATAATTTTTGATGTTCCATGCTTGTTTAGTATCTACTTTTCTTTGATTTGTCTACACTTTGAGGTGTTTTTATATGTTTTCTGGTACTAACCTATTAACAAGATGGCATAGTGCGAGTTGCCTTTTTTCTGTTTTTGGTTTCAGAAAGACAGAAAATCAATATTCTCGGAATTTGACGGGACAAAAGCCAAACTCAATATTTTACCATGGAGAACACGAAGCCAGAATAAGAGACGGGGGAGACTCACCAGGAGGCCACACCCCCTGGTCGCGTGGGTGGGCCCACCCCACGTCTGTGGGGAGTGCAGCCGCCCTGGCGGCCCCCTGCCTCGCCTCTTCGCCTATAAGAAGCCCCTGATGCCTAAACCCTAAGTACCCGATCAATATTCCACGAAACCGTCTCTAGCCTCCGCCACCATCGTCCCTAGATCAGGGGGTTGATCTGAAGCTCTTCCCGGCACCCTGCCGGAGGGGAGATCATCTCGGAAGCTTTCTTCTTCATCATGTGAGCCTCCGGTATGAAGCATGAGTAGTTCCACCTTGGACTACGGGTCCATGTAGTAGCTAGATGGTTGTATCTCCTCCTTTGTGATTTCATGTTTAGACCTTGTGAGCTCCGTTCATGATCAAGATCTCATCTATTTGTAATCATGCATGTTGTGTTTGCAGGGATCCGATGGATATTGAGATTACTATGTCAGGTTGATTAATGGTTTTGTCTTATTGATTATATCATGTCTGTGTTGTTTGTGATCTTGCATGCTCTCCGTTGTTAGTAGCTATCTTGGCCAAGTAGTTGCTAGTGACTCCAAGAGGGGGTATTTATGCTCGATAGTGGGTTCATGTCTCTATTTAATCTAAGGGAAGTGACAGAAATCTCTAAGGTGGTAGATGTGTTGTTGCCACCAAAGAGAAAACAACGGTCTCTTGTTCATGGAACAAGTGGATTGTTTACCTTACACACTTTGCTTAAAGTAGTTGTCTGTTGCTTACAACTTAATATTGGAAGGGGTTCGGATGATAACCCAAAGGTGGACTTCTAGTCATAGATGTAGTTGGATGGCGGTCTATGTATCTTGTTGTATTGCCCAATTGAATCTTATAGGATCATGAATGTCTAGTATTACATTGTTATGCCTTGCTGTCCTGTCAATTGCCCTGCTGTAATTTGTTTACCCAGTATGTCATGTTTGTTTATCTAAGGAGAACACCTCTAGTGAACTATGGACCCCGGTCCAATCTTTACCATTGATACATCTTCCGCTGTTACTTGTTGCAAACCACTATTACCTTCCACACCATACAGTTAGGGTGTGTTTGTTATCCTGGGCCAACCCAGAAAATCTAACCTCATCCCACTTTTATCAACAGAGACAATGTTTGTTAGGCTGGGTGGACTCACAGGGCTAACATCACCTCATATGAGAAACGGCTCTCGGCCTGGCCAGATTGAGAAGCGAAAAACCGAGGTTCGCATGTGAGCTTGGCCGAGTTTACCCAGAAAATTGTGCCCCGCGCGTCCGCAAAAAAACTCCCGCTCGGCCCTGATACGTTGGAAACGTATCTATAATTTTTTATGATCCATGCTTGTTTAGTATCTACTTTGCTTTACTTGTCTACACTTTGAGGTGCTTTTTACATTTTTTCTGGTACTAACCTACTAACAAGTTGCAACAGTGCCAGATGCCTGTTTTTTGTTGTTTTTGGTTTCAGAAAAGTTAGTAAAGAAATATTCTCGGAATTGGACGGGACAAACGTCAAAGTCAATTACTTTCCATGGGAAACAAGAAGTCCAGAGGAGAGACGGAGAGGCCAAACAGGGGGGCCAGACCCACACCAGGCGTGGGTGGGCCCTGCCCCGCGCCTGGCTAGGGTTTGGCCACCCTGGCCGCTGCCTCGGCCTCCCCCTTCACCTATAAGAAGCCCCCGATGCAGAAATGCTGGGTACCCGATCAAATATCCACGAAACCGTCTGTAGCCGCCGCCACCATCATCCCTAGATCAGGGGGATCTGAAGTTCTTCTCGGCACCCTGCCGGATGGGGGATCATTCCGGAGGCCTTCTCTCCGGTATGATGCGTGAGTAGTTCCACCTTGGACTATGGGTCCATGTAGTAGCTAGAAGGTTGTATCTCCTCCTTTGTGCTTTCATGTATAGATCTTGTGAGCTCCGTTCATGATCAAGATCTAATCTATTTGTAATCATGCATGTTGTGTTTGCGGGGATCCGATGGATATTGAGATTATTATGTTGGTTTGATTAATGGTTTTGTCTTTATGATTCTATCATGTCTGTGTTGTTTGTGATCTTGCATGCACTCCGTTGTTAGTAGCTATCTTGGCCAAGTAGTTGCTAGTGACTCCAAGAGGGGGTATTTATGCTCGATAGTGTTGGAGATATGCCCAAGAGGCAATAATAAAGTAGGTTATTATCATATCTTCATACTTATGATAAATGTTTACATTCATGCTATAATAGTATTAAACAAGGAAACCATTAATACTTGTGTGATTTGTAAACTTAATTTGAAGTCCCTAGTATAGCCTCTATACTTCACTAGCTTGTTGGTTGATTGATGATTGTGGTTTCCCTATCATGAACATTGAGATGTTATCAACAACAAGATCATATCGTTAGGAGAATGATATGGTGGACATACTCCTATAGATAAGCGTAGCATAAAGATCAAGTCATTTCAATAGTTCAATTGCTATATGCTTTCTGATACATAGTAACCTAATTCCTTCGACCATGAGATCATGCATATCACCTTTACCGGATGGATGCTTTGATGACATCAAACACCACACCGTAACTGGGTGGCTATAAAGGTGGCATTAAGTGTTCGGAAAGTATTGGTTGAAACACATGGATCAAGAGTGGGATTTGTCCATCCACATGACGGATAGATATACTCTGGGCCCTCTCGGTGGAATGTCATCCAATTGGCTTGCAAGCATGTGACATGGTCACAAGGGATCACATATCACGGGAACGAGAAAAGAGTACTTATCAGTAACGAGGTTGAACTAGGTATGCAGAGATACCGACGATCATAACCTCGGATAAGTAACATATCGTGAGACAAAGGGAAATTGGTATCATATGTAAGTGGTTCATTCGATCGCAAAGTAATCGTAGAAATATGTGGGAGCCATATGAATTTCCAGATTCCTCTATTGGTTATTGTTCGAAGAAGTGTCTCGATCATGTCCGCATAATTCACGAACCGTAGGGAGACACACTTAAGGATTCGACGTTGTTTGAGTAGTTATGGTATTATGAGAAAGAGACCGAATGTTGTTCGGAGTCTCGGATGGGATCCGGGATATCACGAGGTGATCCGGAATGGTCCGGAGAATAAGATTCATATAAGGAAAGTCCCGTTTCGGAGTTGGGGAATGGTTCCGGTGTTTTCATCGGGAACATTCTAGAAGGTCCCGGAATGTCCGGCACTCCGGAAGGGGAAGGGTACATGAATGTGTCATTGTAAGTTGGAATGATTGCATCATGTACTAAGTGTTCTCGCTGTCCAAAATAAAGGGTTTATTTAAATCCTAAATTTAAAAGTCAAACGGCTAGTTTGAAAGTCAAACGGCAAGTTTTGGAAAGTGGAAAGAGGAGGAGAAGAGGGAAACCGAGTTGGAGAGGGAGACCTCCTCCAACCGGCGGCCAACTCCAATGCCGAGTTGGGGAGGGACTCCACTCCCTCCCCTTGGCGCGCCAGCCCCCTCCCACCTATATAAGGAGGGGCAGGGCTCCCCTCCTTACACACACAAGTTCCTATCCTCTAAACTAAACCCTAGATCTAAACCCCGGTTTAGAGCTATTTCGGTTTAGAGCTTTCTAATTGGTTTAGAGCCTTCTAATTGGTGTGTCTAATTACTAGACCACTAATAGCCTCTCTCATAAGCTCCACCATACTCGCACCGGCTTAAGGCGAAGCCCTGCGGGATCTCCCCTCTACTTCCGGTACCACGCCGTTGTGCTGCCGGAATCGCGAGGAGAGTGCTACAACCTCCGCTGCCTGCTGGAACAAGGGAGAGGAAGGTCTTCGTCGAGTACCGAACGTGTGACCGACTGCGGGAGCGCTGCTGGAACGTGGCGCCGGAAGGATCGTCTACGCGATCTTGAGATCGGAAAGAGTACGACTACATCACCCACGAGAATCTGCTCTCGTTAACCGCTTTGGAATCTTCGAGGGTGAGTTCCACTATCGACTCGTTGCTACAATCTAGTAGATAGATCTTGGCTTGTTTGTTTGTATGCGATAGAAAAATTTTGTTTTCCATGCTACGAACCCCAACAGTGGTATCAGAGCCGTGTCTATATGTAGATCTGTTGCACGAGTAGAACACAATGGTCATTGTGGGCGTTGATGCTTTTATTGTAGATTGCTTTTTGTGTACTTTGCATCTTGCGGTATGTTGGGATGAAGCGGCCCGGGCTAACCTTACATGACATCGTTCATGAGACTTGCTCCACGCTTGACATGCAACTTGTATTGCATAAGTGGCTTTGCGGGTGCCTGTTTCTCCTAGCATAGTTAAGATCCAATTTACAACGGGTGATCAACAATGCTAGTATCAATGTTGTGGTTCTTGTTCGTAAGTTAGAACGACACTTATTGAAAGCCCCAAACCACGTAAAATATGCAAAGAAAGTAGAGGCGTCTAACTTTGTTTTGCAGGGGTGTGCAGTGATGTGATATGGCCATGATTGTGATTATATTTGATGTATGCAATGTTCCTTATTGTAAGTTGGCAACCGGCAGGAGCCATATGGTTGTCTTTAATTTATGTTAAGACCCGCGTGTCTATTCAAAGTAGTTGTAATAGTTGAAGCCGGTGGACGACAACCATGGTGAAGCGTCATTGACCTTGATACAATGCCGGTGATGATGGAGATCATGTTCGTGTTTGAAGATGGAGATCGGAAGCACAAAGAAGAAAGGCCATATCATATCACATATTATGAATTGCATGTGATGTTAATCCTTTATGCATCTTGTATTGCTTAGTAGACGACGGTAGCATTATAAGATGATCCCTTATACACATAAATTTCAAGTTCTAAAGTGTTCACCCTTAGTATGCACCGTTGCCAAAGCTTGCTGCTTCGAAGCACCACGTGATGATCGGGTGTCTTTGATTCCGCGGGTGAATACAACGTAAGCAAGCCAGATTTGCTTATGCGGTAGCTAAGGTTTGATCTTGACGAGCCTAGCATGTACAGACATGGCCTCAGGAACACGGATCACCGAAAGGTAAAGCATGAATCATATAGCAGATATGATGAACATGTCGATTGTTCGCCATTGAAACTATATCAACTCTCGTGATGATCGGTTTTGATGTGGTGGATTTGGTTCGTGTGATCACTAAAACAATGTGAGGGATATTGTTTTGAGTGGGAGTTCACCTAGATTAATTTAATTATTAATTAGAACTCAATTTATCATAAACTAAATCAAAGTGAATTTGCATAGTTGTTGTAGTCATTGGCATCCGTTTACCACCTTGCGCTTAGTTGAGATGATAGAACTATAGAATTCTGGTTAGTTACTTTACGAACTGGTATCGTATTGTTTTGAAGTGTTAATCTAAAGTTTAAAAGTCCTATTGCAAACTTTCAGTAAGTTCCGGTTACTCCATGAAGTTTAATAATTAGTATTAAATCAAGAGTAACAATTCCAAGTGTTAGTATATAGGTATCATGTTTGTATCCATGATTCTTGATATTCAAAGGATTCTCTTAATATCAAGGTTATCTAGGATCTGAAAGAGTTGTTTCAGAAACCATGATGTGTGGAAGATATTGTGATATCTGAAACGAAGTTTTGGTTGCAACATGATAGAGTATAATATGGCAAAAGTCATGTTCTCATATTTGATGAGAATTTGCAAAAAGGTTGGAGACACTTGTTGTCCTAATCCTCCAAAAGGTTTTGGATAGCAACATTATACTCATAATTCATCGTTATAAGCTAAAAGTAGCTTGATCATGGACGATTCCATGATAAGGGTGAATATTTGATGTAGGTAAAATGTTTACTACACCAAGAGATTACTAAAGAAAGGAATTTGAAAGAACACCAAATATTTGATGATGGTGATCTACTTCAAAGTGCAAGTCCAAAGACATTGGTATTTAATTATACACGCTTTGGACTATATGTCATATGTATGACTCCACTATTGATATTGATAGATTCTTTCAAATAGAAAAGGAAATATTGAAAGAGAATCTCATAAATATATGGCAGAAAAGAAAAGACTAGAATCGTTCAGTTTAAGTATATAGATGATATACATGTTATGGCTATATTCTTTGCTTGTTAAACAATGTGGTTCTTAAGTATTTGATACTGAATTTGTTGGTATGAATCGTCATACGAAACAACACAATTCATGAACTACAATGGCCTAAGTAACTAGCAAAAGAATATGTGATGATGTTCATCGAAAACAAGTAAATGGTTATTATGTTGCTCGTTAAAACATCAAAGCTTGCCTTCAGGATTTGTTTTATCAGGTGTTATGAGAACAAAAGGGTTGTTCAAATAATTGCCGTAATCCATAAAAGATGGATGATTCACAAATCTCGTTGGAGAAATCACATCCATAAAACTAGTGCTAAAATGTCGAAAGACAAATTGATTGAAAGATCACTTAGGAAGTGACATCGCTGTTTGAATTATATTGGAAAGATAACATGAGGAAACTCCATGTGGATGGAATTTTGGAGTCTTCTGATTTTTGATCAAATGACGCTTGTGAAACTTTCCTAGAGATAATTAAAACTTCGTTCATAGGCCAAAAGGGAACGAATGACTAGCTTATTGGAACTTGTACATATTGTTGTACGAAGTCCGTTATGTGTAGTCAAGAGCGATGGATTTCAACTTCATATGCTTTCTCCAAAAATTTGAGTGAATATATGAATATTTACTTAATAAGGATAAAGTATGAAACACTTGAAAAGTTCAAAGACTTTCAAGATGAAGTGCAAAATCATTGTAACAAGAATATAAACAGTTTATGATAAAGATCATAAAGGAAGATATTTGAGTTACAAGTTTAGCATAATACCTAAGATTTAAGGAATCGTTCCGTGGATTTGCATTTCCCGAAACACCATAAGAGTATGGAGCGTTCGAGATATGTAATTAAACCTTGTTTGACATGGTAAGATCGAAAGGTGTAATTCATAAAACTGCCATTATATTTTAAAGATTAAAAGCTTTAGAGATTACCGTTTTTCCACTGAAAAGAGCTCCATCATAATCCGTTGAAATGACACCATATAAGGTTATGGTTTGGGATAAAACCCAAGTTGTCCTTTCTTAAACATTGGTATGCTATGCATAAGAAAGATGTTTGCAACCAAAGTCGGATGAACCTGTCTCTGTATGTTATTTCGAATAACTGTTAAGTACTCCTCCATAACATCGGAGACAAAAGTGTTTGTCACTTAAAACGTCAAGTTTCTTTGAGAAGGAATTTTTCGTGAAAAGTTAAGTGGGAGGACAATAGAAACTTTGATAAGGTTAAAAGAACCTTAGCTATATGTGCAGAGTTGCGCAGCGCCGAAAAGTGTTTCGGAGGCAGCAACAATGCTCATGGTTCACGTACCTCAAAGGTTGTGGTCACGGAGATCCAAGTTCCTATTGAAACAAGTAGGTCGGATGAACAATCAAATACCAAGATTTGAGGGTTGAATCATTATTTGAGAATAATGAACCGACTACATGCAGAGAAGCGATGATGGGCCCTGACTCCGTAAAATGGCTTGAAGCCATAAAATCCGTGATAGTTCCATACACGAGAAATCAAGTTTTGAACTTGAAGGACCCTCGAGAAAGGTGTAAGACCTTATAGTTGTGTCTGGATCTATAAAGAAATAGACATGGATGTTTCACATCTATGAAATAGTCGACATGTTGGGAAAGAGTTCACAACAATGTTCAAAGGTTGACTATGACAAGATTTTGATCTTTCATAGTGATATTTAGTCTAGACGGATTAATGTAGCAACCACTACATATAATTTTGTTATATGGTAGTTGAATAAACAAAACAAGTTCTTCTAATAGAATCGTTACCTAGGCCATGTGCATAACACGGTCCATAGGGTTTTGTTAATTCAAAGGATGCTAAAAGCATATGCAAACTTCAATGGTTAGAGTGAGCATAGCGGAGTTGGAATCTTCACTATGATGAAACTGTTAAAAGGGTTTAATTTCATCAGAGACAATGAAGATGCTTGCATTTGCAAGAAATTAAGTGGGAGCGCTAAGACATGTTTCTAATACATTATGTGGAAGACATATTGTTGATTGGAAATAATGTATCTTTTATTAACACATATTAAAGAATTTCATCCCGATGAAAGACTTAGGCAAAACCCAAATATTTGGCATCAATAGACGCTAATATGGTTGTGCCAGAAGTACATAGACAAGATATTGAATGAGTTCAATATAGAAACTACAAGAGAGGTTCTTGTCACACAGAAAGGATTGAATAAGTTCAATGTTGATGATATATTCAAGTGTATTGACATTTGGTAAAGTGAAACAAATAATCAAGTATAGATTGATACTTGATGTATGAAATCACAAAAAAATTATTTATATCAATCATACTGTGATATGTACAAAATCCAGATATGTCCTATGCTCTAAATGTTGTGAGCATATACCAGAGTGATTCGTAAGATGATCATTGGACAATAGTAAGGATATTCTTATGATCTTTTGGAAGAACTAAGAGTATATTATTTGTAGAAGTGACAAATAGATGGTTAGTTCATTGTAAAAGTACTACATTGATACTAGTTTTGTCACAAAGTACAAATTAAGTTTATCTCAATCTAAACTAAGGGTGGCACAATATAATGGAAAGTGAGTTCCATAATGGATTTGGATGAGTTTCAAAGTTAAGACATTGTGACAGATACTACAACAAAAGGCTAAGTATATGACTGCTATTATAGCAGCAAAAGAGGGCATTTGTGTCAAGTAGTTTGTTATCAAACTAGGTGTAGTTCACAGCGGGATAATAATATGAAGATATATTGTGCGACAATATTATCAACATGTTTTAACCCCAAAGAACTAAAGGTCACACCGAAAGACCAAATTTATGCAAAGCCATCTCATTAGAGAATGAGTGATGCGTAGAGACGCAAAGACATGCAATTACACACGGACCTGGAAGTGTCAGATCCGGAGATCAGTTGACCACTAGCAATCGTGTACATACAACACCGGAAAGCCATAGGTGTTGAATACACAAAGGTTTGAAACTAGATTATTGACTCTAGTGCAAGTGGGAGACTGTTGGAGATATGCCCAAGAGGCAATAATAAAGTAGGTTATTATCATATCTTCATACTTATGATAAATGTTTACATTCATGCTATAATAGTATTAAACAAGGAAACCATTAATACTTGTGTGATTTGTAAACTTAATTTGAAGTCCCTAGTATAGCCTCTATACTTCACTAGCTTGTTGGTTGATTGATGATTGTGGTTTCCCTATCATGAACATTGAGATGTTATCAACAACAAGATCATATCGTTAGGAGAATGATATGGTGGACATACTCCTATAGATAAGCGTAGCATAAAGATCAAGTCATTTCAATAGTTCAATTGCTATATGCTTTCTGATACATAGTAACCTAATTCCTTCGACCATGAGATCATGCATATCACCTTTACCGGATGGATGCTTTGATGACATCAAACACCACACCGTAACTGGGTGGCTATAAAGGTGGCATTAAGTGTTCGGAAAGTATTGGTTGAAACACATGGATCAAGAGTGGGATTTGTCCATCCACATGACGGATAGATATACTCTGGGCCCTCTCGGTGGAATGTCATCCAATTGGCTTGCAAGCATGTGACATGGTCACAAGGGATCACATATCACGGGAACGAGAAAAGAGTACTTATCAGTAACGAGGTTGAACTAGGTATGCAGAGATACCGACGATCATAACCTCGGATAAGTAACATATCGTGAGACAAAGGGAAATTGGTATCGTATGTAAGTGGTTCATTCGATCGCAAAGTAATCGTAGAAATATGTGGGAGCCATATGAATTTCCAGATTCCTCTATTGGTTATTGTTCGAAGAAGTGTCTCGATCATGTCCGCATAATTCACGAACCGTAGGGAGACACACTTAAGGATTCGACGTTGTTTGAGTAGTTATGGTATTATGAGAAAGAGACCGAATGTTGTTCGGAGTCTCGGATGGGATCCGGGATATCACGAGGTGATCCGGAATGGTCCGGAGAATAAGATTCATATAAGGAAAGTCCCGTTTCGGAGTTGGGGAATGGTTCCGGTGTTTTCATCGGGAACATTCTAGAAGGTCCCGGAATGTCCGGCACTCCGGAAGGGGAAGGGTACATGAATGTGTCATTGTAAGTTGGAATGATTGCATCATGTACTAAGTGTTCTCGCTGTCCAAAATAAAGGGTTTATTTAAATCCTAAATTTAAAAGTCAAACGGCTAGTTTGAAAGTCAAACGGCAAGTTTTGGAAAGTGGAAAGAGGAGGAGAAGAGGGAAACCGAGTTGGAGAGGGAGACCTCCTCCAACCGGCGGCCAACTCCAATGCCGAGTTGGGGAGGGACTCCACTCCCTCCCCTTGGCGCGCCAGCCCCCTCCCACCTATATAAGGAGGGGCAGGGCTCCCCTCCTTACACACACAAGTTCCTATCCTCTAAACTAAACCCTAGATCTAAACCCCGGTTTAGAGCTATTTCGGTTTAGAGCTTTCTAATTGGTTTAGAGCCTTCTAATTGGTGTGTCTAATTACTAGACCACTAATAGCCTCTCTCATAAGCTCCACCATACTCGCACCGGCTTAAGGCGAAGCCCTGCGGGATCTCCCCTCTACTTCCGGTACCACGCCGTTGTGCTGCCGGAATCGCGAGGAGAGTGCTACAACCTCCGCTGCCTGCTGGAACAAGGGAGAGGAAGGTCTTCGTCGAGTACCGAACGTGTGACCGACTGCGGGAGCGCTGCTGGAACGTGGCGCCGGAAGGATCGTCTACGCGATCTTGAGATCGGAAAGAGTACGACTACATCACCCACGAGAATCTGCTCTCGTTAACCGCTTTGGAATCTTCGAGGGTGAGTTCCACTATCGACTCGTTGCTACAATCTAGTAGATAGATCTTGGCTTGTTTGTTTGTATGCGATAGAAAAATTTTGTTTTCCATGCTACGAACCCCAACAGATAGTGGGTTCATGCCTCTAGTTTCCAAGGGAAGTGACAGAAATCTCTAAGGTGGTAGATGTGTTGTTGCCACTAGGGAGAAAACAACGGTCTCTTGTTCATGGAACATGTGGACTGTTTACCTTACACACTTTGCTTAAAGTAGTTGCATGTTGCTTGCAACTTAATACTGGAGGGGGTTTAGATGATAACCTGAAGGTGGACTTCTAGTCATAGATGTAGTTGGATGGCGGTCTATGTATATTGTTGTATTGCCCAATCGAATCTCACAGGATCTTTTTGACTAGTAATTGCATTGTTATGCCTTGCTCAGTTCCTATCAATTGCCCTACTGTAATTTGTTTACCCTTCATGCCATGTTGTTATCTAAGGAGAGCACCTCTAGTGAACTATGGACCCCGGTCCAATCTTTACCATTGATACATCTTCTACTGTTACTTGTTTACTTGCTGCAAACCATTACCTTCCACACCATACATTTAATCCTTTGTTACAGCAAACCGGTGAGCTTGACAACCTCACTGATTTGTTGGGGCAAAGTTTTGAGTTTGTGTTGTGCAGGTCTCCGTGTTGCTAGAAACACCTGTGTGAAGTTTCCTTCCTCCTACTGGTTCGATAACCTCGGTTTCTTACTGAGGGAAACTTTCTATTGTGTTGCTTCATACCTTGCTCTTGGGGTTTCCAATGAAGCGTCCCACGACAAGTGTTGGGCGCAATCAGGCCCCGCGATAGGGCAACTCCCTCGAGCGGTCGAGCCATTCCCAAATCCCTCCCTGCGCCTCCCAGCCGCCACTCTTCTGTTCCCCAAATTCCACCGCCGCCAAGCTCCGGTTGATCCCTCCCTTTCTCCCCCTCTCCTCCCCATCTGCCACTCCTCTGTTCCCCGCCAAGCTCTGACCCGCCGGACCAGGACGACCAACATGGGGGTCACGGCGTGGTCGTGAGCAGCTCTGACCCGCCAGACCAGGACGACCATCGCTGCCCTGCCAAGCTCTGCCCCTCCAAGATCCACCCTCCACCGACGACCAGCTGCCCCACCGGACCAGGACGACCACCGCCGCCCCGCCTAGCTCTGACCCGCCACCGATGGCCAGCTGCCCAGTCAGACCAGGACGACCACCGCCGCCTCGCCGGACCAGGATGGATAGCCAACACGCCGGACCGATCTGCACGGCCTGCACGCACGGGACCGATCTTCATGGCCACCACTTATCCAACAGAGGCATCTGAGGTAGTCTCTCCCTCTGTTTCTTTGCAAAAAAAATATGGGTTACATATGATACTTTCAAATATTAATGTTGTGGATAGTAGGGATTTTATTCTATGCAATTATATGCATGATGGATACTTGGTGTGTCCTGTTTGTTTCATTCCAGTGTGTGAAAATGATTTTTTTTGTTTCTTTAGATGGATGATTTGGCCAAAAAACGACGTCAACTAATCGTGCAAGCAGCCGGCCTTGCAGCTGCATTGGGAGCTTACATGATTTTTATCTCAAGGAGATCTAGAAACCAAAATCCGATGTTATTAGGTTGTAGTATTGATATGGATATAGCTAGGGAATCAAACTTGAGATTTATCTATCATTCTACCGAATCAAATTGCTCAAATCAACTTAGAATGAAAAGAGCTCCCTTTTTTCGCTTGTGCAATTTGTTTAGAGAGAGAGAATTATTGAAAGATAGTATTAATACTTCCATTGAGGAACAAGTAGCCATGTTTCTCCTGGTAGTTGGCAACAACACAAGGTTTCGAGCTCTTCAACCGATTTTTAGAATATCTATTGAAGTAATAAGTAGGTATTTTAAGGCGGTGTTGTATGATGTTGGCGAGTTGCGAGGTGAGATGATCTGTCCTCCCTCCAGTAATATACACCCTAAATTCAGGAAAACAACCGCTTCAATCCTTACTTCAAGGTAATCTACTTTTATTCGGAAAACTCTATATATTCATCTCGTCCTCCCTCCACTCATACTTACATATTTATGAACTAGGATTGTATTGGAGCAATTGATGCAACACATGTCATGACTAGAGTCCTAGCAAATATCTCGGTCGCCTTTAGGGGTAGAAGAGATGGTACTACTCAAAATGTTATGGCTATGGTAGACTTTGATTTAAGGTTTACCTATATACTTGCTGGTTGGGAGGGGTCAGCTCATGATGCCCTCATACTTGCGGATGTTGTGGAGAGGGATGATGGGTTGTCATTAACTCCAGGTAATAATTTAAACCTAGCAGCCACATATTTTTTAATAGTTTTTGATGTACCTAATAGTTGGAATTTCATAGGAAAATTCTATCTTGTTGACGCTAGGTATGCCGTGAGACCGGGTTTCCTTCCACCATACCGTAGGACAAGATACCACATGAAGGAGTATGGTGCAGGGAATCATCCTGAAAACTATAAAGAATTGTTCAACTTGAGACACTCTTCTCTAAGGATAACAGTTGAACGAGCTTTTGCCGCGTATAAGAATCAGTGGAAGTTTGTTTACAATAAGCCATTCCATCCTTACAATACCCAAGTAAAAGTAGTAATAGCTTGTGCCATTCTCCATAATTGGATCCTTCAATTTGGGGAGGATGAATATTTCCCACCGGCGACATGGGAACCCGAACCCAACAATGAAGATCACCATGACATTGCTTACGATAATCAATCTTGGAAAGCAAAGGGGGATGAATTTGCCCAAGCGATGTGGGCGAATAGGGGGCAGCACACATTTGATGCATCATGTTGTAACTTTCGTTGGAACTACTTTATTATTGCTAGAACTTGCTGGAACTTGCATTTTGGTGCTGTAATATATCAATATGGTGCTGAAATGTGTAAATTTTGTGCTGGAATTTGCATTGTGCTGCTGGAATATATCAATATGGTGTTGAAATGTCTATATTTATTGCTGGAATTACTCATTTTGGTGCTGAAATGTCTATATTAGTGTTGGAACTTGTATTTTGCTGCTGGAATATATCAATATGGTGCTGAAATGTCTATATTTATTGTTGGAATTACTCATTTTGGTGCTGAAATGTCTATATTAGTGCTGGAACTTGTATTTTGTTGCTGGAATATATCAATATGGTGCTGAAATGTCTATATTTATTGCTGGAATTACTCATTTTGGTGCTAAAATGTCTCTATTAGTGCTAGAAATACTTTTCTTTTGTAGGAATATGCATTTTGCTACTGGAATATATCAATATGGTACTGAAATGTATATATTTATTGCTAGAATTACTCATGTTGGTGCTGCATTTTGGTGTAGATGGCTGAAATTGAGCACGAAGTTCCGGATGTAGGTGCTACAAAAAATAAGGCTCTAAAGGTTATGACTTGGACCCCTATGATGTCAGCATGCATGATGCGATGTCTCGCCGAGATTGCAGCAAAAGGTGTCAAGACCGACAAAGGATTAAAAGAGATCCATATTGGACAAGCAGCAAAAGCTTTGACCAAACTCGTGGGTTATGATGTGACAACTACCCAAGTAACCAATCATCTCCGCAAGTGGAAGATCAGGTATCAAAGAATCGAGAAACTGGGACTTCTAAGCGGGGCACTTTGGGATGATGATCAAAAGATGATTGTTTTAGAATACCAACATTACTTGGGGCATACCCAAGTTTGTCCAAAAACCCATTGTTTCATTACTAAAATATGTTGGAAACATGTTGTTATAGTGTTGAAATATATTTTTGTTGATGATATCTGTAGGATACTCCTAAGGATGCTGAATTTTTGAACACACCACTTGTGAACTATGAATACATGGAAGCTTGATTTGCCAATAAGCTAGCCACAGGAAAGTTCGCAATGGGATATAATGAGCCTTTAGGGAAACCCATTGACGTTGAAAGTCTAGAAAAACCTATTGATTTGGAGGGTGGAGAAACCAATGGTGAAGGTTTTGTGCAAGGTGAAATCCCCATCAACTTTGGAGTTCAAGGCCTCGGAGCAACTACTCCTTCACCTTCTGGCTCAACAAATAATAAAAAGAGGAAGCGGGTTTTGAGTGACGAAGATGCAGTTCAGGTAAACAACATGTCTGATGCATTGTGTGATGTGGCTGGTGCTATCAATAACACTTGCCATACCGAAACACACCCTGATTTGTGCAAAACGGTTATGGACCTTACCAATTTCGACATGGATGAACGGTTGGATGTTTTGGATTATTTGATGGAGCATAAGGGTAAAGGCCTTAATTTCATGAAAATGGAAGCGGATGTTCGTGAAGCCTCATTCAAGCGTATCATAGCCAAAAATCCGGATCTAGTTTGAGTTGTTGTAAGTTGATGAAACTTGAAAATCTATATCTTTTGTAATGCCTACTATATTATATGATGTAGACTTGGCAATTTGGATGTATTTTCTATGTTAGCTTTTGTTGTCGTAGACATGTTGAATTATGTGCTCAAGTGAGCCTTGGTAATATATCATTTTGGGGTAATTTCGTGCTATATACTTGCTTGTGTTTTGAATTTATGACGTATATACTTGTTTGTGTTTTGAATTTATGACGTAATGGATGAAATTTGAAAATGTTTGTGTGGTCATTGCACCAAGTCATGGCAATCACATCTTACTCACATGCACTCTACCAAACAAAGTCTGAGTTCAACATGGCTAAACAGACTCAGCCCACCAAACAACATCTCTATTCATCATATCTCAACAGATACAGGCTGCCAAACACATATAAAAATCTCAGCTCAACTTAGCTAGGTCAGCTTGTGAAAGGGCATTTATTGTCATAATCACTTTTGGTGTTCGTTAACAACAAGTAGATCATTTTACAGTTTGTCATTGTCCACGGGTTGGTATTATGATATGTGAAAAGCACCCTCACACTTGGGAAAAGTCCCTACTCATGTGACACAATTCTGGAAACTCCAGACCGGAGTCTCCGGTCTGCCAAGACCAGAGTCTCCGGTGTGGTCCGGAGTTTCCGGATCTGTCTCCGGTGGTGACTTCAGGATCTGGGCTGGGACATTCTGAATGGGGGTCTGGAGCCCGCTCTAGAGGATACCCCGGAGACTCCGGTGGTAGCTCAGTCCGGAGTCTCCGGCGTTGGAAGACTGGAGTCTCCGGTCTTGTTGGGTCATGGATGGCCTGGGTCATTTAGATGGGCGGTCCAGAGGCTGGTCCGGAGATTGGCCGGAATCTCTGGTGTAGACCGGAGTCTTCGGTCTACAGACCGGAGTCTCCGGTCTGACTTTTCTACAACGGTCAAAAAACGGTTCGTGGAGGGAGCTGCCTATAAAAAGGGACCCTTATCTTATTCCTCCAGTTGCTCGAGCTGCTCAAGAACACCAACTCCATTAGACCCACCAAATCTACTAGATCTCTCCATCCAACCATCCAAAGTCATTGATCTTTGGAGAATCAAAGGAGGAGGCCTTGATCTACAGCTTCACCAAGAGAGATCTTCATTTCCCCCTCATTCACTTGAGGGCCCCAAGCTCTAGTGTTTCTTTGGAAACCCTAACTTTGATTTGGTTCTTACAAGCTTGTCTTTGATTTGTCTTGACAGCTTGCTTGTATTTGGGAGCCTCCAAGTTGTGGATGTGTGCCCCGAACTTGTTGTAAAGGTGTCGGCTTCCACCTCGAAGGTTGCCGATGTAGTGGAAGGTGGATCGATCCCGTTGGGGTGAGATTCATCGGAGAACAAGGGAGGCCTCTCGTGGCGTTTGTGGTTTGAAACCACCCCCTCTCCAAACGTAGACGTACTTCCCCTCAAAAGGAAGGAACTACGGGAAACAAATCCTTGTGTCTCCGCGTCCACTCCTTTGGTTACTTCTATCCTTTACCGCACTTTACTTACTTGTTTTTGCTTAGTGTTGTGATAGTTATTGCTTGGTTGACATATAGGTAAATTCACCATAGTTGCATAATCTAGAGAATTTACCTTTCTAGGAAAACCCTAATTTGAAAAAGAAGAAAATTTGAAGTAGCACCTATTCACCCCCCCCTCTAGGTGCCCATACGATCCTTTCAATTGGTATCAGAGCCTCGGCTCTTTAATTTGGCTTTACCGCCTAAGAGAATATGGGTAGCCGCGAAGGGGATGGTGATGGTGAGCCTACCACGGTGACCATGGAAGATCTCAAAAACTTGGAAACAAGATTGAGCTCTTCCTTGGTCAACGAAGTCAAGAAGATGCTTGAGCAACTTCTTAAAGACAAAGATGGCTCATCATCCCCCTCTCCTCAAGAGGATCCTCCATCCGTTTTACCTAAAGGGAATACTCCGGTATCCCCCGAGGATATGATGGTAAGGGGTAAACAAGACAACACTAATTCCTCCACACAAAATGATGGGGGGAAGGGTGATCATCGTGATTCATGGTACTCTCCTGACCCTCCTATCCCTCACCCTCATGTATACAATAGAGGTGACCCACCTAAGCTTGAAGAATCTACTACTTTTGCTCAATGGCAATCACTAATGAGAACTCATATGCTCAGCTCTTGCATTGAACTATGGAACATCATCGAGCATGGACTATTTATTGGGGATCCAAACAACTTGAAAAGAACATAGGTTGTCAATAGTCAACTCAATGCCACTACCTTGCATATGATTCAACAAGGATTAGGTACAAAGGATTATCCACACATTGAGCACTTTCGCATTGCCAAGGAAGCTTGGGATGCCCTCACTGTATTGTTTGTTGGAAATGAGAGTATGAGGAGGAATCGGTATGATGCTCTAAGCAATGAAGCTGAAGGCTTCTACATGATGGAAGGTGAAGATCATGAGGACATGTACCGAAGGCTCAATACCACCACCACCGCTTTTAGAAACGTGGGTGCCTCACATGTGGATGATGCATGGATAAAAAGGAAATATGTGAGTGCACTCATGCCCTTTGAGCCCACCGACTTGAAGAGCCTTCAAGGAAGACACAACTACCATCTCATGACCTCCAATGAAGTTATGCAAGAGATGGATGCTTTCAAAGTTGCCGCCAAGAATGCCAAAGATGCCCGTGCTCGTGCCCTTGGTATGAGAAACGTTGTCAATGTTGCTTTGAAGGCCAAAGTTGTGGGCGATGGGGATGAAGATGATAGTGATGAAGGCCTCTCCATGGACCACCCCGATGAAGTCAAGATTGCTCATAGTCAATATATGGCCTTCTATGCAAAGAACTTTTGGAAGAATCCCGCCAAGTCCAAGATGGAAATGCAACGAAGAAGCAACCCAAATGGGAAAAGAGAAAATACTACTAGATTGAGAACTTGCTTCAATTGTGGTGACCGCTATCACTTTGTGGCAAGTTGCCCCTATGAGAAGATAGAAGATCATGGGGGTAAGCTTGTGTTGAAGAAGACTCTCAAAGCACCTTACAAGAAACCCTTCATCAAGAAGAATCCCATCAACAAGAAGTCGGGAGAAATTGTCTTGATCACTCATGAAGAATACTCCTCCGACAATGAAGATGATGAAGATGAGGAAGAGAAAACTCCCAATGGTGTGGCGGCTCTAGCCACTACTTCTACTCCGACATTCTCACTCTTCGATTCTCCAAATGAGAATTCTCCCGTCAAGAACGTCACTTGCCTTATGGCAAGAGGAACAGAGGTATCCTCATCATCTCACTCCACTCCTTTAGCTAATGATGAAATTGATGATGAGATGTCTCTTGATGTTAAAAGGGAATTAATTGCTTTCGATGAGTTTATGACCAACCTACAAGGGGATGCTAAGATACATTTTGTTAACATCTTAGATCAACTTTCTCACACACAAGAGCTCCTAGATGTAAGATGTAAACTTGGGCATGAATACATGATTGAGCTAGAGGCTTTAAACAATGCTCTAGAAGAAGAACAAGAAACTAGGATGTCACTTGAATTAAAACTTGAAGGGCTTGATGAGGCCAATGACATTATTGTGAATAAACTCATCAAAGAGCGTGATCATGCTATTGATAAATACAAAAGGGATAAAAAGGACAAGATTGAGTTTGGTGTGGTTCATGAAAAACTTGCCGAGGACTTTAGTTTGCTTAACAAGGCTCACAAGGCTTTGGAAAGTGAACTCTTGTCACTCACAAAGTCCCATGAAACGCTTCAAACTCAATTGGACAATATTCCTTCACCTAGTAACTTCATTCCATCTAGTAGTACAACTATTCTTGAATAGAATGCTAGGTTGAAGGGGGAGCTAGCTAAGGCCACATTTCCACAAGGCAACAAGTCCATTGATGATCTTTTGAGTAAGCAAAGGCCTAGTGGTGATAAAGGGGGCATTGGTTTTTTCTCCAAAACTAAGAAGGAGAACAACAACAACAAGAAGAAGAAGGCCAAGCCCACACAAGAGACCAACAAGGCCATTGTGGATAGTAAGACCACAAGTGGTAAAACTATGTCTCATGATGACTTTGCGGGAAGTGTTAACCCTCACTATGTTCTAATGCGTGATTATTATGGTGATGTGTATGCACAATATGTTGGCCCATATGATGGTTATATTGCTTGGTCTATTTGGGTTCCCAAAACCCTTGTTGCTAACAAAAGAGGACCCATTGAAAAATGGGTACCTAAAAATTAGCTTGATCTTTTGTAGACGTATGCTTCCGGAGGGTCAAAGTGGGTGCTTGATAGTGGTTGCACAAGTCATATGACTGGAAGCTCTTCTATTGTCCAAGATCTAAGGCCAAATGATGATCAAATATCTGTTACATATGCCAACAAGTCAAAGTCTAAGGTAATGGGTTTCGGCAAGGTAGTGGTTGCTCACGACATTACACTCGTGAACGTCATGATTGTTGAGACTCTTGGTTACAATTTACTTTCAGTTTGAGCTCTTGGAAATATGGGCTTTGCCGTCTTTATAGATGATGATATTGTGGTCCTCATGTGGAGCAAGTCTCTCAAGGTCGCTTTCGTTGGGTACGTCGAACATGACTTGTATGTGGTGGACTTTTCGTGGCAAGCCACTACAAGTGCGATGTGCTTATTCGGAAAGGCTGATGTGGGTTGGTTATGGCATCGCCGACTAGCCCATGTCAATATGAGAACTTTGCAAAGTCTCCATAAGGAGGGCCATATTGTTGGACTAAAAGAAAATGTTTCCTTTGCCAAAGATCGTGTTTGCAGGGCATGTGTTCTAGGGAAGATGCATGATGCTCCTCACAAGCCTAAGAACCGCATCAAGTCAACCAAGATCTTGGAGCTCCTCCATGTGGACCTCTTTGGTCCTCCATCTCATGCAAGTATTGATGGGAAGAAATATTGCTTGGTGATTGTTGATGACTTTTCAAGATACTCTTGGGTTTATTTCTTCAAGTTGAAGAGTGAGACCCAAGACCTTCATCGACTTCATCAACTTGGTTCAACGGCAATACAATGTTCCCGTGTTGATTATAAGAAGCGACAACGGCACTGAGTTCAAGAACTACACCTTGAATGATTTCCTTAGTGATGAGGGGATAAAACATCAATATTCCGCTGCATACACCCCTCAACAAAATTGTGCGGCCGAAAGGAAGAACCGACTCTTATTGAGATGGATAGGATCATGTTGGCGGAGTTTAAATCTCCATACAACTTTTGGGACGAAGCCATCTCCACCGCTTGCCATGCTTCAAACCGGCTCTACCTCCACAAAGAAATCAACAAGACTCCATATGAAATACTTACCGGTAACAAGCCCAACATATCTTACTTCCGGGTGTTCGGTTGTAAGTGTTTCTATCTCATAAAAGGTGTTCGTTTGTCCAAATTCGAGTCTAAAGCATTAGAGGGTATTTTTGTTGGCTATGCTCTCGAATCTCACACTTATAGAATCTATGATAAGCTCTCCGGATCCGTCATAGAACCTTGTAGTGTGACCTTCGAAGAATATGATGGTCCCCAGGGGGGGCGTGTTGATGCTTGTGATGCAGATGATGAAATGCCTTAGGATGCCATAGGAAGAATGGGTGTGGGATATATCCGCCCCGTTGAGGAACCCCTTATGGCGGATCGAGAAGAACTATGCTCCACTCAGGTGGAGCCCTCATCTTCACAACATCAACAAGCTCCATCCACCGAGGAGGGCAATGACTCAAGCCAAAGACAAGATGTGGACCCTCAACATGATGATCATAGTGATAACTCTAGTCAAGGGGAGCTTGATTCATTCTCCAGGATGTCAAGTGGTGCCAAGGCAATTACTCAAGAAAAATCCGTATAAACTTCTTTGAGACAAGCTCAAATTGATGCTAGAAGAGCACTTGATCAAGACCAAGTTCAATATTTGCCTCTCAATGAAGAGAATGATTCCAATGATGATCAAGGTCAAGTTGATGGTCAAGACGAGGACCAAAATGATGAAGAGGGTCCCCCAAGAAACAACACGGAGATCCACGCTCGTCGCGAAGCTAGAAAGGAAAGAATGTTGGAATTAAGAGACCACTCTATACAAAATGTAGTTGGTGACCTAAGGAAAGGCATTTCCACTAGAGCACAATTGAAGAGGTTCAGTGAACACCAAGCACACATCTCCATGATTGAACCAAAGAAAGTGTGGGAAGCTCTTGAAGATTCGGATTGGTTAGAAGCTATGCACAAAGAGCTCAACAACTTTGAGAGAAACAAAGTATGGAAGTTAGTTGAGAAGCCAAAGGATTGCCGCAATGTCATTGGAACAAAGTGGATATTCAAGAACAAGCAAGATGAGCATGAAATTATAGTAAGGAACAAGGCTAGATTGGTTGCACAAGGGTACTCTCAAATTGAAGGCATTGACTATGGAGATACTTATGCGCCCGTGGCTCGCCTTGAGTCCATTCATATCCTTCTTGCTTATGCGGCACATCATAACTTCAAGTTGCAGCAAATGGATGTAGAGAGTGCATTTCTTTATGGTCCACTAAATGAGTTGGTATATGTTAAGCAACCCCGGGATTTGAAGACCCCAACTTCCCAAACCATGTCTACAAACTTGATAAGGCGCTCTATGGGCTCAAGCAAGCCCCACGCACGTGGTATGAGCACCTTAGAGAGTTATTGTTTGACCGTGGATTTGAGGTTGGGAAAATCGATCCCACTCTTTTTACTAAGAAAGTCAATGGGGAGCTTTTTGTATGCCAAATATATGTTGATGATATTATCTTTGGCTCATCTAACAAAGCTTTTAATGATGAATTCTCAAAGCTTATGTCTAGTAGGTTCTGGATGTCCTTAATGGGGGAGTTGAGAGTATTTCTTGGTTTTGAGATCAAGCAAGTTAGAGGAGGGACATTCTTCAATCAAGCCAAGTATACTCAAGATATGCTCAAGAGATTCAAAATGCAAGATTTAAATGGAGCTCCTACTCCCATGGCTACAAAGACTCATCTAGAACAAAATCCAAATGGTAAAGATGTGGATCAAAAGGTATACCGGTCTATGATTGGTTCTTTGCTTTACCTTTGTGCATCTAGACCAGATATTGTGTTAAGTGTAGGTGTGTGTGCAAGATATCAAGCGGCTCCTAAAGAAAGCCATTTAATGGCGGTCAAGAGAATCTTTCGATATTTAGTTCATACCCCATTTTATGGTCTTTGGTATCCTCGAGGCTCAACATTTGCTCTTTGTGGACACACGGATTCGGATTGGGCGGGTGATAAGGATGATAGAAAATCAACATCCGGGGCTTGCCAATTCCTTGGTAGGTCCTTGGTATGTTGGTCTTCTAAGAAGCAAAATTGTATATCTCTCTCCACCGCCGAAGCCGAGTATGTGGCAGCTGCTAGTGCTTGCACCCAATTGCTATGGATGAGGCAAACTTTAAAGGAATATGGTGTCCATTATGACAAAGTGCCTCTTCTATGTGACAATGAAAGTGCCATCAAGATTGCCTACAACCTGGTGGATCACACAAGGACAAAGCATATTGAGATTCGCCATCGTTTCATTAGAGATCATGTTGCTCGAGGTGATATTGATCTATCATATGTATCAACCAAAGATCAACTTGCCGATATCTTCACGAAGCCACTTGATGAAGCAAGGTTTTTCTATTTGAGGAATGAACTAAATGTCATAGATTCAAGGAGCTTGACTTGATTTTCTTGCATTCTCACCTATGTTTTCGACCCATATTTGGTTTAGGTGTAGGCATGGATATAGGGGGAGTGCAGTCCTAATTTATTGGACCATCCCTCCCCCCATTATGCCCAAAGCAATCAAAATCATTCCTCTTAATATCATTTTGTGATATGTGAGCTTAATGATGAGGTTCGGTAATGGACCCAAGATATATCTTCATGGTGCCAAGACGAGCATACTCAAATATGGTGGCCAAGGCCACCGCCCTCTCAAACTTGAGAGGTTGGCACTTACTCATGTTTGTCATTCGCTTGATTTTAGTCTCTTGGAGATTTTCTGAATATTTTTATGAATTCCTATGGCTCTTGTTGGTTCTTCGCAGTTTGATGTCTCAACCCAAGCCTTTTCCCTACCTTAAACCTATATGTCTCTCATATATGTCCCCAAAACACCTATCCTGGAACTTTTGGTCAAGGAGGACCGGAGTCTCCGGTGTACATGCACCGGAGTCTCCGGTCCAGACGGTTTCTGCCACTTAAAGTAGGAGGGCAGGGTGAACTGGTACAGCAGTTCCTCATTCTTCACCCCATCCCCTTCCTCCAAACCCGTCGCCTCCTCTTCCAAAACTCCTCCCCGGAGGTCAAGAAGCCCCCGGGATCCGCCGTGCCGCCGGCCAACCTTCCCTTCTCCTCCATTGGGTCATTCCCACCGGAGGAATTGATCCCATGGACAGATCTGGTACCTTTCCTCTAATTTTTCTCCTAGGGTTCATCTCTAGATGTTTTTTTGAGGATTGGTGCTGATTTGTCCATTTGAATCACTTGTTTGCGTGCACTCTAGTACTTTAGCCTTGTTGCATTGTCCGATCTACTAGATTCACCCCCACCAGCATCTCCCCATCTCATGCCCGAGCCTCCCGACCGGAGATTCCGGACTTAGGTCCGGAGACTCTGGTCTAGGCCGGAGACTCCGGTCCCCAGGACCGGAGACTCCGGTATGAGGTGCGGAGACTCTCGTGTTGGGTGAATCAAAACAGACCAGAATTGCATCAAAGCTCTTGTACTGCATTATTGGGACATATATACTCATCTCCATGCTATCTCCCTCACTGTTGTTCACAGGTGATGGTTATAGTCGTCCTCGTCGTACCAAGGCCAAGTCCCAAAGGGGCAATCCTCGCTATGATGAAGCTCAGGGTCAATTTATCATGCCTCCGTCCAACCGGAAACAGCAGGCTCGTGATGCAGCTTACTTGAAGAGGGATCAGGAGAGGGCTGAACGAGAGGACCGTGCCAAGAAGGCCAAATATGACAACCTTCAGTCCTTAGCCAAAATGTCAAAACAGGAGTACCGTGAGCTGAGAAAGACAGATTTCTATGCGTTGCCTCGTACCAGTGATGACCCTCGTTTCTGGAGGAAGGAACAGGCTGTGTTCATGAAGGATGTGTATGGTGTGCTCACCAAATCACATGTATGCCCTCAGAAGTTCATGAGTGTTGAGCAGATGTGCCTCAGCCCCTACTTCAATGATGCTTTGTGGATCTGTAAGAAGCTAGGACTTTATAACTTGATGGAGCTGCAAGAAGACTACAATATCCACCTTGTACAGCAGTTCTATGCCACAGTTGTGTTTGGGTCTGATCTAGACAGGACCATGGTTTGGATGTCTGGTACCACTCGTTGCATAGCTACATTCCATGACTTTGCCAACATCATCTTTGAGATCTTTCATGGAGTATCCACTCCTGTTGGGCTTCGTATGCACTCTGCAGCTCTGGGTGAGAACAAGTTGAAGCTGGCACCTCTGTATGACGAGGGTGTTGTGGGGGGGTCCAAGGGACTCAAGACTCTCTACAACCTTATGCTGAGGATTTTTCGTCATACCATTGCACCAAGTGCTGGGAATGATTATGCGATTAGGGGTGGGCTTGTCAACCTTCTGTACCACACTCACCGGACCTACAATGCTAGAACAGAGGCAGATGTTGCACCTATTGATGTGATGGATTTTATTTTCGAGGAGATGTTCCAAGCTATTCTTTACAAGAAATCTCCTCCATCTGCACCCTTGGTTATGAGGATCATCAACTCCCAGGAGCATGATTCTCCACTTGGCATACCACCACACCTCACTGAGCACACTATGGTCTCACTGCAGCAGAAGGGGTGTATGGGGCCTGCTCCGAGGCGTCTCTATGGGGATGATGATGAGGAGATTGAAACTGAGAGGGCTCCCTCCCCGCCTAGAGTTTGGAGGAAGAATGCCTCCAATGCCCCTATGCCACTATGACTCAAGACTATGTGCATTAGAGGGTCAAGAAGGCCAGCTTTTGGGAGAGGACCCTTTGTTGCATGAACGTTGACATTCGTAAGCAGCAGCATGCATCCTACCAAAGCAACCGTCGCATTGAGAAGCTTGAAGGGTTTCGCAGCATAGTAAATCAAAAAAATTCTACGGATGCGAACAGGAAATGCCAAGATCTAATCTAGGAGATGCAAACAACGAGGGGGGATAGATGAGATCTTCATACCCTTGAAGATTCGCACAGCGGAATGTTCGACGGAACGTGGTTGATGTAGTCGCACTCGCTTCTCCTCCTCGCGATCCGATCCGATCCAACACCGCAAGTGGCTATGCCTCCGAGAGATGCACACATACGGCACCTCGACGTCTCCTCCTTACTCGGTCCAGCAAGTGGGGTGGAGAGATAGGTTGGATCTACAACACGATGGCGTGGTGCAAACGGTGGAGAGTTTCTGCGGCAGGGCTTCGCCTACGCGCAGTCGGGAGGGAGAGAGAGAGGAGGGCAGCAGGGCGGCTAGGGCTTGAGGAGGTGTGTGGGGAGGGTGCGCCCCCAGCCCTCTTTATATAGAGGGGTGGGCGGCTGCCCCTTGCCCCTCCTCCAAGCCTAGGGCCGGCGGCCAAGAGGGAGGAGTGGGGGGCAAGTTCCCCCCCCCCTCCTTCTAGAAGCTCTCCCTAGGGTTTCCCCTAGGGCTTGGCCGGCTGGGCCTATGGGGCCTTGTGCCCCTGGCCCAATGCGGCCAGGGCACTCCCTCGTAGGCCCACGCCCCCTCCCGATAAGTGGGGCCACGTTGGTCCCACTCCGGAAGCTTCTAGAACCTTCCGGTACAATACCGAATATTCCGAAACAATTCCGAAATCCAAAAACTTCTTTCCCTTATATGAATCTTATTCTTCGGACCATTCCGTAACCTCTCGTGATGTCCTGGATATCATCCGAGACTTCGAACAAAAACTCATAAACCAATTATCCATTCTATCCTAGCGTCAAGACACGTTAAGTGTGTGACCCTGCGGGTTCGAGAATATGCAGACATGATCTTCTATCAATAATCAACAGCGGGGTCTGGAAACCCATATTTACTCCCACATACTAATCGATGATCATATCGGATGAACCACGATGCCAGGATTCAATTAATACCATATACATATTCCCTTCGTCACGCGATATTTTACTTGTCCGAGATTCGATCGTCGGTATCGGCATACCTAGTTCAATCTCGTTCACAACAAGTACTTTACTCGTTCCGTAATCCGATATCACTTTGTGATTAACTCCTTAACCACGTGCTTGCAAGCGGTATTGATATCGATTACCGAGTGGGCCCGAAGTATATCTCTCCGACTTGGGAGGGACAAATCCCATCTCGATACATACAACCCAACAAGTATTTTCCGATCACCTGAGAGACACCTTTATGATCACCCTCTCATAGGATGACGTTTGATGACCTCAAAGCTTTCTTCCGATACCAGGGAGTTGCATTATCTCATGGTCTAAGGAATACAATATTTGACATAAGAAAAGGCTTTGCAAAGATGAACACGATGACACGATCTAATTGCCCTGCTTGATTTGGGTCTGTCCATCATACCATTCTCCCAATGATGTGATCTCATTATTAATCGACAACTCATGTCTATGGTTAGGAAACCTTAACCATCATTAATCAATGATCTAGTCCATAGAGGCGTACTAGGGACACGGTGTTGTTCATAAACCACACAAGTATTAAAGTTTCCGCTTAATACAATTCTAGCATGGAATATAAACTTTATCATGAACAAGAATTATAATAATAACATATTTATTATTGCCTCTAGGGCATAATTCCAATAGTCTCCCACTTGCACTAGAGTCAATAATCTAGTTTACATTTGGCAACAATCTAACACCCATGGCACTAAGGTGCTAATCATGTTTTGCTCGTGGAAGAGGTTTAGTCAACAGGTCTGCGACATTCAGATCCGTATGTACTTTGCTAATCTTCAGATCTCCATCTGTTATATAATCTCTAATTATATGAAACTTGCGGTTGATATGCTTGGTATTTGGATGATATCTTGGTTCCTTAGCCAGTGCTATGGCGCCCGTGTTGTCACACAATATCTCCAGTTGGTCCAAGGCACTTGGAACCACACCAAGCTCAGTGATGAAGTTCTTGATCCAAACTCCTTCACTTGACGCTTCTGCAGCAGCCATGTATTCCACTTCTACTATAGATCCCGCGATCACGCTTTGCTTGCAGCTTCTCCAGCTCACAGCTCCTCCATTCAAAATATAAACGTATCCTGTCTGAGATTTAGAATCATCCTTGTCGGTGTCGAAACTAGCATCGACGTAACCTTTTACGACGAGTTGTTCATCACCTCCATATCTAAGAACATTTCTTTAGTCCTATTTAAGTACTTTAGGATGTTATTCACGGCTGACAATGTTCCACTCCTGGATCACTTTGGTATCTACTCGTGAAACTAAGAGCATTGGACACATCCGGTCTAGTACACATCATGGCATACATGATAGAACCTATGGCCGAGGCATAAGGCACTTTGCTCATAGCTTCTCTATCGTTTACCATAGCTGGACACTGAGCCTTGCTCAATATCTTACCTGACAACATAGGCACTGAACCTTTCTTTGCCTTATCCATTCTGAACCTTTTCAGAACTTTGTCTAGGTATGTACTTTGACTTAATGCTATCAGGCGTCTTTGTATATCTCTATAGATTTTGATGCCCAATATATAAGCAGCTTCCCCTAGGTCTTTCATTGAAAAACATTTATTCAAATAACTCTTCACATCGTTAAGCATGTCAATGTCATTTCCAATAATCAATATGTCATCCACATATAGTACTAGGAATGTCACTGATCTCCCACTCACTTTCTTATAGATACAAGCTTCGTAGCAATTTGGAACAAATCCAAAGCTCTTGATCACTTGATCAAAACGAAGGTTCCAACTCCGAGATGCTTGCTTCAGTCCATAAATGGAACGCTGAAGTTTGCACACTTTATCAGCATCCTTAGGATTTACAAAACCTTCGGGTTCCATCATATACAACTCTTCATCAATGTTGCCATTGAGGAACGCGGTCTTGACATCCATCTGCCATATTTCATAATCATGAAACGCAGCAATTGCTAATAAAATCCGAATGGACTTAAACATCACTACGGGAGAGAAAGTCTCATCGTAGTCAACACCTTGAACTTGTGGAAAACCTTTTGCGACAAGCCGTGCTTTGTAGACAGTAACATTACCGTCCGCGTCCGTTTTCTTCTTGAATATCCATTTGCACTCAACGGCCTTTCGGTCGCTAGGAGGGTCCACCAAAGTCCATACTTGGTTTTCGCTCATGGATACCAATTCGGATTTCATGTCCTCTAGCCATTTCACAGAGTCCGGGCTCATCATCGCTTCCTCATAGTTCGCAGGTTCACTGTCGTCAACTAACAAGACAGTTAAGACAAGGTTGTCGTACCACTCAGGAGCGGCACGCGACCTTGTCGACCTGCGACGTTCAGTAGTAGCATCGTCTGAAGCTTCATGATCCTTGTCATTAGCTTCCTCTATTTTTGGTGCAGACGGCACTGGAACAATTTCAGGTGCTGCGCTACTCTCCAACTCAAGAGAAGGTTCAACAACCTCGTCTAGCTCTACTTTCCTCCCACTCACTTCTTTCGAGAGAAACTCCTTCTCAAGAAAGGATCCGTTCTTTGCGACAAACACTTTGCCTTCGGATCTGTGATAGAAAGTATACCCAATTGTTTCCTTAGGTATCCTATGAAGACGCATTTCTCCGCTTTGGGTTCGAGCTTGTCCGGCATCAACTTCTTGACGTAAGCTTCGCATCCCCAAACTTTAAGAAACGACAACTTAGGTTTAGCACCAAACCACAGTTAATACGGTGTCGTCTCAACGGATTTAGATGGTGCCCTATTTAAAGTGAATGCAGCGGTTTCTAATGCATAACTCCAAAATGATAACGGCAAATCTGTAAGAGACATCATTGATCGCACCATATCTAATAGAGTTCGATTCTGGCGTTCAGACACACCATTGCGCTGTGGTGTTCCGGGTGGCGTGAGTTGCGAAACTATTCCGCTTGCTTTAAGATGCGTGAGAAAATCATAACTCAAATATTCACCTCCACGATCGGATCGTAGAAATTTAGTTTTTCTGTTACGATGGTTTTCCACTTCATTCTGAAATTCTTTGAACTTTTCAAACGTTTCAGATTTATGTTTCATTAAATAGATATACCCATATCTACTTAAGTCATCAGTAAAAGTGAGAAAATAGCGATATCCACCGCGCGTCGAAACACTCATCGGTCCGCATACATCGGTATGTATGATTTCCAACAAGTCCGTTGCTCGCTCCATCATTCCGGAGAACGAGGTTTTGATAATCTTGCCCATGAGGCACGGCTCGCACGTGTCAAATGATTCAAAATCAAGAGACTCCAAAAGTCCATCAGAATGGAGTTTCTTCATGCGTTTTACACCAATATGACCTAGACGGCAGTGCCACAAATAAGTAGTATTATCACTATCTACCTTGCATCTCTTAGCCTCAATGTTATGGATGTGTGTTCCATCGCTTTCGAGATTCAGAAAAAATAAACCATTCACAGCAGGTGCATGACCATAAAAGATGTTACTCATATAAATAGAACAACCATTATTCTCTGATTTAAATGAATAACCATCTTGCAATAAACACGATCTAGATATGATGTTCATGCTCAACGCAGGCACATAATAACATTTATTGAGGTTTAAAACTAATCCCGAAGGTAAAACTAAGGAGAGCGTGCCGACGGCCATCACATCAACTCTTGATCCGTTGCCAACGCGCAATGTCACCTCATCCCTTGCTAGCCGCCGTCTATTTCGTAGCTCCTGTTTCGAGTTACAAATATTAGCAACTGAACCAGTATCAAATACCCAGGCACTACAACGAGGGCTAGTAAGGAAAACATCAATAACATGTATATCAAATATTGTTGGAATTATGCCCTAGAGGCAATAATAAAGATGTTATTATTATAATTCTTGTTCATGATAAAGTTTATATTCCATGCTACAATTGTATTAAGCGGAAACATTAATACTTGTGTGGTTTGTGAACAACACCTTGTCCCTGGTACGCCTCTAAGGACTAGCTCATTGATCAATGATGGTTAAGGTTTCCTAACCATAGACATGAGTTGTCAATTGGTAATGAGATCATATCATTGGGAGAATGATATGATGGACAGACCCAAACTAAGCGAAGCAATTAGATCGTATCATCGTGTTTGTCTTTGCGAAGCTTTTCCTATGTCAAATATTGTATTCCTTAGACCATGAGATAATGCAACTCCCTGGTACCGGAAGAAAGCTTTGAGGTCATCAAACATCATCCTATGAGAGGGTGATCATAAAGGTGTCTCTCAGGTGATCGGAAAGTATCTGTTGGGTTGTATGTATCGAGATGGAATTTGTCCCTCCCAAGTTGGAGAGATATACTTCGGGCCCACTCGGTAATCGATATCAACACCGCTTGCAAGCATGTGGTTAAGGAGTTAATCACAAAGTGATATCGGATTACGGAACGAGTAAAGTACTTGCTGTGAACGAAATTGAACTAGGTATGACGGTACCGACGATCGAATCTCGGGCAAGTAAAATATCGCGAGACGAAGGGAATATATATATGGGATTGATTGAATCCTGACATCGTGGTTCATCCGATATGATCATCGATGAATATGTGGGAGTCAATATGGGTGCCCAGACCCTGCTGTTGATTATTGATAGAAGATCATGTCTGCATATTCTCGAACCCGCAGGGTCACACACTTAATGTGTCTCGACGCTAGGATAGATTGGATAATTGGTTTATGAATTTTTGTTCGGAGTCTCGGATGGGATCCGGGACATCACGAGAGGTTCCGGAGTGGTCCGGAGAATAAGATTCATATAAGGCAGTGCAGTTTTTGGAGTTCGGAATTGTTCCGGGTTAATCGGTATTGTACCGGAAGCTTCTAGAACCTTCCGGAAGGGGACCAACGTGGCCCCACCTTCCGGGAGGGGGCATGGGCCTATGAGGGAGTGTCCTGGCCGCATTGGGCCAGGGGCACAAGGCCCCATAGGGCCCAGCCGATCCTAGAGAGTTTAAATCGTTTAAACTAGAGATAGGGTTTCTAGAAGAGGGGAGAGTCCATGCCCCCCACTCCTTATCCTTTGGGCTTGGGGGAGGGGCTAGGGCTGCGCCCCCCCCCTCTATATAAAGAGGGGTGGGGGCGCACCAACCCCCCACACCTCTCCTCCAAACCCTAGCCGCCTTGCTACCCTTCCTCTCTCCCTCCCGACTGTTTGTAGGCGAAGCCCTGCAGCAGAAATTCTCCACCATATACACCACGCCGTCGTGTTGTAGATCCAATCTATCTCTCCACCATACTTGCTGGTCCGAGGAAGGAGGAGATGTCGAGGTGCTGCACGTGTGCATCTCACGGAGGCACCGCCACTTGTGGTGCTAGATCGGATCGGATCGCGAGGAGGAGAAGCGAGTACGACTACATCACCCACGTTCCGACGAACGTTCCGCTGTGCGAATCTTCAAGGGTATGAAGATCTAATCCAATCTCTCTCGTTGTTTGCATCTCCTAGATTAGATCTTGGCTTTCCCTTTGTTCGCATCGTAGAAAATTTTGATTTACTATGCCGCGAAACCCTTCAGTGGTATCAGAGCTAGATCTATGCGTAGATGTGTTTCACGAGTAGAACGCAACATGGTTGTTGCGGGCGTTGATGTTTTCTGTTGCAAGCCTCTTGTTTGTGTTCTTCTTATGACGCGGGATAGTGAGATTGAAGCGGTCCAGGCCAACCTTACGCGACGTCGTTCGCGAGACCGGCTCCGCACTTGACGTGTGGCTTGTTCCACACATGCGGCTGGTGGATGTCAGTTTCTCTCACTATAGTTGTCATGGGATTAACACCGGAGTTTGGCAACCATAATATCACCGTTGTGGCTTTCCGTAGGTAAGAATCGTTCTTAGCATCTACTCCCATAAGCCACGTAAAACATGCAACAACAAAGTAGAGGCGTCTAACTTGTTTTTGCAGGGAGTGTTTTCTGTGATATGGTATGGCCCAAGATGTGATGTGTATATTGTATGCGATGATCATGTTTTGTAATGTTTCACGACTTGCATGTCGATGAGTACACAACCGGCAGGAGCCATATGGTTGTCTTTATAATTGTGTATGACCTGTGTGTCAACTTCTTATACGCCATGTAATAGCTTTACTTTATCGCTAAGTAGTTAGCAATAGTTGTAGTTGCTATTCGTGGTGGAGGCAATCATGGTGGAGTGATGGAGATCATGCCGGAACGCACAAGATGGAGATCATTGCGCGAAGATTGGCTATACCATGTCACATAAAGTTATATGCATATGATGTTTATCCTTTTGTGTATCTTATTATGCTTAGATCGCGACGGTAGCATTATAAGATGATTCCTCACTTAAAGATCAAGATAAAAACTGTGTTCTCCCCAAGTATGCACCGTTGCGAAAGTTCGTCGTGTCCAAGCATCACGTGATGATCGGGTGCTATAGACTCTACGCTCACATACAACGGGTGCAAGCCAGTTTTGCACACGCGGAAATACTTGGGTCTAGCTTGACGAGCCTAGCATGTACAGACATGGCCACGGAACACAAGAACCGAAAGGTTAAGCATGAGTCATATGAATGATATGATCGACACTTTGTTGTCCACCATTGAAACCACATCTCTTCTCGTGATGATCGGATTAGGTGTGGTGAATTTGGATCGTGTTCACTAAACAACTTGAGGGATGTTGAATTTAGTGGGAGTTCATCTAGTAATTTGATTAAGTTGAACTATTTATCATGAACATAGTCTAAATTGTACTTGCAAATACTGTAGATCACATGGCCAAGTCCAACTTCAACTTCAACGTTTTTGCTGAGAAGGAAAAGCTTAGAAACAATGGGTCTAACTTCACCAATTGGTTCCGCAATCTAAGAATCATTCTGTCTGGCGGACAAAAGGACTATGTCCTTGGTAAAGCGTTAGGTGACCCCCCTGCTGCAACTGCGCCGGCTGATGAGAAAGCTGTCTATCAGTCGCGCAAAGATGATTATGGTGTGATTAAGAGCACCATGTTGTTTGCTATGGAACCGGAGCTTCAAAATCGTTTTTGAAGAGTATCCCGGGCCCTTCGAGATTCTCGAGGAGCTGAAAACCATGTTTCAGACTCAGGCCCGTTCTGAGAGATATGAGATCTCCGAGAAGTTCTTTAACTGCAAGATGGAGGAAGGGAGTTTCGTTAGTGAGCACGCCATAAAGATGTCGGGCTACACTCAACGCCTTGAGCAACTGGAATGCACGATTCCAGAGGAGCTCAAGATTGACAGGGTTCTGCAATCACTCCCTCCCAGCTACAAAAGTTTTGTAGTGACTCATAATCATATTTGTTCCACTGATACGATCACCGAGCTCTTCGCAAAGCTGAAGGCTGCGGAAGTGGACATCAAGAAGGATAATCATGTGTTGATGGTCAACAAGCCCTCCTTTAAGAAAGGTAAGGGAGCAAAGAAGCCCTTCAAGAAGGGCGGCGGCAAGCGCAATGCCCCTGCTGAGAAGAAGCTCAGGTCTGGTCCCAAGCCGGACACTGAGTGCTTCTATTGCAAGGACAAGGGTCACTGGAAGCGTAACTGTCCGAAGTACTTAGCGGACAAGAAGGCTGGCACCATCAAAGGTATATTTGATATACATGTTATTGATGTTTTCCTTACTATCCCTCGTTGTAGTGCCTGGGTATTTGATACCGGTTCAGTTGCTAATATTTGTAACTCGAAACAGGAGCTACGGAATAGACGGCGGCTTGCGAGGGATGAGGTGACGATGCGCGTTGGCAACGGATCAAGAGTTGATGTGATGGCCGTCGGCACGCTCTCCTTAGTTTTACCTTCGGGATTAGTTTTAAACCTTAATAAGTGTTATTATGTGCCTGCGTTGAGCATGAACATTATTTCTGGATCGTGTTTATTGCAAGACGGTTATTCATTTAAATCGGAGAATAATGGTTGTTCTATTTATATGAGTAACATCTTTTATGGTCATGCACCTCTTGTAAATGGTTTATTTCTTCTAAATCTCATCCATAACATTGAGGCTAAGAGATGCAAAGTAGATAGTGATAATACTACTTATTTGTGGCACTGTCGTCTAGGTCATATTGGTGTAAAACGCATGAAGAAACTCCATTCTGATGGACTTTTGGAGTCTCTTGATTTTGAATCATTTGACACATGCGAACCATGCCTCATGGGCAAGATGATCAAAACACCGTTCTCCGGTATGATGGAGCGAGCAACGGACTTGTTGGAAATCATACATACCGATGTATGCGGACCGATGAGTATTTCGACGCGTGGTGGATATCGCTATTTCCTCACTTTTATCGATGACTTAAGTAGATATGGGTATATCTATTTAATGAAACATAAATCTGAAACATTTGAAAAGTTCAAGGAATTTCAGAATGAAGTGGAGAACCATCGTAACAGAAAGATTAAGTTTCTATGATCCGATCGTGGAGGTGAATATTTGAGTTATGATTTTCTCACGCATCTTAAAACAAGTGGAATCGTTTCACAACTCACGCCACCCGGAACACCATAGCGCAATAGTGTGTCTGAACGCCGGAATCGAACCCTATTAGATATGGTCCGATCAATGATGTCTCTTACTGATTTGCCGTTATCATTTTGGGGTTATGCATTAGAAACCGCTGCATTCACTTTAAATAGGGCTCCATCTAAATCCGTTGAGACGACACCGTATGAACTGTGGTTTGGTGCTAAACCTAAGTTGTCGTTTGTTAAAGTTTGGGATGCGAAGCTTACATCAAGAAGTTGATGCCGGACAAGCTCGAACCCAAAGCGGAGAAATGCGTCTTCATAGGATACCCTAAGGAAACTATTGGGTATACCTTCTATCACAGAACCGAAGGCAAAGTGTTTGTCGCAAAGAACGGTTCCTTTCTTGAGAAGGAGTTTCTCTCGAAAGAAGTGAGTGGGAGGAAAGTAGAGCTAGACGAGGTTATTGAACCTTCTCTTGAATTGGAGAGTGGCGCAGCACCTGAAATTGTTCCAGTGCCGCCTGCACCAACAATAGAGGAAGCTAATGACAAGGATCATGAAGCTTCGGACGATGCTGCTACTGAACGTCGCAGGTCGACAAGGTCACGTGCCCCTCCTGAGTGGTACGGCAACCCTGTCTTGACTGTCTTGTTAGTAGAAGACAGTGAACCTACGAACTATGAGGAAGCGATGATGAGCCCAGACTCTAAGAAATGGCTAGAAGCCATGAAATCCGAATTGAGATCCATGAGCGAAAACCAAGTATGGACTTTGGTGGACCCTCCTAGCGACTGAAAGGCCGTTAAGTGCAAATGGATCTTCAAGAAGAAAACGGACGCGGATGGTAATGTTACCATCTATAAAGCACGGCTTGTCGCGAAAGGTTTTCGACAAGTTCAAGGTGTTGACTATGATGATACTTTCTCTCCCGTAGAGATGTTTAAGTCCATTCGGATTTTATTAGCAATTGCTGCGTTTCATGATTATGAAATATGGCAGATGGATGTCAAGACTGCGTTCCTCAATGGCAACATTGATGAAGAGTTGTATATGATGCAACCCGAAGGTTTTGTCGATCCTAAGGATGCTAGTAAAGTATGCAAACTTCTGCGTTCCATTTATGGACTGAAGCAAGCATCTCGGAGTTGGAACCTTCGTTTTGATCAAGTGATCAAGAGCTTTGGATTTGTTCCAAATTGCTACGAAGCTTGTATCTACAAGAAAGTGAGTGGGAGCTCGGTGACGTTTCTGGTACTATATGTGGATGACATATTGATTATCGGAAATGACATCAACATGCTTAACGATGTGAAGAGTTATTTGAACAAGTGTTTTTCAATGAAAGACCTAGGTGAAGCTGCTTATATATTGGGCATCAAAATCTATAGAGATAGACAAAGACGCCTGATAGCTTTAAGCCAGAGTACATACCTAGACAAAGTTCTGAAAAGGTTCAGAATGGATAAGGCAAAGAAAGGTTCAGTGCCTATGTTGTCAGGTAAGATATTGAGCAAGGCTCAGTGTACAGCTATGGTAAATGATAGGGAAGCTATGAGCAAAGTGCCTTATGCCTCGGCCATAGGTTCCATCATGTATGCCATGATGTGTACTAGACCGGATGTGTCCAATGCTCTTAGTTTGACGAGCAGATATCAAAGTGATCCAGGAGTGGAACACTGGACAGCCGTGAAGAACATCCTAAAGTACCTAAATAGGACTAAAGAAATGTTCTTAGTCTATGGGGGTGAAAGGTTACGTCGACGCTAGTTTTGACACCGACAAGGATGATTCCAAATCTCAGACAGGATACGTTTATATTTTGAATGGAGGAGCTGTGAGCTGGAGAAGCTGCAAGCAAAGCGTGATCGCGGGATCTACAGTGGAAGCGGAATACATGGCTGCTGCAGAAGCGTCAAGTGAAGGAGTTTGGATCAGAAACTTCATCACTGAGCTTGGCGTGGTTCCAAGTGCATTGGACCCACTGGAGATATTTTGTGACAACACTGGCGCCATAGCACTCGCTAAGGAACCAAGATATCATCCAAAGACCAAGCATATCAACCGCAAGTTTCATATAATCCGAGATTATATAGCAGATGGAGATCTGAAGATTAGCAAAGTACATACGGATCTAAATGTCGCAGATCCATTGACTAAACCTCTTCCACGTGTAAAACATGATCAACACCTCAGTGCCATGGGTGTGAGATTGTTGCCAGATGTAAACTAGATTATTGACTCTAGTGCAAGTGGGAGACTGTTGGAATTATGCCCTAGAGGCAATAATAAAGATGTTATTATTATAATTCTTGTTCATGATAAAGTTTATATTCCATGCTAGAATTGTATTAAGCGGAAACATTAATACTTGTGTGGTTTGTGAACAACACCGTGTCCCTGGTACGCCTCTAAGGACTAGCTCATTGATCAATGATGGTTAAGGTTTCCTAACCATAGACATGAGTTGTCAATTGATAATGAGATCATATCATTGGGAGAATGATATGATGGACAGACCCAAACTAAGCGAAGCAATTAGATCGTATCATCGTGTTCGTCTTTGCGAAGCTTTTCCTATGTCAAATATTGTATTCCTTAGACCATGAGATAATGAAACTCCCTAGTACCGGAAGAAAGCTTTGAGGTCATCAAACGTCATCCTATGAGAGGGTGATCATAAAGGTGTCTCTCAGGTGATCGGAAAGTATCTGTTGGGTTGTATGTATCGAGATGGAATTTGTCCCTCCCAAGTTGGAGAGATATACTTCGGGCCCACTCGGTAATCGATATCAACACCGCTTGCAAGCATGTGGTTAAGGAGTTAATCACAAAGTGATATCGGATTACGGAACGAGTAAAGTACTTGCTGTGAACGAGATTGAACTAGGTATGACGGTACCGACGATCGAATCTCGGGCAAGTAAAATATCGCGAGACGAAGGGAATATATATATGGGATTGATTGAATCCTGACATCGTGGTTCATCCGATATGATCATCGATTAGTATGTGGGAGTAAATATGGGTTTCCAGACCCCGCTGTTGATTATTGATAGAAGATCATGTCTGCATATTCTCGAACCCGCAGGGTCACACACTTAACGTGTCTCGACGCTAGGATAGATTGGATAATTGGTTTATGAATTTTTGTTCGGAGTCTTGGATGGGATCCGGGACATCACGAGAGGTTCCGAAGTGGTCCGGAGAATAAGATTCATATAAGGCAGTGCAGTTTTTGGAGTTCGGAATTGTTCCGGGTTAATCGGTATTGTACCGGAAGCTTCTAGAACCTTCCAGAAGGGGACCAACGTGTCCCCACCTTCCGGGAGGGGGCATGGGCCTATGAGGGAGTGTCCTGGCCGCATTGGGCCAGGGGCACAAGGCCCCATAGGGCCCAGCCGATCCTAGAGAGTTTAAATCGTTTAAACTAGAGATAGGGTTTCTAGAAGAGGGGAGAGTCCATGCCCCCCACTCCTTATCCTTTGGGCTTGGGGGAGGGGCTAGGGCTGCGCCCCCCCTCTATATAAAGAGGGGTCGGGGCGCACCAACCCCCCACACCTCTCCTCCAAACCCTAGCCGCCTTGCTACCCTTCCTTTCTCCCTCCCGACTGTTGGGTTGTATGTATCGAGAAATTCTCCACCATATACACCACGCCGTCGTGTTGTAGATCCAATCTATCTCTCCACCATACTTGCTAGTCCGAGGAAGGAGGAGATGTCGAGGTGCTGCACGTGTGCATCTCACGGAGGCACCGCCACTTGTGGTGCTAGATCGGATCGGATCGCGAGGAAGAGAAGCGAGTACGACTACATCACCCACGTTCCGACGAATGTTCCGCTGTGCGAATCTTCAAGGGTATGAAGATCTAATCCAATCTCTCTCGTTGTTTGCATCTCCTAGATTAGATCTTGGCTTTCCCTCTGTTCGCATCCGTAGAAAATTTTGATTTACTATGCCGCGAAACCCTTCAAATATACCTTTGATGGTGCCAGCCTTCTTGTCCGCTAAGTACTTCGGATAGTTGCGCTTCCAGTGACCCTTGTCCTTGCAATAGAAGCACTCAGTGTCCGGCTTAGGTCCAGACTTGAGCTTCTTCTCTGCAGGGGCAACGCGCTTGCCGTTGCCCTTCTTGAAGGGCTTCTTGGCACCCTTACCTTTCTTAAAGCTAGGGGGCTTGTTGACCATCAACACATGATTATCTTTCTTGATGTCCACCTCTGCAGCTTTCACCTTAGCAAAGAGCTCGGTGATCGTATCAGTGGAACCAATCTAATTATGAGTAACTACAAAACCTTTGTAGCTAGGAGGGAGTGATTGCAGAACTCTGTCAATCTTGAGCTCCTCTGGAATCTTGCAGTCCAGTTGCTCAAGGCGTTGAGTGTAGCCCGACATCTTAATGGCGTGCTCACTAACGGAACTCCCCTCCTCCATCTTGCAGTTAAATAATTTCTCAGAAATCTCATATCTCTCAGAACGGGCCTGAGTCTAAAACATAGTTTTCAGTTCCTCAAGAATCTCAAAGGGCCCGGGGAACTCCTCAAAACGGTTTTGAAGGTCCGATTCCATAGCAAACAACATGGTGCTCTTAATCACACCATAATCATCCTTGCGCGACTGATAAACAGCTTTCTTATCAGTCGGCGCATCTACAGCAGGGGCGTCACCTAGCACTTTCTCAAGGACATAGTCCTTTTGTCCGCCAGAGAGAATGATTCTCAGATTGAGGAACCAGTTGGTGAAGTTAGACCATTGTTCTTAAGCTTTTCTTTCTCAGCAAAAACGTTGAAGTTGAAGTTGGACTTAGCCATTTGATCTACAAAATTTGCAAGTACAATTTAGACTATGTTCATGATAACTAGTTCAACTTAATCATATTACTAGATGAACTCCCACTAAATTCAACATCCCTCAAGTTGTTTAGTGAACACGATCCAAATTCACCACACCTAATCTGATCTTCACGAGAAGAGATGTGGTTTCAATGGTGGACAACAAAGTGTCGATCATATCATTCATATGACTCATGCTTAACCTTTCGGTTCGTGTGTTCTGAGGCCATGTCTGTACATGCTAGGCTCGTCAAGTCAAACCCAAGTATTTCCGCGTGTGCAAAACTGGCTTGCACCCGTTGTATGTGAACGTAGAGTTTATAGCACCCGATCATCACGTGATGCTTGAACACGACAAACTTTCGCAACGGTGCATACATGGGGAGAACACAGTTTTATCTTGATCTTTAAGTGAGGAATCATCTTATAATGCTACTGTCGCGATCTAAGCATAATAAGATACATAAAAGGATAAACATCACATGCATATAATTTTATGTGACATGGTATAGCCAATCTTCGCGCAATGATCTCCATCTTGTGCGTGCCAGCATGATCTCCATCACTCCACCATGATTGCCTCCACCACGAATAGCAACTAAAACTATTGCTAACTACTTAGCGATAAAGTAAAGCTATTACATGGCGTATAAGAAGTTGACACACAGGTCATACACAATTATAAAGACAACCATATGGCTCCTGCCGGTTGTGTACTCATCAACATGCAAGTCGTGAAACATTACAAAACATGATCATCGCATACAACATACACATCACATCTTGGGCCATACCATATCACAGAAACACTCCCTGCAAAAACAAGTTAGACGCCTCTACTTTGTTGTTGCATGTTTTACGTGGCTTATGGGAGTAACAAGCTAAGAACGATTCTTACCAACGGAAAGCCACAACGGTGATATTATGGTTGCCAACATCCGGTGTAAATCCCATGACAACTATAGTGAGAGAAAGTGGCATCCACCAGCCGCATGTGTGGAACAAGCCACACGTCAAGGGCGGAGCCGGTCTCGCGAACGAGGTCGCGTAAAGTTGGTATGGACCGCTTCGATCTCACTATCCCGCGTCATAAGAAGTACACAAACAAGAGGCTTGCAACAGAAAACATCAACGCCCGCAACAAGCATGTTGCGTTCTACTCGTGAAACACATCTACGCATAGATCTAGCTCTGATACCACTGAAGGGTTTCACAGCATAGTAAATCAAAAAAAATCTACAGATGCGAACGGGAAAGGCCAAGATCTAATCTAGGAGATGCAAACAACGAGGGGGGATAGATGATATCTTCATACCCTTGATGATTCGCACAGCGGAATGTTCGACGGAACGTGGTTGATGTAGTCGTACTCGCTTCTCCTCCTCGCGATCCGATCTGATCCAACACCGCAAGTGGCGATGCCTCCGAGAGATGCACACATACGGCACCTCTACGTCTCCTCCTTCCTCGGTCCAGCAAGTGGGGTGGAGAGATAGGTTGGATCTACAACACGACGGCGTGGTGCAAACGGTGGAGAGTTTCTGCGGCAAGGCTTCGCCTACGCGCAGTCGGGAGGGAGAGAGAGAGAGAGAGGAGGGCAGCAGGGCGGCTAGGGCTTGAGGAGGTGTGTGGGGAGGGTGCGCCCCCAGCCCTCTTTATATAGAGGGGTGGGCGGCTGCCCCTTTCCCCTCCGCCAAGCCTAGGGCCGGCGGCCAAGAGGGAGGAGTGGGGGGCAAGTTTCCCCCCTCCTTCTAGAAGCTCTCCCTAGGGTTTCCCCTAGGGCTTGGCCGGCTGGGCCTATGGGGCCTTGTGCCCCTGGCCCAATGCGGCCAGGGAACTCCCTCGTAGGCCCACACCCCCTCCCGATAAGTGGGGCCACGTTGGTCCCACTCCGGAAGCTTCTAGAACCTTCTGGTACAATACCGAACATTCCGAAACAATTCCGAAATCCAAAAACTGCTTTCCCTTATATGAATCTTATTCTCCGGACCATTCCGGAACCTCTCGTGATGTCCTGGATCTCATCCGAGACTCCGAACAAAAACTCATAAACCAATTATCCATTCTATCCTAGCGTCAAGACACGTTAAGTGTGTGACCCTGCGGGTTCGAGAATATGCAGACATGATCTTCTATCAATAATCAACAGCGGGGTCTAGAAACCCATATTGACTCCCACATACTCATCAATGATCATATCGTATGAACCACGATGCTAGGATTCAATTAATCCCATATACATATTCCCTTCGTCACACGATATTTTACTTGCCCGAGATTCGATCGTCGGTATCGGCATACCTAGTTCAATCTCGTTCACAACAAGTACTTTTCTCGTTCCGTAATCTGATATCACTTTGTGATTAACTCCTTAACCACGTGCTTGCAAGCAGTGTTGATATCGATTACCGAGTGGGCCGAAGTATATCTCTCCGACTTGGGAGGGACAAATCCCATCTCGATACATACAACCCAACAAGTATTTTCCGATCACCTGAGAGACACCTTTATGATCACCCTCTCATAGGATGACGTTTGATGACCTCAAAGCTTTCTTCCGATACCAGGGAGTTGCATTATCTCATGGTCTAAGGAATACAATATTTGACATAAGAAAAGGCTTCGCAAAGATGAACACGATGACACGATCTAATTGCTCTGCTTGATTTGGGTCTGTCCATCATACCATTCTCCCAATGATGTGATCTCATTATTAATCAACAACTCATGTCTATGGTTAGGAAACCTTAACCATCATTAATCAATGAGCTAGTCCATAGAGGCGTACTAGGGACACGGTGTTGTTCATAAACCACACAAGTATTAAAGTTTTCGCTTAATACAATTCTAGCATGGAATATAAGCTTTATCATGAACAAGAATTATAATAATAACATCTTTATTATTGCCTCTAGGGCATAATTCCAACAAAGATCCTCAAGGAGATCAAGGAACAAGGTGAAGGGGATAACGAGGGAGGTGAGAATGAATACAATGATGAACATGGGGCTCAGCAGTCCAAAAAGTCTGATCACACACTCTCATTTGGGGCATGGAATGCCCAACAGGATAGTCTGGTGGACTGGAAGACATTTGCTGATGTCACCTCCGGTTTCGGGTACTAGGGTACCTCCTCTTCTCGCCCTCACGGCAAAGGTCCTGCTGTTCCTGAAGACCATGATGATGACTATGATGAGGGTGGTCATGACCAGGATGAGGATGAGGATGCCGAGGATGACGATGATTACTGAGTTACTGGGGCGCTAGCTTAGGACTTTTCCCTTTTTCGGCATTTCGATGCCAAAGGGGGAGAAGACATTCTCATCGTTTTGCATGGGTTTGGGGCTTTGGATTTGCTACTATATGCTTTTATTTGCCATATTTGAACTTTGAACTTCATGTGTGTTATTTGCTGTTCATGTGTGTGACTATGTGCTTGTGTGCACTATCTATTGTAACTCATGTGAGATTTATGTGTGTTATCGTTGATACTATCTACCTTGCATGATTTACTTAATTATCTTATTGCACATAGTCAGGGGGAGCCCCATATATATTTTTATTCCATGCAAATCACTTGTTGTCATCGAACACCAAAAAGGGGGAGATTGAAAGGGCATTTATTGTCATAATCACTTTTGGTGTTCGTTAACAACAAATAGATCATTTTACAGTTTGTCACTGTCCACAGGTTGGTATTATGATATGTGAAAAGCACCCTCACACTTGGGATAAGTCCCTACTCATGTGACACAATTCTAGAAACTCCAGACCGGAGTCTCCGGTGTGGTCCGGAGTTTACGGATCTGTCTCCGGTGGTGACTTCAGGACCTGGGCTGGGACATTCTGAATGGGGGTTCGGAGCCTGCTCTGGAGGATACCCCGGAGTCTCCGGTGGTAGCTCAGTCCGGAGTCTCCGTTGTTGGAAGACCGGAGTCTCCAGTCTTGTTGGGTCATGGATGGTGGGTCATTCAGATGGGCGATCCGGAGATTGGTCGGAATCTCCGATGTAGACCGGAGACTCCGGTCTGTAGACCGGAGTCTCCGGTCTGACTTTTCTACAACGGTCAGAAAATGGTTCGTGGAGGGAGCTGCCTATAAAAAGGGACCCTTATCTTCTTCCTCCAGTTGCTCGAGCTGCTCAAGAACACCAACTCCATTAGACCCACCAAATCTACTAGATCTCTCCATCCAACCATCTAAAGTCATTGATCTTTGGAGAATAGAAGGAGGAGGCCTTGATATACATCTTCACCAAGAGAGATCTTCATTTCCCCCTATTCACTTGAGGGCCCCCAAGCTCTAGTGTTTCTTTGGAAACCCTAACTTTGATTTGGTTCTTACAAGCTTGTCTTTGATTTGTCTTAACAGCTTGCTTGTATTTGGGAGCCTCCAATTAAGTTGTGGATGTGTGCCCCGAACTTGTTGTAAAGGTGCCGACTTCCACCTTGAAGGTTTCCGATATAGTGGAAGGTGGATCGATCCCGTTGGGGTGAGATTCATCGGAGAACAAGGGAGGCCTCGCGTGGCGTTGGTGGTTTGAAACCACCCTCTCTCCAAACGTAGACGTACTTCCCCTCAAAAGGAAGGAACTACGGGAAACAAATCCTTGTGTCTCCACGTCCACTCCTTTGGTTACTTCTATCATTTACCGCACTTTACTTACTTGTTTTTGCTTAGTGTTGTGATAGTTATTGCTTGGTTGACATATAGGTAAATTCACCATAGTTACATAATCTAGAGAATTTACCTTTCTAGTCAAACCCTAATTTGAAAAAGAAGAAAATTTAAAGTAGCACCTATTCACCCCCTCCCCCTCTAGGCGGCCATACGATCCTTTCAGCTTGTATGGGATGAGATGGGGATTCTGGACTCACCCAGGCTAACAAACACACACTAAATATATTGCTAGCTTGCATGCTCAAATTTTGGCTGGTTCAACAGTCTACATGTATTGCTAGCTTGCATGTGATAGATGAGCTATTGCTAGTTTGCATACATATGCTAGCTTGCATGTGGTACTTGCATATACTGGCAGCATGGTTGAGTATTGTGTTCTTGATGTAACGGAGGTGGTGTTTTTTGTTAAAGATTTTGTGCTCCGGCTGCTCAAATTCACGCTCTCTATAGAATATCCGATGGTTGTATTAATATGCACATGTAGGACCCTAGGTAGCCCACTATTTTGGATATATATATATATAGGGTGGCGCTATTTGACACCCAGGGTAGCGCTATTTGACACCCTCTATCTTTAGATCCAAAGCCCCAAAAAATATGTTTTGTATACGAATAATTATGTTCATATATTCACCAGAACCAAAAAAAAGTTGACACAAAAATAAAGTTTATGAGTCATTATAGTGTAAAAACACCAAAAATACGTATTTTAGATCATAATTTTATACGGCATGTAAACAAAAAAGATTATATCATTTCTAATTTTTCTTATGTTCTTCTCAACTTACGAAGTAAAACAAAATTTATGTGACATAAAAATAATATACGGTTCTAAAGAAACCCTATTCAGCACGTAGGGTGAAGAATAGTTATTTTGCGCCCCACATATTTTTACCCCGTTGTTAGATTGAAAAAAATATTTTTTGTATACGAATAATTATTTTCATATATTCAACACAACCAAAAAAAATTGACACAAAAATAAAGTTTATGAGTCATTATAGTGTAAAAACACCAAAAATATGTATTTTACGTCAAATTTTTTCGGCATGTAAACAAAAAAATTATGTCATTTCTAAATTTATGATGTTCTTCTCAACTTACGAAGTAATAAAAAATTTACGTGACGTAAAAATAATATATGGTTCTAAAGATAAAGGGTTTTTATATATATACATATCAAATAGCGTCACCCTATATATATAGGTAAAATAACTGGTGCATCTTGGTGCCCAGTCACCAAACATGATACACATAAATTCTCTTTGAACTAGACATATCTAAAGGTATACATACCTAAGTTACACATATCTAGATATCACATACCTAAGTTACATGTACCTAATGTATATGTATCCTGCATACGTGAATATACATGTAACTTGGGTACGTATGGTTTAGGTATGTGATACCTTGGGTATATGTAAATAAGATATATATAACTTAGGTATGTATGCTTTAGGTATGTGAAATTTACGCACGTACACCATCAGGTATGTAAGAATTTGAATGAAATACAGGTATGGTACCCGGACACCATGGTATATATATATATATATATATATATATATATATATATATATATATATATATATATATATATATATATATATATATATCGCGGATTTGCTACACACGGGGATAGCTACGCATAGGCTTAGGACCGTTGGATAAAGAGATCACATACACTACTAGTTTAGATGGTAATGGCTGGCTCTTGAAAGTAGTAACGGTCCCTAACGGCGTTTGCAGCACCGCGTGTGTGTACATGCATGTAATGCCTAGGGGCTCGTGAAAACCCTAAAAAATTTAGCTCGCTGTTTGGCAAAGAAACTTTTAGCATCTAAAATGGAAAGATAAGTCAACAAAGCTTAAAATGAGTTCTACATAGTATGCAAACTCTAGTGAAGGTTTGTGGTACTATGCAAACCCTAAATTTTCATCTAAGTGGTTTAGTGTCTTTTTTTTGGCGGGAGAGAGTTACTTGTCGCGCGCATCCCTCCATATTTTTTTGTAAAACAATAACCGGTCCATAATAACGATGTAAAACAATAGCTTGTGATTAGAGAAAGCAATGGTACGTACCAAACAAAAGTGCACGAGGAGGGATGAGGTAGAGGGAAGAAAGCAATAACCGGTTCCACCTAGTTTTTCAAATGAGCAAGAAAAGTTGAAGAGAGACTAAATAAGTTAGGATTTCTCAGCATGTTGTTCGTTAGGGTTTGCCTCACCTAAACGAAATTAGATAAGCTTTGTTTTGCATGTTGTTCGTTAGGATTTGCCTCACCTAAACGAAATTAGATAAGCTTTGTTTTGCATGTTGCTCGTTAGGGTTTGCCCCATGCAACCGAAAATAGACAAGCTTTGTTTTGCATGTTGCTCGTTAGGGTTTGCCTCATGCAAACAAAATTAGACAAGCTTTGTTTTGCATGTTGCTCGTTAGGGTTTGCCTCATACAAACAAAATTAGACAAGCTTTGTTTTGCATGTTGCTCGTTAGGGTTTGCCTCATGCAAACGAAATTAGACAAGCTTTGTTTTGCTAGGGCTTCATGCATGCATGCCAAAGGAACACTAACGGCGTTAGTTCTTAGACAAATCCTAGGTCTCGATACATGTGTTCCCTATATCAAAAGATGATAGAATCAACGGTGGATAGGCTATGCGCAGCTATGCCCGTGTTTAGCAGGTTATTTCCCATATATATATATCAACGCGGATATGCTATCTAGGATGCTACCTATGCATGCATGTGTTGTAATTGGATATAGGGAGTAGTTCTATTAGTTGTCTAGATGAGAGGGAGCAAAATATGCATGCAACTCATGGTGTCATCTCTGTTTATTCCCCAACCACACGCAAGCACTTACTTCAGCATACCGAGCAGCATTTTTTTTGGCATAAATTTGTGCTTGCTATCTAGGCACATGCTTAGATATATTAGGTGCATGCTAGGTAGGTGTGTGCTAGGTAAGAAAGCATATCAAGCATCTGACCAACCAAATATATCTGCATGTTTTCTTTCTATCTAACAGTCCATTGGCGAGACCATAAATTTCAGCTATAATTTTCGCGTGTGTTTTTCTAGTTAGCCGTGTGAAAAAATAGTTGGTTGGATTGCTACAATTTTTGTAGTTTTTATGGTCCATGTGATGTGCATATAAAACTGTTTTGTGTTTTGCAAGAGTGAGGCTGGATACTAGTATGTTGCATGTGCTGGTGAAAATGGTTGGTTGGATTGCTAGAATTTTTGTAGCTTCTATGGTCCATGTGATGTGCATATGAGAACTACTCTGTGCTTTGCTAAAACAGCATGTGCGCTTATAACGTGAGATATACTAGTTTGCATGCAGTGGGTAATGTGGTTGGTTGAATTGTTAAAAAAGTTGTAACTTTTATGGAGGCATGCATGTGTTGATTGTTTGGAAAGATGTGTGGTGTAGTAGTACTATATATGCTCTCGTTATAACGGTGTTGGAATATTTCATTGCAAATATGTGTGCTCCCGCTGCTAATTTTTTGGCTCCCTATAAGGGATCTAATGGCTGGATGAGTATCGACGCGGATTTGCTACTCACAGGCGTAGCTGCGCATAGGCAGAGCACCGTTGGATTTAGGGATCAAATGCATGCAACCTCTAGATGGAAGTGGGGTGGAACATGGATGAGCTAACGGTGTTAGTTTGTGCATGCATGCAAGAATCTAGGGTTTGGCATGGGTTCCAAATTAACACACTGTTTTGGCTACAAAAATTTTAGCATCTAAAATGAGAAGGGATTGAGAATAAGGATTAAATAAGTTAGGGTTTCTCAGCATGTTGTCCGTTAGGGTTTGCCTCACCTAAACGAAATTAGATAAGCTTTGTTTTGCATGTTGCTCGTTAGGGTTTGCCTCATGCAAACGAAATTAGACAAACTTTGTTTTGCTAGGGCTTCATGCATGTAGTATATTAGGGTTAGGGTTTACCTCATGTTGTATATTAGGGTTTGCCTAACCAAAACGAAATTAGATAAGCTTTGTTTTGTTAGGATTCATGTATGTAGTATATTACGGTTTACCGTGTAGTATATTTAGTTTAGTATTTACCGCATGTTGCTTGTTAGGGCTTGTCTCATGCAAACGAAATTAGATAAGGTTTATTTTTGCTAGAGCTTCATGCATGCATGCCAAATGAACACTAACGGCGTTAGTTCTTAGACAAATCCTGGGTCTGGATACATGTGCTCCCTATATCAAAAGAGGATAGAATCAACGGTGAATAGGCTATGCGCAGCTATGCCCGTATTTAGTAGGCTATTTCCCATATACGTATATATATATATACGCCACCCATAGAAACCCTATTTGCACCCAGTGTGCAGAACAGTTATTTTACATCTCACATATTTTTATGTTCTCACATTCAAAAATTTATGTTTTCTATACTAATAATTATATTTATATTCATCGGAAACGCAAAAAGATCAACATAAAAATACAATTTATGAGTCATTGTAGTGTACAAAACATAGAAAAAATACACATTTTACGTCTTATTTTCATATGGTATGTAAAAAAATTTACGACACGTCTAAATTTTCTTATGTTCTTCTTGACTACCGAGATAATAGAAAATTTATGTAACATAAAAATTATGTACGGTTTGAAAGATAGAGGTGAGTGAAGAATAATTATTCTACACCACGTGTGGCAAATAGCGTCACTCTATTTAAAACAATTGAAAACACCCTGGGTGAAGAATAATTATAGGACAGGACTATTTAAGAACCCTTCTTAAGAGATTCATATATAAGCTTATTCAGAAACCCCCAACCTAACTACCTTCTTTCTTCTTTCTCCTCCTCCACCACGTCGTCAGCCCCCCTCCTCCTCCCCCTGCGCGCCACCTACTTCCACTGATTCGCGTGCCACAGGCCTTCTCCGCCCCGCACCGCCGACCATCCTCCTCCGCGTGTACCGACGGCATCCTCCGTCCCGCGCGCCCTCTAGCACATGCGTCGTCGCACCCTCTGCCCTGCGCGCCCTCCTTCCCGCGTTGTCGGCCTCCTCCGTCCTGCACACCGCCGCGCCCTCCGCCCTGCACACCGCCAGCCGCATCCTCCCCTCCTCCACCCTAGGCATCGCCGACCACCCTCTGCGACACGCGCCCCGCCACCCTCTTCTCCACGCGCCGCCCACCACCACACAGCCCTTCCCCCACATGGTGCACGGATCCGGTGCCTCCTCTCTGGAAGTTAACATGTACACACGGGGAATTTAAGAAGGGTCGAGGAAGTTAACTTGCACAGGCAGAGGTTAACATTCGGTCCGTAAAAAACACAAAAAAAATTGGTGCTCCATCAGAAAGTTAACTAGCATAAAAAGATAGAGTTAATTTCAGCAGCCCAAATAGAAATTCCAACTGGTAAGAAACAAAAACAATCCCATAGGGGGCAAGCTCAACTTCCTAGACATTCTGGCCCAGCGGGGAAGATCAACCAGCCCAAATAGAAATTCCAACTGGTAAGAAACAAAAACAATCCCATAGGGGCAAGCTCAACTTCGTAGACATTCTGGCCCAGCGGGGAAGATCAACAGACCCTTTTCGGGGTGCAGATCTGGCCGGTCATGTGCCAACTTTCACCTCCATCAGGATGCGCATACGGGCATGCCGGGGTGTAATTGTCCTCCATGACCAGGAGGTTCCATTGCGCATGTGGGTCATGAGTCGAGAACACTGTCCAGGCGGGAGTGGAGTTCTCATATCTGCTGTGTGTGACACGGGCAAAGCTCTCCACATCCTGGTTCTTCTCCATGTCATCCGGGTCAATGTCAACGGTGAAGATGTCACCATAGGGCCTCACAGAGTTGAAGAAAATTGGCAGTGATATCGGGTCAGCAGACACCGCAGCAAGGTCTGCCGTCACGGCGATGCTTCGACCATCTGGACTGAAGACCGGATGGTTCACGTGACCAGAGAAGTCATAACCACTCCTAAGCACCCTCACCACCGAGCGGTCGCTCGCGTTCATTAGGTAAACAGCAAAGTACCCCGGGTCCAGGCCATGGTCGCGCTCCGGTGCATCTACAGGCCTGTCGCGGTTTGATGAGAACACGATCCAATCTCTGTTCGGAGACCATTGACAGTGTGTGTCAATCCAATCCCCTTCCGTCAGCCGTTCCACTTCACCTGCGTCCTCCCCGACTTCTGCATCCATTATGTATAGATTCTTGTACTTCTTGTCTCCTCCATCCCTTGTTGATCGGAAAACAAGTTTTGTCCCTGCATATATATTCAGATATCATCGTCACCATTAGGGGTATACAAAGAAAAAACAATGTTGTTTGCAATGAATGTAATAGAGGACTCATGAAGTCACTGAAGCAAGACTGCACTGGTATTTTCTTACCTTCTGGATTGGTGGATGGGAACGCATTATTGAATTTCCCCTTCGTGAGCAGTCGCCGCTCTCGTGCACCACTTGATACATGGGGGATGGCGTAGATTTCCAGCGCTTCGTTGGGTTTGAAAGATGGTCCTATACACACATACAGTATGTCCTTCTTTTGGTTCCAAACTGGTGAGAAGATGCCGTTCGGGCCATCTGTCTATATATAAAGATACAACAATCAGCACCCATATTCAATAAAGATTGGCTAGTCATAAATCATTCCATCACAATTTGCAAGCTCGCAACATCATCAATGTTTATTTACTATTATGTTTTACCCCACAAAAATAAATACCATCTATTTTACTGAACCACAGAAGTACAGGCCATGCATGGTGTACTCACCTCAAAGACAATACGCATTCCATAGCTATCAGCTAACCACACGGCTTTGAACTCGTTATCAACGAATGCAAGCTTAGAGCCATCTTTCGAAAAGGCTGGGAACGCACCCGCAACCCTAAACAGTCCAACATCTTCGTGTGGGGACTGCAGCTTGTTGAAATGTCTCGGGACATCATCTCCATGCTGCACACACAAAATAGTATATACAGCTTTGATGTAATGTTGTGTGTGGGACTTAAAGAAACAAGCAAACTATTGCACCCAGCCACATATATTACCTGGAGATGGTCGCTCTGGCAACGATGGTAGCCAATGTACTTGCCACTGTCCATCACGAAGGGGCTGTAATGGTCGCCTTTTGGCTTGCTGTACTGAGTGATTTGCAGTGGTTTTTCTGGGCAATTCATGTCAAAAACCTCGATGTGGCGGTACTGCGCTTCAACGCGAACATCAGCGAACACAGACTTCTGGCGGATGGTGGCCACAGCCACTCTGGTCTCATCAATGGCTGCTGGAGTCACTGCATCGAATGCTTCCGGGGTCACGCGGATGGTCTCCTCGGTGCTCAAGTCATACCGAAACACACCCCAATTCTCCCCTACCTTTCTGTGAAAAAATATCACTGTCTCGCTTCCCCATGATGGCCAGCCACCGTTCTCGATCACCCGCTCGCGATCCAGAGACGGAGTCTCTATGCTCATCACGTAAATGCTGGTCGGCAAGTCCTTAATTTCCCCACCCCAGTTCTTTCCTTGGTAAGAAGCCACTGCTACCCTCTTCCCAGATGGTGACACAGAGGGACTTATATCAAACGTCCCTTTTTATGTAGAATTAAACATACCAAATATTATTAAAGTAGAAATGAAGCACATTTAATCCACGCATCTCTAAAGCAGAAGTAGATCAAATAGCAAGACTTGGAAAGAAAATTTAACAGCCAAACCTGGTGGAGTGAGGCGCTCAGTTTCGCCTGTCCCAAGATTAGTTTTGTAGACGATGTTCCAGGGGCTACGGCGTTCTTGCACGGGCTCCTTGGTGGAAACGTAGACAAGGTAATGGTCAGACGTTTGACCATCCAACTCGTAGCCACCGGCAATGCAGCCACTGTCCTCCATACGGGCACCATCAAACAATTCAGTGCCATAGATATCCGCCAAGGTGAAGACCTTGACTTCGCCGTCATCATGAAAGTGCAGGGCTATCTGGAGTGTTTCAAGGTTGTGTTGCCTTTCGGAGACAAAGGCCAAGCCGGTGAGACGGCCCGATTCGATGCCGGCTTCTATCACGGCTTGTGGTTCCAACTCCAGGCACTTGGCGATTGTCTTGAGAGCTTCCGGTGGAACAGTTTGGCCATTGTAGTTGTACGACAAGCCGTCCGTCAAGTGCACCTCGTCCAGCTTTGATGACGCTGGAACTGGACAGCGGAATATGTCCAGGGGCACTGGTGGCCTATAGCTCGTGAAGAAGGCGATGCTTCCTCTCCTCTCACCCATTCTAACAGATGTATTGTGTTTGGTGCAACTGCTGATGATCAAATGTAAGATGTGAGCAACCGAGATGGCACTACGGAATTGCACAATGCAAGGTATACTTATAAAATGCGGAGCATAATGGTGCATATTTCTGTTATAGTAATGTGACTCCACAGGAGTACAAATAGCCTGTTTTAACTATGCAAATTTGTATGTCCAGTTGCATAAATGATCAGCGCTTTTAAGTGCAAACAACAAACCTTGCAGTTGTAGTTGTGCATATATTTTTAGCAAAAACCTTGCATCCAGGTCAGTTTTCTGCATTCGTTTTTGTCTAAATAATATAGTGATGGTGGCGGGCTTCGATCTGGCAGCATTCTGCTGATACCCTTTCTCATTGTTGCAACTTAGCTTAACTGATGTACAATAAGTAACAAATGTAGTCCTTTGATGCCACTGCCAGCATATCCATGTATGGCTCGCATAAACTGAGTTGTTTTGTCTTCTATCTGCAAGTTGGAGATCTTTTGATAAACAATAAGCTAGGACTCAAATGAACATATCACCCAACTGGTGAGTTGCCTGCAACTTCTGGATCCTCATTAGTAGAGTTGACATTGCACCATCATGATACAATTAGTTAGGCAGGACACAAATTTATTAGTAATTTTTCATGGATAGATCTGTCATCATTATGTTATTTCTCTTGCTCAAAGAACAATGATCATCATCACACCTTGTTTTTCAGCCAATAAGACTAGTTCATTTCCCTTTAGCATATATTGACCTTAATTTGTACTCCCTCCATCCCAAGGCTTAAGGCATATAACCTTTTTTGAAAAGTCAAGCCATGTAAAGTTTGACGAAACTTTTAGAAAAAAACTATCAAGAACTATTATATTATATAGATACCATGTGAAAATATATTTCATGATGTATGAAAGGGTATGGATTATGTATTGTAAATATTAATATTTTTCTCTAAAAACTTGGTCAAACTTTAGTTGGTTTGAGTTTTGAAAAAAGTTATATGCCTTAAGACTTGGGACGGATGTAGTAAGACTTTAACAAGGTAAACGGAAATTACGCTCAACTGTGATAATCATTTCGTATTTTCTCATTGCAACTTAGCTTATCTACTGTACAATAAATAACAAAGGTAGTCCTTTGATGCCACTGCCAGCATATTCGTGTATGGCGCGCATAAACTGAGCATCTTTTGATACACAATAAGCTAGGAGGACTCAAATGAATATATCACCCAACTGGTGAGTTGCCTGCAACTTCTGGATCCACATTTAGCAGAGTTGACATTGCACTATCATGATATAATTAAGTTAGGCAGTGGCAAATATTTATTAGTATTTATTTTCATGGGTAGATCTGTCATCATTATGTTATTTCTCTTGCTCAAACAATGATCATCATCACACATTGTTCTTCAGCCAATAAGACTAGTTCCTTTCCTTTTAGCATATATTGGTCATAATTAGCTAAGACTTTAACAAGGTAAACCGAAATTATGCTCAACTGTGGTCATTCCGTATTTTCTCTTCTCATCTAAAAAAAGTTAAGTGCTCGGTATTTTCTAGCCACATAGAAGGAGCAGACAGCGGGTATCCAGCAGTACTTCCAATTAGTTTTAAAACTAACCAGTCAACTAGTCATGTACTCATATAGCTCTTGTACTTTAACTAATTTAGCAAGCCTATTACAAGAGTGGATCTCCAAATTCACATGGTTCCATGTTAGAACCCGCAACAAGCATGTGAGATTTTTGCAAAGTCAATACATGTGAACTGTCTTCTCACATTTGTTCGGTAAGTCAATAAGACAAATTCTTTTCATTTTAGCATAGACTGACCTCAATTAGCTGGTAGCCTAGGACTTGATCAAAGTAAAGAGAATTCATTCTCAACTGTGATGATTGCTTTGTATTCTCTTCTATCAAATAAAAAGGGGAGTGTTCCACATTTCTAGTCATATGCAAGGAACTGACAGCTGTTATCCATCTATATTTCTCGTTAAATTAAAAACAGACCAGTCAGTTATATACTGATATCCCTCCATCTTATCATAATTTAGCAGGTCTGATGTGACTCTGCCGGATCAACTTACGCGGGGCTCATGTTACCATTTGCAGCAAGCCGGGTATGATTGTTCTGATGTCAATACATGCAAATTATCTTCTCACTAAACTTACTAGGAATTGTGTCGATAGTACTACTCCCTCCATTTCAAAATAAACTAACCAGTCAACTAGTCATGTACTGATATCCTTGAGTTCTTTAACTAATTTAGCAAGCCCATTTTGAGAGTATATCTCAAAATTTAGCGAGCCCATTTTGAGAGTAGATCTCAAAATTTAGCAAGCCCATTTGGAGAGTAGATCTCAAAATTCACATGGGTCCAAGTTAGCACACTCAACAAGCATTTGAGATCTTTATTTTTATAAAGTCAATACATGTGAATTGTCTTCTCACATTTGTTTTGTCAGCCAATAAGAGTAGCTGTTTCCCTTTAGCATAGACTGACATCAATTAGCTAAGAGCCTAGGACTTGATCAAATAAAGAGAATGCATTCTGGACTGTGATGATTGCTTCATATTCTCTTCTACTCCCTCTGTTCCACAATATAAGCCTTTTTAGCAAGTTTGCTAAAAAGGCTTATATTGTGGAACAGAGGGAGTATATCTAATAAAAAGGGGAGTGTTCCATATTTCTAGACATATGCAAGGAACTGACAGTGGGTATCCAGCTATTTTTCTCATTAGTTTAAAATCAGACCAGTCAATGATATACTGTATCCCTCCATCTTGTCATAATTTAGCAGGTATGCTGTGACTCTGTCACATCAACTCACATGGAGCTCATGTTAGCATTTGCAGCAAGCAGGGTAAGATTGTTCTCATGTGAGAAAACCGCACCAGCGGTCCTAATTCTTTGCCGGTACCTTCAGTTTGGTCCTAAATCTTTAAAAGTGTACATCTGAGTCCTAAATCTTTTCTAAGTGATTCTTCTGAGGTCCTATTTTGTTCTGACCGCTTTGACCTATCTACGTGGCACATTGACCATTGCCACGTCGGCAGTATGGGCCCAACAGAGGTACTAGCTAGACATAATTTTTTTTAAAGGCCCCTAGATTCTATTTGTGCTTGCTTTAGGCGCAAATTTTGTGGTGCGTCGATTAAAGAGAGATTTGGAGCAAAAAACTAATTAACCCCCTTTTAATCTCTCCCCTTTCTTCCCTGCCCGCCGCCCACCCCTATCTTCTCCATGTGCCACGATTTCCCAGCCCGTGGAGTTCCACCAGATGCCCTGCTCACCGGCGTTGCCCCCTGGTCCATCCGCGCGCCACCGTCCCCTGCTTCGGACGCCCTAATCCTATAGCGGCGGACCCCTGATCCATCTGTGGCAGACTCCTGCTCCACCCGTATCCGCCGATGGGCCAAAGCGGGCGGGCATCCAATTCACTGGCCGAGCCGAGGCGGCTCGAGAACGACGGCCGAGAGCTTGCGCAACAACTGAGGAAGTCATGGAGGATTTCGTCGTCCTCACCTCCCAATGCGTGGGGCGCTCCTCCTCCCAGAGTACGTCACTAGAATCGGAGAAGAACGACGGCGCACGGCTTGGCCTCGTGGAGGATACTCCTGTGGACTTCGGGCACGCTGGAGCGGTGTGGGAGGCTCGCCGCATCTTTCTGGTTCTCCGCCGGTGGTCGTCGCGGCTTGGAAATGTTTACTCTGACAACAATTGCTCGCCGGAGCAATGGCGGTGGCGGCGGCACTTTCCACGCAATTACAGCCGAAATATGAATCGGGGTCAGTAAAACTTTGCAAGGTTGCGCGGAACGACGAGGGGGAAAAGGAGGACACAGATTCTATTGGCCTGGAAGCACGCGTTTGTGCTCGCCGATGCAAAATTATCGCCGGTGCTCAGGCAGGCGGTAGTCAACGCAGGCACGATGGGAGTTAACGGGGTGAGAAGTGAAAAAAATTGTTAACGGGCCCAAAAAGTAAATCAGGACTGTGGTTTGAAATAAATATAACCTAAGGGACCTTTTCACAAATATACACATCTGACTGGTATCCCTTCCAGACCCTAGTGCCGACGTGGCAGTGGTCAATGTGCCACGTAGACAGGTCAAAGTGGTCAGAACAAAATAGGACCTCAGATGAATCACTTAGAAAAGTTTTAGGACTCGGACGTGCAATTTCAAAGATTTAGGACTAAATTGAAGGTATCAACAAAGAATTAGGACCGCTGGTGCGGTTTACTCTTCTCATGTCAATACATGCAAATTATCTTATTGCTAAACTTATTTTGACCAAGTTTATAGGAAAAAAAAACATCAACATCTACAATACAATATGAAATAATATTCCATGAGGATATAAAAATATTGACTTGGTACTATAGATGTTGATATCTTTTTCTATAAACTTGGTAAATGTTTACAAAGTTTCACTTGAAACAGAACTAAAATGCAATATATTTTGACAGGGAGGGAACGAGGGAGTACATTCAGTTCAAAAATAATTTTCGCTCTCATATGCATACACTTCAATTTGTTTAACTTACTAGAAATACAATTTATAAGCGTCTTGACAAATAAATTTCATACTAGTTAACCACAGGTATATGAAATTACTGAAGCACGACCAGAACTTGCATGTCAAAACTCAATGAACCAATCATACACTGGCGGAGTGTCGCGGATCTCACACCCGGCACAGAAAGAACTTTATAACAATCTTACCCAACAAACAATATTAATTACAATAAATTCCTTTTGAACCAGACAGTTGTGACAAACTGAAAGGTTGAACCAGTTTTACTTAGTCGCCAAATTGCACCAGATTTTGTAGCTATAGTCCTTATTTGAACCAGATTTAATATTTCTCCCCCAAACCTGACAGCATGGACCGCATCATCCTGATAGGTAGGCCCATGATATCAGGATAGAGACAAATCTTAATTCTTAAATCAGATTCAAACCACGATTATAGTTACAAAATTTAGTGCAACGGCCAAGTCACTAAAACAGAAGGTTGATTCAACCTGTCAGTTTGTCACAACTATATAGTTCAAACCCATTTTACTCTATTAATTGACCATATCATGTATACCCAGTACTTTTAACTATGCCTACGTGGCTTCGTCCTAATCAGTCATTTCTCTGTATTAAATGGAATTGTATTTATGTAACATAAATATAATATTTCTAGTATCTCGTCACATTTGATGGTGAAGAGAACATATTTTCTCCATAAATATGTATCTAAAAAAGGAATTAGCCTACATATAGCATTTCAATTAAAAGGGAACCCACTTTCTGAGTCATGATCCCTGGTATATCCTCTTATTCTTCTTACCCTGATTTACCATATTAATATTTTAAGAAAATTGTTGTCCTGCACCTGGTTTACGACTAGTTGAATACAAAAGGAAGGAAACCATGACTATGAGGTGTGTTGTTCCCTAGTCAATATGCAAGACGAATGAATTTTCACGGAAAGAAACAAGAAAGAATGGAAATTCTGCCTGACCTCTGGTAAATGTTCAAAAGATGACTCCTTTGATCGCTGATACCATGTGGATTTTTTGTTTGTATCTGAAATCATAAACAGAGGAAGCATGTTGTGAACAACAAGCTTTTAAAACACAAAAGATGTTACAGCACAATTCACAGATAAGTACAGATGCATTCATGACCTTGTGAAACTTTAACTTGGTCCACTCTAAGCATTGTGCTTTCAGGTGCCATCACCGGCTAGAATTTCATCAAGAATGTCACAATTCAAGTACAGTATGCCCTGAAACTTTTGGGACATGTCGTTGCTTCATGGAACCCCTTAGGTCGTTTACAGATTGCCACATCCCCTCTTTAGCATATATGTTAGACAGCATAGTGTGAAACCCATCATGGTGAGGATCCATATCAACAAGCTTCCTCCCCACCCTTTCCCCAACCTCATTTTCACCATGCTTCCAGCAGGCACCAAGCAATGCACCCCATGCTGGAACATCAGGTGACAAGGGCATGCTCTCAATCATATCCTCAGCCTCTCTAACATATCCAGCACGTCCAAGAAGATCAACCATGCATCCATAATGTCTAATGTTTGGCACAATTTGGTACTTGTGCCGCATCAACTTGAAGAAGTGGCGGCCCTCCTCAACTAGGCCAGCATGTCTGCAAGCACTCAAAACTCCAGTGAAAGTTATCTCATTCGGGATAGCAGTGCCAGATGCTTCCATCTCTGAAAACATGTCGAGGGATTTTGTCACAAGGCCGTTCATAGCCAGTCCCACAATGACAGCATTCCAGCAAGGTGTTCCTTTTTCTTCCATTATGTTGAAGACTTCCAATGCAGCTTCCAAACATCCACACTTCATGTACATGTCAATGAGGCTAGTCCCAAGTACAAGAGTGATGTCATATTTATTTTTCCTTATGTACTCATGCACTGACTTTCCTTTCTCCAAAGCGGACAGATTAGTGCATGCAGATATAACACAGACAACAGTAACCTCATCTGGCCTGATTCCCTGGGATCGCATCTTATCGAAAACAGAGAGGGCATCTGAGGATTGGTTATTCTGCACACAACCAGATATCAGCGTACTCCAAGAAACATTATCCTTGTGAGGCATTGCACTGAACAATGCCATTGCATCTTTGACGTGACCATTCTTTAGATAGCCAGCTATCATCGAGTTCCAGGAAAACATGTCCAAGCACTCGCTACTGTCAAACAATCCCCGCGCCGCAACAACATCCAGGCAACATGAATACATATGGATCAGCACATTCTGAACATTCACCAGCGAACAAAGGCCAGCTCTGATAATCAATCCATGGCACAGTTCTCCATTCTGAATCATCTCTGACTGAGCACAAGCAGCCACCACACTGACCATCAGCACCTCATCCACAGGCCATGGCTCTCGACGCATACACGAGAACACGTGCAAGGCCTCTGCAAACATGCCATTTCGCTCAAAGCACGAAATCATGGCAGTCCACGTGAAGATATCCCTGCAGTCGGCCTCATCAAACACTATCCTCGCCTCGTCCACCATACCGCTCTTCCCAAACAATGACACCATCGAGCTCACCGCCGTAGCGTTCCGTGCCGGCATCGGTGTGAACACCCCAACTGCCTGATCGACATCCCCAGCATGCACATACGCAGCCAGGATCGTGTTCCACGAAACAGCGTCCCACGTGGGACCTGCTTCAAACACCCTGCGCGCGTCCAAGAGACAACCGCAAGCAGAGTAGGCATATATCAGGGAGTTCCTGAGGTACAAATTATCGCCGAACCCGTGCCTGATAGCGTGGGAGTGCACCTGCCTGCTTTCGGCCGCGTCCCTCCTTGCGGCGCAGGCCGCGGCGAGGATGGGGTGGGTGTAGGCGTCGGGGGACGCTGGCAGGGAGACGTATAGTGGTAGGCAGAGGTGCTGCATCCCGGCGAGCAGGGCCGCCTTGAGCAGCGTGTTGCAGGAGAAGGCGTTGGGGAGGCGGACGAGTTGGAGGAGGCGGAACGAGTGGTGGAGGGGGAGCGGGAGGAGGCGGGTGGCGGAGGTGAAGAGGAGCAGGCGGCTGGCAGCGAAGGCGTCGGCGAGGAGACCGGAGGCGATGAACTGGGCATGGATCTGGAGGAGGTGGCGCGCGGAGCAGCACCTCGCGAGGTGCGCGTCAAGGAGGGACACCGTGAGCATGGCCGGCGCCGCGGCGGCGAAGTGGAAGCAGCGCGACGAGCTGCGGCTTCGAACTTCGAACCGATGAATTGATACGAGTTCTTCACAACAGGGCTGCAAACGTTCTCTAAAAAAACGCAAAATCTAACTTCTGGTTGACCACAAAGTTTGCTTACCGGTCATGGTGCGCGCCGCTGGATTAGGATCGTGCGGTCGATCGGTTATTACTCCCTCCGTTTAGAAATATAAGATGTTTTAGGTTTGTGATGGAGATGTATCTAGACACCTTTTAGTGTATAGGTTCAAATGAATCTAGACACTAAAAGATGTCTAGATACATCTTATTCACAAACCTAAAACATCTTATATTTTTAAACGGAGGGAGTACTTTCTATAAACAGCCGTGGGCTACCTGGCCTGACACTTCCGCACGCACATACATGGCAGCCATTGGATCCAGATAATAGTGGGCGTTTTCATCACCGAGATCAACAGCTGCCATTCGATTCACCCCACTACTTGTTCATATGTGTGTTGCATACGAACGCCAATGACTATTAGGCCTATCCGAGAGTGGGGTCACATGAATGATATTGGGTCATGTCCGTGTTTGTTGTGCATCCTGGCCAACTCGGGTGAAAGCCCTAGAATTCATTCAAGATGGGAAAATATTTGAGTCGCCTCCCGCTCATCCTCTCCTTCCCTCCTTCCCTTGTCTCCTCCACAAGCCGTCGTCGCCGCTGCTCGGCCTCACCGTGCCCACGCTCTTGCTCGTTGTGGGCGGAGCGCCTCCCCGCTCGTCCTCTCCTTCCCTCATTGTTAACATTCTATCTTGCAGCGGAAGGGGTTCAAGGGCAATTCTCAAGTGCTTGAAAAATGGAAAAGATTTGCATGATATACTAACCCCGGACATCCTCCCCAGGTATCCTTGTGCACACAAATTATGTGTTTCAGTTTTGAATTTGTGCAACTGTATTCTATCTGGTTCCTTGTTGTGGATTTCAGATGTTTCACATGCAGAAGTCTAAGCGAGATGGATTAGTCGGTGGATCGCAGCTGCCGGCAGAATGGAAGAAGGTCGGAGGACATCCTTTGCAAGCTACTGAACCACACAACATCAAAACGAGAGGGTAATGCAATCTATTATATAACATAGCAGAGGAAATTTGGATATATCTTGTGAAAGTTGTCTGCATAACCCCGTACCATGAATCTATGTCATTTTCAAACCAATTGGGTGTTGGATTTTGGTGTGAAGTATACCATACTTTTCCACTCTATAACTTGGTCAGCACCAGGTCCGACCACCGCGTTCCCATGAATCCGGCGAGTGCGGGATCAAAGATTCCCGGATGATCCTGCAAACAACGACGTTGGGGCGCCCTGACGCGTGGCATCACTCCAGAACCACAGCTCCGTGTCACCGTACCCATCTCGAAAGTTGAATACGGGCGAGCCAAGACTACAATAGCCCATCAGTGTCAGGGCCTCTTCAAGATAACCTCGGCCTCTCCAAGTTCAGCTACATTGACCTTGCCAACAACAATGAGCAAGCTTGCCGGCCCAAACCCACAATCTATCGGGCAAGCAAAAGACACTCAGAGGTGCTCCTCCTCAACATCTGGCTCTCTGACTGCCTACGCCAAAAGATTGGTATCCTCACCAAGACATCCGTCATCAACGTCGGCATGAACCAGCTCAATGTCCTGATCCCAATATCCTTCTCGTGCATCAGCAGTGTCGGGTTGGTGTCCCCTGAGAGCCGCGCTTGATATGTACAAGCAGTGATTTTATGCTTCATCCCTTGGACTGCACAATGTGAGCCATTGATTTTAAAAATATCTATGCTCTTACTTGGCACTGAAGTGGCAAGTTTTTTTTTTTTGCAACGCATTCACTCACTAGGCAAATCATCGGGTGTTTTAAAAATATTGTTGCATTAGATAGATGATGGGCAGACATTTGGCATTTTCTCTAAGGCTTATAATGTCCACAATTGCCATGTGATGGATGCCTACTATATAAGCCAGTGAATTTCCATTAATTACTGTAATATCTAGCTACACTTTTGAACCATATTTGTTTTTTATTTAACAATATTTTGAACCATATTTGTATGAGTGCAGATAAAAATAGATGGAGAGAGAGTAGCATAATGGTTGGAGGCCCTACATGACTTAGTCTGCATTATGGACAAGCATACCTGTAAATGTATGCGATTTGTGAAGCCTCTAAAAAGTGAGCTTGGTGATTTGTGTTTCTAAAAGTTGAGATAATTAGTTTACCCCACAAAGGGAATACCATCAGAGAGCTACATGTGGCTTCGCTGATTTCGTAGGCAATATTTGGGTAAAGGTCAGCATTGCGAACACTGCTGATTTGGTTTATATATTTTTGCACACAATTTTCTTACCCTTTATATAAAATTTCTGATTTGCTATCCTTCTTTTTTGCCTACAAATTACTTTTGTTTAGGACACGAGAATCACTTAATTTTTCAACACAACAGCTTTGTTGAAGGCATGCAATTGATTATCTTTACCTTCTTTCTGGGCTTATGACTATGGATATGTTCATTAGCGGACCAGAGAAATTACAAAGACTGGGCAATCTCTAAACTTTAAGTCTTAAATTGCTAATTATTAGTCGAGTAACCAAGAAATTAGGCAGCGTGGCCTGCCGAAAGCCTAGGCAACAGGTATGCTCGGTCCGTCGCTGGATATTTTTGGAGTTCTGGATGTACTTCTATATGTCCAGGTAAGCCGAGGCTGTTACTTAATTGATCATTCAATCATTGAGTTCTAGATGTACTTCTATATGCTCACATGATTTTTTCTATTTATTTTGCCGTGCGGTAGCATCTTGTGTACATTTGTTAGGAGTTTGTAGGCATTGAGGTGTTTTTTTCTTACATGTATGTGCAAGTTTTGCGATATCGTTGGTAAAAGCCCAATGATGCATTCCGGAGCAACTTAGGTTCTTGGAACTTCCATGTAATATTTGTCTATTTGTTATTTTCTGGATAGGGCTCCTGTTATGTGATTTGTGTTTTCAAAGCTTCAATACTCATCCTGATTTCATTTTTTGTTTTACGTATTTATTAGATGTGAATTACAAAGTAATTTTTTGCTTCTGCATTGTGTTTCTCAGAATTGGATAAGGCAGAATGCCTCCAAATCAGCAGCACCAACAAAAGCACAGGGACTTCATGGAATGGAAGAAATTAGAGCTTTCTCTAAGATGGGAAGAGAGATCGGTGTAGCAAAACGGGTGAAGATCGCCTCCTCATTTATGCTCAGATAACATATAAAATTATTGAAGTACAACGATGGATCATGTTGGCAGAAAGTCATGTGGATTTGCCGGATTCAAAGAAACCTGACATATTATATAATTTTTCGAATAGAGCATACAATTGATTATTTGAGACGCGCGAGCGCGTGCATGGCTACTAGTTTCTATAAACAGCCGTGGGCTACCTGGTACACTTCCGCACGCACATGGCAGCCATTGGATCCAGAAAATAGTGGGTGTTTTCATCACCAAAATCAATAGCTGTCATTCGATTTACCCCACTACTTGTTCATATGTGTGTTGCATACGAACGCCAATGACTATTGTGCCCATCCGAGAGTGAGGTCACATGAATGATATTGGGTCATGTCCGCGTTTGTTGTGCATACTGGCCAACTCGGGTGAAAGCCCTAGAATTTATTCAAAATGGGAAAATATTTGAGTCGTCTCCCTGCTCATCCTCTCCTTCCCTCCTTCCCGTGTCTCCTCCACAAGCCGTCGCCGCCGCCGCTCGGCCTCACCATGCCCACGCTCTTGCTCGTTGTGGGCGGAGCGCCACCCCGCTCGTCCTCTCCTTCCCTCATTCCCTTGTCTCCTCCACAAGCAGTCGCCGCTCGGCCGCACCGTGCCCACACTCTTTCTCGTTGTGGGCGGAGAAGGATCTACAAGCCGTCGCCGCTCGTCCTCACCGTGACCCCGTGGAGAGGGACGAGACCGGGATCCCATGCGGTCGGTGCCTCTCTGCTAGAATCACGGTGGACGGAGACGGAGGAGGAGGGGCGGATGAACCACACTCGATCGACTACAGAGTAAATCGTGGCCACAGAACTCGTCCCGGCTGAGCCATGTCGATGACCGCCGTTGAATCCTCAACGGCCCTTCTCATTGATTTCTCATGGCGGCGCACCGGTTCGGTCGAAGCTGCCACGACCTGTTATCGCCGCGCCTCTCCTCATCGACGGTCGTAGCTCCCCGTTGTGGTCAGGCTCGAGCTCTTAGCACTTGCTGCTCCCAATCCTCCATGACCTACATGTAGCCATGGGGCAGCAGGGGCGAGGTCGGGACTCTCGGTTGGGTCAGTGCGACTGAGGGATAGGGGAGCAGGGATGGGTGGTGGCGGTGGGGGAAGAGTGGAGGAGGGCAGCTCTGGTCTTCAGGATGCATTGAGGAAGGACCCGTGCATGGTGAGTACTTACCTCTGCTTATTTTTGTTGGTGAGTACTTACCTCTGCTTGTTTTTGTTGTCGAGTCACAGACCAAAAGTTTGAGTAATTTGTAATTTTCTATCTATCACCACACTATTTTTCAACGGGTCTTGGTTTGGTTGGACTGGATTTCTGTGGTCCTCTTCCACCAATTTTTGAAAAGTAATTGGTATTTAGTTATTAAAATTTATTGGGGTTCAAATTTACCTTATCCCTACAAATTCAATGTTTATTTTGGACTTTTCCTTATAAATAGAACCATGGAGCCTCGCAAAAAAAATAAAAAATAGAATCATGGAGAGAGGACAAGCCAGGGCTGACGTTGGGGAGTGACAAGCTAGCGCTGCCTGGCCTTCCAGCTCTCCGCTCTCACTAATTTCTCCTGGCCTCTTCCCCCCTCATCCAAGCCAGCGCCAGAGAAGAGAGAACCCAAAATTAAAAAACCAACTCCTCGCCATCGACTAGCCCCCACCCTACCCTCCCCCTCCCACACCCACATCCACCAAAAAATCCCCAAATGGCGTCACCATCGGAACTGGAGCGCTCCTCACATGAGCGCATCATCGACTCTGCCCCCCATGTATTCCGTCCCTGCCGCGTCTCCGTAGCCACAACCGACTTCTCTATCGTCAAGCCATAGTTAGTTAATGAGACGATGCCATACACAATGACATTGAAGATATTCTTCTCGGGGACGTATGAGCTCAGGAGGATGCATGGCTCTCTCCCAGCCCCTCTAGAGGAGGACGATGTCGCGACCACACCCTGTGAAGAGGAGGTGTTGAATCTCGGCCAACCTCCCAGCAAGCTAGGAAGAGAGAGAGCAAGGTTGTGAGAACTATGCGGAAGGTTCTTGAGCGTGTATGGCTACTAAAGAAACTGCAACTCACGGTGGAGGAGTGGGACATCATCATTTCTTATGACATTCTGCACCGGCTCTAGAATGATGCATGTGTGTGGGTCGATGGGTTCCACTTCCACCTAACCCTCAGTGTGGTCCTCTGGCTCATCGTCAACCTGTCGGTGCTTCAAGACATTTGGTACTTGGTTGAGCAGGAGGATGGCCATTGCAGCATATGCATGCAGGCACTATAGAAGCGCACAACAGTGCGTCTTTAGGGATGCAATCATCTGTATCGCCGCAAGTGCGTCTTCACTTGGTTTGCGACCAACGCCAACCGCCCTATCTGCCGATACAATGTGCTCGTCCATCTCTACTGACACGAGGTGCATATGCTCCCTTATGTATGAAACCTGGTCATGTGGTTGTTAATTAATTAATATATTAAACATGTTCTACATATGTTTGCACTTGTTGAATTAAGCTTGATTCAATTTAAACAGAGAAAACAATTAGTCTAGGATTACAATCTAACAGAAAAACGTTATCATGTCTCATACATTTTAAAATGAGAAAACCAAAACGAATCAATGTTTGTCATCTCACTGCATAATTTAAAACAACAGTCTAATCATTGTCACCATCATCGCTTTCAGCACCTCCGTGTTCTAGATCCACATATTCCGACTGGGTTGGATCTTCTTCCTCTTGTCATTCATCATAGATGTACTAAGATTCATCAAGTAGAACCAGTTTATTCCTGTCTTTGTCCACTACACTAACCTCAAGAGTGAAATCTACTTGTCCATCATGCGTAGAGCCGCCTCTAGCAATCAAATTTTTATTGATGTCAGTCAGTTCAGTTACCATGCAAACACTAGAATCATCTTGGTGGCAACATCAATGGTGACTGGCTCATCATACTCATTCACATCATAGGTGCTCCTTGCCTAAAACTTTTGCACATATTTTCGATCGTTATTATCTCTATTATCCAAGAATATTACCTTGAAGCTTGAGTTACTAAAATATAAGGTTCCTCCTTGTACTACTCAGCAGTAGTATTGATCGATATGAAATTCCCATAATTTTTTGGGCCTCTTTTCTTTTTCGAATCTTGGTCATACCAATAACATTTTAATAGAACCATAGGTCGACCACCAGTCTTGTCGTTATAGTTCAACTCAATAACCTCTTTTATGCGACCATAATGATCATACTCCTCTGAATTCTTTATTTTGGATGTCAAGTGCTCTCCACTGGTCGTGATGCCACTATTTTGTGTCTTCAAATGTTTCTCACGTTCATAAGTGTTGTAGTGGATACCATCGTCATTGCAAGCTAAAGTTGTGTGCACCCTCTTTGAAGGACCACGTGATAGGGCATAGAGAACATCACTAATATCGCCCAGGTTCTCTTCACGCGGCTTCGTGATATGCGGTTATACAAAATAATCAAGAGGTCATCTCATGCGCACAATTCGTATGAAATTCAAAGTTTAGTTGAACATCTTACATTATTCCTAAACCATTCATGAAACCCACCCCCACATACTGGTGCAACATAATCTTTTCATTTGGTTGCTTTAAATAACCTACAAAAATGACAGTCAAGTCTGACATCTGAACATATCTTGCTACGAGTTTCATTTCATATATGTGACGATATGTATGAATAGTATTCACGCAACAAAGTTTCAGCCTCATCGGCGTTATTGAGCACATACCAAGTGAGTTGGTCATATTCATGTTGCATTAATGTTCTATGTTCCTTCTTTCCTACTAGGCGAACACCATGGTGTTGATGGAAACAATCGTGGCCACTTTTTATTGGGACTCCAAGTGCAGAGTGGCAGCAAGTTTCTTTTCCCCACAAGGGCGACTCGAGGGTTTACATCGAACTTTCGGGGAATCGGTTGTGTAAGTTTTATTCGTCTTCTCCTCTTCAAGCAACCTATAAAGTAAATAATTTGTCTTGTGTCCCCAACTCCACCAAGTGGTTGTCAAGCACAAGGTTTCCTATTAGTAATATGAAATATAAATAAAGTAAACTGAAATAACTAAAGTAAAGTAATACAAACTAGATGATATGGAAGATAATAGTTGTTTTTGAGTTTTTATGAGTGATTGCAAGTGGGGAAAGTATTTTTATATTTTTGAAATAATAAATTGCAGAAAATATAAAAGGTAGTAGTTGCAACGAAAAGATGTTTCTTATGACTAAAATTGGACCGGGGTTCATGGGTTCACTTGTCTACTCTCTTTTTAAGTTGTAGTGATCATAAAACAATTCATCAATGACAAATATTTATGGAACTTTTATATGTGTTTGATAAGCATTCATATGGGCATCACGTTCTAACATAGAGATATACACATCTCTCTTATACTCCTTAAGAAATGGAAACTCCATGCAATCTTGAATTAAGAACAAATCAGGGTATAGCTTTAAGTAGTATAACACGATGTTTGAAATACAAATATGCTACCTTGATCTAGTAAGATTATCTCACTGTCACATGATAATTATAGCACATGATTTTACTTTATCCCTAGTGAGGCGGCAAAAGAAAGGTAAAAAACAAAGTAGATCTTCGATATTGTTGTCAGAATTCAATCACTACCACCATGATACTCCATCTAATATACACTTCTCCCCATACAAGTTCTTGCATACAAGTTGGATCAAAACAAGCAATTAAGAATGGGGTATATGATATGCATCTACCAATACGTACATCTTACACAAAATATGTTCCAATCTAATATATCAAATCATAGAATAAATATCCACCATATAAGAATTACATATATGACCATAATCATGTTGGGCAGCTCATATGGTACTATATCTATGAAGAAAAAGAGAGAAATAGATCAAACTACTACCACAAACCCATAGTATGGAGGTGGAATACTCCCTCTTCATCATGGTGACGATGCTGGAGATGTTGGAGAGGTTGGAGATCCCCCTGGAGGCGGCTCCGGCGGAGTTTCCCCCTCCAATCTTCGCTGGATCTGACTCTATTTGGTGGTGTTTTCGTTTCTAGTGTATTCTGTGTCGCGGATTCCTCGGGTTATCCTTATATAGGGTTTTTTTATGTCAAGAGAACTCTTTGGGCGAAAGAATCAAGGCGATCGGACGACCGAGGAGCAAAAGAGGTAGGTGGCACGCCCACCTAGTCTGGGCGCGCCACCCAGTATCTTTTGGGCCTCCTGGCCCTCCAGGCGAGGTTCTTGTGCTCCAGATTCTTCTCATGGATAAATATTGAGATCCACAAAAGCTTAGGTCCATTTGACTTTGTATAGGTCCTGAAACATCAAAAACATTGAAAACATGATTTTTCTGCCCTGTCGGGTTATATCCAAAATAAAGAGGATCATTGGTAAATCCCCAAAAATCAATGTAAAACATGGATATAACATTATATATGATGAAAATATGTGGATAAACATGTTAACAAACTGCAAAGTTCATGTATGCATTTTACATGCATCACATGGTTAAAATAGATTTTTCAACTTCTTCAGTTCTGCCACCTAGATTGGATCTCGTGTTATGATCAGGAATGTATGTTGAGAAAAATTCAAATGCTTCAGCAGCAATATATGCCTCTGCAATGCAAGCCTATGCTATAGCCTTGTTCCTAACAATACCCTTGAAAGTGCAAAGTCGATGTTCTATAGGATACATCCATCTGTACTATACGGGACCTCTGTAAAGTGCATCTTCGGGCAGATTAACAGCCAAATGTACCATCACATCAAAGAAGGATAGTGGATATATCAGCTCAAGCTTGCACTGGATTTCTGCTATGTCTGTCTGAAGACGCGCTACAACTCTTCTGTCTGTAGTTTTTCTACAAAGTTCTCTAAAGAACTTTCCCAACTTTGCAAGCATGTTGTAGAAATCCTTGTTCACTAAACCGTTAATGCCAAGAGCTAAAAGCCTTTGTAGTAGGATGTGGCAATCATGAGTTTTCAACCCTTGGAGCTTGTTCCCCTCTACATTGATACACTTTGCAATGTTGGAAGCAAATCCAGATGGGAACTTCACACCACGGAGGAAGTCACAAAATAGTACCCTTTTATTCATCAGCAAGGTAAATTCTGCACTCGAAATTTGTAATGTTTTTCACCGCCCTTATCAACTATATCTTTAGGATGCAACTTCAAGTTGTTGTTAACATTGAGTTCTTCACAATCAAGCCTAGCATTATAGCTATCGTTTGTCTTGGTTGGAATGTTGAGTAATGTGCCTATAATGTTGTCACGTATATTTTTCTCCAAGTGCATGACATCAATATTATATTGAAGTTGTTGGGGATATGCTATATGTGTATCCTCATAGCATGTCTCTTATCCGGATAACCCGGGTGGCTCAAAGTTGGTAGCATGGCCCATGGCCTGCTGGGCGGCCCAGTTAGATGGATCCAGAAGGGAGGCCCATGCCGGATAAAGGAAGGCTACGGAGGAGTCACCGACGTACCCGGATCCTTGGAGTGCAAGACACGCTAGACTAGTTGTAAGCAGTGTAGGACTTTGTAGCCTGTCTGGCTAGGACTTTTCCCTGTAACTCTAGGACTTGGCGACTATATAAGTCGGGCCTATGGGAGCCTTTAGGTCACCAATAAACATACACCTCGCACAGCGAACCAATCCCTATAACTCGGCGTATTGCCCTTATAGTGATTTATAGCAGGAGTAGGATTCCGCCACCGTTGTGGGATCTGAACCTGGGTAAGCTATGTTACCTCATACCCGTCAACTGTCCGCCTTCCCCCACGTCTCTAAACACGCACTGTGAGGACCCCTCCATGGCGTACTCGCCGGCAATACCACGACAGTTGGCGCCCACCGTGGGGCAAGAGGCGCTTCAGGCTCTTCAGCGGGCGAGGACCAAAATCTTCACGGGAATCGGCAAAACCGTAGCCATCGGTCGCGTTCTCTTCTCCGACAACGTTCTGATCGTCCCTCCCGATGAGTTCTGGATCTTGGCGAAGACGAACCCTACGCAATGCTCAATCGTCCCCATTGGAGATATCCACCTCTTCATCGGCGAAACCGACTAGGGCACTAGTTCCCCGGGAGTCAGAGGAGCATCAAGACCCGCACGGACTGCCTACGGGCAGGATACGTTCGCGTAAGGATCAATGTCGGATCTCTCCTTGGAGTTTGCCGGCAAAGATCGGAAAAATTCAAGGCCCACCCAAACCGCCCCTATGCAAGATATAACGGTGGAAGATCGCTGCAAGTCCGCCGGCTTCGTCCGTGCGTCTGGACAGCAGAGATCCAAGTTCGTCGGAGTGGTGACCATCTTCGATTTGGCGCGTTGTGTTCAGAGAGAGGGCGAAAACCCCCGCGATTACCTTGCCAGGTGGCTCCGTATACGGGACGATCTTGCACATTACCCCAATGATGATGCTATATATCACTTTGTGGAAGGACTGGACCAAGGTACGCTTCTCCGGCATATGCTAAGGAGGCAGCAGGCTTCAGGACGCCTCACCTTCGAAAGCATGGTGAACACCGTCAACAACTATGCGGAGGCTGAGGAGGCAGCTCAGACAGCCCTCGCGCTCCTTGATGGAGCCCCTCCGCCTCAGCCACCGCCTCCGGTCGTCATCGCCGCAGCTGCGCCACCACCTCCAGTCATCGTCGCTGCTATTGCACCTCCACCGCCCATCATCGAGGAAGCCCCGGCACCCTCCGACTCTGTGCTTGACGCGCTCTACGCCGACATCAGCGCAGATTCGAAGGAGATAGACTTTAGTTCGGAGGAGCTAGACTCTGCCATGCAGGAGATGGAGGAGGATTACAAATGCGACGAGCAGGCCAACAACGTCGTCACGTCCCGAGAGGTGTTTATCGCCATTGGGACGACGATGGATGAAGATCAACCCGGACGAGCTCCGCCTACAGCGCTGGACAAAGGGAAGGGGCCACCTGTTGCTGCCGACAATGATCATGCAAAGGTCATGCCCCCTCTGCCTAACCCAGTGCAGCAGCCGCAGGAACTCGGCACCGGTCCAAGCAACAACGACACCGCAAACCCGCCACCTCTGGCATCTACGTCTGCTGCTGCCCAAGTCACTCCAGCTGACAGAGTGATGTACGGCAATCTCCTCGTCGAGCCTATGACCGTGGCTCATATTCGCAATGTACAGCTTGACGAGAAGCGCCAGAAGCTGCTGGAGTAAGCGCAGGCCATCGTGGAGCAAGGCGCAAAGCTAGATCGAGATCTGGCCAACGCACATAAGTCGATAGAGAAAGCTAGAGCAATGGAGGCTGAGTACAAGACTCTGCTACAGTAGCAGTAGGCTAAGAAAGCTCCGGCTCGCATCATCAACGATCATGGTGTACGGCGAAACCTAGGATGGGCTCCCTCGAAGCTAGAACATTCCAATCCATACATTGACAGTGAAGGCAGGCATGTGATGCCCACTCCTCTCCTCAACGTCTCTGTTGCCAAGACACTTCTGGAGCAGGATAGATCACCCGAAGCGGTGAACCAGTTCTATGACCTAGTGGCCAAGGCGGTGAAACCCCAGGAAAAGGCCACCTCTCAGAGGCTTGAGTCTGACCCAGCGTTTTGCCAGTCTGTCCAGCATAAGCCGCCAAGGGACGGATCTCCTCTGGATGTTGGGTCCCAGATGGGTTCGTCAGAACAAAGACGGAGGGATGCGCGCAACAGGAAGGATGCTATCCCCATATCCTCCGACCACGGAGGCAAGGCCCAACCTCGTTGCCCATATCCACCGCCCTGCTTCCCCCGACATCGCGAAGATACCAAGGCTCACCGTCGCACGGATATGCCTCCGCCAAGGCAGAGCGGCATCGTCATCTGCGACAACGCGGAGCAGACCCGTCATGACAGAGAGCGCAACCAAGGACACAAGAGAAGGTCGCGCCACGATCCTCCGCATCCGACAAGCAACCGCGACAAGCGTGAGGCATCGCGGGAGGGTAACAGCAAGAAGGCTAACTCACCACCACCTCCGCCTCTGGCGCCACTAAGTAGCCACCATGGCGGAGGAGGCCTGCGTCGTTCACACAGCCCATCCCCTGATGGTAAGAAGAAGAAAAGAAGCTCGGAGCCATACGATGCACGTTCACGTCTGGACAAGATCCACGAAGCCCGGGAAGGACCATACCTAAGACCACGTTGCTTTATACATGTGATACGTTCCGCAACTTACCCCAAAGGTTTCCGGATTGACAAGACCATCAAGCCCTATGACGGCACCGCCAAGCCAGCTACATGGTTGCAGGACTACGACAACGCGGTGGAGATCGCCGGGGGTAACCCCAACATCGTCGTCAAGTACCTACCATTGATGTTGGCAGGCACGGCCCGCCAATGGATTGATGACTTGCCGGAAAGATCCATCTGCAATTGGTTGGACATGCAAGAAGCGTTCACCAAGAACTTCGAGGGTACGTACAAACGTCACTGCACTGTTGGCGATCTACAGTGGTGCGTGCAAGAGAAAGACGAGACATCTCGCGCCTACCTCTCTCGCTAGTTGGATATGAAGAATTCCTGCGCAGGAGTGCACGCTCAGACCACCATGGCCGCCTTCATCGATGGGTTGGAAAGGGGCACGTTGCTCCGACATAAGCTGAAGTGCTTGCAGGACAATCACCAGCTAGATCTGAACCAGATGATTCAGTTGGCCAGTGAGTTCGCAGCTGCCGACGACGATGCTCGCGGCTCCCTGCCGGCAATGGTCGTTCCAACTCAGGCTCGGAGGAACAGCAGCACAAAGCGGAAAACCCCGCCAGAAGAAAAGCAAAACTCCGACATGCTCGCTATGACCTTTGCAGGACGAGGTGATGGCAGAGAACGTGGCCGAGGATGGGGGAGCTGGTCGTGGGCAGTAGCGAGGAAGTGAAACTACCTCGGCAGCGCTCCGTGTTCCCCAAACCTACGAGGAGTACCGCGATATGTCGTGCCTCATACACCTCGACGCCAACGGCAAAGCCACCCACACCAATCGCCACTACAAGTTCGTCAACGACCTTAAGGAGGACCCGGAGTCCGTATACAAGCAAAGTCGGAAGAACAGACTGCGAGGCAAGGGAAAGGGGAAGAAGAAGGAGGAGGAGTCCAAGGATTCAAGTGACATGGACGAGGACGTTGACCTCAAGCATGCCGCCAAGAGGGACGACAAGGGCAAAAAAATCTTCAAGAAGAAGGCGGCAGTTTTCCACACTTTCCTTGGCACCCCCACCGTCCGACAACAGAAGACCTCCATGAGGATACCGATGGCCACTTTACCCCCAGTTCCCCAATACATGCGCTGGTCGGATATTCCTGTTACTTGGGACAGGAAGGATCACCCAGACCTTATCCCTACGGAGAACCAATACGCCATGATCATCAACCCCCTGATTGATGGCAATGAGTTTACCAAATGTATGGTGGATAGTGAAAGCAGCATCAACATCATGTACATGGATACACTGCACAAGATGAACTTGACGGAGGCAAACCTAAGGCGGGCAAGCATCATCTTCCATGGCATAGTTCCTGGTTGGGAGTCTCGGTCCCTTGGGTGCATCACACTTCAGGTCGCTTTTGGCGATGTCAATAATTACCGCCAAGAGCGCATGACCTTTGAGGTGGTCCCCTTCAAGAGCGTGTACCACGTCATATTCGGCCGCGACATCTTCCACACCTTCATGGCCAAGCCATGCTTCGTCTACAACAAGCTCAAGATACCCGGACCAAACGGTGTCATCACCGTATCCGGAAGCTTTAGCAAGGCAAGGGGTTGCGATATTGGAGAAGCAGCCTTTGCAGAAGCTGTCCTCTACAGCGAAGAATTCAAGGAGATCCAGAGCAAGGTCGATGCCTCGGAGATGCCCGTGTCGAAGAAACAGATTTCTGACTCCGCCCCAGCATTCAAGGCCGCCATCGAGACCAAGTCGGTGGAACTTGTGGTAGGCGATGCCTCCAAGACCACCGCCATTGGGACGAACCTGGAGCCTAAATAGGAAAGCGCGCTCGTCGAGTTCCTCCGTGAGAACAAGGACATCTTGCCTGGCAACCTGCCGACATGAAAGGTGTACCTAGGGAACTTGCCGAGCACATCTTGAATATTGATCCAAAATGTAAACCAGTGAAACAACCTCCACGACGCTTCAGGGACGAGAAGAGATGCGCCATAGGCAAAGAGATAGCTAGGTTACTTAAGGCTAGTTTTATCCGAGAAGTCCTTCACACCCAATGGGTGGCCAAACCTGTACTTGTCCCCAAAAAGGGAACCAAAGAATTAAGAATGTGCGTTGATTACACCGGCTTGAACAAAGCATGTTCCAAAGATCCGTTTGCTTTGCCTCGCATTGACCAAGTCATTGACTCGACGGCTGGCTCGGATCTTTTGTGTTTTCTAGACGCATACTCAGGATACCACCATATCAAGATGAGGAAGTCGGACCAATTGGCCACTTCGTTCACTACCCCTTACGGCATGTTTTGCTATGTCACGATGCCCTTTGGGTTGAAAAACGCAGGTTCTACGTACCAGCGGACAATACATCATTGCCTACATGATCAAATTGGTCGGAACGTTCACGCCTATGTGGACGATATAGCGGTGATGTCTAAAAAGTCAAATGACTTAATCTCCAACTTAAAAGAAACCTTTGATAATCTCCAAAAATATAACATGATGCTTAACCCTAAGAAGTGCGTCTTCGGGGTTCCAGCCGGCAAATTGTTGGGTTTTATCGTTTCCCAGCGTGGAATCGAGGTTAACCCAGAGAAAATCAAGGCTATCTTAAACATAAACCGTCTGACATGCCTAAAAGACATACAACGGCTAACAAGTTGTGTTGCAGCGAATAGTCGGTTCGTCAGCCGACTTGGAGAGAAGGCTCTACCGTTGGACAAGTTGCTGAAGAAGGCGGACACATTCACGTGTACGAACGAGGCAGACGCAACATTGAAGCAGCTCATGGAGATACTTTCCTTAGCGCCTATCCTTGCAACACCCGAGCCTGGCGAGCCCATGTTAATCTACATGACGGCCACCAACTGGGTAATCAGCATCATCGTCGTGGTAGAGCGGAAGGAACCAGGCTATGAGCACGGAGTTCAATGACCGGTTTACTATGTAAGCAAGGTCTTGACGGAGTCCAAGCAGCGTTACCCGCACTACCAAAATATAGCTTATGGAGTATTCCTTGCTTCTCGGAAACTGAGGCACTATTTCCAGGAGCACCCTATCACAGTGGTGAGCAAGACTCCACTGTCCGACATTATCAACAATACCGACGCTACAGGTAGAGTCGCGAAGTGGGGCATTGAACTTGCTGCCTTCGAGATCACCTACAAGCGACGCGACTCTATCAATTCACAAGACTTGGCAGATTTTATCGCAGATTGGACAGAGATGCCAGATGCCACCCCAATGTCGGAGCCAGAATACTAGGTGATGCACTTTGACGGATCAAAGCTACTCGACGGCTCGGGGGCTGGTGTACTGTAACATCCCTAAAATTCATATTTCAAGCTCATTCATAACATCCTTGCATCCATCATCATTTAGGGTTTTCTCAAAACATTTCAGAAAACAGAAACTTATGGTGTCATGATTTTATGTGGACAGACTTATTTTAAGTGGCCAACACCACTTGTAAGTTTGATTGTTGTGAACCAGGAAGGTTGCCTTCTATGAGCATAGGATTTAAGTGCAGATTTAAAACCAAGTTTTCAAATGGAAATGGGTTCCAAAAATCATCTTTCAAATTTTAAAACCAAGTGCATAGCCTCTGATATTTTGATCTCCAACGCTTGACCAATTCTTTACAAAGCTACCCCATGGTTATATGACCATTTTTGAGATTACTGCTCACTACAAAAATCCCAGGAAAATTTGAATTCAAATTGAACTTGATTTCATTTGAAAATCTACCCAGAAAATCAAAATAGAAAAGAAAAAGAATTAAACAAAGAAAAAGGGCCACGCGCCAGGTTTTAAGCCCAGCATCGATTCGAGCCCAACAAGCCCACCCGGGGGTTTTTCTTTTCCTCTCGCACGCGCCAGCGCACCCAGACAGTCACTGACGACCAGACCCCACCCTCACTTCGCGCACATCGCTGACGAGCGGGCCCTGCCCACGCTGTCCTCGTCTTCCCCAAACCTCGCCCGCGACCACGTCGCAGCCGCAGTCATGGCCGGTAATGGCGCGGCATAATTGGGCATTAATCCGCGGACGTTTCTTGTCGAGGCCCCGACTATAAGATCCCCACCTCCTAGCGACTATTTCCCCCCAGTCAATTCTACTTCCACGCCACCAGGCTGCCCACGACTCACACAGAACCGCCGCAGACTGAGCTTGCTCCGGCGAACGATTCTGGTGAGATCCGTGCGCCCTTTCCTCTCTGATTCGTTCGAGCCACTTCGCAATCCCCTTGCGCACATCCTGACCCCACCAGTTCATCCTGTATTGCCCCAGGTCGCCGTTCCCGCTCGACGCCGCAAGCATCTGACGACCACCTCGACTCCGGCGACCAAAATCCGTAAGTCCCGTGTGCCCCTTCACTTCTGACTCACACGAGATTGTTTGCCACGTTCTTGCGCATCTTCTAAACCCCCTGGCTTGTGTTAGGGCGACGCGGAACCTCGGCAACTACTCCGACAACAACCACCTGACGCCGTCCGTAACTCCGACGAGCAATCCTCGCCGTGACAGCACGCCCCTCCGCAAACTAGTACCACGTCGAGTTTCTGCACGCCCTTGCGAGTCTGGTATGACCCTTCTCCCTCTCGCGGACGACCTGGAACGCTAGCGCCGCCGTAGACCGAGCGCTCCGCCGCTCGCCGACGCCGCGCGCCGCCAGGACATGGTAGCTTGCTCGCGCGCCGTTGGATCTTGATCCGAGCGTTAGGATAGATTCATTAATCAGCGAAGAGGTACGCGATCTGGAGCGTACGATCTATTTAGATCCTGCGGTTGCAGAGCTCGATCTGGTGCAAACCGGTACGCGCAAATCACAGCACGACGCGTGGCAGGTGTTAGAACTAAAAACAGATTTTAAATCAGAATTTGATCCAAATTTCAAATGCTAATAACTTTTGATTGCCACGTTGGAATTTTGCAAACTTTATACCGTTGGATTCAGTGAAACAAGACCTTTCTGAATATCCAATGTGTTTAACATATAGTAACAGTTAAAATGACTTTATTTATAGAAACATGTTTAGGGCTATTTTTAGTATAGATTTATTTTGATAAATTGTATTAGTGCCAAATAAGTTTAGTTGGCAAACTTGTGACTTGTTAAGTTTCTGTATACATGTGCATGCTGGGTAGAATTTTCAAAATCACCACTTGGTAAAATCTTGCATGCATGCATTCATATTATTTTTGATTGAATATAATTGTGTGTAATTGTATGCTATAATTTTGTGTAGATTTTGCTAGTGATTGTGATTGTGAAGAGTGCTACTCTCCCCACTACCAAGGCAAGTGATATTTTCATGAATATTTCTATCCTATGTTTTGTACTAGCATTAGATATTTTGCTAAGTCTTGCATGCTATTTTTGCCTAATGCTAAGTTGGGAAATCCTAAGTAGTGTAGAATTGTAAAATTGCTAGGGAATTTTTCCTGAGTTAAGTTATCTTATCATGCTTAGCCTAGCTATTTAGAAAACAAGGGTTGGTGAAAATCTATACTTACTATGATGAAAATATTCTAAGTCATGAGACTTATGCTTTCCTAATAAAACAACTAAGTCAAATGAACCTCCTGGGTGGAATGGAAGGATTGGGTTATGTTGAGTGGTTACACAAGGCCATGGACTTGGGTTGTGTATCTCACTTGTGGTATGCCACCCAGGAACAAAGGGATTTGGAGGCCAAGTGTTGAGAAAGCTTACAGTGCAACCACTTGGCAATATGGGCTCTGCCTTGATCGTATAGGTTGCTAGAACTTAGTCATTTGGACAGTTGGTGGTAGTTGGGATGATAGGTTGGAACGCGTCCATTTGACTAAGGAAAGGCTTCTGAAAGGTCCTGTCTTGGGAAACCAAGTCTGGTGGGGAAAGTGCACAACCTCTGCAGATGGAAAAACCTAAGTACTTAGCCTAGTCCAAGGCAATGGACAACTTAAGCATCAAGACATGGAAGCTACAAGAATCTCATCATTCCAACTTATAAATAAAACTTGTGGGTGAACAAGGGTGAAGGACCCCAATGTCTATTGGTGGTTTCTTGGGAAGTTTTTGATAAAGAAAAACTTAGTGATTTCAACTAATAGGTAAAACCTATTTTTCAAGCAAAGCAAGCCAAGCTACATTTAGCCAAAATGCATATAGTAATATAGTCCACTAAAAATATACTAAGGTATCACTTGCCAATACTATTCCAAAGTATTGACCCTCTGTGGCTGTAACTTGTGATGTTGCAGGTTACTCCGATGATGAATAGGAGTCATGAGTCTACACTCAACATGCTTGCATGTGGCACATGAAGATGAAGACTTATGTTTATTTACTTATTCCTTAAACTCTTGTATTAGGCCTATGGCCCTGAGTTGTAAAAGACTATGTTTCATCTCTGGAATGAATATAATAAATGACCTTTGTATCTGTGTACTTCATCTTAAACTGTGGATGCTAGCAATGATCCAGGGACTAGCATTGCAATCACAAGGATCCTTACCTTTATAGAGGAGGGGTCTAACAGATGGTATCAGAGCACTGTGTTGCCTATAGGATTATGACCCTAGATTTGGAAAACCACTAAGGAAAAGTTTCAACTACTTCTACACTTGTCTATTCTTCTCGTAAAACTTTTCTAATCTTTTCATTCTCAACTCCATTTGTAGATGAACTCCATCAACGAAGCCGTGAAGAAAGGACCACTCATGACCATGACCTTGGAGTGTGAAACTGAGTTTCCCAAGATTCTCAAGGACCTCATGGTGGCAATGGAAGCACATGGAGCAGCTATTTACAAAGGCTTTCCAGTAATGGATGAAGGGGTGGAGTATTGGTGGGTGCAACTTCACTTGTACAAAAACAAGGAAGACAACCACAAAGAAAGGGGATTCTGCATGTACACCAACACTGTAATGCACACTACATTCTTTGAGTCAGCCACAGATGCAACTTGGAAGACTATCAAAGAACTAAGTGCTAGAGTCAAGTGCAGAATGCTCAACCTCCAAAGAGACTTAGAGAAAGAGAAGGAACTTACCCAAGAGTTGGAAGCCACCAACCAAGAGTTAAGGGGAGATATAATAGACTTAGTGATGGAATCATGTGAACAAGATAGGTGGATTGCCTCTAGGAACATTGTGATAGCCACCAGATCCAGTGAGATAGGATTGTGAGCACACTTCGTTAGTTGGACCACCATCTATCACCTTATTTTTCAAAAATGATACCTTAAATAAGTTTGAATCTTGATTGATGTAATGAACTTATGTATGCATGACTTGTGTGATGTTTGTGTTCCATGGATATGTATGAATGTTTGTCTTGATTATCTTAAATTGTGTTGTTCTAACTTTTTCAATCTTATAAATTAGATGCCTATTACCATCAGCACTGTTGAGGAGCTCCAGGTTACCCGTTTTGGCCCCCGTATCGTTGAGCTTACCACTTTGCTCGATCTCCCTCTTACCACCATCACGGTGTACCCACTCACCAAGTTCGAGAGGAAGGACCTCTGGGGCTTCAAGGTGAACCAGCCCGGACGCCAGACAGAGCCCACTACGGAGGCCATCGTCTTCAAGCTGATGCACGACGACAGGGAGAGAGGCATGAAGGTAGTCATGCAGGACCTGATAGGACGCCTGTTAGGCCGTCACTCCCGACAGGTTAGGGGCACTCACTTCCACGTCTTCGGAAGACGTGATGTTGATGGAGAGTCCATCGACTTTGAGGACGACTCGAGGGACGCGGCAGAGCCGATACGTCTCTATCTCCAGGACTTAGAGTCTCTCCTCAGGCACGTGGACACGGACAGGACGAACGTCATGCTCAGCAATGACGAGCTTCAGGTGCAGCTTCGCGAGAAGGACAAGCTTTTTGCACAGCAGGATGAGATGATCAAGGAAATGGAGACAAAGTTCGAGGCCCAGGACCGCAAGTTCAAGAGTCAGGAGAAACACGTCCAGGATAGGAACAAGAAGATCCGGGACATGACCGAGGAACTGAAGTCCAAGGATTTCGAGCTAGAGCAGCAGCAGATGGTTATTGAGAGGCTTCGCTCCCAGAAGAGGGCTCTCAAGGCCAAGGTCGATTCCTTGACCACTACGATTGAGGAGAACAAGACCGCGATGGAGAACGCAGGTCTTACCTTCGTCGAGGAGGAGATTGATGCTGATGAGTAGACTTGACTACTCGTTTACCTTTCATATTCGTACTTGTTATTTGTGAACTTGTTATTGGACCATCCGACATGTGGATGGCTTGCCACTTGTGTGTTTTATTTCATGAACTTATTATCTGGTTGTTGATTCTTTTTATTCTTGAGTTGCATGCTATGTGTTTTCTTGTGATGTATTGTGCATAAAACATCTATGGGTATCTCATTCTTATCTATTTGAACAAACCACAGATGCCTCCCCGTCACGCAAACCCCAACCCCAACAACATCACCCCGGAAATGCAACAAATGATGAATGCGCAAACACAGCTTATGCAAATGATGACGACATTCATTCAAAACCAGAATAACAACAACAACAACAACAACCCTCCGGGTTTTGATATGATCACCAGATTTCCGCGATTGAGGCTAGCAAAGTTTTCGGGGACAACTGATCCCATGGTGGCCAATGATTGGCTACGTTCCGTGAACAAGGACTTAGTGACCGTGGGCTGCACGGATGCTGAAAAAGTCAGGTTCGCAGCACATCTGTTGGAAGGACCAGCCGCCACATGGTGGGACAACTTCCAAATCACCACTCCTATTGATGAGGTGACTTGGGCTATCTTTGAAGATGGCTTTCGCACTGCTCATATCTCATCAGGAATGATGAGCCTGAAAAAGAAAGAGTTTCACAACTTGAAGCAGCGCCACCGCAGCGTGGCTGAATACATAGAAGAGTTCAACAATCTGGCGCGCTATGCACCGGATGAGGTTGACACAGATGCAAAAAGAAAGGAAAAGTTTCTGGAGGGCTTGAATGATGAGCTAAATCTGCAGCTGTCTGTGGCATATGTTCCAACTTACCAGTCTCTGTGTGACAAGGCTGCTATTTTGGAGAGTAAAATAAAGCAAGTCGAGAGTAGAAAAAGGAAACACTCCGATAAGCACAACTCGGGGTCGTCTCACAAACGATCCCACTATGATGACAGTGGCAGCTCAGGTTCCCACAAGCATGGGAAATTCAACAAGCACCACAACCACAACCGTCATGACAACAAGCATCATCGCAGTCATGACAATGATAAGTACAAGAACCACAAGAGTGGACATAAGAGCCACCACAGTGGAAGTGGAAGTGGAAGCCAGCCTAAAAAGGACATCAGTCAGATTGAGTGCTTCAAATGCAAGAAGCTGGGGCATTATGCTAATGAGTGCCCTGAGAAGAAAGTTGAAGGACCTAACAAGCCAAATCCTTTCCAGAAAGGACAGGTTAACCACATCAATGTGGAGGAGGTCTATGAGGAGCCTGATGCCGTTGCTGGTAAGTTCAAACTCAATTCAATTTCAGCATTTGTACTCTTTGATACCGGTGCATCTCATTCATTCATATCAAAGGCATTTGTTGAAAGAAATGAACTACCGGTAGAAACCATTGGGTGTCCTATAAGAGTAAGTTCTCCGGGTGGAGAAATGATAGTAAACTCAGGATGTCATGACTTAGTCATAGAGTTTGGAAAACATAAGTTTCCAGTGAACCTAATAATCCTGAATTCCCAAAGATTGGATGTGATTTTGGGAATGGATTGGATGGCTAAGTATGAGGGAGTACTAGATTGTGCCAATCGTACAGTTGCACTCACAACCCCAGAAGGAAAAAGAATAAAATTTAGGTCAAACTTTGAATCCAAAGGAAGTAAGCTAAATTCTCTTAAGGGGGTTAGCATGGAAAGTGTGCCAACTGTGTGTGAGTATCCGGATGTGTTTCCGGAAGAGTTGCCAGGAATGCCACCAGATAGAGATGTGGAGTTTTTGATAGATTTGGTACCAGGTTCAGGACCAATAGCAAAAAGACCGTACAAAATGTCAGTTGATGAACTGAAAGAGCTCAAGAAGCAACTAGGAGAACAGTTGCAGAAAGGGTTTATTCAACCAAGTTCTTCATCTTGGGGAGCCCCAGTATTGTTCGTGGAGAAGAAGGATAAGACACAAAGACTATGCATTGACTACCGTTCTCTCAATGAGGTAACCATCAAGAACAAATATCATTTGCCTAGAATCAATGACTTATTTGATCAGCTAGAGGGAGCCTGTGTGTTCTCAAAGATTGATCTTCGGTCAGGATATTTTCAACTCAAGATAAGAGAACAAGACATACCAAAAACAGCATTCACCACAAGGTATGGATTGTATGAGTACACTGTGATGCCTTTTGGTTTAACCAACGCTCCAACATACTTCATGAATATGATGAACAAGGTGTTCATGGAATTCCTTGACAAGTTTGTTGTCGTTTTCATCGATGACATCTTAGTCTACTCCAAGAGCAAGGAAGAACATGAAAGACACTTACGCTTGATACTTGAAAAGTTAAGAGAGCATAAACTCTATGCTAAATTCAGCAAGTGTGAGTTTTGGTTAGAGGAAGTTGGTTTTCTTGGTCATGTTATGACAAAGGATGGTGTGGCAGTTGATCCTGCTAAAGTTTCAGCTCTGACAGAATGGGAATCTCCCAAAAATGTGAAAGAAGTTCGTAGTTTCCTCGGCTTAGCAGGTTACTACAGAAGGTTCATTGAGAATTTCTCAAAGGTTGCTAAACCAATGACTGAATTGTTAAAGAAGGATAAGAAATTTGCATGGTCTGAAGGTTGTGAAGTCAGTTTCCAAGAACTAAAGAAGAGACTTGTGACAGCACCAGTTCTATGTCTGCCAGATTTGGAAAAGAATTTCCAAGTATACTGTGATGCGTCTCATCAAGATTTAGGTGCTGTACTTATGCAAGACGGTAAAGTTGTGGCCTATGCCTCGAGACAACTCAAAACTCATGAAGTAAACTATCCCACTCATGATTTGGAGTTAGCCTCTGTCGTCCATGCACTCAAAACGTGGAGACATTACCTTTTGGGAAAACGTTGTGAAGTATTCACCGATCATAAGAGTTTGAAGTATATCTTCACCCAGAAGGAAATCAATATGAGACAAAGAAGATGGTTAGAGCTTATCAAGGATTACGACTTAAGTTTGCAATACCACCCCGGTAAAGCAAATGTAGTAGCAGATGCTCTAAGTCGTAAGACGTTTGTAAATGGCCTTGCCAAAGGAGAATTGCCAGATGAATTGTGTAAGCAATTCAAAGAACTCAGATTGGAGATTGTGCCTGAAGGACATCTCATGTCCTTAGAAGTTCAACCCACTTTGTTGGACAAGATCCGAGAAGCTCAGAAGACTGATAAGGAAATTGAAAAGATTAAGGAGAATATTAGTCTAGGGAAAGCTAAGAGTTTCCATATAGACGAACAAGGTACTTTATGGCACGGGAAACGTATATGTATTCCACAAGACCCGGAGTTGCGGAAACTGATCTTACAAGAAGGTCACAACTCTCCGTATTCTATTCACCCAGGAAACACCAAGATGTACATGGATATGAAAGAAAGATTTTGGTGGAACAACCTAAAAAGGGACATCGCCGAGCATATTGCTTTGTGTGATGTGTGTAGCAGAGTAAAAGCGGAGCATCAGAAACCAGCGGGTTTGCTTCAACCACTGCCTATTCCTGAATGGAAATGGGAAAATATCGGTATGGATTTCATTACCGGATTACCAAGGACCAGGTCAGGGTATGATTCCATATGGGTAGTAGTGGATCGCCTAACTAAAGTGGCTCATTTTATACCCGTGAAGACAACTTATACAAGTGCCAAGTTAGCAAAGATCTACATGAGCAGAATTATATGCCTTCACGGTGTGCCTAAGATTATTGTGTCAGATAGAGGAACTCAGTTCACTTCTCACTTTTGGAGACAGCTTCATCAATCCTTAGGAACGAGGTTGGAATTCAGCACTGCTTTTCATCCTCAAACTGATGGACAAACAGAAAGGACTAATCAGATTCTTGAAGACATGTTGAGGGCATGTGCCCTAGACTATGGAGCAAGTTGGGATGAAAGCCTGCCTTACGCAGAATTCTCTTACAATAACAGTTATCAATCTAGTATTGGGATGGCACCATTTGAGTTTCTCTACGGAAGAAAGTGTACCACCCCATTGCTATGGAATGGTGTAGGAGAAAGAAGTTTATTTGGACCTGATCTTATCAAAGACGCCGAAGAGAAGGTCAAATTGGTTAAGGACAGGTTGAAGATAGCACAGTCCCGACAGAAAAGTTATGCGGATTCTAAGCGTAGAGAAGTCACCTACGAAGTTGGGGATAGAGCTTATCTTAGAATATCACCACTTCGTGGAGTGAAAAGATTTGGAGTCAAAGGAAAGTTGGCACCAAGATATGTTGGGCCATTCAAGATTCTAAGTCGCAAGGGAGAAGTTGCATATGAAGTTGAATTGCCAGAGTCTCTGTCAGCTGTCCATAATGTGTTTCATGTGAGTCAGCTTAAGAAATGTCACCTAGAAATGGAAGAATCTTCTCTGAAGGATACCATACCATTGGAAGAAGTTCAACTAGAAAGTGACCTCACCTATGAGGAAAAGCCTGTCAAGATTCTTGAGACCGCAGAAAGAGTCACAAGGACAAAAACTATCAAGTTTTGCAAGGTGCAATGGAACCATCACTCCGAAGAAGAAGCAACATGGGAAAGAGAGGATGATCTTCGGAAAGACCACCCTCACCTATTTGCTAGCCAATCCGAATCTCGAGGGCGAGATTCATTTTAAGGGGGTTAGATTTGTAACATCCCTAAAATTCATATTTCAAGCTCATTCATAACATCCTTGCATCCATCATCATTTAGGGTTTTCTCAAAACATTTCAGAAAACAGAAACTTATGGTGTCATGATTTTATGTGGACAGACTTATTTTAAGTGGCCAACACCACTTGTAAGTTTGATTGTTGTGAACCAGGAAGGTTGCCTTCTATGAGCATAGGATTTAAGTGCAGATTTAAAACCAAGTTTTCAAATGGAAATGGGTTCCAAAATTCATCTTTCAAATTTTAAAACCAAGTGCATAGCCTCTGATATTTTGATCTCCAAAGCTTGACCAATTCTTTACAAAGCTACCCCATGGTTATATGACCATTTTTGAGATTACTGCTCACTACAAAAATCCCAGGAAAATTTGAATTCAAATTGAACTTGATTTCATTTGAAAATCTACCCAGAAAATCAAAATAGAAAAGAAAAAGAATTAAACAAAGAAAAAGGGCCACGCGCCAGGTTTTAAGCCCAGCATCGATTCGAGCCCAACAAGCCCACCCGGGGTTTTTTCTTTTCCTCTCGCACGCGCCAGCGCACCCAGACGGTCACTGACGACCAGACCCCACCCTCACTTCGCGCACATCGCTGACGAGCGGGCCCTGCCCACGCTGTCCTCGTCTTCCCCAAACCTCGCCCGCGACCACGTCACAGCCGCAGTCATGGCCGGTAATGGCGCGTCATAATTGGGCATTAATCCGCGGACGTTTCTTGTCGAGGCCCCGGCTATAAGATCCCCACCTCCTAGCGACTATTTTCCCCCAGTCAATTCTGCTTCCACGCCACCAGGCTGCCCACGACTCACACAGAACCGCCGCAGACAGAGCTTGCTCCGGCGAACGATTCCGGTGAGATCCGTGCGCCCTTTCCTCTCTGATTCGTTCGAGCCACTTCGCAATCCCCTTGCGCACATCCTGACCCCACCAGTTCATCCTGTATTGCCCCAGGTCGCCGTTCCCGCTCGACGCCGCAAGCATCTGACGACCACCTCGACTCCGGCGACCAAAATCCGTAAGTCCCGTGTGCCCCTTCACTTCTGACTCACACGAGATTGTTCGCCACGTTCTTGCGCATCTTCTAACCCCCTGGCTTGTGTTAGGGCGACGCGGAACCTCGGCAACTACTCCGACAACAACCACCCGACGCCGTCCGTAACTCCGACGAGCAATCCTCGCCGTGACAGCACGCCCCTCCGCAAACTAGTACCACGTCGAGTTTCTGCACGCCCTTGCGAGTCTGGTATGACCCTTCTCCCTCTCGCGGACTACCTGGAACGCTAGCGCCGCCGTAGACTGAGCGCTCCGCCGCTCGCCGACGCCGCGCGCCGCCAGGACATGGTAGCTTGCTCGCGCGCCGTTGGATCTTGATCCGAGCGTTAGGATAGATTCATTAATCAGCGAAGAGGTACGCGATCTGGAGCGTACGATCTATTTAGATCCTGCGGTTGCAGAGCTCGATCCGGTGCGAACCGGTACGCGCAAATCACAGCACGACGCGTGGCAGGTGTTAGAACTAAAAACAGATTTTAAATCAGAATTTGATCCAAATTTCAAATGCTAATAACTTTTGATTGCCACGTTGGAATTTTGCAAACTTTATACCGTTGGATTCAGTGAAACAAGACCTTTCTGAATATCCAATGTGTTTAACATATAGTAACAGTTAAAATGACTTTATTTATAGAAACATGTTTAGGGCTATTTTTAGTACAGATTTATTTTGATAAATTGTATTAGTGCCAAATAAGTTTAGTTGGCAAACTTGTGACTTGTTAAGTTTCTGTATACATGTGCATGCTGGGTAGAATTTTCAAAATCACCACTTGGTAAAATCTTGCATGCATGCATTCATATTATTTTTGATTGAATATAATTGTGTGTAATTGTATGCTATAATTTTGTGTAGATTTTGCTAGTGATTGTGATTGTGAAGAGTGCTACTCTCCCCACTACCAAGGCAAGTGATATTTTCATGAATATTTCTATCCTATGTTTTGTACTAGCATTAGATATTTTGCTAAGTCTTGCATGCTATTTTTGCCTAATGCTAAGTTGGGAAATCCTAAGTAGTGTAGAATTGTAATATTGCTAGGGAATTTTTCCTGAGTTAAGTTATCTTATCATGCTTAGCCTAGCTATTTAGAAAACAAGGGTTGGTGAAAATCTATACTTACTATGATGAAAATATTCTAAGTCATGAGACTTATGCTTTCCTAATAAAACAACTAAGTCAAATGAACCTCCTGGGTGGAATGGAAGGATTGTGTTATGTTGAGTGGTTACACAAGGCCATGGACTTGGGTTGTGTATCTCACTTGTGGTATGCCACCCAGGCACAAAGGGATTTGGAGGCCAAGTGTTGAGAAAGCTTACAGTGCAACCACTTGGCAATATGGGCACTGCCTTGATCATATAGGTTGCTAGAACTTAGTCATTTGGACAGTTGGTGGTAGTTGGGATGATAGGTTGGAACGCGTCCATTTGACTAAGGAAAGGCTTCTGAAAGGTCCTGTCTTGGGAAACCAAGTCTGGTGGGGAAAGTGCACAACCTCTGCAGATGGAAAAACCTAAGTACTTAGCCTAGTCCAAGGCAATGGACAACTTGAGCATCAAGACATGGAAGCTACAAGAATCTCATCATTCCAACTTATAAATAAAACTTGTGGGTGAACAAGGGTGAAGGACCCCAATGTCTATTGGTGGTTTCTTGGGAAGTTTTTGATAAAGAAAAACTTAGTGATTTCAACTAATAGGTAAAACCTATTTTTCAAGCAAAGCAAGCCAAGCTACACTTAGCCAAAATGCATATAGTAATATAGTCCACTAAAAATATACTAAGGTATCACTTGCCAATACTATTCCAAAGTATTGACCCTCTATGGTTGTAACTTGTGATGTTGCAGGTTACTCCGATGATGAATAGGAGTCATGAGTCTACACTCAACATGCTTGCCTGTGGCACATGAAGATGAAGACTTATGTTTATTTACTTATTCCTTAAACTCTTGTATTAGGCCTATGGCCCTGAGTTGTAAAAGACTATGTTTCATCTCTGGAATGAATGTAATAAACGACCTTTGTATCTGTGTACTTCATCTTAAACTGTGGATGCTAGCAATGATCCAGGGACTAGCATTGCAATCACAGGGATCCTTACCTTTATAAAGGAGGGGTCTAACATGTACTGCTACAGTCACCAACTGGGGACAAGCTACACTACGTTCTGCAGATCCACTTCGAGGCTACGAACAACATGGCGGAGTATGAAGCACTCATTCACGGACTACGCGTATCCAAGGATATTGGCATCAAGCGCATAGTTTGCTGTGGAGATTCCGACTTGGTTGCCCAGCAGGTGGCTGGCACTTGGAATGCGCGGAACCCTATGATGGCGGCATATCGAGACGAAGTGGACGAGATAGCCAAGAGCTTCTTGGGCTACGAGGTCAAGTATGTACCTAGGGAGCAAAATGAGGCGGCTAATCTGCTCTCTAAGCTTGGATCAGGGCGCAAACGAATTCCGCCTGGAGTTTTCCTGGAGCATCTACGGACACCATCCGTGAAGGGACTGGATGCGGACAACCTGGACAGAGTTGACTCTTTTGTTCACATGGTGACAAAGGTCCCTCCGGCTTGGACAAATCCATTCATGGAATATCTCGTACACGGAACTTTGCCTGACGACAAAGTCGAAAGACGGAAAATAGTACGTCGAGCAAAGAGCTATACCATAATCAATGGACAACTCTATAAAAGAAGCACCACTGGTGTATACCTTAAGTGTGTTTCCCAGCAAGAAGGTATTGAAATCCTCAGCGAAATCCATCTTGGAGATTGCAGGCATCACGCCGCTCCTCGATCGTTGGTAGCTAAAGCCTTCCGACAAGGATTCTACTGGCTGACCGCGAAGGCGGACGCCGACAAGCTGGTTGAGACATGCATGGGATGCCAGTATTATGCCCGACAACCACATGTTCCTGTTGAAGAATTGCGAACAATACCAATAACTTGACCGTTTGTAGTCTGGGGGCTGTACATGGTTGGTTCGTTGCAGACGGCACCATGTGGGTTTACGCATTTGCTAGTAGCAGTTGATAAATTCACCAAATGGATAGAAGCTAAACCCATTAAAAAGCTCGATGGGGCAACTGCCCTTAGGTTCATCCGGGATCTAGTGGTGAGATTTGGTCTCCCACATAGCATTATTACCGACAATGGCAGCAAATTGTCACTCGGAGAAGTGGAAGCTTATTGTTGGGAGAAGGGCATCCGACTTGACCTTGCATCTATGGCACATCCATAGTCCAATGGTCAGGTTGAGCGAGCTAATGGATTAATTCTGCAGGGAATCAAGCCACGTTTGGAAGCACCGTTGCATAGATCAGCTGGAGCCTGGGCGGAAGAATTACCATCTGTGTTGTGGAGTTTACGAACTACACCCAACAGATCCACCGGCTACACCCCTTACTTCATGGTATATGGAGCAGTAGCCATCCTTCCTTCTGACATCCTTCACGATTCACCAAGAGTTGCCGCCTACGATGAAGATGACGTTGAAGAATCCAGACGCCTAGATGTGGACCTTCTCGAGGAGGAGCGCGTATTGGCATGCCAAAGATCCGCCATCTACCAGCAGAAGCTACGCAGCTACCATAGTCGCCGCGTTCGGCATCGCTCGTTTAAAGAGGAGGATCTGGTGCTCCGACTTAAGTAGAAGAAGTCACACAAATTATCCCCTCCATGGGAAGGATTGTTCATCATAAGCAAGGCGCTGCTCAACGGGTCTTACTATCTCGTTGACAATTGTGAGCTGAAGGATAGACCCAGTGAGGATCATAAGTGTAAGCGACGTGACCCGGATGATGACTACTCGGAGCTTGATCGGCCATGGAACATAGCACGGTTACGTCCTTTCTACACTTAACATTTTTTACCTATTGTGTACCTCTTATATGATCAATGAAATAAAGCTCTCTGGTTCACTCATATTTCTGAGTCTTTTACCTCCTTTTGTGTTCATTTTTGGATCATATAAAACCTTTATGCATAAGTTTTGTGATTGAACTTGTGAAAATTCCGCCTACGGGCGTTAGCTTAAGTTTTCTGGTCTACACATTCTTTGTTGTTTTTATGTGGATTCTGGAGTAGTGACTTTTGGCACTTATTGTCGACGATTTTGTGCTTAGGTTATTGACGGTGCCATTGGGCATCATCGCCTGAGCGCATAGTTCCGACAACGAGTCTTCCGACTCACGAAAAGTCAAGCATAAAAACCAGAGTAACGGATAAGCCAACACTTGCTTAAAAAATATATACATGCTAGAACCAGTTCTTGAGTAGTAGGAAATAACAACCATTGTTTTTTGCCTTAAGTTAACAAGTAGTTTTTTCCGCATACAAATTCCAGAGGAAGCAAATATTACATATTGTTTTTATTCCTCTGGTGCAGGCGAATTGGATGTGGCATCGTCAGCAGCAGGAGAGTCATCCTCCTCGAAGTCGGCAGTGTTAAGGGGCCCGGAGGAGCTTTGGTTGTCGCCGTCAATAGTCTCCATGGGCACGGAGACGTTAGGGTCGACCAACTCGGTGACTCTGGTATCAAAACCCGCGAGCAACGCCAAGATAGCTTTTTGATCTATTTTTTGGCCATCGTCGTCCATGTCGGGGATACCAGAGGTCACCGTGTCGAGGTCGGTGTTTTCATAGTGTGCCTTGACCATTGACAGCGCCATCCTCGCGCCGGCCCGGGTACATGAAGCTTTCTAGCTTACAATACCCTCGGGGGCTCGACGCAAGATCTCCGAGAACTTCATCACGGAATCCACCTCTTTGATGTTAATCTGGAGGGGCTTGGCTATCTCCTTGGTCTGCTTAATGGCGGTGTTGATAAAGTTGCCGGCAAGGACCATGCATTCTTTTGGCTGAGGAGGCGACTGGGTCAACCCAATAGGAGCTACAAATTCCGACAAAGGAACACATGAGTTCAATAGCACAAAAAAGTTCAGAGTATCTAGCTTACATAAGTACAAGGCGGAGAATCACTTACTGAAGATGCTAATCTCAGCCTGCTGGAGAGTTTCCGCCATGGAGTCCCGTTCTTGTCGGAGGATCTTGTATGCTTCGAGATTGCGCTGATTTTGCTCATCGGCAGCTTTCTTCTGCTCTTTCAGCATAGCGATCTCCTCCTTCAAGTGGTTCATCTCTGTGTTGGCGGACTCTTGCAAGACTTTCATGGAGTCCTCGTGCATCTTCAGCATATCCTTCCTCTCCTGCTTAAGGATCTTGTTTTCGCTATCCAGCTGATGAATATGCTTGGATTGCTCCACAATGTCCTTGGCTTTGTCAATGGCTTCTGCAAGTCGAAGAAAGAACATCATACAATGAGTACTCAGAGAATGTTGGCACATGACCAAGTCGGAATACAAAAACAAAAGGAAAAACAGACTCTTGCTCTTGATGATTTGTTCCTTCAAGAAGGCAGTTTTACCCTTTTTGGCTTCCAAATCCGCACGCATCTTCTGGAACTTCTCGTTGGCCACGCCTCTCCGAGCATTCTCATTTCGTGGAAAGAAAATTTAACGTTGTTTAGTCTACTTGGAGCATCTATCCGGATAACTATCCACCTAGAGGCTTGGGGGCTACAGTAAGAGTTTTTTAACTTGGCAATATGCTTAGTCTTTCTTTAAGCATCTAGTCGGAACTGATTCAGTTTTCAACTAGAAGCTTGGGGCTACAGTATAAAAATTTTAAGCTTCGTCATATGCTTAGTCTTTCTTTAAGTATCTAGTCGGAACTAATTCAGTTACAACTAGAGACTTGGGGGCTACAGTATTGAAATTTACAAACACTGCGTATGCTACTCTAAAAGTATCTAGTCGGAATAATTTATTCAAACTAGATATTTGGGGGCTACAGTGAGATATTTTATAGCTTAGTCACTCTTAGAGCATTCAGATACAAAGACCTATGTTTTTTCGTATAAATCCTCGGGGGCTATAGTGGGATACTCATATAAAATGCAAAAGGCAAATGAAACTTACAAGTGCAATGATATTGAGGTTTGTAGCACTCTCAGCAAGCAACTTGCCGAAGGAAAGGCTATTTCCTCGCAAGATATCTGCTTGTCGGAGAAGCTCCTCAAGACCACATGTTGGATATGTCGGCGCTGCACTAGGAACCAAAGCGGAGCTACTCGGCGTAAGTGCTGGATAGACTATCTTCGGGAATTCTACAGTTGTCCTGGGTACGGAGGCGCCGCCTTCGGCAGACGTTCCACCCATCACCACCGCCTTGCCGCTACCAATGGCATATTTATCCGAAGCTTCAGCCATTTGGGTAGCAGTACTTTCTTACGTCGCATGTTCGCTGGCAACGACAATCTCCGCGGAGGCGCCTGAGTCCACTTCCATGACGGAAGGGCCAGATGCATCTTTGGCCTGTGAGCTTGTCGGAGCAGACGTAGACTGGACGCTGGGAGTAACAGGGGCGATGGCAGGAGATGCGTGGGGAGACACGTCATGATGCAACATATCTTTAATATTTCTAGAAGCCCCCAAAGTTTTGGAGGTCTTCTTCAAACTAGTAGTGGCTTTTTTCCTGAAACGTGCAAAAAGTATAAGTACAGGAATAAGACGAGCAATGGACAAATGTCGGAGAGAAAGAAGCTTACACTACAGGGGGTGCTTTGGCAAAGGGGATCCCGGTAACTTTTATTTTCTCCGCCTCCAGGGCGGCAGTGGACTTCTTGGAGACTCCACTCTCCGTCTTCTTCTTCTTGCCTCCATCGGCAGCGTTAGAGGTGGAGATCTTCCGCTTTCGTGCCAACAGGACATCATCGTCGGACATGACGGTGACTTCCTTCATCTTTGGGTCGTAGATTTGGACAGCCATGCTATCCTCCTCTAGACTGCTAAGCTATTAAGTGAAATCCCAAAAGTGTTAGATGAGATGGTAATGGTTAGTGGGAAGAACTGGAGTATATGTCATACACGGAAAATAAACATCATACATGTGGGCACGTGCCGTCAACGAACATGTCATAGGTGATGGTGAAGCCTCGCTTCCTATCCTTCACCTTGACGATGTCCTTGAGTCGAAGCTTGACGGAGTCACTCGAGAAATTGTCCTTGGAGATGCGGAGGCTGTCCTTCCTATCCTTGGTGTACTCATGCATCAACTTCGAGTGGTGCTGCAGAGGCTGGATCCGTCTGATGAACCAGCACATGGCTAGGTCCAACCCGGTAAAACCAGTCTCTACGAACCAATCTATCCTCCTTATGGCGCGGGAGGCTTCGTCGTCAGAGGGAAGGGTGGCTTGGGACCTCCATGTCGGGGCTTCAGCGGCGGCTCCATCGACAAAGTCCGGATATGTTTCTTCTCGGCCAGACGGAGGGATATCTGGGCCGTAGAAGTACGTCTGTTGCCAGTTCTTGCAAGATTCATGGCCGACGGGAACCGCCATCCAGGCCGGATCTTAAAACTAATTGTCCCGCAGTTCCTAAGCTCGTCCTTGCCGGCTCCGTCTTCCCGCTTGACGGTGAAGAAGTAAATAAAGAGATCTAGCCTAGGCTTAATCCCTAAGTAAACCTCACAGAGCGCCGCGTAGTTGCTAAGCGCGAGGATGCTATTGGGGGAGAGGTTCTAAGGCTGTACTCGGTAATGGCTAAGGACAGCTAGGAAGAAATTGGAGATACACAGGGAAACGCCGTGTACCAACTGGGATTTGAGGTACACCTTATCTCTGGCCTGGGGATAAGCGGTGACCTCGCCGGCCGGCGCCGCCCGCCAAACAAGCCCCTCCATCGTAGGGAGGTAGCCCTCAACGAGCAGTTCCTTGATGTCGCGGTCCGTGATGTCTGAACCGCGCCAATCCCCTTTGTGGGAATCGCTTTCCTCCTCTAGTAGCTCTAGCACCGCTGGATTGTGGTTGCCGCCAGTGGATTCGACCATCACGGACTTGGGGATCACCAGACCCTCTAGGGGCACGAGAACGGTGCTCGTCGGCTTCGCCACAGCATCGCCTGGCGCCACCATGGAGGGAGCAGAGCTGCTGTTTGCCATTGGAAGGGGGAGGTGGTGGTTGGAAGGATTGAAGGGCTAGGGTTTTTTGCGAAACGCACGGAGAGCTCGAGGAGGCGCTTGCTGGAGGAAGAAGATGATGCAGGAGAAGAATGAGGTGAAAAGTAAAAACCCACCGCGGTTACAATTTATAACCCCTGGCGTCAAGATTCGTGCTAGACGATCGAATGGTTGACGCGTGGACGACGTGTGCGGGCGCGTGCGCGGAAATTTCGCCATGTTTCAAACCGTCGCCGCCAACGGTTCGTATCGCTCGCACGGGAAAAAGGACATGATTGTGATCTCTGCATGTGTGAGTTACGAGGCGTTGCTGACCTATGTCTACGTCGCCCTAGCTGTCACTAGCAGGTGAACCATCACATCGGAATATTCCGGCATGGATGGATCCAGTCCGGCTACGGAAGAGTACGATAGAGGATTCAGCAATTCTCTGACTTATAAGTTGAAGACGGAGAAAACCTTGTAGGGTTCTTGGGAGGACTACAAGATATTGCTTGACGATTTGCCGACATCCATCTAGACGAAGCATTCACCCTGAAGAGGCAAGACGATGCAAGATCTCGGAGTTCTCCGGGGGCTACTGTTGGGGATATGCTATATGGGTATCCTCATAGCATGTCTCTTATACGGATAATGAAGGGAATATGCCCTGAGAGGCAATAATAAAGTGTTTATTATGTGTATTCCAAGTATGTGATAGATGTTTATTTTGCATGCTATAATTGTATTAATACGGAAACGTTAATACATGTGTGTTTAATAAACAAACAGAAAGTTCCTAGTTATGCCTCTCTCATAAACTAGCTCGTTGATTAACAAGATGATCAAGGTTTCCTGATCATGGACATTAGATGTTGTTAATAACGGGATCACAACATTAGTGTAATGGTGTGATGAACATTCATCCAAAGTATAGCATTACGATCAAAGTCATTGAGTTTATATTGCTATAACAACTTACGAAGTGATCCTAATCCTTAGACCATGAGATCATGTCAATCACTAACACCGGAAGAGTTTCTTGATAACATCAAACGTCACACCGTAACAGGGTGATTATAAAGATGGATTCAGAACTAATAAAGTGTTATGTTGATGCTCATGGATCGAGAGTGGAATTTGTTCATCCTGATGACGGATAGATATACTCTGGGCCCTCTCGGTGATATCACATTGATTAGCTTGCAAGCAAGTGATTCGATCACTAGAATGTTATATCACAGGAACGAGAAAAGAGTGCATGTCGGTAACGAGATCAAACTAGGTATGGAGATACCGATGATCGAATCTTGGACATGTAATATATCGTGAAACAAAGGGATTAAGATACTAGCGTAAAAGGTTCCGACGATCACAAGAAAGTCATCGTTGAATGTGTGGGAGTCAGTATGGGTCTCCAGATCCCGCTTCTGATTATTGATTCGAGAGGGGTCTCGATCATGTCCGCATTATTCACGAACCGTAGGGTGACACACTTAAGAGACACCGCCATCCAATTGGAGCAAATGTTTCATGCCGAAAGAATGAACAAGCGCAGGAATTTATTTCACTAGATACCGAAACAGGTTTTCGGGTGAAATTGCATAAAGTGGTTATGCATGTGAAATAGAATTCTAGCAAGGGGTTATTTGTGAATGTTTGTCATTAAAGTAATTGACAAAATTCTGAATAAAATAAAAGAGTTTTATTTAATGAGAGTTTGCATTAAATTTGGTGGAAATTTAATGGGAATTTGAGTGGACTTTTGAGTGGAGGGAATTTAAAGGAGATTTGTGAGTGGAGTGTCCACCGACATGAAGAGGGGAGGGCAAGGGGGCATCCCCCATGCGCCGGCCACCCCCTTGGGGTTCCCCCCCTCCTCCTATAAAAGGAGCCCCCCTCCTCACTTGTCTCTCACACCTCCTCGTGAAGGATCTCTCTCCCCCCTCTAGAATTTATCCCCCATGGTCTCGGACTAGCGAGATACATGTTCCCGGTGGCTATTCGGCAAGAAAGAGTTGTGCTTCCGCTGCATCGCTGGAGCGAGGAGGCGGAGGTTGCTCGGTGCCTCGAACGTGTGTGCGAGCACGGATGCGCTGCTGATTTGCGGCGCTAGGACTTCCTCTCGATCTTGAGATCGGCAAGAGATCGTCTACATCAACCACGAGTTGAACTCGTTAAGCTTTGTCGGTCTTCAAGGGTATGTTCTCTACGGATATACATCCGCCCGTTGTTTGTATCTAGTAGATAGATCTTGGTATATAGTTCACATCGTAGGAATTTTTTTGTTTTCTATGCTGCGAACCCTACAGTGGTATCAGAGCCGGATCTATGCGTAGATACTTTACACGGGTAGTACACATATGAGTATGTGGGCGATGATGATCATGTTGTTGCTCCTTTGTTGTAATTTTGGATATTGGTGGCATAGTGGGATGAAGCGTCCCGGACAAACTTTACATGTCCTCGCACATGAGACCTGTTCCACGCTTGACATGCAACTAGTTTGCATAAGTGGCTAGCGGGTGTCTGTCTCTCCTACTATAGTCAATATCTATTTTGCAAGCGAGTTTTCAACAATTTGATTATCCTCGTTGTGGTTCATGTTCGTAGGTAAGAACGGTTCTATCTCGAAAGCCCTAAGCCACGTAAAACTTGGAATGGATAAATTAGAGGCGTCTAGTTTAGATTGTTGCTGGGCTAGTGTTATGATATGGTAGTGTTGTAAGTAGAAGTATGAGATGATACTCTTACAACACACATAGCGTGTAAAATCCATAGACCTTATATTTACACATATAGGTATGATAGTGATCATACCACGATGCACATGATAGAGATCATCTGCGGGAACCATATAATTTCACTAATAAACATATGATGTTTGATAGCATCTTATATTGCTTGTTTAGCGCTTTGTTAGCATAATAAGATGATCCCTCATTTAAATATCAAGATAAGAATGTGTTCTTCCTTTAGTATGCACCGATTATGTTTTCGTCGCTCCAAGACATCACGTGATGATCGGGTGTTCTTGGATCCACGACCATATTTCGGGTGTAAAACAGTTACACACGCGAATACTAAGGTTCTAACTTGGCGAGCCTAGCATGTATAGACATGGCCTCGGAACACGGACCGAAAGGTTAAGCATGAGTCATATAGTTGATATGATGCCCATTTGATGCTCGCCTTTGAAGCTATACCGACTCACGTGATGATCGGACTTGGTGTAGTGGATTTGGTTCATGTAATCACCAAAAAGGCACGAGGGATGTCGTTTTTGAGTGGGAGTTCATTCGTAATATAGATTAGTTGAACTCAATCTATCATACACTTAGTCTAAACTTTACAAATTCTGTTGTAGATGGCACCACCTGCTTTTAATTTCAATGTGTTCATGGAGAAAGAGAAACTAGCAACGAACGGTAGCAACTTTACCGAATGGGCCATGAATTTGAGGATTCTCCTCTCTGCTGCACAAAAGCAATATGTGCTAGAAGCGCCGTTAGGCCCCCCACCTTTAGATGATGCCCCTAACGAGGAGAAGAATGTCTATCAGACTCGTCAGGAGGACCACAACTTAGTTCATTGCGGCATATTGTATGGGCTAGAGCCGGAACTTCAAAAGCGTTTCGAAAACGGCAATGCATTTGATACAATGGGTGAGTTGAAAATGATTTTCGACACACATGCTGTTGTATAGAGATACAACACTTCAGAAAAGTTCTTTAGCTGCATGATGGAAGAGCACAGCTCCGTTAGTGAGCATGTACTCAAGATGTCGGGTTACGCCGATAAGCTTGTGTCCTTGGGAATATCGATTCCCATTGACTTAGGCATCCATCGTGTTCTGCAGTGTCTGCCACCTAGCTATAAGAGCTTCGTGATGAACTATAATATGCAAGGCATGAAGAAGTCTCTCCCCGAGCTTCTGTCAGTGCTTAAAACTGCAGAAGTGGAGATCAAAAAGGAACATCAAGTGTTGATGATCAATAGGAACACTTGTTTCAAGAAAGACAAGAAGGGAAAACGGAAGGGAAGTAAGGGCGGCAAGCCGGTTGCCGCGCCTGAAAAGAAACCCCGAGTTGGACCTAAGTCTGATTCCGAGTGCTACTATTGTAAGGGGACTGGCCACTGGAAGCGCAACTGCCCCAAGTATCTGGCAGACAAGAAGGCCGGCAAGGCAAACAAAGGTATATATGATATACATGTCATTGATGTGTACTTGACTAGTGCTCGCAGTAGCACCTGGGTATTTGATACCGGTTCAGTTGCTAATATTTGTAACTCGAATCAGGGGCTGCGGAACAAGCGACCGCTAGCAAGGGGTGAGGTCAAGATGCGTGTCGGCAATGGATCAAGCGTTGATGTGATCGCCGTCGGAACGCTGCCTCTCCACTTACCGTCGGGATTAGTTATAAACTTGAATAAATGTTATCTGGTGCCTGCACTGAGCATGAACATTGTATCTGGATCGTGTTTGATGCGAAGTGGTTATTCATTTAAATCCGAGAACAATGGTTGTTCCATTTATATGAATGAAATCTTTTATGGTCATGCACCGATGATGAATGGTTTATTTCTATTAGATCTCGATGATAATGTTACACATATTCATAATGTTGATGCTAAAAGGATTAAACTTAATGATGATATATCCGCATATATGTGGCACTGCCGTCTAGGTCATATTGGCGTTAAACGCATGAAGAAGCTCCATTCGGATGGACTTTTGGAATCACTTGATTATGAATCATTTGATACATGTGAGCCATGCCTTATGGGCAAGATGACTAGAACGCCGTTTTCCGGTTCAATGGAACGGGCGACAGATTTATTGGAAATCATACATTCTAATGTATATGGTCCAATGAGTGTGTCGGCGCGAGGTGGATATCGTTATTTTGTTACTTTCACGGATGATTTGAGTAGATACGGTTATATCTACTTGATGAAACACAAGTCTGAAACCTTTGAAAAGTTCAAGGAATTTCAGAATGAAGTGGAAAATCATCGTAATAGAAAGATCAAATTTCTACGGTCCGACCGTGGAGGTGAGTATCTAAGTTACGAGTTTAGCATTCACATGAAAGAGTGTGGAATTGTTTCACAACTCACACCTGCCGGAACACCACAGCGAAATGGTGTGTCGGAACGTCGTAATCGTACTTTATTAGATATGGTTCGATCTATGATGTCTCTGACGGACTTGCCGTTGTCATTTTGGGGTTATGCACTAGAAACTGCTGCATTCACTTTAAATCGGGCACCATCTAAATCCGTTGAAAAGACACCGTATGAATTGTGGTTTGGAAACAAACCTAAGCTGTCATTTCTTAAAGTTTGGGGATGCGATGTTTATGTGAAGAAACTTCAACCGGATAAACTCGAACCCAAAGCGGAAAAATGCGTCTTCATAGGATACCCTAAAGAAACTATTGGGTATTCCTTCTATCACAGATCCGAGGGCAAGGTTTTTGTTGCCAAGAATGGATCCTTTCTAGAGAAAGAGTTTCTCGCGAAAGGTGTGAGTAGTCGGAAGGTAGAACTCGAAGAGGTTGTGGAACCTTCTCTTCAAAGTATGGCGAGTAACGCAGCGCCGGAAGTTGTTCCGGAGTTGGCTCCACCTGTTGAAGAGGGAACTAATGATAATGATCATGAAACTCCGAAAGAGAGTACTACCGAACCTCGCAGGTCAAACAGGACACGTGCAGCTCCCGAGCTGTACGGAAATCCTGTCATGAATTTCATGGTTGATGAAAATGATGACCCTGCAACGTATGAAGAAGCGATGATGAGCCCGGATTCCAACAAATGGTTAGAAGCCATGAAATCCGAGCTGGAATCCATGTATGAAAATCAAGTTTGGAACTTGGTGGAATTACCTCACGACCGAAAGGCCCTGGAGAACAAATGGATTTTCAAAAGGAAAACTGTTGCTGATGGTAATGTGACCGTCTATAAAGCTCGACTTGTCGCAAAGGGGTTTCGACAAATTCAAGGAGTTGACTACGATGAGACTTTCTCTCCCGTAGCGATGCTAAAGTCAGTTAGGATTATGTTAGCAATTGCTGCATATTTCGATTATGAGATATGGCAGATGGATGTCAAAACCGCGTTTCTCAATGGTAATATTGAAGAAGAGTTGTATATGATACAACCAAAGGGTTTTGTCGATCCTAAGGATGCTAACAAGGTGTGCAAGCTTCAGCGATCCATCTATGGATTGAAGCAAGCATCACGAAGTTGGAATCTCCGCTTTGATGAGGTGATCAAAGAGTTTGGATTTGTCCAAACTTATGGAGAAGCTTGTATTTACAAGAAAGTGAGTGGGAGCAATGTGGCATTTCTGATATTATATGTGGATGACATATTATTGATCGGAAATGATATAGATCTTTTAAACAGTGTTAAAAGTTATCTAAACAGCAAATTTTCAATGAAGGACATAGGTGAAGCGTCATACATATTAGGCATAAAGATCTATAGAGATAGATCTAGGCGCCTAATAGGGCTATCACAAAGTACATACCTTGATAAGATTTTAAAGAAGTTTGAATGGACGGAAGTAAGAAGGGGTTCTTACCTATGTTGCAAGGCAAGACATTGAGTAAGACTCAAAGTCCGGCTTCGACGGAAGAAAGAGAGATAATGGAAAAAGTCCCCTATGCTTCAGCCATAGGCTCTATAATGTACGCCATGCTGTGTACAAGACCGGATGTGGCACATACTATTAGTTTGACTAGTAGGTACCAATCGGATCCAGGTTCGGAACAGTGGATAGCGGTCAAGAATATCCTTAAGTACTTACGAAGAACTAAGGATATGTTTCTTGTATACGGAGGTGAAGAAGAGCTCGTCGCTAAGTGTTATGTCGACGCTAGCTTTGACACTGATCCGGATGACTCTAAGTCTCAATCCGGATACGTATTTCTCATGAATGGCGGAGCAGTTAGTTGGAGGAGCTCCAAACAACCTGTGGTAGTGGGATCAACAACGGAGGCCGAATATGTTGCTGCTTCAGAAGCGACTCAGGAAGCAGTTTGGATGAAGGAGTTCATATCCGAACTAGGAGTGGTGGCAAACGCGTTGGACCCAATGGTGATCTATTGTGACAACAATGGTGCCATTGCCAATTCCAAAGAGCCAAGGTCTCACAAGTATTCCAAGCATATTAAGCGCCGGTTTCACTCCATCCGCGAGCATGTCAAGGATGGAGATATAAAGATTTGTAAAGTACATACGGATCTCAATGTAGCAGATCCGTTGACTAAAACTCTCCATAGAGCAAAACATGATCAACACCAGAACTCAATGTGTGTTAGATTTATCACTATGTAACTAGATTATTGTCTCTAGTGCAAGTGGGAGACTGAAGGGAATATGCCCTGAGAGGCAATAATAAAGTGTTTATTATGTGTATTCCAAGTATATGATAGATGTTTATTTTGCATGCTATAATTGTATTAATACAGAAACGTTAATACATGTGTGTTTAATAAACAAACAGAAAGTTCCTAGTTATGCCTCTCTCATAAACTAGCTCGTTGATTAACAAGATGATCAAGGTTTCCTGATCATGGACATTGGATGTTGTTAATAACGGGATCACAACATTAGTGTAATGGTGTGATGAACATTCATCCAAAGTATAGCATTACGATCAAAGTCATTGAGTTTATATTGCTATAACAACTTACGAAGTGATCCTAATCCTTAGACCATGAGATCATGTCAATCACTAACACCGGAAGAGTTTCTTGATAACATCAAACGTCACACCGTAACAGGGTGATTATAAAGATGGATTCAGAACTAATAAAGTGTTATGTTGAGGCTCATGGATCGAGAGTGGAATTTGTTCATCCCGATGACAGATAGATATACTCTGGGCCCTCTCGGTGATATCACATTGATTAGCTTGCAAGCAAGTGATTTGATCACTAGAATGTTATATCACAGGAACGAGAAAAGAGTGCATGTCGGTAACGAGATCAAACTAGGTATGGATATACCGATGATTGAATCTCGGACATGTAATATATCGTGAAACAAAGGGATTAAGATACTAGCGTAAAAGGTTCCGACGATCACAAGAAAGTCATCGTTGAATGTGTGGGAGTCAGTATGGGTCTCCAGATCCCGCTTCTGATTATTGATTCGAGAGGGGTCTCGATCATGTCCGCATTATTCACGAACCGTAGGGTGACACACTTAAGAGACACCGACATCCAATTGGAGCAAATGTTTCATGCCGAAAGAATGAACAAGCGCAGGAATTTATTTCACTAGATACCGAAACAGGTTTTCGGGTGAAATTGCATAAAGTGGTTATGCATGTGAAATAGAATTCTAGCAAGGGGTTATTTGTGAATGTTTGTCATTAAAATAATTGACAAAATTCTGAATAAAATAAAAGAGTTTTATTTAATGAGAGTTTGCATTAAATTTGGTGGAAATTTAATGGGAATTTGAGTGGACTTTTGAGTGGAGGGAATTTAAAGGAGATTTGTGAGTGGAGTGTCCACCCACATGAAGAGGGGAGGGCAAGGGGGCAGCCCCCATGCGCCGGCCACCCCCTTGGGGTTCCCCCCCTCCTCCTATAAAAGGTGCCCCCCTCCTCACTTGTCTCTCACACCTCCTCGTGAAGGATCTCTCTCCCCCTCTAGAATTTATCCCCCATGGTCTCGGACTAGCGAGATACATGTTCTGGGTGGATATTCGGCAAGAAAGAGTTGTGCTTCCGCTGCATCGCTGGAGCGAGGAGGCGGAGGTTGCTCGGTGCCTCGAACGTGTGTGCGAGCACGGATGCGCTGCTGATTTGCGGCGCTAGGACTTCCTCTCGATATTGAGATCGGCAAGAGATCGTCTACATCAACCACGAGTTGAACTCGTTAAGCTTTGTCGGTCTTCAAGGGTATGTTCTCTATGGATATACATCCGCCCGTTGTTTGTATCTAGTAGATAGATCTTGGTATATAGTTCACATCGAGGAAATTTTTTGTTTTCTATGCTGCGAACCCTACAGATAACCCGGGTGACCCACAGTTGGTAGCATGGCCCATGGCCTGCTAGGCGGCCTAGTTAGATGGATCCAGAAGGGAGGCCAATGCCGGATAAAGGAAGCCTACGGAGGAGTCACCGACGTACCCGGAGCCTTGGAGTGCAAGACACACTATACTAGTTGTAAGTGTTGGAATTATGCCCTAGAGGCAATAATAAAGATGTTGTTATTTTAATTCTTGTTCATAATAAAGTTTATATTCCATGCTAGAATTGTATTAAGCGGAAACTTTGATACTTGTGTGGTTTATGAACAACGCCGTGTCCCTAGTACGCCTCTATGGACTAGCTCATTGATTAATGATGGTTAAGGTTTCCTAGCCATAGACATGAGTTGTCGATTAATAATGAGATCATATCATTGGGAGAATGATATGATGGACAGACCCAAATCAAGCAGAGCAATTAGATCGTGTCATCGTGTTCATCTTTGCGAAGCTTTTTCTTATGTCAAATATTGTATTCCTTAGACCATGAGATAATGCAACTCCCTGGTATCGGAAGAAAGCTTTGAGGTCATCAAACGTCATCCTATGAGAGGGTGATCATAAAGGTGTCTCTCAGGTGATCGGAAAGTATCTGTTGGGTTGTATGTATCGAGATGGGATTTGTCCCTCCCAAGTCGGAGAGATATACTTCGGTCCCACTCGGTAATCGATATCAACACCGCTTGCAAGAACGTGGTTAAGGAGTTAATCACAAAGTGATATCGGATTACGGAACGAGTAAAGTACTTGCTGTGAACGAGATTGAACTAGGTATGCCGATACCGACGATCGAATCTCGGACAAGTAAAATATCGCGCGACGAAGGGAATATATATATGGGATTAATTGAATCCTGGCATCATGGTTCATTCGATATGATCATCGATGAGTATGTGGGAGTCAATATGTGTTTCCAGACCCCGCTGTTGATTATTGATAGAAGATCATGTCTACATATTCTCGAACCCGTAGGGTCACACACTTAACGTGTCTCGACGCTAGGATAGAATGGATAAATGGTTTATGAGTTTTTGTTCGGAGTCTCGGATGAGATCCAGGACATCACGAGAGGTTCCGGAATAGTCCGGAGAATAATATTCATATAAGGGAAAGCAGTTTTTTGGATTTCGGAATTGTTTCGGATTGTTCGGTATTGTACCAGAAGCTTCTAGAACCTTCCGGAGTGGGACCAACGTGGCCCCACTTGTCGGGAGGGGCGTGGGCCTACGAGGGAGTGCCCTGGCCGCATTGGGCCTGGGGCACAATGCCCCATAGGCCCAGCCGGCCAAAACCCTAGGGAAACCTTCTAGAAGGAGGGGGAAAACTTGCCCCCCCACTCCAACCCTTGGGGCCGCCGCCCTAGGGCTTGGAGGAGGGGCCAAGGGGTCCCTCCAGCCCCCTATATATAGAGGGCAGGGGCGCAGCCCTCCACCACCCCTCCTTGAACCCTAGCCGCCATACTGCTGCCCTCCAGATCTCTCTCTCTCCCGACTGCGCGTAGGCGAAGCCCTGCCGCAGAAACTCTCCACCTTTGCACCACGCCGTCGTGTTGTAGATCCAATCTATCTCTCCACCCCACTTGCTGGACCGAGGAAGGAGGAGACGTCGAGGTGCCGTACGTGTGCATCTCTCGGAGGCATCGCCACTTGCGGTGTTGGATCAGATCGGATCACGAGGAGGAGAAGCTAGTACGACTACATCAACCACGTTCCGTTAAACGTTCCGCTGTGCGAATCTTCAAGGGTATGAAGATCTCATCTATCCCCCCTCGTTGTTTGCATCTCCTAGATTAGATCTTGGCTTTCCCGTTCGCATCCGTAGAATTTTTTGATTTACTATGCTGCGAAACCCTTCAGTAAGCAGTGTAGGACTCTGTAACCTGTCCGGCTAGGAATTTTCCCTATAACTCTAGGACCTGACGACTATATAAGTCGGGCCTATGGGAGCCTTTAGGGCACCAATCAACATACACCTCGCATAGCGAAACAATCCCTGTAACTCGGCGTATTACTCTTATAGTGATTTATAGCAGGAGTAGGATTCCGCCACCGTTATGGGATCCGAACCCAGGTAAGATGTGTTACCTCGTACCTGTCAACCGTTCGCCTTTTCCCACGTCTCTAAACACGCATTGTCAGGACCCTTCCATGACGTACTCGTCGGCAATACCATGACAGAAGTGTCTTACCAGCCCAATATGGAAAGTCATGGCAAGTCCCATAGAATGGATCTTCGCTTATGAAATATTCTCGGTTTCTTTTTCTTCCCTTGGGCAGCTGCTACTACTTCTTCTGCTCTCTTCCTTTTGGATGATGCCCCTATTGTCGGTGCATCTTTTGTATTCTTTCTTTATCTTGTTTGGCAGCCGGTTGTTTTTCTGGTTTGACATTTCTAACCTTTTCTAGATGCGTATGCAACTCAGCTACAGTGAACTTCCGTGGTGCAGTGCCATACTCAGTTCTCTTTCCATAGAACTGTAATTTTTTTTAATTTTTTAGGAATTTGTGGCCTTCAGGAAGATAAACTCGATGGCCAAGGTAACCGATCTTATTTTGTAGCCTCGCTGTGACCTGTTTTGAATCACAACGAACACATATGTTGTAACCTATTGTCACTCTGCCTACTTCAGTCCGATACTTAAGTGTTTGCTTATTTGTTGTCTACTAAGCACTAACTCTCCAATGTATGTCCCACCTCCACGTAGCAGAGGCCCAGGCAGTTGCCGAAGTAATTCCCGACACGGGCGGGCTCAACCTAGCCCTGCACCCTATCATGAACCGGAACTGATGCTCTTGGCCGTCGTTGCTGTTGCATGTCGCAAGCAGAACGGTGTCACCCTGCCGGTGAGGTCCTAGACACCGAGCCGTTCGTCGCTGGCCGCCCGAGTGGGTGGTGGTCGCGAACGAAGGCCTCTTGGATCCCGGCGTTGTTGTGCACGATGTCGCAGTCAAATAACCCCCGCGGCTCCGCCACATCCAACAATGTCATCTTCCTACCTCCGAGGAAGCAGTGGATGTCCGCCCATGTCCTCAGGAAGTGTGCGTAGCTGGAGCCGCCGGTCGCGGCGTGGTGTAGCGTCCACGACACAGATGTAGGGTGTCAACTAGAATCCCATATAAATCCTACCTCTAGTTCATTTTGAGATTTTTAGTATAAATGATTAATAAAATTTTGCACTAAAAAATTTAACACCTTACGCAGATGCCGCCAGGGAACACGGTACGCCGTAGGGTTTAGGCAGCGGTGCCAACAATGGCTAAAGCCTCGAGGTCGCGCAGGTGGCCACCGGCAAGGTCGCCGAAGTCATATCCGCTCACTGCCACCGTCAACTGAATAGAGTGTGGTGTGTTATGTTCCGTACAAAAGCTAGCTAGTAAATGTTAATTCGATTGAATGCAAAGTAGTAAATGTTAATGCTAAAATGGTTGATCTGTTATGTTCTGCATACTCCCTTCGTTTTAAAATATAAGAGGTTGAAACGGAGGGAATATTTTGCAAATACTCTCATGTATCTTATACAAGTATACAGGCTGCCGCTCCTGTATCTTATACGGGTATGCGGACTGCCGCTATTAAGCCATGTTATTAAGCGTGATGCCTGTATATATATATTAAGGCTCGCGGGATTCCCGGTCTGAGCACTCCGGCCACCGTTCATACGCGTGGATGAATATTGAACGGGTCATTCCTGACCGTCGATTTTTTAATCAGAAGGTATGCGTTCGCGCGTGTATTATTTTTGTCTAATTTTGTTTAATTACGCGTCACGTCGCGTAGACGCAACACCACTTTTCGGTTAAAATTTTCTTGCACAATCGATTTTTTTTTATCTTTATCTTTTCTAACTATTTGGCTTAATATTTTACACCTTTTCCAGGTTCCGGCACGTGAGCACTCTGGCCACTGTTCATCACATATGAACAATACGTGGATGAATAGTTAACGGTCTTTCCGGCCGTCGATTTTTGATCAAATGGTATGCGTCACGTGCCACATCACATGTAGACGCAACATAATTTTTTGGTTAAAATTTTCTTGTCCAATCGATATTTTTTTACCTTTATATTTTCTAACTATTTGAGGCTTAATTTTTTGGCCATCTTTTTTGTCCATTTGATCATACAGTCGGCGTTCGCACGTGTATTATTCTTTGTCTAATTTGTTTAATCACGTGTCACGTCATATAAACATAACATAACTTTTCGGTAAAATTTTCTGGCCCACCTTTTTCGGACGTTCAATACGACAGTCTGCTTCCGCGTGTATATTTATTTTCTAATTTTGCTCAATCACGTGTCATATCACATAGATACATCACAACTTTTTGGGCATGAACAATGCACTCTGATGAACAGTGAACGAGCCGTTCCTGGTTGTCGATCGAACGATTTACGTCCGTGCATGTACTATTTTTGGTCTAATTATGTCTAATCGCGTTCCACGTTACATAGACTTAATATAACTTTTCTAATCGATATTTTTTACCTTTATTTTTCTAACTATTCGTCTTAAATTTTTTAGCCCACCAGAAAGGTCCGAGTGTCCGCTTTTTTTACCTTCGTCTTTTCTAACCATTTGGCTTAAATTTTTTGGCCCACCTGTTTTGACGTATGATCCGACGATCGGCGTCCGTGCGTGTATTATTCTTTGTCCAATTTGTTCAATCCCGTGTCACGTCACGTAGACGCAACATAATTTTTTGGCTAAAATTTTCTGGCTCATCTTTTTCGGCCGTTTGATCCGACGGTCCATATCCATGCGTTTACTATTTATCGGCTAATTTTGTCCAATCCCGTAAGTAGAGACAACATAACTCTTTGGCCAAAATTTCCTTGCCTTAACCGATATTTTTTTATGTTCATCTTTACTAACTATTTGGATTATAATGTTTGGTCCACCTTTTCCGACCGTTCGATCCGATAGTCCGTGTTCGCGTGTGTATTATTCATCGTCTAATTTTGCCCAATCAAGTGCCACGTCACGTAGACGCAATAAAACTTTTCAGCTAAAATTTGTTGCCCTAACCGATTTATACGTTCATCTTTTCTAACTCTTCGACTTAAATACCGTATTTTTTCTACTTAATTTTCGGGCACAACTTTTAGGCTTTATTTTTATAGCAGTAGTTATTCTATGTCTATAAAAATTATTTTGGTTCCTTTTTTATTATTCGAATGTACTTTTTTAGAATAACTTTGGTAGTTAGCCGGTGTATAATTGACCTTAGTTCGCCAACAATATTTATTTAGGGTTGTTTCATATTCTTTAGCGAGGTGTTTCTTTTAGGTTATTTCATATTCTTTAGCAGTAACTTTTCCTCGCATTTCACATCTGTAATTTCTATACGGTAGTTACCTTTCGGTATTTTTTCAAGGGTAAATAATTTTCTAGCTATAATTTATAAGCAGTGGTTTAATTTTGTTATATTTTTTTCATTCTTCCACACTAATTGTACCATTCGTCGCTTTTTTATTTATAAATAGTACTACTGTTTTTTCCGTCATAACTTTAAAAAATAATAATACACTGCCACTCCAGCAACAATTTTAATTAATTATTTCATAACATTGTCCCTCGCTTAATTTATGTGGATATATACGGCGAGATGCCGCGGGCAGTCCCACTTGCAGGCTGGAGCACACCCTCCTTGCCGAAGATTGGAGCCGCAGCTCTGCTGATCAGCGACGCCCAGGCGTCCAGGCACATCAAGGATTCCCGAGCACGTCTACCTCCTTCCTCCACGTCGCCTACGACCTCTCCCCGATCTCCGCCAGACCCTAGGTGAGCAACCACCCACCTCCCTCTTCCTTCTCGGTCTTGCCCCTGCTCAGCCCTGCCACAGCGCTCGCCACAAGCCTCGGCCTCGCACACCGCAGTCACCGCGGCAGTCACGTGCACGTTAGGCAACGGCCGCAGCGTCTCTGTTCTTCTATTTTTTCACAGTCCACACAGGCCAACTCCGGCGACAACCATCACGTGCCTACGTAGAGGGCAGTCCCACGGTATGTCCGAATCTTCAGTTCCGTCAGGTAACCAAAAGGACCGGATTCAATTCATAATACAGAGAGCCCCGTCCACATTCACCATCCTCAACTGATCCTGGTGGTACCAGCTCAATCCCCACGCCACCAGACCAGATCCTGAGACCAATCCCCGCCCGCGACTAGTTCATGCTCCCTTTATCTCTGTATTTTTGTCCTGTTAATCGACGACGCGATGCAGTAATCCTCAGTTTCGTCAGAAACTATTGTCCCGGCCTTATCCATTTTAAGACGAGCCTGCTCTTCTACAAGTACTTGAGAACATTCTAGTGGCTACTTCCTTTTCTTCTACCGATTGATTTGGAGATCAACAAATCCTCCTTGACGCAAATGAAGTCCATCCTTTTCTTTATTTTATTCTCATATCGTACGTAGTATATGTTTCTGCCTGCGTCGTTGGGTTCAGTTCCAAGATGAAATGAAGCCTGCGCCCATACTCCTCACCAACAGGAACAAACCCAGCATATGCACCTTTATATTCTTTTTTTTCTTCGGACAGTAGCTGCTCTGTTTTCTCCAGAGACTAATCCACTGACACCTAGTCCGAATACCTCATGGAACAATTAAATCCCACCCTTTTGTATCATCTCTTTTATCCATGCAAACTAATGCTTAGTTAGTTTTAAAACTTCCGAGCCTTTTTTCTATGTAAATCCGAACTGCAGCTCTACTGGTCTTCTTCTCGACGAACCAAACCATCAGCTGGAGTTCAATTCCCCTGTAATCATAGATAAATCCGAACTGCAGCTCTACTGGTCTTCTTCTCGACGAACCAAACCATCAGCTGGAGTTCAATTCCCCTGTATCATAGATAGACTACATCCTTTTTTTCTGGATCTTTACAACTTTCGGCCTACATGGTCAAGCACTGAAACGCCTTCATGAGTTCAACATATAGAACAATATCGTAGTGGTTTGTTCCCTGTTATTATAATCTGTCTAACCTCAGATTAAATCCCCACAGCCACAACTTTCTTCTATGTCTATTATTTTCCTTTTTATGTTTAATTTCATATCTTCTAAACCATAGCTCTATTTTTGAAAGTGCTATATATATATATAAGGGATTAATTTAAAAACTATATCTATTCCCTCTAAATTTGTTTAGCTCACCTCCTGTCACGTTTTACCATGTTAATCAACATTTAATTTGGATGATTAGAAAGATCACGTGATCTTGATAATTAATTGCCAGGGTTCCGATTACGCTTAATTTTGTTAAGTTGCACCGCATTTTGACATGTCATGCATCATGCTAGTTCTTCCGCATTAGTTGAAATTTTCGCATCGCTTGTTCCTTTTTAGTGATTTGCTTCTTTTCGGATAGGACGATGAGATGTTGTGAGGTTCGACAAGTTCTTTAGATATGTATCTTCGGCAGTGTTTTTCAGGCGAGCATTCTTCCACTTTCTACCTATTTACATTTATAGTCTTTACTTTCTCCTGTTGATATATTGATATCTGTGTTGAGATGCTTTAGTTTTAGTACCACTGATATCCCATGTAGCCTATATTGCCTTGGACATCTTCTATTACCTATTGTTTGATAGATGGTCGGCCTTGCGAGTCGCAGTTGCTTGCTCTGGTGCTGCTTTGCGTCGTCGATGTTCCGCTAATGTTGTTGGCACATGCTTAATGGTGGAGACGATCATAGCTTTAATTATAGTTTGTTAATTAAACGTTGGGAGTAGATATAATTAATGTAGAGGCACATGTGGGTAATAGTTGAGATCCGGTTATTATCCCGCCCATGTGTCCCCCTAGGACCCGAGTTCTTGACACATGTTTCGAGATCGAGCGCGCTAACCACATGTGGGGGAAGGGGATATGGGCGCGGGCACCCCTATCGGCTTATTACCTGATTTAAAAGTACTGTATTGGGGGCTACGAAGTAGTTTGAAGTTTTTATGCCATGTTATGACATGTATGCCATGTTTATTACATGTTACTCGATGAGCATTTACTGCTGTACTATTTAGGATGTGGGTCGTTATGTTTAGGATTATACCTATGGCCTCTGATCTCTCGGCCGATCTCACAGCCTCTGGGTCCGTCTTCGGAGATGGCCGAATTCCTTATGGGTATCTTAGTGGGGTGGCCCCCATGCTTTGGGTCTATGAAAGCGTCGTGTCTGAAGCTCCGCCAATATACCAATGAGTGTATGTTAATTGATCCAGCAACAAGGGCAGAAGTGCGTGTGGAAACTTTGGTGCACCCCTGCAGGGTTAAATCTTTTCGAAATATCGTGTCCGCGGTTATGGACGACTTGGATCACAGTTTCTCGATCATAGCCAAGTTACACTAAATACTTACTATTATAATATGACTTGTATCTGACATGACTAGTAAGTTGGATAACCACCATGGAACGAATAAAACTGCCAACTGTGTGAGTTTTATCGGGAGTACTTCCTCGTTTGGTCTCGAGGGGGAAATACCATGATGGGTATGTTTAGTGTTAGTATCAGATTGACCCCGAATAGGTCTTTTTTATCCCTCTCTAATAGCCGCCCATTGTATAGAGTCTCTATAGGTTGTAAAGTGCATGCTTCACTGCCACTTCAGTCCACCATACATATATAGGCGAGAGCCACCGAAATTCTAAGACTCTCAGTGTACTTGCCTTAGTACTAACCGCTCTTTTTTTTCTTTGCCCTTTGTCGGCACCCCATTTGTTTAGCAGGTTTGAAATCGACGTTGGTAGCAGGGTTACCTTTTTGGCTTGGCCTGGGCAGGGTTATGGACGCCATTGATTATTCTTCAGGGCTCTTAACTCCATTTGCATCTTGTCCGTACTAAGATATTGTATCATTTCAGGGTGATTTGGATCTTTGTATTGTATATCTGTATTCTTGACTCGTTGAGTCATTGTTGTATATGTATGTTCTGTGGGTTCTATTATGGACTATTGCATAATGATATTACTTCGTTTTCCACCCGCACGCAAGTGTCTCGTGGACATATTTGAATCGATTCTATGCGGGTTTGGCGGGAATTGCTAAAACTTACATAGAGCCAATTCAAGGGTGGTTTAGGGCTCGTCCAACCCGTTATACGTGTATTATAACAACAATGGTGCTATTGCACAATCCAAATAACCTAGACAACACCAGAAGAACAAACATATTCTCATGCGATACCACCTGATTCGCCAATTTGTAAATCAAGGTGATATCAAGTTATGCAAGGTACACACGGATGCAAACATTGCAGATTCATTGACAAAAGCTGCTACCATAGTCTAAGCATGAGGTGCACACGAGAGTTGTGAGTATTAGATGCCTAGACATGTGATGTCGGGACGATTGACTCTAGTGCAAGTGGAAGACTGTTGGGAATATGCCCTAGAGGAAATAATATATGTTGTAGTTCCCAATGTATTCATAAAGTTATTAAGTTGTCCTTATATGATCATCTGATATATATCATTGAATATATGATTCAGTTGTGAAACTATATATTCATGTTGTTCATATACTAGATGTCCTTGGTCGTTGAGGTTGTGCTGGACACACAATTTATACTAATGTGGAAGTCGGTTGATGACACGGTTCCACTTGTCATGGGTATGGTGATGCTATTCCGAGTTACACAGACTCGTCTAAAGAGTTTAGCGAGTCGGACTGACCCACAGTTGAGATACACCGAGCATGTTGTCATTTTTAGTCTCAAGCAATGTAATCCTTTGACATGAGGTGATAGCATGATCCGAGTTGTGAATCGCTAGCTTAGGTTCTATCAAATGGTGTTCCGTAAATGGTAGTTATAAAGGTAGAGTCCAGGCTGGTTGTGAATCAAGCTGCGTAACAAGGATTATCAAGACGGGATTTGCCCCTCCATGATGGAGAGATATTCTCTAGTCCCTTTGGTGTGATATGATTCAAAATCATGGTCATGCGTGACTCGGTTAAGTGTTAACTGAGGAGTCATACTAAGTGTTAGTCCAGTGAATCATATATCACAAAATAAGAAGAGAGTAAAGATATTAAAGAAATGGCAACTTCTCGCCTATAGCTTGACAAGGTATATCGTGAGGCAAAAGGACTTGGACGGAATTCACATTGAGAAGGTGCGTATTTTGACTTTACGATACTTGGGAGTTGGCATGTCTTGCTAGAGGCCACTACCAGCTATCGACTCAGAGTGGTGACTCATGTCATGTCCAGGTGTGTGTGAACCTACAAAGTCACACACTTAAGGGAAATGAGCCCATATGGATTAGATCCATGTGGACACTGGGTGTGGCCTAGATGGTCCTCAAGCATTGAGCCTGACGAGGTTTAATCTCGTCAATGCCCATTGTTATGGACTTGGATTTTGGAGAAGATGGGGATGCTGGAGATCGTGGCACGGTTAACAGACAAGCAACCAGGGGACACGAGATTTACCCAGGTTCAGGCCCTCGGAGGGAAAACCCTACTCCTGCTTGTCTGCTCTTTGATTACGGCGGAACCGAAGGTTACAGGGTGCGCAGATTCGATCTGGCGTGGATGCGTGTGCGAAAGTATGAGTCGAGTTGCCCTAGGACATGCCCTCCTGACCTTTATATAGACTTAGGCAGGTCCCGGGCGTAGTCCTAGTCGGTTACAAGTTCTAGGGTTTTACCCCTTTGAATTTCCTATCTCCTCTAGTCTTGCTCTCCAAGGATCCGAAGACGTCATGGGCCTTGACCACCCGAAAATCTTCATGGGCCAGCGTATGTCTGCCGTGGGCCTTCTTTGGGCTGGACTAGGTATGCTGAAGTCATGTACCCGTAGGGTATAACCATGTCAGTAGCCCCCGAGTGATCAGTCGAATCGTAGATTCGGCTGAGGACTCTTCCATCCTTCGGGAGCAGCTATACGTTAATAGTATATGTGTGTAGGGATTGTTGATGTGTGTGCCTGACTCACCCGACGGATCAGGGTCAGTTAACTGTCTTAGGACGAAACAACACGATCTTCTTCAGGTTCGGGTCCCTTAACCCGGGTCTGGAACATATGCTGGCGTAATTCAACTCAGGCCGCGGAGGACTTATAGGAGTGGAATTCCAGTGATTTTAATTGGTGTACCCAACGCGTCCGTCGGGATTTTTCATCGTACCTGCTGGTACGGATTCATACTAGCAGAGCGCAGTCAGGTGCGTTGCCAGGCCATCAGATGATATCTGTAGGTCTTATCTTTGCGTCGCAAACGCAGCATCCGAACATTTATCACCTCGGAGGTGCTTCGGGTGGCCAAGGAGATTGTTACTCACTTAGCGTTTTGTTGGGGCAGAGTTGCCAAAAAAGTTTTTGCATGCGAATCCGGAAGATCGCAGTCGAAGATTTCATAGGGTGCGCGACCAGCGCTCCCTATGGGAGTAGCCCCCAAGTGTCTGTTCGAGTCGTAGACTCGAACGGAGACTTTTAGTTCAAGCATTGTTTCAATCATTATGTCCACAGGACTCGAAATTTTTTCGGATGTTTAAATCCATCCTCCCTATGGGAGTAGCCTCCGAGTCCGTAGTGGAGTCGTAAACTCGAAGTAGGACCCAGAGAAGTAATTTTGTCCTTATTTGTCTGTTGGGTGCGCGGCCAGCGCTCCTGATAGGAGTAGCCCCCGAGTATTTAGTCGAATTGTAGATTCGAGTGAGTACTCTTAGCTGTGGAGCCGAAGTGGTGCTAGTATAGCTTTTGATGACGTCAGTGCTTACGATCGATGACCTCAAGCGTCTGCTACGCTAGAGATGACTTGACTAGACGAAGCATGGGTCCCACTTGCTGACTTTGAATTGACCGGTCACGCGCGGCGTGGAGATGATTACGGCGTCTCCTCGATTTCCGCGCGTAGTGGACGACGTGGTAACGACGGTTCGTTTTGGTGCTGACACGTGTACGGCCAGATCTACCGTTGGCGTTAGATCTTCTCGATGGACGGCCAGCGTGCGTCGTCTTCGCTGTTATAATCTCTGGTGAAATCTTGGTTTGTTTTTCACCACAACAGTTCATCTATTCCCTGCCTCTTCGTTCTTGAGCTATTCTTGCTGCGCGCTGAGAGTTTCCTCCACATTTCCTTTGTCCTTCGTCGTTGCCAACGACACCACCGCTGTAGCGCCATGGGGAAGACAAAGAAATCCTCATCTGCTGTTGGGACCAGCGCCGCCGGAGGCAAGAAGAGCACCGCCGCTGCTCGCGTCACCGATGGTGGCTGGCGGCGATCAGAGACGCGGGAGAGCGATCTCCGCAAACTGCGCGAGCGGGGCCTGATCTCGCAGGATACGACGGCCGTCAAACTCCCCGGCAATGAGGTAATCCCCCGTCCCCCATCTGGGTACCGGGTTATGTTTCTTGCCTTCGTCTTGCGTGGGTTTTCGTATCCAGTCCATGACTTCCTTCATGGACTGCTCCTTTTCTATGGGGTTCAACTCCATCATCTGTCTCCCAACTTCTCCACATTGCGTGTTTTATCACGCTTTGCGAGTGTTGGCTTGGCATTGAGCCGCACTTTAACCTCTTCCGGAAGCTTTATTCCGTGAAGAGGCAGTCTGGTTCGGATGGTGTGTATCCCATTGGGGGTTTCATCATCTCCCTCAGTCCCAATGTGCAATTCTTTTCCTTTTCCATGTCCGAATTTGTCCAGTACTGGCGGAGGAAATGGTTTTACATCCGTGACTCCATACTGCCTGGGCAAGACTTTGGTCTCGTTCCTTTTGACCCCTCCCAATTGATTGAGAAGAAAAGATCCTGGAAAAACCAAATCTTAGACGGTGAGGTGGCGGAGATAGAGGCCCTGTACCGGCGGGTGGAGGATCTCCAACTGATTCCTGAGAAGGAGGTGAACGGTGTCGACATCATCCGGACGTTTCTTGAGCATCGGGTGCAGCCTCTCCAAGCGAGGGCGCATCCGATGTTTCTTTACTCTGGGCGCCATGATCCGACGAGGGTTTTGAGTGAGAAAATCTCCGAGGTGGAACTTGACAAGGCTCATCGCGCGCTGTTGAAGTTCAAGGCCGACGAAGAAATCCCGGGGAAGTCGCTAACTTCTCCCTTTTCTTCGACGTTGGTCGTACCGAAGGTGTAGATTTGCGCACATAGTGATCCCCTTTTGTTTTTGTCAGCTGTGTACTTTTTCCTTTATTTGCTAACAAAGTTCCTTTTCCTTTTGCAGAGCTTCAAAGTGTCGGGCATGGCACCACCGTTGCCCGAAAGGTATCCGAATGCCCCGGATAATGAAGTGGTGGATTCCGTGTCCGAGATACCGTCAGCGCGATCCCCAGCGGAGGATGCCGATGAATCGAGTGAGGACCATTCGCGCAAGCGATCACGGAGCTCTAGCGAGTCGTCAGATGCCTCGACTCCTCCGACTCCCAGAAATCCTCTGGGCCTTGAGCGTCATGATGATGTTCATGGGGGTTCTTCCTCTCCCCTTCCTGCCATTCCTGTGCGGGCTGTTTCTCCGCACCCACAAGCAAAGCAGAAGAAGGAAGAAAAGAAGGAGGAGAAGAAGGAAGAAAAGAAGGAGGATAAGAGGGCCCGAAGGGCTTCTCCTATCTTCGACCTGAGCGTGTTGGGCTCGTAAGTTTTCTTGTTGCCACTGTTGTCCTTTGTTCCCTTGTTATTTTTGCACCTTTGTTGATTGGTTCGTATGCAGGCAATCCTCCGACAGCTCTAGTGATGGTGCGCACGAGATGATGGGGGAGTCGAACATTGCGTCGCCTCCTCCTCAGACGGTGGCGACTTCTGGTGACGCTGCGCCAGTTCCTCCTGTGCAGGAGAGGCTGGTGGTTGCGCCTCAGAATTTCGCAGGCGGGCCTACGGGTTCGCCTTCGGAGCACGTAAGTTTTTCCGCTTGATGTTACGGGGGGAGCCCCCGAGTGTCTTCGTATGCTGATGTTGTTTATGCTTCTTTGTGTTGGGCGTAGCCCCCAAGTCCTGCTCTTACTACTATTGCCTGGTGCTGCAGCCTTTTGTCCAAGAGGCCAAGCGGCTGGTGGAGGAACGCCTGACGCTGGAGGCGAAACTGCGGCAGCTTCAAGGTATTCGTCTGCCTTGTAGTACTTCTCTTGCTTATCCTGGTCCTGTTCTTTGACACTTGCTTGTTGTAAATGCAGAGGAGCATAACGACTCTCTCCGTGAGGTCGATGCTCTGAAGAAGAGCCTTGGCCAATCGGAGCAGAAGGCCGAAGCTGCCGCTGGTGTGAGAGAGCGCCTTGAGCTGGAGCTGACGAAGGCAGCCGAAGCGAAAGAGCGTCTGCAGCAGGAGGCCGCAGATCGTGAGGAGCAGCTGGCCACCGTTGCGGCTGCTCGTGAAAAAGGGGTGGCGGATAAGCGCATGGCTGCTACCAAGGCTATTTCGGGTGAGCGTTAGCTTTTGTACTTGCTTCTTTTTCTACGGATCTTCTTCTATGTTGCCTTTCTTCATGTTTTCTTCTTTTTTGTCTCAGATGCCGCAGGCATCGAGTTCGACCGCGGTGCTCTGGAGCACGGGAGTGCTCTAGATGATGCCACTGTAGCGGTCGAAGACCGCTGCAGCACCGTCGTCAACTCCCTTGCCAAGGCGAAAGAGGTCCTTGGTCGCTTCTACCAGGAGATCTTCCCGAAGGGCGCATCCCTTGAAGATGTGGATGCCCTGGCAGAGGCTCTGTCAGCCGAAGCGCCTGCAGCGTATAAGCGCAAGCAGAAGGGCATCGGCGCGTCCGTCGGGCTGGCGATGGCCATGGCGGCTGGGGCGGAGCTGGACCTGCCCCAGATTACTTCTCGGATGCCTACGGCTGCGGATGGATCCGATGTAGCCTTCGCCGCCTACTCCGCTCGCTGCAGACGATATGGGCCCAAGCTCATTGACTTGCTGTCTGAGTATGCATTGCGGCAGCAGGGCGAGGCCAAAGCTAGGAAGTCTGGTTCTGAGGCGACTCAGTGTCCTCCGCCTTAGGCATAGTAGACGTAGGGTAGTTTGTAGTCTACTTTTGTTGTAAATATCTGTTGTAGTACCATCCTTATGCCACGTAGTGGCCTTATATACTTTAATGAATTCCTCTGAGTTGTGCTCTATCCTTGGCTGAATGTCTGTGTGCCTTCTTTTTTCTGCTGCTATAGGTTCCTTCGGGTGCTGACCCAGTTGACACTTCACCCGAAAGGCCCTTGCGAGCATCATTGGATGATTCCTCGCAGCTCGCTTTTCTTCGAGATCGCGTGCGCAGCTTGGAGAGAGATTTGCTTGGGTTACGCGGTGGCGCTGACGTTTGGAAATCCAAAGCAGACCGTGGTGCAGCTAGAGAGGAGTATTTGATGGCGGAGCTGGGTCGGCTGTCCGAGCAGCTGCAATGTAAGTTGATCCTTCTTTCGGGCTGTAGCTCAGTTCTTCGGGTGAGCCTGCTGGCCTTACTCTTGTTGTGTGCGGTTGTCGCAGGTGCCAATCTTGCTCCGAGGGAAGAAAAGGAGCGTATTGCTGTTCGAGTCAATTGCTTGACTCAACAGGACATGGAGGCCGGCGGCTTCTTCTGGATGGATCGTGATCGCGCCATAGTTCTGGCGACGGTGCAGGATCGTGTCTACCAGGGTTCGCGGGTGCTCCGCCAGGTGCAGACATCACTTTCCTCGGTGCTGCACGTCATGTTTCCGTTGGATGCCGTGCCAACGACCCTTGCAGGTCTTCTGACGAAGTTTCGGAGTGCCAGCAATGTCAAGGAGCTGGTGCGGCAGCAGCTCGTCGCAGGGGTGAAGGCTGCCTTGTCTCTTGTGAGGGTGCACCGCCCTGACGTAGATTTGGCTGCTGTGGCGACTGGGCCACCTCCTCGACCAGATGGTGGCGAGTGGGATATGCGTCCGCATTACGCGGCTGTAAGGCAGTATGCCGAACAGATTGTAGATTTGTTTGAGCAGCGTGCTCAGGTTATTCTTCAGAATAGGTAGGACCTGAAAATAAACAGATAGATGTAAAATTTGTATATTGCGGCTGGGCGTGTATGTGCCCTTTGTTGTAAAGGTTTGCTTGTTTGCGAGCACGCAGTGCTTTGATTTAGTACGTGTCCTTTTCGTTTGCCTGACGTGGTCAGCTACTCAGGTGTACACGTTTTGTCCTCAGTCGATGAAATCGTGAGGTGGGGGAGCCCCCAAGTGTGTATGTAGCATGTAGTAAAGTTGCAGAAAATGGTCAACCGAGGGTTGGGGGCGAGGTACTTAGCTTTATTTATATCGTAATGGAGGAGGTACATGGTTCGGCTGAGTAGCCTTGGCTGAAAGCCTTATTGAAAGTAAAAAGGGGGGTAGGTTGCTACGGGTAGAATCGTCGCAGGTGCGAGACGTTCCATGGGTTGGAGTATGCGACTCCAGACTCCACGTGCTTGAGGCGATAGGCGCCACCTGGGATGACCTCGGTGATGGCGTAGGGTCCTTACCATGGTGAATCGAGTTTGTTCGGTCACTTTTGCTTGAGTCGCAAGACGAGGTCTCCTTCGACGAAGGACCTTGGGCGCAGCCGGCGGCTGTGGTAGTTGCGGAGACTCTGCTGGTATACCGCTGATCGAGCGGCTGCTATATCCCGCGCTTCATCGAGTGTGTCGACGGCGTCTTCGAGTGCAGCCGTGGATTCGGCTTCGCTGTACGCGACGACTCGTGGAGCCTGATGGCGTACTTCGGCTGGTAGCACTGCCTCGGCTCCATGTACCATGAAGAACGGTGTTTAGCCGGTGGAGCTGTTTGGCGTAGTCCGTAAGCTCCACAGGACAGACGGTAGCTCTTTCGTCCAGTTTCCAGCTTTGTGCTCGAGTGAGCTCATGAGGCGCTTCTTGATGCCGGCGCCGATTAGGCCGTTGGCCTTTTCCACTTGCCCGTTTGTTTGCGGGTGTGCCACTGAGGCATACGTGATATTGATCCCGAGGCCTTCACAGAAGTCCTGGAATTCTTCGGAGATGAAGTTCGATCCGTTGTCGGTGATGATGCTGTGCGGTACGCCAAACCTGTAGACAATGGATTCGAAGAACTTGACGGCGGTTTTGCCCTTCTGGTTGGTGACTGGCATAGCTTCGATCCACTTGGTGAATTTGTCGACTGCGACCAGGAGGAAGACGTGTCCTCCTTTCGAAGATTTTGGCAGTTTGCCGATCATGTCGAGGCCCCATTGGGCAAAAGGCCAGGCTATGGGTATGGGTCGAAGTTCGGACCCAGGTGCGTGCGGTTTATCGGCGAACCGTTGGCACCCGTTGCATCTTCGGACGATGTCCTTCGCGTCGCTCATGGCCGTTGGCCAGTAGAATCCTGCTCGCAGAGCTTTGGCGACGAGGGAGCGGCTACCTGCGTGGTGGCCGCAGATGCCCTCGTGGATATCTTGGAGTATGGCCTTGCCGTCGTTGATGGTGACGCACCGTTGCAATACGCCTGTAATGCTGCGTTTGTACAGCTAGCCGTTGATGATGGTGAAGGCTTTCGATCGACGATATATGCGCCGGGCATCTTTCGGGCTGTCAGGCAATTCTCCATTTGTCAGGAACTGGAGGTATGGACGTGTCCAAGTTTCTTCAATTGCCATGACCTGCATCAGGTTGACCATGGAAACTTCGGTATCCAACTTTTCGGGTCCTTCATGACCTTCGGGTAGCGTAGCCCCCGAGTGTTCTGCTTCTTCGGGTGATCCTTTGGGGAATTTTCGCTTGATGGATGGCACGCAGATCTGTTCGAGGAACACGCCTGGTGGCACCTTTGCACAAGTGGAGCCGATGTTGGCGAGTCTATCGGCCTTCTCGTTGCTCTCTCTTCCAACGTGCCGAAGTTCGCAGCCGTCGAATTCTCCTTCGAGTGCGTTGTATAGCGCGCGGTACGCGATCATGTTTTCGGCGTGTGCGTCGCACTCATTCATCGTCTGCTGTACGACAAGGTTGGAGTCACCGTAGATGACCAGGCGCGTTGCGCCACATATTTTTGCCATCTTCATGCCATGGATGAGGGCTTCGTATTCGGCCTCGTTGTTGGAGGCTCTGAATTTCATCCGAAGGACGTACTTCATCTTGTCACCTTGCGGGGAGGTCAGTATGACTCCTGCCCCTGCTCCGGCTTCGCGTTTGGAGCCGTCGAAATGCATTGTCCAGGACTGTGACATATCTGGGGTGTCAGGCAGCTGCAGCTCCATCCAGTGTACCAGGAAGTCTGGAAGGACCTGAGATTTGATTGCATGTCGCTTCTCGTAGACGATGTCTAGGGGTGATAGTTCAATGCCCCACAGGGCCACGCGTCCTGTGGCCTCTGAGTTATTCAGGATGCTGTTCAGGGGTGCCTCGTTGACGACCATCACCTGATGCTCCTGAAAGTAGTGGCTCAGTCGTCGAGCCGTCATGAACACGCCGTAAGCCAGCTTCTGGTAGTGCGGGTACCGCTGTTTTGTTGGAGTGAGAACCTCGCTGAGGTAGTAAATTGGGCGTTGTACCCCGTGGGTCTTGCCTTCTTCGGGTTGTTCGACCACGAGTACTGTGCTGACCACCTGGTGTGTGGCTGCTATGTACAGCAACAGGGGCTCGCGCTCTTTTGGCGTGACCAAAACTGGCGAGGTGGAGAGGAGCCGCTTGAGGCTTTCAAATGCGTTGTTGGCTTCTGGTGTCCACTCGAACTTGTCTGCCTTGCGCAGCAGCTGGTAAAATGGTAGGGCCTTCTCGCCCATGCGGCTGATGAACCTGCTTAGTGCCGCTACTCGCCCTGCGAGCTGCTGAACGCCCTTGAGGTTTTTCGGCTTCTCCATTGTCATGATAGCTTTGATTTTCTTCGGGTTCGCTTCGATCCCTCGTTGAGAGATGAAGTACCCGAGCAGATGACCCGAGGGGACGCCGAAGGCGCACTTTTCTGGATTGAGCTTGATCCTGTAGCGATCAAGGTTGTCGAACGTCTCGCGGAGATCGTCGATAAGTGTTCTTGCCTCCTTGGTTTTTATGACTATGTCGTCGACATAGACTTGGATGTTGCGACCGATCTGGTCCTTGAGGCAGGCCTGCATGCATCGCTGGTACGTGGCACCCGCGTTCTTTAGCCCGAAGGGCATTGTGTTGTAGCAGAATACTCCGAACGGTGTGATGAACGCCGTTTTCTCTTGATCTTCGACCTTGAGTCGAATCTGGTTATAGCCTGAGTAGGCGTCCAGGAAGGAGAGCTTCTCACAACCTACAGTCGAATCGATGATCTGGTCGATCCGAGGAAGAGGGAAGTGGTTTTTTGGGCAGTGTTTATTTAGTGACGTGAAGTCCACGCACATCCGCAGGATGTCCGTGTCCTTCTTCGGGACCATCACCGTATTTGCCAGCCACTCGCTTTCCTTGATTTCCCGGATGAAGTCTGCTGCGAGTAATCTGTTGATCTCCTTGCCGATAGCTTCGGCTCGTGGCTCCGATAGTTTTCGGATAGACTGCTTGACTAGCTTGGTGTCTGGGAAGACATTGAGTGCGTGCTCGACGAATTCCCTGGGAACTCCTGGCATGTCCGCAGGACACCAGGCGAATATTTCCCAGCGCTCATAGAGGAATTCGACGAGCATGCCTTCCTATGCGGTGCTGAGGTCGTTGGCGATCAGCGCCGTCTTGGAGGCGTCTGTCGGATGGACCTGCACTTTCTTGGTGTTGATGGTGGAGTCGAAGGACATGTCGGGTGCGTTCTGCCTTGTGACTGGGGGTAGCCCATTGTCCGTCACCTCGCGGAGCCTTACGAGCTCGTCTTGCATGCCGAAGGACTGGGAGATTTTGTTGAAATCCCTGTCGCATTGGTCCGATCGGGTGAAGCTCCCGTGGACTGTGATGACGCCCCTTGGTCCTGGCATCTTGAGTAGTAGGTATGCGTAGTGTGGGACGGCCAGGAACCTTGCGAATGCTACACGTCCCAGGATGGCATGGTCTTGCGACGGCCAGTCCACCACTTCGAATTCTAGGCGCTCCTGCCGAAAGTTGTCCGGCTTCCCGAAGATGACGTCGAGCCCTATTTTGCCCAGGGGAAGATGCCCTTCCCTGGGACAATTCCGTGGAACGTTGTGTCTGATTGTTCCAGGCTGCATTGCGGGATCCGCATAGCTGCTAGAGTGCTTGCGAACATTAGGTTGATGCCGCTGCCGCCGTCCATGAAGACGCGACTCATCTCGAAGCCTCCGATCTGCGCCTCCAGCACCAGGGCAGCATGACCTGGGCGAGGGATCTGGCAAGGGTGATCCGCGCGAGTGAATGTGATGCAGGACTCCGATCCGCTGAGGTACTCAGGGATTGCAGGCGGAGTTGCCACGACCAAGTTGATTTGTCGGGTGATTTTCTTCTGCACCCTATTTGTGGGGCGTCCCTTCTGTATCATATTGAGTGCTCCTTTTGGTGGGGGGTATGCGACCCCGGCGTTGTTTTGTGCTGGTGCGACTGGTTGATTTGGGCCTCCGATAGGCGGCGGTGGAGGAGCTCCGTGTGCTATTTCACCTGGCACAGGTGTGTTTCCGAACGCAGGGATTGGAGCTTGTTGCCTCACCTGCATCATGCCTTCGCTGAGTTTCTTGAACTCGCGGCAGTCCTTGAGCATGTGGCTAGCTTTCTTTTTGCCATCTTGTTTGTCGATGTAGAAGTGGATGGTGCATGGACCCGAAAGTTTGTCGAATGTTGAGGGTCCGTTCTCGCGGTCGCGGCGTTGCCACGATGGCGTTGGTCGTCCGTTGTCGCGGAAGTTTCCGCTGCGGTATCCTTCGCTGTTGCGGCTGTTGTCATTACGGCGGTCGGCGTAGCCGGCTGCGACCATGTCGGGTTCGTCGCGGTCCTCGTAGACGCGCGATCTCCTCTTGCTGCGGTGTTCGCGTCTTCGGCCGTAGTCGTCCTCTTCATCTGATTGCGCCCGCTGGATGCAATCTTCGCCGTCTGCCCAACTGTTGGCGATTTCCATGAGCTGGTCGAGTGTCTTGGGCTTTACACGTCCAAGTTTCTCCTTGAAGTCTGGGCGTTTGACGCCGTCCCTGAAGGCGTCGATGGCCCGCTCTTCGGAGATGTGTGCTACGGAGTTCTTGGTTGTAGACCAGCGTAGTATGTACGAGCGAATAGATTCACCCGTTCTCTGAGTGCAGGCTCGCAATTCTTCAATTGAGGCGGGCCTCTTGCTGGTGCCTTTGAAGTTTCGGATGAAGCTGTAAGCGAGCTCCTCCCAGCTTCGGATGGATCCTGATGATAGGTTGCTAAGCCAGACCCGCGCTGCGCCCGTTAGCTGCAGCTAAAGGCATTGCATAGCGGTTTCTTTGTTGCCTCCGTGAAGCTTGACGGATGACAGATGGTCACTGAGCCAGGACTTTGGATCTTGCGTGCCGTTGAACTTCGGAGTATCCGAAGGAAGCTTGAAGTTGCGTGGCATCTGTGTTCGCCGGACGGATCTGCTGAAGCATCGAGCCCCGCAGAGTTCTCCTTCGTCTTCATCCATCTCAGATTCAAGCGCGCGTGCTTTATCGATCTTGCGCTGTGTAAGCTTGTCTCTGGCGTCGTAGTCGCTTTTATGGCGGTGCGAGCTCTTCTTCCTTCGAGGAAGATCGTGCTCCTCTTCCTCTTCGGATGAGGGGTTGGGACTCCGGTCGCGCCTGGCCGGAGCTTTCTTCTTTGGTTCTGCAGGAGCATCTTCGTGGAGCGCAGCTCCAATTAGTCCTAGTCCGGTGAGTGCGGACCTATGCATGGCCCTTTTCGGGTCCCCCTCTGGAGGTGGGTGAGCCGCGAGATACGCAGTGGCTGCCATGATCGCAGCTTGTGGCGTCTTCGGGATGATGTTGCCGTCAGCGTCTATATCCATGAACGATGTATGGAGAGTTCGGGTCACGTCACGCCGCTCCTTGGGGTCCATGTTTTCCACCCGCGAGCGGTGCTTGTTTCCCTGATTTCCGTTTGTGCTAGAGCCGGGTCCCATGGCGGAGAGCGCAGCTCGTCGCGCACTGGACTCAGAGGCTGCTTGCTTGCGTTTGTCGAGCGTCTCCTGCATCTTGACTTGCTTCTTGTGCTCCTCGATGAGGAGGTAGTGGTATGCCCTCAACAGATCACGTGGGGAGTCCAGAGGTAGGACTATTTCGCCTGCGACGGCGCGGCGTGCTTCGACCCATCCTTCTTTGCTAAGTTGGATGAGGTGGCCACTGTTTTCCCCGTTTTCACCGTTTCCATCGTTTTCGCCGTTTCTGTCCTGCGGGTTGGGGTTGGGCGGCGGGTTAGGCGTTTCCTCGTCGGTTTGTATGACTGCGGCGCACAGATAGCGCCTGCAGATTGGTTGGCTGCTGCCGCAGCTTTCGGATCCGGAACCGTAGGTCCCTTCATCCGAAGGTGGATCGCACAGATCGGAGTTGCAGCTGCTGCTGCTGTAGAACTCATCTGTTGATGGTGACGTGCGTAGCACGGGATCTGGAGCCCATGAAGCGGGCCTGATTGACGGCACGGGCACCCGCTCAGGGAGGCGGAGGGTGCCAGTTTGTCCCACCTGGAAGCAGAAGCTCCCGAACAAGATTTCGAGTCCGTCGCCAACGGGCTCGAAATCCTTCATGGTATCCGGCGAGTGGGCGGTGAAGTCGAAAGCGCCGAAGAGGAGGTGATTCTCCGTCGCCGCGGAGTTGTAGATCGATCGGGTCGGAACCGTCACGACCGCACAATCAGCAGACCCAATTCCCACAGACGGCACCAATTGACGAGGTTTAATCTCGTCAATGCCCATTTTTATGGACTTGGGTTTTGGAGAAGATGGGGATGCTGGAGATCGTGGCACGGTTAAAAGACAAGCTACCAGGGGACACGAGATTTACCCAGGTTCAGGCCCCCGGAGGGAAAACCCTACTCCTGCTTGTCTGCTCTTTGATTACGGCGGAACCGAAGGTTACAAGGTGCGCAGATTCGATCTGGCGTGGATGCGTGTGCGAAAGTATGAGTCGAGTTGCCCTAGGACGTGCCCTCCTGGCCTTTATATAGACTTAGGCAGGTCCTGTGCGTAGTCCTAGTCAGTTACAAGTTCTAGGGTTTTACCCCTTTGAATTTCCTATCTCCTCTAGTCTTGCTCTCCAAGGATCCGAAGACGTCATGGGCCTTGGCACCCAAAAATCTTCATGGGCCAGCATATGTCTGCCGTGGGCCTTCTTTGGGCTGGACTAGGTATGCTGAAGTCATGTACCCGTAGGGTATAACCATGTTAGAGCCCAACTAGGGATGTATATAAGTGGAGTGACAAGGGATAGTCCTTGATCTAGCCGTCATTTTCTCCACTCCCATTTCGGGCTAGACGGGATCTAGCATCCTCTGCCTGGAGCTTCTCCCCGTGCGTGTGGATACCGGTAGACGCGTTGCACGTGTGTGATGGATGTGATAATACAACACTTTTTAGCTATATAAATTGTGTCATTTGCATATCATATCATGCTCCATCTAACTATTGCTATGCTTGATATGCATAATTACTTGTTTTCATTAAATTCAATATGAGCTATGCACATTTAGTAGTTTTGGTAGAATTTTATCCCTCTTCCTTGTCTTTGACATGTGTATAGGTGTTGATGATGATTATGGATAAAACAAAGGCAAAAGGAACAAAGAGAGCATAGTATGGAGGAGCTACAGGACCAGACTTAGCCATTTGAGGTGTTAGAAAAAGTGAATTTTCCAACATCTCAAAATGAAGATCTAAGACCATGGGGTTGTATACCTCGTCGATACGAATCCAACAAGCCCAAGAACGCCCAAAACGGAGTTCGTATGAAGAAATGGCGGCTAAAACATTGGGAACCCGAAGGTCCAATGACCAACTATACGGCCAGAGCTAAAAATTCTCGCCATATAGTTTGGCCGTATAGTTGGTAAAAAGGTCACAAACGACGGGATTTCACCTCCCGGAAGCTCCAGAACCTTCCCTAAGTCATATGACGGTATTGGGAGAACCCTAGGGCACCCCCAAGGCCTATATAAAGGAGGGAGGAGTCAAGAAACAAGGACACAACACCATAGCCCTCTAGGGGCGAAGCTCTGCCGCCGCCACCCATACAATCTCCATAGTGGTGGAGCTCTGCCTCAACCACACCTCTCAGATCTAGATCTTCCTCAACACCATCACCATCAAGGCATCCAAGCAAGAAGAAGAGGAGGAGAAGGAAGACATCACCACCACCACCACACATCGATCTCCATCACCATCATCATCTCCATCTCCCTCTCTCTCTTGTGTTTAGTAATTGTAAGATTGAACACAGTTGTGACATCATTATATATTTATATATGTTTTGCTATTCATCCATGTATAAGTGATTGATTCAATTCTAGGTTGAGGTATGATCTAGTGCGCTAAGTTAGAATTTATTGTGTTCTAAGACGAGTTTATGTGACCCTTTGGTCTAGAAGTGCCTTTTGCCTTGCGGTGACGTGCAAGAATCATGCATAGTGCACACAGAGTGACAACCCGGTAATCAAATGGGAAACATTTATTTATCTAAGGAATCTCTTATAGATCATACATATATTTGCCCATCTAGTACTAGTGAGACTGAAGCCTAGAAGCCCTCTCTCATTCCATTCAATCCTACAACTACAATATCTTTAATTCAGTTCATATTCTTGTTTACTTTCTGTCTTTGTTTATTTTGTTCTTATTAAAAGTTCTTTGTTATTAGATACTTTAAACCTCTGTTGTTCTAGTAACTTATAGAATAGGCTATTTCTAAATCACGTTTTGGGTGCGAAACGTGGCCGCATTGACAACATGGCTACAGGGTCGTGTTGTTTTTGTTCGTCGATCTCCCATCGGGACAAACTCTTAAATATTTGCTGCTACATGTACTGCAATAACCCTGTTGTTGGTGCAGGAATCCAGTCATCAGTGTGACGCGGAAGACGAAGGAGTTCGTGGAGGATCCGAAGGAGAGCGTGGCAGATCCAAGGGTGTTGTACATGGGATCAATTGGCACCGCATCAACTGACACGCTTCATCAATAATCCAAACATGTGCGTTTAGTGGTAAATCTTGTGGCCTATTACCTGAGCTGGATTTTGTTTATCTCTGTGTAGCCTAATAGTCACGCCCTGTTGTCTTGTTCATTTGTTTTAATGGGTGACAATTTTCAAGTGTCTTATTTAGTGCTAGCTTTTATTTACAACATAAGACTCCAAAACCCCAAGGAATTGTTTAGTCTGAGACACTCTAGCCTTATGGTTACCATAGATAGGGATTTTGCTGGAATGAAAAATAGATTCAAGATCCTTCACCATAAACCTTTCCACACTTTCGAGACTCAGGTGAGGCTCGTGCTTGCTTGTTGCATTGTTCACAACTAGATCCTGGGTTGGGTCTTGATGAATTTTTCCTAGACGAGAACTCTATTAACCCTAACGAAGTTGAAATTGGACATGACGTGGAGCTAAATGTCAATGAAACTTGGAAGATTAATAGGATGGAGTGGGTGCATGCAATGTGGGATGACAAAGTTAACGGTACTCAGTGAGAAGAAGACGAGCAAGAAAAAGACGAGAAGAAGAAGAAGGAGAAGGAGGAGGTTGCATTTTCCCTTTTATCGTCACCGGATTGTAATCATAAACTGCCATTCCATCCCTCGGTAGGATATATCATGGAAATGCCATTCATAGTAGTTAGGATTGAGCATATTATTAGGGTACTTGTAGTATTTCCGTGGATGGACTATGATGAACTGCTACTTTATGAAAGGATATAGATGCTGCCTAGAGGGGGAGGTGAATAGGCAGTTTAAAACTT